>OX421251.1:1411500-2800500 GCA_949125135.1 Alcis repandata
CCGGAATTTAAATTAAGAAACAGTCCCGAAATGAAAACTAAGGAAGCGTTGAAAAATGAGATAGAGAAACAAGTGAAAACACCAAAACATACTTCTAATTTCGCGTCTTACATACAAATTTCACAGCCCATAGCCACCGGCACTTCGACACCCAAACACAAAGAAATGAACAACATAAATGAGGAATACGTTAACGGCAAAGCTGAAACTCGTAAAGGCAAAGTCAATTTAAGATATATAGATTCTGAAGAAGAAAAAGCCGTATTAAACGACAATGAAATAGAATCGCCAAGCGGGACAGGGTTTGAAAACAAGACTTTCGAACACGAGAATTTCCTGAAAAAACGTATAGAAAAGACCGATGTCGAAGATGGGGTAAAAAGTATGGAAACGAGTACGGAAAGTACTATAAGTGAGCCTACAGAAGACTCCAGTCCGGGAACGCCGTCCGCTAGGAGAAGACTTCTAGACTTGAAGGACTATGACGACATAAAAGGGGTAAGTACTGTAGCTGTTTCTAAAACATCCGTTGATAGATTATTTCAAAACTTCGAGAATCATCGACAGACAAGCTGGCAGTAACAAACGCGGACTTATATGACCCAACCCATCAAAGAAACGTATCTAACGAAGCAGTGTTGATCATATCACCTCACTTGCACAACCGCTTAATATTGCTAGTGCGACTGAGAGAACTTGATTAGCGATGTTTCGTTTAGATTTGTTTCTTTTTGACGCGGCTTATACTTGATTGGCCAGCTCTTAACTTAACGAGTAGGCCTCGCGACGCATGCTTTCATCTCGCTCTAACAGCCAATCTCACACGGCCCAGAACGAGATAGAAAGCGTCGAAAGGCTCAGTACTTAGACTACCTCTAATATTATTAGTCAAGGGGAAAGTAGACCGAATTGGCAAATTCTCCTTTGCGTGAGCTTCGAATGTGACCGCGACAGAAATCGCAATTTTTGCCAGCTTAAAAATTTAAAAGCTTTTTCCTGGAATCAGGCCAAAATCATAGAATTTGTCTTTCAATACTATTTTCAATCTGGTCTGATTAGAAATATACAGTCTTGCAAGGTTCTGAATAAACGGTGGCATTGGGAGAGGAAGGAGGGGGGGGGGGGAGGGGTTTCTGCATTTGACTCTTTCATTCAAAATAGTTATTATAAAACTGATATAGAAGTTTAGAACAAGTTAGTTTGAACGTAATTTTTTGGCCAGTTTCTATTTTTCGTTATGTAAATAGAAACACGAAAACGTGACTACAAAATTTAGCGCATGACCTTTATGAGTCTGTAAGTCTGTTTTTGTTGGCTTAAAACAACGTTCAATAATAATTTAAATATATTAGAGAAGAAAAAAAAGCCGAAAAAAACTCACGAGTCCTCATTTTACTATCGGACTAAGCCTGAAATTGCGAAAAAAAACAGCTGTTCCAGATATTCTGTCGAGTCATTGACATTTTTCTATGGAACAGCTGTTTTTTTCTCGATTTTAGGGTTGATCCTCTAGCAAAAGTTATTCATAATGATGAGTACTATGAGCCCTTATCGGTTTAGTAAATCCTTTATATTAGCCCTGTATGGGCCAAATTCTCCGTGACTTGGTCTATTTCATTGTTCTGTTTAGTTGCGCCCTGATTCTCGAAGTTTCGATTTAATTTATCAACTTTACGAGCACTTGCCTTATATTTTGTAAGTGGCTCTTTTCTGTGCACTTTTCATTTCATTTTTATGTTTTTTGTGTGCTGTTTTGAGATTTATTTTCGATTTCGTGGATTTTTTATTTTTAGAAAATGTTTTTACGAAACATTTGGTGACTAAAGTTTTTGCGAATCTATAGTAAATAAAATATGCAAGTATGGAATTACTGCATATACAAAGTTATCAGGAAAGGGTATGCTAAGCCGAAAAGGGCTCATACTCATCATTATTATCAATTTTTATTATGGGACTAATCTTGAAATCGCAAAAAACGGCTGATACAAAAATATCAATTTTACTCGACAGAACTTACGAAACTGCTGTTTTCTTAATGATTTTTGAGTTGGTCCCGTAGTAAAATCTGTTCATAATGATGAGTACTATGAGCCCTTTTTGGATTAGCATACCCTTTCCTAATAACCTTGTATACTTTTAAATAGGCGTATAACTCTTTATTGTACCATGTTTAGA
The DNA here is from genome assembly GCA_949125135.1 of Alcis repandata. Lineage (NCBI taxonomy): Eukaryota > Metazoa > Arthropoda > Insecta > Lepidoptera > Geometridae > Alcis > Alcis repandata. The sequence continues at coordinate 1,413,676 of OX421251.1, forward strand.
TGATAAGAAGAAGACTGCAAAATAATCTATGAATAATCATGCAGGGAGTTTCAGGGACCGGATACTGGTTAATTTTCTTACCCGGTTAAAGTCAAATGACCCCGGAATTTATTATGACAAATCGAAATAACCGTTTTTTTGTGTGTGAGTTTCGGCGCTTCAAAAATTTGATTCCGTTGAAAGATATAAATAGAGAGAAGTAATGTGTCATGTTTTTCAACGAAACGCAAGTACCAAATTTAGGTATCGAAGTCGGATTTTTCTTGGTTTTATTGGATATCTGGGTGGCGCAGACCAGTGGGGCTAGCACAACTTTGACGTAAAAATACGTAGCGAGTATTCGATAGAAAAGTGTACGCCATTTACACCCGTCAGGAGCACACTTGACAGTCGTAAATGGCGTACACTTTTCTATCGAAAACTAGCTACGTATTTTTACGTCAAAGTTGTGCTAGGCCCACTGTTATGGGCAAACGTGACGTTTAACGTCATGCGAGCGATTGGCTCTTCTCGTCACTCAATTGCATAAAACAAAACAAAAGAACTCAAAAAAATATTCCAAGAAAAATGTTAACGACACTCAAAATGTATGGAACATCTGATTTGTTTTCGCGATTTCCGAGTTGGTCCCATAGTAAAAAATGTTCATAATTATGAGTAGGTACTTTCAGCTCTTTTTGTTTATTGTTCCCGACAATAATAGGCGTGACGAAAGATTTTAAAATCCTCTTCCATAATGTGAGTACACATTTACTATTTACAAAAAAGCCTTTATTTCGGTAATAAACTTAAGTTTAACGAAATTTGAAGCCATTTTTCACATATTTTTTCAACAGTGCCCGAAAACAGCTTGCTTGTGTCATGGCGTCGATTTGACGTCACGGCTAGTAAAAATGTCATTGTGTCTATGCGTGATGAGCGGCGGATGACCTGAGTTCACTGAAGCGTGACGTCATACGCTGTGATTGTTGTTTCTGACAAGATGGCCGATTGCTGTATTTTAATGTTTTAATTTATTGAAAATCTTAATAATCTGTTTTTTAAAAATAAAACTAAACATGTGTTTTAAATTTTTTTAATCTGGCTAGTCCCCTGAAAGCATTGAATCGGCGATTTTTTGATACTGTCGTCATGCCTATTAACACAACAAAAAAAGAATTAGCGAAATTGTTCTATCCGTTCACGCGTGATGCGATGACCAAGAGAAATCGAGATTCATTTTAAAAATATAGAAGATAGCTAGCTAGATAGCTGTGCCCCGCGATTTTTTGCATTTTCCCGGATAAAAAGTAGCCTGTGTTAACCCAGGTTTTAAGCTACCTTCATACCGAATTTCATCCAAATCCGCTTAGTCGTTTTAGCGTGAAAGAGTAACAAACATCGATACATACTTTTTTTAAATTTTAATACCACGTTTATAATATTAACACTTTGACTGCGGAAAACAGATACGAGTGTTTTCTTTTGTGCGACGAGTGCGGCTGCACACGCCAGGCGCGTAAAACACAACGCATTTGACTATTAGCCGCAAGCGCATGTGATTATGTGTTATTAGCCGCAGTCAAAGTGTAAATAAGGATAAGTTTTTACCTAGATTTCCCTATTGTTGCCATGGGTTTACGAATAGGTATTCCCGAACCGAGTCCAGTCGCCGAACGGTCGGAAAGTTCAATGGGAACAGATCTATATAAAAAGCTTCGCGGGTTCGTTGCCATTTCGCGTATTTAGGTCGTATATTAGTGTGAGTGGCCGGCAGAGATGATAGAGCTAGTTGATTGCACGTAGAGAGATCTTTTCTTTCAGTGTTGGGGGTGACACGAGGTATAATACAAATTTTTTTATTGACACCAGAAAAAAGAAAATACAAACACGGTGAAACACATAAGAAAAAGCACAAAAGGCAGCCTTATCGGTAAAAGCGGTCTATTCCAAACTTAATGAATGGCGTTTACGACTGGCTAGGTCAAAAATAATTCATAGTTTATGCTCTCCGTGTTTATGGTTGATTAATAATCCGGTCAATCATAGGCAATTATTTTTTTAATCATATTTGGGCCTAGACATCTGTTTGACCACAATCTCACTATACTCGTACTCGTAAAATAAACTTAGGCTCATTCGAGTTTATTATTTTCGAGAGAGAAGAATTAGTAAGATCTATCTACTTGTTATACAGTCTGTGGTGTCCGGCAATGTCTGCCGCCTCTGTAGTAGGTAGGTACTACATACTAGCTGATTTGATGACTTTGCCCGGTGTCGATTTGCCTTCGCCCTCGGTAGTTTGAGGCTATAAAGTATAGCCTATAGCACTTAGGGATAGTGTAGCTATCTATTGGTGAAATAATTTTTGAAATCGGACCAGCAGTTTTGGAGATAACACGCTACAAACATACTCGGATAAATATTGCACATCGACCTTTGGAAAGAGACAATCGGCTAATTTCGGCTTCGTAGAGCATTATCTCTGTCGCACACTACCTCCTAATAGATACTGGACTGTTTGTATTTCGTGCGACAGAGATAACGCTCTACGAACCGATTGTCTCTTTCCAAAGGTCGATGTGCAATATTTACCGCCAAATTTAATCTCTCTTTAAGATCAGTATAGCCTGTGATAAACTCTTAAGCTTAAAATTAGTGCAACAACTGCCGGCCTTATCGCTAAGAGCAGTCTCTTCCAGGCACTATAGAATAGGTACTCAAGTTATTGTCGAACAAACGTGCAAACGATTTGTCCAATTAGATTTTTAGACCCTTGCTTCGCTCAGTCAATAGTGTGTATCGATCTGCAGTGTGCGTGTTCGCCTCCCGTTAGCGCTTTATCTATGACTCTTCGATTTTCTTCCCGCCTGGTACTTTCACTTCCTTATCAATGACATCTTGAATATTCTGATTTCCTGGTACTTTTATTTCCTTGATGACTCCTTGGATATTCTGATTTGCTGGTACCCTTGTTTTCTTAATGACTTCTTGGATATTCTGACTGCCTGGTGCTTTTGTTTCTTTTATGACTCCTTGGGTATTCTGATTTCCTGGTACTTTTATTTCCTTGATGACTCCTTGGATATTCTGATTTCCTGATATGAAAAAATAAAAAAAATATAAAAATAAAATAATAATATATTATATTTCTAAAAAAATCCCAATTTTTGTAATGAGTCTCTTCTACCAGTCAAATCTAGCGCCCGACGCAATAACTAGTAGTTTGCGACGAACTGAACCTCGCGACCCCTATTTGTTCACAACCCCTCGACAGATATTGCTATAAAATTGTATGGACATGAACTACTTGCTCTGCAAAATTTTATCAAAATTTAAATTCAAGGGTGTGTGCAGGCTTGGATATTGAATCTACTGTATTCCTGCAGAGCATCTTCTGATCTGACCATGACAGAATCGCTCTATCTCTTTCGCACTCCTTAAGCGAGTTACAAATTCACCTCACAAAGAAGGCCCTTTTGTAAAAGTCAATTTAAATAAGTTTCTATCAGAAGAAAAGTGGTTTGAAATGGTAGACAGACCTCTGCGCACGCGCCAATATATTTTAGTTGACAATCGGAGCGAGAGAATTCGACGCCGAAAATAACTAACGTACTAGTAACGTCTAGAAATAATATACATCGCGGGAAATCGGCACAGTGAAGCATTCGCGCAGAGCCACGTGGTTTAAAAAGTTGATCCGCCATCTTGGAGAAAGAGCGCGAATTTTGACAGATGTGAGTTGACGGTTAATGTTCCTTGGTTTGTTGGACCAATAGAATTGTAGATAAAATTAAACAATTGTTATCTATGGCAGTAGATTGCAATTAAAAATTCGAAATAGTGAAATACACTAATCAATGTTGAGTGACTCCCGAGTGTTTTTTACTCCATTTACCTTGTTGCGAACACGTATAACCTTGAACCCCGGGTGGGCTGCTTTTACACCTAAGCTGCCGAGTCCGATAGTGACAGAGCGTTGCGCGCCTGTAAGTAACAGCTCCTGCTGGAAGCGGAAAACCTGCACTTTTGGAAGTCTGAATCGTAAACGATATTTTTATCGCCGGTAATGGACCTCATCGAAAACTGAAATTAAATACAGCAAAAACCAAAAAGTAACAACTAAATATGAATAGTAGAGACCGTATCGTTGCCTACCATCAGGCAAGATGGCGGTCAAATGCAAGCCTATTACTGAAAAAAAAAAATTGAATCAGATTTTATGTTCACAGTAGAACCTTATTGCTATCTGTATCCAACCTCCTTGGTCCGTTAGAAACTTCGCAAAAACTTTTCAAAATCGGAAACATGTCAAATTCGACAGCTGTCAAACGGGTTTTCGATATTTTTTCGGTGATAAAGTTTATACGTGTTTTAATTTGCTGTTTTATTATAAATATTAGTGTTTTTCGCATACTTTTTACGATTGGTAAGGAGCTGGTTGTGTGATTCGCGGTCACGAAACTTTGGATGTATTTAAAGTTTTACTGTTTAAGAATCGCGAGTCAATTCTCCGTTTTTCGAAGATTACCAACTTTTGAAGATGGAGCATTGCGTTAGATTTGGGTGTAGCCAAGAATTGCTACTTTTGTGCGTACGTACTCAAGACGCACATTGACATATCAATACTCATTACAGTAATACCCCGCTTTACGCGAGGGATACGTTCCGGAAAAAATCGCGTTAACTGAAATTCGCGCATATCGAGGTACCTTATGATAAACAGTCAAAATTTAATACAAAAAATACGAATCATTTTAATCAATCACTTTAATTCTAACAACACTTTATGCAGTACATACTATTAGTTATTTTTAACCGACTTCAAAAAAGGAGGAGGTTATCAATTCGTCTGTATGTTTTTTTTTTTTATGTTTGTTACCTCATAACTTTTGACTGGGTGAATCGATTTTGATGATTATTTTTTTAATAGAAAGCTGACGCTTCCCATTTGGTCCCTTTTCAATTTAGTCCAGTTCTGATAAAGGTAACCATGAGAAAACCATATAAGTCTTAAATTTGCATTAAGTACGTGCGCGACAAATAGATGAATAACTCAATAGTCGGTCTTTTGAAGTCGGTTTTTGATTTTTGTTTTGTAAAAATAATATTCTTGTTTACGGAAAAAATCATCTATTGTCTTTTGGGTAGCGTTTTTTTACGTTCTTGTAAAAAACGTTCATAAAACACTTTTTTTTACCTAATTGTTCGACACACGGTTCAGACACGGTCATCATTATTGTCTATACTCTGCAATGCAATATGTCCAAACCTGAATAAATTTTTGAAAGAGCATTTTGTATACCTGAAGATAAGGCATTTGAACGCGAAATTTGAAATTCGCGTTATAGTGAAGGCGCGCATAACGGGGTCGCCGGTCGTGTAAAGCGGGGGTATTACTGTACTCGCTATTCTCTGCACTGTAGAGCTTGTGTTTACGCGCGAAAGTAGAGTTCTTGGCTTCACCTAAATCTAACTCAATGCTCTATCTATCTCTCTAAGTTTATCTTAGTTCTCGGATTTTACCGCGAGTTTATTTACGATTTTTTTTAATTGCCAACGTCTAAAGGCCGTGTTGAGATTGTCACAGAATAGGTGAAAGTATGTTAGGACATGGTATTGGTGCCTAATTAACTATACAAGGTTATAAGTATAGGGTATGCTAAGCCGAAACAGGTCATAGTACTCATTATGAACAACTTTTACTATGGGACCAACCCGGAAATCGAGAAAAAAAATCAGCTGTTCCATAGAAACATGTCAATGACACTCGACAAAATGTATGAAGCAACTGATTTTTTTCGCAAATTCCGGTTGTGTCCCATAGTAAAAGTTGTTCAAAATGATGAGTACTATGAGCACTTTTCGGCTTAGCATACCCTTTTCTTATAACCCTATATAATGTAATGTAGGATTGTAGATATCTAGATGCCGCGTTAATCTGGGTGTCTTCAAGTCGCGAGTGAATCGGTTCCTTCTATACGCGTGCTCCATCGTAGACCGCATCGTTGCTTACCATCAGGCGAGATGGCGGGCAAACGCAAGCATATTTTGGTTTACACAAGAACATTATTTTTACAAAACAAAAAACAAAAACCGACTTCAAAAGACCGACTATTGAGTTATTCATCTATTTGTCGCGCACGTACTTCATGCAAATTTAAGACTTATATGGTTTTCTCATGGATACCATTATCAGAACTGGACTAAATTGAAATGGGACCAAATGGGAAGCGTCAGCTTTCTAATAAAAAAAAGAATCATCAAAATCGATTCACCCAGTCAAAAGTTATGAGGTAACAAACATAAAAAAAGATAACCTCCTCCTTTTTTGAAGTCGGTTAAAAACGTGCCATGGAACACAAAGACAAGAACAACTAACACCCAGACCCAGAGCAGAAATTTAAATTCATCATTCACATCTGCCCGGCCGGGAATCAAACCCGGGACCTCTGACTTATGAGGCGGATATACTACCGCTGAGCCAACCCGGTCTTTAAGTCTATGTTGCCGGCGCCTAAAATCCTACTTCCTACTGATATTATAAACGCGAAATTTGTAAGAATTTTTACTATGAAAGAATATTTCGCACTGTGCCGGTACTGTGTCGGAACTGTGGCTTCACTGATATGTGTGAATCGACCTTTATAGCCAAATAAACATACATACTATCATCTATTCTGTGCCAATTCCTTGATAGACGACAACCCTAAACCGATAGGTTAATATACCGTCCAGTTGCGAAATTTGGCATCGGTAACTGGCACCATTCAGCCAACCGTGCCACTAGTTAACACCGAGCAACGGTCGCAGCCCGATACAATAAAAAAAAATGCTCTTCCGCCCCGTGGGAATCACCTGACGCGCGAATCCGCGAGTTTCCCGCGTTTTCTTCTGTCAAGCCGATTTGACAGATGTTATTACACAACCAGCCTCTTCAGTATCCAGTTTTCATGTGCAGTGTTAAATCGAAAGTGACCTTGTGCCGTTTGGGTCTGTGCCCTTGTGATTGTGAACTCTATTTTCGAAGCGTCTCGGACTATTTTTACATGACGCGTCAGTGATCGTTGACTTTGGTAACGAACTTTTGAGTGGATATGTGAACACTCACCGAAGTCCCTTGTGCTGTCCTTAATTTGTATGAGTGAAGACAGGACGTCAAATAAGACTTCAAAAGGACCCAAAAGATACGATAAAAAGGACTTCAAAAGATACGTTCTCAAGCTCTCAAAGATAGAGTTGAAAATCCGATGGCTTGTGGTCTCAACGAATTATTTTGGTTCAAATACAATTGTGACCTTATGACTTACCTTACCTGACCTCTGTCCCAACTGTTCCTTAATATATAGTCTCTTTATTTATTAATCATTCTTAGTTTATTAGGTTTTGTTGCTCTTTGCAATCTGGAAGTATCAAATCAAAATACTCATACGATTTAGTATCAAAATCGTTTATCAGACAAATAAGTTTTAGATTTTATACTGTCTTTAACAGCTTTAGTATTTCCTGAAACCGTTGGATAGTGGAGTTAACCTTACGCTTTCCAAAGCAATATCTTTTTTGCTCAATACAAGCTTTGTTGTCACAAAGCTGAGTTCTGTTTTTCACGAGACCTAAAGCAGACTAATTTGCAAGTACATTCCAAATAAAAGACGATTTTCAAGTTTGATCGAAGACCTTCTAGTCTTCAACTTGATCCTTCAGTCTGGATTTGACAAAACCCTTCTCAAAAAATCCTACTACTTATTTATAGTTCCCTTAAGCCCTAGAACCGTTTAGCATTTAGACATTCCGAAACGTAGTCTCAAAACTTAGCCGTCCACTCAGGAGATTTGACTCAAAATCAGACCAATCTACAAGACTTTACAAAATCTTGACTGGAAAGAACCTGCTTGTAAGCCTTGAGGGTCTAAAACAATATAAAACCGCCTCAAACATAACTCGAAAGACCTTGGCCTTCCTGCAGTCTTCCTAAGCTACCTACTGAGCAAATATTGAACTCATCTGAACAATATAGCAAAATTAAACCACTTGGTTTTTGGAAATCAGCGATCTCAAGGCGAAATAGATAGCAAAGACTTCCAACCACAAAACAAATTGCAAAGGCCTTGGATCAAGTCAAAGCTCTCAAGCTTAAGTTAATAGCGCTCACCACACCAATCCCAGAGTATTACAGCACTTAGAATTGCTTGAGACTGAGCGCGCCTCACAAGTCACGTCACGTCGCACCTCACGTCAAGGCAAAGTTGTGATAGCGTCCAGTAACCCACAAAGAAAGCAAAAGTGTGAGCGTTGGTTCCACCTGGCCAAGTCCAGAAGCACAGACCACTAAATCACCCTCAGTGGCACCCACACCGGAAACCTTGGAATAAATATCAAAAATCCTAGAACAAGTAATAAAAATCTTGGAACAAGTCGAAAAGGCATTAGACCACGTTGAAAAGGCTTTAGACGAGTAAACCAGTCCAGATTCAAAGCACAGGATCCAGTTTAGACGAAAGAGCAGCACTGAACTGCAGGGCCCAGAGTCTGTTGCTTCTGTTGACTTAGAAGAGTAGCAGCCAGAGTTCAAGCACAGACAGACAGACATAATAAAATATAAGCGAATAAAACAGCCCACTGAACTGCAGGGTCCAGACCCGGTTACTTAAGACGAGTAAAGCAGTCCAGATCTCAAGCACCGGGTCCAGTGTAGAGGAATAGAACAGCCCACTGACCGCAGGGTCCAGAGTTAGTTGCAGTCCAGATCCGAAACGCAGGGTCCACTGTTGACGCATAGAGCAGCCCACTGAACCACATGGTCCAGAGTTAGTTGCGTTACACAAGTAAAGCGGTCCAGAGTAGACAAATAGAACAGCCCACTGAACTGCAGGGTCCAGAGCCAGTTGCGTTAGACGAGTAGTCAGAGCTGAAGCACAGGGTCCAGTGTAAAGCCGGTTCAACCACGACGGAAGGCAGTAGTTTCTCGTTTCTGGACCCGTGTATGCTGACGTACCTGGTGCTAGTTCTGGCGGCATGCGGCGCGCGGCTGCTGCGGCATGAGGTGCGGCTGTCGGCGGCGCGAGCCGCGCCCGCCCTACGCCACGCACGCCCTACACCAGGTCGGTTGTTCAGGATCTCTGTTGTCAGTAACGGAAAGTGATGCAAAGTGACGGGAATTTGCAACGCGATGCGATGCAAGGATGCAACCGAATAGAAAGAATTGGGACTGTACCATGATCTCTTACCGCGAGCGTAAACTAGATTGCTCTTGCTTGAATATAATAATTGAGGTCAAATTTTGACTTCAATTTGCTCTCCTGTAAGAAATACCATTTGCACTGTCGATAGTGTCCGTAGGGACAGTCGATGTCTTGACGGTTGTTGTTATGGGACAAACAGCTGAGACCTACAATTCGCAGTCATCCATCATTAGACTGTTGCATCGCATCGTGTTGCCGCTCTTGTCGCTTATGTAGAACCAAATCTTTAGCCCAATTACTATAGCCCAATCTTACACAAATTGATACAGACCATTTACATTTACTATCGGCATATGTTTTGGGACTTGGATTTACTCGGGAAAAGCATTAGTTTTGTCGTACCTGGCAGCGTCGATTTTTCCAATTTTACACTTGGAAACATGAAATCGTCATTTATAATAAACACAAAATCAGCACATCCCTATTCCTAACATATTGTTCGGACATCAGACCGCGCGCAGACGGGGCGACAGTTTGTCGCCGAGCGCGGCGGGCGGGTCGCCGTCAACAGTCGCGTCCACAGTCGCTATGCGGTCGCTCTCGCCGCGGTGACGTTAGCTCGAATGAGTCGAATGGTAACGCGTTGAGACGTCAACTTATTGGCTGACAATCAATAACTAATCTGTTTACTTACTGATAAAACGTTCGTCGGTTTTGAAGTCGTCACTAACATTAAACTGCAACTTTTGGTTTGAGGCACAGAATTAAGAATCACAGTGTATGACGGATTTTTAATCAGCGAAAAATCTACAGGGTTATACAGAAAGGGTATGCTAAGCCAAAAAAGGCTATAGTACTCATCAGTATGAAGAAAATTGTCAATGACATTCGATAAAATGTATGAAACAGCTGATGTTTTATCGCGAATTTCGGGTTGACCTATAGTAATTATAATGATGATGTGAGCACTATTCGGCTTAGCATACCCTTTCGTTATAACCCTGTATATCGCTGTCTCTCTCTAGCTCAAATATTTCCTTTGTTCTTCTCACTCACGCAGGTAGTAAGTGCACGCTGAATAAGTATCAGTCATATGCAGTGGTTGCTAACAGTTTTATTTAAATGTCATTTCGGATAAGAACTAAAGTTGTTCTGTATAATGACATTTTTGATCATGGCATTTATTTCACATTTACATTTTTTGTTGATACTTTGTGTTAACCACGTAGGTACCTAATTTTGAAACTATTTTCTGCCAGTCGCCCTACTTTGCTAATACATGGTACAATAAAGAGTTATTTAGGCAGGAGTCTTATAAAAAATAAAGTATGCCTAAATGGCTAAGTAAGTATGCATTTAAATGGCCGATAAATCAAAGTTATAGGCAACAGTTTGTATAGTTTTGTTTTAGGCTTGTATTGCTCGGTAAGTACACGATAGTTTCGAAAAATTAATGTCCGTTAATTTTATTATTGAGTGAACTCGTTTTGTTTATAGAGTTTTATTTTGCATGGTTTTTTCATCATGATTTAATTCCCATATTAATATGAGTTTTTGTGCACAATGTTGTAAATATTGCATTCGTTATTTCCGAACGTTGGCTCGGCAACTAAATGTTGCCAAGCTACGTTCGCTGACCTTATTTTGTTAAGCTATGTAACCTATGCGACACGTACACAGCATTGTTTGTTTGTCGACTAAATATTTCCGAGCAATGTCCATAGTAAACTGCTGTCAAGTATTTTTCCTTGGCTGTTGCTGAGCAAATGTTCGTTGACTTAATGTCGATGAACAAATGTTTGTTGACTAAATGTCGCCGAGCAAAAGGTTCGTCTTCTCTAAGTTGTTTGCTGATATTGCAGGAGTTGGCTGGCGGTAAGAGCGGGTCGGGTGGACTGCGGCGCAGTAGTGAACGCGACTCCATACCGGAGACGCGAGAGAAATCGTCTAGTCAAACCAGCGGTGAGTTGCTTAAACAGCGTTTACAATATTGCTATCTTTTTCTCCTGTATTAAAATTAAAAGAGACGTAAATAATTCTAGTGATTCGCTCACTAGTCATGGCTAACGGACACGAGTTTCGGATCAATCCCCCGCGCGAATGCTGGCGAGTGATCTGCGACTCGAATCCGTGAGTGATATCTGTGTAGGTAGGCGTTGCTCAAACGCGCTTACCTTGAAACTTTTGTATTCTACATATTATCTCGTGTTGGGCATTCAGGTCTGAACGGGCTCCGCAACATTGGCAACACTTGCTTCATGAACAGCGTCATCCAGTGTCTCTCGAACACGCGGCCGCTGCTGGAGTACCTCACGGCGGACCGGCACGCCGGCGAGATCAACACCACTCTGTCGTGCATGCGCGGCGCGCTCATCGGAGGTGAGTGAACCATTCACAGTATTTGACACTGCATCACTTTGTTCGTCTGTAACACTGGTGTCCTGCTTGGAATGCAATTAATTAAAAAATTAATGAAAGTATACAAGTGGCGGTTTCAACCGCTATTTTACAAGAACCGTCAAGTTTTCTGGAAAAAAGTAATCTTTATTTCATTCAACCGTTTTTTGCGAGATTGAGTGACAAATGTCCAAACATCTAAACATCCAACTTTGACATTAAAAAAATCAATAGGATCATTAAGTGCTATGTTTTACTGACCGTACTGGGTACAAAGTTCCGAATATCAGCTACAGACATTCCGAAAATCACAAAGGCTACACTCGCATGTCTGGCAACTAAAAGTTGACGGCCACAAGAACATTGCAAGTCTGGCAACTAAAAGTTGACGAGCCTAAGCTTGGGAAGTCTGGTAACTCAATGTTGACAAGCCTAAGCTCGGCAAGTCTGGCAACTAAAAGTTGAAGAGTTAATAGCTGAAGTCTATTGTCGTTGCTGTTTCAATAATAATGCCAATAATAATTAATTAATAATAATCTTTTTCACTCTCTTTCCTTCCCACCATAACTCACAGTCTTCCATCTCGCTCGCAGCGTTCGCGAGCGTGATAAAGGAGCTGTGGCGCACCGGCGAGCGAGACTCGGTGGTCAACACGACGGCACTCAAGTCGCAGGTGCAGAGGTTCGCGCCGCGGTTCATGGGGTACAGTCAGCAGGATGCGCAGGTGAGTCGGGGTTGAGTCACTAGTGACTTAGGAGTCACTGGTGACTTAGGAGTCGCTAGTGACTTAGGAGTCGCTAGTGACTTAGGAGTCGCTTATGTTTCTATTTGATATACAGGATGACTGGTTAGATATTCTAGATTATCATAATACTCATCATTATAAACAACTGTTACTAAAAGACCAAGGCGGAATTAGCGAAAATATAATCAGCTGTTTCATACATTTTGTTGAGTGTCATTGACATCTATGGAACAGCTGATTTGTTTTACTATGGAAACTAACGTGGTTTTCACACATTTTTGTTATAATTAAACACGGGATTACTTACGTAAAAATTAAGTCGTCTACTACGACTATTTTCGGTCACATTCGGTGACCTTCATCAGGCGAGTTTACAAACGTGACGCGCTCGCGGTTGCGTCTCGTTTGGCACTGCGGCCCGCGTAATGAGAGCGGTTGCTCTGCGGGCACGGGGGTGGGGGCGGATAGAGTCCCGCGCTGCGCCGGCGCACACCGGACTTGCTCGTCGCTGGAGTCCTCCTGTGCCAGGTTGGGAATATTCCAGCAAGCGGACCTGACTGTCTCTGTCCTGTCTCTGACCTGTCTCCACGTCGGTGGCATTCTCCATCCCCCATCTCTATTGAAATTGGGCCGCCTGTCTATTTCAATGGCCTCCCTGACTTTTCGGGGCACAAAAAACTTCTCACGTGCTAGCACTTTCGCCTTGTCGAACCGGATATAGTGCCGCACGTTAGAGCCTAGGGACCGGCCTGGGGGCTGATTTGTTTTTTCGTGAATTCCGGGTTGGTCTCATAGTAAAAGTTGTTCATGATGATGAGTACTATGAGCCCTTTTCGGCTTTGCATCGAGCTGAAAATAACCCGTATAAAATAAATCGGTTCAAAGTAAGCCCTCTCAAAAGAAGATACCTATTTCATGGCTCTATTTTTTTTAAAGGTGTTATCGACAAAAATTAGACCTAAATGACAGAAAATGTAAAATTTAGCGGGGGTAATAAATAATTAAAATAAATAATCTTAAATTTGTTGTTTATTTGTATTCCAGGAGTTCCTAAGATACTTATTAGAAGGGCTGCACGAAGACGTGAACAGAGTCACGACCAAACCGAAACCCATACTCACCGAGATCGACGACAACCTCAGGTGAGCCGGATTATTTTGTGACGTGTATTATATGTCCCTTTTATAGGTCGTCTATCAATCACGTTTTTTTGCAACTTTTTCTTCTGCCCATATTTTTAGTTAGTTTAGATCTGTCAAATATGTAATGCCTGCAAAGTTGAGCCCAGTAGGATAGTGGGATTAGTAGGAACTTAGGATGTAGGGAGGGATGTATATTTAGTAGGGTCTCCATATTGCTAATGCTTTTATAATATTATTGATCGTTGTTGCAGCGATTCTGCGAAGGCCGCCGAAGCGTGGCAGCGCTACTGCCGCATGGAAGAGTCTCGCGTGGGCGATATCTTCGTGGGGCAACTCAAGTCGACGCTACGATGCACGCACTGCAACCACGATAGTGTGACCTTCGACCCCTTCTGGGACCTTAGGTGAGTTGTCGATGGAAAAGTATCGAGATCGATGGAAAAGTATCGATGTCGATAAAATATTTCGATATTGATTGAAAAATATCCATATTATAACCAGTAGTCTCGCGTGGGGGATATATTCGTGGGGCAACTCAAGTCGGCTCTACGATGCACGCACTGCAGCCATGATAGCGTGATCTTCGACCCCTTCTGGGACCTTAGGTGAGTTGTCGATGGAAAAGTATCTATTGAAAAATATCGATATCGATGGAAAAGTATCGATGTCGATAAATTATTTCGATATTGATTGAAGAATATCCATATAACAGTAGTCTCGCTTGGACGATATTTTCATGGAGTTACTCAAGTCCACGCTTCGATGCAAGCACTGCAACCACGATAGTGAGACCTACAGCCCGTTCTGAGACCTTAGGTGAGTTGTCGATGGAAAAGTATCGATGTCGATGGAAAAGTGTCGATAGAAATGTTTCGATGTTTATTTTTTATTATTATTTATTTTACTTTTATCGTTTTTTCCAGTTTGCCGATACCTTCACGCACGGGCAACCTGAAGATACAGCAGTGTCTTCAGCACTTCACTAAAGAGGAGGAAATGGACGGCGACGAGAAACCGGTGAGTGGGGGAAGGGGGGTTAAGGGGGGGAGGGTCTAACTGAGTGGTAATCGGATGTACGGCTTCGTCTTGATACTTAAACGCCTTACTTTAAGTACCAAAATGAAGCAACGAAACACAAAATACACCAAAGCTAACGACCTGTTTGGCTCAGCGATAGGATATCCGCCTTATAAGCCAGAGGTCCCGGGTTCGATTCCTGGCCGGGCAGATGTTTGAATGATAAATTTAAATATCTGCTCTGGGTCTGGTTGTTAGTTGTTCTCGGCTTTGTGTTCCATCCATGGCATCCGACATGTCCTAGTGGGGAGCTATGAGTGTGAAACGTTTTGTTTTTTTTTAGACGTGTTCGAAGTGCGGTGTGCGACGCAAGTGCCTCAAATGGTTTACGGTACAAAAGTTCCCGCAAGTACTGGTGCTGCATCTCAAGAGGTGAGCATTCTTATACCTCGTTTAATCCTAAAGTATCCAAATATTTAAGTTAAACACGAGTGTGAGTTTAACCTTTTAACGCCAGAGTCGCCTATAGTTGACAAGCGCTAGCGAGCCCTGTGCGCCAACGACGTCTATAGTTGACGTCTATAATACGACTAAAAAACGCACCATACCAATGGTATTGTGTGTTAGATACCAATTGGTGACAGCACTATTATCATTTTTTAAGTACTATGGCGTACAGGGCACGTAAATGCAATTTTGTCCTGGCGGTCAAAAGGTTAATAGCATCACACGAGTGTTTTAATATCTAGTTATGTGCAGTTTCATACACTACTTTATCTACTCTCATATCATAAAATGCAAATTACAAAATTCAATACGAATTTATACAGGGTTATTCATAAAGGGTATGCTAAGCCGAAAAGGGCTCATAGTACTCATCATTATGAACAACTTTTACTATGGGACCAACTCGAAATTTGCGAAAAAAAAATCAGCTGTATCGTAATGACAAAAAAAAAATACACTATAACACTATTTTGTTTGGGAAATAGTGTTAAAATGAAGCTTTTTTTTCCATTATGATATTGTGTCTTATAAAATACGTCATTATAGATTCGTTTTGAAGTTCGTAATTTGAATTTTATACTATTTTTAAATTGTGCAAAAATATTTTATTGCTGCAGACTACGTGGGCAGAGGCTGGTTTTGGCTAAGGATAAGGATAACAATAAATATTTCCCCTTTTCCCCAGGTTCTCCCCGACGGAACGTTTCCGCGGCAAGTTGAACGTTCTAGTCGAGTTTCCCCTATCAGGGCTCGATATGGCGCCATACGCAGCCGCTCGAGGACAACAGGCGACTTACAACCTGTATGCAGTTAGCAACCACTCTGGTGAGTCGATGGAAAATGTGGAGTGATTTTATCGATATCGATGGAAATTTTAATCGATATCGATAAAAATAAAATAGTTTTTAATGAAATTTGTGATTTTATCGATGTCGATAAATGCTTAAAGAATTAACGTTATCGATATCGTTGAAAAAAAGTAATTTTGTTTGTTTAAAAGCTGTTTTTATTTTTATTTTCAAACGTTCCCTGAACTTCCTCAAATATTTCAAGATCAAAATTAGCGAATCGAATCGAAATTAGATCAAATAGTCCAACCATTCAAGAGTTTTAGCCAGACAAACGAACAGCGATTCATTTTTATATAACAGAGAAGATAAGATTATACATGTTAAAACTCTTTTCAGTTGTCACAGCATCTATATATATAAAAATGTTATGTTGGTTTGTGTACGCTTCAAAAACTCAAAAAGTTCTGCACCGATCGAGCTGAAATTTTAGCATGATATATAATCCAGATCAAGGATTGTTTATACCTATTTTTTTTTATCCACAGCGAAGCGTGGCGGGAACAGCTAGTATTTTATATTTCTATTTTGCAGGTACGACGTACTCCGGCCATTACACGGCGTACTGCAAACATCCGTACACGGGCGACTGGCACGAGTACAATGATTCCAGGTATTTACACTTGCAATACAGGGTTGTTATGAAAGGGTATGCTATGCCGGGAGGGGCTCATACTGCCGTCATAAGACTAAGAGCGGTAATTGAAAAAAAAATGTTTTTTTATCTTATAGCTTAATTACGCATATGATGCATGAAAAAACAGTTTATTTACAGCATAGTACGGGTCTAGGTGTTAGTTGTCCTTGTTTTTGTGTTCCATGGCGTCCCAACACAGGGTATCCTAGTGGGGAGCTATAAATAAATAATAAATAAACGTTTCACACTCATAGATCCCCACTAGGAACAAATCCTGTGTCGGATGCCATGGAACACAGAGACAAGGACAACTAACACCCAGACCCAGAACAGATATTCAAATTCATCATTCAAATATCTGCCCGGCCGGGAATCGAACCCGGGACCTCTGGCTGATAAGGCGGATACACCGCTGAGCCAAACAGGCCGACAACGATAATGGGCCCAGTTTGAAGGCATTTTAAGACAGATCTAAACGAACTAAAAATATATCTGTCTTTATCATTGCAAGCCATTAGACAAGGATGCCGATAGTTTTAGAAAATTTAGATCTGTTGTGATCTGATGTTTGTAGTGGTAGGGTTCTTTTGCAGAGCCCGCCTGGGGAAGTATCACACCTTTGCCAGTTATTCCACCGCCAAGCAATAATGTGCAAACATTACTGTGTTCCGGTTGGAAGGGCATTGTTTCCAGTGAAATTACAGGGCAAATGGGAGATTAAACAACTTATATCTCAGGGTGACGAGCGCAGTGCTGTGCCGCGCAGGGGCTTGAATTCTGTGAGTTCAAAATTCTGGGTGGCGCAGACCTGTTATGGGCAAACGTGACGTTTAACATCAGGCGAGCGATTTGCTCGTCTCGTCACTCAATTACATAAAAAAAATAATATCTGTCTTAAAAAGCCTTCAAACTTGGGCCTAATATAACCAATACATTGTAATATTGCAGAGTATCGACTATCAAGCCCCGTGACGTGGTCTCTCCGGAAGCGTACGTGTTATTCTACGAGCTGGCGAGCGGAGCCGCGCGCAACCACTCGTAGCGGGGGCCGGGGGTGTGCGGGGAGGTTTGTGGGAGCTCAGGGCAGATTGGTTGTTCTAGGGATGTTGTGGAGTTTGAAGTGTATTAACACTTTGGCTGCGGCTAGTAATCACATGCACTCCTAATAGTCAAACGCGTCGTGTTTTACGCGCCTGGCGTGTGCAGCCGCACTCGCGTCGCGCAAAGGAAACAGGGTATGTGTTGGCCGCAGCCAAAGCGTTAATAAAGTGTTTCTAGGATTTTTCAGGCTGTTTCGTGTTATCTCTGGAAATATGATAAATTAAAACCTAAGTGAGCTATTTTTGCGTTTTGATGTTGGAAATTATTCATATGTTTTTTTTTACTGTTTGTCATGAAATTATGAGTATGTTCCTATTTTTAGTGTTTTGATCATTAGGGGATTGATTAAACCCTAAAGCTCCCTAAAAACCCTAAATACCACCGAACCCTAACGACCGTCTAACTCACAGATTATCTTCTATAGATATCGCATTTCGACGTTTTTGTACCGAGAAAAACGCGCCAAAGTTTTGAAAAAGCGATGGTAGCGGAGCGGGCGAAGCGTTTGTTGGCTAGAGTTTGCAAAAAACATACAGTCGAATTGAGAACCTCCTCCTTTTTTGAAGTCGGTTAAAATGGAAAAGCCACGGTTTTACGGTGATACATTCTTCGCCAAATCCCAGTAGTCTTACAGAGTAGTCCTCCGGTTCGTTCTCATAATACATAATTATATTCTCAAAATATTACATTCACAAAATATTATATTCGCAAAACTTTTTGGCTTTATTATTATATTACTAGCTACACCCGGCGGTTTCACCTGCTGTTTTTAACCGACTTCAAAAAAGGAGGAGGTTATCAATTCGACTGTATGTTTTTTTTTTATGTTTGTTACCTCATAACTTTTGACTGGGTGAATCGATTTTGATGATTCTATTTTTATTAGAAAGCTCACGCTTCCCATTTGGTCCCATTTCAATTTAGTCCAGTTCTGATAATGGTATCCATGAGAAAACCATATAAGTCTTAAATTTGCATTAAGTACGTGCGCGACAAATAGATGAATAACTCAATAGTCGGTCTTTTGAAGTCGGTTTTTGTTTTGTAAAAATAATGTTCTTGTTTGCAGACTCTATTTGATAGTAACGATTAGCCGGGACTAGCAATAAACCAATGACAGTGACTTATAGCTGTATTGTGTCCTGATGTGGTACGCTTGTTTTAACACCTTTTTTTTTTTAATTAACCTATGCTGTCCCACTGCTGGGCAAAGGTCTCTCCCAATTTTTCCCAGTTACTGCGGTCTTGGGCCAGCGCCGTCCAGTCTTTTTCAAACCGCCCGAGTTCGTCGCGCCATCGCGTCGGGGGGCGACCTGGGGGTCGACTGTCCGGGGGCGCCCACTCTGTGGAGACCTTTGCCCATCTGTCCGGGTTGTTAACACTTTAACTGCTGAAAACACACTTGTTTTCCTTTGTGCAACGCGAATGCGGCTGCACACGCCAGGCGCGTGAAACAACACGTGATTATTAGCGTAAAGTGTTAACTCGTAATCTACAGGATTTTAAGTTATCTATACTATATAGACTAATATTATAAAGAAGTAAAGTTTGTGTGTTTGTATATTTGTTAAATTGTAAGGGGTAATCTCGGGATCTACTGAACCGATTTTAAAAATTCTTTCACCAATAGAAAGCCACATTATTGTTGAGTGTCATAAGTTATATAAAAAACCGAAAAATAAAAAGGCTTTTACGTGGTAGTCCGTTTTGCAAAGTGAATCGGAGAAAAAACGGTCCGGACGGCGCGCGATGGCTTCGGGTTTAATTGACATTATGCCCAACGAAGTGGGCACGGGTCAGCTAGTATATGATAAGATGGTAAAAGCTCATAGTACTCTTTAGTATGAATTACTTTTATTATCAGGCCAATCGTAGAATCGCAAAATTGAACAGCTGTTCCGTATTTTCATATGATCATATGCAACCATTAGTCCTCCCACTGCTGGATACAGGTCTACCCTAAATCTATCTAAACTACCACCGCAATATTCTTTAATTGTATTTTATAATGATATTAATTAAATAGTAATTAAAAGAAAAAATATGTAACCCACAAGTCGAATAAAGTGAAACGACACCTCGCTAATTATAGTCTAGATGATATATGAGATATGATATATGAGATGAAATATCTCGCTAGATGATATAGGATTAGGATAATTAAATTGAAAACCATAAACTACGACAAATAAACTACGACCATAAACTGCGTAAGGATGACACGCAAAATCGTGAAGCGTTCCGCATATATAGATTTTTTTTTTGTTTTTTTTTCCGTATTTTGTCGAGTTTCAATTATATTTTTCTATGGAACAGCAGATTTTTTCGTGATTTCACGGTTGGTCCCACAGTAAAAGTAGTTCATGATGATGAGTACTTTATGCCTTTTTCGGCTTAGCTTACCCTTTCCTCGTAGCCCTGTATAGGAGGTAATCTGTGATAAACTACGCAATATTATAAGAAACTTCTTACACTAGTCCTAACTAACGCTTGGAGTGATATTAAATAATATAAGTATTTATTTATAACGGAAATGCCGATTTTTGACTGACAGCATTAAAAATCGCCACAAGCCCCACATTTTGGGGGAGTTTCACGATTTGCTAATGTCCTATTAACACTTTGACTGCCGTAAACACATACCTTGTGTGTTCCTTTGTGCAACGCGAGTGCGGCTGCACACGCCAGGCGCGTAAAACAACGCATTTGACTATTAGCCGCAGTTAAGGCAAGCGCATGTGATTATTAGCAGCAGTTAAAGTGTTAAATAATGAAATGTCTCTGTTTTTCTTGCTATGATCACTGCCATGGTTTATATTTTACTATGTGACCGAGACAGATGACATAACAAGAGAGAAAGAGAGGTGACGATAAATAGTCGTGCTATGGACAATATTAACTACGTCTCAAGTCGTCACTCATTTGGCGGAGCTTACAGAATCGACCCGTCTCTTTCACTCTTCAGTATGTTAGACAGAGACAGCTATATTTTTACTGTTGTCAGTTAAACCTGACGATATCATTCAGAAACGTTTATAGGTATATTCTGGCTAAGTGGTGTTTTGTCCCGTTTTCGCAAATGAGATTTTACGTCGGCGAGAAGTGGACAACGCTCTACTGAGTTGTAAGGAAAGGGTATGCTAAGCCGAAAAGGGCTCATAGTACTCATCATTATGAACAACTTTTACTATGGGACCAACCCTGAAATTAGAAACAATCAGCTGTTCCATACATTTTGTTGACTGTCATTGACATTTTTCTATGGAACAGCTGATTTTTTTTTTCGCGAATTCCGGCTTGGTCCTATAGTAAAAGTTGTTCATAATGATGAGTACCATGAGCCCTTTTCGGCCTAGACCCGTTGCCTATAGAACGTTTCTGAATATCAAAAATCGACATAATAATTATACAATATTGCCTTGACCACTGTATGACTGCAATCTCGAAATAAATATTTAGTTTTTTTTCAATATGCCAGTTCATATATAGGATGTTTTATAATGTTTTAGGTTTTCAGCCAATAAAGTGCAATTTCAACAAATGGATTGCCTTTGATTATTTTATACTAAACTTATAAAAATGTTGTTGCCATACTTTTTATACATTTTAAAAGATAAACAGTTTATGATTGCCTTTGATTATTTTATACTAAACTTATAAAAATGTTGTTGCCATACTTTTTATACATTTTAAAAGATAAACAGTTTATGATGTTTCGCTAAATTTTACAAGAAAATAATGTTTCAATTAAAAGAAATACATTATTGGACAGCAGTTCATTCATTTTTGTGTTATCGTGAATTATAAATAGTGAAATAAAACATCTTGTATATGACTAGCATATAAACATCTATCTATCTATCAGATAAAAAACCAGCATTGCTCTGTAGACTTAATAATAAATAAATTAAAAGAAATACGTCCTCACTGTATATAAGAGTGTAAAGCTTATTAAATAATAATAATTATTAAAAAATAATGTTATTAATAGTTCAATTTAAATATTTTGTTGAGAAATCAGATGTTTATTGTAAAAAAAAAATAGTCGAAAGTTTATATTTTTTCAACTTGGTTTTACAATCGTCAGATAAGTTTTAACTTTGAGATGCATGGGCAGAACTAATGAAGGTTGGTCTATCTTTTTTCTCTCAGCCTGTAATGTCCCACTGCTGGGCTAAAATCTCCCTAATTTCCATTAGCGATTCCCTATAAATTTAGTAAAATGTATGGGAAGATTTGCTAAGGCAATTTTAGTTTGTCACTGGGGCCGATTTTGTACTGCCAATTTTCAAACTAATGAATAGTTCTAAAAAATGTAGTCATCCTTTTCTCACATATTAAAAATAAAAAAAAAACAAGTTTTTGTTTTTTTTTTAATTAGTCGTACAATAATCGACTCCATTGTCAAATTTATTCGTCAGGTTAAAACTTATCTGACGATTAAAAATCAATCCCACATACGGGATAAAATGACGTATCCTTTAAAAGTTCAATAGAAAAATGTACAGTATTTTGTACCTATTTAACCATAGATAAATTGTTTGTTAAAATTCTAACATAAAAAATTCACGGTTTTAATTATAAACCCGGCTTAAAATTATTCTCTGCTTAAGTCTCCGTCTTGTGGCACGTGACGTTTCACGTCAGCGAGTTGTCAGAGCATTTAAGCAGGGACTAACTTTAGGCAGTGTTCAAAGGTAAGGTCCATTCTTAACTTGTATTGTTTAAATAATTTTGTGGCATTTTAAAGTTTTAGTTTATTGGTTTGAGTTTTAAAATTACACTATTTACTATTTTAGGTGTAAATTAAAAAGTTATTTATTTAAATTATTTTTAACCGCGTTGTCATATTTTGCTAAATAATCCAAAGCGTATGAAATATATTTCTTCGTTAATAGGCATGACGACAGTATCAAAAAATCGCCGATTCAATGCTTTCAGGGGATAGCCAGATTAAAAAAATTTAAAACACATGATTAGTTTTATTTATAAAAAACAGATTATTAAGATTTTCAATAAATTAAAACATTAAAATACAGCAATCGCCATCTTGTCAGAAACAACAATCACAGCGTATGACGTCACGCCTCAGTGAACTCAGGTCATCCGCCGCTCATCACGCATAGACACAATGACATGTTTACTAGCCGTGACGTCAAATCGACGCCATGACACAAGCAAGCTGTTTTCGGGCACTGTTGAAAAAATATGTGAAAAATGGCTTCAAACTTCGTTAAACTTAAGTTTATTACCGAAATAAAGGTTTTTTTGTAAATAGTAAATGTGTACTCACATTATGGAAGAGGATTTTAAAATCTTTCGTCACGCCTATTACGAATATTGTTAGTTTTATTAGACTATCAGACAGATATATAACAGCCTTTAGATTTTCGTACTAACATTGCAGTCCGCTGTCAAACCACTAACAAAATTGAGTTCTTTTCTCAAATTACATACAGGGTTATTCATAAAGGGTATGCTAAGCCGAAAAGGGCTCATAGTGCTCATCATTATGAACAACTTTTACTATGGGACCAATCCGAAATTCGCAAAAAAAATCTACTGTTCCATACGTTTTGTTGAGTGTCATTGACATTTTTCTATGGAACAGCTGATTTTTTTTCGCGAATTTCGGGTTGGACCCAGTAAAAGTTGTTCATAATGATGAGTACTATGAGCCCCTTTCGGCTTAGCGTACCGTTTATGAATAACCCTGTATAAAAAATTAAAAAAAAATCTCGAATCACATGTTCTCTGAAAAATTTATCAGTTTACTATGTTTGAGAAAAACACAATATAATTTTAAAAAATGTTCAATTTTGTTTTGTTCCAGAATATAATCGTGAAACTGAACAGGACTTGCCTTTAGATAGATATGATGACGCGGTAGCGTTAAGTTTTTTTTATCGCATTAAGGACGCCATTTTGTATCATTTATCATTTATTTATTGTACTAAAACGTATCATGTTTAATATGTTTATACAGGTTGATTGTTTAAATGAGTCCCGAGTTTTTTTATCGAGTGACGAGACGAGCAAATCGCTCGCCAGATGTTAAACGTCACGTTTGCCCATAACAGGTCTGCGCCACCCGGAATTTAGAACTTGCAAAAATCAAGACCCGGCGCGGCGCAGCACTGCGCTCGTCACCCTGAGATATAAGTTGTTTAATCTCCCATTTGCACGGGACTTGGCGTTAGCTATGTTCATTGGTTCTGTAGGATCAAGTTTAAACAAATCTGATGCCCAAAGAAGTATCTGCGTCTCTTTTCATTTGAATGTGTAAGAGTGACGGCAACAATACTAGAGCTGACAAATTTTACTTAGTTTTGATAATGGTTTGTCAGAATTAAAGTGTTTGTCATACTTGTAAAGGTTTGAACTCCGGTTGAAATTATTTACTGTAGAAAAAACATCTAAAAAAGTGGCTCTAATCATGTCCTCTTGCTCACACAATATTGCTGTCCATACACACAGCACAAGAAACAGGTTCCCTTGATACTTGTTTTATACTTTTTTTTAAGCACATAAACCTTTTGTTGCCAAGTTGATTTTCTGTCAACTTGGCACGCCGCCATTTTGATTTTCCGTCTACTTGGCACGCCGCCATTTTGGATTTGTTTCTTTTATCGATGTTTGTAGTTTGACGTCACGATTTGAATACGGTATCAATTTCGGGACAGATGTAGGTAAATGATCAACCTGTATTCATTTTCATTTTAGATAGGTTGTTATATTTAATATATTCATGTTATGTATGATTGTTGGTTTTTTTGTTGTAAATTATGCATTTTTTTTAAATTACTGCTGATGATATTTTTGTAAAGTAATTATAAATGGACGCCATTTTGTTTTTCGCCGCTTAAATATAAATGAAAGCCTTTGCAATACGATGCTAAATGAAATGTAGAAATAAAATTAATTTTAAAT
This sequence comes from Alcis repandata, assembly GCA_949125135.1. Taxonomy (NCBI): domain Eukaryota; kingdom Metazoa; phylum Arthropoda; class Insecta; order Lepidoptera; family Geometridae; genus Alcis; species Alcis repandata. The sequence goes on from OX421251.1 coordinate 1,438,161, forward strand.
TGTCTCGAATACACGTTTAAGGGTTGAATTAGGGTGCTTTTATAATGGCTTGGCCTTGGTTGGCCTGAGATCGCAATTAATAATTGTCACTTTTCTGACATAGGCAACGTTAATTATTTATTGTAGAGGTATATGAAAATCTTCGTTGTTTAAGAAAAGTGATATATACAGGGTTATAAGAAAGGGTAAAAAAAAAGAAAAAAAATCTTTTATAGTCGCTATGAACAACTTTTACTATGGGGCCAACACGGGATTCGCGAAGTAAAAGTTGTTCATCAGCCCTTTTCGGCTTAGCATAGCCTTTCCTTATAACCGTGTATACAAACAAACACAGATTTGTCCCAGACTCTGAGACCTGGCTGGTCCAATTTTGATTGCACAAGTCCAGGCCAATTTCGAGGCCAATCAGAATTTAGAAAGACCTTTGGAAGGGTAATTACATTACTTGTTAAGTAATGATACATTTACCTACAAATTTTCGATTTCGATCCTCTTATTCATAAACGGTATAAGTCGTACTGTGAGCTCTTAGCGCGGGCTTGAACTGGATCGCGATGACTTTCATCTCGAATAAAAAGTGAGACAAAAGACAACGGTTCAATTCAGCTTTAAAAGTTCGGTTCGCTGATTTATTTTATAATAGTTGTCTCGCTCACACACGTGATGTTTGTCGTAAGTAAAAAAGAGACTGATATATCGGCTGCCCCTATGAACAGTTTCGAAATTACAAAATGGCATTTTTTACAGAAGAGCACTTTAAAGTCTAGACCTAAATTAAAAAGTTAAAATGTTTTGTATCAATTTTGGTCGATTTAAAATATGACGAAAAAAATATTTTTTTCCTTCTAATATATTATTTTTTAATTTTATTTGTATTTCTGTATTTAACAATTAATATCTTACTAGCGGCCCGTCCCGGCTTCGCACGGGTAGACACTATAAATTCAGTTTATAGTAAAAGTTATAGTTATAGTTTATAGTTTATATTCTTTTTAGTATTTGTTTTCCTAAAAGTTTTTGACATAATAATGTAAAATTGGCACAATGAAAAAATGTGGTTTTGCAGATTCGATTTTCGTAGTAGTCGATATATCATGATTTTTTTATCGGTTATGCATAAGAGGGTTTTTTCTGTCAAATAAATTAAAGAGTCGTAAAATTAAAACGTAATAAAACATGGTACAAAGATATAAGTAAAAAGAATTGGGTGTGAATTATGATATTAGCTGGGGTGACATATTGAATTATTGCGGGGTTGTTAGGGTTCCGTACATAAAGGTAACAATGGAACACCCTAAAGGAAAACTAATCACAACGGCCACACAGAAATAATTGGCTGCGACATACAGACGGACACCGAAGTCTCGCTTTTAGGGTTCTTCACCGAAGGAGGTTTAGAACCCTAAAAACAGCATTCTGAATCTGAATATTGGCGGGAAAATTCTGAAGCAATCGTTATGTAATTATATCTATTGCTCGAGAATAAACATTATTTGTTTTTTTATCTATCTAAAGTCTAAATCAATAGAAATCGATCAAAATGTATTTTTGTAGCTTGTGACAGGTGGTCGAAGGTAGTAGCCGGTTTAGCGAGCATTGTAGCGCAAATCAAATTTAAACTAAAATTCGTAAGCCTATGAAACCTGGACTAAAAGGATTTCTTGTTTCTTCTTTTCTTGTTTTTTGTTTCTAGGGAATCCTAAAAAGCCTAAAATTTGATTTTGCTACGGAACCCTGAAAACATCGCAATAATGAGGGTAGGTAGGAATCTAGTGTTCAAAAAGTAAACTAAATTGTAAGTACATTACTGTACCAACTTATTTATGGCGTTGAATGATGGCGCCAGTGTCCTATTTTCTAAGAGAAATCAATAGAAACTTTTAGTTCCATCACTTGACCACTTGTAACCACTTGCGCGTCCGTGGATACTACAGTATCCGTATATTTAGTGAATAGTGCCATCTAGCGATTTCGCTTTGAACTAATCGTCTTTCAGAGCGTTAGCAATGAACTAATAAAACCGATAAAAATCGGTATTTGTAAAACTAGCTTTATATTTTTGATAAACAAGGTTATTTTGTGGTCGGCGCTCAGCAATGGACGCGTGAGCTACAAAGTTAAATTTGTCGACTTTGAGTTTGAATTAAGAACAGTATTTTGCTTTAGATTTATTTAATTTCAATTCTACCGTCAATTCTTTTTGTAAACTCAACTTTGGTTGACAGCTCGAAAATTGTTGCCGTCCTTTTCTTGCACGTTAAAAAGAAACTCAGATAGTTTGCAAATTCAACTCGAGTTTTTGTGATTTTTTTTTTATTTTGCTCTGAATATTCACCGGATCGAAAAATTATGTAACTAAAAAATATACACGAAATTCATTGTATGAAGCTTTTATTAAAAACTTAAAAGAATTTACCTAATATATTTCTTGTATTTTTGGAAACATTTGTTTTTTTTTTACATTATTTCAGAAAAGCAGTTTTATTAAAAACGTACGGTTAACGTATATGAGGCGACGCCAATATCGTAACTTTCGCCTATATGAACTTTTTTAACCGACTTCAAAAAAGTAGGAGGTTCTCGATTCGACTGTTTTTTTACCAATCAAGCGTATTATTATGTATTAATAATTAATGAATTAAAAAATTAATGGTCGTGACTGCAATGTTAGACTTCCGTCGCGTCGCCTCATATACGAACAGCTTCACAGAAACCACGTAGAATTAAAATATAGTCAATTATCATTTTCGAGAAAAACTCGACAGTTATTTTTGATTTTATGCGACTTTTCTGAAATTTTGTCGCGAAACAAAATGTCGCCGAGTGAATACAAGCCCTTATTTAAGTCCCCGCTTTGTTGAAATGAGTCGCATGTTTTTTTAATGTTATTTGTAATAATTTTATTCAATTGTTGAGAGTTTTTAGTATTTTATTTCTTTTTATATCACAAAATGAATCTTAATTTTAACCAAAGATGCTTATTATGAAATGTTAGTAAAATATTCGATAAAGGTGCTTTTTAACGACTCGATTGGCTTCAATAATAATTGGCCTGGAGTGTACTTTAATATAATAATTTCTTTATTAGGATTTGTAAAAAGTCTTCAAATAAAATAAAAAAAAACATTACCATGAGACAGTCTTCAAATAGTCCGGATAATTCGTGCTGTCTCAGTGATTTACAGATTTAGACTTTATTTCAATGTCAGTAATGATGTTATTCGTTTAACCTAACATACAACGTGCGATGTGACGCTGATTTTGATATGACGTCACAACGCTTGGCCAATATACCCAGGCTAATTTAGGCAGGTCGAGTTAATGAAAACGCACCTTAAGAAGACATTTTAATAATGAAATAGTATTATTATGATGTCTTTTATTTAATAAATAGTTTATGAATGTAACAGTTGGGACCCCGGTCCAAGATAATTATTTATGTAAAATACGTAACAGATTTCTATTAAAGAAATATATATTTAAATGATTTAATTATGAAGGTGTTTTATTTCAAACTGTGGAAGTTTTACATGTAATTACTTATGTACCTACCTATACAGGGTTATTCGTAAAGGGAATGCTAAGCCGAAAAGGGCTCATAGTACTCATCATTATGAACAACTTTTACAAAAATCAGCTGTTCCATACATTTTGTCGAGTGTCATTGACATTTTTCTATGGAACAGCTGATTTTTTTTCGCGAATTTCGTAATTTCGCGTATTGGTGCCGTAGTAAAAGTTGTTCATAATGATGAGTAGTATGAGCCCTTTTCGGCTTAGCATACCCTTTATGAATAACCCTGTAGATACGAACCTAAAAATAAAGAGTTTATCTATCTATCTATCTATCTAAAAATACAAGACAAATGGATTCACACTCGTACAAAATGTTTCGAATCGACGTTTCTGATTCGTACAGCCAAGGAATGGAACAGACTGCCGGCTTCCTTGTTTCCTGAGATACAATCTTTGGTTTCATTAAGGTCAGAGTAAATAGGTATCTTTTAGGTCTGCGTGGTCAAACGCGGACTTAAAGGTTAAAGAAAAAACTAAGAAAACTAGCAAAAGTTTTTGTTTCCACTTCTGTCCGAAAATTCTCAAAGGCTCAAACGATTAAATACAATTTGGTGTGGAGAGAATTTTATAATTTGCATTGCATTTACACAAAGGCTACTTTTGGTTCCGAAACGTAGGTAAACTGGTAAACGATCCTTCAAAATTTAGTTCTTGTAAAGTAGGGGTTTTGCATAAAACACGATTTAGCGCCATCTACTGTAAACCAGCTGAACCACCAACCTAAAAACAAAAGCTAAACCATTTGTTAACATAGTTAACCTACTCCACCACAGATGGCGCTATTCTCAAAAACAGATTTGATCAATAACATCTCGTTTGAGAATGAAGATGTTCAGTCAATGGACCAATTCATATCTCTGATTTATGTAGGCGTTTTATCAAGCAAACGTATTTCAAACAATACTTACCTTGGAACTACGTGTCATTTGACAAGCTTTTTGTTCATAGATTTTAAGATAATCAACATTCTTCCATAAAGTCATTTTGGTTTTTGTTGGTTTGATTTATAAACTTAAAGCTATTTATATTATGTTTATCTATTGTATTATCTTTATATTTTTACTATGCTAATATTGACATGACTGGTAAGTATGTAAAGATCTTTGAGTAGTCAATAGTCACCCTGATACGTCTGAGTTAAGATAAATAAATTGTAGGTAATAATTTAACATTATTGAGAAGAAAATGAAAGACCTAAAAACATATAAAATACTAGCTGCGCCCCGCGGTTTCACCCGCTGTCCTGCAAGAATAGCGGAAAGCCGTTCAATTTTCTGGGGTAAAAAGTAATCTACATATTACCTAGGGCTTAAGCTACCTTCATACCAAATTTCGTCAAAATCTGTTTAGCTGTTAAATTGTTAAATCAAATTGTCATCCATACGTCCATTACATAGCTGTCATTTGCGCAAAGAGTATTTTAAGTCGTTTTGTTATTCCAAGTCTGATTCTTTTTTGTTATACCTCGTTTTATAGTGACTGATGTTTTATGTCAATTCACACTTGAATGCTATCGAATTTATTTAATAGAAATAAATAGTATAATAGGAATAAATAGTATCCTATGTGCGTTTCCTGGCTCTAAGCTACCTCCTCACCAATTTTCAGCCATATCGGTAAAGCCGTTCTTGAGTTCTAAGTAGTGTAACACGAACACGACTTTCTTTTATATATATAGATAAAGAAAGTACTAATATGTACTTACTTATTTATCTATTAGTAGTGCAATTCACGGGGCAACAAATATTAAGTAATAACAACCCTTTGTTTTGTTTTGTTCTGTCCATAGGGATAGGGATGGGAAAAAAAATCGATATTTCGGCTGACGTACGCCCCACACCGTCTAGCAGTTTGAAATTGCCGCGTGTGACGTCAGCGCTGACTTCTGACGTCACATGCTGTCCGGTTGACGAACATCGCTATACCCATCTCTGTTAATCATTTGAAATCTGAATCGGCGCGAGCAGGACAGCACAACTCGCGTAAAGGTTGTGAATCGAGTTCTTTTTTTCATGAGCAAGTGATGTTCAACGCGATCCGTACGCATTGATAACAGAAAATACTGATAAGCACTTCTGTCAAAGTTGTTGTAATGTTTGTGTAGACGACAAAATAACGCTATAGGAAAGTGATAGCAATTTAATTGCGACGCGAGTCCTAAAACTAATTTGATTGTTGATGAAATTGATTTTGTTAATGAAACATCGGAGACTGCGGTTGAACGTCCCAAGGCGAATGACGTGAGGGACGGTGGCGCCGCCGGCGGCTGGCGCGCGGAATTAAGCAGTAGTCGAAATTCTCGCGATGGACTCATAACTCCGGGCCGATTTTAACGCGTTTTCCACGAAAATGGCAAGCAATGTGAAGCCGATGCACAAAAGCAAACATTTCCCGATCGACCAGCTCGTGTGCGTCGGTAACTATGAGCTCGAAAAGACCATCGGGACGGGCAACTTCGCCGTTGTCAAACTTGCTACACATGTTATAACTAAGAGTAAGGTGCGTATCTATCGTCGTATCGTCGCGTATTCCAGTGGTTATAGTGTTTTATTAGTGTAGTTTACCTGTACGAAGTGTGTACTGCGACGTGTGTGTCGCTTGTGTGTTGTTGTGCTTGTTTATCTTGTTGGAAACCTATGGGTTTTTCCACTAGTGCGAAGGTTCTTGGCTGCGCTGCGCTCAGGTTTGCCAAAGTTTACACCAGAGAACCAGTTTCGTTTACTATCTGATGAATGTGGACGGAGAAAACGTGTTTTTACAAAAAAATAACATTACGCGACTCGATAGAAAGCACTCTGTTTATGATACGTCGACTTGTGACTGGCCACTTTCGAATTTAGCCGGATTGCACTGGTTCTTTTTTTTCGAAAAAAAGAAAATAAACACGATTGCATTCCTGAAACCGAAATTCCGATTTTTCTCGGGAGAAAAGTAGGTATTGCCATATAGTAGAATTTTGCATAAATTTATGGGTGACCTTCAGTAGTGTTTTTTCAATCACTACTATCAATTGAGTAGTAGTTTGTTCGTCCTGAAGTCAATTATGAGGCTTGCTTGTCATTGGAGCAGTTTATTTGTCTAATTATTTATTTCCTCGTCTGAGATGTGGGATTATAGTCTTGTTAGACTCTTATTGGCAAGTTAAAAAGTTCTTACAATCTGGTTCTAGCCAGTTTTTTACAATTTATTTCAATGCCTAGGGTTTACAGTTACCAACTCGAAATTTGAACAGCCTAAGTAGACAGGACACTAAACAAATTCTATAAAACAGGAAATAAGTTGTAAAATGTCTGGACAGTTGTAAACTGAACAAAAGAATTGTAACCAGAGAAATTAGTGAACAAAACCAGATATTTTGTTACAAACTCCATTATTTACATCTGCTGAGTAGCTAGCATTAAAGTCAGCTTGCAGACTTCCCATAAATTTCCGACAGCCAAATAAAAGTACATTTATTAAAAAGTTTAAAAGTAATCTTTGCATAAAGTTCAATGGTATTTTTAAGAAAAGTTTTATGTCATTTAATTAATAACTAAAAATAATTAATGTTTCAACTCATAGATCCGTGGCATTTTGCCAGCCCTGCCACCTTGTAGTTATGCCACTGCCTGTGTCGGATGCCATGGAACACAAAGACAAGGATAACTAACACCCAGACCCAGAGCAGATAGTTTAGATTCATCTTCAAACATCTGCTTGGCCGGGAATCCAACCCGGGACGTATGTTTGTTACTCTTTCACGCAAAAACGGCTGAACGGATTTACATGAGGAATGAAGGTTGTTTATGGTCTAAATTAAGATAGGTATACGCTACTTTGTATACCGGAAAATGCGGGTAAAACCGCGGGGCGCAGCTAGTCTACAGTCTACACTAATGTTATTAAGAGAAAAGATTTGAATTTGTGTGTTTGTAACAGTACTCAAAAACTACTGGACCTATTACAAAAATTTCACCATTAGAATGTTATGTCATCCCAGAGTAACATCCCTAATCTTATCTTCTTCTTAATTTGTATAAATTACGTGTCACATTGTTTGTCCGCTATAGACTCCTAAACTACTTAACCGATTTCAATCAAATTTGCATACCTAACTAACATCTAACTTAACAGATAGGATAGCTCACATCTCAATTTATAGTGTCTACCCGTGCGAAGCCGGGACGGGCCGCTAGTAATTTTATAAATGTGAATGTATTAAGTTTGTTTCTTACGCTTTCACATGAAAACTACTTAACCGATCATCATGAAACTTTGTACACATATTCTTGGAGGTATTAGAATTAGAAGTAACATATAATAGGACACATTAAAAAAAAATGACCGCGGTTAATACCGCCGGGTGCAGCTAATAGGCTACATTTCCGGTGCAAAGCCGGGGCAGGTATTTAGTCCAAAATAATTCTACCTATTTTAAATTTCTCACATGTGGCAATAATATTGGTTTGAAAACGTTGACGGGAAAATAAACAACAATATTTTGACTGGCAATACTTCAAAGATGGACTGGTTTTCTTAGATATTATTTACTTATTTAGTCTCGCGACAGAATAATAAAAAGCTCACCAATTTAATAAATGTCGCAACAAAAAAATATAATAACAGGGCACCAAAAAAATAATAAAAATAAATGTTTCATACTCACAGCTCCCCACTGGGATACCCTGTGTCGGATACCATAGAACACAAAGACAAGAACAACTAACGCCCAGACCCAAAACAGATATTTTAAATTCATCATTCAAACATCTGCCCGGCCGGGAATCGAGAAAACCAAGGACCTCTGGCTTATAAGACGGAAATACCGCAAAACCGAAGAAGTCCATAGAATTTGGAATCCTAATTAAAAAAAAACTAAAAAAACACGCTTTTTATAAAAACCGAACTAAAAAAATAGAAAATAAAATTTTATAAATTTAAATTAAGAATAGGGTTGAAAATTTCAATAAATATAAATTAATAATAGTGTAAATAAATAAATATATGTATTTTATTTTTAAAAAGCGTGGGGTGTATGGGTCAATAGATATTATATATTTTGTAGATACATTTTGTATTGACAGACATGAGTAGAGTGATTAGCATTTTGATAATATCTTAGAAAGCACCCCACGCTTTTTTAAAAATAAAATACATATATTTATTTATTTACACTATTATTAATTTATATTTATTGAAATTTTCAACCCTATTCTTAATTTAAATTTATAAAATTTTATTTTCTATTTTTTTAGTTCGGTTTTTATAAAAAGCGTGTTTTTTTAGTTTTTTTTTAACTATTATTTATTTTTCGCTTTTTAGTTCGATTTGCTAACTATTAACCATCCTTAATATGTACAAATGTGTTGGTGTTATCAATTTTTGGCCGTCTGCTCAAGCAAATTAAAAATAAAATTGATGCGTAACAAAAAATATTGAGCAAAAAGATTTGTAGCCGCGTGGTTTCGATCCTCAGAACTCATAAAATAAAATTGATGCGTAACAAAAAATATTGAGCAAAAAGATTTCTAGCGCGTGGTTTCGATCCAGGGACCTCTGGGTTATGAGCCCAGCACGCTTCCACTGCGCCACTCTGTTCTCTGACACGAATGACGAAATTACCATTTGTAAGTTAAACGGTATTAAAAGTTAAAGAAACTTTATAGAAAAAAGCGTGTTAAAAAAATTAATAGTTAAAAAAACTAAAAAACACGATTTGTTTAGTGTATTGTCATCGGTCCTCGATATATCTACAAAGTTTGAAAGAAATCTGACCGTTTAAAGTGGGTCAAAAACGCGCTCAAAGGAGTCGGTTACATACAAACATACAAACATACAGGTGAAGCTAATAAAAGCGTGTTAAAAAACAAAATGGATGCAACAGCACCAAAAAATCTACAGTGTATAATTTATTACCTTACCTAGATATATAGGGTTATTCATAAAGGGTATGCCAAGCTGAAAACGGTTCATAGTACTCATCATTATGAACAACTTTTGCTACGGGACCAACTCGAAATTCGCGAAAAAAAAAACAGCTGTTCCATAGAAAAATGTCAATGACACTCAACAAAATCTATGGAACAGCTGATTTTTTTTTCGCGAATTTCGATTTGGTCTCATAGTAAAAGTTGTTCATTATGATGAAAACTATGAGCCCTTTTCGGCTTAGCATACCCTTTATGAATAACCCTGTATAGATACACTATAGATTCCGCCATCAAGACGCCTTTAGCATTGACCAAAACACCTACGTACATTATTTATACATTTACTAACATAATATTAATAATATAATGGGTAATGGCCCAAGTTTGAAGGCATTTTAAGACAGATCTAACCTAACTAAAAATATATCTGTCTTTATCATTGCAAGCCATTAGACAAGGATGTCGATAGTTTTAGAAAATTTAGATCTGTCTTAAAAAGTCTTCAAACTTGGGCCTAATGAGTTGATTACACGTAACGAGTACAGTGGCGAGACAGTGCCCTCGGCCGAGTACTCGGTCTGTATAAACAGTTTGACGAGGGGAGACAGTCACTAGAACCATGATTTGTTTGCTCGGCCGAGTGTGCCCATTTACTACCACTGTACTCGTTACGAGTAATCGACCTATTAGCAAAATCTTACTAATATTAGTTAATATTATAATAAAAAGACAGAAAAAAAATTTAATAAAAAAAAAAATTGGTTGCCTGTAAAGTCGGTATACGGGCGAAAGTTTTACGTGACAACGACTTTGAGTGGTAAAATAATTTTAATGTGAATATTCATTCGTATAGTAGGAAGAAGGATGAAATAATAGTAACAATTTAAAACATTTATTTATACAAAGAATTATATTTAAAACATTAATTTATACAAAGAATCTCGCACTGAATTTCATATTAACAAAATTTTATGTCTGTCTCTCTCGCTCTTAGGCGGGCTAACCATGCCCGAGTGGAAGGGACGCGTGCCTCTCACTCGCTCTCATTGTGAGCGCATAACGTGAGCGGAGCGTAACGCAGTTTCTTGAAGTGTCACCCGGCAAACCAATTTATAAGACGTTGTCACGTCAAAAAAAATTAAAATAAAGGTGAAAGTACTCATAAGTATATTACTAATGAACGCTGAAACGTCTGAACGGATTTACATAAAATTTGGAACGAAGGTCGTTCATGGTCTGGATTAACACATAGGCTACTTTTTATCCCGGAAAACGCGGGTGAAACCGCGGGGCACAGCTAGTGGTCACATAATACTGTTCTCCTAGAAAGGTTCATACGAAAAACCCAGCTTTTTAATTGTGATTTTTTACATCTCGTAAAGGTGTCGCGCGGGGTCACGGTCTGTCCTTGTAAAGGTTGGCCGGATTACGTGGGTACTAGGTTGTCCAGGTATACAGGGTTATTCAGAAAGGGTATGCTAAGCCGAAAAAGGCTCATAGTATCATTATGAACAACTTTTACTATGGGACCGACCTCGAATTCTCGAAAAAAAATCAGCTGTTCCATACAAAAATTTCAATGCCACTCGACAAAATGTATGGAACAGCTGTTTTTGCGAATTCTGCGTTGTTCCCATAGTAAAAGTGGTTCGTAATAAGTAATATAAACCCTTTTCGGCATATCATACCCTTTCTGAATAACCCTGTATTAAAACCTAGATCAAACGTTTCAAACCTGGATTTACGTAACGAAATTGCTTTCACGTTGAAATCAATATCATGACGAAAATAAGTTTTAAAATCCCAATGAAGCATCGTATTTTAGTTATTGACCGAGCGAGCGAAGCGTCTGCAACAACTGGTAAAATTTTCTTTTATCAGTCCGGATGTTTGTTTTTTGTTTGCATGTGAACCTTAATGAAAGTTGGTAACCGCAGCCTGATGTTAAACGTCACGTTTGCCCATAACAGGTCTGCGCCTTCTAGAGTTTTTGAACTTTTAATAATTCACGACACAGCGAGATGTTGAGATATAAGATGTTTATTCTCCTATTTGTCCTGAAATTTCGCTGGAAACATTGCCTATGTATGCTTGCAGACTACTGGTCCGATTAATTAATTAATTTATTTATAAAACAACGTTTCACACTCATAGCTCCCCACTAGGACACCGTGTCGGATGCCATGGAACACAAAGCCGAGAACAACTAACACCCAGACCCAGAGCAGATATTTAAATTCATCATTCAAACATCTGCCCGGCTGTTAATCGAACCCGGGACCTCTGGCTTATGAATATGTACTACCGCTCGCTGGGCCAAACAGATAGTCAAGAATTAATGCTACACTATCCCGGAGTGCTGTTTTCATATACAACCTTTAAATCCTCCCACTGCTGGGATACAGGTCTACCCTCGAAGGGTGATTAGGCCGTATTCCACCACGCTGCCAAGTGCGGGTTGGTGGATTCACATACGCCATTGAATTTCTTCTCCGGACGTATGCAGGTTTCCTCACGATGTTTTCCTTCACCGAAACGCCAGTGGTTATGTACGATCGTACATAAGTCCCAAAGAACTCATTGGCACGAGTCGGGGTTTGAACCCGCCACCTCAAGAATGCGAAGCGGCTGTTCTCCCACTGAGCTACCACGGCTTTCGAAGGGTGCTTACTGCTTAGGCCGTATAAGAGTGCTATGTTTTACAGCCGTAAATTTGAGAGCCCGAACCCCAAGCGGCACCGGGTGCGAAGTCCCGGTTATCGTTCCTTCAAACGAAAGGTTAATAGAGTCCTCAAAGGTAGGCAACGCTCTGAAGATACCTCGGGTATCAGAAGTGTCCATAGGCGGTGGTGACCACATACCATCAGGTCGCTCGTTGTTTGCCACTTTTCCCTACTAACATTGTAAATGTGAATGTAAGTTTGTTTGTTACACTTACACGCGAAAACTACTTAACCGATCATCATGAAACTTTGTACACATATTCTTGGAGGTATTAGAAGTAACATAGAATACTTTTTCTTAAATATATGTATAAATATATATTTATATATCAGGCCCAAGTTTGAAGGCTTTTTATTAAGACAGATCTAATTTTTCTAAAACTATCGGCATCCTTGTCTAATGGCTTGCAATGATAAAGACAGATATATTTTTAGTTAGTTTAGATCTGTCTTAAAATGCCTTCAAACTTGGGCCTATCATAATATGTTTAATAATCAAAAAATCTCAAAACTTCATTGTATGTAGTAAATTTTTCAAATCAAATTGATTCATTTCTAATGTAATGATCTCTGATACTTATTTAATGGCTACAATGGTAAAAGCTAGTTATTTTATTAAAAAAAAAGTCTCGAATAGGTCTGCATTTGACCAACGCTTTGACCGCCGCCGCGCAGGTTCGACCGCATCTTAAGGGCCCCATACACGGTTAGATTTATCTGTACGATCCGTCGCATCAAAACGATCGAAACGACGAATCGATGGTGTATGTCAAGATCGTTAACGATTTACTTAATCGAAGACGATGTCGGAAATCGCAACAAAAACCCATGCAATCATGAATATCGTAACGATGAATTTAATTATTCACGTCCTTATCCTTTAGCTTCAAACAAGTAAAATGATCGATCGTTACGAGCAGTCGTTTCGTGTATGAGCGACATTTTTGATGCGATCAATCGTCACGATTTTCATCAGATCGATCTTATAGACGAATCGTACCGTGTATGGGGCCTTTTAGAGATACGGGGCTATCAGAATACTCTCATTTACAAAGAGTCGCGGGTCACAAGCTGGCCTTGCAAAGGTCGCACCGACACAATATACCTATACAGGGTTATTCATAAAGAGTATGCTAAGCCGAAAAGGGCTCATAGTACTAATCATTATCAACAACTTTTAGCATGGGACAACCCGAAATTCGCGAATAAATCAGCTGTTCCATAGAAAAATGTCAATGACACTCGACAAAAGCCGTGGTAGCTCAGTGGGAGAACAGCCGCTTCGCATTATTGAGGTAGCGGGTTCAAACCCCGTCTCGTACTAATGAGTTCTTTGGGACTTATGTACGAATTTACATACCACTGGAGTTTCGGTGAAGGAAAACATCGTGAGGAAACCTGCATACGGCCGGAGAAGAAATTAAATGGCGTATGTGAATCCACCAACCCGCACTTGGCAGCGTGGTGGACGCCTAATCACCCTTCGAGGGGAGACCTGTATCCCAGCAGTGGGAGGATTAAAGGTTGCTGACTCGACAAAATGTATGGAACAGCTGATTGTTCATAATGATGAGTACTATGAGCCCTTTTCGGCTTAGCTTACCCTTTATGAATAACGTATACATGTACATGAGGTACTTAGGTTTGTATATGCAATCTAGATCAACCCTTTACTAAGGGCATAGGGCGGTGACGGTACTAGCTATTGCGTAATCTGTGACGGTGAGAGCGGTTTTAGCTTCGGTTACGGTATGAAAGATTACGTATACGTATAGATACACGCTTTTATTAGTTTCACCTGTATTTAAGTATGTAACCGACTCCTTTGAGCTCGATTTTGCCCTACTTTGAACGATCAGATTTAATTCAAACTTTGCACACCTGTCAAAGACCGATGACAATGCGTGTTTTTTAGTTTTTTAATTTATAGTCTGAGACTAACCGCGTACCGTAGGTTCGCTTTCTTACAGGAATCGTTAAATTTTTCAGGATAAAAAGTATCTTGTTAATATTAGACATAAATTAACATACAGAATAGCATGTCGAGTGTCATTGGCATTTTTAACTGACTTCAAAAAAGGAGGAGGTTATCAATTCGTCTGTATGTTTTTTTTTTATTTTTTTTTATGTTTGTTACCTCATAACTTTTGACTGGGTGAATCGATTTTGATGATTCTTTTTTTATTAGAAAGCTGACGCTTCCCATTTGGTCCCATTTCAATTTAGTCCAGTTCTGATAATGGTATCCATGAGAAAACCATATAAGTCTTAAATTTGCATTAAGTACGTGCGCGACAAATAGATGAATAACTCAATAGTCGGTCATTTGAAGTCGGTTTTTGTTTTTTGTTTTGTAAAAATAATGTTCTTGTTCTATGGAACAGCTGATTATTTTTCGCGATTTCAGAGTTGGTTCCATTGTAAAAGTAGCTCATAATGATGAGTACTATGAGCCCTTTTCGGCTTAGCATCCTTTTTTCTTATAAACATGATGAGGTAAAAAAAGCTGTGGTAGCTCAGTGGGAGAACAGCCGCTTCGCATTCTTGAGGTGGCGGGTTCACACCCCGTCTCGTACCAATGAGTTCTTTGGGACTTATGTACGAATTTACATACCACTGGTTTTTCGGTGAAGGAAAACATCGTGAGGAAACTTGCATACGTCCGGAGAAGAAATTCAATGGCGTATGTGAATCCAGCCCGCACTTGGCAGCGTGGGGGAAATACGGCCTGATCACCCTTCGAGGGTAGACCTGTGTCCCAGCAGTGGGAGGATTAAAGGTTGAATATTTGGTAAGTACAATGGTTATATCACAGTAAGAAAACCTCAGAACAGAAAGGCCGAGTCAGTGACCAGCCTCGGGCTGACCTTGTCGCCGGCAACTCCGCTTTTCCACGTCTTTTTTTAACCCTAGTTTTTGCAGGAAAGTTTCGATTGCGCATTTATTTTGTTCAGTTTTTATGCGACAGTTCTATCGAAACCTTTAAATTACAGTCGTGTAAGGGTTATTCATAAAGGGTATGCTAAGCCGAAAAGGGCGCATAGTACTCATCATTTTGAACAACTTTTAATATGGGACCATCCCGAAATTCGCGAAAAAAAAAAACAGCTGTTCCATAGAAAAATGCCATTACATTACATTTTGTCGAGTGTCATTGACATTTTTCTATGGAACAGCTGGTTTTTTTTCGCGAATTTCGGGTTGGTCCCATAGTAAAAGTTATTAATTAAGTAGTTTTCGCGTGGAAGGGTAACAAACAAACTTACATTCACATTTATAATATTAGTAGGGATTGGTATAAAAAGTACATACAATCAAAATTCGTGATTTTCCAGTTTCGATAGTTTAGTTTTTTAGTTTAAGGGTCGCGATACACATCTGACGGAAAATGCGTCGCGTATTATCGGTCGCGTAACGCCAGAACAGAAAAATGTATAATAAAACATCCAACCTTTCACACTCGACGCACTAGCGCATCATCGGTTGAGTGTTTTATTATACACTAGCTGCAGCCGGCGGTTTCACCCGCTGTTTTTTTTTTTTACTTTTAAACCTTCCCTGTATTAGAGCAAATGAAACAAAAAAAAACAACAAAACAGACCAAAAAGATCGGACCAATTTCTGACACACCTATAAATATTTGACAACCAAGTGACACTATTTTTTATTTCTAAAAAGACAAAAGAGATCGGACATTCCGAGTTTCCCGTACCGAACATCAAATGTTTCACAGGTAGGAACAGTTTGTATTGAAAAATAAAATTGTCGATTTTAGTATTTTTCTTTACTTATTATTCATGTTTCTCACCGTTTAAACCTTCCCTGAACTTTTACAAATATATCAAGATCAAAATTAGCGAAATCGGTCCAGCCGTTCCAGAGTTTTAGCGAGACTAACGAACAGCGATTCATTTTTATTTATAAAAATAATAGTTAAAAAAAAACTAAAAAAACACGCTTTTTATAAAAAACCGAACTAAAAAAATAGAAAATAAAATTTTATAAATTTAAATTAAGATTATGGTTGAAAATTTCAATAAATATAAATTAATAATAGTGTAAATAAATAAATATATGTATTTTATTTTTAAAAAGCGTGGGGTGTATGGGTCAATAGATATTATATATTTTGTAGATACATTTTGTATTGACAGACATGAGTAGAGTGATTAGCATTTTGATAATATCTTAGAAAGCACCCCACGCTTTTTAAAAAATAAAATACATATATTTATTTGTTTACACTTATTTATTCAATTTTCTTAAATTTAAATTTTTACAATATTTTTATATAAAAACCTAAAAACATTATAAAAACTTAAACCTAGAGTTCCACCGGCAGCGGGGCAGGGCCCAAGCATACCGGTGGTTAAGACTGTAGAGTGAGGAACCTCACTCTGCAGCCTCAGAGTAGGTGTGCATGCAGTTCTCCGTCATTGTTTGCGTCTAATCACATGCGACGCACTACACCACCGGTAGCGGGGGCCGGGTGCGGAGCAGGTTGTCCCGCAGGCCCCAAGCGTGCCGGCAGCGGTGGACGTCCCCGTCACGCTGGTGTTGGCGGCGGCGGCGGCGTCGGCGGCCCGTCCTCGTCGCTTGACGCGCTCGTGTCGGGGGGAGTGATGAACTTATCCTCCGACGAGGAGCTCGGAGACGACGGGGCGGGCGGAGGTGGTGGGCGTGCGTTAATCGTATCCGCTTGCAGTCGTTTTTGTAAACGTATTTGTATTTTTCATTATTTTTGCCTTGTGAGTTCATTATTTATTTTTTGACGTATGTGTCAACTATTGTCAAATCTTGAATTTTTTTGTAAAACTTTGAAAAGGGATTGATATGATTGATATGGTAAAATAATTATTTACACTATTATTAATTTATATTTATTGAAATTTTCAACCCTATTCTTAATTTAAATTTATAAAATTTTATTTTCTATTTTTTTAGTTCGGTTTTTTATAAAAAGCGTGTTTTTTTAGTTTTTTTTAACTATTATTTATTTTTCGCTTTTTAGTTCGATTTGCTAACTATTAACCATCCTTAATATGTACAAATGTGTTGGTGTTATCCATTTTTGGCCGTCTGCTCAAGCAAATTAAAAATAAAATTGATGCGTAACAAAAAATATTGAGCAAAAAGATTTGTAGCCGCGTGGTTTCGATCCTCAGACCTCATAAAATAAAATTGATGCGTAACAAAAAATATTGAGCAAAAAGATTTCTAGCGCGTGGTTTCGATCCAGGGACCTCTGGGTTATGAGCCCAGCACGCTTACACTGCGCCACTCTGTTCTCTGACACGAATGACGAAATTACCATTTGTAAGTTAAACGGTATTAAAAGTTAAAGAAACTTTATAGAAAAAGCGTGTTAAAAAAATTAATAGTTAAAAAAACTAAAAAACACGATTTGTTTAGTGTATTGTCATCGGTCCTCGATATATCTACAAAGTTTGAAAGAAATCTGACCGTTTAAAGTGGGTCAAAAACGCGCTCAAAGGAGTCGGTTACATACAAACATACAAACATACAGGTGAAGCTAATAAAAGCGTGTTAAAAAGAGATTTCTCTGTTCTGGCGTTACGCGACCGATAATACGCGACGCATTTTCCGTCAGATGTGTATCGACCCTAAAAATTTCTTACTTTTGCATAAGTAATAAGTAGGTATACATAAAGTACGATTACCAGTGTACGAGTTTCGATAGTGTTCTAGCAGCAGTCGACGTCTGTACGTTCAAGGACGTCTGTACGTCTGTACTTTGGCTCAAGGATGTTGCTTCGTGTCAAGGGCGCAGTGAAGAAGGTCTATGATAACATCTCAGATCAAGTAGAAAGTTTAAGCAGATAAGAGTCCCTCCTAAGATACAGGTGAAGCCAAAAAAACTACCCTACTGCCCGTGTACGTATACTTCAAGCACATATTGACGCATAAAAACTACCCGAATCAATCGTCAATTTTTACGTCAGTTGCTCAGAAAACGTGGACAAGAAAAATACGTAGTAATAAGGGTAGTTTTATGCGTCAATATGTGTTTGAAGTATATGTACACGGGCAGTAGGGTAGTTTTTTTGTCTTCACCTGGATCTAAGGCGGGACTCTATCTGCCTTTCTACTTGATCTGAGGACAACATTGATCTAACATTTATAGTTTCACTAGCGGCCAGTCCCGGCTTCGCACGGGTAGACACTATAAATTGAGATGTGAGCTATCCTATCTGTTAAGTTAGATCGAACTGCACACGGTGTGCAAATTTGATTGAAATCGGTTAAGTAGTTTAGGAGTCTATAGCGGACAAACAACGTGACACGTAATTTATATTATACTAGCTGACTCGACAGACGTTGTCCTGTCAAAAGCCATTGCGTAACTATAGCAACCGTAGTATGTTGATGCTAACTTGTCAATTTATAGTAAAAATTATCAGTATATATATAATTTGCAATAAATTAAAATTGCGACTATAATTTGAGATTTAAATTATCCTATCTCTCAAGTTGGATCGAACTGCACATGGTGTGCGAATTTTATTATAATCGGTTAAGTGGTTTAGGAGTCCATTGAGGACAAACATTGTGACACGAGATTTATATATATTAAGATTAAGATAAAGTTGATAATCATATGTCGGTGTTGTAGATAGGGCGAATACGCCCACTAGGAGTTTTTTTTTTAGTTTTTACTAGCTGCGCCCCGCGGTTTCGCCCGCGTTTTCCGGGATAAAAGTAGCCTATGTGTTAATCCAGACCATAAACAACCTTCTTTTTTGTCATAAATAAATATTTGTCTATTGTCTATTCTTTCTAAATTTCATGTAAATCGGTTGATAGTTCAGCTGTTTTTCGTGAAAGAGTAAACATTCATACATTCTTCCAAACTTTCGCGTTTAAAATATTAGTAAGAAGTAAAATTACGATTATTTTCTATTATTGTTTACTTTTTTAATTAAAAAAAAAATATAAATATAGAAAAATAGGAAAGTAATTTTGCTGAAAATTAAAAAAAGACAGCGTAAATGGAAGCTGCTTTTTCATACGTCTGTTGGAATACAAGTAACGTATTTTTCGACAAAATTACGTAAATTGGAAAAAAATCTCATCAGGTAACAGCGGTCTCTTCCAGGAGGTCTTTTGTAATGCTATTATGGTTTCTCTCGTTTTATTTGCTTTGTCCCTAAATCCATTGTTTTAAGAAATTTCCTCTGTGAAACCAAGCTAAAGCAACTCGGCCCGCCCGAAGCCAAAAAAAAAAAAGAAAAAAAGTTTTTTACTAAACTCTTTGAACTTTTCTTACAAGTTTTTTCTTTTTTTTTTTTTTGAGGAAAAAACGACAAATTATATCGTTGTTGCCACAGGAATGTATTAGGTATAGAGACATCATCATAATTATAGATGCCTTCTGTGTTCTTGTGATCCCTCAAAAAGGAGTTTGCTGCGGCGCGGCGCCACTTCCCGATCGATTTTCATCATAATAGGTTGGGGAAAAGTTTCTTCGCATTTTTTGAGAAAATTCAAAACATTTTTTAATATAGTTTATTTACATTTAACTAAAGTATGTAGGTACCATTTTGTTCGATAACTTTCTGCCATCTTGTAGGTAGGGACATGATCCCATTGCTATAGAAATTTTGGGACTTCTGATCAAAATACCGCGACAAGTGGTTTTGGCAGTCCTCTCGTGATGTTAACCTGACACTGCCTAAAGAATTTTGAAGAGACCGAAACAGGTGAAAATCTGAAGGTGCAAGGTCAGGACTACACGGCGGATGCATTAACACCTCCCATAATATTTAGAAACAGGTACTAAATTGTAATCAAAAATTTCAAATAAGCAAAACTATCGATATTGCCGAGTAAAAAAGTTGTGAATGTTGTGATACAAAAAATCGCGCGAACTGGTGTAGAATGCTCTGCCCGAATGGGTATTCCCTAATAGATAAAATCTGGGTGTCTTCAAGTCGCGAGTGAATCTGTTTCATCTAAGCGCGCGTGCTCCATCGTCGACCGTGGCATTGCGAGTTGCGAGCCATCAGGTGAGATAACAGCCAAAGCAATACTAGGCCCAAGTTTGAAGGCTTTTTAAGACAAATCTAAATTTTCTAAAACTATTGGCATCCTTGTCTAATGGCTTGCAATGATAAAGACAGATATATTTGTAGTTAGTTTAGATCTGTCTTAAAATGCCTTCAAACTTGGGCCAGGGGCCTATTAACAAAGTAATCAATTTCGCACGAGCCAGAATGGCGTCTATCTATTCTTCGATATTTGTAGGCGATACGAGTAGGTCCCGCAAATGCATGTGCGTTATCCCCTCGATAGCGGTAACCCGCCAACCCAACTGCTTGAAATAACGGAGCGGGACTCTGGGCCGCTGGCACAACTGCTCCAGTGGCAAAGATGGTATACATAATTGATGATGAGCTACAGTCAAGCTATTTTATGCTATTGAGTGACGGGACTAGCAAATCGCTCGCCTGATGTTAAACGTTACGTTTGCCCATAACAGATCCACGTCACCCAGAACTTCGAACTTTTACAATTCGAGACCCTGCGCGGCACTCGTCACCCTGAAATATAAGATGTAATATCCTATTTGCCCTGAAATTTCGCTGGAAACATTGCCCTTCAAACCGGATTGCAGTAATGTTTGCACATTCTGCTTGGCGGTTGAATCCTACTATCCTTCCTACTAAATATAAACGCGAAAGTTTGTAAGAATGTATGGATGTATGTATGTTTGTTACTCTTTCACGCAAAAACGGCTGAACGGATTCACATGAAATTTGGAATGAAGATTGTTCATGCTCTGGATTAACACATAGGCTACTTTTTATTCCGGAAAACGCGGGTGAAACCGCGGGGCGCAGCTAGATTGCAATGATGAGGATATCTTTTGACTATCTCTCTATTATGTTTGATCCATAGATATACGCTGTCAACAAACAAACGGTATCTGACCAGTTCTACGCGAATGCTTGATAACGTAGATAAAGCAGTTTCGGATTCTTAACACTGGAAATGGAGACGATAAGGCGTTCTTTGTTTTTACAATAATAAGAGACTTTGGCTAGACGGTTGGCTCAATCAAAGGTCAGATGCAATGGGCCTTCATAAATCGGACGTAAAATAGGCAGCGAATATTCGATAGACAAATATAGGGTTATTCATAAAGGGTATGCTAAGCCGCTAAGGGCTCATAGTACTCATCATTATGAACAACTTTTACTACGGGACCAACCGGAAATACGCGAAATAAAATCAGCTATTCCATAGAAAAATGTCAATGACACTCGACAAAATGTATGGAACAGCTGTTATTTTTTCGCGAATTCTGGGTTGGTCCCATAGTAAAAGTTGTTCATAATGATGACTACTATGAGCCCTTTGCGGCTTACGCTTAGCATACCCTTTATGTATAACCCTGTATAGGTATGAACATATTATGCCGTCTTCATGGACGCCCGACAGGGGCGCTGTCCCTATTTTTAGCCTAGTCCGTCCCACTTCCTGACAAAGACCTCCATATAATCCTCCTTCCAAGAAAGAAGGAAAGATTTTTTTTTATTTTTATTATTTATTTTTTATGTTATTGAGTGACGAGACGAGCAAATCACTCGCCTGATGTTAAACGCCAGATCCTCTTTGAATGATGAATTTAAATACCTGTTCTGGGTCTGGGTGTTGTTGTCCTTGACTTTGTGTGTGTTCCATGGCATTATGGCATCCCCGACACAGGCTATCCTAGTGGGGAGCTATGAGTGTGAAACGTTTATTTTATTTAATAGATAAAATAATGTTCTTTTTCTTTATTTCAGGTCGCAATAAAAATAATCGACAAGTCTCGCCTCGACGAGGACAACCTGAAGAAGACTTTCCGGGAAATAGCAATAATGAAAAGGTTGCGGCATCCGCACATAGTTAGGTTATACCAGGTGAGGGGAGGCGCACATAGCATTATGAGCTTTTATTTAGCTTGCCCTGTTTGTTATTTTTTGGGTCAAATCCTCAGATCAAGTAGAAAGCAGATATAGTGCTGCCTCAGATCTAGGCGAAGCCAAAAAAAAACTACCCTACTGCCCGTGTACGTATAGGTACTTCAAGCACATATTGACGCATAAAAGCTACCCTTATTACTACTTTTTTTTCTTGTCTACGTTCTCTGAGCAACTGACTTAAGAACTGACGATTGATTCGGGTAGTTTTTATGCGTCAATATGTGCTTGAAGTATACGTACACGGGCAGTAGGATAGTTTTTTGGCTTCACCTGTATCTAAGGCTATATCCGCTTTTTACTTGATC
Source organism: Alcis repandata (assembly GCA_949125135.1). NCBI lineage: Eukaryota > Metazoa > Arthropoda > Insecta > Lepidoptera > Geometridae > Alcis > Alcis repandata. Next base: position 1,460,663 of record OX421251.1, read on the forward strand.
TGAGGTCAAATCTTGCAACTAAATATAGAACTTTCCCGTTGTCCGATTGATCTGAAAATGTATGCAGGCAACCCCGAGGTCAATGCAAAAAAACTGGTTTCTGAAAATATATTTATGTTAAATAAAAACACATTAATTTCTGTTTCAGGTTATGGAGAGTGATCACACAATATATTTAGTTACAGAATACGCGCCGAATGGAGAAATATTTGGTGAGTTTTTTTAACTATCATAGTAACTTTTTGTAGTGGTAGGGCTCTTTTGCAGAGCCCGCCTGGGGAAGTACCACACCTTTGCCAGTTATTCCACCGCCAAGCAATAATGTGCAAACATTACTGTGTTCCGGTTGGAAGGGCATTGTTTCCAGTGAAATTACAGGGCAAATGGGAGATTAAACCACTTATATCTCAGGGTGACGAACGCAGTGCTGTGCCACGCAGGGTCTTGAATTCTGCGAGTTCAAAATTCTGGGTGGCGCAGACCTGTTATGGGCAAACGTGACGTTTAATATCAGGCGAGCGATTTGCTCGTCTCGTCACTCAATTACATAAAAAAAAAAAAAAAAACTATAAGATTGGGAATGACAGAGAGGGACAGAAGTAATCTCGAACGACCCAGAATGGGTCCTCATGGTTATTTTACAAGCTTCTATTTTACTTGCAATGAATTATAGGTTTGTTTAGGTCGAATGTTGTAACTGAATTTTGCACTTTCCGATGTCCGATTGCGCTGGAATTTGGTATATCTATTTAAAATAAAAATGGCGTGGTAGCTCAGTGGGAGAACAGCCGCTTCGCATTCTTGAGGTGGCGGGTTCAAACCCCGACTTGTACCAATGAGTTCTTTGGGACTTGTACGAATTTACATACTCGTACCAGTACCACTGGCTTTTCGGTGTAGGAAAACATCGTGAGGAAACCTGCAATATGTCCGGAGAAGAAATTCAATGGCGTATGTGAATCCACCAGCCCGCACTTGGCCAGCGTGGTGGAATACGGCCTAATCACCCTTCGAGGGTGGACCTGCATCCCAGCAGTGGGAGGATTAAAGGTTGAATATAATATGATTTAAAATACCTCTGTGTAACTGAAGTCGGTTTGAATCTTTATTCATTATTTTATTTTTTATTACTTTATGACCGTTTGTTTTATAACTGTCTTTTTCCATCTATAGACCACCTAGTCTCGCGAGGTCGAATGCCGGAGCTGGAAGCGGCGCGGGCGTTCAGCCAAATGGTATCCGCAGTGGGGTACTGCCACGCTCACGGGGTAGTGCACAGAGACCTTAAAGCGGAGAATCTGCTGCTTGACCAGCATATGAACATCAAGGTGAGTGATTGAGCCATCTTTGGTTAATTGAGCCATGTTTTGTTAAATGAGCCATGTTTGGTGAATTGAGCCATGTTTCGGTGAATTGAGCCACGTTTGGTGAATTGAGCCAGACTTAGATATTTCAGCCATACTCAGATATTTGACCCAGCCGTACTGAAGTATAATTAAGCCATATTTAGACCAAATGTAAGTCATAGTTAAGAGCCATACTTTAATATGTTATAAAGAGACCTTAAACCGGAGAATCTGCTGCTTGACCAGCTTATGAACATCAAGGTAAGTGGGAAATTCAAGCCCCTGCGCGGCACAGCACTGCCCACGTTTTCACGGTGACGACCATCGTAATGTATGATTGTGACCCTAAATACTGGTGCTAGTACTAGTTTTTACGGTGACAACCATATCATAATAGTTGTCACCGTAAAAACTGGTGCTAATCAACGTACTTTTTGGTGATATCAGTATGCTCCGTACTTTATGTGAATTCATCGGAATTTTGATGAATTGTGTGAAGTGAAGTGAATTCATCATTCTTTTAGCGGAATTTAGATGGACAGTTTTCTCAGTGTGATTACCTTACGCGATTTGAAGGCGGTAATACACTGAAATACATTTGAATACAGTTATTAAGAGCTCTTATTTAACTTGCAATGTATGTATCTATGTACATACATAGGTTCCCGGCCGGGCAGATGTTTACATGATGAATTTAAATATCTGTTCTGGGTCTGGGTGTTAGTTGTCCTTGTCTTTGTGTGTGTTCCATGGCATCCCCGACACAGGATTTATTCCTAGTGGGGGGGAGCTGTGAGTGTGAAATGATTTTTTTTTTTTTTTTTTTTTTTTTGTTATTTTGGGTGGAATCTTGCAACTCAATTTTGAACCACTTTCCGATGTCCGATTGAGCTGGAATTTGGTATACGTGTGTAACTGACAATGCAATAAAAGCTTGTATTTAATTTTTTTTTAATTAACTTATTTATTGTTCTAGCTGGCAGATTTTGGGTTCAGTAACGAGTACAGCGCGGGCTCGCCGCTGGCTACATGGTGCGGGTCTCCGCCCTACGCCGCGCCGGAGCTGTTCGAGGGGCGGCAATATGACGGGCCTAAGGCGGATATATGGGTAAGAAGGTCTAACAAAAAAGTCTATAGAATTATTCAGAAAGAGTATGGTATGAGAAAAGGGCTTATAGGGCATCATTATGAACATGAACAACTTTTACAATGGGCAACTCGAAATTCGCGAAAAAAATAAGCTGTTCCATACATTTTGTCGAGTGTCATCGACATTTTTCTATGGAACAGCTGATTTTTGTTTTCGCGAATTTCGGGTTAATGAGTTACGGGATTTTTTAAGAAGTAAAAAAAAAAATTGCCTTGCTGTGTTTATATTTTGTAAACTTTTGTTAGAGCTGTTGTTAATATAGAAATTCTAGTCAATATAAATAAAGTAAGATTTATGAAATTTGCAACATGGCAAGAACGGCAAATTGACACGCCTTTTTTATGATAATGGGAGACGAGACGAGCAAATCGCTCGCCTGATGTTAAACGTTGTCCATAGACAAGGTTGCGCCACACAGAATTTTGATTTCTTAGAATTCCAGACCCTGCGCGGCACAGCACTGCGCTCGTCACCCTGAGATATAAGATGTTTAATCTCCTATTTGCCCTGAAATTTCTCTGGAAACAATGCCCTCCCAACCGGAACACAGTAATGTTTGCACATTACTGCTTGGCGGTGGAATAACTGGCAAAGGTGTTGTACTTCCCCAGGCGGGCTCTGCAACGGAGCCCTACCACTACAGAAAAATTCTATTCCTTTTCAAATTCTATGCGTTCTCGAATAGCAAGTCTATTTCAATGTTATTTGTTTCCTAGTCGCTGGGTGTGGTACTATATGTACTAGTCTGCGGCGCGCTTCCTTTCGACGGCGGGACGTTACATGAACTTCGGAATGTCGTGCTTAGCGGCAAGTTCCGAATACCATACTTCATGAGCCAAGGTAAGATATGAGCCATACTTCATGAGCCAAGGTAAGATATGAGCCATACTTCATGAGCCAAGATAAGATATGAGCCATACTTCATGAGCCAAGGTGAGAAATTAGGCGACTCAAGAGTGATATAGTGAGCCAAGTATATTTTTTTACGCTGAAACGTTACACAAGTTACGAAATGGATACCATACTTTTATTCCGGTCAATTTAGACATTCGAGGGTACAATAATTCCCACCCAGCTGAAAATTGGTAGGATTGTTCAAAACACCATCATAAATGAAATCTTAACAGTCCTCATCGATCCGATACGTGCAAAAAGAATTACTCCTAGTCACAAGAACGGGATTTTCGCGATTTTCTCAATTTATGAGCCAAGTTGAGATATAACTCGATACTCCAATTTCTAAAGACAACATTTTAATGCTAAAGGTAAAGAAACTGATTCTTATTTAATGCCAAAACAGGTTTTATCTACACTAATGTTATAACATTCTACTTATGTTTCCAATACTGGTGTTATAATGACTACTGTTATAGCACAGACAACATTTAAGCGATGTTATAATGAGTCGATCGATGTCGTAATGAGTCATTATAACATCGCGCTCTCGCTCCTGATTGGCCGCGTGCGCGCATGCGCGCGCTCGCTCCGCCGCCCTGCGCGCGCATGCGCGCTCGCTCCTGATTGCGCGCCAAGTTCACTGTGACAATACACGTTTTTATTAGTGAAGATAAACGTATTTTATCAAGTATTGGAAACATAAGTAGAATGTAACAGCATTAGTGTAGATAAAGTAGTGTATGCAACTGCATATAACACAGGTATTAAAACACTCGTTACTATTATGAAACTCGCTCCGCTCGTTTCATAAACACACTCGTGTTTTAATACCCTTCATTATATGACAGTTGCATAAACTACTATTATATATCTCATATTTTTTTCTCAGTCAACTGCGAGCGAGAGCACATGATTTGATTCCACTTTTATTGTGCGAACCGCTACGGTGTGGAACGCTTTGCCTGAATGGGTGTTTCCCGATAGATATAATCTAGGTGTCTTCAAGTCGCGAGTGAATCGGTTTCTTCTAGGCAACTGTGCTTCATCATAGACCGCATCGTTGTTTACCATCAGGTGAGATGGCGGTCAATCGCAAGCCTGATTCTGAATAAAAAAAGGAAATAATTTAGCTCCGTCTGTCTGATTTCAGAATGCGAGAACCTAATCCGCCACATGCTAGTGGTGGAGCCGGAGAAGCGGCTCTCGCTGCGCTCCGTGGCCAGGCATCGCTGGCTGCAGCAACATACCTCGCACGGTGAGCATATATTAATATATTACTCTACCTATATACTTTACAGGTCACTTATACAGGGTTATTCATAAAGGGTATGCTAAGCCGAATAGAGCTCACAGTACTCATAATTATGAACAACTTTTACTATCGGACCAAACTAAAATTCGCGAAAAAAAAATCTGCTATTTCATACATTTTGTCGAGTGTCATTGACATTTTTCTATGGAACAGCTGATTTTTTTTTTCGCGAATATCGAGTTGCTCCCATAGTAAAAGTTGTTGATAATGATGAGTACTATGAGCTCTTTTCGGCTTAGCATACCCTTTATGAATAACCCTATAGAACAGCTGATAAGGTCAATGACCGAGGCATCTCGCAGCATCGCTGGCTGCACCAACATTTACCTGACACGGTGAGTACACGGGAACATTTTAGAGGCGTTTGTTAGACTGCAGTTCTGAACATAACAGGTGATTTATAGAACAGCTGATAAGGTCAATGACCGAGCATCGCTGGCTGCGCCAAAGACCTCACACGGTGAGTATACGAGAAGATTTATCTGAAGTTCTGAATATCACAGGTGATTTATAGAACAGCTGATAAGGTCAATGAACAAAGCAACGTGCGGGATTGCTGGCTGCAACAACATACCTCAAACGGTGAGTATACGAGAAGATTTATCTGAAGTTCTGAATATCACAGGTGATTTATAGAACAGCTGATAAGGTCAATGAACAAAGCAACGTGCGGGATCGCTGGCTGCAACAGGACACATCGCATAGTTAGCACGCAGTGATATGCAGGCGATTGATAGAACAGCTGATAAGGTCAATGACCGACGAGTAATAAGACATCTCTAGTTTCAGAAATGTAACAAGATAGCCAGATAATTGGTTTGTATCTTACATACTTATCGATGGTTAGTACTTAGTATACAGAACTGCAGACCACGACCAGATGCAGTCGCGCACCTCATCTGACTCAAATACTAAATTAGTAAATCGTGATTTTTAACTTCTGTTTTTTTTTTATGTAATTGAGTGACGAGACGAGCAAATCGCTCGCCTGATGTTAAACGTCACGTTTGCCCATAACAGGACTGCGCCACCCAGCTTTAAACTCTATAATTCAAGACCCTGTGCGGCACAGCACTGCGCTCGTCACCCTGATTTATAAGTTGTTTAATCTCCCATTTGCCCTGTAATTTCACTGGAAACAATGCCCTTCCAATCGGAACACGGTAATGTTTGCACATTACTGCTTGCCTGATACAAAAGGAAGGTGTTTAAGTTTGATATGTTCATCATAGATCCCAAAGTAATGGACCGATTTTGACGCGTTATTTTTTGTTTAAAACGTGACTTGTTCGAGAGTATTCTCCAGCTATGATTCAGGAAAATCTGTTCTTCCGTTTGAAGTTTATCAGCTCTTTTAAGCCCGTCACACACGTAGCTATAATATATATTAATACTAGCTGACTCGACAGACGTTGTCCTGTCAAAAGCCATTGCGTAACTATAGCAACCGTAGTATGTTGATGCTGACTTGTCAATTTATAGTTAAAATTATCAGTATATATATAATATGCAATAAATTAAAATTGCGACTATAATTTGAGATTTAAACTATCCTATCTCTCAAGTTGGATCGAACTGCACATGGTGTGCGAATTTTATTATAATCGGTTAAGTGGTTTAGGAGTCCATTGAGGACAAACATTGTGACACGAGATTTATATATATTAATATAAATATAGCGAGGCATATTACGATATATTTTCAATACAAATATTGAAGTGACCGCACACGGAGCTATAATATATATTATAGCAAGCCATACTAATTCATATTATAGCAAGGCATATTAATATATATTATAGCTACGTGTGTGACGGGCTTTATTGTTGACCGAACGAAGTGAAGTCTCAGAGTCTGAATAAATCGGCGCTTGTATGTATGTATGTTTGTCCGACGATAACTTGAGTATGGTTCATCCGACCTTGATAAAATTTTGCAAGCGAGTACTTCATTTCAATACAATTTTTAAGTTCAAATATGAGCGAAATCGGTCGCGGGGTTGGGGATTTAGGCGCTCTGAGGTTTCAGTTCGCCACGAACTACTTAATAACTATATATATAACTAGCTGTTCCCTGCCACGCTTTGCTGTGGATAAAAAAAAATAAAAAAAAATAGCCTATGTTACTTTGGGATAATGTAGCATTCGAATGGTGAAAGAATTTTTGAAATCGGTCCAGTAGTTTTTGAGTTTATTCAACACAAACATCCAAAAATGCAAAAATACAAATCTTTCCTCTTTATAATATTAGTATAGATTACTAGCCGACCCGGCAAATGTTGTTTTGCCGTATAAATTATTTCTAGTGACTATTAAAAAATAGGGGTTGGTGATAGAAAGGTTAAAATTTAGGGTTGTATGTATTTTTTAATGCCACATAAGCAACAATATAAGAAATAAAAATTTTGTCCAAAAAATAAAAATAAATGTTAGGGGTGGACAACCCTTATCACTTAGGGCTTAGGGGTATGAAAAATAGATAGTAGCCGATTCTCAGACCAACTGAATATGCATATAAAATTTCATAAAAATCGGTCAAGCCGTTTCGGAGGACTACGGGAACGAACATTGTGACACGAGAATTTTATATATATTAAGTATAAGATAATAACTTAACGAACTAGTTTAATTAATTTAGTTTCAATTTTTGTTCACAGATGTATCAATAGACGTCTCGGTGGGTCAGTGCGCGTGCCACGCGGGGGGGGCTCCCCCCGGCGCGGGCGGGGAGGGGGGGGGCGCGCACGAAACTGTGCTCGCACACATGCTCAACATAAACGGGCTCACGCACACACACATACAGCAGGTGAGTGGGTTAGGGAAGTAGCCAGATGTAGTCCGAAAGCTTTTGGCTGGCTTTACACCCAAAACAAGACAAAAGAAAAAAAAAACTAAAAAACACGCTTTTTATAGAAAACCGAACTAAAAAAATAGAAAATAAAATTTTATAAATTTAAATTAAGAATAGGGTTGAAAATTTCAATAAATATAAATTAATAATAGTGTAAATAAATAAATATATATGTATTTTATTTAAAAAAAAAAGCGTGTCATCGGTCCTCGATATATCTACAAAGTTTGAAAGAAATCTGACCGTTTAAAGTGGGTCAAAAACGCGCTCAAAGGAGTCGGTTACAAACATACAAACATACATGCATACAGACATACAGGTGAAGCTAATAAAAGCGTGTTAAAAACAAGGGAGTTGGTTCAGTTCCGCTTTTATCATAGTGCCTAGTGCGAGTTTTTTTCGTGTAGTTTTAAGTTAGCGATCGCGATAACGTTAACTTTTTTTTTTTTGTAATTGAGTGTGACGAGACGAGCAAATCGTTCGCCTGATGTTAAACGTCACGTTTGCCCATAACAGGTCTGCGTCACCCAGAATTTTGAACTCGCAGAATTCAAGACCCTGCGCGGCACAGCACTGCGCTCGTCACCCTGAGATATAAGTTGTTTAATCTCTATTTGCCCTGTAATTTCACTGGAAACAATGCCCTTCCAACCGGAACACAGTAATGTTTGCACATTACTGCTTGGCGGATTTGCTACAAATTGTATGGAATAAAAACCGCGCCACCCAGTGTTCATAAGATGAACTATAGTTCCATACAAATTGTAGTTTACGTTAACGCGTTAACGTAAACTACACGAAAAAACTCGCACTAGGCACTCCGTGTGAAAAAAGACACAACAGTAACACGATTTACTGTAATTACAATAACGGGGGGCAGAGTGGGCAGTTGCGGACACTTTTCTATCCAAAACTTCGTTATCAGACACACTAGTCTACAATGTACAAAATAGCAATAATAATAATTGACAATAATAAAAAAAAATTATCATACCAAATTACATAAAAATATATATAAAAATGGATCGCTGTTCGTCTGTCTGGCTATAACTCGAGAACGGCTGATTTTTTTGTTTTGTTTGCTTTAATACGAGTACAGGGAAGATTTAAAAGTAAAAAAACAGCAGGTGAACCACCGGGTGCAGCTAGTAAAAATAAAATATAAACAGAATAGCATAGAGTAGATTACTAGTAAAGCTACGTTTGTTCGCAGTCGGTACAGGAGCAGCGGTTCGACCACATCTCCGCCATCTACCACCTGCTGACCGACAAGCTGCTGCAGAGGACCAGCGCCAGGAACAGCCTCCAGCATCGTGGTGAGCGGTAGACCTGGCAGGCCATTTGGGAGGCCTTCGGGGGGTGATGCTTAGAAAATTTCATGGGAACGTCTTTAAAATATGATATTTTCCTAGATTCTTGGAGACTTAATATGGCCTTCTTGGGGAATACATGTGACCTTCTTGCATACTTTCATGTGGCCTCTTAGACACTTTAATGTGGCCCTCTTGTACCCTCCCGTAGCCCTCTTCTACCTTCACTTGGCCATCTTGTACCTTCATGTGACCTTCTTGGATTCACTTATATGGCCTTCTTATATACCCTGATGTGGCCCTCTTATATACCCTGATGTGACCCTCTTATATACCCTGATGTGGCCCTCTTATATACCCTGATGTGGCCCTCTTATATACCCTGATGTTGCCCTCTTATATACCCTGATGTGGCCGTCTTATATACCCTGATGTGGCCCTCATAAATACCCTGATGTGGCCCTCTTATATACCCTGATGTGGCCCTTATAAATACCCTGATGTGGCCCTCATAAAAACCCTCATATGGCCCAGAATGCTTGGAAGTGGTAAATTTGGAGGTCTTCAAATGACGATGTGGGTCTTTTCTATTATAACATTCCCTGTTACATTTCAGATTCATTAGACTCCACGACGGGTCAACCGCTCGATCTCACTAGTTGTAAGGTAGGTACTATCGCATCGTAGCACCCAAATGGCTGAACCGATTTTGATTTAATTTCTTTTTGTTGAAAAAAAATTAATAAACGTGATTTGAAGAGTGTTTTTAACTTTAAATCAAGAAAATCGGTTGTCGATTAAGAATTTTACCAGCATTTTAATTTTCATGTGAATTAAACTCGATGTAATTTTTCAACTTTTTTCAATTTATCATCTTGTCGAAAGTTTTTAATTTATTCCATAAATAAATGAATTGCTGTTGTAAAAATAAAAAAAAAATTTAGGCGTTTCTGAAAAATAATCTGAAAAAATTTTCTTTTCTAAAATTTTTAAATTGTTTTTTTTTTTATTCTAGAAGCCAGAAGAAGAACAAATGGAGTCGGAAGACTCTCACACGTCTCAGGACTGCCTCATCTCGATTTTGGACGGAACCACGCACTGCCTCACTCACACCACGCACAACTTGGAAAAGGTAAGAAAAAAAGTCATCTGTTCTTCTCTTTCCTTTGTTTTTAGAGAAAGGCGATTCGGCTGTCTCGCTTCTTTTCAAAATTGCTGCTTTAAGGCATTCTTTGATAGATATTAACACTTTAACTGCTGCTAAGAATCACATGCGACAACCAATTTTTTTAGTCATAATTGTTTTTTGTACTGTCTGTGTTTTTCTTAAAATGGTATTTGTTCCCCAGTTTGGGTCCCGCGCAGCCCCGGAAGAGGCGGCCCCGGCGGTGGCGGGTGGTTCGCCTCCCGCTACCAGAAGACATACCGTCGGACCTGGAGACTGTCGGCATACACAGGTAAGCTACTAGATACAGGGGAATAATACAAGGCAATACAGGGTAATAATACGGTACAATACAAGGGAATACTATTAGTAGATACAGGGGAATATAATACAAGGCAATACAGGATAATAATACGGTACAATACAAGGGAATACTATTAGTAGATACAGGGGAATATAATACAAGGCAATACAGGATAATAATACGGTACAATACAAGGGAATACTATTAGTAGATACAGGGGAATATAATACAAGGCAATACAGGATAATAATACGGTACAATACAAGGGAATACTATCAGTAGATACAGGGGAATATAATACAAGGCAATACAGGGTAATAATACGGTACAATACAATACATGCGACCTGTTTGGCTCTGCGGTAGTATATTATCCGCCTTAGAAGCCAGAGGCTCGATTCCCGGCCGGGCAGATGTTTGAATGATGAATTTAAATATCTGCTCTGGGTCTGGGTGTTAGTTGTCCTTGTCTCTGTGTTCCATGGCATCCGACACAGGGTATCCTAGTGGGGAGCTGTGAGTGTAGATCGTTTATTTATTATATTTAATGTGTTAGGGCGGAGAGCTGGGAGTTTGCGGCGCCGCGTCGGCTGACCTCAGACCTTCGCCACTCTACGTGTCCACGCATTTCAACGTGAGTATAGTAGATATAGTGCTGCCTTAGATGCAGGTGAAGCCATAACCTCCAAAAAAAAATCTTTAATTCAGACTATAAATGCCCATACAGTTCACATATTTTACATAATACAAAATTAAAATTAGAAATCATAGATCAGACATAAAAATTGAAAATTACAAATTACAATAGTTATTATACAAAAAAAAAATTAAATTCAAAATGTCAATACAGAATAAATAAAAATAGAATTCACAAAATCCATACAACAACAGTCAAATCATTTAAGCCCATACCTGGGTTTGGTTCCGGAGTGCTCAATGTGCACACTTGTCCAAAGCTTCATCATTGGGCAGTCCATCAGCCAGGCGAAAAACTGCAGTTAGCTGTGTTTTCTGTGTCCGTGTGTTTTTTAGACCTGTTATGGGCAAACGTGACGTTTAACATCAGGCGAGCGATTTGCTCGTCTCGTCACTCAATTACATAAAAAAAATACTGCTCTATACTAATCTCTCGTCTCTATCACACAGGGCGGCGCGCGCGTCTCCCTTCTCCCTCACACAAACCTGGCTGCGAAGTTACCAGCGGTACAACACCAGCCGCCCGCCTACTTCAGCGTCAAGGATCAGCATCTGTTGAAGCCGCCTATTGCGATGCAGAGCCAGAGTGAGTAGTGAGCCAGAGTTAGAGAGTTGTTAGTCTAGTGAGCCAGAGTTAGAGAGTTGTTAGTCTAGTGAGCCAGAGTTAGAGAGTTGTTAGTCTAGTGAGCTAGAGTTAGAGAGTTGTTAGTCTAGTGAGCCAGAGTTAGAGAGTTGTTAGTCTAGTGAGCCAGAGTTAGAGAGTTGTTAGTCTAGTGAGCCAGAGTTAGAGAGTTGTTAGTCTAGTGAGCCAGAGTTAGGGAGTTGTTAGTCTAGTGAGCCAGAGTCAGAGAGTTGTTAGTCTAGGGAGCCAGAGTCAGAGAGTTGTTAGTCTAGTGAGCCAGAGTCAGAGAGTTGTTAGTCTAGTGAGCGAGTCAGAGAGTTATTAGGCTAGTGAGCTAGAGTCAGAGAGTTATTAGGCTAGTGAGCTAGAGTCAGAGAGTTGTTAGTCTAGTAAGCCAGAGTCAGAGTTGTTAGTCTAGTGAGCCAGAGTCAGAGAGTTGTTAGGCTAGTGAGGCAGAGTCAGAGAGTTGTTAGTCTAGTGAGGCAGAGTCAGAGAGTTGTTAGTCTAGTGAGCCAGAGTCAGAGAGTTATTAGTCTAGTAAGCCAGAGTCAGAGAGTTGTTGGTCTACATATAATTATGTATTCATACATGCACCAGAGCTAGAGTGAGTTATTTGTCTAGTGTGTGACCCAGAGTCAGTGAGTCATTAGTCTAAAAGTTTAAACTCGAGTATTTCCAGATAAAGAGTGAAAATTTAAGACAATTCTAATTCTATATTCATAGTTAAGACAGGACAGGAGTTTAAAATCCTTCATTCAACTAATACGAATATCAAACACATTTGGTGATATTTTTGTCTAAATTCCAGCGTCAACGTTCGGTCGTCGCGCGTCGGACGGAGGCGCCCACGTGCCGAGAGGGAGGGAGAGGGCATGCTGTCACTCAGCTCCGCCGCACCATGTGAGTATGGGTTATGGGAATCATAAAGGGTATGCTAAGCCGAAAAGGGCTCATAGTACTCATCAATATGAACAACTTTTGCTATGGGACCAACACAAAATTAGCGAAAAAAATCAGCTGTTCCATAGAATGTCAATGACACTCGAAAAAATGTATGGAGCAGCTGTTTTTTTCGCGAATTTCGGCTTGGTCCCATAGTAAACGTTGTTCATAATGATGAGTAGGTACTATGAGCCCTTTTCGGCATAGCATACCCTGTATGTATTTCAGTTCATTGTAACTTGGCGATGTATGATTTCTATGTATTTTAATAAATACCTATATAAATATAATATTATTGAATAAAATAAGAATGTCCCAAAAAAGACGATGAACTTGAGTTTGAATGGAGTATACTCGTAGCTGTAGAGGACGACCAAATAAAGTATGGATGAACTGTGTGGAAGATGATATGAAAAGGAAGGGAGTGTATTCAGATATGACGAGTGATAGAGATGAATGGAAGAAGTGTACATACTGTACCGACCACACGTGTGGGATAAGGGTAGGCAGATGATGAAAATAAGAATGGTAATATTCGCAAAACCTTTAATTTGTATGATGATAATTTACTAATCATGGACTTTATCTTAAAACTATAATTTAAAATAATTTATAGAAAAATGCTTAAAAAACCAAATCCAGAAATTTTTAAAAATGGTTGTTACATAGGCAAACTTTATTCTCACCGGAAATTACGAAATCGATAAAACACTTCAAACTAGCACAACAGGGGCCTTGTCGCTAAGAGGGATCTTTTTCAGGTTCTTTGGAAAATCATGTATTTTTGTGCAGGTATCAGACAGTGGTGCGCCTTCCCGCGCAGACGCCGAAGCAAGTGCCGAGGCGGTCGAAGAATATAACACCAATTTGTGCAGGTATGTAGGACTGTCTTTACTGGAATTACAGTAGTAATTATATACAAAAAAAAAGTTGTACGTTGTTTTCGAGTTAAAATTGGACATTTTTGAAAATTTGAGAAACATTAGACTCCAAATATGTCCAATAACTTGAAAACCGTGACACTTTTACTAAATTTAAATTAACTGAATAAATATATTGTTTTTGTAGTGGAAGGGCTCTTTTGCAAAGCCCGTCTGGAGAAGTACCACACCTTTGCCAGTTATTCCACCGCCAAGCAGTAATGTGCAAACATTACTGTGTTCCGGTTGGAAGGGCATTGTTTCCAGTGAAATTACAGGGCAAATGGGAGATTAAACAACTTATATCTCAGGGTGACGAGCGCAGTGCTGTGCCACGCAGGGGCTTGAATTCTGCGAGTTCGAAATTCTGGGTGGCGCAGACCTGTTATGGGCAAACGTGACGTTTAACATCAGGCGAGCGATTTGCTCGTCTGATGGTCACTCAATTACATTAAAAAAAACATTTTCCGAACAGTCGTGATGTCTCCCAGCCGTAGGTAAAGGATTATCCACTCTTTACGCCACACCCTGTATACAGGTTAACGGGTTAGACTGCAGATATTCTAGGCTATCATAATACTACGGGACCAACCCGAAATTCGCGAAAAAAATATCAACTGTTCCATACAAAAATGTCGATGACACTCGACAAAAGCACAGCTGTTTTTTTTTCGTGATTTCCGAGTTTTTCCAATAGTAAAAGTTGTTCATAATGATGAGTACTATGATAGCCTAGAGTCCTAGATTATCTAAAACGTAACCAGTCAACCTGTATACATATTTTTTAAATAAGAAATAGGCTTGCATTTGACCGCCATCTCGCCTGATGGTAAGCAACGATGCGGTCTACGATGGAGCACGCGCGCCTAGAGGACACCGATTCACTCGCGACTTGAAGACACCCAAATTATATCTATCGGGGAATACATACATCTGCATTCCATACTAGCAGTTCGCGCGACGTATCACAACCTTTCAACACTTTGACTGCGGAAAACACATACCTTGTGTTTTCCTTCGTGCGACGCGAGTGCGGCTGCACACGCCAGGCGCGTAAACCACAACGCATTTGACTATTAGCCGCAGTTAAGGCAAGCGCTTGTGATAACTAGCAGCAGCCAGTGTTAACTCAGCAATATCGATACAGATTTTGCTCATTCGAAATTCTTGATTAGAATTTAGTACCTGTTTCTAAATATTATCGAAATCGGCCGGAAATGGCGCTGCAACATCCATATTTCTATGTTTGTTTGTTTGTTTGTCGCAGGTATATGGTGACTCGCGGTAGCAGCAAACGACACACGATGGCCAGTACTGAAGACGCACACAACGCACCCACGCACGCACACGCGCAAGGGGGGGTGAGTGTCTTGGAGAAGGGAGAGAGTGAGAATGCGAGAGAGTGATGCGAGTGAGAGTGTGTTAAAAGGCTGGTTTCTTCCAGTCCCGTTCAAACTGTTGATTGATTTATGTCGATAGTTGATAGTCTTTTGATGGAGATTATCGATAGTAATAGTAGGACGCACATCTGTCAAGCTCAAATGGGAGTGGGCGGGTCACACGAGCCGAATGCACCCGGACAGATGGGCAAAGGTCTCCACAGAGTGGTGCCCCCGGACAGTCGACCCCCAGGTCGCCCCCCGACGCGATGGCGCGACGAACTCGGGCGGTTTGAAAAAGACTGGACGGCGCTGGCCCAAGACCGCAGTAACTGAAAAAAATTGGGGGAGATCTTTGCCCAGCAGTGGGACAGCATAGGTTAACTAAAAAAAAAATAGTAGACAGTCGATAGTTCATATAAACAACAGTAGAAAGTTTTTGTAGTGGTAGGGCTCTGTTGCAGAGCCCGCCTGGGGAAGTACCACACCTTTGCCAGTTATTCCACCGGCAAGCAGTAATGTGCAAACATTACTGTGTTCCGGTTGGAAGGGCATTGTTTCCAGTGAAATTACAGGGCAAATGGGAGATTAAACATCTTATATCTCAGGGTGACGAGCGCAGTGCTGTGCCGCGCAGGGTCTTAAATTCTGCAAATTCGAAATTCTGGGTGACGCAGACCTGTTATGGGCAAACGTGACGTTTAGCATCAGGCGAGCGATTTGCTCGTCTCGTCACTCAATTACAAAAAAAAATCATATTCATTTATAATAAAAATAGGCCTTTGTTTTTCTAATACTTTTTGTTATTCCTCAGGCCAGCAGCACCCCCGGCTCGGCCTCCAGTCTCCGCGTGCGCAGGACCGGCCTGCTCACCGTGACGGAGCGCCCGCCAGGTGCGCACTACTTACTACTCGATACTAGATACTAACTGAGTGCTAGCTGTTCAAGTTAGTTGTTGCTGTGATGTGATCGAAGTGGTTGTAACTGAGTTGTTTTTGAACATTTATTTGTTGAAGCCTTTATTGCTGATAATTTAAACATAGTATTTATTGACAATATAATATTCAGTTTTTCTCGTGTCGTGATCAGCGTATCCTGTGACACATAGGCCTCATAGGACTTATGTTTTTGAACATCAACATAAAAAATCTAAATAACAAGGAAATAGCTGTTCTGAATTGTGTTTTTAGTGTAAAAGCAAAGCATTTTAACCGACATTCGAAATAAGAGGTTATCGTTCTAAACATTATTAACTACAAAAAAGGAGTACTTGCTTCGGCAGTACATATACTAAAATTGGAACGATATAGAGAAGATTAGCATGGCCCCTGCGCAAGGATGACACGCAAAATCGTGAAGCGTTCCACATTTTTTTTAAGATGTAAAAATTTGTAAATGTTAATAAATTCAATTGTAATAGTAAAACTCACGGACCGTGGAGTCTGTGGTGTTTAATAAACTTATAAAAAAAAAACTACAAAAAAGGAAGTTTTTGATACGACCATTGATTTACTAAACAACTTTTAAAAAGTGGTTATCCATTCGACACTTAAGTACCTAATATTATTGCAAATACGAATTTTTTCGCCAATTTAAAAATTCATAAAAATATATAAATTATGCGTAAAAATTAATGTAACTACTTGTCACCTTCTCGCTGACGAGAAATGACGCGTGTGGAAGCGAGACAAAAACTCTCAGTTGCGGTTACTCCGGTCGCTGTAGCATCGCTTGTTATTGCTCGATGTTTTCAGTTTTAATGTTTTTTTTTATTTTTTACTAGATGTTTTTTGATTTTTAAGTGAAGATCTGGGAGGGATTTTAATAAATAAATACTACAAGTAAGTTGTGGTCAAACGCCTAGCCGGTCAAACAGATGATGCAAAAATAATTAAAATCTTTCCCGATCTTTTTATTTTACTGTTATGTTTTTTTCTTTGAATTTAAAAACGGATGAATGAGCCAATACACCAATAAAATCATCAATTTTACAAAACAAATTGTTTTAAATTAATTTCATTAAAATTGGCTCAGTCGTCCGTTGTAGTGGCATTAAATAGTTCACTTTACGCTATTTTTGAAATTATAAAAAAAAATCAACTTAGGATCGAAGGACCACCCTATCGACTATTTACTAGCATAAATAGTTAGTCGATGTCTAGCCTTAAGAGTTATTCCCCGAAGAGGGTTCAGGACCCTTAAACATTTACCCATCATATAGGAAGAGTTTTTTTATAGACCCGCGTAATGCGGCGATGGTGTAAAATTCAGTTCAATTCAATTAATTTATTTTTCTAATAAAAACTGTCTAAAGTGAACCATTTATGTTCTAAAAGCATGCAGCATTTCCGTTTTTATTTTCGTTAATTTTTTGTTTTTTTATTCAACATTTTTAGTTATAAGTCCCGAATTGGTTATGGAAGTAGAAGCCAGAATGAAGCGAGACTACTTGCCACCGTCTATTCAGAACACGTATCAAAGCAGTGGGGGGTTGAACCAGCCCCCTAGCCCAGGAGCCCCTACTTATAGCCAGAATCAGGGCTCCATTACCGCCGGAACCCCAGGCTTTAGCCAAAATCAGGGGTCGATAACGGCTGGCACGTCAAGCTTTAGCCAAAATCAGGGATCAATAACGACTGGGACCAGTTTTAGCCAAAATCAAGGGTATAGCCAGAATCAAGGATTTAGCCAAAACCAAGGATTTAGCCAAAATCAAGGTTCGATTATGGCTGGAACCCCCAATAGTCAAAATGAAGGCATGATAACAGGATCCCCTAGCTTTAACCCGAACCAGGGGTCTATTTCGTCCGGGACGAGTTACAATCAAGCTCAGGGGTCGATAACCGCAGGAACCCCTGGATTTAACCAGAATCAAGGCATGCCTGCTGGGACTAGCTATCAAAATCAGGGGTCCATCATGGCTGGGACTTCAAACTTTAGCCAAAACCAGGGATCCATCGTGGCTGGAACCTCAAACTTTAGCCAAAATCAGGGGTCCATCATGGCTGGGACCTCTAACTTTAGCCATAACCAGGGGTCTGCTGGTACTCCATTTAGTCAAAATCAAGCATCCATTGGCGGAACGTCGGGCTACAATCAAAATCAATCGATAACTGGGACGTCGACCTTCCAGAATCAGGGGTCCGGATCCCCAAGCTTTAGCCAGAATCAAGCTGGATACAACCAAAGTCAGGGGCCGATCCCAACAAGCTACAACCAAAGCAACCAGAAACAAAGACTAGAAACTATACCCCAGGGATCAATGATTGGTACCCAGGGGATGAATACCAAGGGTTCAATAACATCTGGAACCCCAATGAGTCCTACTGCGTCTTCTTTCAATAGTCAATTTTCAAGCCAAAGCGGCCCTGCACAGGGTCAAACAGGACAAAGCCAAGGTTCGATAAGTTCTGGTACATCTGGTACCAACATGGATACTTACACCAATTATGGTACTAACTTTGGTACCGCCACTAATACGGGATCCATTACTACCGGCACTCCGGGTACTAACTTCAGTAATTTTGGCACACAAAACACTAGTTTTGGTACAAACGCCAATGCATTTGGAGCGACAAGTACGAGTAATCCGAATTATGGTACCAACATGAATGCGAACAATTATGGTACGAGCAACACAAACTTTGGTACCAGCAACACAAACTACGCTAACAGCAACACAAACTACGGTTCCATCACAACTGGTACACCAATCAACAACTTCCAGAACTTAAATATACAAGGAAATAACATGTCTGCTGGATCAATAACCGCTGGGACGCCAGTAAACAACTTTAGCACCGCAAATACTAACTACAACACCGGCAACACCAACTTTGGCGCGTCTACGTCAAACTATGGTACCACGCCATCAAACTATGGTACCACGCCACCAAACTATGGTACCACGCCACCAAACTATGGTACCACGCCACCAAACTATGGTACCACGCCACCAAACTATGGTACCACGCCACCAAACTATGGTACCACGCCATCAAACTTTGGTACCACATCATCAAGTTTCGGTCCCTCAAGTCCTAACTATGGAATGAATCAGTACACAAGCACAAGCACGAGACAAAGAAAGAACTCCGGACCACAACGAGTGAGAATACAAACCTTGGCCACTGTTCAAGAAATGGGTAAATTGTTTTGTTTATTTTTTGGGTTACTAAAAATACAGGTGAAGGAAGATAAAAGGTAGAAAAAGGTTTATACAAAAGAAAAGTTTTGATCGTCACTAATATGAAATTTTGGAAAAGCAAAGTAATACACCATTTTCGGTTTGGGCAATTAAATAGCTTTTTTGAAAAAGATATTTGGTTTATCTAATAATGTTTTTTAAATTTTATTTTTCAAAATATTTTTATTTGGTAAGTTAAAACACTTTTTGCTATGTAGTTAGGATTGCATGTGGTTTTGTGTGTGAGTGTTTTGCACTTTCGTAGTAGTGTGTGTGAATTTGTTGCTTTAAAATTGAGGTGTCTATTTCTATATTTTTTATACAGGGTGATTCTTGGATCAGTAAATTTCGATTAGGGTCATCGATTTTTATTGTACTGATCTTTATTTTCTACTGTGTAACAAAGTTTTTAGTAAAGAAAACAATCCTCTGTACCATAGATACAGGCACAGATTTAGGATTTCGTTTAGTGGGGGCAATTTTCGCAGGGGCCTCGCATGGGGCAAAAATTGTATTGCCACTGTTTCTATGCTGCGAGAAAGGGACAAAGCTATATTCTAGCTCTGTCACGAGCGATACAAATAAGAGAATAGAAACGAAATCACTAATATGTCCAATGCTATAGTTCAATTTAAGGGTAGGAACTGTGTAGTGTAGTCCTCAAAGGTGGGCAATCCACCGAAGATACTCGGGCATTGCTTCCAGTGAAATTTCAGGGCAAATAGGAGATTAAACATCTTATATCTCAGGGTGACGAGCGCAGTGCTGTGCCACGCAGGGTCTTGAATTCTGCGAGTTCAAAATTCTGGGTGGTGCAGACCTGTTATGGGCAAACGTGACGTTTAACATCAGGCGAGCGATTTGCTCGTCACTCAATAGCATAAAAAAATATTTCGGGTGTTAGCTGTTAGTGTTCATAGGTGGCGGTGATCACTTACCATCAATCCGGTGGCCCGTTACTTCTTTGCTACTTTTTTAAATCTTATATTTATTATATAAAATTCTCGTATTACAATGTTAGTTACCATACTCCTCTGAAACGGCTTTACCGATTTTTATGAAATTTTATATGCATATTCAGTAGGTCTGAGAATCGGCTACTATCTATTTTTCATATCCCTAAGTGATAAGGGTTGTCCACCCCTAACAGTTTATTTTTTGGACAAAATTTTTATTTTTTTGTAATGTGGCATTAAAAACAACAACCCTAAATTTTCACCCTTCTATCACCAACCCCTATTTTTTAATAGTCACTAGAAATAATTTATACGGCAAAACAGCATTTGCCGGGTCAGCTAGTAATATAAAATATGCTAGAGTTGACATGTATTTGTGTGTAGCCCGGGAGCACGGGGCGGAGCGCTATTCCCCAGTGCGGCGCGCGGAGTGCAGCCCGCCTCGGGCTTCGCACGATATCGCGTCGGCGCGGCTGGAGTACCAACAGTTGCAGGTGACTATATCTTTTTAACACTTTGACTGCGGCTAATCACATGCCCGAGGCGCGGCTAATAGTCAAACGCGTTGTGTTTTACGCGCCTGGCGTGTGCAGCCGCACTCGCGTTGCGCAAAGGAAAACACAAGGTATGTGTTTCCCGCAGCCAAAGTGTTAAATAACCTCTCATATACATAATGTTGATGATATTTCTAAGATAAAATAACATATATATTCCACACATCCATTTATTTTCTTAATTTTTAAATTTTTTACAATATACTTAGATATAAAAAACAATATATTATAAAAAACCTAAAAACTAGCGTTCCACCGGCAGCGGGGCAGGGCCCAAGCATACCGGTGGTTAAGGCTGCAGAGTGAGGAACCTCACTCTGCAGTCTCATGATAGGTGCGCATGCAGTTTTCACTTAACATATATATTATTATTAAGTATTCGATTTGATTTCGTAAATAAAGTATAAATAAAATACTTACATGAATATGAATTTGAAAAATTTGGGTGACGCTAAGAAGTACTAGAAGATGTACTAGATATGGTATTAACATAGGGCTATAAGGAAATGGTATCTAAAGACTAAAAGGGCTCATAGAACTGATATTGCGAAAAGCGAAAAGCCATTCCATACATTTTGTCGCGTGTCGTTGCCATTTTACTATGGAGCAGCTAATTTTTTTTTTCGCGAATTCCGGGTGGGTCCCATAGTAAAAGTTATTCATAATCATGAGACAATGACCCCTTTTCAGCTTAGCATACCCTTTCCTTATAACCTTGTAGAACAAAATGGACCAAATAGAATAAGCTAGAATAAAGGAATTCTTGAAATTAATTCATAGTTTCTCAGGCGTCTCAGTAATTTTTAATATGAGTGTATTATGTCACAGCGAGGCCTAGAGCGGCGAAGCGGAGGCCCCGGGGCTTCGCCCCCGCTGCCAGACGGAAGGCTATCTTCCGTATCCATGCCAGGTAAATCTATCTGTCAATTGTACTATTTTCCAATTAATATTATTAATGTTAATGTTTAACCATAGACAATAGACAAATATTTATTTAAAATTATAAATATTAAATAAGATAAAAAGAAAACTATTTTTACCATAAACCAGTCTCATCTCAGCATAATACCGGTCGTAAACAACCGGCGCTGGTCTTCTGTTGAGACTGGCGGGTGCCGTTTGTGAGTTTCGATGATTGTTGCTCAATCACGCAAAAATGACGGATTAAAATGAAATTTGGTATGAAGGTCATATCGCGATTTAGTCTTAAAGCGATCTAGTCATATCTGCTGCCTAGTCAAATAGAGATGTAGTCGTAAAGCGCCTAACCCATTTTAAATACGTATCTTAAAAAACAAGTCTTGTTTACTTTCTTCTGAGTGCCTAGTGCGAGTTTTTTTCATGTAGTTTACGTTAACGTTAACTACAATTTGTATGGAACTATTGTAGTTCATCTTATGAACACTAGGTGGCGCGGTTTTTATTCCATGATCGTTAACGTAAACTACACGAAAAAAACTCGCACTAGGCACTCTGTTCTTTACTTTAAGTCTAGCGTACTTGCTGTCGTGTCTTCAAATTCAAATTCAAAATAATTTATTCAAATATGGGTACATCAATGCACACTTATGAATGTCAAATACATTTTTTACGAATAAATTAATACACAATAAATTAATGTCAAAGAAAACAATATTATTAGAATGTCAAAAAAATTATATAAATTATTGCAATGTCAAAATATCAAGGTATAAAATAACTACAATAGTAGGTATAATCAGTCAAGACACTTATGAATGTCTAATATAATTTTTACGAATAAATTAATACACAATAAATGAAATGTCAAAGAAAATAATATTATTAGAATGTCAAAACAAAATATGTAAATAATTGCAATGTCAAAATATCAATGTATAAAATAACTACAATAGTAGGTATAATCAATCAAGTATTATTATTACAGTCTAAATACAATTTACGTAAAGAGACTTTATCACAGACGAAGTCTTCAATTTTATAGTAAGCCCTTTCAATTAAAAAGTCTTTTAAAATTCTTTGAAAATCTGTGTCTTTCTTATTTACTAGAGTAACAGGCAACAAGTTATAAAATAGTACGCCGTTCCTTACAAAAGAGTTGCCAGTTTTGGCTAATCTAATTTTAGGTAGAACAAGTTTAAACCTGTTCCTTGTTATGCTAGTATATTCACTTCGTTTATGATATTTATGAATATTTTTACGCACATACATAATGTTCAAGAAAATATACAAACATGGTAACGTCAAAATTTTCACCTGCGCAAAAACTTGTCTAAGAGATTCTCTATAACCTAGCCTATAAATAGCCCTAACAGCACGTTTTTGTAAAATAAAGATGCTATTTACGTCTGCTGCATTACCCCAAAGCAATAATCCATACGACATAACAGAGTGGAAGTAACTGAAATAAACAATTCTTGCAGTTTTAATGTCTGATAGTTCTCTTATTTTCCGCACTGCAAATGCTGCGGAACTCAATTTGTTAGACAGTTCCTTGATATGTGCTCCCCATTGAAGTTTGCTGTCAACGATAAGACCAAGAAACTTAGCATCCTTCGACAAAGTAAGTTGATCGTCGTCAATAACTATACTAGGCAAAGAAGGATGATTAGTCAATGTGAATTTAATAGCTTTCGTTTTCTTGGCATTAAGCATTAAGTTATTGACGCTAAACCACCTATTAATTAAACTAAGCGACAAATTGATTTTGGATATATCATAGTTTTTCCTATTGATTCTAAATAACAGAGATGTATCGTCGGCAAACAAAATAATTTCACAATGCTTACGCGCTAAGAAAGGCAGGTCATTGATATAGACTAGAAAGAGGAATGGGCCAAGAATTGAGCCCTGAGGGACCCCGATTGAAACGTTAGCCGACTCCGATCGAACCCCATTTATGTCAACATTTTGGGTTCTACCACACAGATATGATTTCATCAACATTAACGCATCACCTGTCACACCATAGTGTGAAAGTTTACATAATAGAATTTCATGGTTCACACAATCAAACGCTTTCGACAAATCGCAAAAGATACCCAAAGAATCATGCTGAGACTCCCAAGCCTCGTAGATGCTCTCTACGAGATTCGAGGCTGCGTCTACAGTTGAACAGCCCTTAGAAAAACCAAATTGCTTATTAAATAATAAATTATTAATACAAAAGAATGAAGCTAACTGATTTAACATTATTTTTTCAAATATTTTGCTAAGACATGGTAAGATAGATATCGGTCTGAAATTACTAGGGTCTTTCTTACTACCACTTTTGAACAAAGGTATAATCTTGCTACACTTCATAAGATCGGGGAACTCATTACTGTCGACACTGCAGTTAAATATATGGGCTAAATAAGGAGCTAAGTTATATATTATTTCAGCAACGAAACAGACTGATAATCCCCAGAGATCTTCCGATTTCTTTGCTTTGATCGATTTGAATGTTTTGATAATAGTGTCACTTGAGACTTCGTGGAATTTAAATTGGTTTGGGCTGGCAGCAACATTTTCAACTAATAAATGAGCAGCTTCCTTACAATTGGTTGCCAGTGATTTAGTGGTTTTATAAGGTATATCCCCAAAAAAGCCTAAAAATTGATTTGCAATATCTTTTTTATCACTAATTATTTCATTATTTTTCTTAAGCTTGTATTCCGATTCTCGACTTTTGGTTTTAGCAGTTTCCGTTTTTATGATAGACCAAACAGTTTTTGAGGTATTTTTTGACTGCTTTATTTTGTTAAGTATATACAAGGTTTTTGCATATTTGCATATCTTTTTAAAAGTTTTACTGTATTTGCGCACATAATTTATCAAACGTTCATCATTGCTCCCTGACTTTTGATTGTAAAGTTCATACATTTTATCTCGACTAATTCTTATACCTGGAGTTGCCCATTGATTGAAGACTAAATTGACGTCAAGTTTTTTGCAAATAATGGGGAATGTGGAATTAAAGTTTCGTATTAGAATTTGGAATAAATTATTGAAAGATTCATTTGGATTATTGCTAATTTGTAATTCAGATAAAAAGTCATGTTCTATATTATTTTGAAACTGATTAACTTTTTCTGAGGTAATGTGCCTTTTACGAATTTGTATTTTAGGGTTACGTCTATTAAGCGGGACAGTAATAAATTGACCAGTATGATCCGAAGTGAGGCATTTAAAGATAGATTTGTATAATACCTTGTGTTCACAGAAAACATTGTCAATACAAGTGGCAGTTGTATTAGTAATACGCGTGGGCTCGTTAAATTGAGGAAATAAATTGTAACTTTGAAACAGGGCAAGTAAATTGTCTCTACTATTTGAATCCTTCAGCAGATTTATGTTAAAGTCACCAAGTACTATAACTTGTTTTGTTTTGTTGCAAACTTTACTTAATACTTCATCGGTTACCGACTCAAAAATATTAAAATTGCTAGAAGGTGGTCTATATAAGCTTACTATTATGTATTTATCTAATTCTACGCAGGATATTTCAGCATGACGTTCGGACGACAGACGTTCAATGTCCTTTCTTTGTTTGACTTTTAGAGATTTTTTTACTACTATCAAAGAGCCGCCATGAGTTGCAAGCTTTCTGCAGAAACTACTAACTATCTGGAAATTCTCAAAGTTCATTAACACCTGATGTTCTTTTAGAAATGTCTCGGTAATACACAATACATCAATATCGTACTTTTCCAGAAATAGGCCAATTTCCAGTTCCTTGTCCTTCATGCCTCCTTGAATGTTTTGGTGTGCTATGGAGATAGTATGATCACTTGATTGTGGTCTAAAAAATTGGTTGGACGTAACGGTATGCATTGTTCCATCATTTCGCTTTGCGCAGTTGGACCTTGGTTGACATCATGATTCATATCTGGGCTACATACTATTTCTGTAATAGTCTTAGTCCTATTCCCATCATTGGGCGAGTCAATATTCCATAACAATAAATTACACAATCTTCGAGAAAGCGAATTTGTCAATCTTTGATTTTTGTAAACATTCATGTCAAGATTATTATTTATGTCAATTACATGTACATTTTCCCGGAGCGAAGCTAAATTATACAGATCACAATTCAATTTGTATAGGAATTGATTGTAATTATCAGAATATTTCCGGTGGTATGGCAAAGAGCAAATAATTAATCTCGATGTCTTGCTTAAGGCATCTAATGAGCTTAGACAATGCAAAAAATCCTTGCGCTTAACAATGGTTTTTTCACCGACTACTAAAACATAGGTATTTTCTGGTGCCGACTGAGCTGCCATACATAATGATTTCACAATATGTGTCAAATGATAACCTGGTGTGCAATGATTATAAATTTTCTTCGATGTGCCATTTTGAAGACGTGCGCCTAGTCCGACTCCACAATTATCGGAAAAAATGTGGATATGTTTCTCTTCCAGCTTGGTTACTTCCCTCAATGTTTGCACTGATTTTGTGTCTCCATCCAGGTTTCCGGAAATTTTCTTCCCCTTTTCTACGTTATTTTCAGCAACTGCTTCCATGTCATTTTCTTCTTCTATTCTGTTGTCAATAATTTTCCCAATGGTATGTAATTTACCTTCAATAAAATTTAGTGTGCTTATAGAATTATCTTTTTTGTGTAAGTCAGTCCTGAAAAGTTCAAGAGTCTCTAATAATTTTTCATTTAACTGCTGTTGGGACTCAATTGTCGCGTTTCTTTTTTGTAACTCGTATATAAGTAGCGTGTTTTCTTGAGACAGCAGTTCGCTATTTAGTTTAGTTATAAGATTCTGGTTTTCGGCAAGAGTATTACAATCTTCGTTAGAAAATTTCGTTTGTTCTAGTTTGCACAGTTCTTCTTTTAGATACTTTATTTTCTTATTAAGCTTTGATGTTAGTTTCACTAATCTGTTTATCGACTTGTTTTTACCATGTGTACGGAATTTAATTTTGCAGGGTTTATTTTTTACTTTACTCGATTTTACAAGGTTTTCAGCAGATTGTAATAATAGGGTACTATATCTATTTTGTAGTGTGTTGTATTGGTCTTTCATATCAGCAAGTTCTTTTTTCAATGGGTTCATACTTTTCATCAATTCGGATTCGTATTCATTGTTGATACCAACTAATTCTTGGATTTTGTCTTCTAAGGAGTGAACGTCGGATAGTTGGTCATTTTTAACTGATTCATAGTCTGATAGCTTCTTCTTAAGTGTACTTATCTGCTTACACATATTTTCAAACTCATTAGAGTTATTTTCATGCTCTTCTGTTAATTGATCTATTAGTCGATCTTTTTCCTTTACATCTAATTTGAGGACATTTATAATTTTCTCGTATTCTTTGATAGTTTGCTCCAAATCCCTATTTTCATGTTTGGGAAGAGATTGTATTTTTGCCGAGGCAGCCATTGCTTTTGCTCGTGTATTCATGTTGAATTTAGATATCGATGCTAAGGTAGTTGGGATTTCTATTATAATGGTAGAATTTTAAAAGATGCTGGCAACCCTTTTGATGTTAGATTGATGCAACTGTCAGTTTCGAATTTACAAGTTGTTTTGTCACTGTGTCATTTGGAAGACGTCTGTATTTTAATTTGTATTCACGAGCAAAAATGTTAGTCTTGGTGGGAACCGAGCACGATACCAACAGCTTGCTAGCCAGTCACTCAGACCCCTGAGCCACTCGTTCGCTAATGTGATTGACGAAAAAGTGTACTGGTAGCTGGGTCTACTTGTTGGACCGCACAGGCAGTTATCGGTGACTCAGTTCACCACAATTTAGCACTGTTTACGCCACACTCCGTTGATTATTTTATGCACTTTGAGGGTGTTTAGAAAAAAGTTCAGAAATTTTAATTTGATTTTGAATCTATTTTGTTTTATTACTCAGTCTTTATCACTGTTCCCTCAATTATTCTTAATTTATTTACACACAGTACAGTTTATAGTCACAGTCACTTATATTAAAACACTATTTACCTAATATTTATGCTACTTTATTTTGATGAATTTATAGGAAATCCAGAAATAATTTAGTTTAGAAAACACTATCACTATAATTATTGCAACTAAATTTACACGTTTAACTAATTGGATAAGCTTAAAACTGCTGTTTAATATTTATAAATATTTTTTAACACGGAGACGATACGTTCGCGACGGCACACACACACTCATTCTATCTACTACATTGTCACTCTCTCGCAGGCTCCCCCATCCACTCCCTCTGCGGCCCCCCGCCCCCGCTGGAAATCTCGTCCCTCTCCCCGGAAGCGGCGCGAGCGCTGCTCTCCGCCGCTCGCGCTGTTCTCCCGGACAACGTGGCCGCTGACCTACTAGCTACGGGGATGCTTACGCAGGTGAGATACAAACAGACATATAGGGTCATTCATAAAGGGTATGCTAAGCCGAAAAAGGCTCATAGTACTCATCATTATGAACAACTTTTGCTACGGGACCAAACCGAAATTCGCGAAAACAAAATCAGCTGTTCCATAGAAAAATGTCAAGGAACAGCTGATTTTGTTTTCACCTTGGCACGGTTACAGCGACGGGGACAAAAAATGAAATGTCTGTCTCTCTTTTTCAACCGTGTTTGGCACTTGCCATCTTGCTCTTTTTTACAAAGTAGCAATTATGGTTCCATCTGTTTAAATGGTTCCAATTAGTGCTTCAACTTCAACATGTCAAAAGGATTCCTCACCTGTAAATTCGTTCCAGGAAGTGGCTATAGCCCTCGGCCTCAACATCCACACGCTCGCCCCCGCCACCGCGTCGCGCGACATCCTGCAGAGCCTGCAGCTGTACCTGCCGCCCCCCGCCCCCGCCGCCCCCGCCGGCTCGCCGCTCCACCAGATCACCGAGGGGCTGAGTTATCTGCATACCGGGTCTATAACGCGGGGTAAGTGCTTGTCTCAACAATAGGACGCCGCCATAGGGGTCTTAGGATGTAGCCATAGCCCTAAGTAGAAACTACGCCTGAGGCACAGATTAAATATTAGTTCTGTGGCGTGAAATTCAAATCAAACTACTTATTTATCATCGCTACGCTCAGAAATAACCAATACCTTCTCCCCCAGGTACCCCGCAAGCATCCGCCACCCCCCTCGACCTGCGGAGTACGGTGGACATGGACACGGGTCAGTACCCCACACTTCTCCCCATTATCCACCCCCAACTCCACCTCGTAGCCCACAGATCCCTCAACAACTCCCCCATTTCGTCCCCACCGTCCCCTTTAGACATGATCCAGGAAGAAATCGGTAACGGACACGAAAAGGATCCCCGACTCCAGTATACGCATCCTCAGATCAGTTTAACAGACTGTCTCGGGTCCGAGATTACCCTAGTAGCATCGTCGTCCGAAGATTCTATGGACAGTTTAGAAAATTCAAAGTACCCAATACCGCAGTTCGTCATATCAGAGCCATCGGACTTAGACGACAGACCGTCCATAATCAAAGGCATCGGCCGGAAAGTCAGTCAAGAAACGGAAGGAGAAAGAGATGATAAAAGAGAGATGGAGGTGCAGTCTCCAAAAGAAGAGCTGACGGAAGATTATCGGCGGCGAGGCAGCGACAAATCCCTCGGTTTCAGCGACGATTCTCTATCAAACGATTCGGCGAACGCGTCTCCGAATTGCGAACAGAATATCCAAAGCATTTACTCGAATTTGGTCTCGATTAGTTCGGGGTTCAGCGAGAATAGGGGCAGTTTTTCGGAGCATAGAGAATCGTTTTCCTTCTCCGATCGGGGTAGCTTTTCCGAACGGGGTGATTATACCCGGGGTAGTATTTCTGAACGGAGCGACCTCGGCCGGGGTAGCTTCTCCGAAAGGGGCGAGACACCTCGGACGTCTTTTTCCGCTCAAGGCACACTGGGTGAAGTCAAGGAGTACTGCGAAGATGTGTACATGTCAAAAAACGACCAAGAAATAGACAAAATCCAAAGATCAACGATGGATCTCAGGCTTTCTGAAATTTGTCGTCCCGAAGAAAGAATTCCTATCCTTTTGAGTCCGCAGGACGTGTGTTGTGCTCAAGAATACTACGAAGTTACTTTATCAACCGTCTGTTCGAAATTGGACTCGATGAGGATCATAGAACTCTTAAAAGAAGCAATAAACTCCCGGGTTCCACCTCAAAACATATTCATCGAGACGACAGACCCAAAAAACACAGATACGGAATCCTTAACCGGTTTCCTAAATCTGGTTTACTCCGGTGGGATCCAGATTGAACTGGTTGTATGCGAGAATAAAGCAATGGAGAAGAAGGGATTAAAAATGAGAAGGATTTCGGGAGATCAGAGAGAGTACGGGAAGCTGTGTCAGCAACTGATCACGAGCTTGACCGTATGAAGAGGCTTGATGAGGGCTGGATCAAAACTGACGGGTTTAGAGATAGAAAAGCAAGC
Organism: Alcis repandata; assembly: GCA_949125135.1. Classification (NCBI taxonomy): domain Eukaryota; kingdom Metazoa; phylum Arthropoda; class Insecta; order Lepidoptera; family Geometridae; genus Alcis; species Alcis repandata. The sequence continues at coordinate 1,490,616 of OX421251.1, forward strand.
AAGCTCTGCTAGAAGATCACAATACTGACAGTCTGAATTTCCCTCTATTTGAGAGATTGAACAGAAAACCAATGTGTAGCGATTTCTATAAATCAGACAGTCAGCCAATCAGTGACTGATCGAAGCTTGATGGTGTGAAGGGAACGGCTTGATAGGGGCTGACGGAGCTTGATGAAAAGCTGACTTGAATGTGATAAAGTATGTTATCTGTAGTAATAAATTGGATATTAAACACACCATCACGCTATCTATGCAGTTGCACTACTCGCCAAGGAAAATGTTTGATTAACTCGTCTTAAGTGGAATGTCGCCACCGTCGCAGTTTCTAAACAAAACTAATATTGCCCAGAAAAGTTTTTTTTCTTTATCAACTGAATAATTACTTGGTCAAGCTGTTATTTTCTTTTATTTATATTTATTTAACCAAAATTATAAACACTATAAACTACTATGAAATGAGATGATCTGTTGCCTTCTCGCTTATGAGAAGTGAAAGCAATACAAACTTTTAGAACAATTTCTTTAGAGCGTTCCTTGGAAAGCTCAGTTTTTTATCGACTACGTCTAAGCTAAAAATGGGTATGTTTTTTTGGCGGTCAACGTTGTTTGTATTCATCCAATTTTGATGAATGAGGTATCAATCGATTCGTTTTTATAGTCCGGGTGATTTAAATTACATTTAAACAAATGAAACTAAAAACTCAATTTTGTTGATTAACTGCGAAAGTGGCCCTTCCATCCTACAAATTAGTTAATCAAAACGTACTGGCACTGTCAAGTAGTTTTATTTGAAATATTGTCAATTGACGTCTAGTTAAAACGACAGCTGTCGTTGTCACTTTGAAATGACAGCTGTCAGTCAGGGTTACGATTGCATATATAAACTTTGGCCAGCGAATGGTGTTGCAAGAAAAGTAGAAATATTAAATTGAAACTTAAATAGAAAGTGTTGCAATGCAATAAATTGAGGACTGTAGACTCCCCAAAAATAAGTGACACTTAAAAACGTAGCTGATTTATAAGAGTGGGCAACCAGCTATGTTTTGGTTTGAAGCAAACAAAACTAGATGGCGCTTTCATAAGGCTCTTTATTACTTAACTCTTCTTAATTCAGGGTTATAAGAAAAGGGTATGATAGCCGAAACAGGCTCATAGTACTCATCTCTTATTTCTTCGTGTCGTGACATGATTCGCTGATCAGAGTTTGAATATTTAATTATAATATAACTATATATAGTTGTTGCATTTATACAATTATTTCTTGTGAGAAATATACCATTCCTTAATCCGTGTGAATGTGTTTATTATTTATACGAATTGTTATAAAACATGTATATTGTAAGTAAAAATGAAAATATACTAACGTGAATTCGGTTGTAAGTTACTGCTCTAACGTTGATGCTATCTCTTTTGTACGTACAGAGTTATAAGGTTAGGGTATGCCCGAAAAAGGCTCTTACTGCTCATCATTATGAACAACTTTTACTATGGGACTAATCATGAAATTGCAAAAATAAAATAAAAAAATAATAAATCATTTATTCAGGCAATTACAGCCACACACACTATAAATCTTACAATCAAATAAAATTAAATTAAAATATGAAAAATTAAATGTCAAATAACAAAAAGAATCAAAAATGTCAAAATAAATACACATATAATTTTACAAAAAACAGCTGTTCCATGCAGTTTGTTAAGTGTCATTGAGATTCTTCTGGAGCAGCTGGCTTTTTTTCGTGATTTCAGAGTTGGTCCCATAGTGAAAGTTGTTCAAAAATATGGGTACCATGAGCCCTTTTCGGCTTGCATAACTATTTTTTATAACTCTGTATTGAAATGTAGTTTTTATTTGTGCTAGCAAAGAGTGGTTTTTACAACGGAATTAACGTTTTATTAAATAAATAAATGTTGACACCAAAAAAGAGTATGACTCTATTTCGATGAAACTTTAAATTGACTTTTAGTTGTATCAACTTTAAAATATACATTAAAGTGTATATAGTACAGGTTTTGTAGGATAATTTATCTAATTAAGAATTTAAATAGTGATAAAAATTAAATTTGGTTATATACAATAACTTGTACTTTAATATTGTGTAATTTATCTTTAAATGCAATTATAGTAAGTAGATAAGATAAAAGATAATGTAAAATAATTAAATATATTTATTATTTAATAAATGATGTAGATGAATTTTGTTCGAGATACCGTTTTATTTCTTTTTTATGATTATTAAAAAAATTATATAATATAAAGATGTAATTTCGAAATGTTTTATATCATTAGGTGTTCTAAGGTTTTCGTGATTTATTGTAATTATTTAAAAAAATACAGGATACAGGCTGTCAATTTGAAAATGTAAAATATTTTTTGAGCACCTAGATGATTATAAGTAGTGATATAAATAGTTTTTTATCCACTTGTACGTCGATGGATACAAAAATATCCAAAAAAGGCGTCTTACGTCCGTGGATACTACAGTACCCTTAATATTCAAACGCAGTCGTTTAAAGTAAAAGCGCCATCTAGCGATTTAGCTATGAACTATACAAGCAACTTTTCTAAAAACCGATAAATATCGTTGTTTGCTAAGCTATATATTTTTGAGAACAAGATAATGGGCCCAAGTTTAAATCTTTAGTTGACAAATAGATTTTTTCTAAAAGTATTGATGTCCTTGTCTAATACAGTTATAATGACAAAGGCAGATATATTTTAGTTAGTTTAGATTCAAATAAATCCTTCAAACTTGGGCTCCATGAACGCTCGGCGCTGATTTGGACACGGACGTAAGACGGTGTGACGTCAGCAATATACGGGAGTTGTTATAGGTAAATTTCTTTTTAAATTGTATACAAGCTGAGAGTTGGCAGATTATGCAGGGCTATTAGGAAAGGGGATGAGTGCTTTTCAGTATGATTTTTTTTCTATGGGATCAAACCTGGAATCGAAAAAAAATCAGCTGATACTAAAATAGAAAAATGTAAAAAATACTCGACAAAATGTCTGGAACACCTGATTTTATTTCGAGATTTCAAGGTCCCACAGTAAAAATTGTTTAATGATGAGTACTATGAGACCTATTTGGCGAAAAATACCCTTTTCCTATACCTCCGTATTATATAGTAAATACTACAAACGTTAGTTCATTTGTTTATTAATTTTTGTAAATTATATCACCGGGGTCAACGAACTCGATGTTGCCATAGTAAATATTCAATTAGTGACGATCAAAACCTTATAAATAACAAAATATGAATTGTAATTTGACTAGTACATTTGTATATATAGAATAATTATTATTTATTCCAAAAATATATCAATTTTTAGATATATAATTCCATTATAAATAATATTGTGTCCTATTTTACGAGAAATGTAAAAAAGTATGTGTAAAATTTTAAAATTGAAAACACGTTTTGTAAATTTTATGGCTTGACACGCTGCCGCGTGTCTAAATTTTTAATGCAATTTTAAATAAAATTAAATAAATATTTAGGTTATTATGATGTTTTTGTTTGTTTTCAAAATTTTAGTTAATAATATTTTAAACACATTTGACGTAAAATACACATACTAAATTAGATAATTATATTTATATTGATAATAATTGTACATATAATTCTAATAAATGAAGTAATAAAGAAGATGTGCGATACATGTTTTTATACATTCTATATCATATAAAGAATTGCAATAATTTCTCAACCAATAGTTAGAAAACCCTTTTTTTCTGAAATATACTCAATTTCCGACAAAAAAAAAAGAAAAAAAAGTGCACTTTTCCACACATATTTATAACATTTTAAAGAAGTTAAAAAGAAACGTGGTTGTGTCGACAAAGAGACTTATCCCTTCGCACACCCCGACGACTCGAAGCAACTAAAAAATTTGAGTCAACTAAAAATGACTCTAAAAGCAAAGCATTTAGGTATATCTAAGCGATATTCTTGTTGTTTAGCGCAAAGTTCTTACCTTACTGACGTAGGTAATATGACGCGGTATATTTCGGTCCCCTAGTTCAATTCAATTCATTTATTTCAGATTATAATGTCCATAGGTGTACAATGCATATTAAAAAATTAGGTACCTATACATATTATAACAAAAAACACAATCAATGAAATTAATAATAAAAATAAAATAAAAAAATGTCAAAGAATAAATTTCAAATCAATCAAAAATAAAATGAAATAACATCAATTTAAACATAAAATCATCTTAATCCAATATTAGGCTGGGACCCAGAATGCTCAATATGCACTTTGGTCCAATGCTGCATATAATGATGCATATAATAGTGGTAGTAAATTTTGTTTAGATCTGCACACGCCTTAACTTGTGATATTATTTGACTTAATATATTAATGAATTCTTAAAACAAGTAATACAAGGTTATAATGAAAGGGAATGCTAAGCTGCAAAAGGCTCTTAGGACTCATTATGAACAACTTAGGACTAACTCTGAAATAGAAATAAAAATATTGCATATGTGACAAATTGTTTGAATTATCTCGATTTCTGGTTTGGTCCCATAGTAAAAGTTGTTTATAATGATGAGTAAGTACTACACGCCCTTTTCAGCTTAGCATACCCTTTCCTTATAACCCTGTACATTGATATTAAAAAAACTAGGTGTTGAGAACTGTTCAAGTATATCTATTTTATGACTCAAAAAAGATTGACTTAGTAACCGTGAGTCGGAGGAGTTGACTTAAATACTTAGTGCGACTCAAAATATATCATCACCATTAAGTCGAGAACCGAATCGTATTTGAGTGGTGACTCAAATTTGAACCTAAACTGTTAAGAGCTAAAGTAAATTTTGCCATAAGTAAGTTATAGCCATGAAAACAAAGTTATTTATAAGAATTGTAAATATTATTTAATAAATTCCAATTCCATAATGTTTTTGATTTGTTTTATTTTGGACTGTAGGTGACAACGAAATGTTTCACACTGATAGCTCCCCACTAGGAAAATCCTGTGACGGGGATGCCATGGAACACACACAAAGACAAGGACTGTTCTGGATCTGGACTGACACCCAGATCCAGAACAGATATTTAAATTCATCATTCAAACATCTGCCCGGCCGGGAATCGAACCCAGGACCTCTGGCTTATAAGGCGGATACACTACCGCTGAGTAAAACAGGCCGACAATGATGACAATGATGTGCACCATGAGCCCCTTTCGGCTTGACATACCTACCCTTTACTTAAAACAGTTGGGGTAAAAGGGGTTCCAGAGTGCAGACCACGGATCGGCAAATACAGGGTTATTCATAAAGGGTATGCCAAGCCTAAAGGGGGCTCATAGTACTCATCATTATGAACAACTTTTACTATGGGACCAACCCAAAATTCGCGAAAAAAAATCAGCTGTTCCATACATTTTTTTGAGTGTCATTGACATTTTTCTATGGAACAGCTGATTTTTTTTTTCCCGAATTTCGGGTTGTTCCCGTAGTAAAAGTTGTTTATATTGATGAGTACTTTGAGCTCTTTTCGGCTTAGCATACCCTTTATGAATAACCCTGTAGAGCGCCTGGGGCCAGGTGGAGCGAAGAGCGGAGTGAGGCGGCTGGAGGCAAGTTTTTTTATTTGGATCCGGGCGCTGTTTGGCCCGTCCCGCGAACTTATCCCTAACATAACTAGGGGTTTTTCTACTTATCTATTTATCTTCTAATTACATATAAGTCTTCATGTAATAAACGTTGATTTGTACATCTATATACTAATAATAATATTATAAAGAAGTAAAATTTGTGTGTTTGTATATTTGTTAAATTGTAAGGGGTAATCTCGGGATCTACTGAACCGATTTTAAAAATTATTTCACCAATAGAAAGCCACATTATTGCTGAGTGTCATAGGTTATATAAAAAACCGAAAAATAAAAAAGCTTTCACGTGGTAGTCCGTTTTGCAAAGTGAATCGGAGAAAAAACGGTCCGGACGGCGCGCGATGGCTTCGGGTTTAATTAACATTATGCCCAACGAAGTGGGCAAGGGTCAGCTAGTAGGACTGATATAAGTATATTGTCAAAAAACAGGTATTAATTATAAGTAATATGTTTTGAGTATAAGTGTATTAGAAACTTCTTTTAGGATGCCTCCAAACATGTATTTATCAATATTATTATTATATATTATTATCAATATAATTACGTATTCTTGGTCTCCACAACCCGGGCCTTGTGTCTAGTGTGGGGGCCGCAGCAAAATATGAAAATTTTATAAGATAATATTATATTTTCTTTCACACTTAATTTTTTTTGTTAGGTATTTTTAATTTTTAAGTTTTCACTATGTGTAACATCTATATGAAAATAAACTTATCTTATCTTATCTTAATATAAATATTCAGCCCTGTTATTTTTATCTCTATTTCTATTTATTACTAGCGGTAAGTGGATGCGTGAGGCAGAACATCGTGCCATGCGGCGTCCTTTAGAAAAAGCCTATATCCAGCAGTTGGTATACATTAATAGGCTGATGATAGGTAGATAAACTCTTTATTGTTCACACCAGAAATTACAAACAAAAGGATAGTTAAACTTAAAACTAGTGTAACAACTGGCGGCCTTATGGCTAAGAGCGATCTCTTCCTGGCAACCTTAAGATGGAGAGGATACATAATACTCGTATAAATAGAAAACGGGGCGTGCAATATTGGAGAAAAACTGTCATATTTTGAAACCTACATCTTCTAATATATAAAATTCTCGTGTCACAGTTTTCGTTGCCATACTCCTCCGAAACGGCTTGACCGATTTTGATGAAATTTTTTGTGCTTATCCGGTATCTATGAGAATCGGCCAACATCTATTTTTCATCCCCCTAAATGTTAGGGGTAGTCCACCCCTAAATTTTTTATTTTATTTTTTAGACAAAATTTTTATTTTTTATTTTTTATAATGTGGCATTAAAAAATACATACAACCCTAAATTTTCACCCTTCTATCACCAACCCCTATTAATTTATATGGCAAAACAACGTTTGCCGGGTCAGCTAGTAAAATTTATATATTTAGACAAGCATTCAAATACTAAAATCCTACTAATAGGAGTACTTATTATAAACGCGAAAGTTTGTGAGTATGTTTGTTGCTCTTTCATGCAAAAATGGCTGAACGGATTCACATGAAATTTGGAATGAAGGTTGTTCATGGTCTGGATTAACACATAGGCTACTTTTTTTCCTGGAAAACGCTGTTGACGCAGCTATTTATCAATATTTACGAAAATATACATAAATACTAATATACTAATAAGATAGAATAAATACCAAAACTATAAATACAAACAAACAACTGTTAATAATAAGTAAATAAATAATCACTGATGATGATGACTCGCCTGTATTCCGTCCTCTTTGACCTACTTGTCAATGATGGACCTGCGCTGCTGGCTGCCTGCTACTCGCGCAACCTTTCTGTAAAACCCTGTATACATTAAAAATATTTAAACGACAGGCCATTGATGTTCTGCGTATCCTTCATCTATTTCACTTCCCTCAAAACTCCACCTTCGATCTCCCAAAGAGTTCCGCTGTCAGCCACTTTGAAGACCTGCACCGCATTTTCTGCCACTTCCTCCGCAGACTGCCACACATACTCCTCTTTGATCTTCACCAGCTCCTCACATGCTGATTCATAGAAATTCTTCGTCAAACTTGTTCTGGTAAACCCTGGACATATTGCTATGACTCTCACTTTCGTTTCACTGTAATTCTTATCATTTCCCAAAGCTTTTGTAAAGCCAACAACGCCGAATTTCGTAGCAACGTATACGGGAGCGAAGTAAGCAGCTCGGTAGCCAAATATTGATGCCATATTCAGGATTGTGCCTCCGTTTCCGTTGGCATCTTTTCGCATCAGCTCCACAAACTTTAACGACCATTTTATCGTAGCCGTCAGATTCACAGCGACGCAATTATCTGGATCTTTCTCGTTTTCTACACCAGCATTGTTAACAAGAACGTCGATTATACCAAACTGGTCTTTGATTTTTGAATAAGCCTCTTCTAAGTCTTCGACGACATTACATTTGATGTATGCGACTTTCGGCCCGAATTCTGTTGTGAGTTCTTCGATGGCATTGTTTGCTTTTGCTTCGTTGATATCTAGAAGGATAGCTAGTTTCGCTCCGGCGTTTAGAAAAGATTTCATGATTTGGAAGCCAATTCCTTCAGCTCCACCGGTGACTGCAATTGTTTTGTTTTGAATATCTCTTTCCATTTTAACCACAATACTTCACAGCGGAAATTTAAAGAATGAAGTGTGTTTAATAAACCCTCGTATTTTTATCATTTGTTTACCTACTGGTTTTGTTTTATAAAGGACATTCACATATCTCATAGGTACTCTACAACAATAATTGTGTTAATCTAAAGAACTGATTGTAAGTTGGTCTGTAATTTAACACTTTAACTGCTTTAACACTTAACATGCATTTGTGTTTTACTGCACAGTTATTGAAAGTGGGCTTTACGCGCTGGCGTGTGTAGCCGCATTCGCGTTGCAAAAGGAAAACACAAGGTACATATAAATATGTTTTCAGCAGTTAAAGTGTTAACAGTTCAAGTGCAACACAAGCTAGTACCAAACTAGGTGTGACCGTCTGGTTTCGCAGAGCAGGGCAGACACATCCGCCCCGCACGTGCCTGCACCGCAGTACGCAGCTCTCAGTACGTTCATGCATTACACAATCTGCTCTGCCCTGCGCTGCGGGGACCTGCGTCACTTGCGTCTTATACGCTTAGTTATAGCCAAAACATTGTTCATAATGATAAGTAGGTACTACTATGAACTCTTTTCGGTTTCGCATACCCTTTGACTTTATAGGCCTGTCTTAAATCACAGCTCGTACCTACATCACTACATCTTAACTTTCTAGAAACTTAAGGAAAGCAGGAGGAGAAAATATTGTTTCAACGTTCAATTTAAATCAGAATCAGAAGTAGGTAATAAAAGATAAAATTAAATCGTTAATATAAACATCGCCCTTTTGCATTGGTTTATCATTGCATTGTTTGTAAGAGTAAAATGGTTTTTGCATTAATTCATTCACATGTCGGAAAAGAAACATAATTTAAAATGATGCTTTAGTTTTATTACATACCTAACAAAGGGTGAAAGTGAAAATATTTTGGTTTTGCTGAAATGAGAATGTATTTTTTTTTATTTTATAAAGTGACGAGACGAGCAAATTGCTCGCCTGATGTAAAACGTCACGTTTGCCCTAACAGGTCTGCACCACCCATATTTATGAATTTTTAGAACGCAAGCCCCTGAATGGCACAGCACTGCGCTCGTCAGCCTGAGATATTATAAGATGTTTAATCTCCTATTTGCCCTGTAATTTCACTGGAAACAATGCCCTTCCAACTGGAACACAGTAATGTTTGCACATTACTGCTTGGCGGTGGAATAACTGGCAAAGGTAGTACTTCCCCAGGCGGGCTCTGCAACAGAGCCCTAAGTAGGTACCACTACAAAAATGTATGATTTTTTTTTTTTATTAGGTTCACAGAACTGGACATACACTGACAAAAACTTAACAAAGTATATAAAAATAGTCGTATGTGTACGTCCTTCTTCTTCTCGAACACAGCATACTTAAGAAAATAGTTGTGCACTGTTTACAAATAAGACCAAATAGCAAAAATACTAAAAATAAACAAAAATTACAATTTTAAACAAATAAATTCTCTGAGTATAAAAGTCTCCGAAAAGAAGAGACTGATGAACCGAAGATGTCGGTTTTACTACAAATGATCATGATGATGTATGATTATATAGTTTCAATTACACCCGACAAGAGCGCTGTCCAATTTGTCACACATTTATTTAGTCTTTTAGGTATTCAGTACGTATTTTGCGCCACACTTTATGATAGACCTACTAATATTTTCTTTATTAGCTTCTGCCTTACTCTATTTTTAAAATCCGTTGATAGTCTTGCGTATGACCGTCATCTCGTCTGATGGTAAGCAACGATGCGGTCTACGATGCAGCACGCGTATACGATGTAGAAGAAACCGATTCACTCGCGACTTGAAGACATACTCAGATTTTATCTATCAGGAAACACACCTACTATGACAGAGCGTTCCTCACTGGCGGTTACTATTAGACCTCATATAATTATATGTAGGTAATCTTTAACCTCCACCACAGCTGGAATACAGGTCTACCCTCAAAGGGTCATTAGGCCGCATTCCACCACGCTGGCCAAGTGCGGATTCCTGGAATTCACATACGTCATTGAATTTCTTCTCCGGCCGTATGCAGGTTTCCTCACGATGTTTTCCTTCACCGAAAAGCCAGTGGTATATAAATTCGTATATAAGTCCCAAAGAACTCATTGGTACGAGTCGGGGTTTGAACCCGCCACCTCAAGAATGCGAAGCGGCTGCTCTCCCACTGAGCTACCACGACATATCAGACCTCAGTAACTGTTAAACTAAATACGTTGCTAATAGCGTTTTAATTCAGGCGCCACATTCTACTTTAGTTTGTAACTACGAACTTTGGCACTGATAAGAAAACTTCAGCGGTAGGGGCGCGGCACACCTGTGTACCTAGAACAACTTTGACGTAGAAATTAACGTAGCATGTATTCGATAGAAAACTGCACGCCATTTACGCTCACCAGAATCACCCCTGACAGGCGTAAATGGCGTACACTTTTCTATCGAAAACTCGTTACATGCTTTTAAGCTATTGCATAGCTTCTATCGCGGGCCTTGAGCGTGGAGACCGAATCCAGATATTGCGTAACGAAAATAACCTAAGGCACAGCGGTGATACTTTTTACTTTTGCCATCTATCAATGAATAGCAGAACTTTTAATGACTTTTTGATCACGCTTGTCGCGCTCTTTAGTTCAGCAACTCGCCTCTAGGTGGCATTGGTTAATGAAATAATTATAATTGCATAAGTTGATAAAAAATGCTTTGCAATAGCTTTACCTAGGCAGTTCCCGAGTGCCACACGTCTTTACTTTATTTAAGCCACCTTCCCACTTCCTTGAACTTATAAAAATCCAGCCAGCCGTTCTCGAATTATAGCCAGCCAAACGAACGGCGATTCATTTTTAACACGCTTTTATTAGCTTCACCTGTAGATTTGTTTGTATGTACCTATGTTTGTAACCGAGTCCTTTGGGCGTGATTTTGACCCACTTTAAACGGCCAGATTTCGTTCAAACTTTGTAGATACGAGTATATCGAGGACCGATGACAATACACTAAAAAAAGCGTGTTTTTTAGTTTTTTAACTTTTAATTATTACGTCAAAGTTGTGCTAGGCACACTGAAGGTATTTATAGCGTGCTTAGAATACAGTTCAGGGTTGATAGACTGCACTATTCCTTTTTTATACAGTTACTAGCTGACTCGACAGACGTTGTCCTGTCAAAAGCCATTGCATAAATTCTAAGTAGTATGTCAAATGTCAAAAGTTACATTAAAAAAGTTTACATTGTCCAAAGCGCTATATTATGATTTAAGTATTTTTAAATTTTCTAATTTTTCATGTTTTTTTAGTGTAAATTGAGATGTGAGCTATCCTATGTCCTAAGTTAGATCGAACTGCAAAACTGCAAAACTAAATCTAAGTATGCAGCGCGACGCGCGCAAGCCTGCTGAGCACGAATAAAATAAAAGAAAAATTCCGAACTAAATTTTGAAGACGCTACGATTTTTCAAAGTTTTCAAAAATTTTGAAGAAAAATGATGTTAATTCCAAAAATTTGTACTAAACGTGTCCTTTTCTGTTGCAGATTTGATTGCAAATTTGATTGAAATCGGTTAAGCGTACAAACAACGTGACACGTAATTTATATATATTAAGATAACGAAAGGGTATGTTAAGCCAAAACGGGTGCATAGTTAGGATAGTACTCATCATCATGAGCAACTTTTACAATGGGAAAATCTTGAACTAGGCTTACGTTTCACCTATTCAATTGCGACTTGAAGACACGCATATCAATACATCCATGAATCCATCGGAGAAGACCCGCTCGGGCAGAGCGGTCAACTTATAGACAGACACTAAGTACTATACGGGTCCAACTATAGAGGTACTATACCTACCTACCCAACCCTGCCCCACTTCTCCTTCCCCTTTCTACCTATTTGTTCGTAACTCCTGTGTGAACAATAAAGAGTTTATATATCTATCCATACTGGTCTCCCTTCGCTACGGAACTCTATAAACTAACACGGAACCACGGAGCATGCAGTTAACAAGTTTACCAACAATAGTGCTCGTCGGTGTACAATATGCTTAATGGGGATCATTGAGCTACTCAGTATTTACGTGCTAGAGTTGACACATTTCACTGCTTTGTTCCTTTCGATTGAGTAACCTTACTCAACTTATCATCGATCTCAGTAAATGAAAATCAGTTTTGAGATTCTAAAATACTTATTGGCATTTGTGTTTTCAACATAAGTACATAAATTTCGAATAGGTGTTTGTAATCGATCACCCATGTTAAGCAATGGACCGATTGGACGTCACTGTCAGTCTTCGTAAATTCGGATGGGTGACCGCATGGCATTTACAACTGGAATCTACCGTGGGTAGATACGTTAAAAGGTCTCCGTTGTTCGTCCCAATAAAAACAACCGCCAACAGTATGAGTTTTAATAAGTTTCTTAAAGCTCCATACATTATAATAATTCCTTCACGTTTCCGCCAGAAGTGCTTTATTTTAATGCATGGAGCCTTACGAAACGTTTCGAAAACTTTAAAAACTCGTACAAAGTACTGAAGCTTTCAAGCGGTCCAAAACCTCAACATCAGAACAAGCCACTCGGCCTAAAACTAACAGCAACGTCACCTCTACTAAATAGTATGCAACTACATAATAGCCCAATGATGGGAATCTACGTAAACTAAAACCTCGTCCTCAAAACGCTCCAAACATTTTGTTTCGCGGCGGCCGCGGCTGAATAGCACGCGAGTTTAGAGCCACGGCTGATTAAAAACTAAACTAACACTATTTAGCGCGGGAATATTTAGCTGTCAAAAGTTTGCAATAAAAGGAAGAGTTGTAAATGTCACTAAAGAATTGCATCCAAAAGTCAAAAACCTAAAGTAATTCAAGTGGAAATGAACTGCATCTAACTTTTATTGCTGTGCCTTTCGGCTTGTGATTTATTCCGGTAAGTACTTACCTTTTTTACGTTTGTCAGTTAAGTAGAGGGGGGGGGGGGGGGAGTGATCCTCTAGCAAGGATCCCCTGAAGGGATTCCTTAACATAGCAACATGGAAAAAATGGTGGCTTGGCTGTTATTGCAAAAAACAAACAACCGATGTAGCGGGACCTACAGTTTAGCATGTTATCCGACCCACGGTTGCGCTCAGTTGTAAATATTGTAAAAAAAAAAATTGTTTAAACAACTAAAAAACACGCATTGTCATCGGTCTTTGACAGGTGTGCAAAGTTTGAATTAAATCTGATCGTTCAAAGTAGGGCAAAATCGAGCTCAAAGGAGTCGGTTACATACATATACTCGTACATACAGGTGAAACTAATAAAAGCATGTTAAAAAGCAATGACGCTGTCTAGAAAAGACCGATTCACTTGCGATTCACTAGACACCTATTTAGAAAATTATATCTCTATGGGGGAAGTATAGACGAAGCATTCCACACTCGTCTGTCGCTTTTTTTGTGCTTTTTTTTTGTTTTTACCTACCTAAAAACACTACCACCAAATAGATAATAATTATGTAATTCCTTCATCATCATCATAAATCCCCCCACTGATGATAAGGTCTCTTTTTCAGTCTTATTCACGGCCGTCCTGCCTTCAAAATATCAGCTTGAATTTCCAGATAGTTCTTCTGAAAGAAGGTAACTTTTAAGTTTTTTTTTTTTCATATTCCAGTTTCACGGTTTCCAACTAACATTAATATTCTTCAAAATAAACAAAGAAGGCAATAAATTTTCCTTTATCATGTCGAGTAATGTATTGTTTTTGCGTTAGGCGTCACCGCGTCACGGACGAGCGGGCAGCGGCCTTCCGCTTGTTTACGTTCCAACGGCCCTATCGGGTAACTGTTCGATGTTCGATTCTGGATTAATGATGATTAATGGATTTGGAAATGTGATATTTGGCTTCCCTCATGCTTGGCGTCACTTTAGGGTTATCGGTTAACTTCTTCGTTATAATCGGCGTGTCTTCAAGTCGCGAGTGAATCAGTTTTTTCTGGGCAAGCGTGCTCTATAATAGACCGCATCGTTGCTCACCATCAGGCGAGATGGCGGTCAATCAAAGGCAAGCCTGTCAATGAATAAAACAAATAATGAAATTCGAAAATTCTACACTTATCTACATTAAACCCTTGAATTTCGAAGTTTGAACCTTACGCTAAATTGAATAAAACAGGAGTCCATCTTATGCCCGATTTTTCCAAATCCACTGGTGAAGATTTCCGTGACCTTCGTCGTGAAGTTCATTGTCAAATGTTAGCCGATAAGGCTACAGATGACTGCAGATTTTCGTGACCTTATGAAAGATAACTTTATTTTCTAAGGCGGAGATCAACTATCTCATTCGCGCAATTTTAGATAAACAAAAAATAATCGTAAAAAAAATTGTTTGAGTTAAAAAAAAGTTTTTTTGATTGAATTGCAATTATACAAATTATAGGTACTAGTATTTCACGCCGAACTAGTAGCACTAATACCATAGCGTAGCTCGACTAGTAGGTAACCGATCAGCGATGTTAAGCAACGGATGACACGGACAATCTGTGGATGGGTGACCGCTGACCGCATGGCGTTTACAACTGTATAAAAACTAAATTGTAGGCTGTTGTTTGTCCTACAAAAACAGCACTAATTCACCTCAGAGGCTTTAAGACCGCCTGTGCCACACTATACTCCTTACTGAGTTATTATGTTTTTCTAAATAAGTAAATTTTAACAATAATTTTAAAAACAATCTTTTATTGCATTGCCATCGGAGTTCCACACGTTAGTGGAGTAACTAAGTATAGGGTGGCAGGGCTGGCAAAATGCCACGGGCCCCCGACTCGAGAGGGCCCCGGTCCGATAGGCCGCGATCTCAGAAATAATCTAGGTAACATTTATAAAAAATTGTACCTATGTAAGTAACTAAGTTCTTTAGGTTCTACAACTAATTTATTAAAATAAAATTATAACGTGACAGTTTTTACTGGGAGAGCCCCATCCAAAGAATTTTTCACGGGCCTCAGATGGTATAGTTACGCCACTGCCCGTAGGTATACTAAATTTCAGCTCAATCGGACATCGGGAAGTGGTCCTAAATTGAGTTGCAATATTCCGCTCGAATAAACATAGTTACTCGTATATACTCGTATATACTAATATTATAAAGAGGAAAGATTTGTATTTTTGTATGTTTGTGTTGAATAAACTCACAAACTACTGGGCCGATTTCAAAAATTCTTTCACCATTAGATTGCTACATTATCCCTGAGTAACATAGGCTATATTTTATACCCGTGCAAAGCCGGGGCAGGTCGCTAGTTATGTATACATTCCAAGTTCAATAGTAGTAGTTTATCTACTCTCATATCGTAAAATTCAGATTGTGAACTTCAAACGGACCGGTTTTGTACATAGAGGCCTTAAAACTCCGACATAGGCCCAGCCACTCAGTCCACACTTGTTACCATCTCCCATCGATTGTGCAGTGGTCAGCAGATCGGCGCCAATGGCGTCGTTTCCGCCGGAAGAGGCATTATGTGTCGCCGGTCATGCGCGCAGGTGACCCTGGGCCGCTGGTTGATAATATAAATAATGGCGCAGGAAATTATGAACTTAACTATGTTTATCTATTGAGTAGGTGCGCGATGTACCTCAGAACCGTGATTCAGCGCTCCGAACATCGAATGTATTCGACGAATATCTTCGAAAAGTCTTTCGCCTTCGGAAATAATTCGAAGACGGGAATTTCTTGCGATTCATATCATCGGAACGTGATCGGATTTTTTCGAATTTATATGTCAAATCGCGGAAAGATTTGACATATTATTCTTTTCGCAGGCGGAAGACTTTTCGAAGATAATAATAATTGTCGAATTTTCATTCTTTGAAAACTTTATTTAGACAATTTAGAGTATATTTTTATGAATTTATGATAACTTCATTTTAACTTAAAATAAGCTAAAATAACTAAAACAAAGAAATTTACAAAACTAAAAATCAAAAAGTAGGTTTTGCCCGTGTGGCAACGTACCAAGAACGCTGGCTGTATTCCCGCGCTGAATTGCCAGTGAAATTCTTTGCGCGAGGAATGAGCCAGCCCTCTTAGCACATTGTCGAATACATTCGATGTTCGGATAGCTCAATCAGCCTGCAAGAGTAGAAAATATTAGTAAGATTTGGTGCATTGGATGATTTTGGTCCGCGACTCCGCGCAAATCTCTCAGTAGTTTTATTTGATGACGTAGGTGTAGTAACAGCGTTTACCTACTTTTCCATTACCAGTGTGCTCAGATCTGGGCTCAGATCAAATAGTATGTAGGTATAAAAAATTACTAGAATTACAGTATAAAGTATAATTATGGTAGTTCTATAGTCGGCCTATTTGGCTCAGCGGTAGTGTATCCGCCTTATAAGCCAGAGGTCCCGGGTTCGATTCCCGGCCGGGGCAGATGTTTGAATGTTGAATTTAAATATCTGTTCTGAGTCTGGGTGTTAGTTGTCTTTGTGTTCCATGGCATCCCCGACAACAGGATTTATTCCTTGGGGGAGCTTTGAGTGTGAAACGTTTAAAATACCTTAGGGATCAATATTAATCACGAAATAATCACGTCTATTTTTTTTTCGTTAAATTCGGTAAATTGTTGTTGTAAATCCTGTAAACCATAAAAACTAGTGATATTGGCGGGAGAACGGGAAATTTATAAACTCACCATGCACCAGGGGGGAGGGAAAAGTGGATAAAGGGAGGGGGGGGGGGGGGTGAAAAAGGCGCTAAAAATATCTGGAGATAACGGAAGATTGCTTAGATTTGTGCAGGTATGGGATCCAGTACGTCAGCGGCCGCGGTGGAGACTCCAGGCGGGGAGCTCCGCCTGCCCGCCTCGGGGCTGCGGTTCACTTCCTACCAGATGCGGGCGCTCAACTCTTACGTCAACACGCTGTTTGAAGAAGACCAGAAAGGTAACTTGCTACGTCACAAAACATTGAAATTTCAGGGCAAATAGGAGATTAAACATCTTATATCGCAGGTTCGCAGGGTGACGAGCGCAGCGCTGTCCCGTCTGTCGCGCTGTCTTAAATTCTAAGAATTCAAAATTCTGGGTGGCGCAGCGCAGACCTGTTATGGGCAAACGTGACGTTTAACATCAGGCGAGCGATGTGCTCGTCTCAGTCACTTAGTAGCGTAAAAAAACCATTGAGAGTAGGTCTATACCTACTCTCAATGGTTTTTTTATATTCTCTATGAACGCATTGAGAGTACTGTGTCGTCACTGACACTGACAAGTGGGGATGCGTTCATAGAGAATGTATGAAAGAATATTTCGCACTGTGCCGGTACTGTGTCGGAACTGTGGCTTCACTTATATGTATGAATCGACCTTTAAGTTTTCGCAATATCCAAACTAATTTCAGTTTTTTTTAAACTTTTTTTTTTCTTTTTGTTTTTCTTCCTATTTGTACTTGATCAATTTCTTCATAGTAGAAATACATGGAAATAAAATATCCACGTTTTCCCCCTTAGTAATAGGGGGAAAAAATACATTCTTCTCTACCAGTAGGGATAGATCAGTAGGGATATGTGGAAGTGCCACACAGAAACTGGTTGTTTCGTCATTGCAGGTCGAATATCAGCGGAACTAGAATGCTCAGTGGAGAGCCTGGTGCAGAGGATCGTGGACGGAGCGGGACAGAGGGACCCGAGGTTCAAGTGTTGCCATCTCATCGCGCTACATCGGGGGAAGAAGGTACCTCTCAATCAGAAACATTTTTGCAAAAATCACAACTTTATTTCGACTACCTCTTGACCGATTTAGATCATATAATTGTTGTTTGGGATTGGGTTTCCAATATTATAGTGCTGCTGCAATTTCCCTCTCTTTTTGAGGGAAATGCCCCCCCTCCCTCATCCCCCGTCAAAAGTTCCTCAAGATAAGTTGAAAAATAAATTTGTACTTATAGAAGTTTGTAATTAGCATTTTATGATATGGGAGTAGATAAAGTAGTGTATGAAACTACACATAACTACGAGTAGGTATTAAAACACTCGTGTGATACTATTAAAAATCTTGCCTAACACCCGCTTTTTAAACTCACATTCATGTTTTAATACCCCTCATTATGCAACAGTTTCTTATACTTATATTCTATTATATATGTAATACTAGTAATTAATGGACGATCCCTTTCTAGTCTGTTTGCAGCAAGGCACTGCGAGCGTTTGGCACTCGACTGTCGTTCGTATTGCTGCGATGATCTCGCATTCTTGTTTTGCTAGTACATAGTACTACGAAGTGAACGTTCGGCGCTACATATAAAAATTAAAACAAATGTAAAAGTATAAAAATACGAAATAAGTCACGAAAGGTTTATGTAGTTAGTTCTGAAAAAAAACTTGATAAATACTTACAATAAAAAGTGTGAGAGTACGATGTAAATTAAACAGTAAAAGTTAAATAAAATAATTCATAAGTAGTTCTAAAAATAACTTTTTAACTGGTATAAAAATGTATTGAGAAAAGTCAAAACATTCAATATCGGTTGCGTCCGCTGCGTAGGGGCACGTAGGGCTGGTTCAGACATGGCGGATTCCGCGCGGATGCAAACCGCGCGGGTCAACCGCGCGGACCTTATTTACATTAGCGCCTATTCATTCGTTCATACCTGTCCGGGCGGATTGACAATCCGCGCGGCTAGTTAATAATTATTAATTATTAATTATTAATTAATAATATATTATAGTATAATATATAGTATAGATTAAGTATTTTCCCTTAATTGTGAATAGGAACCATTTCTCTACATTTCTTTGCAGATGCGTTCCCGCTCCTTAGAATACCTCGTAACCCTGGACTCGCTGCCTGTCCTGAACGGTGACGACACCGAATGTTGCCTGGAAGACGGGCCCGCCGGGTACGGCAAGATTAGGATCACTGGAAGAGAAGCTGATAAGTGGGAAGAGTTTCTAACGCCTTCAGGGTATCTGTGCAGGTGATGATGCCTTTTTATACGGGGTTTTAAGGAAAGGGTATGCTAAGCCGAAAGAGCTCACGGAACTCATCAATATGAACAACTTTTACTCCAATTGGAATTCGCGAATAAAAATCTGCTGTTCTTTACATTTTGTCGAGCGTCATTGGCATTTTTTTATGGAGTTTTTAAGCTATTGCATAGCTTCTATCGCGGGCCTTGAGCGTGGAGACGGAATCCAGAAATTCCGTAACGAAAATAACCTAAGGCACAGCGGTGATACTTTTTAGTTTTGCCATCTATCGATGAATGGCAGAACTTTTAATGACTTTTTGAAATATCACGCTTGTCTCTTTAGTTCAGCAACTCGCCTCTAGCTGGCATTGGTTAATGAAATAATTATAATTATAATTGCATAAGTTGATAAAAAATGCTATGCAATAGCTTTACCGCGGCAGTCCCTGAGTGCCACACGTCTTTTTTTTTCCTTTTTTTACTGGTATTTTATTGGTTAACCTAAAACATAAAAAAACATAGCAGTGGCCAGCCCATTGCCACTTCTGCTTGCTAATTCATTGAGCTACGCGGCTTACTTTAATCCTTTGTCAGAAAATCTCATTCCTAATTTCTGTTCATCATCATATTATTTTGCAACCTTTAATCCTCCCACTGCTGGGATACAGGTCTACCTTCGAAGAGTGTGATTAGGCCATATTTCACCACGCTGCCAAGTGCGGGCTGGAATTCACATACGCCATTGAATTTCTTCTTCGGACGTATGCAGGTTTCCTCACGATGTTTTCCTTCACCGAAAAGCCAGTGGTATGTAAATTCGTACAAGTCCCATAGAACTCATTGGTGCGAGTCGGGGTTTGAACCCGCCACCTCAAGACTGAGAAGCGGCTGAGCTACCACGGCTTAGCCAGACTTGGCTTAACGGCTGGATTTCTGTTACAGGGATAAAATAATAGAAAAGTGGGTAGAACTGATAGCTCGGTGCGCGAGCGCGCGCGGCGGCGGCGGCTCGCGGGTGCTGGAGGCGCGGGCGCGCGCGCGGGCCGAGCCGCACACCTACTGCTATCTGGAGAGAGGTGAGGGGGGGGGGGGGGGGGGTGAGGGAGATAAGAGGGAGAGGAATATGAGTTTTTTTTATTAAGTCCGGGCGCTGTTGGCCTAACTTAACTAGGGGTTTTTCTACTTATATCTGTTTATCTTCTAACCTAACTAGCGGCCCGTCCCGACTTTGCACGGGGTGGACATTCATTTTTTAAACATTTTGGGATAAACGTAGATAAAATGTGTCTTTATGCGGGTGATAAGTAGATTTTTTTTAAGTTACCATTTATTTTTTCTCTTATAATTTTTTATATTTTATCTATCAACTTTTTATTCTCAAAGTTAATTTTTTATTTATTATCAGATTTTATTTATATTGTGTTTTAGATTAAATACTTTATTTGTTTTTTTAGGTTTTAGGTTGCAACTTTTTTACTTGATCTTATTTTGTTAGCGTTCGACACTCGACTGTCGTTCGAATAGCTGCGATGATCTTGCATTTTATTCTGTTAGACGAAGTGAACGTTCTGCGGTACATTTTCCTTGCCCGTGCTTGTGACTTTGGGGTCATCCATTAATCACGAGACCGTTTTAGAGTTCCGTACCCAAAGGGTAAAACCCTGTTACTAAGACTTCGCTGTCCGTCTGTCACCAGGCTGTATCTCATGAACCGTGATAGTTAGACAGTTGAAATTTTCATAGGTGATGTATTTCTGTTGCCGCTATAACAATAAATACTAAAAATCAGAATAAAATAAATATCTAAGGGGGCTCCCATACAACAAACGTGTTTTTTTTTTGCCGTTTTTATAGGTAATGGTACGGAACCCCTCGTGCGCTTGCCCGGCTCGCACTCAGTTTTTAGAGGTTATAAATTACTCAAGTGATTAATGGACGATCCCTTTCTAGTCTGTTTGCAGCAAGGCACTGTGAGCGTTTGGCACTCGACTGTCGTTCGTATTGCTGCGATGAACTCGCATTCTTGTTTTGCTAGACGAAGTGAACGTTCGGCGCTACATATGAAAATTAAAACAAATGCAAAAGGATAAAAATACGAAATAAGTCACGAAAGGTTTAAGTAGTTCTGAAAAAAACTTTTGGTAAATACTTACAATAAAAAGTGTGAGAGTACAAAGAAAATTAAACAGTAAAAGTTAAATCAAATAATTCATAAGTAGGTAGTTCTAAAAATAACTTTTTAATTAGAACAAAAATGCAATGAGAAAAGTCAAAATATTCAATGTCGGTTGCGTCCGCTGCGTCCGGGCACGTCGGGGTGACGACCGCAGGACTCAGGACTCAGCCACGCGGTAACTTATTTCATAGATGTGCACGCGGCGTTTATTTTTCTTCAATTTTAAACTCAATTCGTAATATCTTTTGAACGGAATATCCGATTTAAATAATTCAAAAATAAATCTTCAGGTATTGAAACAGTCTTGAATATAAAATGATTTATTTAGATAAGGATTAAAATAAAGGTATGTAAAACATGGTCTGATTTTGGTCGGCATTTTTATCAACTTTTAAAATGTAAAAAAGTAGTTATAGTGACGTAACAACAATAGTTGGACATATAATATCACGACATTTTTTGTAGATATTAATACGTTCTTTAATATTGTAGAACATTTTTTAGTTCTATCATCAATAGTTTCCGCAGTGTATGCGATGAAAGACATTTCATGGATAATTTTTTTGCACCTTGGGTTACACTATTGAAGTTTTAGTAAGGATCCCTAATTTTTTCCGGTAATAAATATAGCCTATGTTACTTTGGGATGATGTAGTATTCGAATGGCGAAAGAATTTTTGAAATCGGTCCAGTAGTTTTTGAGTTTATTCCACACAAACATCCAAAAATATAAAAATACAAAAATACAAATCTTTCCTCTTCTATAATAATTTATATTAGTAGGTATAGATGGAACAAAAATATGTAATTCTTTATATCAAAAAAAAATTGGTTGCCTGTAAAGTCGGTATACGGGCGAAAGTTTTACGTGACAACGACTTATGTCTGTCTCTCTCGCTCTTAGGCGGGCTAACCATGCCCGAGTGGAAGGGACGCGTGCCTCTCACTCGCTCTCATTGTGAGCGCATAACGTGAGCGGAGCGTAACGCAGTTTCTTGAAGTGTCACCCGGCAAACCAATTTATAAGACGTTGTCACGTCAAAACTACTAGACCGATTTCAAAACTTCTTTCACCATTTTCTCAGGCTTGTATCATTTATAACTGAAACAGTCAGCGTAAAACAATCCATTTCAATCCACGATCGACGCTCGAAACTTCGATAGTTTTAATTGAATTGGATTCGTAATGATAGGGCCTCGGTTGCCTAAATTATGCTATGGGATCCCTTTTATTGCTCGGCCGGAATTTATAGCCGCTAAATATTGTAAATGTGAAAGTTTGCGTGTGTTTGTTCTCAGATATCACCTTCTGATTCAGAGAGTTTGATGTGAAAATCACAGCAACATATTTTTTTTTTCTTAAAATTAATGGTTAAGGTGAATTGAAATGAACGATATGATAGCGGGTGAAATCGGAGGTTGAAGAGTAAGGGAAAAAATAAAAGTGGTTTAAAACACAGATTACTTTTAATACATTCCTCAATTAAAACGATCGAAGCCGTTCGTGCTTCTAAATCTTACTTTCTACTAATACTAAACGTGAAAGTTTGTATGCTCCGATTTATGTTGCTTAATCCTTATACTCATACTTAGTTTAAATTATAAATAGGCTCTTTTATATCCATGAAAAATTAACGTATCCCCTTGGATAAAGATGAAACCACGAGACGCTTTATATAGTACACCTGAAAATATTCACTTTCTTTGGTTCATAATTAGGCACGATTAGAAGTAGGTAAGTACTATCCTGATCTAGCCAATGGGATCGCTTTATCGCAGTCCCTGGAACCCACAATTTCGTAAATTTTGATACGTCACTACGGGAACGAAGATCTTTTACTGTGGTATCTATGAAAGGTAATCTTGTCAAAACTTTGTTACGTAAAGTTTGCAAGCTCGCTATTACAACTTCGAACCTTTCATCTACCACTTTTATCAAGCTTTAACATCTAAATTATAGTTTGTTTTGTTTGAAAGTGATTTATTTTGGGAAAGTGTAAACGATCGAAAGTCATCATTGCTTTGTTTGCAAATTGTATGTTCCTCGCTGAAAATATTGTGTTTGTGATGGACAAATTATTTGTTATTCGTAATATTATGTTTATTGCGAGAGTGTCACAATCACAAGGTATATCCTATACTAATTGACCGACCGAAGTGAGCTCTCAGACTGTAGGGGAACAAATCGGCTGAATCTAAATCAAAATCAATGGAATGGTTGGGGAGATGTGAGGGTCGCGAAGTTCGGTTCGAACAACTTGCAATTTTCCCGCATCTCCAACTCACACGGGTCCGACCGTCGCCTGGCCATCGTAGAAAGCATCGCCTGGTGACAGGCGGTGAGGCTTTTACTGAAGTTTAGAATACACATATCTGACACCCTAGATTAATAGATAGGCTACTTTCCATCATCATCGTTACCACAGAGCACAGTTAGTAGAAATACAATTATATTCCAGCATCGCCAACTCACACGGGGTCAGATCGTCGCCTGGCCATAGTAGAAGGCGCCACCTGGGTCATGGTCCGCGTGGGTGCAGGGGAAGCGGAAGCCAAGCTGGCGCTGGCTGCGAGGGTGCACGGGTGCACTGCTGAGGATACCAGCAGGGTGCCGCTGATGCATCCGCTGGCGTTGTTGCACTACACTGCTGTGCAAGGGGTAAGGGGACGTATTAGGTGACTACATGGGTGATTGTGAGAGTGGGAAGGCTGTAGCCAAGCTGGCGTTGGCTGCGAACGTACACGGATGCACTGCTGAAGATACCACCAGAGTGTTGCACATTTTGACATTCAGACTAAACCACCCGGAAAGTTGTTGCATTATACTGCTGTGCCAGGGGTAAGTGAAAATATGGTATGAATGCGTGAGTGATGGTGAGATTCGGAGCTGGTTTTATCTGGCTAAGTCAAGCTTGTGATATCTTTTTGTTTATAAATTCATCTGCTACTGATGTTAAGAAGAATCAGTATTGGAATGGACTGTTGAATTAATATCACACTTTTCTTTTATATTATATCTGGTAAAGAGCTGGTTCGTGAGATTTACCAACCTATATCTTACCTCTTACCTAACTAGGTGTCATGCCAAGGAAAATCACCGGTCCCCGTATCCAATATACCAATTTCTTTCCTTTAGGGTTACTACGCAGTGGCAGTGACTGCCGCTTCCGACGTGGCCGGCGAGAGAGGCACGAGCTGGCAGCTGTGGAACCCGGGGCTCGAGGCAGCTCTGGATGCTCACTGCTCAGACCTGTCCACCGTTGGCAAGATTTTTGGGGCTCTGAATGCTTTGGTCGATAGAATGAGGGACGGAGTGTACCAGGTGAGTTATAACTTTGCGGAATCGTTCTATATTGTAATTTCATGAAGAAAAAGTTGGCGCATTTAGAGATCAAAATAAGCTGATGATGAACCATAGACGTGTAAGATCGACTAAAGAAGGACTATTAGCAAATTAAATAATGCTTTCATTCATTCCACGAATCCACAAAATCTCATTTACTTTGATTCCACTTTTATTGGGCGTACTGCCAGAGCGTGGAATACTTTGCCCAAGGGGGTGTTTCCCGATAGATATAATCTGGGGGTCTTCAAGTCGCGACTGAATCGTTTCCTTCCACGCAAGTGTGCTTCATCATAGACTGCATCATTGCTTACCATTAGGCGACATGGCGATCAAACGCAAGCCTATAGTTGAATAAAAGTCGGCAAGGTTGAATGATGAATTTAAATATCTGCTCTGGTCCTGGGTGTTACTTGTCTTTTGTCTTTGTGTGTGTTCTATGGCATATCCGACCCAGGATATCCTAGTGGGGAGTTGAGTGTCGAACGTTTATTAATAACGTCCCCCAGGGCTCGAGCCGCGCCCTGAGTCGCTACATGTCGCAGTGCGCAGCCCGGCGCCGCGTGCGGGGCTGCGCGCGGCTCGCGGGCGCGGCGGCGCGCGCCGGCGGGGCCGCGCATGCGGCGCACCACCTGCTGCTAGTGCTGGACGAGTGAGTTGCTTGTAACACTAAGTCTCAGGGTTCGGGACGCGTGCTGAGCCGCAACCTGCCCCAGTGCTCGCTCCGCTGCTGCCTGGTCTGAGTGAGTCACTACATTATGCTCAGGGTTCCGGCCGCATGCTGAGTCGCTACATGTCTTAGTGCTTGCCTGGTCTGAGTGCGGTTTCAGCGTTAAAGTACAGTTTTTGCCTTCAGTTTTCTATATAAATAGTTATATGTACTGTCAGTTAGCTAACACATTAGATGCTCGTAACAACTTGTTTTTTTTTTCATTCAAATATTTTAGGAGTAGAGTACAGCCAATTCTAAAGTCAAACATATCTAAAAAGTGTTGAATCACAATACATTTTTGACACATCACATTTTGATCTCATCAGATGAGCCCCGTTTCTGACTTTGACCTTCTTTCTGAACTTTACTAAACCTCTCCCCCATTTTACAGCTTATTCCGCGTGTGCTCCCGCGGCGGCCCCGCCGGCTACTTGCACCCCGTGCCCCGCGGAGCGCTGTCCCGGCGCGGGGCGCGCGCCCCCGACTGGGGGGGCGACGCGGACTGTTTAAGAACCTGTCTACTGCAGCTGCATCAGGTCGCTGGTAAGAGGATCTGAAACTAGCGTTGGGTAGCTGGGACAGCATTTGAGGGTAAAGGTTCAGAACAAGCACTTCCAAAGCGCGGAAATCCCAGAGCAAGCATTTCCCCGAACGAGCATTTCCAAGAATTGGCACTTTCTCCAATGATTCATTCCCAGAACGAGTAGTTGAAAAATGTGCACAAGTAAGATGGGCTCAAAACAAGTGGTCAAAATACGTCTCGATTGCCACCATGAAAACATTCACTCCTGCCACCAGTGGTAATGCTGGCGGGCTGCGGGCTGACCTCCCTATCATTTGGGAAACATATCCGGGAAGAGATAAAGAGAGATATAATATAAAAAAAAGCGTAAAAGATTTCTTATGTCACTTTTTATCCTTCTTACTTTATTATTTTTACTTCTTACCTTATTCATTTTTCTTGATACTTCTTCTAAAACTTTAAACCTGAAAACCAAACTAATCATATAAAACACATCCCCAGGCGAAGACATACCCCCAACCCCAGCAGAGTCCCTCGAAGCAGCCCTATTCAGCCGCTGGGAGAGCCTCAACCGGGAGGCGAAGGCGTCGGCCGGGGGGACCTACTCGCGGAGACAGCTGCAGTACTTGTGGAAAGTCTGCAGCGAACTTGTGAAGTGCAAGAATTTGGTGGTTTATGTAAGTATTTTAGCCAATCAACTGAACTTTTCTCGTCCAGATTCTTCTAAGAACGTGTGTTCTATTACTGACCGCATCATTGCTTACCAGGCGAGATGGCGGACAAAAGCAAGCCTATCACTGAATTAACAAAAAACTGTTCTTCGTACGAAGTTATAGCGCCTTCAAAAAGCGTTATGTTTATTTTGGTTGCGATTTTGCGATACAATCATAAAACTTGTGCTCCGCAAATAACTATGACAATGATTTTCCCAAAGACGCCTTAGTAACGTTAGAATTAGAACTGTCCATTTTTCCTCAATGCAAAATTTACAGGTAGATTATTTTAGTACAATTATTAAGTTAGTTATGAGTAAAATTGGTCGAGGGGTTATGAAGTCGAGTCAACTCACGAGGTTTTAGCAACTCACGAGGTTTTAGCTTACCACGAACCATTAATTATAATGATCTGTTTTTTAGGACTATCACAGCGCCTTCCGTGCCAACTTGATCCAAATAACGTCCCTACACCAAGAATCTATCGAAGACCTCATTCACATTTTGGCCATCCTGCTGGACCAGGCGAGAGACCTGTATATGAACAACTTCGCGAGCTCCAGAACTGGCCTGGAGTTTGATAGAGAGCTGGCTGCTTACAGGTTAGTTCTTTTCTGCACCAGGAGCCTATCAAAGATCTTAACCACACCCTGGCTGTCCTGCTGGAGAAAGTGCGGGACCTGTTAATATGAACAACTTCGTCAGCTCCAAAAGTGGACTGGAGTTTGACAGGTTAGTTTGCGAACTGCAAAATGGTCAGATGTTTGAAGTCGGTTAGAAATATCAACCACTTTACTATAAGAGAAGACGAACATGAAATGGCGTAAAATCTGCTATTCCAATACTTTTCTTTGAATGTGACAACTATCACACTGATTGACTGACTGTGTGTGTTCTGTCAACGGTTCATTAGATCTGAGTTGTACCCCAAGACCCCAAACGTACCAAAAACTCTAAATGCCCATTTTCATCCACAGATCAAAGAAATGGTCAAAACTAAAGGAATACTACGATGCATCCTCCGCTTGCCTCATCGACGCCGTCCGCCGCGACCCCGAGCTCCGACGCTCCGACCTGTCCGACCCTCTCGTCACCATGAGGACCATTCTCCAATGGCTGAACAAAGGAGCCAAAGACGACAAGAAATATCTCGGCCCAGTCCTAAAACCCTACCTGGATAAACTCTTTATGTCTTCCTTGGAGAACTCTTGGTTTTTGGAGGAGCTGGAAAGCGGGAATATGAGGGAAGTGGAGGGTTTGAGGGAGTATTGTATGGCGGTGCATGATGGGGTGGTGGAGCCTTGTGTGGGGTTGCTGGATGCAGCGAAGAGGTACTCCTGGGCTAAGGCGATGGTGGATTTTGTGGACAGATTCAGGCATGTTGGTAAGTTTCTTTTGTCTTTACCTTATTATAGCAGTGAAACCAGTCAAACTACCGTGCACCTAGTCAGTACTTTCACTTTTATAATATTAGTAAAATGTTTACCTACCCCCCCCCGCAGAGTTCCGGCTGGTATTCCCCACGGGGCCCGGCCCGGCGGTGTCCCCCCCCGCCCGGCTGCCCCCCCGGCCCGCGCTGGCCGCGGCCCGCACGCGCCCCCTCACGCGCCGCGACAAGGAGGACGCCAAGCTGAGACTCGCGCGGCGAGCTGTTATAGCTGCTTTTACTGCGCCCATTGTTGGGTGAGTCTCTAACTGATTGGCTTGGAGTGGCATAAATCATGGTCGTGTCTGCGACCTCCAGGTACGCGGGTAAACCTGGACGGGGTCTCGGTCCGGGTCGGGGCCCAGATGAAGTACCTGGGCCTCGTCCTGGACGGGAGGTGGACTTTTGGGGCACATTTCGTCCAGCTTGCCCCAAAAGTCCTGGGAGCCGCCGCCGCTTTGGGGAGGCTGCTGCCCAACGTGGGTGGCCCTAGCGCCATATGCCGTCGGCTGTACTCCGGGGTCATCCGGAGTATGGCCATGTACGGGGCACCGGTCTGGGCGGACGCCCTCGGTCGTGCTAATAAGGCCCTGCTGCGACGTCCGCAGCGGGTCATCGCGACGAGGGCGATACGCGGGTACCGGACGGTGTCCTGGACGGCCGCATGCGTCCTAGCCGGGGATCCCCCCTGGGAGCTCCAAGCGGAGATCCTCGCCGAAGTGTACCACTTCGTAGCGGCGAGGAGATCCCGCGGGGAGCCCCCAGCGTGGGAGGAGGTGAAGCGCATGCAGAGGCAGGCGCAGGCCACCATATTGAGGCGGTGGACGGAGGACCTGGCTCCACCGGTCCCAGGGAAGCGGACGGTGGAGGCCATTCGACCGGTCCTCCGGGGGTGGATGCGGCGGCGGTTCGGGTCGCTGTCGTTCCGACTTGTGCAGGTGCTTTCCGGGCACGGGTGCTTCGGAAAGTACCTGCACGAGATCGCGAGACGGGAGGCGACGCCGGCCTGCCACGAGTGTGGAGCGCCGGAGGATACGGCGCTCCACACGCTGGAGGCGTGTGCCGCATGGGGCCCGCAGCGGCACACGCTTACAGCAATCGTGGGCGGAGATCTCTCGTTGCCGAGCGTTGTTAGAGCGATGCTCCGCAACGAGAGATCGTGGCAGGCCGTGGCCTCCTTCTGCGAGGCGGTAATGTCGCAGAAGGAGGCCGCGGAGCGGATCAGGGAGGACGATCCCCGCTCTGATCCGCTCCGACGCAGACGACGGGGAGGGAGGAGGGGGCGATTCGCTCGCCTCCTTCACTCTCCGTAGTGGGGCCACTGGCGGAGGGTCGGGGGACTCTCCGCCGGCTTGCACCGGCTCCACACGTCTGGGGGGCGGCCTTGGTGAGCAAGGCCGTCCCTCCCTCGGGGACTGGGGCCCGGTTTCGATCCAGGCCTGCCGCCGTGGCGCGAGATGGAGATTGCTAAAGCGCCCCCATCTCGCTCCACAATGGCGGCGGACTGCTCACCGCGGGGGTTTTAGTCGGTATGGGCACCGGTACCCACCATCTTCACCGGTGTCGAGTCCGACATACCCCCACTTGTCTCCCCCGGCGGGTGGGGGATGCGTAAGTGCATTACCCCGCGTCAAAAAAAAAAAAAAAAAAAAAATGGTCGTGTCTGCGACTCTGTGACTGAAGAAACTTGCATACCGTGCAGTGCTCGATATCTTCACCGCGCCGATTGCTGGGTGGATTCTGAAATTCACTGACTGAAGACAGCAATGCAATCCTGCGACTGACTTATATTCCCCCCGGACTCCGGCTTCGTAGTCTCCCAGCCCGTGCGCCTGAGCCGCCGCGACAAGAACTGGTGATAGCTCCTTTTACTGTGCCTATTGTTGGGTGGGTCTTTGAAAGGTAAAATTGCGTGCAGAGTGTGGTGCTGGCTACGTTCGCTCCACCGAATTTCTGTATTGAGTTCTGAGTGACACTGACTGAAACAGTACGTAATGGTAATGACCGACTCTTGCGTGCCTTGCGGTTGCTGGCTGCTTTCACCGCGCTGCTTGCTGGGTAAGTCTCTAACTGATAGATTTGACTTGGGATGGCATGTGGCATGTCATCGTACCCTGCGACTGAACATTGCGTGTCGTGCGGTGCTGGATATCCTCCCTGCGCCGGTTGTTCGGTGAGTCTCTGACAGGTAGACTTGCGGGAAAAGATGTGTTAGCTGCCTTCATTGCGCTGCGCCTGAAGGCAGCAATGAGTGGTGCTTGCTGCTTTTACGGAGCCGAACGCTGGGTAAGCTCTGACGAACAGTTCTAGTCGAAGATGACAGTGCACTGTTTTTCCCTGCGATCGACTCATATTTTCAACTGGAGATGGCTTGTCATGGTCTTACTTTGCAACTGACTCGTATTCTCGAATGAAGATGGCGTACTCGTATTTTTACCTTTTAGACGCTGTTGTTTCTACGTGAGTCGCTGAACTGCGAGCTACGAAACGATATTGTGAAAACACAATTTTTATTTCAGGCCAGTTTCCTTTCAATTACCTAAAAGACAAAAAAAAAATGTATTCAAAATGAATACTTATCTTTTTATTTATACCTATTTATATATTTTTATTTTTTTGGTTTACAATTAATTTTATACACATTTACTGTGTCAACTAGTATGCCATGCAAACCCCTCCCCCGCCACGAGTCCGAAGAGATCCTCGCCAGCGTGAAGGCCGGCAGCTACTGGCGGAACAGCACCAAGCCGGACCTGATCCCAGCTCCTCAGGAGGAGGTGCCTCGAGTGCGGCGCAGGTCCAGGAGGAGTAGACCCGCTACTTCGTATGGCTTCCCTGAGGTTTGTGGAAGGATCTGTGTTTCTATTTTTTACCCAGACACAGAAAAGGGGTGATATAAGTTTGATCGCTAAGTCTGCCTGTATGTTTGACTATGGCACCGTAATTCGTAAATGGGTGAAGCGATTTGGATCCAGTTTTTTATTTGAAATCATGTTAATAGGAGAGTTTTATACTTTGATTTTAAATTTTATTTTAATTCACAATATGGTCAGCAGAAGTGCCCCAGAGCAGTTATTAAATTATTCCTCTTTCACCTTTAGATTTCCATCACAACAGACTCCAAGACGATGCGAAGGAAGTATCACACGTTAAAAAGCCTAGTGTATAAAGAACCGGTGGAGAGTATAAAGGAGATGAGACAAAGACCAAGGTCTGCCGGGTCTACTGTCAGGAACAAGGAGGTGCTGAGTAGACCGAGTCTACTGGAGACGCTGGACTTTATTAATAGCGTGAAAGATGCACTTTGTGGTAAGTGAGAACCGTTAGAATGATGTGCCGTTAGTGAGTGGGTGTTTCCCGATAGATATAAATTGGGTGTCGTCTTCAAGTCGCGAGTGAATCGGTATGTTCTAGCCCCGCGTGCTGCATCGAAGACTGCAGCATTGCCTACCGTCAGGCCGAATGGCGGTCAAACGCTAGCCTATCTTGGAATTCATTCATATTTCTGAATCTGAATCTGATAAGTTGAGAATAGTAAATGCTACTAATATTATAAATGCGAAAGTTTGAATGTTTGTTACTCATACAAAAACGGTTGAGGGGATTTGGATAAAATTAAAGATGGGGGATGCTTATACCCTGATTTACACAACGGTGCCTGTAGAATAGTGGTCGAAACTGCGGAGCCAAACCTATCCTTACACTTACTTCCATCAAATATTATCTGTTAAGCTGTGGTCAAACAACTAGCCTGTGAGCAATGTCTTAGGCCCCCAAACTGGTGCTTGGGAATAACTTGGGTTATTTTTCATACAGCTCTACAATGACGTTAAATATTATAACCCTACAGTGGAAGAATCAGGCACATCCGATCTAGAAGACTCACCCTGGTCTTTAGAAGAAGAATGGCTCGTGGGGCAAACATCCCCCCTGAATCTGATCGCACAGCACGGCGGGGGTGTGCCACACCTGTTGGGGGGGAACCTGGTGGCGGCCCTGCTGGACCGGGGCAAGTTCACTGTGAGTCTTTATCAAAAAATTGTTTGACAATGAATTTGTTCTAGTCTTGTAAAATAAACCATGCTTCTTTTTAAGTCTTGAAAAATGTACAACTCACCTTGTTTCTCCCAGGTCTTGTAAACTTTATTTCGTTTAGAGTTTTGTAAAATTTACATATTACATGTTTTTTTCTTTCTTTCTATAGAAATTATCTAAGATTTACTTTACAAGTGAAGTTAACCTCGTTTCATTGTAAGTCTTGTAAAATGACTCTTTCCTTCCAATCGTGCAAAAAAACCTTGCTATGGAAACTAACGAGGTTCTCACATATTTTTGTTATAATTAACATGGGAAACTCACCGGATGAAGGTCACCGATTCTGACCGAAACTAGTCGTAGTAGACGACTTAATTTTTTACGTAAGTGTTCTTGTGTATTATAACAAAAATTATTTAACCTTGTATTGTAAGTCTTTTAAAATGACTCTTTCCTTCGAGTCTTGTAAAATGACTCTTTCCTTCCAGATCCTACAAGAGTTGTGCGCATACCTCGGGTCGGCGAGTGAAGGCGCGTTGTTCGCGCTCCACCGGCTGGCGCGAGCGGCTCGCTCCAGGAGCAGCGAGCGGATGAGCAGGCGAGTCGACGATAGGTTTTAGCATTATCACTGATTTATTAGCACTCTCATACATTTTGCAAAATAAATAAAAAAACTATTACCTAAATTAAGGTTTTTTAAGTTAATTTTAGTTTTTTTTTACATAAATTGTATTTTTAATTGTATCTACTTAAATGAAAATTGTTCTAAATTAAAAAAAATATAAAGTTTTTGCGACTCATTTTGGTGTGACTCGTTGACCTCATTTTTTAAAATACATTACAAAAAGGCACATACATAATTACAGGTGGCCTTACCGCTTAGTTAAAAAAGTAAAACATGTCACAATAATCGCTTTTAGATAATTGAATCGCTGTTCGTTTGTCTGGCTATAACTCAAGAACGGCTGGACCAATTTCGCTAATTTTGATCTTGTAATATATTATGTGGAAGTTCAGGGAAGGTTTAAAATTAAAAAAAAATGCGGGGGGTGAAACCGCCGGTTACACAGCTAGTCTTCTTCTTTAATTTAATAAAATAATTAATAGTTAAAAAAACTACAAAACACGCTTTGTTTAGTGTATTGTCATCGGTCTTCGATATATCTACAAAGTTTGAAAGAAATCTGACCGTTTAAAGCCGGTCAAAAACGCGCCCAAAGGAGTCGGTTACAAACATACATACAAACATATCTACAGGTGAAGCTAATAAAAGCGTGTTAAAAATGAATCGCCGTTCGTTTGGCTGGCTATAATTCGAGAACGGCTGGCTGGATTTTTATAAGTTCAGGGTTTAAAAGTAAAAAAATATATAAAAAGACTTCGTCAAATACGTCAAGCATGTTCTTCCAGCGCCTGGAAGCTTCCAGAAGCCGAGGGCGCTCCCTCCACTGTCCAGCAGTACCGGAGCCGCGCCCCGGACTACACTTCAGAAGACGAGGCTCCGCCCCCGCCGCCACTGCCAAGGACTTGCAGCATGGAGAGACAGGTCAGGAGCCCTATACTTTTAGATTTTAACTTCTAATTTAATTTTTTATTTTAGTTTTTAACTTTTATTCCAATTTTTTTTGGATTGTTACTTTTATTTCAATTTTTTTCTGGATTTTAACTTTTATTTTAATTTTTCTTTTTATATTTTTACTTTTATTCTAATTTTTTTTTATTAGATTTTAACTTTTTTTAACTGTTTTTTTTTTGTGTTTTTACGCCTGAAATAAACGATTTTATTATTATTATTCCACATATTTATAGGTCCTAATTTTTATTTTTTTCACAATACAAAAATAACAGGGTTATTTATAAAGGGTATGCTAAGCCGATAATGGCTCTTATTACTCATCAAGGTCAACTTTTACTATAGGACCAATCCGAAATCCGCCAAAAAAACATCAGCTGTTCCGTAGAATAATGTCAATGACACTCGACAAAATGTATGGAACAGCTGATTTTGTTCCGAGAATTCTGGGTTGGTCCCATAGTAAAAGTTGTTCAAAATTATGAGTAGGTATAGAATAGAATAGAATAGAATAGAATAGAATAGAATAGAATAGAATAGAATAGAATAGAATATGTTTATTGTTTAAAACTGTGTACATACAAAACAATATTGTGGTCTTAAAAATTAAAAAAGGTCCAACAGCCTGTCCATTTCGAACATACAATAATTATTTTAAACATGTAGTAACATTATACATTAAACAATGTTTATAGTTAGGCCAAAGTAGCAATAACTTCTTAATAAATATAAACTATTATAATATCAATTACTTAGGTAGGTACTATAAGTCATATTCGACTTAGCATACCCTTTCGTTATAACCCTATATAGCAAGTGCCAGAATAGGCGGAGGGTGCTCCAGCAATGGTCTTAAAGACAATCACGTCCCTCTGGTAACTCCCCAAGACCAATATATAATAGGTCGGGCAAAAAGTTTCTTCGCATTTTTTAAGAAAATTCAGAACCTTTTTAATATAATGTAGTTTATTTACATTTAACTAAAGTATGTAGGTACCATTATGTTCGATAACTTTTTGCCATCTTGTAGGTAGGGACATGATCTCATTGCTATAGAAATTTTGGGACTTCTGATCAAAATACCGCGACAAGTGGTTTTGGCAGTCCTCTCGTGATGTTAACCTGACACTGCCTAAAGAATTCTGAAGAGACCGAAACAGGTGGAAATCTGAAGGTGCAAGGTTAGGACTATATGCCAACCTAATATACAGGGTTATTCATAAAGGGTATGCTAAGCCGAATAGAGCTCATAGTACTCATCGTTATGAACAACTTTTACTAACTATGGGACCAACTCGAAATTCGCGAAAAAAAATCAGCTGTTCCATAGAAAAATGTCAATGACACTTGACAAAATGTACGGAATAGCTGATTTTTTTTCGCGAATTTCGGGTTGGTCCCGTAGTAAAAGTTGTTCATAATGATGAGTACTATGAGCGCTTTTGGGCTTAGCATACCCTTTATGAATAACCCTATATGTACGTATAAACGAACCTGTTCCATCCCTGATCAAAGACCTCCACATTCTTCCACTCCTCACGATAAACAATCAAACACAACTACAATCAAACATTTTTCTTCCAGATAAGCTCTTCCCGCCCCTACACAGACTACCTCCCCCCCTCCAGGATCCACACCCCCTCCCCGCGGATCCCCCAGCCCCCCTACACGGGTATCATCAACCCCCTCTACGACATCAAGATACCCCGCGACAAGTTCACCGTGAAGAGATCCAAGAGTTTGGGAAGGAGCTTCAGTTCCAGGAGTTTGGGGTTGGAAATCACCAGGTAAGAGACTGGCCCAAATGATCAGCAGAATACAGGGTTGTGACGAAAGGGTATGCTAAGCTGAAGAGGGTCATAGTTCTCATCATTATGAACAACTTTTACTATGGGACCAACCCTGAAATCTCGAAAAAGAAATCAGCTGTTCCATAGAAAAATGTCTATGACACGACGAAATTTATGGAACAGCTGATATTTTTCGCGATTTTGGAATCGGATAGAGGCATACATTTTGTCGATAGTCATTGACATTTTTCTATGGAATAGCCGATTTTTTTTTCGTGAATTTCGGGTTGGTCCCATAGTAAAAGTTGTTCATAATGATAAGTACTATGAGCCCCTTTCGGCTTAGCATACCCTTTATAAATAACCCTACATAGAGTATTTTTATAAATAACATCATCTCACCTTAATTCCAGATACAACCTAACTCTCGGACAGAAATCCGGTAAACGCACCAACGATGTAGTGACCGCCATTACTGACATGACCGGAGAAACCGGCCTCGAGACCAAGAGCAACTTCTTCCAGAAAACCGCCGCGGACGTCGTCGGCGACTCCTACAGAGTTAGCAGAGTTACTATCGATTGATTTTAACTGTACAAGGTTGTGAGGAAAGGGTACGCTAATCCGGAAAGGGTTGTAGTAACAACAACTAGTACTGTAAAACTTTAATTAATTTTATGATTAAAATCGGTGTATTTCTTACAAAATTAACTTTTAAAATGTATAAAAAACACTGTATTAGCGACTGCTTAAGGGTACACATCTGATGGAAGATGCGTCGCGTATTATCGGTCGCGTAACGCCAAACAGAGAAATGTATAATAAAACGTCCAACCTTTCACACTTGATCATCGGTCAACCGATGATGCGCTAGTGCGTTCTATACATTTCTCTGTTCTGGCGTTACGCGACCGATAATACGCGACGCATCTTCCGTCAGATGTGTATCGACCCTAAATACTATAAGTGCGTTTCTTGAAAAAATCGTCGACTTTTAGTTATTATATAAAAAAAAAACTACTCTTTTTTTAAATTGAGAATGGGGGCTACTTTGATGCTACCGGTTTTTTTCATTGATATTGATAGTAACCCCGACGAAGAATATTTTTTTTGCTAAAATTCGGTATTAACTTGCATATTTATTTTTTAATAGTTTAAATTATATTCATGTCTCGACGCTATGAAAAAATATGGCTTATATTCTGGTAGTGCCAACGTGACAAAAAAATGAAACCGATGCGTTCACATTTCGGAGAAAAAATAAAAAATGTAAATTTTTTGAGTAATCATCAAAGTCGAGTCGCCCTAGATCTCAAAGTCACCCCGTTTTACAATAGACAATAGACAATACAATAGACAAATATTTATTTGAGACAAAAATAACAATAACAAACATACTAAAAAAAATGAAAAGAAGAAAAAACACAAATTTTGCCTTAAACCAGTCTCAATTCAGCATAATGCCGGTCGTAAACAACCGGCGCTGGTCTTCCGTCGAGACTGGCGGGTAACGTAACGCACGTTATACAACACGAGTACAAATAAAATAAAAAAGAAAACACAAAACAAATAAATGATCAAATAAAAATTAAAAGTGGTGATTGTTATACAAACTAAAAACAAAACATAAAATAACAAAAAATATTGGCCTGCTACATACAAATAAATAAATAAATTGAGGTAAGTAAGTAATATTATAAAAATTATAAAAATAAAATATTAAATTGCACTGGTGTAATTTCTTTGAAACTCTTCCCCCTTTTTATGTTTTACGGTAGTCATTATGAACAATTTTTTACTATGGGACCAAATCATTGATAAATTAAATTGATAATCATTGACATTTCGCGATGGAACAGCTGATTTTTTTCCCCAAATTCCGTTTTGGTCCCATAGTAAAAGTTGTTCATAATGATGAGTAGTGCAAGCCCTTTTCGGCTTAGCATACCCTTTCTGTATAACTCTGTAAGATATAGTATTATTATAATATTTCTTTAACAAAATATATGACACTGATTGTGGCAAAAAAATTTGCAAAGTCTTCTGTTCGCCTTCGCAGAACTAGTTGGTACGGTTATGAATGAGTTCCGACAAAATCCGCTAGATGTCAACCAGAAGCGAGGCACAGCTTTCTTGAATTAGTTCCGATCGACACCGCTAGATGTCAACCAGAAGCGAGACACGGTTCTCTAGAATTAGTTCCGATCGACACCGCTAGATGTCAACCAAAAGTTAGACACAGTTATCTAGAATAAGTTCCGATCGACACCGCTAGATGTCCACCACATGCGAGCCACGGTTTCCTGAATCGCGGTGACGAGATTATCCGCGAACGAGTGATCGTTTTCGGTGTCGGCATGTACGGTATCGCTTCTCGGCCTTTTGGCTAAGATCAAAGTGTAGTATCTGTTCTTTTCAGCTTAATATCTGAAAGTTCCCTCACCGAGGGACCAGTATATTAAACTGATTTTTTTAACTCGACGGGATGTTCGGGGCTCGCTCCACTCCCGTCACGGGTCGGCCCGGCATTGCAGTGCCGCCGGGATCGGCCCACCAGAATCAATTGACTCTCACTATTAGCAGCAGTAGTATGACATACACTGATTCTGATAGTTTCACCACATCTTTGTCGATACTATTGTAGTATCGCGTCAACAGTTCTCGAACAAATTGCCGTACCGACGCATGACGTTAATATCATACATACATGTATTTGTAAAAACGGCCGAACGGATTTTCATGAAATTTGGAATGAAGTGTTAGGAATAGTAATATTTTGATTAACACTATCTGATTACTTAGTACTTAAGTATTGTATTAATCTAAACCTTTTGAATGAACACTCTTTATTTAATTTAAGCTGTTTCAAACCTGTGCTTATTCGCTACAGTCACATATTGGATGTGACATTTAAGATCTTATGTAATAGGACCTCTTTCCTTTATAGTTGGCAGGAAGAGGAACAGTTGAGTAAAATAAACTTGAGGTTTTTGAAAAAGGAAGACAAGAAAAGGCGGCAGATCGTTCGAAGCTCTCGAGAGTTCGGATGGGATTTTGGATTGTTAAGCTTGAATTATAATTAATTGTAAACATTAATTTGTTTTTATATTACCAAGATAAGGAGAAATATCGAGCTTTTAGAAGGTTCATGGTCTGGATTAACTCAGGCTAATTTTTTATCAAGGAAAACGCGGGTGAAACCGCGGGGCGCAGCTAGTATAATATAAATAGCCAACTGACGTCATAACATGACGTTTCAGTAAATTGCCCGCGAAATTTTGAAAATGTAAAATTTAAATTCATTTTAGTGGCGCGTGACGAACGCGCCACTAAAATGAATTTCAATTTCAAAATCTTTTTTTCAAAATTTTCAAAATTTAAAAAAAAAAGAGTGTGTACTATTTATGTATTACTTATGTAATTACTTATGTACACGCGTTAGAAGTTATACTTCTTTGACGTATGGAAAAATAAATTATACATACCGACAATTAACCTCAAATCTATAAATGCACTCAAAACAGTTTATTCAGATCAGTTTTATCACTAATATTCAATATTATATAGATATTAATGTTGACACGTATCAAAGAATTGGAAAAAAAAATAATTGTAGCAATATTAATGTTGACACGTACCACAGCCAAAAAAATGTGAGCCGTCACGGGACGCGTGGCAGATGTGAAACATCGACATTATTTTGAAAGTAATATGCAGAACACAAAACCGTTCGAAAATTGAAACTCAATTAGGTACGCGCGTCGTCATTTATTTATTTGCTTGAATACTGCACGCGCCCATAGATGTTTCACATCAAAATAAATTGGAAAAGAAAAAAATAATTGTAGCAATATTAATGTCGACACGTCCGTCGTATCAAAGCCAAAAAAAAATATGA
The DNA here is from genome assembly GCA_949125135.1 of Alcis repandata. Taxonomy (NCBI): domain Eukaryota; kingdom Metazoa; phylum Arthropoda; class Insecta; order Lepidoptera; family Geometridae; genus Alcis; species Alcis repandata. The sequence continues at coordinate 1,530,012 of OX421251.1, forward strand.
GAAAAATATTTATAATGGCGACAATATTAATATTGACACGTACCAAAGCCAAAAAAGGAAAAAATACTAGAATATACAACTTTAAATAATATGTAGAATATAAACTTCATGGTGTAGAACTTCATGGGGTGCATCGTAAAAATTCACTCTCATAATTTTTCTCTATCGCGCCATAAGAAGTGCTCGTATAACTTCAAAAATGTACATTTTTGTGGTTTATTATCATATTACTGAATTCACCTGAGACACTTTCCAAAAATGGCCGTAAAGCCTTAATGGTTTAATTGAAAATATTGCTATTCAGCGCGGGAATGCAGCCAGCGTCCTTGGTACCTTGCCACACGGGCAAAACCTACTTGATTTTTAGCTTTGTAAATTTCTTTGTTTTAGTTATTTTAGCTTATTTTTAATTTATTGAAAATTTGTTTATGTTGCGTATAGTCATCGTCAATTCACTCTGTCATTCACCTGGAATTTGAAAAACCATAAATCAACTCAATTGCACCAATAGCCCAATGAATAAGACGTTTTCAAATTAAAATTAAATTCAAATGTCACAGATTCATAATCACAAAAATAAGGGGTTATTTAAAAGTAGAGTGAATAGGTATTTCCTAGGCAAGCGTGCTACATCTTCGACAACATCGTCGCTACCCATCAGAGATTGTAGTCAAACGCATAGTACGTCTAGTTTGTAGTAAAAAAAAAATCGGTTGTCTGTAAAGTCGGTTTACTGACGATAGTTGAACGTGACAACGTCATGAGAAAATACTGATAGATTGATTTCATTTTTCAAAAGAAAATTTTAATTTTATTTGTATGATAGATATTTTGTATGGATATAGAGAAGGAGGTAAATGGAAATCACAATTGAATTGATCAAGTTACATTTATTTGTAGGTACGCATAAATACAATTACGATAATATATTATTACTGAACATAATTATATTTAATGTCGAAAGAATCATTACCTTTATCGCCGCAATTATCGTTGCTATAAACAATTGACACCACATTCACTTTTCACTGCACTTCATACTTGACGAAAATATTATTATGTAAATGTATTATTGTATAGCAGCTGTCCACGCGGACGCATTGCTCACACAAGTCGGAGAGAGACAGATGTCGACCGCAGCCGAACGCGGAGGCCGATTGTGCCTCTTTGTCGCTCGTTGCGCGCTTTCGCTTGCACTTCAAGCCTTAAATGGAACGCCTCAGAGCGAGGTAACGCCGCATCGAGGTAACGCCGCATGCGTCATGTTTTTTCGTGCGTGCAGCCGGCTCCATCGAATTATAAAACGTTGTCACGTCAAAAATCAAAATACAAAATTTATACAGTTCATAATATTAATGGTACTAAGGATACAAAGTTGTGTTACTTGTACCATCAATGGTAAAAATGGTACTACTGACACTAAGGCGATTAAAGTAGATTTTGAACAGAGCAATATTAGAAATCAAAAATACAACCGCATTGTTCTGCGACAGTTTTTGATAAGAAGACCGACCTAGCGCAAGCGCAGGTCTTCGGGTTTTCTTTCTTGGGATTTCGTAGGTCTTTGTCTTTCTGTCGTTTGTTATTATTATAATAAAAATGCATTTATTATTTTTGTAACCTATAAGTTTAAAAAAATAATAATAAATTGGGAAAAAATGGGGGAGACCTTTGCCCAGCAGTGGGACAGCATAGGTTAATTAAAAAATAAGTTTAAAAAATTCTTCGTCATGTCGTATCGGTATAGACTCTAGTCTAGAGAGTAGGTAGTCGCTGCATTTGCGTCGGTCGTGACGTCACCAGGTTCTCTCTCTTCTGGGAAGTATGTCTGCAGCAGGAGCAGAACTTTCTTCTTGAACTGCAAAATAATAAATAGAGATTATATTTGTTGTTGACGACCTGTTTGGCTCAGCGGTAGTATATTCGCCTTATAACCCAGGTCCCGGGTTCGTTTCCCGGCCGGGCAGATGTTTGAATGATGAATTTAAATATCTGCTTTGTTCCCATCCCCGACACAGGGTATCCTAGTGGGGAGTGGGGAGCTATGAGTGTGAAACGTTTATTTATTGTATCATTTACATAATTATTAGTCAATCAACAACAATTAAGTCATGTCACAGGCAAAATCAAAAATTTAACTAAAGCTATCCACTCGGCCTTTGAAAACTTTTTTCCTTTTTTTAAAACAATTTCAAGTGTGAATGTGTGTGTGTGATAGTTGTTATTTATTTATTACTAGCTGACCCGGCAAACTCTGTTCCGCCTTAAAGGCTATTAAATAAGCAGATTTTCGAATTTATTAAGTTAATACAAAAATCAAATTGTCATCCATACGTCCATTACATAGCTGTCATTTGCGTTCTGTTATTCCAAGTCTGATTCTTTTTTGTTATACCTCGTTTTATAGTGACTGATGTTTTATGTCAAGTCACACTTGAATGCTATCGAACGGAATAAATAGTATCCTATGTCCGTTTCCTGGCTCTAAGCTACCTCCTCACCAATTTTCAGCCATATTGGTAAAGCCGTTCTTGAGTTATAAATGGTGTAACTAACACGACTTTCTTTTATATATATAGATTATCAGATACCTGCCGCACTTACAGCAACGCCAAGGGGTGCGGCAGGTCAGACAATTGTAACATAAAAATTTAAAATTGAAAAAAAAAACATACTCAAAAATAAAATTAATTATACAATATAAAATTAAAATTGAAATAAATAAAGTCAAGTCGCAACATTATAAAAAAATAAAAATTCAATTAAATTAAAGTTAATAAACTAAAAATAAAAATGTCAAAATTAAATAATTAATACAAACATACAAAATTTTATAGTAAAAATATCAACATCTGGTTGTTGAGCAGGGTGTTCAGCAGATGGATGGCCTGGGCCGTGGGAGCATACTTTTTTTCTCACTGCAACTGCTATCATCTACTCACCTCTTCATCTTCATGTTCCCGCAGTTGCTTCATCTGGTTAAGGACGCCCGTTTCAACCAGCTTCATACAAAACTGCTTCAGATTGTCTTCACTCATAGCCATCTGTGACAAAAGCAGTTACACCATAGTAACCAATCATGCTCCATCGTAGACCGTATCGTTGCTTACCATCAGGCAAGATGACGGTCAAATGCAAGCCTATTAATGAATAAAAAAAACGGCGGGTTGCACTCCGGGAGTGCCGGCAGAAGTGAAAACTTAAGTATTAACGTTGTGCGTTTTGGATATTTTGGAATGGTTAGGGAATAATTTTGCACGAATTGCTTTAATTATTTTAATAGAAAAATGAATCGATATCGTGTCCACTATAATCACTAGGTCACAACACTATAACTGTCAAATTAGAACATTCGCGCAAGCGCCCTGCGCCGCCTAAACGAAATAGCCGGCGCAGGCATACATTTTCGCCGCGCCGTAGAAAGAGAGGGGGATACTAGCTGTCTACTCTCCATCCGTCTTACGAATTTTCGATCAGGTCACGTGACCCAGTCGCGAGTTTAACATTTTTTACCCATTCCAAAAAAGTGTACAACGCCGCTAAAGAAGTTTTCACTTCAAAAATAGTATTGAAAGTAAGACTCCCCTTCTAAAATCGTGCTTCTCATATCTAAAGGTGCTAACCACCACCTCCAAGTAGCATTTCCTGAATGATGTTGCTCCATTTCCTATCGTCAGCAATGTGAAATACTTACTTCATAGAAGTAATGCTAGCGCGATGCAAATAAATAAAAAAATATAATCGTTTCATACTCATAGCTAACATCTGCCCGGCGGGGAATCGAACCCGGGACCTCTTGCTCAAAAGGCGGATGTACTACCGCTGAGCCAAGCAGGTTATCCTACAAAAACGACGACGATAAATGAGACGAGCGATTTGCTCGTCTCGTCATTCATTTACGAGTACATAAAAAAAGACGATAGTTTTACTTGCTAAGTTCCTACCCACCTGTAGAAGATTTTGCAGCGCTTCCAGCGTCCCTCCCGCCACTCCCAGGTCCGGGGCTGCGAGCATCGCGCAGTACAGCTCCAGCACGCCGCGCGACAACAGTTCTGAACGCTGTTCTGCTGACACGCGACGACTCAGGTTGCCAATCGCTTTCAATATTCGCTTTTGATCCCTGAAGACATAATAATCCTTGAGGTACCTATCTTCATCAGCTACCTTTACCTAATCCTCCCACTGCTGGGATACAGGTCTACCCTTGAAGGATTAGGCCGTATTCCACCATGCTGGCCAAGTGCGGGTTGGTGGATTCACATACACCATTGAATTTCTTCTCCGGACGTATGCAGGTTTCCTCACGATGTTTTCCTTTACCGAGCCAGTGGTATGTAAATTCATACATAAGTTCCAAAGAACTCATTGGTACGAGACGGGGTTTGAACCCGCCACCTCAAGAATGCGAAGCAGGTTCTCCCACTGAGCTACCACGGCTAACTTCCTATCTTGATTGGACATAAATATGAATCTACTTACGTGTGACGAGAGGAAACAAATGATCATCCAGATTTTCGACAAAGAGTAAAATATGCTACTATAGTTGTCACAAAATAAGATGCCCGTTATGACACTTGAGAAAGACCGTAGAATGTAACTTGGAACGCTTTTCGCGCATACTTTATGGTAGCATGCAATCAGAGGCGTCTCTAGCCCATGTAGCGCCCGTGTGCAAACATTACCCGAGCGCCCCCTAGTAAGCGCGTGCGCGTGGTCAAAATGGAATGGATACGAAGTACAAGTAACAGCACATCAAGTTGCCACAAACTGTCAAATTTCCCCAATGGATAAAAAATCTAAGATCTATGCCGCCCCCGCTCACTTATATTCATTTTTACCTTTATCATCTATATTAGGGGTCGCCAACCTTTTGGCAGACGCGGGCCGCATAGTGACAATTTCAAATAGTGGCGGGCCGCATTTGTTCATTAATCAAAAAAAACGTGTTTTTTTTTTTCAATAAACCAAATACATAATTCAATTTTGGAGAGCTTTGTGAATCAAGTACCCACATCACAGTGCTTGATTAAGTAACTTCAAATCTCATAGTAGTTTTTATCAATCGGCATTTGGATGTTATGCGCAGCAAGTTTAAAAGGACAAAATGCGCGAGCGCAGCGAGCGCAAAACTTTTCGAGATGGTTCATTAATTCAAAACATAGAATTTTTACGAATTAAACTTATAACACAAATTAAACACCATGAATACGCGAGCGCATCGAGCGCGAAAATTTGAGATTTTTAAATCAATTTACGATAGATTTAACGAAAATTACACAACACTCGCGTCGGGTAAAAAACTTGAGATATTTTCAATCAATTCAGAAATAGTTGTGGCCTTTATAAAATAATAGTAATACGCGAATAAAGCGAGCACAGAGATTTTAAGATCTTTTGTTTTTAGGACGGGCTATTACGTAACGGTGTGTATTTAATAGATATCAGAAATCAAGAATACGCGAGCGCAGCGAGCGCGAAATTTTGAGCTATATTCTGTCATTTTGAAACTAAAATTCACGCGCTAGGTCATACGAAACACTAAATAATAAAGATGTGGAAATGATTTAAGACGTATTTTTAGCAATTCAGAATATATTTATTATACAAGAGGCTGTTTACAAACGAAATTACACTTAGTAATGCGTAAACAGAGCTGAAATAATGCATCCATCGCTGTTCTTTCTGTATTAAGCTTATTTATTGAAATAAAACCGTTGAAATTTGACAAATCAATTAACTCCGTTTTGGATAGCTTTGTGTATTAAGTTTTGATTTAAAAATTGAAAAATAAAAATGTTTTTGCAAAAATTTGCTCTGCCCAAAAACAGTATTCGATTAATAAGCGGAAACTACAAAAAGCCTTTGTATGTCGTACGCAGCATGTCTAAAAGCACAAATAATCATATTAGCTAATAAAAAATTATTAGGCATTTTTGATCAATTCAGAACAGATCGATCATATTTGACAGGCTATGCACATAATGCACAACGGGAATTAAACAACAAGAAAACGCGAGCGCAGCGAGCGCAAAAAATTGGGACGTTTTTAGAAATTTAGGACAGGCTGTTTACAAAGGAAACTACTTAAGGAAACTACTACTAAGTCTTACTCCGCGCTCTGGGTATTGGTCGAGTTGATATGGACATGACTGTACTTGTACTATTATTTATTCCGTGGTCAAAGTTTAGTAAATGATAAATGATGAGATGTCTATTCGTCTGTGAAGTGTGAATTTGGGGCCCCGGCTCGCCCCCCCCCCCCCCCCCCCCCTAGATCCGGGGCTGAGCTACAGATGCTATACAAAATGTATGCAGAGCGGAGCTCTTTTTACGTTGGTCATTGAAAGTGCCGCGACGCGGCCAACGCGCCCGCCGAGTGGGGCTCCGTAGCGAGCGGCGCTCGGCGCCCCCTAGGACCGCTGCGCCCGTGTGCAACGCACACCCTGCACAATAGGTAAAGACGCCGCTGCATGCAATGTCAAATTAAAACGAAACTCAAAAACAGTTACGTTCTCAGTCTTCTTTTTTCAAATATTAGTGTTGTAAGTTGTAACCATTTAATTATTGAATTGACGATAGCTCAACTGACGATTTTGGCTCATCATCCGAAGAAAATTATTGAATGAAGATTCAATCACTTTCGTTTTTTCTTGTTTTTTTGTGATTGCATGAATGTTATTATAACTAAAAATATTAAATTAAAGACAAATTGACCTCTCGCACCATTTCGTATCATTTCAATATACCTATAATATTCAAGTTTAAGTTAAATTTTCGAATCGTAACCTTTATCCAAAGTACTTTACAATACAAAATCAAATCGATCAAATACTCATACAAACTTGAATTGATTTATCGTGAGTATCGAATACCGAGTCGTATGGTAACATCACTAGTTACGTCGCAATGACAAACGTCCAAACGGGCATCTTATTTTGTGACGACTATAATATTATAAACGCGAAAGTTTGTGAGTACGTTTGTTGCTCTTTCGCGCAAAAACGGCTGAACGGATTTTCATGAAATTTGGAATGAAGGTTGTTCATGGTCTGGATGACGATGACACTAATACTAATAGTACGTGAGTAGCCGTCTAAATTACGACTATAACAAAATATTTCAAAACCACGCTAGTTTTCATAGTAAAATTGTTTGCCACTTATACTAGCTGCGCATCGCAGTTTCAGCGACGTTTTCCGGGATAAAAAGTAGCCTATGTATTAATCCAGACCATGAACAACTTTCATTCCAAATTTCATGTAAATCCGTTCAGCCGTTTTTGCGTGAAAGAGCAACAAACATACTCACAAACTTTCGCGTTTATAATATATTAGTAGGATAAAAAACTTACTTAAAAGGCAATGCTAGCATCCTCATCAGCGGAGTGAGGACCTCCTCACCCAGCGCGCGTTGTATTTGAGGCTGTTCTTCGTCGAGCAACTCCGGCGCTACCTCGGCCGCGCACTGCACCAAGTGAGGATCTCGGAACTCCAGGTTAGTTATCACATGCTCGACGACGTTAGCTTCAATGCAACGATCCACCTGACAAAGTTAGTGTAAGAGCTTGAAGCACAAATAGAACCGCTAGGGTGTGGAACGCTTTGCCTGAGTGGGTGTTTCCCGATAGATACAATCTAGGTGTCTTCAAGTCGCGAGTGAATCGGTTTCTTCTAGGCAAGCATGCTCCATCGTAGACCGTATCGTTGCTTACCATCAGGCAAGATGGCGGTCAAATGAAAGCCTATTACTAAATAAAAAAAACCGAGAAAAAGAAATGAGCACTAAATAAACTTCTTGCGAAATACAAGTTTGCATTATATTACTATACAAGGCTATAAGGAAAGAGTATGCTATGCCAAAAAGGCTCATAGTACTTATCATGACGAACAACTTTGAACAACCTGAAAATGGCAAAAAATATTAGCTATGCTATATACATTTTGTCTACAGTCAATGCCATTGTTCTATTACATTTTCCCTTTCCCTAAACACTGTATTCGTTTTAGTACAAACTGATTTTTTAAATATACAAATGAATCGCTGTTCGCTTGGCTGGCTATAAACTCGAGAATGGCTGGACCGATTTCGCTTATTTTGATCTTGAAATGTTTGTGGAAGTTCAAGGAAGGTTTTAAAGTAAAAAAAATAGCGGGTGAAACCGCCGGTTGCAGCTAGTTTTTAATAAAACCTTGGTTTTAAAATGGTTACTTTTTATCAAAAAAAAATACTTGTCCAAAACTTAGACTAAAGTGAAACTCATACCTGAATATCAGTTCCAGAGAGCAAATGGATCACAACCGCAAAAGCTGCACTCCTCACGTCCCCTACCTCGTGCCCCAGCAGCGCCGCGAGCCGCGCCGCGAGCCCGGGGACTGCGCTCACGGCTTCGCAGCCCTCAGGCGTTTTTACTAGATAGAAAAGTGCTTCGCAAGCATACTCTGAAACATTTGTAATATTAAAAAACCCAAAAAAAATTAAAGCGGGAAGATATTAGAACGGAGACGGACTTATTTCAATAAAGTTTAATGCAAGTTCCAAACTGAACTAATCTTTTAAATAAAGTCGACGCCGCTGGTGATAAGAGGGCTCGTTCTTCGCGCAAAGAATTTTTACTGGCAATTCAGCGCGGGAATGCAGCCAGCGTTCTTGGTACCTTGACACACGGGCAAAACCTACTTTTTGATTTTGAGCTTTGTAAACGTTGTTTTAGTTATATTAGTTTGTTATTTTAGCTTATTTAAATTTAAGGGTATACACCCATTTGCTAGAATTTCATTTGCCATAATTTTATCTGCTATACTGGTCAACAGACATAATATTGTTTCTCATAATTTTATATGTTATACTCATTGTTTACTATATTAGTCACGTGCTAGAAACTTTGTTTTCCATAAAGTCAATTTCAATAACATCATTTGTTATCATCATTGTAAGGCGTTATTATCATATGGCATCGAAATTACTTCTAGAAAAAAACCATAAAATCGGTTTAAACTAAACGATCAATAGGTTAGGTTAGGTTAGAACGCGACTGTGCGTCGCGTCGCCCCAGGGCGTCGCGACGCACAGTTTGGGAAGCCCTGGGCTAGAGAAAAAGCAAGACAAACGCTAATCAGTTCAGCTCGCGCTAGAGTTCACAGTACGGCCCCAGGTCAGCACCAATGGATCATATCAGACTGTTAACACAATGAACTTACTCAGCACATGTTGGTCTCCGACTCCCAGCAGTTCAGGTATGTGGGGCAGCGCCGGCGAAACCAGCTCCAGCTTCACTGCTCGCTTGTTATTGTTATCTTGTCTGAAAAAATACTTAAAGACTTAGATCCACGACGACGACAACCGACGACGACGATAAACTGAATTTAACTTTATGTAACTCCACTATGCGGATATCGTACAGGTGCGGTAAGACTTTAAAAGACCGCGCGAACAGAATTAATGATAATAATAATGAATTAATGAGAATCAATGAATAATTAAGAATAATAAGATACTAAGTTTTTTTTTTATAATTGAGTGACGAGACGAGCAAATCGCTCGCCTGATGTTAAACGTCACGTTTGCCCATAACAGGTCTGCGCCACCCAGAATATTGAACTCGCAGAATTCAAGACCCTGCGTGGCACAGCACTGCGCTCGTCACGTCACCCTGAGATATAAGACGATGATTATATAGAAGATGATGATTTATGGATGTGGCTAAAGCTAGGACAGTAGAGACTAAAGTTTCCACTTCCAAATACCTGCAAAACACCCAATAAGCCCACACACAGTCCCGCAGCAGGTCGGGCGCCGCCCCGGGCCGCATGTGCGGCAGCATGGCCGGCAGCGCCCCGCGGACCAGCACCGCGTCCCGCAGCTTGCGCCGGACGCCGGCGATGTGCCCGAGCGTGAGGACCGCGGGCCGCGCCACGTCGCCTCCGAGACTTAGCAGAGCGATTAGCTTGGGTATGCCTCCACTCTGTGTAAAATTAATGTGTTTTAGTGTTTAGTTATTAATTTTTCATTTGTATTGGTTAAAACTGATAATATGTGTGTAATATGGACTTGGTCTGAAATAAATGATTATTATTAAAATGATCATTTATTTCATTTCATTACAATACAAAAGCAGGAAGTCTTCCTGTTAAAAATGTTTAAAACATGAATTTTTATTTAATAAAAAAAAACAGCGGCTGCAACTGGCGGTTTCACCCGCTGTTTTTTTTTCAAATGGATCGCTGATCGTTTGTCTGTATAACTCGAGAACGGCTGGACCGATTTCGCTAATTTTGATCTTGAAATATTTGTGGAAGTTTAGTTAAGATTTATAAGCGATTGAAACCACCGAGTACTTATACCATTTAACATCACCTCTCCTAATTTTTTTTTTTTTTTTCGTTTAACGTCAGGCGAGCCATTTGCTCGTCTCGTCACTCAATCACATAAAAAAAAAAAAACAGCTAGATTTTATAAAAAAGAAGATTTCACTGCTGCTTTAAACACTATCGAAACTGCAAAATCACGATTTTTTATTGTTTACGAATATTTCATATATTTTACTCTTAGCATACCTTTTATAAATCAATGTCAAACTTTATTCTCAAATATTTCTTACTTTCACGACAGCCATTTTTTGTTCTCGGTCGTCGTCTCCAGTAAAGTTGGCGAGCGCGCCCGCGGCGCAGCACTGAAGGGTAGAACTAACAAAATAACAGTAAAATGTTTTTAAACATAGGTATTAGGCATCTAATAACATACCTAGTTTAAAACACAATTTCATAATTTGAAAAAAAAATTTCATTATAACACTATTTCCGAAACAAATAGTGTTTTAATGTAATTGTTTTTGTAATTACGACACAGTTTCCCACTGTCAAGTGTCACTTTTGGCACGTAGTAACTATTAGGTACCTAAACTGCGTTAGCGCATGCGCATGACTGATTTGGCGGCTTCTCAGGGCACTTGATTCCATTTTTAAATTTCGGTTATGTGTTTAAAGTTTGTCAATATAAATTCGTATTGAAGTTTGTAATTCGCATTTTATGATATGAGAGTAGAAAAAGTAGTGTATGAAACTGCACATAACTAGGTATTAAAACACTCGTGTGATACTATTAAAAACCTCGCCTACGGCTCGGTTTTTACTCACACTCGTGTTTTAATACCCCTCATTATGCAACAGTTTCATAAATTATCTGTACTATTTATAAACGAGCTTTTATTGCATCGTCATCGGAGTCACACAGGTAGATCAAATTTCAGCTCAATCGGACATCGGGAAGTGGTTCTAAATTCAGATTTGAACAAAAAAAAGATGGCAAGCTATGAAAGCTTGTAAATGAAAAACATCAACGTTGAAACGGCTAAACCAGTTTTGATAAGACATGTCTAAGAATCAGCGCAAGAAAACCTATCAAATAAAAAAATCGCATCGAATCTGTTTACTCCTTTAAGAACGGTGCCACAGAGAGACACATAGCGCTGAAACTTGTGACATGTCTTTTTACGTCGGAGGTCTTTTTTACCCACGACGCGGCGACGGAACGGAGCAGGTATATGCGTTTAGGGTGAGAGATGTTTGTGTGTGCGTTTGTGCAAAGTAAAGTTCCCACCTATCTTCTAAACTAATGATCCGATTTTGATGCGGTTTTCAATAACGGGTTTGTGTTTGATGAGTTCATGTTCTTAGACAGGTGTCATGGCTGTAACTCACTAGGGGGCGCCACAATATTAGTGCAAAACAATGTTGCAATATATATTTTATTATTTTTCGATGAAATTTTTACCGTCGTGGGTTTTTTTCAAAATGTTTAATTTTGTTCTACTTGTACGTCGGAGCGTTTAGTAAAAATAAAATTAGTCGAGTACGTGTCGTGACTGTCGAATTATTTCTGCGGTTATTCCACTGTGTTTTATCCATAAACGCTGGAGTTTCTTTTAATGGCAACTGCCTCTTTAATTTTAGAGGCAACTCTACCAGAAAAAATGCTCAAAATGCTCTGACAACTTCTCGAAATAAATAAAAGTTTCACACTCATAGCTCCCCACTAGGATATCCTGTGTCGGATGCCATGGAACACACACAAATACAAGGACAACTAGCACCCAGACCCAGAGCAGATATTTAAATTCATCATTCAACCGCCTGCCCGGCCGGGAATCGGACCCGGGACCTCTGGCTTATAAGGCGGATACACTACTGCTGAGCCAAACAGGTCGACAAAACGACAACGGGTCGACAAGACAGAGAATTTTAAGCATTGATTCATTTAAGGCAGTTTTTGTAACAAGTTTTAACCTTACTTGGGTTCCGCATCAGCTATTATACCGACTAGATGGGTGACCAAGTCCATCTTCAGAGCCGGCTGTAAGCGGGGGTATTTGAAGCGGAGCATGTTGCACGTAGCTTGCAGCGCGAGGAAGGCCAGGTGAGGCTCGCTGCCGCGCAGGAGCGGCACGAGGCGCTCGAGGCAGCCGGCCTCCACGCAGCGCTCGGCCTGGAGAACACCAAAGTTTATTCCTGACCCCTAGCCAAGTTGCGATTCTATCATTTTCATATGTTTTTTTTTGCGATTTCGGGGTTGATTCCATAGTAAAAGTTGTACACAGCAATGCGAGAAATCCCACACCGTCTAGTTCGACCACTCTTTTCTTCTGCGGACTTGCAAGATGATCTTTCGCTGAAGGTCTTTTAGCCGAACTATAACATGGGGCGTTTTAAATAAAGGGCGTCTACAAACACCTCCCTGAAATGGAAAACCATCATCAATAAAAAAAATCTCATTAGAAATGTCATGACAGTGAGAGTGACGGAGGTGATTTCGAGCGCCCAAGAATCGGGTCCCTGGAAAGAGATGTTATATTTACTTTAAAAGAAATAAAATCGTACGTGAATTTTGGTGCCAGTGAACATAAGGATTACAGCGTTGATGGCTGCCCTTTTCACTTCGTTCGCTTCGTGCCCCAGCAGCGCCACGAGGCCCTCCGTGAGCCCGGGCACAGCTTGCACCGCCTCTACGCCTTCAATTGTCTCGTTAATGAGTTTGAGGACCCAGCAAGCTTGCTCTGTAACCATTTTATTAATAAACGTCGAGTAATTTGACAAAATAAATGTTTCAAATGAGGAAGAATGAGCCAGATCATTGCATAGAAAAATGTCAAAGACACTCGACAGATGATTTTAATTCACGATTTCTGGGTTGGTCCCATAGTAAAAGTTGTTCATAATGATGTGAACTATGAGCCTTTTACGGCTTAGCTATATGATCGAAGATGAAAAGCCTCGGAGTAGTTAGGTACTCTGTTTTTGTCTTTTACATGCGGCTCCAAACATTGTAAATAGCACATGCTAGTTTCTAATACATCAAGCAATACCTTCGCATGCGAATGCGAGTCGATTTGAACATTTGGTCGTGATCGTAGAACAACGACAGGTGTGCATTTTATGATTTAGTCGAATGCCCTTCATCAACTAAACAAACAAACACTTGGAGTTTTAATAATAGATAAGTACATAAATACATAAGAGAGAGAGAGAGAGAGAGAGAGAGGAGGGAGGGGGGGGGGGGGGGGTTGAATATGATAGTTTTTTATAAATTTTATGCAATAAAACGAAAATAGAAACAATGCATATCCGTCGTTGTTCTGCGATCACGACGATTTTGTTATTGCTTTATTATAAAACTTACCCAGGATATAATAGTCTTTAATGGTATTCATTATTTCAGACATATAGGGAAGTGCTGGCGAAATACACTTGATCATTTCTGGCGACTCTTCATTGTGGCTTAAAAGAATATTTTTACATGTTAATCGATAGACCGGAATAAATCAAGTTCAATGCAAGTTTTTCTACTAATAGAAAAGCCGTTTAATGTACTTCAAAATATATCGACTGCCGCAACGTATGTTGCAGTAACGAAACTGCAGAATCACCTTTTTTGTTTGGATAATTATTATCTTCTATAGGTATATAATAATTATTTTTACAAAACAAAAAAACCGACTTCAAAAGACCGACTATTGAGTTATTCATCTATTTGTCGCGCACGTACTTAATGCAAATTTAAGACTTATATGGTTTTCTCATGGATACCATTATCAGAACTGGACCAAATTGAAATGGGAAGCGTCAGCTTTATAATATACTAGCTGACCTGTGCCCACTTCGTTGGGCATAATGTTAATTAAACCCGAAGCCATCGCGCGTCGTCCGGACCGTTTTTTCTCAGATTCACTTTGCAAAACGGACTACCACGTAAAAGCCTTTTTATTTTTCGGTTTTTTATATAACCTATGACACTCAGCAATAATGTGGCTTTCTATTGGTGAAAGAATTTTTAAAATCGGTTCAGTAGATCCCGAGATTACCCCTTACAATTTAACAAATATACAAACACACAAACTTTACTTCTTTATAATATTAGTATAGAAAAAGAATCATCAAAATCGATTCACCCAGTCAAAAGTTATGAGGTAACACACATGAAAAAACCATACTGTCGAATTAATAACCTCCTCTTTTTTGAAGTCGGTTAAAAATAAATCGCTGTTCGTTTGTCTGGCTATAACTCGAGAATGGTTGGACCGATTTCGCTTATTTTTATCTTGAAATATATGTGGAAGTTCAGGGAAGGTTTAAAAGTAAAAAAAAAAAAACAGCGAGTAGCGGTGTAGCTAGTTTACATTATGAATTCAAATATAATTACCTTATTAAGATTTCAACTTCCATTACACAAAACAAAAGTTCAAAACACTCCAAAATCAACATAATAGGCAGAAACTTCAACCCGTTATTAAAAAATAGAGTGAATAGGTTTTTCTTTGTCAGGCGTGCTACACATCTTCGACAGCATCGTCGCTTCCCATCAGATGAGATTGTGGTCAAACGCATGCCTAGATATATGCAACCTTTAATCCTCCCACTGCTGGGATACAGGTCTACCTTCAAAGGGTGATCAGGCAGTATTCCACCGCGCTGCCAAGTGCGGGCTGATGGATTCACATACGCCATTGAATTTCTTCTCCGGACGTATGCTCATAGACATGGAGTATATGAACGCATGCCTAGATCGACGTAAAAAAAAGATTTTATTCTTTTACTTACCAGCATAATGACTCGCACGTCCACACGCAAGTCCTTAATATTTCGAGCGGAGTATCTGCCCGCATGTGCGGCAGCATGGCTCGCACCGCCCCGTGACCCAGCACCAGGTCCCTGAGCCCCGGCCCCGTGCACGCTATGTTCCCGATCGCCCATAGAGCGAATCCTGCTACGAAACCTCCGTACGATAGCAGGGCAATGAGCTTTGGTATGGCTCCATTCTGTAATCATGCGGACATTATAAGAGGCCGTCCATTAATACCGTAAAGTTTTTTAGCAACTATTTCAACACCCCCCCCCCCCCCCCCCCCTCTTCCGTTCTGGTGAAGCTATGAAAATTTAAGCCCTCCCTGCGCCAATATCAAGTGTCGTTCAGTTGTCTGAAGTTTTTTTAGAATTTAACAATAAATCTCTCTGCACCCACTTTCCCTTGGGATATTTCGTGATGTTTTCCGAACCCCCTCTCTCCTCTCGAGTCTCACTCGATTAATGGACGATTTAAATAGGTGACATACTAACAAATGACAAACGCAGCGCATTGCCTTTTCCCGGGCATGATTTTGAAATGTGGCGATTCAGACTTTTCTGTTCAGACAGTTCTGTTTGACGCTGAACAGTTTTGAACAAGCGTGACGTACCAGCATAGCTGTTCATCCTAGCAACTTTTGTTCGTCTCCTCTCACTATTGCGTAAATAAATGCGTATGTAAAAGATTCATAGCATCTTTGCCTCTGGAAAAATCAGAAATAGAGCAGGTCTGCCAGCGGCCCAGATCCTCGCTCCGTTATTTCAAGGAGCTGGCTTGGCTCGGGTAATTGCTGGCGAGGAGGAAGCTCACAATGCACCTTTTGTGGAACGCCAGTGTTCCCCATTTCGAATAAGAATAGGTGAAAGTTTGCGAGAGAGTCTGAGAGTAATTTTCATTTTAACAAACGATCTGTTAGGTACCAAAATCCACCAGCAATCCTGTGGTTAAAGAATTTTATTAATCTCATAATAATACAGTGATTAGCTTATTGAGATTACATTTTACGTTGTATACAATGCTAGTGCTGCTAAGCACAACGGACTTAAAAATAGTAAAATGAACTTTTTTTTTTTTTTTTTTGTGAGGTAGTTAAATATTTGCCAGAACTCAGTCCGGTGTTTACGTGCTGCGCCCGGAGAACAATAGGCGACTCGCGAGCGACGCGCTAAAGGTGGCGTCACATTGGCAGTGAGCCCAATTAGAAGATTTAAAGTTTTAAACAATATAAACAAATTTAACTAATATTTGAAGTGATAAGGAAAAGAAATATGGATGGCATATGAATGAAATTATTGTGCAGGTTAGTGTGTAACTAGCGTAGGCTAGTTATTAATATTTACAAATGAAAAATCCTTTAATACGTGTAGCTTTAATAGTTTTTTAAAAACATATAGTGACTTCGATTGTTTAATTTCTTTTGGTAATTTATTGTATAGATAAGCTCCCTCAAACATAATATTTTTTAGTCCGTAGTTTGTTCTAGGTTTTTTAGCTAAGCATATATTATTGGCTTGTCTCGTTAAAATTTTTTTTACATTTATCTTTTTTGTAAATGTTAGTTGAGTATGTATGTCTTTTGTAAGAACTTTCCTTATTAAAATACATGTATTATATTTGTATATTTGAGGTATATTCATAAGTTTAGTTTCTGCGTAAATTTTAGTAGTAGGCGTTAGGTAGTCATATCGAAATAGAGCTTTTATGATTTTATTTTGGCCTGTTTGTAAAATTTCCAAATTTGTTTTAGCCGCTGTTCCCCAAACTTCGATCAAGTAATCTATGTGAGGTTTAACCATCGAATTGTAGATCGTATATCGTACTCTTTTAGGAAGACATCGTGCCATGCCACGAAGCGCCCCCGTTAATGAAGTAAGCTTGCTTCTAATATATTCTAAATGTGGTTTCCAAGTGAGTTGACTATCCAGAATTAAGCCTAAATACTTTTCTTTATTAATTCCGTTTATTATTTTGCCACTGATGGTCAATGGATTGAAATTGGTAATTTTTTTATTTTTAGCAGCGAATATGATATAATTTGTTTTAGATGTATTAATAGTAAGTAAGTTAGATTGCAGCCAAGTGTTTAGTAGGTCAAGATCATGTTGCGCTTTATCTATAATGTGAACTATGGAGGTACCAGCGTAAAAGAGACTAGTGTCATCGGCATATAGAGTTATATCGCCATACAATCCAATTGTGTGTATATCGTTAATGTAGATAAGAAACAGCAGAGGCCCGAGAATAGAACCTTGGGGAACGCCATAAGTAATCATTTGGGGTAAGCTCTCGATTCCGTCTATTTTGGTAATCTGATACCGGTTTAAAAGATACGATTGAAAAATCTTGAAGGCCGAGCCAATTAATCCTATGCTCTTTAACTTCGCTAGAAGCTTTTTATGGCTGACTGTGTCAAACGCTTTTTTTAGGTCAATGAAGATCCCTAGGTTTATAAGTTTTTTATCAATATTCTGTTTTATGGATGTGACTAGATCAATAGTTGCCGTAACGGTATTAGATTTTGGCCGAAAACCATATTGCTTTTTAAATAAAAAATTGTTAGATTCGAGATATTCACTAAGCCGGTTATGTAAGATTTTTTCAAACACTTTTGATAGGATAGGTAGGACAGAAATCGGTCGGTAATTTCCAGGGTCCATTTTACTTCCTGCCTTGTAAATAGGACTTACTCGAGCTATTTTCAAGGAGTCTGGAAATTCACCAGCAGCTAAACACTTATTTATACACTGCGTTAGACTTGCGGCTATTGGATTTTTAACACATTTGAGCATTTTTGTTGTCACGCCATCTATACCAGCACTTGTGTTAGAGTCAAAGTTTGTGATTATTCTTAATACCTCATCTACAGTAGCGGGTTTTAAATCCATGAGAATCGGCTTATTACATTGAGATTCAGAGTTATTATCAGGTTCTGGGATAGTGTGATATTTTTTTGGTATTTGATTTGCAAGCTCGGCACCTATATTTGAGAAAAAAGAGTTGAAACATTCACAAATTTCCTTTGTATCTGTAATCTGACCGGTAGGCGTATTTAATTTTAAGAGAGTTGTTTGGTTTTTTATTTTGTTATTTGATAAGTTATTTATAAGAAGCCACATTTTTAAAGGATTTTTCTCACAGTTTTTAAAAGCGTTATGGTAATACTGATTCTTAGTTTTTTGAATGGCTACATATGTTGCCTTTTTTTGTTGCAAAAATTTACGTTTTAACTCATCATCGTCAGGAAATTGCTTAGTTTTATGCCATAGAATATTTCTTTTATTTATCAAATTAAGTAAGTCTTTCTTTATCCAATCTTTTCTAGGTGGATTTTGTAGTTTGGTCTTAGTAACCTTGTTTTGCGAGATCGCTTTCAACAAAGTAGTTTCTAGTAATGTGTATTCATTATTCAGATTAGTCATAAGAGAGTCTTTAACCGTTTGCAACAAGTTATTGTAATTTACTGCTTCGTATTGTATTCGTTTAACTGGTTCTAGTTTGACTCGCTTCACTTCTAGGTAAATTTGTCTGTGATCTGAGAAGGATGTTTCAATGATAGCCATATGAAAAGTATTGTCTTTTAGAGAAGTGCAAACGTGGTCTAGAATAGTCGCACTGGTATCAGTTTTACGTGTACAGTATTCTTTATCAATCCTATTTAAAACTCTTAAGTCATTCTCTTTTAGAACAGTCTTATATTCTTTTATAGAGTTTTCTTTGCTTAGTAAATTCAGGTTCAGGTCACCAAACATAATAGTTCTTTTTCTTCTTGCCAGTTGGAGGCTAAGTGTATTTAGAAAATCCTTTACATTAGACGACGGCTGTTTATATACAACTCCAATATCCAGAGAAAGATTTTTCAGATGGACCCAAAGATAGTGGTTAAAGTCTTCAGAATGGTCAGCCAGGAACTCATGATTTCGATTTTTATGTATATATAACGAGACACCACCTCCTACTGTCGTGGTTCTGTAGTTATAGTAATGATTATAATTTGGTAAGTGAAGTCTCTTGGCGTCATTCTCATTTTTAATCCATGTTTCTGTGATAACAATAACATCCAAGGTTTTATGAAATGTTTCCACAATGCATCTCAGTTCATCATGTTTGCCCTTCTTGACTAAGCTGCGAGCGTTTGCGTATAGGAAGTTTATGGTTTTAGGTGTAGTTGCTATGTCCGTATAGTTACTAGTTACTTCATATGTTACTGTTTTAGTATTTCTCTCTCCTATTGTCGTTAAATGTTTATTTAGTTTTTTGTCTCCTTCTTGATAATTCTTGGAGTTCCTTTAATATACTTTATTGTCAAATGTTCTTCTCCACTCTCCAGGCGTTTTGTTAATTCAAGTTTCAGGTTCGTAATTTGCTTTTGCTGTTTCGGAGTCTGATCAGAATAAATTCGTATTCCGTCCAACTTTAGATTTACTTGGTTTCGTAGTATTGTTTTGGCTGTGTCTTCAGAAGCAAAGAACATTTTTAGCGGACGTATTTTTTTGGAATCATATTTACCAAGCCGCAGGACTCTTTTTTCTTTCGGACAGTCTGGGTAAATAGTTTTGATTATTTGGCTCAGTTTGATTCTATCGGATTCTTGTCTGGCTTCTTGGTTTTCTAAATGCTGCTCCGGAATACCGACCACGACAATATTCTTGCTCCGTTCTGCGCGTTCTTGTAATTCTGCGATCACATCATCATAAGCACTCATAAATGAAGGCTCCGATGATTGTGTAGCCTGCGGTTGCAATTTGAGGTGTATGATTTCATTTTGTAGTTGTGTAATTTTTTCTTCATTTGTTTTAACAACGTCTTTTAAATTCGTCATTTCAATTTTTAAGTTATTATTTTCTATTAGTAAATAATCAGTGGTTGATTTAATTTCATGCAATTGTTCTCTGATTGAAGACGTGTTTTCACTTATAATGCTTATGTTATCATTGTGGTGTTTGCTAGATTCTTTAAGTATGTTTAGAATCTCTTTTCTAAAAACGTTGAGTTGGCATGCAAAATCATTTTCTGGTTCTTTTCTTTTTCGCGTAGTAATAGTACTTTTAAACACTTGTGGATTGGTGTCCAGCGCAATGTTGGATAGATCAGGCTGAGAGCTACTGCCACCACTAGACAGTGCTATTTTCTGGGAAGAGATTTTAGAGTGAGGTACACTCATTTTCACTGAGGTGATGTTTTACTTTTCGATTTGGTGTTCGGGTTACTGTCGAATGTTTCCGATGTTCGCTGCGTCTCTTTCGCTTCTGTGGCTGCACTGGTGAATAAACAGCGTGCTATGCAGTCCAAATTGCACTTTATTGGTTGGTGATACTGTTTAAAATTATCTTGAAATTTTTAATTATATTTTAAGTAAACTTAGGACACGTCCGCTCACTGCGCCCGCTAGCAACGAAAGTTGCTAGCGGGCGCAGTATCCTTTTTCCTATAATACGTATTAAATGAAACATTAGACCAATTTTTGCTGTTGGCCCAATAATTTATTTCTTTTGACTATCCCACCGCTGCGCTGGGTAATGGTCTTCTTTTTCTCTACTAACAAACAACAAACTATCATTACCGTGGTAAGTGGCAGATTTACACATTTGCCGCCATTAGGTATTCTCAACATTTTTACCGACACACCCCTACAGACCTTTACAGTCCCCCCCCCCCCCCCCCTTCTTCCTCTCTTTTCCCGTTTTCTGATTAATTTATCCTATTTTAATATTTTATCCTTTATGATTTTAACCCTGAATTTGCCGCCCCTAAAATCTTAAATTCTAACTCCTGATAGGTCTGCCCTTGGCTAAAGTTGCAATTCTATGAACGCAAACGCTTTAGAAAACGAAGACAATGAAATGGCATTTCTATAATCTATCTATAGGTACCTCTAGATTCTTGAGATGGTAGGTTTAAACCCCGACTCGTACCAATGAGTTCTTTGGGACTTATGTACGAATTTACATATCACTGGCTTTTCGTTGAAGGAAAACATCGTTAGGAAACCTGCATACGTGCGGAGAAGAAATTCAATGTCACATGCTTGCCCAGTTGTCACATGTTGCGCACTTGGCCAGCGTGGTGGAATACGCCCTAATCACCCTTCGAGGGTAGACCTGTATCCCAGCAGTGGGAAGATAAAGGTTGCATAATTATGATGATGATGATGAAGAAGATTCTATATTCTATTCTAGAAATTACATTCCCATACATTGTCTTACTTTTCTATAGCGATGTTTGCGATTATGGAATTGCAACTTGGCTAGGAGGGCTGGCTAGAACAGAGACAAAATTTCAGCTGGAGTAAAAAAAGATTTAGTCAAAGGTACTTCCTTCCACAAATAAACAAATCAACAAATAAATGGAGCAAACAAGTGACCCTATGGTACCCAAGAGATGGGACTAGAAGACCAGGACGTCCAAAAACTAGATGGGAAGACGATATCCGCTTAACACTAGGGGGCCTTACTGGACTAGAGTTGCAGAGGACTGCAGAGACAAGCACACTGGAGAGAGTTAGAGGAGGCCTTTGCCAAAAGGCGCACCGAGCTGCGGGACATTATATAATTTCACCGAAATAATTATGTCATTAATCTTAAACAATGTTCCCAAGTTTTCGGAAATTAATGGCTATAATATACTTACGTCCACAATAGGCACCACATATTGAGATGTCTTAGATGTAATATTTGATAATACCCTGACGGCCTCGTACTGAAGATCGGCGCTGAAAATATAATAGAATTAATTTTGTATTTTTCGGTTCATTTCATCCTCGTATACTAATAAATAATAGTTAAAAAAAAACTAAAAAAACACGCTTTTTATAAAAAACCGAACTAAAAAAATAGAAAATAAAATTTTATAAATTTAAATTAAGAATAGGGTTGAAAATTTCAATAAATATAAATTAATAATAGTGTAAATAAATAAATATATGTATTTTATTTTTAAAAAGCGTGGGGTGCATGGGTCAATAGATATTATATATTTTGTAGATACATTTTGTATTGACAGACATGAGTAGAGTGATTAGCATTTTGATAATATCTTAGAAAGCACCCCACGCTTTTTTAAAAATAAAATACATATATTTATTTATTTACACTATTATTAATTTATATTTATTGAAATTTTCAACCCTATTCTTAATTTAAATTTATAAAATTTTATTTTCTATTTTTTTAGTTCGGTTTTTTATAAAAAGCGTGTTTTTTTAGTTTTTTTTAACTATTATTTATTTTTCGCTTTTTAGTTCGATTTGCTAATTACTATTAACCATCCTTAATATGTACAAATGTGTTGGTGTTATCCGATTTTGGCCGTCTGCTCAAGCAAATTAAAAATAAAATTGATGCGTAACAAAAAATATTGAGCAAAAAGATTTGTAGCCGCGTGGTTTCGATCCTCAGACCTCATAAAATAAAATTGATGCGTAACAAAAAATATTGAGCAAAAAGATTTTTAGCGCGTGGTTTCGATCCAGGGACCTCTGGGTTATGAGCCTAACACGCTTCCACTGCGCCACTCTGTTCTCTGACACGAATGACGAAATTACCATTTGTAAGTTAAACGGTATTAAAAGTTAAAGAAACTTTATAGAAAAAGCGTGTTAAAAAAATTAAAACTAAAAAACACGATTTGTTTAGTGTATTGTCATCGGTCCTCGATATATCTACAAAGTTTGAAAGAAATCTGACCGTTTAAAGTGGGTCAAAAACGCGCTCAAAGGAGTCGGTTACATACAAACAAACATACAAACATACAAACATACAAACATACAGGTGAAGCTAATAAAAGCGTGTTAAAAATATAGGAATTCAGTCGCTCGCTATACATTGTATGTAAAAGGTACCTACTCAGATCAAGTAGAAAGGCAGATAGAGTCCCGCCTTAGATACAGGTGAAGCCAAAAAAACTACCCTACTGCCCGTGTACGTTTACTACAAGCATTTATAAAAACTACCCTTAAATACAAACTTATTTTTCTTGTCCACGTTCTCTGAGCAACTGACGTAAGAATTGACGATTGATTCGGGTAGTCTTTATGCGTCAATGTGTGCTTGAAGTATACGTACACGGGCAGTAGGGTAGTTTCTTTGGCTTCACCTGTATCTAAGGCGGGACTCTATCTGTCTTTCTACTTGATTTGAGGTTACCGACCAGTAATACGTTTCACGCTATTCATACCTGCAACCACTATCCAAAGCAGTAACAAGCAGTGCGATGATACCGGACTCTACCAGATCAGCTTCGGAAAAATCCAGATTGGAAAAGAAGTGGCGAGCGGCGCGAGCAGCTGTCGCCTTCGTTCCCAGGTCTTCAGACTGCAGCTCTGGAAAACGGAGAAGGGATGACTAAGTAAGATCGGAGATCTTTACGCCGAACTACAACATGGGGCGTTTTAAAAAGGACGTCTACGAGCACCTCTCCGGGCAAAGCCGTTAGTGGGAGGATTAAAGGTTGCATATGATGATGATGAATAAGTAATGTGCAGCCATTGGTGTGATCCAGTTGGAAGGGCAACGTTCCCAGTGAAATTTCAGAGCAAATGGGAGATTAAACATCTTATATCTCAGGGTGAGGAGCGCAGTGCTGTGCCGCGCAGGGTTTTGAATTGTATGAGTTCAAAATTCTGGGTGGCGCAGACCTGGGTGGCCAAACAGCGGCGGCCTTGCTTATTGCGAGGCCCCTGGCAGCAGCAGGTCTTTGCGAGGCACTTTGTCCTTCGTGAAAAGTATGTGATGCGAAAGTAGGACTGGTGGTCTGGTTTAGGTATTTGTCATGTTTGACGAGAAATGCTAGTTATGTATACAATATTTTTAGATAAAAATAAAATTTGAATTTTAAAATATTTTACAATGAAAAATTTACAAATTTAATACATACAGAATTACAGATACGATAAAAAAAATTAAATTGATGTTTGCGGTCTTTCCTAAGACTAAAAAATATGTAGTTAAAAAAATCCATATTTTTTTTATTTGCTTGGGTTGTTGCACGAGGCCCCTGCAAGAGCGAGGCCCGGGCGATTGCCCTGTTCGCCACCCTTTAAGGCCGCCGCTGTGGGCAAACGTGACGTTTAACATCGGGCCAGCGATTTGCTCGTCTCGTCACTCAAAACATTTGTTTGTTTGTTTGTTAGTTCCAATCCAAATGAAAAGCAGTTTACTGTGGTACCTTGTATAATAGCTTTAGGACTGAACACTTTCTTCTTATGAATGAAATCGGGATCATTCATTGTTAGCATAATATCATTCAACATTACTGCATCCCGCCGGATATTCTGAAAGGAAAATGCATTTCAAAGAGTGCCTGATAAAAAACGCAATCAATTCTTACACAAAAATAAGTACAGAAAAAATTAAAAAAAAAAAAATTGTAAAAAAAATTGTAAAAATACTTTAAAAAAAAGACGTGTGGCACTCGGGGACTGCCGCGGTAAGGCTATTGCATAGCATTTTTTATCAACTTATGTGTTAGGTTATTTTCGTTACGGAATTTCTGGATTCGGTCTTCATGCTCAAGGCCCGCGATAGAAGCTATGCAATAGCTTATAAACAGATTCATAAAATAGAAACAAAAAAGAAGAAACATAATAGAAAGAATAAAACAAAAGACTGAGCATACTGGACGCCCCCTCAAAATACAGGGTTATAAGGAAAGAGTATGCTAAGCCGAAAAGGCTTGACATTTTTGTATGGAACAGCTGATTTTGTAGTACAGTATGAGCCCTTTTCAGCTTAGCATACCCTGTCCGTATAGCCCTGTATAAGTACCTAAGTTTCTCGTACATACCTGTCCAATTTGACATTTCTGAAGTAACTCCATTTTCTCGAAGACACCAATTTCTTTGTACTTCAATGATAAAGTCTTTACATTGCCTTCTTCGACTGCAAACTGTGAAAACCCATAATTTATATCATGTTAACATGGTAGCAGACAAACCAAGAGGTATAAAATCTGAATTAATTCAAGTGAACAGGTAAAATTAACCGTGCCGGGCAGGGGGTGAGCCGTGGACTTAACGTCTTTCCACCATTTTTATCAGCACGTAAATGTGACATAGCAAGTAACGATTAACTGCGGCTAATAATCAAATGCGTTGTGTTTTACGCGCCTGGCGTGTGTTGCCGAATTTGCGTTGCACAAAGGAAAACACAAGGGCCCTTATTCGCTATCTACCATCATATTCCACGCCAAAAACGCGTGACGTCATCACACGCACGTAACGTGAACGCGGCTCAGAGTCTTAGCGTGGCATCGCGTTTTAAATTTTGACATTGGCATACGGAATACCATTCCGTGTCGATTCCATGGGTTTGACGTAACGCGGCGCGTTACGTGCTCGTGTGCTCATAGCGAATAAAGGCCCTGGTATGTGTTTTCAGCAGTCAAAGTGTTACAAATGGTGCAAAGACCATTTTTTTATTGTTGGATTGGCTTGTGTTTAACTGCCATTCCACCTGATGGTAACCAATGATGTGGTCTACGATGGAGCACGCTTGCCTAAGCAACCGATTCCCTCGCGACTTGAAGACACCCAGATTATATCTATCGGGAAACACCCACTCGGGCAGAGCATTCTACACTTCAGCGATTTGCACAATAGAAGTGGAATAAAGGATTTCGTACGAATTTTTAGTATATCAACCATAGCACGATGTCGCTTTTTGTTATAATTAAACACGGGAATACTGACGTAAAAATTAAGTCGTCTACCACGACTAGTTTCGGTCACATTTGGTGACCTTCATCAGGTGAGTTTTCAAATGTAACGCGCTCGCGGTTGCGTCTCGCTTGGCATATAAAACGAAAAAAAAAACCAGTGATAACGTGTGTGTCAAAATGTGTGAAAACCACGTTAGTTCCCATAGTTATGATGTCACTTTTTTGTGCCCTTGGTAGTCCAATATTAGATTGGCTAGAGGGAATAAGTAAGATCATGCTGATCTGATACACACTCCCCAAGATCAATCCAATAGAAAGCCGACGGACTACCAACTTTGCGGCGATGTTTGAGACGTTGAAGCTTAATTAGTCTGAACAAGGGAGTCTTTGTTTTGAGTTTGGAATTTGTCCACATCCCATGCCAAAGCTGTTGCAATAGATCGGTAATATCAGTATCTACCCGAAACAAAACGTGCAATCCTTCCAGGACATAATCTGCCAGTTCCAGGTCTGGCGCCGCGAGGAGTGCGCAGTATGGAGACAGCACGTCGCTCGACACGAGCCGCGCGTGCTGTGCCGCTGACCCGTTGAAACAGAGGTTCAAGATCGCCATCGCTGCTGGCCTTGCGTACCTATACAAAGAAATGTCTGAAGTACCTACTACCTACCTGTAATACAAAGCTGTAAGGAAAGCCGTGGTAGCTCAGTAGGAGAACAGCCGCTTCGCATTCTTGAGGTGGCGGGCTCAAACCCCGACTCGTACCAATGAGTTATTTGGGACTTATGTACGAATTTACAAACCACTCGGGCTTTTCGATGAAGGAAAACATCGTGAGGAAACCTGCACATTTCCGAAGAAGAAATTCAATGGCGTACGTGAATCCAGCCCGCACTTGGCAGCGTGGTGGTATACGGCCTAATCACCCTTCTAGGGTAGACTTGTATCCCAGCAGTGGGAGGATTAAAGGTTGCATATATGATGATGATGATGATAAGGAAAGGGTATGCTAAGCGGAAAAGGACTAGTATTCAATATTACGAAGAACTTTTACTATGGTGCTAACAATGAAATCAGCTGTTCCATACACTTAATCGAGGGTTTTGACATATTCCTGTGAAACAGCAGGTTTTTTTCTCGACTTCAGGGTTGGTTTCATAATAAAAGTTGTCCATAATGATGAGTACTATAAGCTCTTTTCGGCTTAGCATACCCTTTCGATACAAGCAATGCGAATGGAACTGCTGAACCTTGAATCAAAAACGAGACGAGAGAATTAGTTTGCTAGTTATTTTACTAATTTGTATCACAGCAGCTGAAATGTTTATTCTTCTGAGTTACAGTATCCAAAAGCAGCTCTGAGCAAGTATACCTAATATCACAGTTTGGCGCGTGTGTCGATGTGTTTGTCAGTGTCGTCGTACCTTCCAAGTGGCTCAACTGATTTCAGCTATTTCTTTGTTTTAAAGGTGACTGACAATGGACTTAGCGGTAATTAACTCAAGTTTAGCCATCTGCACATGCTACCAGCGCTTTTCTTTAGGGTTTTAAAACGTTACTTACTCGAGCATTCCATCGGCTAGTATTTCCGCTAGGGCTGCAAGAACGCCTTTCTCCAGAAAAAGTTGGATGGTACTCTGGGTTTTAGTGAAGATATTTGTGGTGGCCTGGAGCGCGTACTGCCTTAGGGTGGGCTGGCTGCACTGGATCAAAGACACGATGTGCTCGAGGCAGCTATCTTCAAGACAGCTGCCGGTCTAAGGAGGTATACATTTGGATGTTTCACACTCGTAGCTCTTGGTTGTTGGAAATATTCTGATTATCGTCAGCCTGCTTGTTGTCTGTCTGTCTGTCTGTCCGCCCATCCGTCCATTCGTCCGTCCGTCCGTCCGTCCGTCCGTCCGTCCGTCCGTCCGTCCGTCCGTCCGTCCGTTGCTAAACGTTGCTTAAAGTCAGTCACTGCTCTGACAACTTCTCACAAACGTGAAACGTCAGGTTCACGTACGAAAACAAGATAGAGAACTGGTTAACTTTGTAGGCTTTATAAGTTCATACCTGAACATCGTGTCTGGCGACCATATTGACAATGTAGCTTATAGCAGCTATCTTCACTTGAGAGACCTCGTGCTCCAGCAGAGCCACGATACTCTCGGTGATTCCGGGCTCTGCTTGCACCATTTTCCTTATATCCTCATCCGGAGAATACATTAGATTCACTAGGATTAGGCATGCAGTCTCTGTAAAGATTTAACAGTATGTTACTGGTGCGATAAGTATGGAATTCAAGTTACTGTATTATGAGTAGTTTTATGTAATTGAGTGGCGAGACGAGCAAATCGCTCGATTAATGTTAAACACGTTTGCCTATAACAGGTCTGCGTCACCCAGAATTTTGAACTCGCAGAATTCAAGACCCTGTGTGGCACAGCACTGCGCTTGTCACCCTTAGATATAAGATGTTTAATCTCCCATTTGCCCTGTAATTTCACTGGAAATAATTCCCTTCCAACCGGAACACAGTAATGTTTGCACATTACTGCTTGGCGGTGGAATAACTGGCAAAGGTGTGGTACTTTCCCAGGCGTTCTCTGCAAAAGAGTCCTACCACTACAAAAATGCTCTACAAAAACTGTCTATGCTTACCTAGGATATATGAATCTTCATGATGCAGTAGCTCAGATATGTGGGGTAGCGCCGGCGCTACAAGGTCGATTTCTATCAACGAATGTCTGAAAGTACAATTTCAATAATTTATCTGCGTATACAAAAGGATCAAATCGTTTCATTCCCGACTTGAAAACACCCAAATTATTTTGGGAAACACTCACTCAAGCATACCGTGTGATTCACCGCTCTATCTGTTCGCACAACAAAAGTGGCATCAAAGCGTTTCGTAAGAATTTTTGGATTTCAACCATCAAAGGATGTCTTTTTGTGCCCTTGTTTTTTATGTGTCCAATAGTGGTTGTTATATTAAAATTACCTGAACAGTCCATATAAGCTCTGTACGTAGATCTTTAATTGTATGAGCGGTGTCTCCGGCCGCATCTGAGCGAGAATGGCCGGCACTGCGCCCTGCGCGCGGACCAAGTCTCGCACCTCCGGCCCGAGGCTGGCAACGTCTCCTAGCGCCGTAGCTGCTGCCAACGTGATCTCACTTCCGTGAAATAGGAGACCCACTAGCTTGGCAATGACTCCACTCTGTATAAACATACAATACAGTATCGTTAAGTAACCGACATAGCTCGAAGGATTAGCAAACTGAAGTGGCAATTGGCTTGCCATATCTGTAGAAGAACCGACAACCGTTGGGGTAGACGGGTTCTAGAGTAAAGACCACGGATCGGGAAACGTAGAGTAGGGCGCCCTGCGGCCAGGTAGAGCGATATCCTGCGTAAGGTGGCAGGTAGCAAGTGGATGCATAAGGCAGAAAATCGTGCCTTGTGGCGATCTCTAGGAGAGGCGCACATAATTATGTCCAGCAGTGGACAAACATGAGATAGGCTGGTGATGATCATGACAATACAATAACTCTTACAGTAATGTTATTTAAAAAATAAACTAAACACTTTTTGTCCAATTTCAGGATAGGAATAATTAACGAAAACAATTCTGAACCATACGTGTTTTCAGCTTGGTGCATCATCAGAGACAGTCTTTCTCCTGGTGGCCGTCTTACCTTCGATTTCTTACCTTTCGGCTAGATACATATTAGGTTGTACTTTCATCATATTTTTCCTTACCTTGACGACAGTCACTGAGAAGTCCTGTGGGCCAGATTTGAAGTCGGTGAGCTCCTTGAGCGCTTTTTTATACAGCTCTGAGCTAAAAAAAATACAATAGTTAATGAAACTGTTGCATAAAGAGGGGTATTAAAACACGATTAGTGTGTTATTAATGTATAAATAGGCTTACGTATTCATAAGGTTTTGTTACCTGTAGGTAGTTTGAAATGCTAGTGAGGTATGTTTTCTAAATTTGGCTTGGACTGGGTTTTCCTCGCGGTACGCCGCAAGGCGCTCTCGTTCAAGTTTCTGCCTTTAACAAAAATATTATATTACTAACGACCTGCCCCGGCTTTGCACGGGTATAAAGTGTATAGCCTATGTTACTCAGGGATAATGTAGCAATCTAATGGTGAAAGAATTTTTGAAATCGGTCCAGTAGTTTTTGTGTTTATTCAACACAAACATACAAAAATACAAATCTTTCCTCTTTATCTTATCTTCTTAATATATATAAATCTCGTGTCACAATGTTTGTCCTCAATGGACTCCTAAACCACTTAACCGATTATAATAAAATTCGCACACCATGTGCAGTTCGATCCAACTTGAGAGATAGGATAGTTTAAATCTCAAATTATAGTCGCAATTTTAATTTATTGCAAATTATATATATACTGATAATTTTTAGTTAGCATCAACATACTACGGTTGCTATAGTTACGCAATGGCTTTTGACAGGACAACGTCTGTCGAGTCAGCTAGTAATATTAATATATATTATAGTATATAGATAAAACAACATAGTGAAAAATAAGTTTAAAATCTTCCTAAAGTCGGCCGCTACAGCTATATTTTATTTTTATATATTTTTTTGTGTTTAAAAAATCAGCTGTTATAAACATTTTGTCGGGAGTCATAAACATTTTTCATTTTCATTTTTCATGTTAATTTTAGTTTTTTTGGATGTCAGCGTTCATCCAATAGTAAAAGTTGTTCATAATGATGTACTACGAGCCCTTTATTTAACATACCCTTATAAACCAGTATTATGCTTTACCTATATATAAAACTGCTTAAAGTTAGTCAGTGTCTAAAAAATTGTCAGAGAACTTTAAGCAGTGACTAACTTTAAGCAGGCATTATAAGTAAGGTCTAAAATGCCTACTAATTTTAGTATCACTAATCAGAGAGGTTTCAGACACGACGCATTCTGGTCTGTTTTCTCAGCGGTCACTGAGAAAAATGTCCATCTAAATTCCGCTAAAAGAATGATGAATTCACTTCCCTTCACACAATTCATCAAAATTCCGATGAATTCACTTAAAGTACGGAGTATACTTATATCACCAAAAAGTCCAGTTTTTACGGTGACAACTATTATGATATATGGTTGTCACCGTAAAAACTAGTACTAGCACCAGTTTTTAGGGTGACAATCATATTATGATGGTTGTCACCGTAAAAACTGGTGCTAATCATCGTACTTTTTGGTGATATCAGTATGCTCCGTACTTTAGGTGAATTCATCGGAATTGTGATGGCCATTCTCAGTGTATATCCGCCTTGTAAACCAGAGGTCCTGGGTTCGATTCCCGACCGGGCAGATGTTTGAAGGGTGACTATAAATATCTGCTCTGGGTCTGGGTGTTAGTTGTCCTTGTCTTTGTGTTCCATGGCATCTCCGGCACAGGGAATCCTAGTTATGAGTGTGAAACTTATTTTTTTTACCTTAGGGGTTTGATCAAGTCTCGATGTATCGCATGACAGATTTTGTCCGTTGCTAAGATAGCATTCGTCACTAGAGAAGGTTCCTTGCAATCGAGAAGGCAGGCGATATGCCTGAGGCAGTCCGCATCAAGACAGCGCTTTATCTGCGGCAAAAAGATATATTTTGAGAAACAAGCTTTTATTGTATTGTCATCGGAGTTACACAGGTTTATCAAGAGTTACAGCTCAATCAGACATCGGAAATTTCACAATTCAGTTGTAAGATTTAACCCAAAAATCAAAATAACAAACAGGATATTCCTAAGCTTAAAAAAAACAAAAACATTAATAAGACAGAATCCAAATGAGAACGAAAAATGAGCAAATGAGCAGGGTCCTGAATTTTAAGAGTTCAAAATTCTAGATGGCGCAGACCTATTATGGGCAAACTTGACGTTTAACATCAGGCGAGCAATTTGCTCGTCTCGTCACTCAATTGCATTAAAAAATAAGAAACCTAGTACCTGTGTGATGTTCCCTTTAACAATTACATTCGATACGGCACGAAGAGCTGCTTCCTTCACTTCCGCCGCCGTGTGCCCCATCAGAGCTACGACGCGGTCCGTGAGCCCGGGCATGGCTTGAATCACCTCTATCCGGTCGATAGTTTGCATCAGGCCAGAGATGGCGTAGCACGCATTTTCTGCAAATAAAAGTTACTAAGAATTTCATATGCTGGCACTTTACATTCAAATCAAATATGTTTATAAAGGGTATACTAGGCCGAAAAAGGCTCATAGTACTCATTATGAACAACTTTTAATATGGGACCAACCCAGAATTCGCTAAAAAATCAGCTGTTCCATACATTTTGTTGAGTGTCATTGACATTTTTCTATGGAACAGCTGATTTTTTTTTCGCGAGTTTCGGGCTGGTCTTATAGGTATAAGTTGTGCATAAAGATGAGTTCTATGAGCCCTTTTCGGCTTAGCATACCTTTATGAATAACCCTATATAATACCCCATCAACAACATTTAACATTTAAAAATTAGCTGAGTTAGCAACTCAGATCAAGTAGAAAGGCAGAGAGTCCCGCCTTAGATACAGGTGAAGCCAAAAAAACTACCCTACTGCCCGTGTACGTATACTTCGAGTACATAATTATTGACGCATAAAAGCAGAGCCAGAATGGCTCAACGGATCTGGATGAAATTTGGCACAGAGATAGATTATAGTCTGAAATAGAACATAGGCTACTTTTTATCCCGGTAAACATACTAATATTAATTTCTACATTAAAAAGAATGGATGAGCAGTCAATTCTGAAATATTAGTCGTTTCACTAAACATAAACCCAGTACTTAGGCTCAGATCAAGTAGAAAGGCAGAGAGTCCCGCCTTAGATACAGGTGAAGACAAAAAAGCTACCCTACTTCCCGTGCACGTATACTTCAAGCGCACATTGACGCATAAAAACTACCCGAATCAATCGTCAATTCTTACGTCAGTTGCTCAGAGAACGTGGACAAGAAAAATAAGTAGTAATGAGGGTAGTTTTTATGCGTCAATATGCTTGAAGTATACGTACGCGGGCAGTAGGGTAGTTTTTTTGGCTTCACTCATCTGAGTATTTAGGTATTTTTACGATTAGACTCACCCAGTACTTTTGGATCCTTAATACCTAACAGCTTGTAAATGTAGGGCAATGCTGGATAAACAAGCTCTAGCTCGACCATTACGTCATCGGGTCTGAAATAACAAGACTATTTACCAACAAGTATTGTTACAACAAAAGATTGTTACTATTTAAAGGCACAGTGAGTGGGAGGAGGTGGAGGACCATCAAAATCAGATATTAGAAGTTTTGTTATCAAGCGATTCCATTTTGATCCAGACGCCGTGGAATATAATTTTTTTTTTATTTAATTGAATGACGAGACGAGCAAATCGCTCGCCTGATGTTAAACGTCACGTTTGCTTCATAATAGGTCTACGCCACCCAGAATTTTGAACTCGCAGAATTCAAGACCCTGCGTGGGCCAGCACTGCGCTCGTCACCCTGAGATATAAGATGTTCAATCTCCCATTTGCCCTGAACTTTCACTGGAAACAATGCCCTTCCAACCGGAACACAGTAATGTTTGCACACTACTGCTTGGCGGTGGAATAACTGGCAAAAGTATGGTACTACCCTTCTTCTTCTTAAACTCCTCTTTCAAGAACAAAAAAGAAGATAACATCATAGATAGATAGATAGATAAACTCTTTATTGTTCACATCATACTTGCAGAAGTAGCTGTAAGCCACCACACAAGCCCTCAGCACCTCCACCGGCTTGTCCGGCCGCATGACGGGCCGCATGGCTGGCACGGCCCCGTAAGCCAGCACGATGTCCCGCAAGTCCCAGCCGTGTAAGGAAATGTTCGCAAGTACTTCAACCGCTCGTATGACTACCAGGTCTTCGTGAGCCAGCAGGGCAATCAGCCTGGGTACGGCATCACGCTGAAAAAAATAAAATGAAGCTGGGAACTTGGAAATTGTTTCATTTATTTGACCAAGGATTTGTACCTTTAGTTATTATGAATGTTAAAGCACTCAGTTTTTGAAGTTGAGTTCTTTCGAACTTATGCAGGTACGAACTTACATACCACTGGCTTTTCGGTGAAGGAAAACATCGTGAGGAAATCTGCATACGTCCGGAGAAGATTCAATGGCGTAAGTCAATCCACCAACCCGCACTTAGCAACGTGGCGGAATACGGCCTGATCACCCTTCGAGTGTAGACCTGTGTCCCAGCAGTGGGAGGATTAAAGGTTGAAAATGATGATGATGAAAGAACTCAGGCGGATTGAACACGGCTAGAACTAAACCCTGTAAAACTAAACAGTACAAGCTGAGGTTTCACCCGTGGTCAAAGACATATCACGACCTTCCATCGAACAAATAATGCCTTCGTGCTCATTTTCGTTAAGCAAAAATACTTCAGAAAACAAAAATAAGTCGACTCATTTCGACAGAACGCGATCAATGGCATAAGCATAATTTATTTTATCTACACTAATGTTATAACATTCTACTTATGTTTCCAATACTTGTGTTATAATGACTACTGTTATAGCACAGACAACATTTAAGCAATTTCACATGATGTTATAATATCCACATCGATGTCGTAATGAGTCATTATAACATCGCGCGCTCGCTCCTGATTGCGCGCCAAGTTCACTGTGACAATACACGTTTTTATTAGTGAAGATAAACGTATTTTATCAAGTATTGGAAACATAAGTAGAATGTTACAGCATTAGTGTAGGTAAAGTAGTGTATGCAACTGCATATAACACAGGTATTAAAACACTCGTTACTATTATGAAACTCGCTGCGCTCGTTTCATAAACACACTCGTGTTTTAATACCCTTCATTATATGACAGTTGCATAAACTACTATTATTTTATTCGAAGTAAGATGATATAGGTATGTTTATGTGGTTACAACTTACAACAAAGATTTAATCATAATCATCATCATAATAAAAAAATTGAAAAAAAAATTGAAATGATACTTATACCTACTATAGAAACTAACGTGGTTTTCACACATTTTTGTTATAATTGTGAGTGCCAAACGAGACGCAACCGCGAGCGCGTCACGTTTGTAAA
Organism: Alcis repandata; assembly: GCA_949125135.1. NCBI lineage: Eukaryota > Metazoa > Arthropoda > Insecta > Lepidoptera > Geometridae > Alcis > Alcis repandata. The sequence goes on from OX421251.1 coordinate 1,564,875, forward strand.
CTCGCCTGATGTAGGTCACCGAATGAGACCGAAACTAGTCGTAGTAGACGACATAACTTTTACGTGAGTATTCCCGTGTTTAATTATAACAAAAATGAAATTATATACTTATCTATACTAATATTATAAAGAAGTAAAGTTTGTGTGTTTGTATATTTGTTAAATTGTAAGGGGTAATCTCGGGATCTACTGAACCGATTTTAAAAATTCTTTCACCAATAGAAAGCCACATTATTGCTGAGTGTCATAGGCTATATTTATTACCTGAAAAAATTAGGGATCCTTACTAAAACTTCAATAGTGTAACCCAAGGTGTAAAAAAATTATCCATAAAATGTCTTTCATCGCATACGCTGCGGAAACTATTGATCATAGACCTAAAAAATGTTCTACAATATTAAAGAACAAATTGATATCTACAAAAAACGTCGCGATACCATATGTCCAACTATTGTAGTTACGTCACTATAACTACTTTTTTACATTTTAAAAGTTGATAAAAATGCCGACTAAAATCAGAATGAATGTCCACCCGAGCGAAGCCGGGACGGGCCGCTAGTTTTTTTTATAAATCTGAGAATTACAAGAGTTTCACTTACTTCTACGACAGCCACGATGTGTTGACGTCTCTTAGAAGTAGAAATGTTGGTGAGCGCGCAAGTCGTGTAGTACTTGAAGTCGTAGCTGAAATATAATTAAATTAATTTTCAAAATATTTCAAAAAACAAGCTTTTATTGCATTGTGATCGGGTTCAAACAATCATGGAATTTCATGTAATTCATGTCATGTAATTTATGAATGTCATGTAATTTATGGATGTTCCTATACGTGTAATGTGATAATTGTGATAATTAACACTTTAACTGCGGCTAATAATCACATGCGCTTGCCTTAAGTGCGGCTAATAGTCAAATGAGTTGTGTTTTACGCGCCTGGCGTGTGCAGCCGCATTCGCGTTGCACAAAGGGAAACAGAAGGTATGTGTTTTCCGCAGTCAAAGTGTTAAATGCGTTTAGTATACTTACTTGGCTGGGTCGTGAAACATCCTCATTAGGGGAGTGAGTACGTCCATTTGCATAATCCGTTGTTTCTGGGAAGTGAATCACAAGAATTGAATTTATTTTTAAATAAATCTACATAATACAGGGTTATTCATAAAGGATATGCTAAGCTGAAAAGGGCTCATAGTACTCAATACTCATTATTATGAACGACTTTTACTATGGGACATACCAAGAATTCGCGAAAAAAATCAGCTGTTACATATATTTTGTTGAGTGTCGTTGACATTTTTCTATTATTATTTATGAATAACCCCATATAGTAAAAACAATTTTAGAACATCTAGTAGAGCATTCTCTATTATGTTTTTGTATATTTTAATAAGTTTCGTGCATGTATTACAAATTTTTCATGCATATTTCAAGCTTAATAGCTTAAGAACTTAAAATATGCACAAAAAATGTTTGTTGAAAAAAATTGTTGAAAAAAAAAATAAAAACTTGTTGCTGCATATAATCCGGTCCTTACTGATAATTACCTGAGCGTCGGTTCCATTCAGCATGTTGCCTACAGCGCCTAACGCGGCGTACTGCACGCCCAGCGCCTCGTGGCTCATGAGCCGCACGAGGCGCGCCGCGAGCCCGGCCACGGCCAGCACCGGCGCCACTCGCTCGTCCGGACCGTCTATTATACACTGTATGACGTAGGCCGCGTTTGCTGCAATTCAAATTAATATCCAAGTAAGCATGCCCTGGGAAAAAAACTAAAAAAAAAAGAAAGAAAAATTATGTGCTAAGTAAAAGAAAAAAAAACTAAAAAAATATATAGATAAGTAAAAGAAAAGAAAAGAAAAGAAAAGAAAAGAAAAGAAAAGAAAAGAAAAGAAAAGAAAAGAAAAGAAAAGAAAAGAAAAGAAAAGAAAAGAAAAGAAAAGAAAAGAAAAGAAAAGAAAAGAAAAGAAAAGAAAAGAAAAGAAAAGAAAAGAAAAGAAAAGAAAAGAAAAGAAAAGAAAAGAAAAGAAAAGAAAAGAAAAGAAAAGAAAAGAAAAGAAAAGAAAAGAAAAGAAAAGAAAAGAAAAGAAAAGAAAAGAAAAGAAAAGAAAAGAAAAGAAAAGAAAAGAAAAGAAAAGAAAAGAAAAGAAAAGAAAAGAAAAGAAAAGAAAAGAAAAGAAAAGAAAAGAAAAGAAAAGAAAAGAAAAGAAAAGAAAAGAAAAGAAAAGAAAAGAAAAGAAAAGAAAGGAAAAGAAAAGAAAAGAAAAGAAATTATTTTTTTCTCTGATTTCCTGAAAATTAAGTACCTACTATGAACCTTTTTAACCGACTTCAAAAAAGGAGGAGGTTATCAATTCGTCTGTATGTTTTTTTTTTTTTTTTTTTTATGTTTGTTACCTCATAACTTTTGACTGGGTGAATCGATTTTGATAATTCTTTTTTTATTAGAAAGCTGACGCTTCCCATTTGGTCCCATTTCAATTTCGTCCAGTTCTGATAATGGTATCCATGATAAAACCATATAAGTCTTAAATTTGCATTAAGTACGTGCGCGACAAATAGATGAATAACTCAATAGTCGGTCTCTTGAAGTCGGTTTTTGTTTTTTGTTTTGTAAAATAATGTTCTTGTTTGGTTTAGCATACTCTTTACTTTTAACCCTGTATATAGGCAGACTTTTCATATCAACGCCCAGCTTGAACTGCTGCTCTCAGAAACGTAAATTTCGGGAAGTATGTTAAGAAACAAATTTGCATTCAACCCCCAAAAGGATGAAATGTGGTGATATTGGTATGAAAAAATTGAAATTGTTATTGACGAGACGAGCAAATCGCTCGCCTCATGGTAAACGTCACGTTTGCCCGTAACAGGTCTGCACCACTCAGAATTTTGAATTTTGAACGCAAAACCCGGCGCGGTACAGCACTGCACTCGTCACCCTGAGATATAAGATGAGTAATCTCCTATTTGCCCTGTTTCACTGGAAACAATGCCCTTCCAACCGGAACACAGTAATGTTTGCTACTGCTTGGCGGTGGAACTGGCAAAGGTGTGGTACTTCCCCAGGTGGGCTCCGCAAAAGAGCTCTACCACCAGCACTCGTACGAAACGCTTTGATTCCACCTTTATTGTGCGAACCGCTACGGTGTGGAACGCTTTGCCTGAGTGAGTGTTTCCCGATAGATATAATCTAATCTATTTAATGATTTTGTGTATTATAAATAATGTAATAAAATTTTGCATACCATTACGGTTGAAGCATGGCGGACTAACTCTATCTCAAAACTTTTTACTAACAACCATTTCAATTGTAATAACCCATGTTTCGTGAATAAAAAGATTTGAATTTAGGTGTCTTCAAGTCGCGAGTGAATCGGTTTCTTCTAGGCAAGCATGCTCCATCGTAGACCGTATCGTTGCTTACCATCAGGCGAAATCAAATGCAAGCCTATTACTGAATAAAAGAAAAAAAAACCTTGTTCAGACTTACTCAGGACACCTTCATCTTCAACCTCTAGTAGATCACGTACATAGGGCAGCACCGGTGCCACGACTTCAAAATTCATTTCAAACGAACTGAAAACAAAAAGAACACACTGAGAAAGAATTCACCTAAAGTACGGAGCATCGTGATATTTACCAAAAAGTACGATGATTAGCACCAATTTTATGGTGACAACTGAGTCATATAGAACCAAATCCAGCAACATCCATGTATACTAAAAAGCCGGTAGGCATTTTTAAATATAAAAAATTATATAAAAATGATGGGATAATGCTGTTTCTGCTACCAACCTCAATCTAAAACATTCATTTTGTATAGGATGATGCTAGTTTTGACACGATTTTATTATTCGATCAAGTAACAATAAGAGAATTAAGAAAATTAAAAAAATGGGATGTTGCTACCTTTGGTTCTATATGACTCTAACTATCATAATGTATGGTTCTCACTCTAAAAACTGTGCTAGTACTAGTTTTTACGGAGACAACCATAAAAGTTGTTCAAAATGATGAGTACTATAAGCCCTATTCGGCTTAGCATACCCTTTATGAATAACCCTGTATAATACTTACCACAACATGTGGCAAGATTGCAAAATGTCCCTCAATCTCTTTGGGCGAGTTGTATCTCGCAGGTATGGCAGCATGGCTTGCAGGGCTCCGTGTTCCAGGATCATATCTCTTGAATCGATGTCTTTGTTGACTAGGTTCCCGAGAGTCGCGCACACCGCTTCTGGTATACCCACTCCGCGACGCAGCAGCCCTATTAACTTGGGGACAGCTCCACTCTGTTCGAAAAAATTAAATAGTTTAAAAAACTAAAAAACACGCATTGTCATCGGTCTTTAACAGGTGTGCAAAGTTTGAATTAAATCTGATCGTTCAAACTAGGGCAAAATCGAGCTCAAAGGAGTCGGTTACATACATACATACAGGTGAAACTAATAAAAGCGTGTTAAAAAGAACAAAAACCAAAGAAAAAACAACAAAAATAATATTGACGTTTCAAAATACTCATTATTATGAACGCGAAAGTTTGTGAGTATGTTTGTTGCTCTTTCACGCAAAAACGGCTGAACGGATTTGCATGAAATTTGGAATGAATGTTGTTCATTGTCTGGATTAACACATAGGCTACTTTTTATCTCGGAAAATGCGGGTGAAACTGCGGGGCGCAGCTAGTTTAAAAAAAATATATAAGTGACAAACAAACGGTGGGCCACGTGCCTCCTAGTCAGGTTGTAATTCTATAAGCGAAAAATATAGAAAAACTAGCGGCCCGTCCCGACTTCGCACGGGTAGACATTCATTTTTTAAACATTTTGGGATAAACGTAGAGTAAATGTGTCTTGATGATATTTGAGCACGCAATTCAATGTCAAATGTTACATTAAAAAAGTTTACATTGTCCAAAGCGCTAAGTACCTATTCTTAAATTTTCTAAGTTTCGCGTAATTTTTTCTTTCTTTAATTGTTAGGAGAAGGTCCTAAACCTTCTCCTAACAATAACAAAAACAACAAAAAAAAAATGAAATCGGTCCAGCCGTTCACGCGTGATGGCGTGACCAAGGAGATAGGGATTCATTTTTTATATAATATATAGATATAAAATTTAGCTTTCATCATAATTCTTGTTGAAATCTCTCAAACGCACAAATACTAGCATTTTTGTGCCATTTAAAAAATGTGGAATAGAAATGTAAAATATGGAACTACAGTATAATCTTAGTATATACATATTATACTAGCTGACTCGACAGACGTTGTCCTGTCAAAAGCCATTTCGTAACTATAGCAACCGTAGTATGTTGATGCTAACTTGTCAATTTATAGTAAAAATTATCAGTATATATATAATTTGCAATAAATTAAAATTGCGACTATAATTTGAGATTTAAACTATCCTATCTCTCAAGTTGGATCGAACTGCACATGGTGTGCGAATTTTATTATAATCGGTTAAGTGGTTTAGGAGTCCATTGAGGACAAACATTGTGACACGAGATTTATATATATTAAGATAAATTACGTATCACGTTGTTTGTCCGCTATAGACTCCTAAACTACTTAACCGATTTCAATCAAATTGGCACACCGTGTGCAGATCTAACTTAGGAGATAGGATAGCTCACATCTCAATTTATAGTAAAAAAAAAATGAAAAATTAGAAAATTTAAAAATACTTAAACCATAATTTAACTTTAGCGCTTTGGACAATGTACACTTTTTTAATGTAACTTTTGACATTTGACATTTGACATAGAATTGACGCAATGGCTTTCTTTACCAATTCGAATTAAATAGTCATCGTTAAGACAGGACAACTTCTGTCGAGTCAGCTAGTAATATAAATATATAATAGTTAAAAAAAACTAAAAAACATGCTTCAAAATCGCGCCCAAAGGAGTCGGTTAGAAACATACAAACAAACATACAAGTGAAGCTAATAAAAACCGTGTAAAAATAGTTTCTTCTTACTTGTATGACAGCTTGGGAGTATATTCTTTTATCACAGGTAATGTAGTTAAGTGCACAGATAGCGCGATGTTGCAAATTGCGGCTGAAAATGTAAAGAAAAATAATTAACAATATAATTATTTAACGAGCAAAACTGTATGCGTTAGAGCAACTGAACGAATCCGAATATTTTTTGCACGTAGTTAAAAACCTGGCGCCCCTAGCCAAGTTGCTCTATAAATCGAAAGGCTATAGAAAAATATGACAATTACGAGTATATATATGGAATTACATTAACATGATATTTCTGTAATCTGTTTATAGATTCTACAGGGTTATTCATAAAGGGTATGCTAAGCCGAAAAGGGCTCATAGTACTCATCATTATGAACAACTTTTACTATGAGACCAACCCAGAATTCACGAAAAAAAAATCAGCTGTTCCACACATTTTGTCGAGTGTCATTGACATTTTTGTATGGAACAGCTGATTTTTTTTCACGAATTTCGGGTTGGTTCTGAATAACCCTGTATATTCTGATTTAGAAATGACATTCCCTTGTCCTAGTTTTCTATAGCATTTCGATTTTAGAATTACAGCTTAGGTATAAGCAAACCATATAGGTAAATAACTGGCGGGACGCTCGCGGGGTGAAACGGGTGTGCTCCGGCGCTTTGGACGCCCGCTTCGCCCCGCGGGCGACCCGCGAGTTATCTAGTTTGCCTATAGGTTATTTTTTTTAATGTAATATAATGACGAGACGAGCAATCGCTCGCCTGATGTTAAACGTCACGTTTGCCCATAACAGGTCTGCGCCACCCAGAATTTTGAACTTGCAGAATTCAAGATCCTGCGCGGCACAGCACTGCGCTCGTCACCATGAGATATAATCGTTAATCTTCTATTTGCCCTGTAATTTCACTGGAAACAATGCCCTTCCAACCGGAACACAGTAATGTTTGCACATTACTGCTTGGCGGTGGAATAACTGGCAAAGGTGTGGTTGAATTCCAAAACCCCTTCTCTCGAGGCATTGATTAATGGGCGATCCCTTACCAGTCGTATCTATCCAAAGCCGCAACGAGAGGCGCGACAATGCCGGCCTCGAGCATGGCGGCGCGGGGCGAGTCTTGCTTGCAAAGCATGACTAGAGCAGCGCCCGCGGCACGCGTCTGCGTCGCCAGCTCTTCAGAATTTAGACCTGATGAAGAAGACAACTTTTTGGAGCGTCGGGGCGCGTAGTTTTTAGTAAGAGGGAGATGTATGCAAGGAATGTCGGTGGCAGCAGTTTGCGGCGCATCCAGGTTAAAATAAATAAATGAATAACGTTTCACACTCATAGCTCCCCACTAGGATACCCTGTGTCGGGGATGCCATGGAACACAAAGACAAGGACAACTTACACCCAGACCCAGAGCAGATACTTAAATTTATTCAAGCATCTGCCCGGCCGGGAATCGAACCCGGGACCTCTGGCTTAAAAGGCGGATATACTACCGCAGAGCCAAACAAGTCGTCAAACAAGTCGGTTGCTCCGCCAACGCTTGCCACCCGCAGTCTTCCTTCGACCTTTAGTCCGAATACGTCGTGCACAATAAGAAATGTGTTTACGAGTACAAATTAAAAGATAAAAAATCGAACATTTCTTCCAGCATCTGAGCTTTTAGCAGTGTTTAGATGTTTTATGTATTGATTTTGTATCTCCTAAAGGCACAAGAGGAAACTGAAGCCACTTGTGTGTTTGAACGTACCTTGCACAATCTCTGCCAAAGTGAACGAGTCATCGCCATAGATAACGACATGCTCCTCTCTGGCTTGTTGGCGAAGAAGGACGCTCAACAAAAGGCTGTTGCTACGATTGACCTGCAAAATATTTTCTTTTTTTTTATGTATTTGAGCGACGAGACGAGCAAATCGCTCGCCTGATGTTAAACGTCACGTTTGCCCATAACAGGTCTGCGTCACCCAGAATTTTGAACTCGCAGAATTCAAGACCCTGCGCGGCACAGCACTGCGCTCGTCACCCTGAGATATATGTTGTTTTTCTTGTCCACGTTCTCTGAACAACTGAAGTAAGAATTGACGATTGATTCGGGTAGTTTTTATGCGTCAATGTGTGCTTGAAGTATACGTACACGGGCAATAGGGTAGCTTTTTTGGCTTCATCTGTATCTAAGGCTTCTTTATACTTGATCTGAGCATCATCTACAACTTCTATCATCCCACTGCTGGGTATATGGATCTTTCTTATTGTGTTATCTGCTTAGATCCAATCGGATACAGGTTTAATGACGTAGGCATCTCTTAAAAAATTAACCCCTAGAAGGGTGAAACCAGGGGTCTAACTTATCAATCAAAATAGGTGCGAGTGAAGCCGCTGGTAAAAGCTAGTTACAAAATAAAAGGAGTCGAAGTACCAGTAAAACGTCACATACCTTATTGAGTTTAAGATTCATCAACCGTTGTAAATGGTCGAGGACGCCAATTTCATCCAGCTTCAACGAAAAAGCTTTTAGATTGCCGCCATCTTCTGCAGCCTGTAAATATTTCCTAGTCTACAAGATATTCGATTTAACGACACACATTTGTTTTATTTTGTTTATTAGACACATGAACAAATCACAATCATTATACAGGGTTACAAAAAGGGTATGCTAAGCCGAAAAGGGCTCATAATTATGAACAACATACAATGGGATCAATACTCAAATCAAGAAAAAAATCGGTTGTCTGTAGCCCCATCCACATGCTTGGCAAACAATGGCAAACAGCCAACAGCAAACAGCAAACACGGACGTGTGGATGGGAGTTTGTCGTTGTTTGCCTGTTTGTGTTTGTGTTGGGCAGTGTTCGGCATCGGTGTCGGTTTTTCTTGCCAGATCAAAGGCTGTTTGGCAAACAGTTTGCGACGTATCCACACATTTGAAAAATTAAAAAACAAACTTTTAAAAATGAATGCACCCATTAATTTTTAAAAGTTTTTGAGCGGGAAAATTGACGTTACTTCTTGTGTCAAAACAAATCTCAAGAATAATCGTGATTGTGTGTAAACGTTCGCCAAGCATGTGGATGGCTGTTTGTGTTGGGTGATTGTGGTTGGTGTTTGGGACTTTGTTTGCTGTTTGCGGTGTTTGTGACAAACAGCCAGCGTGTGGATGGGCCTTGTAAAGTCGGTTTACTGACGATAGTTGAACGTGACAACGTCATAAGAAAATACTGATGGAATGGTTTCATTTTTCAAAAATAGAATATAGGAAATCACAATTTCACTCAGAGCGAGGTAACGCCTCATCGAGGTAACGGCACATACGTCACACTTTTTTCGTATTTGCACCCGGCTCCATCGAATTAGAAGACGTTACCACGTCAAAAATGACTGTTTTATAGAATAATGATAATGACACTCGACAAAATATATGGAACGGCTAATTTATTTTTTGCAATGACTATGCGCCATTTTCGACTTCTACCCGTTCTTTGTTAGGCGCTATGCAGAGGTGGAAAAAAACTTCTGAATTTCGAATCTCGAATCGTTTGGATTTCGAAACGTGATCTCAAAGGCGCTGTTAAAATACGTACTTCTATCAAAGGATGCAGTCCGTTCAGCACACAGTCCAGCAGTCCAGGGTCGCGGTCGGCCGCCGCGAGCAGCGCGCAGTACGGCGGCAGCACGCCGGCTGGGACCAAACACGCGAGCTGCGCGGCCGACCCGTTCCTGCACAGACAGGTGATCGCCACCCCTGCTTGCTTTCGACACCTGCAGAGGACAACAATTAAAAACCTACAATAGGGTTTTACACCCATTTTTAAAAAGTGTCTCAATTAGATTTTGTAGTACTAGTGAACCACTAAAAAAATCACAAAAAATTTATTCAATTGTTATGTGCCATAAAAATTCATTTATCGATTTTCTCGCGTAATTTGACGAAAACGCTAGTTGCAGCGGACGCCATATTGCCCTGTGGTCATGACGTCAGTCGGCTGTGTAAACAAATGCAGTGACGTTTTGTATGTTAATGTTAGCTGATAGTAGACAGATGACACTTCCTAAGTTTACATAGCCGTATGACGTAATAACATGGCGGCTGCTATTTAAATGGTGTCAATGGTGTTTTCAAACAGATTAAAAAATCTGAAACTTTAAAATTCAATTTTAAAATTTAGTTTGCTATTTTATGAACTAAAACTATCGATTTCCGACTGCTTTTTGCCTAAGCTATCTCAATAATAGCGGCGTTTTACCTGAAATAAAACGCATATTAATTTACTTACCTTATTCGAAGCTTATATAATGAGATAGGCTCTACGTTTCCCGCCTTGCATTGTAGCTAACTTCAGCTCAATAGTCCCTTCTACGGTATGACGTCACTTCCACCTGGCAGTGTGGCTCCATTTTGGATCAGCCATCTTGGTTTTCATTGCGTTTTGTTTGGTCACCAGGCAGCAATTTATTGTAAGCTTCGAATAAGGTAAGTAAATTAATATGCGTTTTATTTCAGGTAAAACGCCGCTATTAATTTGACTGGTACCTTATTCGAAGCTTATATAATGAGACGTGTTTGTTATCGCCTGGTGGAAGTGATGGTGATGACGTAAACGCCAATGTGATTGTATGCATAGATAGTAGACACATTAAGGTTTAAGTTAATTATAAACACACATAGTGAGGGCTGCAAACGCTTTGTCTGCAAGTGTCAGATGCTTTGGTGTTTCGTAGTCTTTAATTTCATCATTAATCTCTAGGTCCGTGAACCCTGGTGTAAAAGTATACACCTTCTGAGTTTCAGCGTATCGCACATCGCCCCAATCGCTCTTATCTAAGTGCTGATATTCACCTATCATTTGCAATTGCGATTGCGTTGCTTTAGGGATCGCTGGTTCCTTGAGTTTAGTTTCAAAGGAAAGAGTGAAACCTGATTGCTCAGATTTGTCACTTAAATCCAAACATTGATTGCAATCGTCAGTAAAGGAGGACGCAGCAAGTGATCATCATTAGGTACCTGACAATGTCCAGCCTGGCGAACAACTTGTTCTCGCAGTGCGCGAATCTCTTCAGCTAGCTTCCTATGAGACGATCGGTGCTTCCGTTTGTTGTTTTTCTTCTTTCTATGTCTCCGTCTCGCCACAGTTGAAGAGGAACTTGAACTGCTTCCGCTATCACTACTGGAACTCGATAAACTCCGATCTCGTTTTTTCCTGGGTGTTGCCGAAGATAACGGCAAATTTTCAATATCTTTATCCATACTAAAGAAAAAAGACGGTAAAATGTTACAAAAACGACACTATTCGAGATAGGATTTCACTAAGATAAAAACGGGTAGATTTATATTCAGTTACACTTTTAACTTATAATTGCACTAGTAATAGAAAAATGTCGATCTAGTACCTTGATAAAGTATAGGTTTATACTTTATAAATCCGAATTAATAATCAAAGAAATAATCCGAAAAAATTATATGAAAGTCGACGGCACCAACTTGAGTGCGTCCGACTCGGCGGGAATCCAAAACGCCAATGAAAACCAAGATGGCTGATCCAAAATGGAGCCACACTGCCAGGTGGAAGTGACGTCATACCGTAGAAGGGACTATTGAGCTGAAGTTAGCTACAATGCAAGGCGGGAAACGTAGAGCCTATCTCATTATATAAGCTTCGAATAAGGTACCAGTCAAATTAATATGTTTTTAGAATTTTTCACAAATATGGTAAAATACCTTATTATTCTATGCATCAACGTATTTGGATTTTAGAAACGATGTCAGGAAACGGGCGCCGCGTGGCGTGGTGAGGACCTCAGCAACGTGAGAGTCAAACTATTGTCAATTATGAAAAAACCTTCCAGAAGCACCTCTCCTGGCTGGCAAAGCACCATCAATGCTGCTAGTGTTGCAGATGTTCATAGGCGGCGGTTTTAGCTTTTAGCCATCAGGCTTACTGCCTGCCTGCTTGCTGCTCTTTTACATAAAAAAACCTACTAACCGACCTTGCGTACTAAACAGCGCCATCTAGCGGTCATCTGTGGAACTATCCTGAATCGCGCAAGTGAAGTTTTCCGGCGCAATGGACCAGTAAAAGTTCTGACACAATGTAGGACAGCTGTCCCCGGGTAACAGCTAGCAAGGAAGAAGTACTCCTTCGTTAAATGGATAAACTTCATTGTGACGTCACTCTCCACACCTCCACATCCTTCAAATCGAGTATTGCAAATTTAGAAGACAAGCAAGATCAAAGATATTCTTAAGAACAGATACAAAATAAAGCTCATGTCATATCGTACAAGGAGGTAGAGACACAGCGTTACCAACTGAGTCGTGCGGCCATGAATCATTTCTCTATACCTATCTCGCTCGCACTTGTGAGTCTTATGGAGCCGCATAGTGATGTGCGTGAAATGGTTATAGGCGCATATCGATAAGAATAAATTATCAGATAGAAACATAGTAGATAGTATTGCAGTGGCCCTGAAATGGATTGACGTTTATGGCCCTACGACTCAGTTGGTAACGCGGTGACTATAGCAGCATACTGCCGGGCCTGGAAGATAGCAGCCACGAGAGCAATGCTCTTAACACTTTAACTGCTGAAAACAACATACCTTGTGTTTTCCTTTGTGCAACGCGAATGCGGCTACACACGCCAGGCGCGTAAAACAACGCATTTGATTATTAGCCGTACTCACGGCAAGCGCATGTGATTAGTAGCAGCAGTCAAAGTGTTAAATACTGATGGTACACGTATCTTACTCGGCGTTTCCTTCAACTAATACATGTCGCAGTGCTGGGAGTATGTCCTTCTCCAGAGCCCTCTGTATATGAGAGGGCGGCGCGCGGAGGATGTCAGTAACTAGCCGCACTGCCAACTGCGTTAAGGCAGGCTCACTGTTCTGCAGGATGGGGATAAGGTGGTCGAGGCAGCCAGCTCTAAGACAGCGGTCGGCCTGAAGAGATGAAATACAGAAAGATCATTTTAAAGGTTCAAAAAAAGTAGAAACATAGTAAAACAAAAGACAGCGAGCAGAATGTAATGACCCGAAAACCAACTCCCAACGGCGTGCAACAAATCTTGTTTTGTGACGTTTAACATCGGGAGAAGGGGGGAGGGGGGTTTGCTGGTTTCGTCACTCAATAGCATAAAAATAAATAAAGTGTCAGTGATGAGTCTATACCTGATCAGGTGTTCGGACAAGCATATTTCCCACAGCCATCAGAGCTGGCTCCTTGACGCCAGCCGCCTCGTGCCCCAGCAGCGCCACGAGACGCGCCGTGAATCGAGGCAATTCCTGCAGCTTTTCTATAACCTCAGCCGGACCGCTCGTCAGGTCGGCGAAAGCCCAACAAATGTCCTCTGTAAAATATAAAAAATAATAAATAGAAAATTAATATAAAAACGGCCAACATTTCTAAAACGTTACAGTATAAAAGTTTGATGATTAGGGACTCCCTTTCCAACAAATTAAAAAGCTTTTTATACCGTGATGAGTGGAAGGAGGATAGGAAGGCCTTTGCATAATATCAGCAGTTTTGAGTTTATCTAATCAAGCCGTTTTTTGAACAAATAAGTGACGTGACGAGCTAATCGCTCGCCTGATGTTAAACGTCACTATTGCCCATAACATGTCTGCGTCACTGAAAACTTTAAACTGTTCAATGTGTGGCATGTCTTTAGCACATTGTGTCAGCCACCAGAACCATGTAGACAGAATGTTGACTCACCCAGAATTAACCGGTCTCCGAGATCCAGGAGCTCAGATACGAAGGGCAGCGCTAACATCACACGGTTGAGAGATGCCAATGGCTGACCACGGACCTGTCTGCGTCAAAAAAAAAAAAATTCGTCGGCTTACAGCAAGAAGGAAAACATCGTGAGGAAACCCGCATACGTCCGGAGAAGAAATTCAATGGCGTATGTGAATTTCAGCAATCCGCACTTGGCAGCGTGGTGAAATACGGCCTAATCACCCAAGAGGGTAGACCTGTATCCCAGCAGTGGGAGGATTAAAGGTTGCATAATATGATGATGATGACAAGAGGACATCTAAATAAAATAAAATAAAAATAAAAAAGCCTTTATTTCCCGTAATAGTACAATAATGAAAAAGTAAAAAGATAATAATAATAAAAAATAAAATAAAATTGAGTAAATAAAAATTAAAATGATTGAATATGATTATCTAATTATATCTAGGGCACCCAAACGTGGGTTAAGGCCTCCTCCATGCCTTGCCATTCTTCCCGGTCTTGTGCTAGGCGAGTCCAGGTTGAAGACATTGACTGTCCAGCAAGAAGACATTGACTGCAAAATCAGTGCCAGGCCCGACGCAACTTCGAGCGCATCACGCTTGCAATCATTCATTGAAAAAGATCAACGAATGTGATTGTCGCAGTATCCTACTCAATAAAACATGAGAAGTGTTAGTTATAGCCAAAATGTGTCAAAACCACGCTAATTTTCAAAGCAAAACAGTTTTTGACTTTTTGCACTAAGCCGGCGATTTAGGAGACGAAAGAAGTAGGCAACATACAGCTATAATACCTCTGATAGAAGAATATGTAGTGATTTGTTTACATCTAATAAACCTAGTTAAAAATTTTGCATTATACAAAAATTATCTTATTCTTTAAAATATTAGATCTTTTGTTTACTGTGAGCCACCCTGGCGAAACCGTGAACTAAATCTAGAAAGACATATTGGGCTGGGTATTAATTAAATTTAAGCTACATTTTGTTATAATTAAACACGGGAATACTCACGTAAAAATTAAGTCGTCTACTAGACTGGTTTCGATCACATTCGGTGACCTTCAAAAACCACAACAACGTTCGTTTGTTTGGTTCTTTACAAAATGTGTCAAAACCACTAGTTCCATAGTCAAATTAAAGTCTATCTCAAAAGTGAGAGTTTTATATAAGACCTTACCTGCAATAGTATTTATAATTCTGCACATAGGTTCTCAACCCCGTCACTTCCACCGAGTGTATACAAGACAGCACTGTGTCTCGCGCTTCTGACCCGAGGAGCACCATGCTTCCGAGGAATGAACCCACTATTTCTGATAACTTCTTTCCTTGGGGTAGGAGGGCCACTAGCTTGGGCATGGCTCCACTCTGCGTTTAAGAAATAAACATTTCACAATCATAGCTCCACTAGGATACTCTGTCGGGGATGCTATGGAACACACAAGACAAGGACAACTAACACCCAGACCCGGAACAAATGTTTCAATTCATGATTCAAACATCTACCCGGCCGGGATTCGAACCCGGGACCTCTGGCTTAGAAATAACAAATACTTTGCTCTTCTATTTGATGATAAAAAACAGGCTGCGTTTGGTTGCAAATGGGAGATCAATCAACTTATATCTCAGGGTGACGAGCGCAGTGCTGTGCCGCGCAGGGTCTTGAATTCTGCGAGTTCAAAATTCTGGGTGGCGCAGACCTGTTATGGGCAAACGTGACGTTTAACATCAGGCGAGCGATTTGCTCGTTTCGTCACTTAATCTCATAAAAAAAAAAACGAGCTGGTTTGGTCACCATCTTTCTTCAAAAGGTCAAACAAAAAATAATTAACAAATAAGATAATTTTGCAGTGTTGCAATAAACAATTTGTCATTCTTAATGAACTACATCTTGATGGAAAACACCGCGAAGAAGTCTGCATACGTCCGGAGAGGATATTGTGAATTCAGTAACCCGCACTTGGCCAGTGTGGTGGAATACGGCCAATTACCCTTCGAGGGTAGACCAGCAACCCTAGCATGCGCGCCGCGACTTAATCTTCGCGACTCCTTTTGTCGTGCCAGAACGAGACAAAGCTACGTGTCTCCGCCTGATATACGCCTGTTTCGCTCAAAAAAGGCGAAGATATTTTGTCACGGCGCATATGCAAGGCCAATTTTTGTCGCAGCAGTGAAAAGATCAAAGGTTGATTGAAGAAAAAAATTTAAGTTTTATTTAACTTACGTCCAAGACATCCTGTGTTTACGGGAGCCTGCAGATATGAAAAGTGCCCAAGTTGCAGCGAAATTATGAAAGAGAACACTGAAAAATAATTGAAAAAGTTGAACACTTTGCACGATTGGGAAGCGGGTCCAGCATTTATTTCTTTATCACGCATTAGCCGCGCACGGTAGTTTTATCTGCTTTTCTACAGAAACTTTTTAATGATTTACTTTTGCTTTGGGACCAACCCAAGAATCGCGAAAAAAAAATCAGCTGTTCCGTAGAAAAACGTCATTGACACTCGACAAGTCGACAATGTATGGAATAGCTGATTTTTTCCACGATATCCGGATTGATCCCATAGTAAAGGTTGTTCATAATGATGAGTAACTATTAGTCCTTTTCGGCATAGCATTTAAGGAAAGAGTTCCTTAAAACCCTGTTTGTTATGTTCATAAAAACATTTTATTTTTGTTTTATTTTAACTTGAATAAGTCCACGTTTGACCACCAACTTACTGATCACTATTCAAAGCTTCCAGAAGAAGTGCGATGATGCCGGCCTCCAACATGGCATTGACAGGTGCGTTCTCCAGACTAAGAATCTGGGTAGCGGCGCGAGCGGCTCTTGTGTACGTCACCAGGTCTAGTGTCCGCAGATCTGAAGACAAAAGAAGAGATTCAGAAAACGGAGCTATGCCTTCCGAAACTAATTCGCGCACTTTTGCATTTTTTAATTCAATGAAAGGCTTACGTTTGACCGCCATCTTGCCTGATTGTAAGCAACGATGCGGTGTACTATGGAGCACGCTTGCCTAGAAGATACCGATTCTCTCGACATGAAGGCACCAATATTATAACCATAGGGGAACACTTACCTACTCAGGCAGAACATTCTACACTCTGGGGTTCGCACAATAACGTGGAGTCAAAGCGTTTCGTCCGGGTTTTTGGAACGATGTCGCTTTTTGCTGGCCTTAGTGGTCCAATAGTAGAAAGGGGTATAAGAGGAGTGCTGATTTGATCAGATTTCTTATATTAGTGTAATAATAAAGAAGGTACCTCTCACGATATCCGCCGCAGTGAACGTCTTCCCATCTTGTGTCACGGATCGCTCCTCTCGAGCGTGCTTGCGAACTATTGCACTCATTTCTAATATTTTTCGACCACGGTTCTGTAAAGAATGCTCATTTTATACATACGTTACAGCGTGCGTGCATAGAAAATAAGGCGACAACCTGAAGAAGCTGATGGTGACAGGGAAAGTCGACGGCAAGAGGTCACGAGGCCGCAGCCCGATAAGTTAGTCTGATCAGATTCGCACCACTCTCGACACCTCAGTCTACGAAGCACTTCACATTGCTGAGGATAGGAAACGCTGGCGACATCGTGAGAGAGGCTACTTGGTGGTGGTGGTCAGGACCCTCAGACATGAGGAACACGATTTTACGAGCCTCTGTAGTAATATACAGGGTTTTAAGGAAATGGTACGCTAAGCCGCAATAGGCTTAATGCAGCCAAGATTATGATCAACTTTTACTATGGGACCAACCCTGAAATCGTGAATAAAAATCAGCTGTCTCAAACATTTTGTGGAGTGTCTTGACATTTTTCTATGGAACAGCTGATTTTTTTTCACGATTTCCAGGTTTAAAATTTTTAATAACAGGGTGGGTGGTTTTGTCCTTGTAGTCAAAGCCCTTATTGTAAAAAAAAGATTGATCAAATAGTAAAAGTTGTTCATAATAAGGAGTACTATGACCCCTTTTCGGCTTAGCATGACCCTTTCCGTCTAAGCTCGTATATTTAACACTTTGACTGCGGAAAACACATATGTACCTTGTGTTTTCATTTGTGCGACGTGAATGCGGCTGCACACGCCAGGCGCGTAAAACACAACGAATTTGACTATTAGCTGCACCTGCTTAGCGCATGTGGTTATTAGCCGTCAAAGTGTTAAGTGTTAATACCTCATTTGTTATATCCTCCTGCAGCGCCTGCATTCGATCGAGGACGTCGAGTTCGTCCAGCACGTAACACAAAGTCTTCACATTGTCGTCTCTCTCAGCAGCCTGCAGACAATCAACTGTATTTTTACTTATTTGCTAATTCATATGCAACCTTTAATCCTCTCACTGCTGGGATACAGGTCTACCCTCGAAGGGTGATTAGGCCGTATTCCACCACGCTGGCCAAGTGCGGGTTGGATTCACATACGCCTTTGAATTTCTTCTCCGGACGTATGCAGGTTTCCTCACGATGTTTTCCATCACCGAAAAGCCAGTGGTATGTAAATTCGTACATAAGTCCCAAAGAACTCATTGGTACGAGTCGGGGTTTGAACCCGCCAGCTCAAGAATGCGAAGCGGCTGTTCTCCCACTGAGCTACCACGGCTACATTTTGATTTGCTAATTGCGTGTTGCTATACGTTTAACAACATTCAGTTTTTAGTAATTTCCTTTTTTGATGTAACGGATAACAAGACAAGCAAGGCGCAGACCTGATGTGAAGCATCATGCCTGCCCATACCAATTGCAGAGTTACACTGAGCTTAAAACTTTAAATTTTGCGTAGCTTGTTACCCTGGGATATTTTATGTAACAAGTTGCCTGCGTTCCGTGCTTATTGTAAGTCTATGGTTCTATGTTTTGGTATTATCTGTGGTACAAAATAAGTAAAAAAATAAAAACGTCACTTTTGCTTCCGCCTACAGTAAAAACAAGTGTTTCAATTATATCTTTAATACTTATTACCCTGGGATATGTATAAGTTGTTGCATCTCATTGCCCTGTATAGCATTGGTTACAATGCCTTTTTAACTGGAACATAGTAGTGCTTGTGACTACTGCTTGGCGGTTGAATAACTGCCAAAGGAGTGGTACTTCCCCAGACGGCCCCAGCAGAAGTTTTTTTTTTTATACAGGGTTATTCATAAAGAGTAGCATACTCTTTATAAATAACCCTATATTTGAGTGACGAGACGAGCAAATCACTCGCCTAAAACAAAAAAAAAGGTCTATCACTACTCCTTCTAGCAGTCGGCTACTCGTACCTGTATTAATTCGTACACCCCGTCCAGAACTTCCCCCGGTAGCGCGGGACCCGGCGCCGCGAGGAGCGCGCAGTACGGCGGCAGCACTCCGCTCGATACGAGCTGGTGGCGCTGTGCTGCTGAGCCGTAGCTGCAGAGGTAGCTTATCGCAGACGCGGCTTGCAGTTGACACCTGTCAAAACACAGCTTCATAATCATCATCATTAGCTTGTATTGACCCACTGCTGGGTATAGGCCTCCTCTCGCCCTTGTGCCATTTGTCCCTGTCTCGGGCCAATCTCATTCAATGATGATCTACAAGGGGTCTGATGTCGTCGACCCATCCGTTTACTTCCTGTTCCGTTGACATAACTACTGGGATTTTTTTCCCATTAGTTCTATGACTTAAAAGACTATGCTTTACACCTGACTTCCATCGAGCTGATTTTTCCATCTTGTCTGATGGTAAGCAACGATACGGTCTACGATGGAGCATGCTTGCCTAGAAGAAACCGATTCACTCGCGACTTGAAGACACCTAGATTATATCACTCTGCCAGTGCCAACGCAACGGTTTTCCGCAGTCGGTAGCCACTCCGTCAGGGCTCTCCACCTGCCATCACCACACCTAGCCACGTGAAATACTGTTTAGTAAAAAATCATTGTCGATTCATTTTGAAAATATTAGATGAATTTACGGGGTATCAAGTTCAGTATTTTAATATCTCTAACCGCTGCCGTGTTTCAAATAAATAGCTTGTATGTCATTTGTGAATAGTTTTGTGACATGATATTTGTGGAGTTCATCATATGCAACCTTTAATCCTCCCACTGCTGGGATACAACAGGTCTACCCTCGAAGGCCGTATTCCACCACCGTATTTATTAGGCCGTATTTGTGGAGTTAATGTACGCGATTTGATGTAAAAGTAAGCAGCGTGATTGCCAAGGAAACTATATAACATAACTTACTCAGGTTGGCCTAAAATAATGATGTTCCCTAAAAGAATGAGTATATGCTTCTCCAGAGCTTGTTGTATATGCTCGTGTGTCCCTGCGAGGATGTTGCCCGCCGCCCGAGCTGCCTCCTTTACTAGGGAGGTGTTGTTGCTCTGGAGGAAGGACACGATGTGGGGCAGGCAGTTAGCTTCAAGGCAGCGGTCGACCTGAGGAGATTATTTATTTTTTACTAGCTGCACCCGGCGGTTTCAGTCGCTGTTTTTTTTACGTTATTATTAAACCTTTCCTGAACTTTCACAAATATTTCAAGATCAAAATTAGAGAAATCGGTCCAGCCGTTTTCGCGTTATAGCCAGCCAAACGAACAGCTATTCAGGTTTACTTAGAAGACTTAGTACAGTAAAGATATGATAAGATGTGTAGATAAAGTTTCTACACTACATATGGCGCAGAAATGGTCTACATCTGGCATACTGGCGAGGAAAACTAAACAAATCAAGCCGAATCAAACCATGAAGCTAAGTAGTAAAACCCCATGATTACCTGAGCATCGGTCCCGGCGAGCATGTTCCCTACAGCATTCAGCGCTGCTTCCTTCACTCCGCGCGCCTCGTGCCCCAGCAGCGTCACGAGGCGCGCCGTGAGCCCGGCCACGGCGTCCACGGTCTCGATATACTCATCCGGACCGTGGGTAATGTTGGTGAGCGCCGTGCAAGCGTTCACTGTAATTTTAGAGAATAAGAAATCATCACAAATTAGAGGAAGTCTGCAAGTAAAAAGTTGATAAGTAATTGTTGTCATGAACGTGATACGGGCATATTACGCGAAGAGAAGAGAACTACATTACAAAAATGTCGAATGTGAAAGAAAGTGTTAGAGCGCGGCGGATAAATCACTTTATTTCCGAAACCGTATGGTTTATTCTACCAAACATAAAACTATTCACTGGAGAATATCGCTCGATGTAGGAATTTTGCTTCTCGTTTGCGTGCGCCATCTATGATTTCTACAGTGAACTAGTGAATCTTGATGGTTTGAGTATTTGTAGAAATCGATGCGTGAAGCCCATTCAACAGAAAGTATGGATGAAGCAAGTGTGAACTGCATGAAAGATGATACGAATAAAAAAAGAGTGAATCCAGTTTACGAGTTCTAGGGGTTATGATCCCTTTTGTTCGGAATTTTTGGTTTGAACAATCGAGTAATAGATAAATAGAAGAAACGCACATACGGTACCCACTCCACATAAATGGGATAAGGGTAGGAAGACGATTAGGAATCATCATAAATAACCTCACAACTAAAGTTTAGGAAAGTTGAATTTGTAAAATCTGTAGCCTGCACTGGGAAAAATGGCCATCAAAATTCCGATGAATTCACCTAAAGTACGGAGCATACTGATATTACCAAAAAGTGTCACCCTAAAAACTGGTGCTAGTTCTAGTTTTACGGTGACAACCATATTTCATAATAGTAAAAAGTGGTGCTAATCATCTTACTTTTTGGTGTTAACAGTATGCTTTAGGTGAATTCATCAGAATTTTGATGAATGGTGTGAAGTGAAGTGAATTCATCATTCTTTTAGCGGAATTTAGATGGACCTTTTTCTCAGTGTGTTACTGTTAAACTGTAGAAATTCTGGCAATGGTAATTGTTGACTCACCCAGAATATCAGGCTCTCTAGTGCCGAGGAGGTCGGATATGTAGGGCAGAGCTGGTGATACCAGCTCGAGCTTTATCAATGTCTCGTCCTCGTTGTTGCTGTAAAAATGACTCTGTTTTACCATGTCCAAATTGTTCCGTAATAAGGTAAAATTGCTTGTATGTTACAAGACGAGTTTTCACCCACTATAAACTTGGTATTTAAAAAATTGATTGTCTATAAAGTCGGTTTACGGACGATGGTTTAACGTGACAACGTCATAACAAAACATTGATGAATTGATTGCATACTTTTCTCACTCCGATCGTAACATTACAATGAGCGTAACGGGTCCCTTTTTCGTGCGTGTAGCCGACGTTCATCGATCTATTAGACGTTGTCACGTCAATTAATATGATGTGTATTATAGGCGGGCGGCGAGAGCGCTAAGTGTGATACACACGCGCCCACCGCCCGCACCTCTCTCAGTCCCCTTTGTCGTCATACCCCCCGCGCTTCTGTACCGCGCAAGCGAGGACTTAGATAAACGGTTTGGCTATAGACTACTACGTACCTGCACAAGTTACTGTAAACCCGTACATGAGTCCTCAGCTTCCAGTACGGAGTCTCTGCCCGCAAGTAGGGCAGCATGGCTGCCACCGCCCCGTGCTCCAGCACGGCGTCCCGCGCCTCCGCCCCGTGCAGGGCGAAGCTCCCGAGCGTCGTTATCGCGCGCTCTGCCAGCTCATCGTCGTAAGCTAGGGAGGTTATTAGTTTGGGGATAGCACCACTCTGTGAAAAAATAAACCGTATTTGCCCACGAGTACCTCGAGTGCCTCGTACGAAACGTGAACTTTATTACGTGAACCGCTAGGGTGTGGAACGCTTTGCCTGAGTGGGTGTTTCCCGATAGATATAATCTAGGTGTCTTCAAGTCGCGAGTGACTCGGTTTCTTCTAGGCAAGCATGCTCCATCGTAGACCGTATCGTTGCTTACCATCAGGCAAGATGACGGTCAAATGCAAGCCTATTACTGAATAAAAAAAAAAAGTGATTTGATCAATCATATGGCTTGCGGTCGCATTTTGCTAAAGGAACTTTTAATTTTATTGAGATGAAAAGTACCTAGTTTACATAATTCGTTTTATTTTTCATATAAATGAGTGGCAAACAAACGACGGGCCACCTGATGGTAAGTGGTCACCGCCGCCTATGTACACTTCCAATATCCGAGGCATCTTCAGTGCTGCCTACCTCTGAGGACTCCATTATCCCTACCAAGGGTTAATCTAAGGTATGAGCTTTGTCTATTCAAAACACAAACTTTAGCTTTTGAAATATTAGTATGGAAAATAATAGTTCTTCTTACGTTTACGACAGCCATTGTGTGTTCACGAGACCCAAAAGCAATCTGGGTGAGAACGCCAAGCGCTCTGTATTGAACATCGGGGCTGAAACAAAATTAATCATTACTTTTCCACTGCCATTAAAAGACTTCTCATTCCATTCACCGTCTCTAGTACTTTCTTTTATAAATCAATAAACGTTTCACACTCATAGCTCCCTAGGATATCCTGTGTCGGGAATGCCATGGAACACACACAAAGATAAGGACAACTAACACCCAGACCCAGAGCAGATATTTAAATTCATCATTCAACAACCTGCCCGGCCGGGAGTTGAACCCCGGACCTCTGGCTTATAAGGCGGATACACTACCTCTGAGCCAAACAGGCCAACAAAACTTTCTGGTTTTTCCTCTTCTCTGTCCGTCTCACTCTCCCCATACGTCTCCAACACCACATTTCAAACCCTTCAAGTTTCAAGTCTCTCACACGATTTCTCTTCTTTACCGTCCATGCCTTGCTTGCGCTTATAGTTTGCTCCATATATACATGGTTATTCATAAAGGGTATGCTAAGCCGAAAAGGGCTCATAGTACTCATCATTATGAACAACTTTTGCTATGGGACCAACCCTGAATTCGCGAAAATAAAATCAGCTGTCCCATTCATTTTGTCGAGTGTCATTGACATTTTTCTATGGAACAGCTGATTTTTTTTTTCGAGAATTTCGGATTGGTCCCATAGTAAAAGTTGCTCATAACGATGTGTACTATGAGCCCTTTTCGGCTTAGCATACCCTTTATGAATAACCCTGTATATAACAGCTTCAAATGTTTTCAGAAAGAAGTTTGACCGCTTTGTATGACAAACTACAATAACGAAAAGCATTATAGAGATAGGATGCGGAAACCAAGAGTCAGGAAGACCACGGAGAATGTTCTTACGCCAAATAAAAGGGAAGACAGCTGTCATACAAGGAGGTAACAATACAAGCAGTAGATTGCCAAGCCTGGAAATTACTGCGCCAACAAGACCTCATACGAATAAACCAGCCACTCAAACGCCAACGCCAAGCACAAGCAGGGACAAGTGCGATAAGGGTTACCAGATGAAAAAATCAAAAGACCGGAGAAAAGGCCTGATTTCCATGGAAAAGTCCTGAGATTTTATACAGTTTGAGAATATTCTCTCAAAACCGTATTATCGTTTTATACACTTCGGATCTAGCTCATGCGTCGCAACTTGCAACATCGCACTCAAAGCGGCGGGGCGGGGGGTGGCAGCGGCACCGCCCGTCGCCCCACACAGATTATCATTTTTAGTTGGTTTAACTTTTAATTAAAGAGATCTTTAAAATCTAACCTGTGTTTTATGGAAAATCCTGAGATTTGCAAGATCCGGCCGCAATCCTGAGAAAAGTAAAAAAATCCTGAAATCTCAGGACAAATCCTGAGATATGGTAACCCTAAGTGCGATCCTTCCAAATGTAGGCTTAGCTTATACTTCCCTTCTAACCATGCACTTTCCTCAAACTCTGTAGAGAAGCACTTGTGCTTAATTTGTGTATTTGTTACCAGCTTCTCACCAGTCATCCCTATGCAAAGCGTCGACGAGCGGCGCGATGAGGCCGGCGTCCAGCATGGCGGCCACAGGCGCGCGCTGCTCGCGGAGCACGCGGCGCGCGACGCGGACACCGCGCAGCTGAGTCGCCGGCTCAGCGGACTGCAAGTCTGGAAAAGTATAAAAGGAACAAAGTAATAGTAGTAATAAAAAGAGTGAAGAGAATTATAATAATTAGCATCCATAAACTAGGATCCATTTCAGCGGCTAATATTTTATAGATTACCATCATTAGCATAATGTCTTCAAAGCGCTTCATGTCGCTGGGGACAGAAAACGTTGGTACCTACAAGATCGTTAGAGAAAGACTTTTTAGAGACGTTGGTCACAACTCTTCAAACCTCAGACATGGCGAACACGATTCGACAAGGAAAAACATACTAAAAACCAGGTTTGTGCCAAGAATAAAGGCTTTTTCGCATAAAAAAGAATATGCTTGGAATGCCACAGTGAACGTCTAGCGAGTGTCGATCAAGTTGGTTAAAGTTGTAACTCAATTAAAACAGAATATTGCGGCGACGTGTGTCATCTCCAGTATAGTACCTACATAATACATACCAAACTCAATGATTATAAGTAAGTATAAATAGTATCGACTGGGCCGACCTCGGACGATCATCTCCGGAGTGACGTCACCCTCGACATCCGCCTCCGAGAGAGTCTCACAGTAAACCATCCTGCGGCGTGGACTAGCTTCTCTTTATCCTTGGATCTGTCAAAAAAACAAACATTATAAGTTTTTAAAGGAAATTACAAAAAAATATATATATAAATATAAGCCTCATTGCAGTAATTGCGAGCGCAGTGCTGTGTCACGCAGGGTCTTGAATTCTGCGAGTTTAAAATTCTGGGTGGCGCAGACCTGATAAGGGCAAACGTGAAGTTTAACATCAGGCGAGCAATTTGCTCGTCTCGTCACTCAATTACATTTAAAAAATATATAAATACATTGTTGTATAAAATGTTTATATTGTATATAATTATATAAGTAAATTAATATGTGTTCAATACAATGTACAAAAGAATGCTGATCCTAGAAAAAAAGAAACAAGTAATGCTAAACACGTTCTTTCAATATTAACATCGCAAAAAAACTGCTTTTGGAAAACCCAAAAACGTATGTTTACTTTATTTTGCTTTTATAATCTGGCAACACTTAATGTTGTCAGTCAGAACTTGACAGCCCAGTTTCTCGTCTTATCTATGGTTTGCGTGAATCACAACAACTGTCAAAATATAAAAACAAAAAAATGTCTAACCTTAATTCATTCGCGTCGGCAATCGGAGATAAATCATCCTTATTTCATAATAAGTTACGAGAAAAATTATTCACAACACTGAACAATGTCTTTCTTCTTGTGTCTAACCAGTTTTTCTTTCTCGCGGTAACTTGTAACTATTTTTATAAGCGATTCGTTGTGCACTGACCTTAGACACTGACCGATCTGTAATGTCTTTGAGTGCCGGAATGGAGGGGGAAACTACCAGACATAAACACGATGTTTCAGTAGGCTATGAAATTTTGCTTCGCTCGGTTAAAATATGGTGAGGCATTTGAACTAAATGCGCATCCAAAATATTAGGTAAGTAACAAAAACCTTGTTTTGTTCTGCAGAAATCTTGAATCACACTAATACTAGTATTATAAATTCGAAGGTTTTTCTGTGTTTGCTACAGAATTCTTAGCGCTGAAACGTAAAGACGGGAAGTGGGGTGCTACCCTGGTACTTCGAGCTGCAAAAACGTTTCGTGAGTTGCATTAAAAAAAAAAAACAAAAGTTAATGTAACAAAATTATTTTGGAAAAGAAATAGTTAATACCTGCTTATTTAAAACAGGCTTTTTAACATAATTATTACGAACTAACTGCACCCATCGGTTTCACCTGTTGTTTGTTTTTTTACTTTAAAACTTTCCCTGAACTTCCACAAATATTTCTAGATAAAATTTATCGAAATCGGTCCAACCATTCTCGTGTTTTAGTCACACAAACAAACAGCGATTTTTTTATTTTTTTTATTTAGAAAAGTAGTTTTGCATTTGACCGCCTCGCCTGATGGTAAGCAACGATACGGTCTACGATGGAGCATGCTTGCCTAGAAGTAACCGATTCACTCGCGACTTGAAGACACCTAGATTATATCTATCGGGAAACACCCACTCAGGTAAAGCGTTCCACACCCTAGCGGTTCGCACAATAAAGGTGGAATCAAAGCGTTTCGTCCGAGTTTTTGGTGTACCGACCATAAACAAACATTTCACACTCATAGAATCCTGTGTCGGGGATGCCATGGAACACACACAAAGACAAGGACAGCTAACACCCAGACCCAGACCAGATAATATTTAAATCATCATTCAAATATCTGCCCGGCCGGGAATCGAACCCGGAACCTCTGGCTTAGAAGGCGGATATACCTATTATTACCGCTGAGCCAAACAGGTCGTCCAGGTCGACCTTATAACGGTGTCGCTTTTTTGTGCCCTTGGTAGTTCGATAGTAGAAGAAGATTATTGACGTTATTAATGACCAAGCGAGTAAAACCGCGGGTCGCAGCCAGACACTAGCTCAAACAAGGAAATTTAATTATAAATATCATACATCAACTGTCCTGCTCAAGCCTCGCGTGAGTCACTCGACTATCAATTATTATTCACGCAGCTCATCCTTCGCCGACACAAATATTTAGTTTGTAGGTATAGCAAGAATGGTAGGTACCCACGAGATAGGACAAGGAAAAGAGGCAGGCAAACTAAGAGATGGGAAGACGAAATAGTTAAAATAGCAGGTCCACTATGGACCCGTTTAGCTAAGGACAGGGAGGAATGGAGATATTTAGAGGAGGCTTTTGTCGGGAGACAAGCTGTGACGGAATAAACGTTTACCGATGTTTGAAATATTAGTGAATTTTAGGCATGTTAAAAATGAATTGTTAAATTTTTAGTAACAGCAATATAGGCTTTTTTATTTTATTTATTTATTTTTTATAGCAAGCCAAACAGCTGCCATTATAAAGGGCTATACAGAAAAGGTATGCTAACCCGAAATGCGTTCACAGTACTAATCATTTACTAAGACAGAATAACTTCGCTAAAACAGAAAAATATAGAAAATAGAAAAATGACAAAACGACAAAACGTATGGAACAGCTGTTTTTTTGTCCCTTATTAAAAGTTGTTCATAATGATGAGTACTATGAGACCTTTTTGGCTTAGCATACCCTTTCTGTATAACTCTCTAGTTGTCAGCTCAAAAACTACTAAAATTGTAAATATCAAATTTGTATGTGAATGTTTTACCATGTGTCTCCGTAACTACTAAATTGTTTTTTTTTTAAATTTATATCAGTGATACCCTGGATTAACACATAGGCTATGTAGCCTCATATTTCTTTCCAATCATCACAGTTTTTCATCACCGTTCAGGTAACCGAAACAAAACGTAAATGAGCAATATGAAATAATTTTTCAAAACGTAACCCTTAAAGGGGTAAATTTTATAAATACACCCCTTAGCTTAGGTCAGTTACCCCACTTGTTTTAACACTTTAACTGCGGCTAATAATCACAAGCGCTTGCCTTAAGTGCGGCTAATAGTCAAATGCGTTGTGTTTTACGCGCCTGGCGTGTGCAGCCGCATTCGCGTTGCACAAAGGAAAACAAGGTACTCGTATAACCCGGTCACAGGGACAGGGAGGCGCAGGGGAAGCGGGAGCCTCTCCCGCTTCCCCTGTCACCTCTCCGCGCACTCCCCGGTGCGACAGTGCGACTATTATAAGGCTATACGCATTCCAGCGAGGTGCACAGATATTGTGACCGGGTTGTAAGTAGGTATGTGTTTTCAATAGTTAAGTGTTCATAGCATTATTAAAATGTATCGCATCATGTTTTTGTATAGATTGTACAGGATAAGCTGAGAAGAGAGTACGTACGTTTGCGGCAAGCAGGTTTTGGCGCCGGTCGCACTCGGCGGCCACGCTGTACTCGCCCGTATTAGCAACGCAATACGGGTGATAATCGCGTGCGCGAGCTAAGTACGCCACTGATCAGATCGAACCGTCATAGTCACCTTGAGAGGCGGGCTTATAAATCAACGTAGGCATACAATAATTTCGTAAATTCAAATTCAAATACATTTTATTTCGGAATATACAAAATCTATATTTTTTTTACATTAAAAATAATAGAAGAACACAAATTAAGACTTATAGAATTAAAATGAGAATACAAATTAAAAGAGTACAAAGTAAAGACGGGATTAAAATAATTTCAAATGGTACAACGGTGCTCACAAACACTGCACACCATTGCGGCCTCAGTCGAGTAGGAGCCACGCTAGCGAGCGGACGTCCCACTAGCCACTCCACACTTCTCACACGCCAAAATTTGACGTAGAATTAGAAAGTTTAACACTTTGACTGCGGCTAATAATCAAATGCGTTGTGTTTTACGCGCCTGGCGTGTGTTTCGCGTTGCACAAAGGAAAACACGAAGTACGTGTTTTTTACAGTTAAGGTTGTTTTTTACTGTGTTTGCAACGATGCAAATTCAAATTAAAAATAATTTATTTAAATATGGGTACCTACAACTACATCAATGTACACTTATGAATGCCAAATACAATTTTTACGAATAAATTAATACTTACACAATAAATTAAATGTCAAAGAAAATAATATTAGTAGTATGTCAGAAAGGTATATAAAATAATTGGAATGTCAAAAAAACAATGTATAAAATAACTACGTTAACAGGTATAATCAGTCAAGTATTATTATTACAGTCTAAATACAATTTACGTAAAGAGACTTTATCACAGATGAAGTCTTCAATTTTGTAGTAAGCCTTTTCAATTAAAAAGTCTTTTAAAATTCTTTGAAAATTTATGCATCAACCTGCACTGACTTCAAGAGACATAGTCTATGCTTAAACAGATTTGTTTGTAAACAAGGCATTCATTGAAGAAGCACTTAGACTAAAATAAAAGGTTCCAGGTAAATAGGTATGAAAAATGGTAGGATTCCAGGACAAATAGGAGATTAAACATCTTTTATCTCAGGGTGACGAACGCAGTGCTGTGCCACGCAGGGACTTGAATTCTGCGAGTTCCAAATTTTGGGTGGCGTATAAATATCTGTTATGGGAAAACGAGACGTTAAACATCAGGCGAGCCATTTGCTCGTCTCGTCACTCAATGGCATAAAAAAGAGCAATCATTTTTATTTCTAGCTACGCTTCGCGGCTTCATACCAGATTTCACCTAAATCTGTTCAGCCGATTTATTGTGAAAGAGTAACAAACGCCCATAAACTTTCGCGTTTATAATATTAGTAAGGATTGACAATGTATGTGAAACTTTGAAACAACAACAATACCTTTTGAAATATTAAATGATATTCTATTCACAATGATTTATTAACACACTAGCTGACTCGACAGACGTTGTCCTGTCAAAAGCCATTGCGTCAATTCTATGTCAAATGTCAAATGTCAAAAGTTACATTAAAAAAGTTTACATTGTCCAAAGCGCTAAAGTTAAATTATGGTTTAAGTATTTTTAAATTTTCTAATTTTTCATGTTTTTTTACTATAAATTGAGATGTGAGCTATCCTATCTCCTAAGTTAGATCGAACTGCACACGGTGTGCAAATTTGATTGAAATCGGTTAAGTAGTTTAGGAGTCTATAGCGGACAAACAACGTGACACGTAATTTATATATATTAAGATTAAGAAGAAGATTACAAAATATTCTATTTAGGTTTATCACGTTCTGAATTAAATTTTCCTTAAATACTAAAACTTAAATTTTGGTATTCTACAGTTGGTTCCATAATTCATAGAATAATTGAAAGCATAGCACTAAGAAATACGAAAATAGTCTAGTCTGCTGTCGCGGTCGGCTCTCTTCAGAAAAGTAAGTGTGCAACAGGCGGCGAGCTTCCCCATTTACCTAAAACAAAGTACAGACATATATTTTCAATTTGTTTTCGGAAAAGATCTAAAAGCTTAACGAAAATCTTGTAATACAGGGCCGAAAGGAAAGGGTATCGCTACGTGCTCAGCCGAAACGGACTGATAGTACTCATCTGTGTATATAGAAAAATATAGGTAAGTATAGAAAAATGTCAACGGCGCTCGACATAATGTATGGAACAGCTGATTTTTTTCGTGATTTCAGGTTTGGTCCCATAGTAAAAGTTGTTCATAGTGATGAATACTATGCGTCTTTGTTTTTTTTATGTTATTCGACGAGATGATTAAATCGCTCGCCTGATGTTAAACGTCACGTTTGCCCATATCAGGTAACTATTTGTGCCATTTTTCCCTGTCATGGGCCAATCTCATCCAATCTTTTTGTAGTGGTAAGTAGGGCTCTTTTGCAGAGCCCGTCTGGGGAAGTACCACACCTTTGCCAGTAATTCCACCGCCAAGCAGTAATGTTTGCTCATTACTGTGTTCCGTTGGAAGGGCATTGTTTCCAGTAAAATTACAGGGCAAATGGGAGATTAAACATCTTATATCTCGGGGTGACAAGCGCAGTGCTCAAAATTCTGTGTGGCGCAGACCTGTTAAGGGCAAACGTGACGTTTAACATCAGGCGAGCGATTTGTTCGTCCCGTCACTCAATTAATATAAATTAAAAAAAACTCTCAATTCATCATCTCTACATCTAATGAATGATTCGTCACGTACGAGTGAGGGTATAGCTTTTGACAGGGATTTTGACACTTTACAGACACGTCAAAAGTGGTCTCTTTTGCTCACCTCTTCATCTTCATGGTCCCGCAGTTGTTTCATCTGGTCGAGGATGCCCGTTTCTACCAGTTTCAGACATAAAGGATTTAGGTCGCCATCATCCTTTGCAACCTGTGACAAAGATACAGTTGTTATTACAAACTAGTGGAAACTGAAAAGAAGTTTTTGACATTTTTGTCAGGCTACAAAGTTCAGTGACTTTTTCATTTTCGATCTGTAGGGGCAGTCGGTTTAGTTGGTACCTTCAGCAGGTCCCCCAGCGCCCGCAGCGCCCCCGCGCCCGGCGCCGCGAGCAGCGCGCAGCACGGCTGCAGCACGCCGCGCGACACGAGCCGCGCGCGCTGCGAGCTTGACGCGCGACAACACAGGTTGCTGATGCCTTTCACTATTAGCTTTTGCTCCCTGTAGAGATTCAAGTGGTTACAGTAAAATATTTGGATAAGAAGTAGATCGACACGAGAATATTGTTCAAAATTATTAGTATTGTTAAACCGTCGACGTAAAAAGGCGTTTGTTTATTTATCTGTGGCATAATAACTCCCAAACGACTGAACCTGTTTTGTAATTTTTTTTTATTTGAAAGATAGCTATGATTCAATACAATTTCTTCAGTTCGTTAATTCTACCTCTAAAATTTATACTTATCAACTTATTTTTAATCAAAGGTTTATTTTTAATTTTAATAAAAAAAAATATCTAGGACTGTATACGTTTGACCACAATCTCACTTCACGGTAAGCGACTATGCGGTCGAAAGTGTAGCACGCTTGCCTAGAAAACACATTTTCATTTTTGTTTTAAACACCTTGTCCACAAGTAAACGTTTTTTCTTTTTAAGCGTCCACAAGCAGTCCACTGCCAAGATTCTTAGTTACCATATTCCTTAGCACTTACTTGGGATCGCAAGCAAGTACCCTCATCAGCGGAGTGAGTACGTCTTGATAACGCTGTAGTTGAGGATGCGTCTCTCCGAGGTTGGCTCGCGTCGCCTCGGCCGCTTCCTCCATCAGAAACGAATCTCGGCACTCGAGGAAGGATATGATGTAGTCGACGCAGTTATCAGTGAAGTAACGATTGTCCTGGAGAGGA
The DNA here is from genome assembly GCA_949125135.1 of Alcis repandata. Classification (NCBI taxonomy): domain Eukaryota; kingdom Metazoa; phylum Arthropoda; class Insecta; order Lepidoptera; family Geometridae; genus Alcis; species Alcis repandata. Next base: position 1,597,216 of record OX421251.1, read on the forward strand.
AGAGTGCTATGTGAGAGTTTCAAATAATTGTCGACTGGTAGAATGAATATTTGTTTAGGATCGTATCGACCGTAACTGTACCGTCTATAAGGGTGAGCCTGGACTGAACTGCGTTGGCTTCTCTGAGCTTTTCTACAGGGTTATAAGAAGACGATATGCTAAGCCGTTAAGGGCTCATAGCACATCATTATGAACAACAGAACTTTTATTAAGGGACTAGCTCGAAATTCGCGAAAAGCTGTTTTTTTTAGCTACAGTTTGGTTCGGTTTATGTTAATAATTACAACAAGAAATAAAACATACCTGATCTTGGGTTCCAGAAAGCATGATCATCACAGCAACAATAGCTACCCTCTTCACCCGCGCCGCCGCGTGCGCCAGCAGCGCCACGAGGCGCGCCGCGAGCCCGGGCACGGCGCCCACCACCTCCACGCCGCCATTCATTCTCATTAAAACAATGAGAGCCCCACAGGACCGCTCTGTAAGAACTAAAACCAATCGTCACAAATCCATAGAACTGCCAGAAGGATTGCTACATTGTTATATAATCATCGCATCATAGTCAGTGTCTTATTTTTTTTAAATCTGTAATAGGTTTGCGTTTGATCGCCATCTCGCCTGATGGTGAGCAACGATGTGGTCGACGATGAAATACGCTTGCCTAGAAGAAACCGATTCACTCGCGACTTGAAAACACCCAAATTATATCTATCGGGAAACACCCAATCGAGCAAAGCCTTCCAAAGGGGTGTAAATTATATGTATAAATTGTTCCAGCGGTCACTCGAGCCAACCCAGCTCCTTGCAATACCGGAGTGAGGCTCTGGGCTGCTGGCACAACTGCTCCAGTGGCGTAGCTGGCAAAATTGATGATGTTTGCTTGTCAACATCTATTGCTTGTTTTATCATGATCTAGCCAAAGATACACTTACTATCTTGTTCATCCCCAGTCTCTTCAAGCTCAAATATGCGGGGAAGCTTAGGCGATACAAGTTCGAGTATATTTCTTAGGTCATCTTCATGGTCCCTGAAAAGAATAAAATGATGGGCTGTGACTCTTTCACTAGTTGGAGAGAAACCTTAAGAAGATACGGACAGACGGACGGACGGACGGACGGACGGACGGACAGACACTGGACTCGTTACGTTACGTTTATACTGGACCATAACGGTTATTTTTTACCATATTGGTCATAATTATGAGACCAAATTCAAATCACGAAATAAAAGTCAGCTGTTCCATACATTGTTCCATCCATGGAGTGTCATTTTCATATTTGTATGAAGCATCTGATTTTTTTGCTACTTTAGGTTGGTCCTCTATTAAAATTTATTAATAATAATGAGTACCATGAATCCTTTTCGGCTTAGCATTCTTTTTCCTTATTTAACCCTGCAGTAATAACTTGTGTGTATTACCCGCACAAATTCCCGTAAGCCAAGACACAGCTACTCCATAACCTCAAAGGTCTATCTTCCCGCATGTTCTGCAGCATGGCTGGCACTGCCCCGTGAGCCCGCACCAGGTCTCTCGTCTCTGATCCGACTCCAGCTATGTACCCGAGGGCCAGGGCTGCTAGTTCTGCGACCGGAGCCTCTTGAGATAGAAGGGGAACTAGCTTGGGGACGGCTCCACTCTGTGTCAAATAATACAGATCCAAATAATAGATACAATACAGTAGTTCTGCGAACAACCTCGCGAGAACTTTTTTGCTACAATCACAGTATTTTATCTCGACACCTTCGTGACTCGTTTTATTCATAAATCAAATTCTTGTTTAGAATTAGGTAGGTATTAAAATCTGCCTAGTTTTATCAAAATCAGCTGGCGCTGCAGCGAATTGACCCCTTTTTTAAAGAGAAATATTCCCCAATAAAAAATTCCCGCTTTTTCTTTGCTCATATTATTATCTTCATATATCGCAGGGTGACGAGCGCAGTTCTGTGCCGCACAGTCTTGAATTTCAAGAGTTCAAAACTCGTAACTGGCGCAGTCCTATTTTGGGCAAACATGACATCAGGCGAGCGATTTGTTCGTCTCTTCAATTGCATAAAAATACAATGATACTTGTTAGATTCTCAAAAAATTCTTACGTTGACTACAGCCATTCTCAGTTCAGGTGTCCCGGATGCCGCTAAGTTGTTCAGGGCGCCGACCGCTTGGTATTGTAGGAGGGAGCTGACAATATTAAGTTGATTTTTTTTAAGTGAAGATCATTTATTTACAGCAACTTAAATTATACAAATACATACGAATATTAAAAAATACTTAAATTTAAAACTAAAAAAATAAACTAAACTAATGTAAAACGCCTGTGGGAATCGTTCCCATAATGCTGGCCCCATTACCACGTTGTATGACAATGCTCATTCTTTGGCCAAGATAAAGGCCAGGATTTTGGTCAGGAGTTGCTTCGATAAGGAAGATAGTTACTGGGAAAGGGTATATTAAGCCAAAACAGGGCTCATAGTACTCAACAAGTACTTACAAATTACGCACATCTCATTTTTGGGTTTTAATTTCGAATACAAATGTCTAAATGACATTTTGACATTCGGGTACTTTTTTTGCGTCACTTAGTGCGTGTAATTTACGTACACGGGCAGTAGGGTAGTTTTTGGCTTCACTTGGATCTTAGGCTACATCTGCATTCTACTTGATCTGAGCATAGAACCTACTCAGGTTTTTCTTCGGCTATTATGTGGAGTAGCGGAGAGAGCATGCCTTCCTTCAGAGCCCGGTGGATAGTAGGAGCTAGGAGCCTGCTCCGTAGGAGGCACACCAGGTAACCGAGGCAGCCGGCATCGAGGCAGCGGTCAATCTGAGAAAAATAATAAATAGCTAAAAGAAAAGTGTATGCTAAGCCTAAAAAACATCGCTATGAACAACTTTTTACATATATGATAGCAACCCTGATACTGCGTTAAACAATAATCAGCTGTTCCACACATCCAGTGAATTCCAGTGTCATTGACATTTTTCCATGGAACAGCTGTTTTTTTGTGATTTCAGGGTTGATTCCATAATATTTTTTTTTATAATGATGATAACTTTGAACTTTGATAACCCTGTATAGTAGTCTAATAATTATACTTTATTAGACTTCTTCATTAGTACCACTGCACGCAAATGTGAGCGCGTCACCCCCATAATGTTTGCAGTAAAATTTCAGGACAAATAGAAGATTGAACATGTTATATAAGAGAGATATGAGGTGACGAGCGCAGTGCTGCGCCGCACAGGGACTTGAATTCTAATAGTTCAAAATTCTGGCTGGCCCAAATCCTGTTATGGGCAAACGTGACGTTTAATATCAGGCAAACGATTTGCTCGTCTGTCACTCAATCGCATAAAGAAATAAAGTCTGTAATAAAGATCACCGAATGAGATCAAAACTCTAGGGTACTTACTACTAATAGTCTACTAATAACATAGTAACTCAATTAATATACATTTAATCGGAGTAGACGACATTTCGACTAGGTCTCAACGACCCCGCTGGATCGACCCACTCTCACAGACACTTTTCTAAGACGGCCCCGGTACCGGTGTCGACGGGGTCGTTGAGACCCCCAGTCGACATTTCTTTTTTTTTACCGTTCCCGGTGGCACTGCAATAACGGGACTTAATAAAACGTGAGTATTTCCCGTGTGAATTACCATAAAATGTTTCAAGTCGGATAAGATTCCATACCTGAGCTTCGGTTCCACGAAGCATATTGATCACAGCGTTCAGCGCTGCTTCCTTCACGGCGCTCGCCTCGTGCCCCAGCAGCGCCACGAGGCGCGCCGTGAGCCCTTCCACGGCTTGCACAGCTTCTTTGTTCTCATCTGGACCAAGCATTAGGTTGCTGAGAGCCGAGCAAGCAGATCCTGTAAGATAAAAAATAATGTATTCTGAGAACTTTGTTTCGATAAAAAATATGTACCTAACTACAGTCATCCGATTCTACCTCTATAATTGGCAGTTGAAGGGTTTCTGAGTTGGTTCCATTTCATTGTAAAAGTATAATAGTTCTTATGATTAAATTTTTCGGCGTAGCATTAACATACGATTTCTTTACAAACAAGTATTATAAAAAAAAAATGTAACGGAAAAAAATAATTGGGGGACACCTTTGCCCAGCAGTGGAACATTACAGGTTAACTAAAAAACATTTAAACAAAAATTTAATAAAAACGTTGGTTGAAACTTACTTTGCACATCGTGGTTTTTGAAATCGAGTAGAGCAGCCAAGTAAGGCAGTCCGGGTGATACGAACTCGAGCATTGAACGCGAGACGATTTCACCGCTGAAAAAGTGGTTCAAATGTATGCAACAATATCATTAAATAGGGGAATTATAAGGAAAGGGAATGCTAAACCGAAAAAGACTCAAAGTACCTACTCATCGTTATGAACCACTTTTACCTACTATGGAACCACTCCTAAAATTGGGATGAGAGAAATCAGCTGTTCCATAGAAAAATGTCATTGACCCCTAACAAAATGTGGAACAGCTATTTTTACTCGGTTTCAGGGGTCGTAGTGAAAGTTTGGTTTGGTGAAGTTTGGTTTGGGGTGTGTGGTGGCCGAACTGGCCGCCATTGCCAGAAATGTCACCCGCACATCATAGATGCGTGGAAGTCTCGCACGGTTCGTTTCAATCGTTTGTTTCTTCCGCGCACCTGTGTTTTGTGGAATGACCTACCACGTTCGGTTTTTCCTTCAAACTACAACCTTGGCCGCTTCAAACGAAGGGTCAATAGAGTCCTCAGAGGTAGGCAACGCACTGGAGATGCCTCGGGTATTGGAAGTGTCCATAGGCGACGGTGACCACTTACCATCAGGTGGCCCGTGGCTTGTTTGCCACTTATTTTTTTTTTATAAAAAAAAAAAAGTTATTCGTAATGATGAGTATTTTATGGGGATAAACAAATATCCGAACGAAATGCTTTAACTCCACATTCACGGACGAGTATGGAGTGCTATGCCTGATTGAGTGTTCCCCGATGGTAATAATATCTTCTATACATAATTATGTACATAATTATACATTTATTGTCTTCAAGTTGCGAGTGAATCAGTATCTTCTAGGCGCGCGTGCTCCATCGTAGACCGCATCATTGCTTCCCGGTGAAGATGGCGGTCATACGCAAGAATAAAAGAAACAAAAATAGTTACGTGTTATGATCATTTACTTACCATATGTTCTTGAAAGTCTCAACACATCTAATCAATAGGTCCAGAGGTGTGCTTGGTCGCATATGCGGCAGCATGGCATGCACTACTCCGTGAGACAGCATCAAATGTGTCACCTCTGTGTCAGCCCCGGCTAGGTTCCCGAGGGCCAGGGCTGCTGCTTCGGCTACAGCTTCTTCATGATATAGGACAGCTATTAATTTCGGAATTCCTCCACCCTGTGTAAAACAGTGAAATATTAAAAGAAAAACCAAAGAACCAGAGAAGCGAGCGATTTCCGCGTTTCGTCACTCAATTAAAAAAAAAGAGAAATAGTAGCATGACACTTTGGAATCACAAAGGCCTATCGGATTCGGAACTTGGCCGTACGAAATGAATAACTCTAATGTTGGGACCAACCCTGATATCGCGAAAAATAAATCCGCTGTTCCATACATTTTGTCGAGTGCTATTGACATTTTCTGTTGAACAACTGCTTTTTTCTCGAATTTCGGGCTAGTCCCTTTGTAAAAGAGGTTCATAGTAATATGTACATGTAATGAGCGCTTTTCGGCTAAGCATACTCTTTTTTTACAACCCTGTATATTTAAAAGTATTTAATGTCAATAAATATTTCTGATTATTTACTAAAGTTACAAAAGAAAAGGGCTGCTAATAGAGTCTTAAAAGGTGGCAGCGTATCCGTGACGCCCCCAGTGTTACAGGGGGCCCGTTTGCTTGTCTGTCACCTATAAAAAAAGACACAAAAATTTCTTCTTACTTCTACGACAGGCATTTTGTGTTCACGTCTCCCGCTCGTCAGATTTGCGAACGCGCAGACCGCGTGGTATTGGAGAAAAGAACTGTCAAAATTAATAATTAATTAAATCATTTGTTCAACCAACCTTGCGTTTGTTTTGGGAATAAAAATTGGTAATTTTAACTGTTATTTTTACCACCGATTCGTAATCGATCGCGAGGCAGAACGACCAATTCCTGTTTGTCATTTTATTTATTACTCTTACATCTGTAAAATACCGCGTGGATTAGGTTGAGAACATGACAAGGTTGACAACGAGTCATGCGAAAGTACTCTGTCAGAGCCAACTTGAGCCAAGTAATGTACTTACTTGGGTTCTGCATAATCTAGTATGTTCAGTAGAGGAGTGAGGATATCCTTCTCCAAAGCCCGTTCTATGTAAGAGTGCTTATGATGGAACATGTTGGCCGTAGCTCGGGCTGCCTCCGCGATGTGAGAGGCATCGTCGCACTGAAGGAAGCTCACGAGGTGGTCGAGGCAGCCGGCATCGATGAAGCGTTCAACCTAAAGAGAATACAACGTTCTTTTTTTCGAATATAGAATTGCAACTTGGCTAGGGGGGGGGGGGGGGGGGGTTACCTAGCATTTCAATCTATTCCACCACGCTGGCCAAGTGCGGGTTGTTGGATTTCCACACGCCACACGGAAAACGTAGAAAAGAGACCTGCATAGTTCCCTTGCGATGTTTTCCTTCACCGAAGAGCCAGTGGTTCGTACCTAAGATCAAAAGAACTCATTGGTACGAGACGGGGTTTAAACCCGTCACCTTAAGAATGCAAAGCGGCTGTTCTCCCACTGAGCTAAAACTCGAACGAAACGCTTTGAATCCACATTCATTTTGCGAACCGCACAAGTGTGGACTAACCTGCCTGAATGGGTGTTCCCCGATGTTATAATAATTATGGGTGTCTGCAAGTTGAGAGTGAATCGGTATCTTCTAGGCAAGCGTGCTGCATCGTAAGCCGCATCATTGCTTCCCATCATGCAAGATGGCGATCAAACGCAAGCCTATCTTTGAATAAAAAAAAGAGCTACCATTGCTGTATAATCTATATAATCTATACTAATATTATAAAGAGGAAAGATTTGTATATTTGTATGTTTGTGTTGAATAAACACAAAAACTACTAGACCGATTACAAAAATTCTTTCACCATTAGATTGCTACATTATCCCTGAGTAACATAGGCTATTTTAAATTTTATACCCGTGCAAAGCCGGGGCAGGTCGTTAGTCTATTATATAGCTGTATAATCTATTCTTCTTCTAATCTTCCTGTACCTGCGAACCAGTTCCGGTAAGCATGTTACCCACGGCCCCTAGGGCTGCTCTCTTCACACCTTCAGACTCGTGCCCCATCAGAGTCACGAGACGCGCCGCGACTTCTGGCTCCGGGTCTATCTCTTCCAGCTCGTGTGTAAGGTGAGAGTAAGCCATGCAAACAGACTCTGTAAGATACCGTACATTTACAATTATTGACGTGACGTCTAATAAATTGATGAACGCCGGGTGCACGAACGAAAATTGTCCCGTTACGCTCATTGTGATCGGAGCGAGAACAGTATGCAATCATTTCATCAATGTTTTGTTATGACGTTTCACGTTAAACTATCGTCCGATCTTCCGTAAACCGACTTTAAAGATAACCGATTTTTTTTATGCCATTGAGTGACGAGACGAGCAAATCGCTCGCCTGTTAAACTTACGTTTGCCCATAACGGGTCTGCGCAACACAGTATTTTGGATCCCTAAAACTTAAGACACTGCGCTCGTCACCCTGAGATATAGCTTTATATACAGAGTTACAAGGAAAGGGTATCATCATCATAATCAACCTTTTACTGCTTTACTGCTGGGAGGTCTACCTTCGAAGGGTGATTAGGCCGTATTTCACCACCGAAATTCCGCTATTTACGCTTCTCCTGACGTATGCAGGATTGCATGTTTCCTAACAATGCACTCCTTCACCGAACAGCCAGTGATAACATTCGTATATAAGTTCTAAAGAACTCACGAGACGAGACGTACGAGACGGGGTTTGAACCCGCCACCTCAAGAATGCGAAGCGGCTGTTCTCCAACTGAGCTACCACGGCATCTCTCTTTAGGGTGTATTAACTTATAACATGCACTTCTTATCGGATTTACTATCATTAACATACTTACTTCTAAAGTAACTTACTCAGAACATGATGGTCTTCCATGTATAGCAGCTCAGATATGAAAGGCAGCGCAGGTTTTACAAGCTCGAATATTGATTTTGATACCATGGCTGTGCTGCAAAATTAAATGTCAATTAAATATAAATAAATAAACGTTTCACACTCATAGCTCCCCATAATTCTGTGTCGGGGATGCCATGGAACTATGGAACACACACAAAGACAAGGTCAACTAACACCCAGACCTAGAGCAGACATTTTAATTTATCATTCAAACATCTGCCCGACCGGGAATCAAACCCGGGGAATTTTATGAGAAATAGAGTTTAACAGTGTTATAAGAAAAGGGTACGCTAAGCCGAAAAGGGCTCATAGTAATCGTCCATTATGAACAACTTTTACTGTAGGATCAACCCAGAAATCAGAAAAAAGAACCGCTGTTGAAAAAGCCATAGAAAATAATCACAGGCATGTCACGACAATGTACACAATGTAATACATTGCCCTAGTTTTCTATTTCGTTTTGATTATAGATTTGCAACTTGGCTAGGGGGGCAGTCTTGCCAGTTTCTTCGTTATGGTATTAGTGTAAATAAAATTAAAATAAATAAATAACGTTTCACACTCATAGCTCCCCACGAGGATAAACCCTTTGTCGGGGATACCATGGAAGTTATGGAACACACACAAAGACAAGGACACCCAGCTAGAACAGATATTTAAATTCATCATTCAAACATCTGCCCGGCCGGGAATCGACCCCGGGACCTCTGGCTTATAAGGCGGATATTATTACCGCTGAGCCAAACAGGCCGTCAAGATGTTGATACGTTTGCAATAATATATTATGACTGATTTACAATAACTAATATGTATTGTTTTTAATTTATTACCAAAAATCCGCGTAAGTGCTCACACAAAACCTCAACAGGTCTAAGGGTGCGCCAGCGTGCAGGTGCGGCAGCATGGCTCGCACCGCCCCGTGACCCAGCACCAGGTCCCTGATCTCCGGCGATCTTTGGGACAAGAGGGCGAGAGCTAGAGCTGCCGCCTCTGACCCCTCGGTGCCGAGAGCTAGGAGAGCTACTAGCTTGGGGATGGCTCCACTCTGTAAAATAACAGGATTTTAAGGAAAGAGTTTGATCCAGAAAGGCTCATAGTACTCATCAGTATGAAAATGAATGGGCCAACCTTGAAATCGTGACCAATAGCAGTTCCACAGAAAAATGTCAATGACACTCGACAAAATGTATGGAATAGCGGATTTTTTTTTCGCGAATTTTAGTTGGTCCCATAGTAAAAGTTGTTCATAATGATGAGAAAAATGAGCACTTTTCAGCCTAACATTTTAACCCTGTATAACAAATAATAACGTTTCACACTCAAAGATCATAAAGCTCAAAGCACTCGTAGCGTAGCTTGACTAGGTGCCCGTAACCGATCACCGAAGTTAATTAAGCAACGGACAACGCGGTCTTCGGATGGGTGTGCGGGTGCCATTTACAAGTGAGCGCTACCGTGGGTCGGATGGCACGTTAAATTGTATGTCCCGGTTATTTGTCCTATCCTTCTAGGCAAGTGTGGTCCATCGTAGACTGCATCATTGCTTACTATCAGGCAGGATGGTGGTCAAACGCAAGCCTATACTTTATTGAATAAAAATATATACAGTAGAACTCCAATTATCCGAATTAATGGGGACCGGGACCCATTCGGATAATCAAATATTCGGATAATCGGATTTTTTTTTTTTAAATTGCCATTGGAGAGAATAAAAGCTACGTTTTGATATTGCACTATTTTTTTATTGAATTAAATGAAAGAAACATGAAATTTTCACATGTTTTAAATATAAATAAAATGTACTTATGTACAAGTTTAGAAATAAAAATCATTGTTTTTTAAACATCTCCGTCAATGTAAGCTGTTTTGCGGTCTTCAACCGTTTTCGGGCAGCCAGGTCACGCATTCGCTTGACGGTGAGCAGTTGCAAGTGGTCACACTCGGGCTGACGCTCCATCCACTTCAAAGCAGTCTCGAGGCCACACACGCGCGTTTGTGATTCGGATAATCGGCGATTCGGATGGTCGGAGTTCGGATAATTGGAGTTCTACTGTATACCTAATTATGTTAAGTCTTCTATTTGCCCTGACATTTCGCTGGGAGCATTGCCCTTCCAACCAGACCACAGTATAAACAGAACACATATACTTAATGTAATGCTTTGCGGGAGAATAAGTGGAAAAGGTTTTTTTTATGTAATTTAATTACGAGACAAGCAAATCGCTCGCCTTATGTAATACGTCACGTTTGCCCATAACAGGTCTGCGCCACCCAGAATTTTGAACTTGCAAAATTCAAGCCCCTGCGTGGTACAGCACTGCACTCGTCACCCTGAGATATAAGACGTTAATCGCCTATTTGCCTTATAATTTCACTGGAAACAATGCCCTTCCAACCGGAACACAGTAATGTTTGCACATTACTGCTTGGCGGTGGAATAACTGGCAAAAGTGTGGTCCTTCCCCAGGCGGGCTCTGCAAATAAGCACTACCACTACTAAAGGTGCGGTACTTCTCCAGACAGGCTCTGTAATAGAGCCCAACCGCTACAAACATTGTAGTAATAGGTAGGTACTTATAGTATCTACGAGTAATATTATACATGTTTCTTACATTTATAACAGCACTTCTGTGCTTAAGTTTCCCAGTAGAAATGATGACGAGCGCACCGGCCGCTGCGCATTGAAGTTCAGCGCTAAAATAAATAAGTTTAATTCTAAATATTGTTAAAAAAAAACAAGTTTTTATTGCATTGTCATCGGAGTTACACAGGTATACCAAACAGCTCAATCGAACATCAGGACGTGGTTCAAAATTGAATTGCAAGATTCAACCTGAACAATCATAGTTCTTACTCGTATATACATTGCAACTTAAGAAAAGCTGGTAATAAGGTTAAATTGTTTATTTTGTATCATTCAAACGTTTGCCCGTTCGGGAATCTAACCTCACCTCTGGTTTATGCGAAGATGTACCTACTACCGCTGAGTCAAACAAGTCGTCAATAGAGTCTGGCTAGCGAAAATTGATACTGACATAGCGCGGCAAATTTAGAAAATATCAGCATGGCAGCCCTAAACTGATAAGGAAAGTTGGAACAACTCACTTTGATACTTTAACATTTATTTTTGTTCTAGAGTGAGTGTGTTAAAGTGAGTTGTTCCAACTTTCCTTTTCAGTTTAGGGCTGCCATGCTGATATTTTTTAAATTTGCCGCGCTTTGTCAGTATTTACTTTCGTTAGCCAGACTCGTAAGGCTTTTTCGGCTAAGTAGGTATAACCCTTTCCGTATAGAACTGGGTTACCATTCTCGCCTATCCAGAGCTGCAACGAGCAGAGCGACGACGCCAGCTTGAACCATGGCTGTTCTGGGGCATTTTGGTTCACGCAGCATGTTTCGAGCAGCCCGCGCGCCTCGCAGTTTTGCAGCCAGCTCTTGGGACTTTAGCTCTGGTTATAAAGAAAAGAAAGTCATGTGTCACTTTGAGATCAAATAGAAAGGAGGATAATGTTAGTGCTGCCTTAGATCCAGGTGAATCCACGAACTACCTGACTCCCGTGTATACTTGACACGTAAAAACTACCCGAATCAAGTCAGTTCTTATGAGGTGCAAGCCGTGCAAGTGGGCAATACAGAGTTGTAAGAAAAGGGCTCATAATACTCATAATTATGAACATACTATGGGATAAAACGGAAATAAAAAAGAAAACAGCTGTTCCATACATTATGTCGATTGTCATTGTCATTTTTCTATGGAGCAGCTGATTATTTTTTTGCGATTTCAGGGTTGGTCCCATAATAAAAGTTGTTCATAATGATGAGTACTACAAGCCCGTTTTGACTTAACATACCTTTTTCTTCTACCGCTGTATTACCTGTACTATTATTATTTATTCTGTGAAGTTAATTAGTAGGGTTTATTAACGTACCTTTCACGATCTTTTCTATCGTAAACACAGAACCATCCTCGAAGGCGACATGTTCTTCCCGAGCCTGCTGGCGGAGGTATCCACTTAACGCCACTGCAATGGTACGGATTTCCTAAAAATGTAAATGTTATAACCCGCCGTAAAATTTGGAGGTTTGAAGAAGGTTTTAGAAATAAATGAATACAAACATCATCAACTTCCTGTTCTTGAAACTGTTGTATCTGGTCACAAACCCCAACTTTAATCAGCTCCTCAGATAGAGGTTTCACTGTATTGTTATTCTTTGCATCCTGTTAACAAACAAAAATAATTAAATACAAATCGAGTTGATTGAATCAAGCGGAACTTCACGGAAGTTCATCTTCAAATAACTAATTTCAAATCGAGTTGAAAAAACTGTTTGGCAAGAACAAGCTACGGTTTGAATCTACGTTTCTGATTCGTATAGTCAAGGATTGGAACAGATTGCCGGCTTTCTTGTTTCCCGAGAGATACTGTCTTAGGCTTTTCAACAAGACTTGAGTGCGACGTTTGGTATACCATCATTTTAAGAAATCGTGTCTTACTAACATGAGGTTATTATATACCCTTCAATTCAATACTAAACTTGTCCGTAAATTACCTGAATGAACATATACAGTACGGCCAGCACTTTTCTTGCGATTTCCCGATCCGGCGTTGCGAGAAACGCGCAGAAGGGCCCCAAAACACCGCTGGAGACGACGCACGTGCGCTGCGCCGCTGAACCTTTGATGCATAGGTTCACGATCGCATACACTGCATGATACTGACTCCTGTAGTATAGTAAAATAAATAAATATCTTTTCACACTCACAGCTCCCTACTAGGATAACCTGGTCTCGGGATGCCATGGAACACATAGACAAGGACAACTAACACCCAGACCCAGAGCAGATATTTAAGTTCTTAAATTTTACTATGGAAACTAACGTGGTTTTCACACATTTCTGTTATAATTAAACACGGGAATACTCACGTAAAAAAATTAAGTCGTCTACTACGACTAGTGCCAAACGAGACGCAACCGCGAGCTCGTCACGTTTGTAAACTCGCCTGATGAAGGTCACCGAATGTGATCGAAACTAGTCGTAGTAGACGACTTAATTTTTACGTGAGTATTCCCGTGTTTAATTATAACAAAAATAAGTTCATCAAACATCTACCCGGCTGGAACACGAACCCGGGACCTCTGGCCTATAAGGCGGATATAATACCACTCAGCCAAACAGGTCATACCGAATGTTGTAAGGAACTAAGGACCATTTCAAATGTAGCAGACTCACAGCCCACCTAGCAACTGTTGTAGGAACCGGTTCTGTTATCGCCGTGATATAATGATCATGCAATCAGTTCTGTACATTCTGCTGAAGGTCAGTGAAATTTTTTGTATGGACTAGAACGTTTTTTAGTTAGAACTCATGGTAAAAGTTGTTAAAAATGATGAGAGGTTTACAAAGTTTTGGTTAAGACCCCAATCATGTTTATATCCTTGTGACCTAGACAAGACATAACATCCAGTTAAGCTCAGGTCATACTTTAGACTATAATTGATGTTACGGATGGTCGTGAGTTTCGCCCTTTTGAAGTTCTGAAACTGATCTGCCAGGTGAATCATCCTTCATCATCATCATAAGCCTTTTTCCACTGCTGAGTATAGGTCTCCTTTTCAGCACGCCATCCATTCTGGTCCTGTGCCATTGTCATCTACTGCCTTCCTGCCATCTTCATCCTTCTTGCTTAAAGCCAAATTCTTTCCTACTTACTTACGTTCCAGCATTTCAAGCACCATAACTTACTTGGCTTCTTTGTTAGCTAGCACTTTCCCTAGTAAACTCAGTATCTCCTTCTCAAGAGCTTGTTGTATGTGGGATTCCGTGTGACTGAGAATGTTGCGTGCTGCCAGGGCAGCTAGCTCGACTAGGGCGGGCGTGCTGCTCTGCAGCAAGGATACGACGTGGTCGAGGCAGCCAGCTTTGAGACAGCGATCAGCCTGGCATATCGTTTCAACCATATTACAAAGACTTTTCTTTTCAGATAACGTACATTTTAAATAACGTAAAAGGTTCTGGTTAGACGTCGGTTTGTTTCCGCAGAATCTGCTCATTTTCTGACCTTAATCTGTATTACCTGGGTGTCGGTTCTAGGGAGCATATTTGCCACAGCTCTCAAAGCTTCTTCCTGCACGTTGGTATCTTCGTGCCCCATCAAAGCCACGAGGCGCGCCGTGAGCCCGGGCACGGCTTGCACCGCTTCTATAGTGTCATTATCTGGATCCAGCATCAGGGAAGAACAGGCTCGGCAACCGTCTTCTGTAAAATTATGTTACAATAGTCTATTGCCTCTATCGTCTTCGTCGTCGTCTCTTTTGCCTATTGTCTATTGCTCTCTTGTCTATGACCTTGCGACTCCATATATCATCACAAATCTTACAACGAGTTTGCCTTCAACTAGGTATTTACATCCCGAGATTTGCCTGCTATTGCAAAAAAGGCAACGCGAGGCACGACTTTATACTATGCATCGATCTAGTATGTCCGACTTCGGTGATACTATGCGACATAAGCGCCCCTAGTGTCGGTGGCGTGAAATTGCCGACTAAGTTTAGTATTTGGCTTCATAGATGGCGCTACTGGTAATAAATATTAAAGTTTTACACAGTTGGTTAAATACGGGTCTGTAATTCAGTATGCGAGACTCACCCAGTATTGGTCTATCTCCAAAAATAGTTAGCAGCTCTTTCACAAAGGGCAGCGCTCGTAGCGTGATACGCTTGTACCTTTTCTTTGACTCTTGGAGAATCTGGCTGAAATTTGAACGACAAAAATATAAATCTCACCTCACTATCTTGCTAATAATTATTATCAATTGGAAAGTTTTGTATTTTGTAATGTTTCATTTTTGGATATTACGCTCAAATGTGTCACGCAATCACGCAAAAAAGGTTCAATAGATTTGGAGAAAAGCAACATTTTACGATTGACATACCAAAAACCTACACGAAATGCGTTGATTTCAGTTTTATTGTGCGAACCGTCGGAGTGGAATGCTCTGTCTGAGAGGGTGTTTTAAGGTAGACAGAATCTGTGTGTCTTCAAATCACGAGTGAATTGGTTTCTTTTATGCAAGCGTGATCCATCGTAGACCACGTCATTGCTCTCCATCAGGCGAGATGGCGGTACTGGCGAACATACGCAAGCCTATCATCGATTGACGAATGTAACTTCGTCGTCATCATCCACAGCCTTCTCTATCCCACTGCTGGGTAGAGGCCTCTCTCCCGTTTTGCCATCTGCTTCGGTCATATGCTAATCGGGTCCAGGTTCGACCCGCAACTCTATGTCGTCGACGTCGTCGCTGGACGACTTCCGCTTGCCGTACCTCGGCCACTACTCCGTCAATTCATCAAAATTCCGATGAATTCACCTAAAGTACGGAGCATACTGATATCACCAGAAAGTACGATGATTAGCACCAGTTTTGACGGTGATTTTACAGTTTTTTACTTTTAGCGGAATTTAGATGGACATATTTCTCAGTGTACCTGCACGTATTTTTAAATCTGCGTATGAATGTCCTCAGCTCTGTCAACGCGGTACCTGACTGCATCATGTAAGCTAGCACGGCGTCTCTGGTCTCGGGCCCGTTCAGAGCTATATTCCCTAGAGCGCCGGCAGCTAGTTTGGCTACTTTTCCATCGTGGACAAGGTACGATATTAATTTCGGCATGGCTCCGCCCTGTAAAAAGTTCAATTACACAGGGAAAAATGGCCATTAAAACTCCGATTCACTTTACTTGAAATCAATAAAAAGTACAATGATTAGCACCAGTTTTTACGGTGACAACCATATAATAGTTGTCCCGTAAAAAAACTATCCTACTGCCCGTGTACGTATACTTCAAGCACATAATGACGCATAAAGACTACCCGAATCAATCGTCAATTCTTACGTCAGTTGCTCAGAGAACGTGGACAAAAAAAATAAGTAGTGATAAAAGTTTTTATGCGTCAATGTGTGCTTTGTAACAGACAGACTTAAGCGACATAATCATCATATTCAAACTTTAATTCTCCCACTACTGGAGTACAGGTCTATCTTCGAAGGGTGATTAGGCCGTATTCCACCACGCTGCCAAGTGCGGGCTGCTGGATTCACATACGCCATTGAATTTCTTCTCCGGACGTATGCAGGTTTCCTCACGATGTTTTCTTCAACGAAAAACTAGTGGCATGTAAATTCGTACATCTTAGTAAAGCCACGTTTGCAGAAGTAAGAAATGATACTTACGTCTACAACAGCCATTCTGTATTTGGGTGTGTTGGTAATATATGCAAGCCCAAAAGACGCTATGTCCTGTAGAACGGAACTGAAATATAAAGAAGTTATTTTTCATTAAAAAAAGTGGTTTTACTCTCTATTCAGTTCAATTAATTTGATCAGACCTTTAGAAAGACACGTACAACACTTAGTAACGTCAACTATTCTACAGGGTTATTCATAAAGGGTATGCTAAGCCGAAAAAGGCTCATAGTACTCATCATTATGAACAACTTTTACAATGGGACCAACCCAGAATTCGCGAAAAAAAATCTGCAGTTCCATACATTTTTTCGAGTGTCATTGACATTTTTCTTTGGTACAGCTGATTTTTTTTCGCAAATTTCGTGTTGGTCCCATAGTAAAAGTTGTTCATAATGATGAGTAGTGAGTACTATGAGTATCTTTCGGATTAGCATACCCTTTATGAATAACCCTCTATACGAACCTTGATTGTAGACAAACAGACTTTTCAACAGGTGATGCCAAAACATCTTATAAAAAATGCATATTTCTTACCAATGCAGCCCTTCAACAAGCTCCCCGATGATACCGGCTTCCAGCAACGCATTTATAGGTGGATGCTTCTCGATCAGTATATGGTAGAGAGCGAGAGACGCTCGCTTCTGCGTCTCCTGGTGTTGTGACTCCAGGTCTGGAGAAGATAAGTTTATTTCCAGAAGAAAAGAAGAAAGAAGAAGGAAGAAAAAGAAGGAAGGTGAGGTAAGAAATCCTATAGAATATTCTGTACAGGGTTAAGAGGAAGAATATGCTAAGCTGAAACGGGCCAATATAAAAAAATAAAAATAAAAATATCATAAAAAAAATATCGTCATTATAAAAAAATATATTGGGACTAGCTGACCCGGCAAACGTTGTTTTGCCATATAAATTAATAGGGGTTGGTGATAGAAGGGTGAAAATTGACGGTTGTATGTATTTTTTAATGCTAAATAAGCCACATTATAAAAAAATAAAAATTTTGTCCAAAAAATAAAAATTAATGTTTGGGGTGGACAACCCTTATCATTTAGGGGTATGAAAAATAGATAGTAGCCGATTCTCAGACCTACTGAATATGCATATAAAATTTCATCAAAATCGGTCAAGCCGTTTCGGAGGAGTACGGGAACATTGTGACACGAGAATTTTATATATTGGGATAACTCTGAAGTCGCAAAAACAAAATCAGCTGTTCCATACATTTTGTTCAGTGTCATTGACATTTTTCCATGGAACAACTTAATTTGTATCGATTTCCGTAATGGTCTCCTAGAAAATGTTTTTAATGAGGTACTATGTGCCATTTTCGGCTTAGCATACCCTTTCCTTATAACCCAGTATACTGAACGTACCTTCCACAATCTTCTGTATAGTGAACACCGTTTCTTCATGAACGATAGATCTTTCCTCTCGAGCGTGTTTGCGAACTGTTTCACTCATTTTTAATAATTTGCAGTTCTGGTCCTGTAAATATAATTCATTATTTAGAGTTAAATTTGTATAAAGTGTGAGAGTGAATAAAATATTTATATTTTAGAAGAATTAAATGTAAATTCAATATCCCATATTGTCAACCATGAATTTCTACTGGCTATTATTTAATTTTTCGCGAAATTCGCGAAAAAATATCAGCTTTTCCATACAAAAATGTCAATGACACTAATTGACAAAATGTATGGAACAGCTGTTTTTTTTTTCGCGAACTCTGGGTTGGTCCCATAGTAAAAGTTGTTCATAATGATGAGTACTATGAGGCCTTTTCGGCTTTGCATACCTTTTATGAATAACCCTATAATATATCCCAAACCATTCAACCTCTACGACACTACGGTATCCCATAGGTATTATCTCTAACTCATCTCAAATTCGTGTCATACAATATGAATTATAGCTGTTTTTTTACAAAGAAGGAAGAAGAACGAAGAAGGTTTTCTAGTTTTTTTTTTTGCGAATTTAAATCAGTATTTTATTACCTCATCAGTGATATGCTCCTTCAGCTGCTGCATGTGCTCGAGGACGTCAAGTTCATCCAGCATGTAACATAATGGCTTCACGTTGCAGTTTCTCTCTGCCGCCTGTAAGGAATCATAATACGCATGTTAGCAACTTAGCAGGTGACAACAACTTCTAGCAATCTTTCAATCTTTATCTTTCATCTTTATCTTTCATCTTTATCTTTCATCTGTATCTTTCATCTTTATCTTTCATCTTTATCTTTCATCTGTATCTTTCATCTTTATCTTTCATCTTTATCTTTCATCTGTATCTTTCATCTTTATCTTTCATCTTTATCTTTCATCTTTATCTTTCATCTTTATCTTTCAATCATTCATACGCTTGCACATACGGTACTTACTTCACACAATTAAAGATAGTGATATTGCTGACTCATCAATATGAACAACGTTTACTATGGGACCAACCCGGAATACGAGAAAAAAACAGCAGTTCCATTTTTGTCGAAATCATTGAAAGTTTTCTATGGAACTGCTGATTTTTTATCCGCGAATTTCGGGTTGGTCCCATATTAAAAGTTGTTCGTATTGATGAGTACTATGAGCTCTTTTCGGCTTAGCAGACTCTTTATTTGTTACCCTGTATAAACTGACCTGTATTAACTCATTGAGTCCATCTAGCACCTCCTCGGCTAGGTCCGGCGCCGCGAGCAGCGCGCAGTACGGCGGCAGCACGCCGCGCGACACGAGCTGCGAGTGCTGCTCGGCTGACCCGTTGTAGCAGAGGTAGGTGACTGCATACACGGCTTGCTTTTGACATCTGTATAAATTACTTATATACATAAATATACCACACTACCCTGTTTTAGATGCCTTTGCAAATTGTGCTTAGTTCTATGGCTGAAATCGTCAAACCCTTCCAGCCACCTTCCTAAGCAAGATTTGACTACAAGCTTTATAGCTATTTTCAGCACCATTTCCATCGTATTTATCGTTCTTTTTTCTCATATAAAAGAGTGGAAAACTGGCAGCCAATCAGCTTGATGGTAAGCAGAACCACCGCCTACGAACACCTGTAACTCAAGCGGCGTTGATGATGCTTTGCCAACCCGGACAGATATTTGCTGACTCCCTTTTTAAAGCGTCCCATGTTGTTGTTCGGCGAAAAGACCGGGCGACGAAGATCGTGTGTGACTTACTCAGACTTTCCATCGGCTAGTAGCTTCAGTAGTGGATTAAGTATGTCCTTCTCTAGAGCTCGCTGTATCTGAGAGTGGGTCTCTGCAAAAATGTTGCTCGTCGCTCGAGCGGCTTCCTCAACAAAGGAGGTGTTGTTGCTCTGGAGGAGCGATACGATGTGGTCCAGGCAGTTAGCATCGAGGCAGCGGTCGACCTGGGAAGTGAATTGGTCAAAGAATGTGGACTTAAGATGTTTGTCGTGGTTTTAGTAGTGGATTAGATGTCTGTGTTAATCTATAATATTATATTTAAGAAACTAAAATAATTGTACGATGTACGCAGCGATGTACATACACAGCTCTAATTTTAAGAGAAGCGACTGCAAGATCTTCAGAGCTATAACGAAAGAGTATGCTAAGCGGAAAATGGTTTATAGTTCTCATAATAATGAAAACAAAAATCAGCTGTTCCATAGAAAATGTCAAATCGACAAAAGTGAATTCCGGGTTGGTCCCATAGTAAAAGTTGTTCCTACTGATGAGTGCTATGAGCCTTTTTCGGCTTTGCATATACCCTTTCCTAATAACCATTATAGATGTAAAAGTTCTAATCCATATGAAACCGTTTAAAGCTTTCGTATCGTTCAAGATGACACGGAACACCTATAACCCGGTCACAATATCTGTGCACCTCGCTGGAATGCGTATAGCCTTATATAGTCGCACCGGGGAGTGCGCGGAGAGGTGACAGGGGAAGCGGGAGCCTCTCCCGCTTCCCCTGTCACCTCTTAGCCTATTAGATGATTAAAAAAATATGTGATCCCATTTATGAATCTAAACAAACAAAGCCAAAAATGAGCTGTCTATATTTTGCCTACTTAAGTGTTTTATACGAAACCTGAACACCAGTTCCAGCGAGCATGTTCCCTACAGCGCCCAGCGCCGCTCCCCGAACGGCGCTCGCCTCGTGCCCCAGCAGTGCCACGAGGCGCTCCGTGAGCCCGGCCACGGCTTGCACGACTTCTATACACTCATCCGGACCTTGCATTATGTTAGTCAGCACCGTGCACGCATCAACTGCAAATTCACACAAACAGTATAATTGAAAAACCTCACAAGAAAGAGTCATACCACAATACATATAACTTACCCAGAATATCACATGCTATGAATGGAACTTCTTTATCATCAACATCTAGAGATTCTTCGTTTTCAATATCGAGTATGTTGTGTATAAAGGGCAGAGCCGGTGAAACCAGCTCGAAGCTTTGCTCATCATTATCGCTAAAAATATCAATGTCTACAATAAGTAAGAAGCAGTTTTTTCTAGCAGAAGAACTGATGACGTATTCAAAAAATATGGAAAGTAATTTCTTATTCTTCAATTTTCGTGTTTAAGAGCTTGTGTTCTTCTTTCACGAGAACCATATACTACCTGCACAAGTTGCTAAGCATCCGCACGCAAGTCCTCAGCCTCCTGACCGGTGTATCTGTCCGCAAGTACGGCAGCATGGCTGCCACCGCCCCATGCTTAAGCACAGCGTGCTTTGCTTCTGGTCCTTGTAAGGCAAAGCTTCCGACTATCAAAATTGCCAGGTCTGCCAAATCACCTTCGTAAGCTATTAAGTCAACAATCTTGGGTATCACACCACTCTGCAAAAATTCGAAAAATATTTTTGTCAAACATTATTAATTTTGTTGGTTTATATGAGTCACATCTTTTTTCTAACTGCCTAGGAGGATGTTTTCTGAGTGTAAGTGTGTATTTTTGTCTGTTCCTTCAACTGTTCCTCCGACAGTGTCGTGTCGTCAGATTCTAGGATACATTTCGTAATAGAGTATTTTTTTCTATGTAGTTTTATTTTAAACTAGCTGAACCCGGCGGTTTCACCTACTGTTTTTTTTTACTTTTTAAACCTTCCTGAACTTTCACAAATATTTCAAGATCGAAATAAGCGAAATCGGTCCAACCATTCTCGAGTATAGCCAGAGAAAAGAACAGCGATTAATTTTTATTTATAAGAAAATTATGTTAAAAAATATTCTTACGTTTACGACAGCCGTTACATGTTCACGTGCCCCAAAAGCAATAAGGTTGAGTATTCCTAACGTTTCGTATTGAAGAGTTGGGCTGAAAAAGAGAACGAAACCATTGCATTTTTTGTCATTCGGTAGGTATGTATGTACACTTATCATTGTTAATGATAATAATAATAAGCGAACGGCCCGATAGCGAAAAGCCTCAACCAACATCTCAAGAGGCTCTCGCTAGACGGTTGGCTCAAGGGTCAGATGCAGAAGCCGTGGAAGAGTGCGAAAGCGTGCCCATAGCCCCGGTGGATAGCGTCAAGGGGGAACACCCCAGGGTTTTTAGTGGGTAGGCCGCCACTAGGGCGGAGACTCCCACATAACTACCGTGCTCCCCCCGGGGCCAGTGGTATCCATAAAGGATTTTCCCTGGGTCACAAAAAAAAAGGGTCAGATGCAGAAGGCAGTGGTCCTCGACACGGCACGAATCGTCCGGAGGTTCCTGTCTCTGCAGCCCTAGCCACCGGTAGCTTGGGCCCTGCCCCGCTGCTGGTGGCAGCCTAGTTTTTAAGTTTTTTATATTATATTATTGTTTTTTATTTTGTACTAGCCGACCCGACAGACGTTGTCCTGTCTTAACTATGAAAATTGAATTTGAAGTCTCAATTTTCTAATGTTCCGGTCAACTTCTTTAATTTTTTATGTCATAAAAACCTTCTCTTGACTGTAATTAACACAACAAAAAAAGAATTAGTGAAATCGGTCCAGCCGTTCACGCGTGATGCCGTGACCAAGGAAAACGGGTTTCATTTTTATATATTATATATTATAGATTGTAAAATTGTAAAGTATTGTAAAAAATTTAAAAACTAATTTTTTTTTTTAAACTTGAAATGTAATGTGAATAATAATAATAATTTGCGTGAAAGAGCAACAAACATACCTACTCACAAACTTTCGCGTTTATAATATTAGTAGGATTTTATTCTTACCAGTCATTTCTTTCCAAAGCACCAATGAGTGGTGCGATGGTACCGGCCTCTACCTTGGCAGGTGTTGGAGATTCGTTCTTACGATACATGCTGCAAATGATGCAAGGGGTTCTTGCTTGCGTCGCCTGGTCCTGAGACTTCATGTCTAAAAGAAATGGTGAAGCAATACAATGCCTACCGAGACTGGAAGTTAAAACTTTAGTTAAAATTGAGTCAAAGCAACAATTACATAGCGATTACTAGACCCGCCCGCGGTTTCACGCGCTTTTAAAAGTTTAACGTGAATTTTCCGGGCAAAATATAGACTGTGTTAATCCAGACAAGGAAAAACAAAAAACCAAGAATCAAATCCAAATCACCAAATCAAAAAAAAATTCAATTCAATATTCCAAATCATCGAAACAGTCATTAATTTTCATGATTATTTTATTTATTTTTTTATTAGGTATTTTATTATTTTATTTTTCATTTTCATTTCAAATTTTATGTAAATCCGTTGAGCCGTTTCAGCGAGAAGAGTGCTCTTCATGATTTTTTTTAGTACCTATCAATATAATTCGGCCGGATTGGACTGTCTAATCTAATCTATTCAAAACGGACCGTGGAATGTAAATACAATAGTCTATTCAAAACGGACCGCGTGAGTCACCGCAGCTGTCGACGAGGCACATAGGATATCGCGGGAGCGAGCGGTACAAGTAAACAATTCGGCAGACGGGACCTAAGTGCGAGTGAGACGGGCAATTGGATATTTGCGTTGTGTTTTTAAAAATCTTACTTTGTTTACATGTTTGATAAAATTTGAAGTGAGATTCAAATATTCAGCTTACCTTGTGATTTTAACTGCAACCTTGAAATTCGTTACTCTTAAAAGTTAATGAACTTTGCACTTGTGACCACTGGTTTTATTTTTTAACAAGAATGTAGAGTAAGCGAGCACACACATCAGCGCTTCCCGAGCGTCGCTCTGTCCCGCTCATGTGTCGAATACTGTCGATAAATACCTAAATATTTGCTACATATCTCATTTTTTTATCTTTGTGTGCGGTTTTGCTAAGTACTATTTATCAGCTGGTGTATACGTATAATACAATTTAAACCTTAAGTATTCTAGAGAGCACCTCAGCATACTTATGGGAGCATTGATATCGTTTTGTTATTATACTTTATACATTTACATATGATTTATCAAAGCTCGAAATATACCTTCTAAGCATTTAAAACTATGATAGTTGGATAGACTCTTCGTCGTCCGTTATATTTGTATTTTTTATTCTTTCTTCTATTCTGTTCCATTTAAGTATTCCAATCAGATATGTTAATGTCTGAAAAGCGGAGTATTCTTTGTTTGTATATTGAAAAAGACAATGGAGTAAGTTTAAAGCTAGTGAAGAATGCAGTGTAAAAAACTATAATTTAAAAGTATCGCAACCATCATCATAATCAATCGTATTCCTTCCACTGCTAAGTAGGTACTTATAGGTCTTCGCCATCGTTTTCGTTCCTGTGTCAGTCTCATCCACTGCCTGCCTGCCGTCTTTACAATATCATCCGACCAGCGAGTGGATGACCAGTCTTCACAGTGATTCCGGTCTACAAGTGCGGTCACTATTCTGTGACTGCTTTGGTCCACCGTCCGTCTTTTCTTCTGGCCCAATGTCCCGCCTAATTCTAAGTGGGGTGATACGACCTGCACCGACGCGACGTCCCGCTTGGGGTGTATTGGCCTCCCAAGTTGAGTCACCTATCCACCCGGGTTTGTCCGAACATGTGCAGTTATTTTAGTTAAAATGGAATACGAGTAACAAAAACTTTCACAAGCAGTATCAAATCAGTCTATCCCCGTTCGTGCAATGTGCCTGCGCAGTGCGCGATTTATGGGTGAAATAAAATGAAGGGGGCGCGAATCCAGTGTCCGGACTTTTATTAATGTAAGTATTAGGCTTTTTGCTCGATTCCAATTTTTATATAATAATCCTACCCCCAACTACCCCCCCCCAACTACCCCCCCCCCCCAACTACCCCCCCCCCCCCCACCCACCCCAATTGTCCTGCATATCTGCACGAATCGAGAGTTTTTATGATTGAAATAAAAGTTATACCAGAACTGTAATTAACTGGGTACTGTCACTTACTGAATTTCATATCTTTACACAAACAGGGCAACTTCGAGATTAAACAACTTATAAGTTGTTTAATCCTGAGATATATCTCAGGGTGACGAGCGCAGTGCTGTGCCGCGCAGGGTCTTGAATTCTGCGAGTTCAAAATTCTGGGTGGCCGGACCTGTTATGGGCAAACGTGACGTTTAACATCAGGCGAGCGATTTGCTCGTCTCGTCACTCAATTACATAAAAAAAAATCTTTACACCACAGACACATCCAATGTACTTTATTTTTACACATGGATATGGATTAAAAAGGTGAAATAAAAATCAATTATTATACAAAATTACATTTTTATTAAAATCTTTATTAACAAAAACAAATTAGAAATATAAAATTCATTTTTATGTTTACATTATTTTTTACATCGAAAATACTTTTAAGGTAACAACAAAACTCATAGCTAGCCTGAGTACAGAGTCCAGAGAGCAGTCATCACCGCCACAGTAGCTGGTCCCCGCACGTCCCCCGCCTCGTGCCCCAGCAGCGCCGCGAGCCGCGCCGCGAGCCCGGGGACTGCGCCCACTGCTTCTACGCCCTCACGTGTTCTGGTTAGACCGACGAGAGCCCAGCAGGAATACTCTGTAAGATTATAAAATAATAAAAATAACGTTTCACACTCGTAGCTCCCTACTAGGATAGCCTGTGTCGGGGATGCCATGGAACACACAAAGATCAGGATAACTAACACCCAGATCCAGAGCATATTTTTCAATTCATCATTATATGAAACCATTCCTGAAAAATATTATATGCAAGTCGTAAAGGAAAGGTGTAGTAATGTAATACTTAAGGGTGTGTTCTTCTACACGTCAAAGTTACCAGTTATAAAACACTTAAACAAAAGTTTGCTAAATTCAAGAAAAAAAAAATTGTATCTTCTCTATAAAGAATTGACCACGTGACTAAAATGTATTGTATGGAGGCTCGATATTTTTTTTCTCGAATTTAACAAACTTACCACAAAAAAAAAAAGTACTTTTTAGTTTAAAAAACTTACCCAGAACTTGTAGATCGCCAACTCCCATCAGCTCAGATATGTGGGGCAGCGCTGGTGATACCACCTCCAGCTTTACTGCTCGCTTATCGTCATCGTGCCTAAATAAATGATTATTATAATAAAATTAACTCCATATTGTACAACTACTGTTGTTTTATTATAGGTACATAAAAGACGACACTGCAACCAAATTGTGGTACTTATATTCAATTCTATTCAATTTTTTAAGCATGGCATAGCTTCTATCGCGGGCCTTGAGCGTGGAGACCGAATTCAGAAATTCCGTAACGAAAATAACCTTACACTTTTTAGTGATACTTTTTAGTTTTGTTGCCATCTATCGATGAATAACAGAATTTTTAATTACTTTTTGAAATTTCACGCTTGTCTCTTTAGTTTAGCAACTCGCATCTAGGTGTCAATGTAAGGTCCCACCTACGTGGGTTCGGTACAGTATGTAGGTACACTACTTCCATTCATTCATGAAGTAATAGATGAACATACAAAAAATAATTAGTAGTTCAAAAACCACGCTTTGTTGTGTATTGTCATCGGTCCTCGATATATCTACAAAGTTTGAACGAAATCTGGCCGTTTAAAGTGGGTCAGAATCGCGAACTAAGGACTCGGTTACAAACATACATGCAAGTGAAGCTAATATAAAGCGTGTAATATATATTACCTGCAAAAGTTCCTGTAAGCCGCCACACACTTCGTTAATAACCCCAAAGGCGCGTCAGTCCGCAGGTGCGGCAGCATGGCTCGTACCGCCCCGTGACCCAGCACCAGGTCCCTCGTCTCCGGCCCGTCCGCAGCTAAGCATCCGATTGCCACGGCTGCTGGTTCTGCTGCTTCGTAAGATAGAAGAGCTACTAAATCGGGGATGGCTCCACCCTGTTTAAAAAAATAAATGACTACCCATTAGAACTTTGAAGAAAAAATGCAGTCATCAGCCTATACAAGGTTTTTCATATAGGGTATGCTAAGCCGAAAAGGGCTCATAGTATTGAACAACTCATTATGAACAACTTTTACTACGGGACCAACCCAGAATTCGCGAAAAAAAAATCAGCTGTTCTACACATTTTGTCGAGTATCATTGACATTTTTCTATGGAACAGCTGATTTTTTTCGCGAATTTCGGGTTGGTTCCGTTTGTGGCTCAGACAGGTGATCCACGCACTCACTTACTCCTGACCAGCACAATGACCGCCTTATAAGCCAGAGGTCCCGGGTTTGATTACAGGCTGGGCAGGTGTTTGAATAATGAATTTAAATATCTGTTCTGGGTCTGGGTGTTAGTTGTCCTTGTCTTTGTTCCATGGCATCCCCGACAGTGCTCTTCGTGGACTAGGCTGGGTGCTCTTCGCGCAGGTGCTATTCGAACGGGTGCTTTTAGTGGACTACTTCCACAGCATCCTAGTGGGAGCTATGAGTGTGCAACGTTTATTTATTTATTGACTTTGTATCTACTATAACTCTTGGTTCAACTTTAGCAATAAATTATTTAGTATGTGAAATTTAAACACGGTTTTATCAATACTGTACTATGAGTCCTTTTCGGTTTAGGAAACCTTTTCTTTGTTGTATCTACTATAACTCTTGGTTCAACTTTAGCAATAAATTATTTAGTATGTGAAATTTAAACACGGTTTTATCAATACTGTACTATGAGTCCTTTTCGGTTTAGCAAACCTTTTCTTTGTTGTATCTACTATAACTCTTGGTTCAACTTTAGCAATAAATTATTTAGTAAGTATGTGAAATTTAAACACGGTTTTATCAATACTGTACTATGAGTCCTTTTCGGTTTAGCAAACCTTTTCTTTGTTGTATCTACTATAACTCTTGGTTCAACTTTAGCAATAAATTATTTAGTAAGTATGAGAAATTTAAACACGGTTTTATCAATACTGTACTATGAGTCCTTTTCGGTTTAGCAAACCTTTTCTTTGTTGTATCTACTTTAACTCTTGGTTCAACTTTAGCAATAAATTATTTAGTATGTGAAATTTAAACACGGTTTTATCAATACTGTACTATGAGTCCTTTTCGGTTTAGCAAACCTTTTCTTTGTGTTTTAAAGGTATGCTAAGCCAAAAAGGACTCATAGTAGTCATAGTATAGTATTTATGAAGGTCTAGTGTCAAATAACTTACGTTTATGAGAGACATTCTGTGTTCTGGTGTCCCTCGCTCCGTAATGATGGCCAGCAAGCTCGCTGCGTAGTACATACAAGCAGAGCTGATAAAATAAAGTAATCGTTTAAAACGGTTTCATACTCACATGGTTGGTCATAATACCGTTTTCCCGAAAGCATTTAGAATTATAATGTAAAATACATAATATATAATGCTTAGGTGTAGGTGTTCCATGTTCCTTATGGTTTTTATATCTTTGTTAGCTTTAACTATCTATCTATTTTAACATACTTAGGTTCTGCTTCTCTATCAGCCAGAATATTCAGGAGCGGAGTGATAATGTCCTTCTCCAGAGCTTCTTGGAAGTGAGAGTTTGAGTGACAGAGTATGATGCCTGACGCTCGGAGCGCGAACTCGGTTAGATATGGGTCGCTGCTGTCTAGGAGGGGCAGGATGTGGTCGAGGCAGCCGGCATTGAGGCAGCGGTCGGCCTGAAAAAAATACTTGCTTGTTACAAGAAAAAAGTAGATACCTATTTAATAAATTTATTTAAATATAATTTAACAAACTTTTATTGAATTGTCATCGGAGTTACATTACGTGTACCAAATTTCAGCTCAATCGGACATCGGAAAGTGGTTCAAAATTGAGTTGCAAGATTCCACCCGAAACAACATACATTTATTCTCGCGCGCTACGCGGCTTCGCTCGCATTGCAAGCGCAAGCCATTGAAGTATCTAAATTTTGTGATTTTTAGACAAACAATGTTTTTATCTTTCGAAAAAAAAAATTTAGCTTAATAAAACGTATCCTATGTCACTTCTTATACCTCCAAGAATATGTGTGCAAAGTTTCATGGTGATCGATTAAGTGGTTTTCGCGTGAAAGCGTAACAAACTTACATTCACATTTATAGCATTAGTAGGGATATATAAAAAAAATTATACTCCCACCTGAGTATTTGTTCCAGAAAGCATTAGACATACAGCGACTATAGCCACCCTCTTCACTTCGCTCGCCTCGTGTCCCAGCAGCGCCGCGAGCCGCGCCGTGAGCCCGGACGCGGCTTGCACCGCCTCGATACCCTCATGCGTTTTGGCTAGGTTCACGAGAGCATGGCACGCGTTTTCTGCAAATATCAACCAGAAACTTCTTGATAACAATCAACTCCTTACTGTAGCTGTATTGTAAATTATTTTTAAGCAGTAGAGAATAATGTTAAGATAGGCAAAACAGAAAGCGCTTTTCCGTGTGGACGTTTTGTTTGCGAAGTAAGTCGGCAGGTTCATCCAAAATGCACTATTGAGTTTCCGGGTTATAAAGTGGCTAAAATGTTAATTCAATTTTTTGGTTAGTAACTACCTTAATGTCATTGTTTTCCAACCTTTTCAAATATCATATTTGTGATAGCAAATAGTTAGTCAATTGATAGCTTTATTTTTTAGTGTATAATAAATTGACGTTAAGTTTCGACAGCAGACGTAGAGATTGGATCAGAATATCTTAAGAGATAAATCGATCGATTTTGTCGATGACGTCATCATATAAATACCGAAATCTATAAGAAGTGAAATTAATGAGTAACCAAGTATACCTACTTTAATTTTGATGAAATGTTTTGATTTTTTTTTTATTTACATATTATACAGATACTTAATACTTTATCAATGTCTGAAGTCAAACTTACCCACTACATTGTCATCTCTGATGCCCAGTAGTTCAGATATGTAGGGCAGCGCAGGGAGTACCAAGTCAACCTTTTCTTTTGGATTACCATCATCGTGCCTAAAAAATAATTATTCAATTCAATTCAAATAATTTATTTCGGATGAAAATAGAAAATTCATCGTATTACATAATAAAATTACAATTCAAATTAAAATCAATTAAACATACAAATGAAAAAATACAAATTAAAAATATCAGATGTTCCATACATTGTGTCGTGTCATTATCATTTTTCTATGGAACAGCTGATTTTTTTTTCGCTTATTCCGTGTTTGGTTCCACAGCAAAAGTTGTTCATAATGATGAGCACTATAAGCCCTTTGCGGCTTAGCATACCCTTTCTGAATAACCCTGTAAACCTATACATAATTATAAAAAAACCCGCAAATACCTGCAAAAGTTCCTATAAGCCTGCACACATTTCCTCAGCAGCTCTAAAGGGCTATCTGCCCGCAAGTGCGGCAGCATGGCCCGCACCGCCCCGTGACCCAGCACCAGGTCGCGAGCGTCCGACCCGAGCCAAGCTATGTTCGCGAGAGCCCCGGCTGCCAGTTCCGCTATCTCGGAGCCGTGAGATAAAAGAACTATTAGCTGAGGAATGGCGCCACCCTGGATAATACAAGATTCAAGATTTTTTTATTATTTAAGAAGTGCCAAAAGAAAAAAACATGGCAGAAAGTAGGATAGACGGACGAGCGTAGTGGTATTGCGTTCGAGTCACCGCTGCTGCCGCCAGGTGAGGACTGCCGACGAGGTCAATAAGGTCGAAGCCGTTAGCTCGACTCTCGCTCATAATTACGAGGTGCGCGCTCATTGGTCGATTGCCTATGACATTACTAGGTGTGTTTACGAAAATCCCTCCCGACAAAAAATTATACAGCATATAAATATTAAATTAAAAAAATAAATATATAGGAATGAAAATTAATTTTCTTAATTTATGAGACGGTAACGAACCGTTACAGCGTAAATCCAGGATACAAGCTACATCCATATCAGATATTTACTTACTTCCACGACAGCTTTCAAATGTTCATTTGTCCCAAAGGATGTTATGTTGCTGAGCGTTCCGACAGCGTTGGTCTGAAGAAACGAGCTGAAAAAGCATTGTTTTTAAAACCACGACGTATGTTCTAAAAAAATTAAAAAAAAAACCTTTTAAAACGCCCAACTAAAAGGTGCTAAGTCAGAGGTAAGTAGCCAAAGAGTTGCAGCACTAGTTTTAAGGTTTTATATCCATTTTGTCTGTATTTTCTGTGTACAAAAACGAGTTCATCTATCTATCTACCAAAGAAAATCGGTCGAGGTACGATAGTTACCTGAAAATTAGTTTTTTTACAAAAAACTAGACATGAATTTGGCCGCAATAGCACCTTTTTTAACCGACTTCAAAAAAGAAGGAGGTTCTCAATTCGACTGTATGTTTTTTTTATGTTTGTTACCTCATAACTTTTGACTGGGTGAATCGATTTTGATGATTCTTTTTTCATTGGAAAGCTGACGTTTCCCACGTGGTCCCATTTCAATTTAGTCCAGTTTTGATAATGATATCCATGAGAAAACCATATAACTCTTCAATTTGCATTAAGTACGAACGCGACAAATAGATGAATAACTCAATAGCCGGTCTCTTGAAGTAGGTTTTGTTTTTTTTTTTTTTTTTTGTAAAAATAATTATTTATTATTCAGTAATAAATCAGCAAGACCGCCATCTTGCCTGATGGTAAGCAACGATACGGTCTACGATGGAGCATGATTGCCTAGAAGAAACCGATTCACTAGCGACTTGAAGACACCACTTGTCCGAAACACAGACGCCGGCAGCGAGTCCCACATAATCTGCCGTTTGAATTAAAAAGGTGGAATGGAAACGCTTAGTGCGTTTGAACGGAATATTCACCGTGAGAGGGTCTCATTTTTGAATGTGAAATAAATTAAATATACGTAATAGCCGTGGTAGCTCTGTGGGAGAACAGCCGCTTCGCATTCTTGAGGTGGCGGGTTCAGACCCCGATTCGTACCAATGAGTTTACGAATTTACATACCACTGGTTTTTCGGTGAAGGAAAACATCGTGAGGAACTCTGCATACGTCCGGAGAAGAAATTCAATGGCGTATGTCAATCTATCAATCTGCACTTGGCCAGCGTGGTCGGATACGGCCTAATCACCCTTCGAGAAAAGACCTGTATCCCAGTTGTGGGAGGATTAAAGGTTGCGAATGATGAATACTTAGAAACGCAAGAAATATTCCTAATGCAAATCTCTCTGAAATATTTCATCTTCGAAATACACGAAAATCCTTAAACTTACTTCGGTTCCGCATTAGCTAATAATTTCAGCAGTGGAGTGAGTATGCCCCTCTCTATCGCACGTTGCACGTAAGGGCCCGAGTGACTGAGAAAGTTGCGCATGGCCCGCACAGCCACAACTCGGAAGGGATCTCTGCAGTGGAAGAAGGATAGGAGGTGGTCCAGACAGCCAGCTTCAAGACAACGGTAGGCCTAAAAAGAAATGTACGATGTGATTTTTTTAAAGAATAAATCGGCGTTAGACCGCCGACTCGCTTGTTGGTTAGCGTCAGTAAAAAAAAAAACGAAGAAAAATATTGAAATACATTGTAACAACTTTTGCTATGGGACCAATCTAGAATTCGCGAAAAAAAAAACAGCTGTTCCATACATTTTGTCGAGTGTCATTGACATTTTTCTATAGAACAGCTGATTATTTTTCGCGAATTTCGGGTTGGTCCCATTGTAACAGTTGTTCATAATGATGAGTACTATGAGCCCTTTTCGGCTCAGCACACCCTTTATGGATAAACCCTATATAGTCATATCACAATAGTCAGTCATCAGTTTTTAGGGTGACAACCA
Organism: Alcis repandata; assembly: GCA_949125135.1. Classification (NCBI taxonomy): domain Eukaryota; kingdom Metazoa; phylum Arthropoda; class Insecta; order Lepidoptera; family Geometridae; genus Alcis; species Alcis repandata. Next base: position 1,629,755 of record OX421251.1, read on the forward strand.
TTTTATATGATGAGGAAGCTTAAGGAAGCGAGAGAATACCTGAGAATCTGTTCCAGACAGCATAAGCATCACAGCCATAAGAGCTTCACTCCTCACTGTATCCGCCTCGTGCCCCAGCAGCGCCACGAGGCGCGCCGCGAGCCCGGGCGCGGCTTGCACAGCTTCGATACACTCATTGTTCTGCATTAGCTTGTTGACAGCTTGGCAAGCACGTGCTGTAGAATTTTAAAACTAGTAGTTTTGCGAACAGTAGGTACTGTAGACTTCGCGAAATTTTGCGACAAATACAGTCGTTTATCTCAACGACCTCTTGGCTGATTTTACTCGACTTTATTCTAAGCTGCGCCCCGCAGTTGCACCCGCGTTTTCCGGGATAAACGAAACTTCCGTTCAAACTTTAACTCCCTATTTGAACCCCTTACCTACAGCCCTTTTTTCGGATTAAAAAGTAGCCTTTGTCCTTTCTTAGGCTCTAGAGTCTAGACTAATCCCATGCCAAATTTCATCGGTTCAGGATTTAAGCGTGAAAGCGTAACAATTAGACAGTTACTTTCGCACCGTTATTCATATATAATATTAAATATTTTGATATTATATTAAAAATTAAATTAAATTAAAAATTATACATAATAATTATATAAATTTTTATTATTTTATTATACTTATATATATTATGTCGGCGCGAGAACTAATAAGTATTTAAGTTATTTAAACCATTGAATAGTGTCTGAGCCGCCGGATCGGTCGGACCTCTCTACAAATATTGTGAAAAATAATAAAATCGTTACAAGTGACAGTTCGTGTTTTTACTTTGCCAACTATATGTGCGACCGCCCTGATGATGATAATGGTGACGTAAGCAATGCTGACGTCACGCTTTTTAAAAATAATCAGGACGCTGGTCCTCCGTCATATATATTTTTTATTCTTATAGTAGGGATTATTATTTACTTTAATTTACTTACCTTGAACCTGCTCGTCTCTCATTACGAGTAGTTCAGATATGTAGGGCAGAGCCGGCGATACAACCTCGAGCTTTCTCATCGGTTTACCATCTTCGTGCCTGAACAAATATTGTCATTATCAAAAGTTTTTATTTGTGTATTTATGAAATAGTAAGTAGTTGTAAAGGGCTGTTAATTGTCTTAACAAGTCGGCAGCATATCCGTGACGCCTCTGATGTTACAGGAATCGATAGGTGACGGTTATCGCTTACTATCAGGCGGCCCGTTTGCTTATTTGCCGCCTATGGCATAAAACAATCTTTTTAAAATAATTAACCACCGGATGGTAAGTGGTGGTTCCGCGTTTACCCACCAACTCGCCTGATGGTAAGCGACGATGTGGTCGAAGATGATGCAGACAGACCTAGAAGACTTACCACTCTGACCTTGAAAAGTCCAAGATTGTATCCAGGAAACAAGGAAGCCGGCAGTTCCATACCTTGGCTGCATGAATCAGAAACGTAGATTCGAAATTTTTTATCCTACATCCTAGGCAAATCTACTGTGTAGGGGTGGGGTTTACTTTACTTGAGCGACATTACCGGCAAAAAATCCCAAAAGCCCAAGCACACGTCGCTAATAAGGTCATAGGCGACCCTGCCCGCAGGTGCGGCAGCATGGCTCGCACCGCCCCGTGACCCAGCACCAGGTCCCTCGTCTCCGCTGCGGTGTCCGCTAAGTGGCCGAGTGCAGTTACTGCTTGTCCTGCCACTGCCGCCTCGTATGCTACTAGCGCTACTAGCTTGGGTATGGCACCACCCTGTGTAAAACAGATACAGCAAATGATGAATTATTCCTCTGTCGCTGCTTTGTCGCCGTTGGGACAGATCGGAAAAAAGTTTGGTCAGTCCCCCTGTTAGCAATGATCAGTCAATCTCTTTGTCACTGATAAAACTTCTTATTCCTGTTTATCCCCCATACAATTTAATGTGGTGGTTCTTAAAAATAAGCCGTGAAAGCTCAAATGCTCATCATTATGAATATTTTTTTATTGTAAGACCAACCCGGAATTCACAAAATAAAAATCAGCTGTTTCATAGAAAAATGTGACACTCGACAAATTGTATGCAACAGCTGATTTTTTTTAAACATAGCTGATATTTTTCGTTCTCACAGTACTGCTAAAAGTTTTCCCTTACATAAACAACTGCTATTCTGTGCTCAGGAGTCCCCAGTGCAGTAATGTTGGCGAGCGCACCGACCGCATGATATTGTAGATGGGAGCTGGAAACATAGAAAAAACATTAATTTTTATATCTACAGGGTTATAGGGAGAAAGTTTGCTAAGCCAAAAAGACTCATTTTTTTTTTTTTTTTTATTCAGTAATAGGCTTGCATTTGACCGTCATCTTGCCTGATGGTAAGCAACGATACGGTCTACGATGGAGCATGCTTGCCTAGAAGTAACCGATTCACTCGCGACTTGAAGACACCTAGATTATAAATCTATCGGGAAACACCCACTCAGGCAAAGCGTTCCACATCCTAGCGGTTCGCACAATAAAGGTGGAATCAAAGCGTTTCGTACGAGTTTTTGGTATATCAACCATAAAACGGTGACGGTTTTTAGTGCCCTTGGCCAAGCCATTTTCTCGATTTCCGGGTTTGCCCCATAGTAAAGTTGTTCATAAAGAGTAGGTAGTCTTTGTCGGCTAACCACACGCTTTCCTTACGACCCTGTAGAAAACTAAGGCAACGTATGGGAATGACTTTCCCTTAGGGTCGATACACATCTGACGGAAAATGCTCGGTTATATATAAATCGGTTATACATTTCTCTGTTCTGGCGTTACGCGACCGATAATACGCGACGCATTTTCCGTCAGATGTGTATCGACCCTTACTGTAGAGTATGCGCTAAAGCATACATACACTGTCTCGTGTGCTCCCGATTTTTTTTTTTCAGGTTGGTTATCTAAACGTCACTGTCTGACTGTCACTGTCACGAGAGTCGTAGGCGAGAGTGCACGGGCGCAAAGCTAAGACCAGTGTGCCTAAAACAACTTTGACGTAAAAATACGTAGCATACGTACTTGCTACGTATTTCTACGTCGTATTCCTGTATGAGTTGCGTGGCATGGCCGAGCTAGTAAACTGTAAGTGAGTTAAGAGAGTTTCAGCCAACCCTTACTTACTTTGGTTCAGCATCGGCTAGTATGTTTATCAGCGGAGTGGGTATATCCTTCTCCATGGCCCGTTGTATCGAGGGCGCGTGAAGGAGCATGTTGAACGTAGCTTTAGTAGCTGCCTGGAGGAGAGACGGCTCACTGCATTGCAGGAGGGGCACGATGTACTCGAGGCAGTCGGTATCGAGGCGGCAGCGGTCGGCCTGAAGAGATCAACAAAACTGGTACTATTTGATTTTTTTATACTTGGTTGACGAGAAGAGCAAATCACTCGTCGGATGTTAAACGTCACGTTTGCCCATAACAGGTCTGCGCCACCCAGAATTAAAGACCCTGCGCGACACAGTACTGCGCTCGTGACCCTGGGATATAAGATGTTTAATCTCTTAGAGCCCTGAAATTTCACTGGAAACATTGCCATTCTAATCGGAACACAGTGAAGTTTGCACATTATTGCTTGACAGAAGAATAACTGGCAAAGGTGTGGTACTATATACAACCAAAAAATAATGTTCTACCAATAGAACAAGAATGAAGAAAGTCCATCATTTCTACCGGGTGAATAAGCTTTGCGCAGAGGGTCAATTCAGTCTATCTATCGAACAATAAGGTAAAATAACAGGGGGCAATCCATAATTTAATGTTGTATTCAAAAAGTCACCACATTCCGCCCTTTAGTCAACAAATAAAGAAAACAGGGTCAAAATACCATGAAGTTTTTGGAACTATCATATGACTTTCTATTATAAATTGCTTGCGTTATAACAATTTTGTAAATTAATACCATACATGATCATCGGTGTCGATGAATATGTTCCCTACAGCGCTGAGCGCCGCTCCCCGCACGGCGCCCGCCTCGTGCCCCAGCAGCGCCACGAGGCGCGCCGTGAGCCCGGCCACGGCGCCCACGGTTTCCAAGCGGTCCTCAGAGCCAGTTATAAGGTTGCCAATCGCTCCGCAAGCAGAAACTGTAATTTATTTTTAGAGGTTTATTCAACTTGCAATGTATGTAGCTATATAATCTTATCTTATTTTTCTTATTTATAAAAATGTATCGCTGTTCGTTTGTCTGGCTAAAACTCGAGAACGGCTGGACTGATTTCGCTAATATTGATCTTGAAATTTTTGTGAAAGTTTGAGGGGCAAGGCAGGATTGAAAGCAACTCGAGGCAGCTTAAATATTTGTCAAATCGACAATAACAGAACGCCAAGTTGGTAGCTAATCAGCAGAATATACTATACGAAGTTGGTATTATAGAACAACTCAATAGTTCGCCACAGAGTGCCTAGATAGATAGATAGATAAACTCTTTATTGTTCACACCATAAATTACAAACAAAAGAAGCGAGTTTTTTCATTATTCATTATTATTGAATAAAAACCATCCAACCAACCAAAACCAAAACCACCTAGTGCTCATAATATGAACTACAACTATTTCGATACAAATTGTAGTTTATGTTAACGCCATCGAACAGTAAAAAAAACTCGCACTAAGCACTCTGTACTCTTTACTTGTATTCAATCTAATATGGGTTTACACGTAACGAATACAGCGGCGAAACAGTGACTTCGATCCATCGATCTATAATCCGACTTCGGTGCTTCGACCGAGTACTCGGTTTGCATAAACAGTTTGACGAGGCGAGACAGCCACTAATACCATGATTTGTTTGCTCGCTCGAGTGTGCCCATTTAACTGTCACGCTACTGTACAGTGGCGTGACAGTAAATGACAGTAAACAATCGTTGCGTGTAATCAACCCATTAAGAACCACCTGTCTCAAATTTCGTATCAAAAGTATACCTCATGTTTGTGTTGAGATTCAAAGTTTTTTACCGCTTCTTTTTATTTAGGAAAATCTAACGGTTAAGTACTGAAGGATAGCGGGTAACGGGGCAAAGCTAGTCTAGTATACAATAAGTATGAAAAACTTACTCAAAACATCCTGGTCGTCCATATCCAGCAGGTTTGCCATATTGGGCAGCGCTGGTAACACTTCGTCGAGTGTTGATTTTGATACAATGTCAACGCTGAAATGAATACATTCTAACTATTATTATAGGTACTCAATTTTTGACAATAAAATAACATTTGATAAATCTAGTAAACCAACTAATCTTAATCTCACTTACTAGTATGTCTATTGGGAAGGAAATTCCCAGTAGTTAAACTTTTTTTAAGCCATTGAATGACGAGACGAGCTAATCACTCGCCTGATATTAAACGTCACGTTTGCCCTGCGTCACCCAGAATTTTGGACTCTTAGAATTCAAGCCCCTGCGCGGCACAGCACTGCGCTCGTCACCTGAGATAAAAGATGTTTAATCTCCTATTTGCCTTAGTTGACAAGATGTGTGGAATAGCCGATTTCTTTTCTCCATTTCAGGATTGACCCCAGTAAAAGTTGTTCATAGATTAACACTATGAGCCCTTTTCGGCTTACCCTTTTCTCTTCTCTATATGAATAAAGACATACACCCACCACAAGTTTTTATAAGCCGCCAAACACATTCTCAGTAACTCCAGCGGTGCATCTCTTCGCAAGTGCGGCAGCATGGCTCGCACCGCCCCGTGACCCAGCACCAGGTCCCTCGTCACCGGAGCTCTGCAGGAGATGCACGCGAGTGCCACGGCTGCTGGTTCTGCTACCTTGGTCTCTTGAGACAGCATGGCTACTAGCTTGGGAATAGCTCCGCCCTGTGTAAAATTGACGAAAGTTATTTACATAGAGAACAAAGTTATTGACGTGCCCAAATAAAAATATACCTACTTATATTATCTATCAAAGTGAAAACTCGCTTGTGTGTTAACACGTCGTATTTTAAACAAGCGCGGATCCCTAAAATTTAATCTAAGACAACCATCGACTTCGGTGAAGACAACACAAATCACACAACACAACAACACTTTTTTAACAACAAGCATCGTCCCGAGATTATTGTTCTTTTTTTTTTTTTGAGTGTATTCAGATATGACAAATGATAGAGATGAATGGAAGAAGTGTACATACTGTACCGACCCCACGTAGGTGGGATAAGGGTAGGCAGATGATGATCGTCCCGAGATTTCACGGTGGTGATGATGGTGATGTTGAACATTTTTAATCCAAGGTCTATGAGCTACCTTCATCCTAAATTTCTACCAATTCCGTCCAGCCGTTTCAGGGTGACGAGTACAAACATATAGTTAAACTTTAACATTTATAAAACTGGGTTGTACTGGATATGCTTAGCAGAAAAGGGCTCATAGTACTCTTAATTAAAAATAACGTATAGTTTGTAGATGTAATCAATAAACATGTATTTTCCAAAGTCACAGAATCTTACGTTTACGATTGCCACTCTATGTTTATGCGACCCTTGAGTAATGCAGACCAGCACAGCGGCCGCTAAGCTTTGCAGGTCAGGGCTGAAAATAAAGGAGGCATTAATTTATAGGTCGAGGAGCTACTCCAGCCTATCGAGCCAAGTTTCAATTTTATGATCTAAATGTTATAGAAAATTAGAAAAAATGTATAGAAATGACGTTTCTATAATTAAGTTATAGATTATATATTATTCTATACAAGCTGCGCCCCGTGGTTTCACCCGCGTATTCCGAGCAAAAAATAGCCAGACCATGAACAACCTTCCTTCCAAATTTCATGTAAATCCGGTCAGCCGTTTTTGCGTGAAAGAGCAACAAACGTTCTTACAAGTTTCGCGTTTATTAGTAGAATTGTATGATTTTATGGCGGGGGGTCGTATTACCATTTTATGCCTGTCTACTTCCTGATGTTATTGAACGCAGCTCATCATTGATAATTTAAAACTATAGGAGATTGTCGGTAGATACCAGTCTCGCCTATCCAGAGCAGCGACGAGCGGCGCCACGATACCGGCTTGTATCATGGCAGTTCTTGGAGGATCCTGGACGAAGAGGATACGGCAAGCAGCGTTCGTAGCCCGCATCTGCGTCGGTAGATCTCTGGCCTGCAGCTCTGGAGTCATAAGGTTAGGTTAGGTTAGAATTTAGGTATCTCCGAGTTCCGAGTGAGGCCTGGTTTCCACCAAGACAGAGACGAGAAGAGACGAGAAATGCTGCAGGTTATTTCTACCAAAGCGGAGAGGAGATACGTAGCGGAGAGAAGATGTGAGCTGTGTGTAGCAAAGATGTGCGTTGTCAGAGCTCATGGGTTTCTCCTAGACGCCCATGCTCCATCGTAGACCACATCTTTGTTTATCATCAGGCAAGATGGCGTTGGCGGTCAAAAGGAACTGATTATAGCCAAACCGTTTATCTTAGTCCTCGCCTGTGCAGTACAGAGGCGCGGGGGTATGACGACAAAGGGGACTGAGAGAGGTGCGGGCGGCGGGAGCGCTTAGTGTGATACGCGCCCACCGCCCGCACCTCTTTCAGTCCCCTATAGAGTCGCTCATCGTCATGTCCACGACCATTCAAGCCTCGAGAGTATTTTAATAAAGGTTTTCTTTACACTAATATCATAAATGCAAAATCCAAACCTTGCACAATCTGTTCCAAAGTAAACAATTTCTTATCTTCGATGACGAGATTTTCCTTTTTGACTTCCTTCCGTAAAATGGTACTCACTACTTCTGCTTTGTGTTGGAGATCCTGCAATTGATATTTACTTATGTCATGTATTAAATTTTAACCATGAACATTATGATTGAACTGTCCCGATGTTCGTTTGTGTGTCATCAAATTTTTGTTATAATTAACATGGGAATACTCACTTAAAAATGAAGTCTTCTACTAAGACTAGTTTTGGTCACATTCGGTGACTTCCATCAGGTGAGTTTACAAACGTGAAGCGCTCGCGGTTGCGGCTCGCTAGGCACTGAACAGCCAAGCCAGCGAGGCGAGGTGTTGATTATAACAATGTGTGAAAACCTAGTTTCCATAGTGTCATCAAATCTTGCAAGTTTGTGACCCGCTCTCCGGTTTTCTATCGAGTTTAAATTTTGCATTTTTGGATGTCAATGCAATATCATCATGACATGGAGATGACGGTTTACGGTTTACGCCACTATGATAACCTGTATCGCAGATGCCATGAAACACACAAAGACAAAGGCAACTAACACCCTGACCCCGAACATGTACCTATTTGAATTTATCATTCAAACATCTGCTCGGCCCGGAATATGACCTGAGACCTCTAGCTTATACTACCGCTGAGAAAAATAGGTCGTACAGGAGATATTCTGATGATGGAGCCCGAAGGTGACCTGTTTATGCCTTAGGTGGCAGACAAGCAAACGGGCCACCTGATGGTAAGCGATCACCGTCGCCTATGGATACCTGTAACACTGGAGGCATCACAGATACGCTGCCGACCTTTTAAGATTCTATTAACAGCCCTTTTGAAGAACCCAATATTGTAGCTACTCGGGAATACAAGTGGAGGGAGCTCATTCCACATTTTGCAGGTGTGTGGCAAAAAAGACCGTGTAAAACGCACAGTGTGCGATTTCCACTTACTGATAATGTGGCATGAGCACCCAAACGGTGGCGGCTAGTGCGGTGGTAAAACCGCGACGCTGGAATTAGCTCGAATAATTCTTCAGAACACTCCCCATTGTAGATGCGATAGAAGATAGAAAGAGACCCGACGTCTCTACGCATGCTGAGCGGCTCTAGGTGCTCGGTGAGCTTGGGGTTGTTGACAATTCTGACAGCTCTACGCTGTAGTGCATCAAGAGGCTCAAGTTGATACTTGGGTGCTCCGTTCCAAAGGTGGGAGCAGTACTCCACATGAGGTCGGACTTGTGCTTTATACAGCAAAAGTCTTTGACTCGACGTGAAGTACCTACCGCTTAGCCTTATTGAGCACACCAAGTTTTTGGCTCAGTGGTAACATAACCGCCCTATAAGCCAGAGGTCCCGGGTTCGATTCCCGGCCGGACAGATTCATTTAAACATCTGTTCTGGGTCTGGGTGTAAGTTGTCCTTGTCTTTGTGTTTGTTCTATGGCATCCCCGACACAGGATTTATCCTAGTGAGGAGCTATGAGTGTGAAACGTTTATTTGTTTGTTTATAAGACCCCATCGAGTTTGGGCTCGTTTGATTCGTCTTGAGGAGAACTTTGAGAACATTTACTTAAAAACTCTATTTTTAAGCTATTGCATAGCTTCTATCGCGGGCCTTGAGCGTGGAGACCGAATCCAGAAATTCCGTAACGAAAAAAATCTAACACTTTTTAGTGATACTTTTTAGTTTTGTTGCCATCTATCGATAAATATCAGAACTTTTAATGACTTTTTGAAATATCACGCTTGTCTCTTTAGTTCAGCAACTCGCCTCTAGGTGTCGAGTGTAAGGTTTCGATAAATAATTATAATTGCATAAGTTGATAAAAAATGCTATGCAATAGCTTTACCTACCGCGGCAGTCCCCGAGCGCCAAACGTCTTTTTTTTTTAGTACCTATGACTTTTTTGTTAACAGTTGTTTTTTTTACAAACCTCGTCAATATCTTTTTCTAGTAACTGTCGTAACAGGCTGAGGACGCCAATTCTATTCAGTTTCAAACACAGATGTTTCAATTTGCCATCTTTCCCTGCTTTCTGAAAAAAAAATAGTAGGTCCTAAATTATTTATTATTACAGAAATACAGAAAAATTATTCTGTATTCCAAGAACAAATTAAGTATTTTTATTTAAAAAAGACGATGAGAAATAATGTAAGGTAGTTTTGTAGGGACCAAGCCGGAATTTGCGAAAAAAAATCAGCTGTTCCACATATGTTGTGGAGTATCATTGTTTTCTCTTCCCATAGGTAGTAAAAGTTGTTCATAATGATGAGTAAGTACCTACTATGATAACCAAGAATATCTAAAGTGTCATTACAGGGTTATTCATAAAGGGTATGCTAAGCCGAAAAGGGCACATAGTACTCATCAATATGAACAACTTTTGGGACCAACCCAAAATTCGCGCAAAAAAACAGCTGTTCCATAGAAAAATGTCAATGACACTCGACAAAGTGTATGGAACAGCTGATTTTTTTTTCGCGAATTTTGGGTTGGTCCCGTAGTAACAGTTGTTCATAATGATGAGTACTAGGATCCCTTTTCGGCTTAGCATATCCTGTATATTAAAAAAGAGTGTGTTAGTCGAGTACCTACCTGCAGCAATATTCCCAGTCCGTGCAGCACGTACTCCACAAGCACGAGGTCCGGCGCCGCGAGCAGCGCGCAGTACGGCTGCAGCACGTCGCGCGACAACACGCACGCGCGCCACGCCGCTGGCGCATAGTCGCTAATAATGCTGATCAGACGTGCCGCTTGCTTTTGACAACTGCATAAAGTATTTTAAATTATTTAAAATGGCCCTTATTTTGTTCATGTACTACTCGATCACCAATCATCTTACTGCTGCGGGGCTAGCACGCGAGACAAGACAAACCGTTCACAGCCCGCGTTAGGCCTACTGAGATACAGGTCAACCCCCGAACTCAGAACAAGTACCTACGTGTAGAAATTAAGATATAGTGCACTGCCTTAGATGCAGGTGAAGCCAAAACCACCAAAAAACTCTAGTAAAAAAGTCCGATGGAATAACTTTCCGCTCGTAAGTATCGTTAATAACATCTCATGGGACATATAAAATACGCTAGTCTAAAACATTCAGTCCCCAAAGTCCCCATCCCGAACGCCTCTACTAAAAGTGCCCATTGCACATGATTTTTTTGGGATACAATTTCGATTTGTATTGCCGTACACGGGTGGGTATCAGCGAGTTTTTTTTTTTGAGTTTTTGGCTTCACCTTGGTCTAAGGTAGCACTATATTTTACTTTCTACTTGATCTGAGCCCCCGAAGAACATCTTTTTTCATATCGATGCCCCGAAAGGTGTCACCATGCTGGCCAAGTTCGGATTGGTTCAGTAATTTTCGTTAATTTAAAACAAATTAAATGTTAGGAACAATCCAACTGCGGATAAACATAAAATGGAATATAATCCTCAAAATGTAAATAAGACTTCATTTTATCTTAAAACATTTCTTGAAAAAATAACCTTGATAAAAGGTTACGTTCAAAAATAATTAGATCAATAATAGCGAAGAGCCTCGACCAACATCTGAAGAGGCTCTCGCTAGACGGTTGGGTCAAGGGTCAGATACAAAAGGCGGTGATTCTTGACACGGCCCGCATTGTCAAGAGATTCCTCACTCTGCAGCCTTAACCACCGGTAACTTGGGCCCTGCCCCGCTGCCGGCGGCACCCTAGGTTTAAGTTTTTATAATGTTTATAGGTTTTTATACAAAAATATTGTAAATATGTATTGAACTTTAAGAAAATAAATAGATCAATTAACTCTTATTTCTGATTTGCTACGCTTTCAAGTTTTACTTACTTCAGCTGTGTATGGGTTAGGACGTTCCGTAGTGGAGTCAGTATGTCCTTTTCCAGAACCCTCTCTATTGGGGAGTGATTGTGATTGACCATGTTGCATACTACCTCGCACGCTTGCCCGACTAGCCAGGGCTCGCTGCTATGCAGGAAGGATATGAAGTGGTCGAGACAGCTATCGATCTGGGGAGATACGTTTATCTTTTATTATTCCTTTGACTTGCTTCTCGGTTTGCGAAATCACACTGTTTTTTTTTTTATTCAATTATAGGCTTGCGTTTGACCGCCATCTCGCCTGATGGTAAGCTATGATGCGGTCTACAATGGAGCACGCTTGCCTAGAAGGAACCGATTCACGCGCGACTTGAAGGCACCCAAAAAAAATTTTTGTCACCAGTGGCCATTTTATTTTCATACGATCATTATTACCCAATTTAACCCGCTTAAGGGTTGAATATCGCTAATGTCTTTCTTATTGGATGCCTAGATCATACTTTTCTTCATCTTTTATGCTGTTTAGCTTAGCATATCCTTTATGAATAACGCTGTATAGGTACGTATATAGATTGATGATAATTATAGCCTACAGAGAGTAGCTACCTGGGTATCCAGAGCAAGGTTTCCAGGACAGTAGTGGGCGAACATATTTCCCAAAGCCATCAAAGCACTCCCTTGCACCTCGGTCGCTCCGTGCCCCAGCAGGTCCACGAGGCGCGCCGTGAGCCCCGACATTGTCTGTATCGCTTCTACAGCCTGATCACCCAGGAGGTTGATGGCGAACATTAAGTTTGTACAGGCTTGGGATGCTTCCACTATAAAATAATATACATGGATAAACTCTTTATTGTTCACACCATAAATTACAAACAAAACAAACAACAAACATTTACTGACGATTCGCTTTTCCAAACACAGCGTAACGGTGTGGTACTATTAGTATTTGTCTTAATATCTAACTAAATGGTTATTGAATAGGCTAAAATCTGACGCTTGAGACTTTCTTCAAATGTCAAAAGGAAGGTGATTCCCATCACCAGTCAGTTGAAGATGAAGTTGCGGACACAAAATTCATTAAAAGGTATCTATTAGAATGGTGATCATTGATCTCGTCATTGATCTGGTATACTTCTCATATTAGCAAAACTTAGAAACTCTTTCACTAGTTTAGCCTAAAGATCTGTACAGAGATTGTGGGTTGATAATATCCAGAAATATGGTAACATTTGGTTATGAAGCAGAAGAATGTGAATGCAAAACCAAAATGATTAGCAAAAGAGGGAAAACACTTATGTTGTCGTAGTTACACTCTATTGACTTAGTAACAAGACTCAAAGCATCAACGCCACACAAATTGTACGATGCACTTTGTTGAATTAGGTCTCCGATCGGTTTTGAAGGAGAATAATAATGAAGAGAAAATGTCGCAAGACTCACCCAAAATGTCTCGATCTTCGATATCCAGAAGCACCGACAGTAAAGGTACTGCTCGTAGTCGAGGCTTGAGTATTGTGAACAACTCCTTTATTTGCTCATCTGTGAGTTCTGGATTGTCCGGTCTGATGCTTGTAAACAAAAAAAAACAACGGGACGGAGTTTGGATTCAACTTCTTATTTGAAAGAAATAGATATTTGTCAGATTTTGATGAAACTTAATAAAATGTGCAGATAAATGGGATATCTCTTCCCTTTCGTTTTTTTCATTTTTTTTTTAAACACCCAAAGAAAGCTAACCCAGAGCCATGAAATGCATTGACTTTAAGGGATCACTTTTAACCTCTCTGAAATAACTCTCTAAAACTCTGAAACCAGAGCAAGACCCTCGGCCTGTAAGTTACTAATCAATCTATCTCACTTTTTAAACTGTGATTTAATGTAATTTGAGTGTACATCACACACATCAAGTTACATTAAAATCAGAGAAGCTAAACTAGAAGAATTAGGAAAAAATCTGTGCTTGCCGCCAATTTTCGAGAGCATCACTAGTATAGTGGCCACTGGCCATTAATAAAATAAAATAAAATGATGGTCACAACTGCCAAGCCATGTCAAAAGCCATTACGAGGCCTAAAACTCTGACACCTGGGCTAGCCACTCGATCTTGACACTGAAGAAAATGCCCATCAAAATTCCGATGAATTCACCTAAAGTACAGAGCATACTGATACCACCAACAAGAACATTATTTTACAAAACAAAAAACAAAAACCGACTTCAAGAGACCGACTATTGATAGTTAATCATCTATTTGTCGCGCACGTACTTAATGCAAATTTAAGACTTATATGGTTTTCTCATGGATACCATTATCAGAACTGGACTAAATTGATATGGGACCAAATGGGAAGCGTCAGCTTTCTAATAAAAAAAGAATCATCAAAATCGATTCACCCAGTCAAAAGTTATGAGGTAACATAAACATAAACATAAAAAAAAAATGATAAAAAAAAAAAAAACATACAGTCGAATTGATAACCTCCTCCTTTTTTGAAGTCGGTTAAAAAGTACGTTTTTACGGTGACAATCATCATAATAATATGATTGTCATCCTAAAAACTGGTGCTAATCATCGTACTTTCTGGTGATATCAGTATGCTCCGTACTTTATGTGAATTCATCGGAATTTTAATGAATTGTGTGAAGTGAAGTGAATTCATCATTCTTTTAGCGGATTTATTTATTTATTTTTTTTTTTTTTTTTTCTTTTAGATGGCCATTTTTGTTTCATTGGCCATTCTCAATGTACAAACATACTTTACAGTCATTACCAGCACAAGTTTTTATAAGTCCGCAAATATGTCCTCAGTTCTGTCAACGCTGTTTCTGACTGCAAATACGCCAGTACAGCATCTCTCGTCTCGGGTCCGTGTAGTGCTATGTTGCTGAGAGAGCAGGATGCAAGGTGTGCTATCTCGCCTCCACTAACTAAAAGGGCTAGTAACTTGGGAAGGGCTCCACTCTGTATAAAATAAATAATAATATAATTTTTATTTTGTCTGCGTTCAAAAAATTTCACAAAAAAATTAAAACAAAGAAAATGTCGTGGCATTTATAGGCGAAGACAGCATGCAATTTAAAATATAAGTCATACATTATTATCAAAAATAGAAGTTTTTTTTTTAAGTTTAACATAAAATTAGTTAGCATTAGTTAGTTTTATCCTAGATCACTAGATCTGTCAAAGATGAATGGAATGATGATGTAATTTATTGAACTTTTTTTATTATTTTTGTTTGTTTTGTCTGTTCGTTAAATGATAATAATTTCTTACGTTTACGACTGCTTTTCTGTGCTTATCTGTCTTGGCAGTTATGTTGTAGATTGCCCAAACACCCATGAATTGAAGATCGGGACTGAAAAGTAACATAATGATTATTTATTTCAAGATTTCAATGTAAAAAACTTTTAAATGACTTGTTTGGCTCAGCAGTAATATATCTGTCTTATAAGTTAGAGGTCTCGGGTTCGATTTGCAGCCGAGCAGATGCTTGAATGCTGAATCCTCGACTCAGGATTATGCTAGTGGGGAGTGGGGAGCTATGAGTGTGAAACGTTTTATTTTTATTTATAGTCTCATCCTTTAAGGCTTTTTTTTTGTTAAAAGAAAACAACGTAAGAAAACCTCAAAAAAATTCAAAGCGTATATAGGCCTGCGACAGCGTGGTGAAATATGGCCTAAGCACCCTCCGAGGGTAGACCTGTATCCCAGCTATGGGATGATTAATCGTTGTGCTCTCGTCTTAAGTGATCTATAATTCCCGGTATTTTTCACTTAAAATTGAATAACCTCACCTGGCATCCGTATCCAATCCTTCAACAACCGGTGCTATGATCCCAGCTTCCAGCAAAGCATTTAAAGGAGGATGCTTCTCTAAGAGTATGCACTGGAAGGCGGCGCAACAGGCTCGCGTCTTCGTCTCCAGATGTAAGGACGTCAGATCTGGAGACAAGCGTCACATTGAGTGAAAATTGATTGTAAACACCGACGTCGGAACATACTCGATCTATGATTGTAAAGCTTACCAAAATCTGTACAACGACGTACAATGAATGCAATAACTTTATTGAAACCACAAACATAGTAAATTACATAAGAGAAAGGTCTTATCGCTAAAAGTGATCTCTCTCCACTACCTTGGATCAGTGGTAAGACATTGCCGGAGTGTAGACCATCTTAAGACATTCCTGTAGTGTAGACGGTGGTTTAAAGTACTAACGCATTAATTAGTGTTACTGCCATCATTTTCGACTCCATTTGGCTTTCTGTTTTGAAATAACAATGTATTTAGACATGCTTCATCTTCAGCCACATCGTCGTTTACCAACAGGCGAGTTGGTGGTGAAACGTAGACATATTCGCGTTAAAAAAACTGATGATGAGTTTGATCAATTAATTGTCTTTTAAATCATGAGGCATTTAAATCTGTTTCCTGGGTTTTTTTGGACTTCAGTCTTTTGAGGTCCTTAGCCGTTTCGCATTGCGAGCGGTTCGAACCACGGTGTAAGTTGCCCAAAAGCTCTTTCGAATTTGTGTCTCTTGTACTCAAACTTTCCTGAACTTCCACAAATATTTCGAGATCCAAATTAGAGAAATCGGTCCAGCCGTTCTCGAGTTATAGCCAGACAAACGAACAGCGAGTCACTCGTATAAAATTTCAATTATTGACCGTACCTTTCACAATCGTCTTCGAAGTGAATACTTTGTCGTCATAAATGATGCATCTTTCTTCTCGAGCGTATTTGCGGAGCGTCGCACTCATATTTGCTAATTTGCAACGGTGACCCTTTAAGAAAGTAGAAAGATAGATAAACTCTTTATTGATCACATCAGAAATTACAAACAAAAGAATAATAACACTTGATACAGTCCGCGAGGTATAAGCTGAGCTTTGCATTTTAGTGTGAGTGATCACCAAAAGTGCAGGAGCGCGGCGAGACAGAATGGCGCCGCGCCTCAGGCCGGTTACCCAAAATCAGTTTTTACCGGGCGAAAATGGCGCCGCGCCTAAGGCCGGTTATCACACCTACACTATCCATGTACACTCACACAAATGCAAAGCTCAGCTTATACCTTTTGTACTGTACTCGTCAACAACTGGCAGCCGTATAGCTAAGAGCAATAGTTTTAAGCGATGGAGAGGATACCTACAATACCTACCTAGAATAAATAGAAAATGGAGTGTGCAAGGTTAGGTTATAAATAATCTCATGAATTATTAAAATACAGTTCTACAAATAAAGGGTAAGCTAAGTCTAATAGGGCTTATGGTATTCATCATTATAAACAAAGATTGATATCGCGAAAAATAACCAAAATAGTTAAAAAACATAAAAAAACGCATTGTCATCGGTCTTTGACAGGTAAGTTTGAATTAAATCTGATCGTTCAATGTAGTAAAATCGAGTCCAAAAGGGTCGGTTACAAACATACAGATGAAACTAATAAAAGCGTGTTAAAAATAGCTGTTCCGTGAATTAATAGTTCAAAAAAAACTAAAAAACACGCTTTGTTCAGTGTATTGTCATCGGTCCTCGATATATCTACAAAGTTTTAACGAAACTAAAGTTTAAAGTAAGTCTAAATCAACATACAAGAGAAGCTAATAAATGGAACAGCCAAGGAATGGAACAGACTGCCGGCTTCCTTGTTCCCTGAGAGATACAATCTTGGGCTTTTCAAGGTCAGAGGGAATAGGTATCTTCTAAGTCTGCGTGCTTCATCTTCGACCACATCGTCGCTTACTATCAGGCGAGTTGGTGGTCAAACGCGGACTTGTTCAGGTAAAAAAAGCGCGTAAGAATGACAAACAACATCTCGACAAAATGTATGGAACAGCTGCTTTTCGGTTTTTTTTTCTTATGCCATAGGTGGCAGACAAGCAAACGGGCCGCCTGATGGTAAGCGATCATCGTCGCCTATGGATACCTGTAACACTGGAGGCATCACAGATACGCTGCCGACCTTTTAAGATTCTATTAACAGCCCTTTTGAAGAACCCAATATTGTTACTCGGTTACTCGTATTACTGTAAATTTACCTCGTCAGCGTTACACTCTCGCAGTGTTTGTATCTGGTCGAGGACTTCGCATTCATCCAGCATGTAACACAACGGCTCCAAATATCCGTCTTGATCTGCAACCTGAAGAAAATTAAAAGTTTTAAACGGTTTTTTTAGCTGGAACTGTTTGTTGGTTGTTTTGGTATTTTTGGTTGGGTCCAAATTGGTAATTTAAATTTCACCCCCTTCCCGTCGACAGATTGATTTGATATTTGGTAAACACTTTCAATTCTGGTGGCAATACAATTAAATATATTCAATATCATTGTAAATCTAAAATGGCAACACAACAACATCTAACATCAACTTAGTAACTTAGTAACTAACCATCAATTTTAAATTTATCAGCCAAACATCTGTCCGGGATCCAGGGACCTCTTGCTCAAAAGACAGTCTCACTTTTAAATACTAAAATAAAAAAATACTCATTGTACTTATCAATATGAACAACTCTTACTAAGGGACCAAACCCGAAATCGCGAAAAAAACTTATTAATTGGAGAAATGCCAATGACATTCAACAAAATGCATGGAACAGCTGTTTTTCTCGCGATTTCAAAGTTAGTCCCAAAATTAAATTTATCCTCAGTTTTAAGTACCATGAGTCCTTTTCAGGTTAGCATGCCTTTTCCTTAAATGTACCTGCATCAACTGGTTTAGTCCATCTAGCACCTCTTCCGCGGTTTCCAGGTCTGACGTCATGAGTACAGCGCAGTACGGCTGTACCACGTCACTTGCCACGATGAATGCTTTCTGCGCTGCTGTGCCATTGCAGCAGAGAGAGGTGACTGCGAAAACGGCTTGCTTTCGACACCTGTACAAATATGGGGCATCTTGAAAAAGGCATCAGCTCTACGGCCTGGCAAAGCATCACGAACACCGTTTTGGCAGTGTCTAGAACTCTAGATCATCATACCATCAACATAGCTCTTTACTTAGAAGTTTCATCGAAAAATTTGTCTATTTTTAGGCTATTGAGTGACGAGACGAGCAAATCGCTCGCCTAGTGTTAAGGGTTACATTTGCCCATAACAAATCTGTGCCACCCAGAATTTAGAAATCCTCAAATTCAAGGCTGTACGCGGCACAGCATTGCGGTCGTCACCCTGAGATATGAGATGTTTAATCTCCTATTTGCCCTGTAATTTCACTGGAACATTATTCTTCCCCGGAACACAGTAATGTTTCCATTGCACATTACTGCTTGGCGGTGGAATAACTGGCAAAGCTGTGGTACTTTTCCAAGCGGGCTCTGCAAAAGAGCCCCACAATACAATCTCTTCAGTCATAAAAAATGTCATCGGTCTTTGACTTTGAGAAGTCTATTTCTTTATTTCAAAATATGTATGTCTCGCGGTTGTATATCCGCTATCTTACAAGAACTCTAGCAACAACTTTTTTGCTACTTGCAACCTCAAGTATTGTAACTTACTCTGGGTCTCCACAAGCTAGTACATTCCGTAACAACTCGAGTATGTCTTTATCTAAAGCTAGTTGTATCTGCTCGTATGTCCCTGCGAGGATGTTGCCCGCCGCCCGAGCTGCCTCCTTCACTAGGGAGGTGTTGCTGCTCTGGAAGAGGGACGCGATGTGGTCCAGGCAATTAGCTTCGAGACAGCGGTCGACCTGAGGAGGAAAAAAACATAATGAATTAGTAAAATTCTGATAAAAGTTTTAAGAAAACGTTTACCTATTTAACTATTATTTTGAGTTTTACCTGCTCATCGGTCCCAGCGAGCATGTTCCCTACAGCGCTGAGCGCCGCTCCCCGCACGGCGCCCGCCTCGTGCCCCAGCAGCGCCACGAGGCGCGCCGTGAGCCCGGCCACGGCTTGCACAGCTTCTATACACTCATCCGGACCGTGCATTATGTTTGTGAGCACCGTGCAAGCGTCCACTGTAAGAAAGATTTCACATTAATATAAGAAAGTCTACTAAAAACGTTTACGAGTAATTGTTTCTCAGCTACCACTAAATTCTCGAAACTTACCGACAATATCACGTGCTATGTATGGAATTTCTTTATCATCAGGGTCTAGAGATTCTTCATTTTCAATATCGAGTATGTCATGTATGTAGGGCAGCACCGGCGATACCAGCTCGAAGTTTATGATGTCATCATCATCGTGGCTAAAAGAAACCTTTTCGATAATTATCATTGAATTGTTACGAACCAAATCAGTGTTTTATTTGTCATTAATAAAACCTAAATGCTTCTCGTTTTCTATTGATAATACCTGCACAGGTTGCTGAGCGCCCGCACTGCGCCCCTTAGCCTCCTGACCGGTGTATCTGTCCGTAAGTACGGCAGCATGGCTGCCACCGCCCCGTGCTCCAGCACGCCACGCCGAGCCTCCGCCCCGTGAAGGGCGAAGCTCCCGAGTGCTAAAATCGCCAGTTCTGCCAGATCATCCTCCTTTTCTAGGAAGGTTATTAGCTTGGGAAATAAGCCATTCTGTAAGTAATAAACCTTAAGTTATAGGTAGATACAATTGATTTTATGTCTTACAATAATTTATTTTTTCTTTTAATTGGGCCCAAAATACCTACTTTGGAAAGAAAAACGAAAAAGGAGGAGAACAGAAAGACCTTTACCCAGCAATAGACCGGAGTAGACTAACACTAGTCCCTACTACTTAATATTATAAATGTGAATGTAAGTTTGTTTATTACGCTTCACGCGAAAATTACTCAACCGATCATCATGAAACTTTGTACACATATTCTTGGAGGTATTAGAAGTGACATAGGATACTTTTTATTAAAATAAAAATCAATGCGAGCGAAGCCGCAGGTAAAAGTTAGTAAATAATAATAACGGCAACCATATATGTAATTTATCTTACGTTCATGACATCTAGTGTATGTTCTCGTGTCCCAAAGGCAATATTGGTAAGTACGGCTAGCGCTCCATATCGAATATCGGGGCTGAAATAAAATTAAGGAACCACTATAAGTTCACAACTCTTTAACTAGGAACTTTAACTATCCTAAGGTTGCCTGGAAGAGATCGCTCTTAACGATAAGGCCGCCTGCTGTCGCACTAGTTTTATGTGTTATAATTCTTTTGTTTGTAATTTATGGTGTGAACAATAAAGAGTTTATCTATCTAGGTATCTATATAACTAGTTAAAAGTTTAAACAAAAATAAATATGTAGCCACTAACTTTAACATTATACTGACAGCGCCTTACGCCACAGAATACGTAATAATAACTATGAATGGTGCCCTGTGCCACAGAATACTAGATTGTTAGTATGAGTTAGTTAACATAAACAAAGAATGATGTTTCATGGGTAGTCAGGGTAGTCCGCCCTATACTATTGTTTGTATCGAACAGACGCTGAAAAAGTTAAATAATTGTTTTATTAATACCGCCGCTTCTGTCATACTATACTATAACCACTGGAAAATTTTCACTGGAGGTAAAAGTACTGTCTAATGGGTTGAATACAACATGTAACATTTACTGTCTCGCAACTGTATTCGATAATAATCAACCCATTATTGTAAGTACAGTTGGCCTAGCATAAGCTCTTGACGTTGAAATATGTAGGTACCTACTGAGCATTCGATGGAAATATCTGTGCCATTTACACCGGTCCAGGGCGCCGGAGTCGGGCGTTAATGGCGAACGCTTTTCCATCGACTACTTACTCGGTAATTATTTTACGTTAGATTTTATGCTGGTGTACTGCATCATTTAAAAGCATAAAAATTAAGCTTGAATTGACATAAAACATGGGGTTCTTTAAACTGGCTGTTAATAGAGTCTTAAAAGGTCGGCAGCGCCTTCGGTGTTACAGATATCCATAGGCGACGGTGATCGCTTCCCATCAGGTGGCCTGTTAGCTTGCTTGCCAGCTATGGCATAAAGAATTGGGAATTTTTCAATCCGGGCCCAGTTTTTATAACATTCTCACCAGTCAACTCTATCCAAAGCCTCGACGAGCGGCGCGACGAGGCCGGCGTCCAGCATGGCGGCCGCGGGCGCGCGCTGCTCGCGGAGCATGCGGCGCGCGACGCGGATAGCTTCTGTTTGTGTTGCCATGCCAGGTCTTGTAACTTTAGATCTGGTGAAATATTGACTATGTAAATTTCAATATTGAAGACTCGGTTCGGTTAAATCGGTCCCTTCTAGGCAAGCGTGCACCATTGTACTCGTAGACCGCATCATTGCTTACCATCAGGCAAGATGGCGGTCAAACGCAAGCCTATTATAGCAGAAAAAAAATGATGAAACCACGCGAAACACAATTGTCAAACATATTTATATTTAACTAGCTGACCCGTGCCCACTTCGTTGGGCATAATGTTAATTAAACCCGAAGCCATCGCGCGCCGTCCGGACCGTTTTTTCTCCGATTCACTTTGCAAAACGGACTACCACGTAAAAGCCTTTTTATTTTTCGGTTTTTTATATAACCTATGACACTCAGCAATAATGTGGCTTTCTATTGGTGAAAGAATTTTTAAAATCGGTTCAGTAGATCCCAAGATTACCCCTTACAATTTAACAAATATACAAACACACAAACTTTACTTCTTTATAATATTATAAGTATAAGTATAGATAAGTATAGATATAGATAAATGTATCTGTCGATCCGCCCCTCTGCTTTTTACACGCTTTTTATTAGCTTCACTTGTATGTTTGTTTGTAACCGACTCCTTTGGGCGCGATTTTGACCCACTTTAAACGGCCAGATTTCGTTCAAACTTTGTAGATATATCGAGGACCGATGACAATATACTAAACAAAGCGTGTTTTTTAGTTTTTTAGAACTATTAGTTATTACTTTTTGCGTGCAACGTAATTAATGTAAAAATAGTAGTATGTACCTATTTGTGACGAATATAATAATATTATTTTCCTTGTTTATGAGGTGACGAGTTAATGTGGCTTATACCTACCTACAAGACCTACACATATACTAATAACACTTTGTATGGAAAACGAAAAAAACTATTTTCTTTGTAAGTAAGACTTATTTTTAAAAAAGGGTATACTAAGCCAGACCGGGCTCATAGTACTCATTATTATGAACAACTTTTACTATGGAACCAATCCTAAATTCGCGAAATAAAAATCAGCTGTTCCATACATTTTGTCCAGGCCGGCATTTTTCTATTGAACTACCTACTTACTGATTTTTTTTCGCGGTTTCAAGATTGGTCCCATAGTAAAAGTAGTCCACAATTATGAGTCCTGTGAGCCCTTTTCGGCTTAGCAAACCATTTCCTTATGACCCTTTACAGATATACAGGGTTATTCATGAAGGGTATGCTAAGCCGAAACGGGCTTATAGTACTCACCATTATGAACAACTTTTACTATGGGACCAACTCGAAATTCGCGAAAAAAAAATCAGCTGTTCCATAGAAAAATGTCAATGACACTCGACAAATTGTATGGAACAGCTGATATTTTATTTCGCGAATTTCTGGTTGGTCCCATAGTAAAAGTTGTTCATAACTATCAGTCCTATGAGCTCTTTTCGGCTTAGCATACCCTTTATGAATAACCCTATAAATAGATAAGTAAACTCGTCATTAAAAAAAAATGTTTTCAAATAAACTTGAATCACCAATACCATAAACATTTTGATATTTAGTCATACTTTTTTCCATTCCGGACGTACAATTTCAAACAACCAGTTTCAATATTACATCATCAAACCCAAATTACAAAAATCAAATTTCAGCACAAAAGACAGTGTTAGCAAATAACACATTCAAAACAAAACAATAACTGGAAACAAACAAAAAGTTTAGTTTAGTTTTATTGGTTTAGTTTTTAATTTAAGTATATTTTAATATTCATATTTTATGTATTGCATAATTTAAGTCTCTGTGGATAAATGAAGTATTTTACGTGACCATAAAAAGAACAAAAACAATAAAACTGTCTTTTAACAAAATAAACCGACTTACCTAAAACATGTAGGTAGCACACGATTAAAAAAATAGAGATAAAATTAGATTTCAGCCAAAAAAAGTTGTACAAACGTTTATTTGTACTGAAAAACTAAAAAACCAAGCAAGAAGTAATTCTAATTCTGAATTAAAAATCTAGAAGCAGTCTGTGTTAGCGCTCAGCTGTTAGCGAGATGACTAAGTTAAAAGTTGTCCGCCTGCAAAACGTTGCGAGTACCTAATCTATACAGCAGTAGGTATTAATAGTGCGATCGAGGAACGGACACTAAACTTAGTCATTCTTTGACGGACACAAGTCTCGGGTCAATAACCCGCGCGAGTGCAAGCCAGACAAGGGTTGCCATCTCTGAAATTTGACAACCAGGACAAGACGTGAAAACCTCGGATTTTAATATATTTTTTTTTTTATTGGAACGAAGTTCCTTATCGCGCGTTGTGAAAGGGGGCTAGACGGAAAAAATTCTTACGAAAAGTTGTCACGACACTTTTTGCTATAGTAAGCTATAAGCTATTGTAATCTGTGCGGCGTCGCATGTTTCTCTGTCTGTCTCTATTATTTTAATTAATTAATTAATTAAAAATTAATCAATTAATTAATTACTTTTTGACGTGACAACGTCTTATAAATTGGTTTGCCGGGTGACACTTCAAGAAACTGCGTTACGCTCCGCTCACGTTATGCGCTCACAATGAGAGCGAGTGAGAGGCACGCGTCCCTTCCACTCGGGCATGGTTAGCCCGCCTAAGAGCGAGAGAGACAGACATAAAATTTTGTTAATATGAAATTCAGTGCGAGATTCTTTGTATAAATTAATGTTTTAAATTTATTTCTTTGTATAAATAAATGTTTTAAATTGTTACTATTATTTCATCCTTCTTCCTAAACTATACGAATGAATATTCACATTAAAATTATTTTACCACTCAAAGTCGTTGTCACGTAAAACTTTCGCCCGTATACCGACTTTACAGGCAACCAATTTTTTTAAATTAATTATTTTTAAAATAAAAAAAAATAAAAAAAATAATTAATTACTAATTTTTTTAATTAATTATTTTTAAAATAAAAAGAAAAAAAAAATTAAAGAAAAATTAATTAATTACTTATTTTTTAAATTAATTATTTTTAAAATAAAAAGAAAATAAAAAAAAATAATAATAAAAAAATAAAATTTTATTACAATTCCTTCACTAATTAATCAAAAAGAAACTTCGTTCCATCCGGGTGTCCCTTGACACCTCTCAAGTTTTTTTATTAATAGGTTTGCGTTTGACCGCCATCTCGCCTGATGGTAAGCAACAATGCGGTCTACGATGGAGCATGCTTGCCTAGAAGGAACCGATTCACTCGCGACTTGAAGACACCGAGATTATATCTATCGGGAAACACCCACTCGGGCAGAGCATTCCACACTCTAGCGGTACGCACAATAAAGGTGGAATCAAAGCGTTTCGTACGAGTTTTCGGTATTTCAACCATGAGACGATGTCTCTTTTTTGCGCCCAGAGCCCGGACATGTCAACATTGTCGGCTGATCATGGTGTGCGGGCACAGTGCATGTGTCGCGGGCGGCTCAAGACTTTAATTTTTTTAACCTGGACTACAAATATAGCCCCGCCTGTTCTCTCCTCGGATGCCCTCTAAACTAGGACAAATCAGGGGAAACCCGGACGGATGGCAACCCTATCCGAAACTCGTGTCCGTGAACGATGTCTATGTGTGCGTTGCTCGCGCGTTTTTTATGAATGAAGCATATGTTCTTCTCATTGTTTTGTGTTGTCACTATTATGCAAAACTTGATGTGCTACTAGCGCCACCAAGTGACGGTGCAAGGACAAGGAACTAAAGTGGAAACTGCAAAGCCATTTTTTACGTAGGAGCAATTTAAAGTAAAATTTGACCTAAATTAATGAGTTCAAATAGTAGTATTTTGAATATTATTCGAATTAAAAAATAGCCAATATAAAATTTTTTGAATAATTAATAATAATATTTTTCAAAAAAAATTGTTTTCCTAAAAGTTTATTAAAAAAAAAATATCCTCCAACTCGCACTTGGCCAGCGTGGTAGAATACGGCCTAATTACTCTTCAAGGGTAGACCTGTATCCCAGCAGTGGGAGGATTAAAGATTGCATAATTATGATGACGATGATGATTATTAAACATTCGTAAATAGGTACAATGAAAAAAAACGTGATTTTGCAGTTTCGATAGTGTTCGGAGCAGCAGTTGATTTATCAACAAACGTTATTTCGCAAACAAAGCAATGACTGATGATGGTAGATTCATTCATAGAATCAAAAAAAAGAATGATCAGCTGTTCCATAGAAAAATGTCAATGACACTCGACAAAATGTATAAAAACAGCTATTTTTTTACGCGAATTCTGGGTTTCTGGGTTCATATTAAAAGTTGTCCTTAGTGATGAGTACTATGAGCCCTTTTCGGCTTAGCATACCCTTTATGAATATCGCTTGGTAGGTGTATTCTAGGGTATTTCTAGGGGGAAATCAAATTAGTCTAGAGGTTCTTCGCGGAGACTATCTGGCACCAGCCAAAATAAACTGTAATCAAGATACCTATATAAAACTCGTCGCTTTGTTTGGCCTTGAAAGATAACGTACGAAATTCTTGGTTTGTCCAAAAAGTAAAAACCGAACAGGCACAATTTATGTTCTTGTTTTCGGAGTTGGCTATGAAGTAAAAACCGAACAGGCATTATTTGAATAACTATTTAGGAACATTAAACGGTCCCGGTAACGGGAGAAACACAGCTACAGTATAATACTAATTGTTGACATCGGTTTTTATCTTTATTATATAAATCATTATCAATTGATGTTGAGAATAGCCGCGCCTACTATATTTAATTTTGTCGGACTATACTCTACGCGCTCTCGCTCGCACGCGTTTAGAATCACAATTAGAAAGAGACAACTACACCTAATAAAGACGTGAATTGAAGGTCACCGACTCACCGATATCACTACCAAAACACGACGCGGAGGTTAAGAATGTGGTTCATTGCAATTTAGTTCAATGGAACAGATGATCTTTATTTACAGTTTGGGAAACCGTGAATTTATATATATTATAGCAACTTGTGCTTGGACTCTTGGACTGATATGTTTTATGGTGTAAAACTACTCGTTTTGGACTGATTCTGGTTGGGTGAGTTTTCTCATTTATTTGTTTTCATTCATGATTTGTAGCGTCTGTGCCATATTATTGTTTTTTCCAAACTTTACGTACAGTAAGTACTATTAACACAGTTTGTTCCAGTGTTAGGCAAAGCCTCTTTTCCCACTTTCTATGTACTTACCTATCTCTATCGATGGCTTTTGCGAAAAACTTTGTAAATGCCAATTAATAAATTTTATCTTTACCTATATCTTGTTTTATTCCGAACTTGTTTTCTCATTTGTTTACAACTCTTATTTTCTTTCGAATAAAGTAACTTGACCTAACGCCAATTATTTATTGTTCCAACCAATCATAGTTCTATAGATCAAGAAACCAACACAGACACAAAGCGGTCTTATTGCCAAGCGTCTCTTCCAGACAAGCTTCAGAGGAGTTACAAAAATGTATTTGCAATTTATAGGTATACCTAATCTACTTTTTGTTATATATTTCTAGGTTATTGCCACAAGAAAGAGAAGTATTATCTTCTAATCTAAATGATAAGCCGCGATGGTGTGCCGTCGGCGGCCGGCGGTGGCGATGACGTCACTCCACGCGTCGTGGGAGGTATTTTAAATTTTGTCTATCAATCGTAAATTCGTTATTATGACATCCTAAACAAGCCAAAAAGGGCTCATAGTACTCATCATTATAAACAACTTTTACTATAGGACCAATCCAGAATTCGCGAAAAAAAATCAGCTGTTCCATACATTTTGTCGAGTGTCATTGACATTTTTCTGTGGAACAGCTGATATTTTTTTCGCGAATTTCTGCAAGATTAACACATAGACTACTTATTTGCATCATCATCATCGTTTTTCATCAACACAGCATGCATTTGTAAATAACTAATATTTTTTCCGTTCTTTGCATGGTGGCCCAAGGCCTTGCGATGCAGATCAAAGCCCTACGAACTGCTCGCAGCATACTCTGCGGCAAGAACCCTCCCATACCCGCAGTGCTTGAGGCCGCTGGTATCGTCGCAATTGTCAAAGCTTTGGACTGGTAAGAAAATCTTTGTAAACGTGGCTTGCCTGTAAAATACCCGTGTTTTAAGGTCAGTTAATAGTTAATAAGTACAAAGTCAAAAGATAATGGTATAGTAAGCCGGAAAGAGGTCAAAGTATTTCATTATAATATTATGAACAAGTTTTACTATTGTATATTAATTTATAATATTAATTATTTTTATTAATTTATATATTTTTTTTTTAAGTAACAACAAACCCTGAAATCGCTCAAATCGCATTAGCTCCATACATTTCGTGCTACATTACCATTATTCTATGAGCTTTTTCAAGTTTGCATGTAAACTAAACCAGATGCGAGTAAGTGGTTAAATATAAAAAGGTACAAAAAAAGTAAAAAAAATATGTCAAAAAGTTATAAAAATGCAATTTACCGCGAACTGAATTACAATAATTTTGTTATTTTTTAGCTCAGATCTCCAATACAGAGCGCTAAGGGTCCTCACCAGGATTGCCTTTGAGTCTTTCAAATATACAAATTCTGTTATAAACGTAAGTTTCTTTTCATTTACTTTGTTTGAAACGAATTAAAGCACCTGATTAGAAATCAGCTGAATATCTTCAAACGGCTGTGTACAGTACTGATCTTCGACCTTCTTCAAATTCAATTCATCGATATCGGTGGAATCATCTTTCAAACAAAAAGTACAGAATCGGTTCAGCCGTTTAAACTATAATTAATACCATAGATAGAACCCATTACATGGGGGCTAAAATAAAAATAGAACTTTTTTAACCCACATACATACACTTACGAAATTTAAAACTTACTAATCTGCAATTCTGCATAAAACGAATTCTCTATTTTCCTTGGTCATCGCAGCACGCGTGAACAATATCGCTAATTCTTTTTTTGTTGTGTTAATTATTGTTAGGAGAAGGTTCTTATGAAAGAAAATAAATGAGGAAGTTGAGCGGAATATTAGAAAATTTAAGACAATTCGAATTCAATATTCATAGTTAAGACAGGACGACTGTCGGGTCACCTAGTCTCTTAAATATTTTGTTGGTCAAAATCGTAGTTCATGATTTATTTGTTCTGGGTCTGGGTGTTAGTTGTCCTTGCCTTTGTGTGTGTTCCATGGCATCCCCAACACAGGATTTATTCCTAGTGGGGAGCTATGAGTGTGAATCTTTTGTTTTATTTTCACAGAGTGGAGCCATTGCCAAGCTGATGACCTTCTTAACTTACGACGATGATTTGGCGGACTGGCGAACCAGACTGGCAGACCGAGCTATTTTGACACTTGGGAGTTTTGCTTTACACAGTCCGGAGGTGAGGGATGCCGTGCTGGAGCATGGGGCGGTGACAGCCATGATGCCGTACTTGCGGACAGATACACCGGTCAGGAGGCTGAGGACCTGCGTGAGGACGCTCAGTAACTTGTGCAGGTGATGCAGCATTTGTTCTTATTACAACAATGTATAAAAAGAGAAAAGAAAAACAAGTTTACTGATACCGAATTTGTAATTACTTTGTAGGTGCTAGAACAGAATATTAAAGTACTAGCTCCACTCTACAGTTGTACCCGCTGTCGATAATGAATGCAAATAAAATTCTGAACTTGATTTTTTTTTGGCAGAAAGTTTAATAGCAAATACTTCCGTGTTAAGTGTACCAACAGAAGAAAGTAAAAATGTATAAAGGCCTGTGATGATCTGATGATAATTAATATATTATTATTTTAGCCATGCTGATGATGATCAAACAAACTTCGAGCTAATATCACCGGTACTGCCCTGCATACACGACATACTCGATATTGAAAATGAAGAAACTCTCGACCCTGATGATAAAGAAATTCCATACATAGCTTGTGATATTCTGGGCAAGTATTGAATTGTTTTAGTAGATTTCATAAAATTTTACTTTTGAAGTGCTAAGCACTACTTTTTGTAATGTTGCAGTGGACGCTTGCACGGCGCTCACTAATATGATGCAGGGCCCAGATGAGTGTATAGAAGCTGTGCAAGCCGTGCCCGGGCTCACGGCGCGCCTCGTGGCGCTGCTGGGGCACGAGGCGAGTGGCGTGAAAGAAGCAGCGCTAAGCGCTGTAGGAAACATGCTCGCCGGGATCGATGTTCAGGTAATGCTGACCTTTTAAGACTCTATTAACAGCCTCGGAGAACCCCATATTGTAGCCACTAGGAAAAAACACCAATAGAAGCACATTTCACAATGTATGACAAATGACAAAACATACATACTTGACTAAACTAATGTTAGGGTTATGCAAGTTACAATTCATAAAGAAATGGAGTATTACACCTCCAAAAGAACTTTTTAGATTTCTCTCCTTGAAATTAGTAACACCCCTATGAAAAGATCTGCACTAGTTACACTGCGTGTATGTGCAGTGATTAATCTCTAATGATCTGTGCTTTAATTGTTCTAGTCTACGATACCAAAACTATATTAAAGATAGTGAATCCTCTTAAATATCTTCATTGTAGGTATAGTAGGTATTAACTTTTCCAGGTGGATCGATGCCTCGAAGCTGACTGCTTAGACCACATCGTGTCTCTGCTCCAATCCAGCAACACCTCCTTGGTGAAGGACGCAGCGCGGGCTATAAGCAACATCCTCGCTGGAACTCCCTCCCAGATACAGCTCGCTCTAGAGAAAGACGTTCTCACCCCTTTAAAGAACATTCTAGCAAATGGAGATCCTGAGTAAGTATGACTGTTGAGGTTGTAAGTAGCGAAGACGGCAACTAAACTGGTGACTAGTTAAACGTTGGCTCAGAAGCTGGCTAGAAGAGATTAAATCTGGCCTGGCGATTCTGACACCTCAGTCTACAAAGTAAGTCCTATAAGGTATGGCAAAAGACAAGAAACGTTGGTGCAACATCGTTAGAGAGGCTACTTGATGGCAGTAGTCATGATCTTCAGACATGAGGAGCACAATTTGACGATTGAGAGATAAAATTTTGAAGTGAGGAAAAACAACAGTTAGTAAATTAGTGGTCAAATTCAGAATTTTCGGTTAAAGCAAAATCAAAATGCCCACCAAGAACAGGAATAGTCAGTATCTACTCAATACTTTAAACGCTGTTTGTATTAGGTACTTCAAGTTTCTACGTTGATAATATAATGCGCATTTTATTTCTATAGGTGTCAAAAGCAAGCCGTGTATGCAGTCACCTATCTCTGCTACAACGGGTCAGCCGAGCAGCACTCGCAGCTCGTGTCGCGCGGCGTGCTGCCGCCGTACTGCGCGCTGCTCGCGGCGCCGGGGCCGGCGGGGGACGTGCTGGATGGACTCAATGAGTTGATAAAGGTTGGTGTGTGCCTTAAAGAAAATGTTGCAAATAAAGAAGAAGAAGACCTCGGAATGGTTTTTTGTTTGTTCAATAATATAATCTTAATATATATAAATCTCGTGTCACAATGTTTGTCCTCAATGGACTCCTAAACCACTTAACCGATTATAATAAAATTCGCACACCATGTGCAGTTCGATCCAACTTGAGAGATAGGATAGTTTAAATCTCAAATTATAGTCGCAATTTTAATTTATTGCAAATTATATATATACTGATAATTTTTACTATAAATTGACAAGTTAGCATCAACATACTACGGTTGCTATAGTTACGCAATAGCATAACTTTTGACATTTGACATAGAATTGACGCAATGGCTTTTGACAGGACAACGTCTGTCGAGTCAGCTAGTTTAATTTAAAATTTAAGAGCGTTGCTCTTGCCGGTAGAGTCATCATGCTTGACGATTCTTTGCTTGTGCTTTTATCTCATCTGCCTTCTTTTTAATCTGGTCTATTTTTTTATTTTTTGATGCTAGGTTTATGTTTGGCCGCCATCTTGCCTGATGACGTGCTCGTCGTCAGGCAATATGGCGGCATTATTGCTAAAATTCGGTCTACAATGAAGCACTCTTGCCTAAAATAAATCAACTCGCTATCTACTTCATGATATCGTGATAAGTAATAATAGTTTGACTACCTTCAGGAAGCAGAGAGAGACGGCAACGTGAAGCCTCTGTGTTACATGCTGGATGAACTTGACGTCCTCGACCAAATGCAGGAGCTAAAGGAGCGTATCACTGATGAGGTATGGGTTGGGTTTAGAAATTATTAAAGCAATAAGAGATATCATACTATTTTACCTTTTACCATCTTACAATTCTTTTACTGGAGACCAATTAATTGTGAAATTGCTAAGCATAGAAAACAGTTGTAATATGAATGAAGTGCAAACAATGCTGCCTGAAGACCTCTGACATGGTTTGGCGGTTGTTGTTAAACACCAACTCACAGGTCAAACATCACAGGTTACCAACAACCTGGGTTGTTTGTCCTCTAACAACAACAACCTACAACACCCACAGTATCGCTCAGTTGGCTACCACGGTCACCCATCTGGAAACTGACCGTGTCTGCCGTTGCTTAACATTAATAATCGATTATGAACACTAACTAAATTATAGTAAAGTAACCAATTACAGGACAGCTGTTGCAAATTAGCAAATGTCAGTGCGACAATCCGCAAACACTCTCGAGAAGAAAGATTCGTAGTTAAAGATGAAGAGCAGTTCACTTCAAAGAAGATTGTGGAAGGTACGTGCTCAATTATTGACTTTAAATAAATGCAGGGTTATAAGGAGAGGGTATGCTAACTTGCTAAGCCGAAAAGGGCTTATAGTACTCATCACTACCAACAACTTTTAATATGGACCAGGAAATCGAGGAAAAAGCTGTAACAAAGAAAATCGTCAATGACACTCGACTATGTATGGAATAGCCGATCTTTTTTCGTGATTTCAGGATTGGTCTCATAGTAAAAGTTGTTCATAATGATGAGTACGTATAATGATAACTTAGAATATATCAAGTGTCTAACCAGTCAACCTGTATATAAAAGAGTGGCAAACAGGCAGACGGTCAACCGGAAAGTAAATAAAACCACCGCTATGAACACCTGCAACACTAGCGGCGTTGATAATGCTGAAATGAATGCTGAAAGTGTGTGAACAAGAAACAAAAATACATAAAGTATTATCCATTTGGGCCCCCAGCTTTGGATACAGGGCCCGTCTAAGGCAAGCTATGCCACTGGTTCGTAGACACGCTTTTTAAAACGCCCCATGTTGTAGTTCCGCTAAAACTTTCCCATCCAGGCCTAGACTCCCAGCAGTTGGCGACTCAGCTAAGAGCCTCCAGCGCTCTCCACTGCATACTCCTTGAGACGCATCCTCCTGTAAACGCCTTGCTTGAGGCCGGTATCATGGCACCAATCGTTAAGGTGCTGGATAGAGATGCCTGGTAAGATACAATGTTTATTTTTTAATTTTTATACATTTTTTTTTTGCTATTAAAAGTAAAAAAAATCATATTCTATTATTATTTTATCATATCATATTATTTTGGGAAAATTTAGATTTACGAGCGACTGCATTACGTTGACTGATGGTCCCACCAAACAGTGGGACCACGAGCCCATTAAATCGACACACTGTCCCACCAGTGGGTCAAATTAGTGGGACCACGAGTCATTGATCTTAAAAACCATGGCCAACATTTCAAAACGATTTATGTTATAAGTCACAAGTCGTAAATTGGTTTAGGATGATTCTTTTATTTTTCAGCTCCAAAGTACACCATTTTACAGTTCGAGCTCTCTCGCAGATTACTTCTGGGACAAGCAAACACAGAATGGCTGTTGTAAATGTAAGAAACTATTAACTTTGCTGGAAAATTCTATCCCACATTACATTAAATTTCAAAATTCAAAAAACTCGCAACGTTGGAACGGCTGATTTGATTTTCATCAAACATAGCTTATAAAACTCCCGACTAATTCACCTTTTTTTTTTTTTTTTTTTTTTTTTATCTAACCTATGCTGTCCCACTGCTGGGCAAAGGTCTCCCCCAATTTTTTTCGACGAACTCGGGCGGTTTGAAAAAGACTGGACGGCTCTGGCCCAAGACCGCCAGAACTGAAAATTCACCTTTTAAACAAAAAAAAAAACAAAATCAAAATCGGTGCATCGGTTCGCGAGCTACGATGCCACAGACAGTCACACACACACAGACACGTCAAACTTATAAAACCCCGTCGTTTTTGCGTCGGGGGTTAAAAATTGCTGCACCCTAAATATTTTTCCAAGCACATTACATATTACACAAGAAGCCGTTCAAGTATTTTTTTTTTTTTATCTAACCTATGCTGTCCCACTGCTGGGCAAAGGTCTCCCCCAATTTTTTCCAGTTCTGGCGGTCTTGGGCCAGCGCCGTCCAGTCTTTTTCAAACCGCCCGAGTTCGTCGCGCCATCGCGTCGGGGGGCGACCTGGGGGTCGACTGTCCGGGGGCACCACTCTGTGGAGACCTTTGCCCACCTGTCCGGGTGCATTCGGCTCGTGTGACCCGCCCACTCCCATTTGAGCTTAGCACATTTGCGTCCTACGTCTGTGATGCCTGTTATGGAACGCAGTATGGTGTTACGGACGCGGTCTTGTCGTTTGATTCCAAGAATACTGCGTTCCATAGTATATAATAGTATATATAGTATAGAAAAAAAAATATTTTGTTTCATACAGGGTGGAGCAATATTCAAACTGATGGGTCTCTTAGTCAAAGGAGATGAGATAGCAGAGCTGGCATCCTGCTCTCTCGGGAACATAGCACTACACGGGCCCGAGACGAGGGACGCGGTTCTGGCGTATGTACAGTCAGAAACAGCGTTAATAGAACTGAGGACTTATGTTCGGGCTTATAACAGTTTGTGCAGGTGAGTGTCTTAGGACCTTCGGGGCGGTTTTTTCAAAATGGGAAATAAGCAAACGGGAAGCCTGATGGTAAACGATCACTGGCATCACCATCACCTTATATATGGCTTGCGTTTGTCCCCCATCTTTACTGATAGTACGCGATGATGCAGTCTAGAAGAAACCGAATTAAATTCGAATTCAAAATAATTTATTCAAATAAGGGTACATCAATGTACACTTATGAATGTCAAATACAATTTACTCTCGACTTGAACACGCTCATGTTACGAGTATGTATATCAATCGGAGAACACCCACTCAGGGTGTTTCACATTCCGGCAGTTCGGACAGTATAAGGAGACTTAGAACCAATCCGTTTCGTACGAGTATTTGATGTGAAACATAGAACAATGCTTTTAATTTCTTGTTAAACAACCATTACAGTCCAAGTGATGAGGCAACGGCGAAGCTGCAATTAGCATTAGAAGCACTGCCCTTTGTGGCCGAGCTATTGGATATTGGAGATCAAGAAATTCTTGGTGAGGCACCTTCTTTTTATTCCATTCTATTTTTGCTTCGGCCCAGATAACCACAGTTTTTGGGCAAGAAGCTGGGCTCACGGCAAAAATGCTATCATATCGTCGTCTTGAACATCTCCTTTCATTCTTGAAATTATGTAGTTTAATCAAATCGAACTAGGTATTGGTATCTACCTATTTAGAAACCATTTGCATAGCCTGCGCAAATCTACTGCGCGTTTCAGAAAACCCCAGTAACAGCACAAGAACCTAGGTTCACGGCAACCATACCTTCAATTATTTTTTTTTCTTTCTTAATTCATCTTGAAACCAAGTATTTGTGTCAATAGAAAACGTTTGCCAAGCCTGCGCGAACCTACTTCCCGGTCCAGATAACCTCGTTGAACCGGTACAAGGGCCCGGGCTAGCGGCGCGTCTCGTGGCGCTGCTGGGGCACGAGGCGGCTGGAGTGAGGGAACCTGCTCTCTTGGCTGTGGCGAACATGCTGGCTGGAACCGATGCTCAGGTAATGGGTGTTTTGGGTAAGCGAACAACCGACCCGACAACCCCTGAAATCACGAAAAGATAATCAGCTGTTCATTTTGCCGAGAGTCTGTCATTTTTTTATGGAACAGCTAGTTTTTTTTTCGCGATTTAACAGTTGGTCCATGGTAAAAGCTATTTATAATGTTGATTACTATGCTCACTTGTCGTCTTAGGATACCTACCTTTTCTTTGTAACCCTGTAGACTTTGCTAGTTTTTGAGCATATATTAACAGCTCTTCTGCCCAACCCGGAACTACTAATTTCTGGTTTTACGTACATATTTATTCCTATGGCGCATCCACTCAAAGTGTGTTCAAAGTGTGCTTCCAAAACCAAATAATGCTTTCGATTTTGATAGATTTGACCAACACAGTTGCTTCAATTTCTCAGGCCGACCGTTGCCTCGATGCTGGCTGCCTCAACCACGTCACAGCCTTCCTGCAGTGCGGCAACCCCTTCCTAATCAGGTCTGCAGTTCTGGCAACTCGGAATATCTTCAGACGCAGCCACGCTTACATACAACAGGCTTTGGATAAGGATATACTTACTCCGCTAAGGAACGTGCTGACCAATGGAGAGACTCAGTAAGTTATGATGTTGAAAGTGTAAGTAAAGGACTTGGCACTGCAATAAGCAAAAACAAAGACAAAACAGCAGAAACAGAACGTTCTTAGCAAAGAACTGGATTTAGCTGGTTATTCAGTTTGATATCAAGTGCAAATCTCAGAGTTTTTTTCTGGCACAGTCGATTTTTCGACTACTGGTTTAGTGGATCAGTGGTAGCAATCTGCTTTATAAGAAAGAGGTCTAGAGACCGATTAGCAGCCAGGAAGATGTCTGAATGTTGAATTCAAATATCTGCTCTGGGTCGGGGTGTTACTTGTCCTTGTCTTTGTTTGTGTTCCATGGCATCCCCGACACAGGGTATCCTAATAATGAGTGTGAAACGTCAAAATATCCTTTCCTTAAAATCCTGTATAAGGGTACTGTTACTGCCCTACTCTAAAGGGTTATAATGCTAAGCCGAAAAGGGCTCATATTTCTCTTCATTACCTCATCAACATACCTCCATAAGTAACTTTACAAGCCAAGGTCCTAAACAGTAGTGTTTTACAGGTGTCAAAAAGAAGCAGCAGGTGCAATCACCGTCCTCTGTACGAATGGTTCAGCCGAGCAGCACTCGCAGCTCGTGTCGCGCGGCGTGCTGCCGCCGTACTGCGCGCTGCTCGCGGCCGACCTGGACGCCGTGGGCTGTGTGCTGGATGGACTGGGCGGGATGCTCCAGGTAGATAGATTTCGAACTGGATCTTCTATTTTTTTTTTCTTTTTTTTTTTCTTCTATTTTTTTAGGTTTGACATGTTTCTGAAATTGTCTTGAAACCTGCATTAGGTTTTTCATGGCAATGGTGTTCTCATCATACAATATAACTAATAGATGACCCGCGTGAAAAACGGTGACGATGATGATGAATTTTGAGCCTATTTGCTTTTCTAGAACTAAAGTATCAACAGGGTTATTCTAAATCTAAGCCGAAAAGGATACTTGAAATTCGCGAAAAAAAAATCAGCTGTCAATGTCAATGACACTCGACAAAATGTATGGAACATTTTGTCGAGTGTCATTGACATTTTTCTATGGAGCAGCTGATTTTTTTCGCAAATTTGGGGTCGGTCCCATAGTAAAATTTGTTCATAATGATGAGTACCATGAGCCCTTTTCGGCTTAGCATACCCTTTATGAATAACCTTGTATACACATTTTATCAAAAAAGCTTAAAGTTACAGGAGATTTATGTAGTAACGAATATTATCATTATAACACACCAGTAACTTTTTCTTTAAATGTTTTTTTCTACAGGTTGTCGAGAAAAACGGAAAAGTGATTAAGCATCTATGTCAAAAGCTGGATGAATTAGGCGTCATCGACCAGTTACAACAATTTTTGCAAGAACAAGACATTGCCGAGGTAAGTAATTCTACAACGTTTTCGTTAAACTAGTTTTCTTATTATTAAGAGCCTAATATGTCCCAATGTTGGGCAAAGGCCTCCCTCCGTTTTCCGTTGGTCTCTGTTCTGAGTAAGGGTCGATACACAGTCATCTGACGGAAGATGCGTCGCGTATTATCGGTCGCGTAACGCCAAACAGAGAAATGTATAATAAAACGTCCAACCTTTCACACTTGACGCACTAGTGTATCATCGGTTGACCGATGATGCGCTAGTGCGTTCTATACATTTCTCTGTTCTGGCGCGACGCGACGCATCTTCCGTCAGATGTGTATCGACCCCTAGACTAGGCCAATCCTTCCGATGTTTGTCGAGGTCACCCCGTCATTTCTTGGTCTGCCGCATGTGCGCTTCCGATCTGGCATCCACTGGGTGGCAGTTTTGGTCCAAATCCGACATGCGGCAGATATGTCCAAACCCCTTAAACTAGCTTTAGCTTTAGTTAAATGGCTATTTTTATTTTTAAGATTATGTAGACAATAATAATAAAAATTTCACATGTACTTCCTCTGGCTAAAATATCCAACAACCACTTTTTGATGTGTTTGTTGTTGTTTTTGTAGTTGTTG
Organism: Alcis repandata; assembly: GCA_949125135.1. Taxonomy (NCBI): domain Eukaryota; kingdom Metazoa; phylum Arthropoda; class Insecta; order Lepidoptera; family Geometridae; genus Alcis; species Alcis repandata. Next base: position 1,667,827 of record OX421251.1, read on the forward strand.
TAATCTGATGTTCGTTGTAGGAACTCCGCCTGAAAGCAGCCCAGGTGAGCGCTACCATCCTCCGGCAGGCCCGAGACGAGCTCGTCGTGGTCGAAGATGGAATCCTGATGCCTTTGGCAAAGATAGTAAAAGGTATATTATTTCAATTGTTGTTATTATTGATTTAGTAAAAAAATAATAAATTCAAATTAAAATTCAAAAAATATTTAATAAAATATGAATATTAGTATAGTTTTAAACGAAATTATTTTAAAAAGTTTGTTACCTAAAACAGCTGTTTTGTTTACAGCGAAATCCATATATAACCGTAATTTATACTTTGAGATATTTTATTTTATGAAGCTGAAGGCCAAGCCTTGGGCATGAGCTGTCAAACAAAAATAGATTTTTCTGCATGCGCCTGGACTGGTTATCAGCTGTTCCATACATTTTGTCGAGTGTCATTGACATTTTTCTATGGAACAACTGTTTTTTTTTTTCGCGAATTTCGTGTTGGTCCCATAGTAAAAGTTGTTCATAATGATGAGTAATAAAAGCCCTTTTCGGCTTAGCATACCCTTTATAAATAACCCTGTATTATGTGAAAGATTACTCTTTATAACCAGACATGAGTTCCGAAGAGCTGGCGACGCTGCAGAGAGCAGTCCGCGCCGCCCACCGCATGCTCGACAACCGGGACGCGCCCAGGGTCGCCATGGTGAAGGCAGGAGTTGTTCCGCCGCTCGTTGCCGTCCTGGATAGAGAGGACTGGTGAGACCATTGCAGTTATTGACAGATAGAGACAAGGGAAGAGGATCATACATCGCAATCTCTCCCCAAACAAGTCAAGCCTAGGACTGCTAGACTTGACTTGTTTGGGTTTGACTCCAAGACTTTTTTTTTTTTTTTGGATCCGGGCGCTGTTTGGCCCGTCCCGCAATCTTATCCCTAACATAACTAGTGGTTTTTCTACTTATATCTATTTATCTTCTAATTACATATTATAAGTCTTAATTTAATAAACGTTGATTTGTACATAATATTAGGACTGATATAAGATTGTCAATATAAATATTCAGCCCTGTTATTTTTTTATCTCTATTTCTATTTATTACTAATTTACATATTTTTGTTCCATAATCTATAAACTTATTTCTTTTACTTTTATCACTAATTATTTCTTGCAAATTTTCTATCTTCATATTATAAATTACTCCTAGACTAGGAGTCTATTATTGGGCACTCGAGATTATCTCTCACCCTCATGACATTTAATATGAGAGCGATAGTGACCGAATAAAATCTCACTCGCCAGAATAAAGCTTCTAAAGAAAAATTTTGAAATTTGATCAAAAACATCAAAATTAAAAAAACTGCCTCGATTTATTATTATTTTTTTTTTTCAATTAATTAGGTCAAATATAATATAAGCTCATGCCTGATTGAGGAAGTAAGCGAGTGAGGTAGTTTTTTCCACATACTTGCAGTCTTCGAAACTATGACTGTCAACACTGTGGGCAATCGAGAACGAAATGAGGAACTGTATTTCCCAGCTGTTGCCATCCTCAGATAGAGCACTGAAATTTGGGTGAAGCCAAAAACTCGTCTGCTTTGAGTATTCATAATATAATATGTTAATTAGTGCGTCTTGTGTACGTAGGTAGTGTAGGTACGCACAAAAGTAGAGGATTTCTTGTTTTCACTCAAATCTAACGCAATTCTCCATCTTTATTTCTAAGTTTTTCTGAGTTGCCAACAAGAAATGAAAGAAAACATCACTTTATCAACCCTTAAAAATACGGCATTTTTTCGTATTTTTCAGCTCCGATCTTCGATTCATGGTGGTTTGTGCACTCGTCAACCTTACCACCTGGACGCATGGTAACAGAGTAGCTGTCTTAAACGTAAGATTTTGCGCTCTACTTCTAAAGTTTGCTGTTTTTATTATTCAATGATAGGCTTACGTTTCACCACCATTTTGCCTGATGGGAAGCAATGATGCAGTCTACGAAGAAGCACGCTTGTCTAGAAGATACCGATTCTCTCTCGACTTGAAGACACCCAAGTTATAACCATCGGGGAACAAGAATTCAGGCAGAGAATGCCACACTCGTGCAGTTCGCAAAATGAATGGAGTCAAAGCATTCGTGTTTTTGGTATGTCAACCATAAAACGAACCAAGCCATCTCACGCGGCCTAAAACTTGACACCAGCCCTTGTGTCAAGTCCTGGCCTCGCTACTATACGAACTTACTTTTTGAACCCCTGACTCAACGTTTGACTGCTATGCGTGTCTTTTTTTTTCTTTTTATATAATGGAGTGACGAGACGAGCAAATCGCTCGTCTGATGTTAAACGTCACGTTTGCCCATAACAGGTCTGCGCCACCCAGAATTTTGAACTCGCAGAATTCAAGACTCTGCGCGGCACAGCACTGCGCTCGTCACCCTGCGATATAAGTTGTTTATTAATCTTCTATTTGTCAGTGGCACCGTAATTTTGTAATACTAACTACAGTTATTTTTTCTCAGAGTGGAGCAGTCCCAAAACTCATTGCCCTCATATCTGAAGGAGGAAAGGAAGCGGAGCCAGCATCGTGGACACTAGGAAACCTGTGTCTCAACGCACTGATGACGCGCGACCAGGTGCTGCGTGGCGGGGCGGTGCGAGCCATGCTGCCGCACATGCGTGTGGAGACTCCACTCTCGCTGCTGAGAAGCATCATGGCGACTTATATGAATCTGTGGTAAGTAAATAATGGGTTGAATAAGACACGTAACGAGAACAGTGGCGAGTGCCTTCGGCCGAGTACTCGGTATGTATAACCATTTTGACGAACCATGATTTGTTTGGATGGCCGAGTTTCTGCATAAAAGATTTCTGCATTAAAAGACGTAACGAGTAAAAAGCAGCTTTATCGTTAAGGGGCCGAGTACACGTAACGAGTACAGTGGCGAGACAGTAAATGGGCACACTCGATTCGTTACATGTAATCAACCCATTAGCGTAATCTGTTGCCGTTTGATAGGAGGCCAGATGGCTTTTAATATAGCATTGTCTTTAAAGATAAGAAAAAGAAGTAGTGGTAAGACTCTTTTTCAGTGCCTGCCTAGAGAAGTACCACACCTTTGCCAGTTATTCCACCGCCAAGCAGTAATGTGCGAACATTACTGTGTTCCGGTTGGAAGGGCATTGTTTCCAGTGAAATTACAGGGCAAATGGGAGATTAAACAACTTATATGTCAGGGTGACGAGTGCAGTTCTGAGCCGTGCTGGGTCCTGAATTCTAAGAATTCAAAACTCTGGGTGGCGCAGACCTGTTACGGGCAAATGTGACGTTTAACATCAGGCGAGCGATTTGCTCGTCTCAAAACACTTATGAAAGTAGAAGAAGCGAAAGACATATGTCAGGATCGTAGCAAGTGGAGGGATGTAGTCTCTGCCTACCCCAATGGGAAAGAGGCGTGATAATATGTATGTATGTATGTATGTCACTCACTAAAAAAAAATACCTGAATTATAATCTAATGTTGTTTTTTCAGCCGAAAGATTATTGATCCAGATATATTTGAACTAGTATTGCCAGCGCTGCCATCTTTATCTGAGCTACTAAATTTTGAAGACCACGCCGTTCAATGTAAGTTAAGTATACAACAGGGCTTTCATAAAGGGTATGCTAAGCCGAAAACAGCTTATAGTACTCGTCATAATGAACAACTTTTTCTGTGGAAACAAGTCTGAAATCGAGAATAAAGAATTAGCTGCTTCATAGAAAAATGGCAATGACCCGTGCCTGACACTCATCCCGGACCTGTGCCAATCTTGTACAAGTTCGACCTGTGGCTTTTGTCATACCAATCTAATGAGCTGGAAGTATTTCAATGGAATACCAGTAAATAAACAAATCAAGAGGTTTGAAGGGTAATGTTTCCAGCAAAATTTCAGAGCAAATAGGAGATTAAACATTTACATCTTAGGGTGATAAGCGCAGAGCTGTGCCGCGCTGGGTCTTAAATAAGTGTTCGGAATTCTGGGTGGCGCAGACCTGTTATGGGTAATCGTGACGTTTACCATCCGGCAAGCGATTTGCTCGTCTATTCACTCAATTGTTTAATCTTTCAGATTTCGCCTGCGCAGCCCTGGGTAACCTAACGCACGGTTTACTCGAGAACATAGCCCCGGTACAAGCCGTGGCCGGGCTCACGGCGCGCGTCGTGGCGCTGCTGGGGCATGAGCAGGCAGCGGTGAAGGAAGCAGCACTGTGCACTATCGCCAACATGCTGATCGGAACTAATGCTCAGGTAAACAAATCAGCAAACAAAAGCATGCTCAGGTATTATAAACAGTATAGCACTCGAGCGGGTGTTTTCTGATAAATAGAGGTACAATCTGGGTGTCTTCATTTCGCGAGTGAATCGGTTGCTTCTAGGCGCGCGTGCTCCATCGTAGACCGCATCGTTGCTTACCATCAGGCGAGATGGCGGTCAAACGCAAGCCTCTTACTAAATAAAAAAAAAACAGAATAGAATAGAATAGCTTTATGGCAAACCAAACAGATAAGAAATTGAAATTGTAAAAAATAGTAGCGCATCGCTTTGTCTTCTAGAAATGTCAAAACTAAGCATGCGCGGTGCACGGGGGACCAGTCTATTCAATTCTTGCAGCTGTTTAAACTACTTCCCGATGTTCGGTTCAGCTGAAGTTGGTATACCTTAGTAACTCCAATAATAATGCAATAAAAGATTATTTTTGAAAATATTTTCCCCAGGCCGATCTCTGTCTCGAAGCGGGCTGCCTTGACGGCATCGTGCCTCTCCTCTACAGCAGCAACCCAGCGCTGCTGGAGCGAGCTGTTCGAGCGACAGGGAACATCGTCGCCGGGACTCCTTCACACATACAACAGGCTCTGAATAAAGGCATACTGGTTCCGCTGCTGAATATTCTGGATGGGGCAGAACCTAAGTAAGCTTTTTAATGTTGACGCGCTATCTCCCTTGCGCATTTCAACATTTCTGATACTATTATCATTCATTTCAACCTTTAATCTTCCCACTGCTGGGATACAGGTCTACCCTCGAAGGGTGATTAGGCCATATTCCACCACGCTGCCAAGTGAAAGCATAAAATCACTGAATAAAGTTATGCAAAATCGTAATCGGTTAAATTGCCGAGAATAATACCACACAGACTTAAAATCGTTTGAACCAAACTAGTTTTCATAGTATAATAATTATTTTTACAAAAAAAAAAAAAACAAAAACCGACTTCAAGAGACCGACTATTGAGTTATTCATCTATTTGTCGCGCACGTACCTGATGCTAATTTAAGACTTATATGGTTTTCTCATGGCTACCATTATCAGAACTGGACTAAATTGAAATGGGACCAAATGGGAAGCGTCAGCTTTCTAATAAAAAAAGAATCATCGAAATCGATTCACCCAGTCAAAAGTTATGAGGTAACAAACATAAAAAAAAAACATACAGTCGAATTGATAACCTCCTCCTTTTTTGAAGTCGGTTAAAAATGAGAAAAACATAAAATCACATTTGTTTTTACAAGGCATTGAAACTTGTTTAGTTTTTTTTCATTTTCTTACTGTGTATTAAAATTAATATGATATCATTTTTTTTGCATCTTGACTCTTCTGTACTAACCTGTGGAACTATTGGGAAATAAAAATTAGGATTATCTGTGAACGAAACTTTATTTTTCCGATCGACGAAGACAGCGGCCGTCGTCGTCTCGGTAATTCGGTAACACCCTGTCGCGAAAAAAAATGGTGTCTGTAGAGTCGCAAGTGAAATTGCGAGACACATCTGGTAAATACATACTCGATCGATGGGTAAATGATACTTTTTTCAGCTCCTACCCTCAATACAACGCGCTCCGGGCAATTTCCAACATCGCAGCACGCGGGACGAACGAACAGAGAATGGTCGTCGTGAATGTAAGAAGAACCATCCTACTAATAGTACTAATATTATAAACGCTAAAGTTTGTGAGTATGTTTGTTGCTCTTTCACGCAAATACGGCTGAACGGATTTACATGAGGAATGAAGGTTGTTCATGGTCTGGATTAACACATGGGCTTTTTATCCCGGAAAACGTGGGTGGAACTGCAGGGCGCAGCTAGTTTTTAATATTTTTACAAGCTTTTATTTTACCTACAATGTATGTATGTTCGCAAATCTTGCACCTGAATTTTGAACCACTTCCCGATGTCCGATTGAGCTGAAATTTGGTATACCTGTGTTACTCCGATGACAATGCAATAAAAGCTTGTTTTTAATTATATACAGGTTTATAAGTAAAGACTATGGGACCAACTCTAAAATCGCACAAAAAACCAGCTGTTCCATGAAAAAATATCAACGACACTCGACAAAATGTATGAAATTGATTTTTTTCTCGATTTCCCGGTTGGTCTCGTATTAAAAGTTGTTCGTAATGATGACATGACCGGGTGTTCAGAACGAAGTTCAAATTTGCCAGCCACGCCAGGAGATAGCTAGAGTCGCCATCATCGGACACGATGCGGACATCATCATTATGAGCCCCTTTCGTCTTAGCATACCCTTTCTTTAGATTCCTCTATACATTTATTCATACATTTTCTTGAGTGTCATTGAAATTTTTTTATGGAACCGCTGATTTTCATTCCCGAATTTCGGGTTGGTCCTATCGTAAAAGTTGTTCAAAATGATGAGTACCTACTTTGAGCCCTTTTCGGCTTATCATATCTTATTTATATTTACCCTTTATGAATATCCGTATACATATGTACATTCTATGTTATTCTTTTAGTGTGGCCTCATCCCAAAACTAGTTTCCCTAGTGCCTCACCGAGTGGCAGTGACCGAGCAAACCATCAGAGCGCTCGGCTACCTGGCCGCGGCGGGGCCGGCCGCGCGGGACCCGGTCCTCGCTGCCGGGGCTGTACCGGCCATGCTGCCGTACATACGGGCAGACACGCCGCAGAACCTGCTGTTTATTTGTGTACGGGCTTACAAGATCTTTTGCAGGTAACATCTGGCTAATAAACTACAATTTATCAGTAGTTTTCTTTAAATCAATTATAAGCTTGCGTTTGACCGCCATCTTACCTGATAGTGAGCAATGATGCGGTCCACGATGGAGCACGCTTGCCCAGAAGTAACCGGATCACTTACGACTTGAAGAAACCCAGATTATATCCATCGGGAAACACCCACTCGGGCAAAGTATTTCACACTTTGGCAGTGCGCACAATAAAAGTGGAATCGAAGCGTTTTGTACGAGTTTTTGGTAAATCTGACATAAAACGATGTGGCTTTTCAATAAATATATCTGAATCTAGAAGATGCGAAGCATCTTGCTGTCAAGACCCGTCCAAAGCCTTCCTACACTTAGGTATACCTACAACACGGTCTGTAGCATTGTGCGCCGTACAACGTAACTACCAGTTACACCAATTACTTTTCAGCCACGACGATGATAAATCAACAGAAACGCTCAAGCATCTGTCGCCGGCTCTGCCCTATATATCTACGTTGCTTCGAGATGGCGTTGAGGATGAACACGTTTTAGGTATATATTTATATTTAACTATTAGTATATAACTATTTAGAATTCTATTTCATTCGCAACGCGGTTTCAACCGCTATCCAATCATATTCAACCGTTTTTCACGCACTTGAGTATGGGTCTCCTCTTTACCGCGTCATCTTTTCCGGTCCTGTGCAAGTCTTATCCACTGCCTTCCTGCTGCTTGCAATTTATGCATTGAAAAGTTGCATTTTAGGTTACGATTGTTAGAAAACGCAATTTTATTTTTTAGATAGCTTTGTGTTAAGTTAAATTTAGGCTTGCCGAGCAACCCTTGGCTTACGGCCGCCATCTTGGAAAAAGGGGTACAAGTGGTTTTTCTGGTTTACCAGATAAACTATAGGTCTCACAAGAAAAATATTAAGACATCTTTTGTTGCATATAAAAATATGTTGCGTGAAAATCGATGAAAGTTTCATGGACTAAATGTTATTCTACCAGCGAGCCGGAGGTCTGCCCGGTGATCGCTTTCCGTTCCTCGGACAAGGGAGATGGCTCCAGCCAAGCCTCTTCTCCAGCTAATCGAGAATGCATCAATGTCTTTGATTGATCCAAACATTGATCCCAACTCAGCATATAACCAACTGACGCTGGTATTCTGTTAAAGCCAGCAGGTGTCATCACTTACTCTACAATTCAGACTGTGGGACACAAATCTTTAAAGACGAAATTGGTTTGCAATCAGTGAGTTAAATTTTCTTGATAAATATAATGTTTTAAGAGTTCGAAATCTTACAGAGCAGGTTTGCTGGGCCCTCGTCGGTCTAACGAGTTCGCATGAGGGTGTAGAGGCGGTGCAAGCCGTGGCCGGACTCACGGCGCAGCTCGCGGCGCTGCTGGGGCACGTGGTGGCCAAAGTGAAGAGTGTAGCCATTATCGCTCTTATTTATATGCTCTCCGGGACTGATGATCAGGTATGATTTACTGTAGCTTAAAAAAGTAAATAGCTTTATGACCTTGCATACTATGTACTATGTTTTTGACATAAGACCTATCATGGGCAAAACATGAAATTTTGCAATGTGGCAATGTGTGCAAAATCCACCTAAATTGTATCCAAATAAATACATGTATTCAAGTATTCATCTTAACTAATACAGGGATGTTAAACCGAAAAGAGGTCATAGTACTCATCATTATGGACAACTTTTACGGGACCAACCCAGATATCACGAACAAAAATCAGCTGTTCCATACATTTTGTCGGTTGTCAATGACATTTTTCTATGGAACCGCTGATTTTTTTCGCGATTTCCGTGTTGGTTTCATAATAAAAGTTTTGGCTTAACACACTCTTTTCTAATAACCTCGTATTACACAATTTTATATCTGTTTTGTTTTTTCATTACTCAATTTCTAATAACGTGCAGGTGGATCGCTGCCTCGAAGCTGGCTGCGTCAAGCACATACTTTCCTACCTCAAGTGCAGAGACCCCGCGCTGCTGCAGCCGGCGGCTGACGCGACCAAGCAGGTCCTCGGAGAGACGCATCCTCTGCTGCAGAGGGCTCTGGACAAGGACGTACTCACTCCACTGATGGCCATGCTGGGCTATAACTCTGAGTAAGTGGAAAAGAGGAAGCAGGCGGCATAGAAAGGGACAAGCATTTTGTTATAAAAACATACTTTTATGATGCAACTACTGTTTCAAACTTGAATTGTCAAAAGTTTGTTTTTTTATAAACTTTTACTGTACTGTCAGCAGAGTTGTGACCGCATTAAGCGTTTTCATTAGTCTTTTTTAATTCGAACAGCAGAGGTATGGAATTCACTACCCGCGTCTGTTTTTCCTAGAAAGTACAAACCGGGGATGTTCAAAAATAGAGTGAATAGGTTTTTCCTAGGCAAGCGTGCTACATCTTCGACCACATCGTCGCTTCCCATCAGGTGAGATTGCGGCCAAACGCATGCCTAGTCCGATGTAAAAAAATAATAAATATACCGAATTTCAGCTCAATCCGGACATTGGGTGGTTCAAAGTTCAGTTGCAAGATTTGACCCACACATACTAACACGTCAAATTAAATAAAGGCGTGTTTTTTTTATTCATGGACAGGCTTGCGTTTGACCGCCATCTTGCCTGATGGGAAGCAATGATGCGGCCTACGATGGAGCACGCTTGCCTAGAAGAAACCAATTCACTCTCGACTTGAAGACACCCATATTATATCCATCGAGGAACACCCATTCAGGCAGATCATTCCACACTCGTGCGGTTCGCAAAATGAATGTGGAGTCAAAGCGTTTCGTTCGGGTTTTAGGTATGTCAACCATAAAACGATGACGCTTTTTTGTGCCCTTGGTGGTCCGATAGAAGAACGGGCCAGAGGGTATAAGACCATGCAAATCAGAAGTACACTCTCCGAAATGTATCCGATAAAAAGTTGATAAACTAGCAACTTTGCGCCGATGTTAATTGCGTAATTTGCGCGTGTAAATAAAAGACGCGTAGACGGATTAGTGACTGGGCACTGCTAAACGAAGTGTTACCCAGTACTTGGTGAACGGGCTCTTTTCCGCAACTAGGCCGGTGATCGGCCCTTTTTGCGTAGTGTTACCCAGTTTGTTGGGTTGACGATAAAAGTCCCGGAACAAGATTAGTACAGGAACGAGCTGTGAGGTGCTGATGAAAAAGCCCTAACTATAGTTCGGCCGTTCAGAGAATACGTTTGACGTTTGACACTCAGTTTGGCACAAAATTATAACATTAATTGATTATTGATATAATAATGTTGTTTTAATGCTCATCAATTGTTAAAACGGTAAACAACCAGCAATTTTTTTTTATCGTAACTGTAACGCCATTACAAAGTTACGTCATCAGTTCAATCGCGACGTGTCAGGAACGCATTCTCTGAACGGCCGTATTATAATAACTATACTTGGCTACAAACGAGGGCTGTGAATAATGATGATAAAGAAAGAAACAATCATTGTAACACTATCTAAATCAACAGGGATCAAAAACGAACAGTGAAAGCGATCAGCAACCTGTGTTGTCGCGCGTCAAGCTCGCAGCGCGCGCGGCTCGTGTCGCGCGGCGTGCTGCAGCCGTGCTGCGCGCTGCTCGCGGCGCCGGGCGCGGGGGCGCTGCGGGCGCTGGGGGACTACCTGCAGGTGAGGAACTGGTTGTAGGAGCTGAGTAGAGTCAGTAGGAAGCTAACGAAGATAGAAATTAAGATGAATTAATGTACTCGAGTTTAAAGATTCATATTTAAAGTACTTGGTGGCAGAAGTCATACTTTTTGAAGCTATTAATTGGCAAGACGAGCAAATTGCAAGCCTGATGTTTACCGTCACGTTTACTCGTAACAATTCAAAGCCACCCAGAACTTTGAACTCTTAGAATTCGAGACCTGGCGCGGCACAGCAATGCGCTCGTCGCCCCGAGATATAAGAGACTTAATCTCCTATATGCCCTGAAATTCCACTGGAAACATTGCCAAACGGTGGACCAAAGCAGGCACAAAGTGGTGGCCTCGTGTCCAATAGAAACAACCAATTTTAACCAATTCAAGTCAACCAATTCTGGATAATCAGCCGAAAAGGGCTCATAGTACTCATTATCTTTACGAATAACTTTTACTATGGGACCAACCCGAAACAGCTGTTCCATAGAAAAATGACAACGCCACTCGACAAAATGTCTGGAACAACTGATTTTTTTCTCGAATTTCGGGTTGGTCCCATAGTAAAAGTTGTTTACAATGATGAGTACTATGAGCCCTTTTTTGGCTAAGCATACCCTTTCTGTATAACCCTATAGCCTGTAGTGAACAAATCTATACTAATATTAGAGGAAAGATTTATATTTTTGTATGTTTGTGTGGAATAAACTCAAAAACTACTGGACCGATTTCAAAAATTATTTCACCATTAGATTCGATTTTATAAAATAACTAGCTGTTCCCTGCCACGCTTCGCTGTGGATAAAAAAAATATAGCCTATGTTACTTTGGGATAATGTAGCATTCGAATGGTGAAATAATTTTTGAAATCGGTCCAGTAGTTTTTGAGTTTATTCCACACAAACGTACAAAAATACAAATCTTTCCTCTTTATAATATTAGTATAGTTAAAGGGATAATTTTGTGTGTTTAGTATCATCCCAAATCAAACCTTTTTGCTATAGGTTGCAGTAAATGACCACAATCTGAAGGAGTTTTGTCTGAAGCTGCATGAAATGGGCGTCCTCGACCAGATTAAACAACTGCAGGAGCATGAAGATGAAGAAGTATGTAATAATGACTTAATTTCGGGTTGATCTCGTAGGCCATGGTAGCTCAGTGGGAGAACGGACGCTTTGCATTCTTGAGGTGACAGGTTCAAACCCCATCATATATACCAATCATAAATGGGGTAGGGGAAAAGGGTTCTTCGGAATACGAATTTTTATATCATGGCTTTTCAAGAAAGAAATTTAATAGCATATATGTGTGATCCACTAACAACCCGAACTTGACCAGCGTGGTGGAAGTCTAATCACTATTCAAGGGTATATAGAATCAGATTTCATGCATTTCTAAATGATTTTGAACTACCTAATATAAATTGAACTTTATTGTTATCGTTATTATTAATGCGACAGTGAGTTAGTCTGTTACGATTTCACCCTTAATCATTATGAAATTCTGCAGACACATTGTCAGGGGCACAGAAATAGACATAAGCTACTTTTCATCACCATCACCGTTTTTCATCAAAGCACGGGTAAAACCGCGAGCCGCAGCCTAATACTTTAATAATTACTGGATACCTACTTGTATTTATTTCAGGTAAAAGAGGAAGCTTGCCGCCTGTTACAGATATTTTCATCCCTGAAAAGAGAAGAAGACGACAATCAAGATTTAATTACTACGGTCTCGTAGAAAATTCTTAATCTTTCACTATGTTTGTCCGTTTAGTATGTCACGATATTTTTAACACGCTTTTATTAGTTTCATCTGTATGTTTGTAACCGACCCTTCTGGACTTGATTTTGCCCTACTTTGAACGATCAGATTTAATCCAAGCTTTGCACACCTGTCAAAGACCGATGACAATGCGTGTTTTTTAGTTTTTTTATCTAGTTTTTTAAGCTATTGCATAGCTTCTATCGCGGGCCTTGAGCGGGGAGATCCAATCCAGGAATTCCGTAACGAAAATAACCATACAAAAAAGGAAGATATAAAAACTTAAACATTTTTTACAAAAATAGAACTACGGGGGTGCACTCGGAAGAGAGTCATGACGTTTGAAAAGTCAAAGAAATCGATACCTAGAAGCGAGTTGCTGAACTAAAGAGACACGCGTGATATTTCAAAAAGTCATTAAAAGTTCTGCTATTCATCGATAGATGGCAAAACTAAAAAGTATCACCGTATGCAATAGCTTTACCGCGGCAGTCCCCGAGTGCCACACGTCTTTTTTTTTATTCTGACACTATACACGTATTAATTTAATGATAATAAAATAAATAATAATAAAGTAGCTACGACTACTACGAATTCTCGAGTTTTAGCCTGACAAACGAACAGCGATTCATTCTTATACATAAAATTTATTCCAAAAAAATGTCTTGAGCGCTATTTCGCAGTCAAGTAGGTACTGGGTATAGAGGCACAGAATCTAGGTTATGATAATACCTATAGTTACGTAAATAAAAGAATTAGACGAACAATAATTATTTACCTGTTTTCTTATATAATAAAAATTTTAATGATTATTGATTTTTATTTTACCCTTTTAATCTCCGTAGGTAGAGTAAAAGTAAAATACATTGGATGTCTCTGTGGTGGAAAGATATGAAATTCTGTAAGTGACAGTACCCAGGTAGTGTTAATTACAGTTCTGGGATAACTTTTATTCTCATCATACAAACTTTCGACTTGTGCAGATATGCGGAACATTTGGGGTGGGGGGGGGGGGGGGGTGTAGGGTTACTATATGAAAATTGGAATCGGGCAAAAAGCCTGATACCTACATTAATAAAAGTCCGGACACTGGATTCGCGCCCCGTTTAGGTCGACAATTTTGTTTCGCCTATAAATCGCGCACTGCGCAGGCACATTACTCGAACGGGGATAGACTGATTTGATACTGCTTGTGTTTGTTTTGTTACTCGTATTCCATTTTAACTAAAATAACCGCACATGTTCGGACAAATCCGGGTGATGGGTGACCCAACTTGGGAGGCCAATACACCCCATGCGGGACGTCGGTGCAGGTCGTATCACCTCACTTAGAATTAGGCGGAACATTGGCCAGAACAAAAGATGAACGGTGGACCAAAGCAGTCACAGAAGTCACCGCACTCGTAGACCGGAAAACAACCACTGTGAAGACCATTTTTTTACATCAGACTAAGCATGCGTTTGACCACAATCTCACCTAATGGGAAGCGACGATGCGGTCGAAGATGTAGCACGCTTAGGAAAAACCTATTCACTCTCATTCAGACGGGTAGTGAGTTCCATACCTCTGCTGTTCAGATCGAAAAAGACGAATGGAAACATGGAATTTCCACCACTGGTCGGATGATATTGTAAAGACGGCAGGAAGGCAGTGGATGAGACTGGCACAGGAATGAAAACGATGGCGCGGAAGAGAACACCTATACCTAAGTACTTAGCAGTTAGCAGTGAAAGAAAAACTGTTGATTATAATGATGGTTATGGTACCTTTACCTAAATTATAGTTTTTTACACTGCATTCTTCCACTAGCTTTAAACTTACTTCATTGTCTTCTTTGATAGATAGAAATATAGATGGACTCTTTCTTGATTGTTCCTACCAGAAATTACAAACAAAAGGATAATAACACTTAAAACTAGTGTAACAACTGGCAGCCTTATCGCTAAGAGAGATCTCTTCCAAGCGATGCTTATCTCTTCGATGGGTAAACAAAGCGTACCTACTCAGCTTTTCAGATATTAATTTGTCTGATTGAATTAACTAAATGGAAAATAATAAGAAAAATAATAAATTAGGACAAAAAATTTAAACGAAAACGAAGAGTCCATCTGACCATATATATTTTCTTATTGAAACATACCAAGTACCTACTTAAGTATATCAAGCTTTGACAATTCATATGAAAATGTATGAAAATAACGTATAATAACAAAGTCAATGCTCCCTTATGTAAGTACCTACACTGGTATTCTCTAGAATACATAAGGTTCAAATTATATTATAGCATACGTATGTATACACCAACTGATAAATAGTAGGTACTTAATAAAACCGCACACAAACAAAGATAAAAATTGAGATAGCAAATACGAGTATTTAGGTATTTAATTTACCTATCGACAGTATTCGACGCATGAGCTGGACAGAGCGACGCGCGGGAAGCGCTGTGTGTGCTCTTCATTTTTGTTAAAAAAAAAATCAGCGGTCACAAAGTTTATTAACTCTTAAAAATAACGAATTTCAAAGTTGCCGTGAATATTACAAGGTAAGCTGAATATGTGAATTTTGCTTTCAATTTTTTCAAAAACTTGTAAACAAAGCCCCGAATTTTAAAAACACAACACAAATATCCAGTCGCCCATCTCACTCGCACCAAGGTCCCGTCTGCCGAATTGTTTACTTGTCCCGCTCGCTCCCGCGATATCCTATGTGCCTCGTCGACAGCTGCGGTGACTCACGCGGTCCGTTTTGAATAGACTATACCTACATTCCAAATCGTTTGCATTGATGTAAACAAAACACACGTAGCTTCATTAAGTTTTCTTAACATGGTGGGGATAGTAACCCATGACACTATTCCCTATAAATAAGTAATTAATTAGGAACTGGTGAAGGTAAGGTTTTTGTGCGAACCGCGAGTGTCTAATATGCTCTGTCTGAATGGGTGTTTCTCAATTGAAATCTGGGTGTCTTCAAGTTGCGAGTGAAGCCGTGTCCTCCTGGGAAGCGTGCTTCGTCGTAGACCGCGTTATTGCTTACCGGTAGATGAGAAGACAGTCAATCGCAAAGTTCGCAAGCCTATCACTAAATCAAGAAGATATAATACAGGGTTATTCATAAAGGGTATACTAAGCCGAAAAGGGCTCATAGTACTCATCATTATGAACAATTTTTACTATGGGACCAACCCGGAATTCGCGAAAAAAAAATCAGCTGTTCCATACATTTTGTCGAGTGTCATTGACATTTTTCTATGGAACAGCTGATTTTTTTTCGCGAATTTCGAGTTGGTCCCATAGTAAAAGTTGTTCCTAATGATGAGTACTATGAGCTCTTTTCGGCTTAGCATACCCTTTTTGAATAACCCTATATAGAAAAAGCGAATCGCAAGGTCCTAAGGGGTAAATCTAATTGTGCGTTTAAACTGCCTCAGATATATAATCCTACTATTATCACAAATATGAAAGTTTACGTAGATGTGTGTATGTTTATTACCACGAATCTCGAAACCGATATTGTTCAAATTGGGAAGAGTGAAGAGCTTATACTCTGAACAAACACCACCAATACTACAGTAGAGGAATCACACTTTGTCCATTGAGTTGGCTTTCTTAAAGACTAACAGAAATGTCCAGTAAGTATTTGCATTAATACTTCACAACACTGTCATCAAAGCATTATTCGATCCTTTGATGTAGCAATGCAGATGCAACGAAGAAATTGTGAAGCACAAATATCAAAAGATCGCTTTTGATATCTGTGCTTCACAATCTCTTCTCTTTAACCTTCCCTAGACATGGAGTCTCAAAACCAGGTGAAGAAAGCAAGAACTCCTTGCATCATTTGCAGCATATATCGCAAGAATGAGCCTCTAATACCTGCCAAGGTAGACGCCGGTGCCATCTCACCACTCCTTAATGCTTTGGAAAGAGATGACTGGTAAGAACGTCTTATTTAATTATTGTCACTTCAACAAACTATTTTATTGCGAATGAAAGTACAATTTTTGGGCTGTTAATTGAAAATACCTATTTAATTTGATGAAGTTAAGCGTATGCGTAGACTTAGATTGGACTTTGGTTTAAAATGTAGATCTAAATTTTATTATCACAGAATTACGAATGCAAAGTGGCAAAGGATTGTCTGAGAGAGACTGATGGGTGAAGGTAATGAACAAACGAGGTTAAAATATAAAGAAACTTTCTTAAAATATATGAGAAAATTAATGATTTCGTCCATTTTTTCAGCCCATCTCTTCAATACGAAACGTTAGGATTACTCAACAAAATTGCCTTTGTGGCACGTGAACACGCAGTGGCTGTCGTAAACGTAAGATTTTTTTTAATAAAACTACAAAGAAACAAAATCTCGACTGCAAAATGTATCTTAGAATCTAACGCCATGACGCTTTGCCATCCAAAATTCGTCAAGCGGTTTTGGCCACAGACAAAATTATAATGCGCATGTACGAGTAGATACTCATAAAACACCACCCTCTTGGGATGTTGGGCAAATGGCATGATCGTAACTTGGATCTGAAATATTAGCTGTAACGTCAAATTTAATTCACCAATATAAAAAAAAAAACTTATGGATTTTTTTTTTGTTGAGTGATAACGATTTTTCACAGAGTGGTGTTATACCCAAGATTATTAGCTTCCTAGCTTACGAAGGTGATCTGGCAGAACGGGCAATTTTGATACTCGGAAGCTTTGCCTTACAAGGACCAGAGGCAAAGCTCGCCGTGCTGGAGCACGGGGCGGTGACAGCCATGCTGCCGTACATGCGGACTGATACACCGGTCAGGAGGCTGAGGGCCTACGTGAGGATGTTCAGTAACTTGTGCAGGTACTAACAGTACTATATGGTTCCATAACAAAAAAATTATATAAGAAATTGTCTCGTAATAAAATTTTTGTTTTTAATTCTGTCGTTTTTAATTCTTATAATCTGTCCTCACTTCGAAATTGGTATTTTATAGCCATGATGATGATGATGATGATGAGATAAACCTCGAGCTGATATCACCGGCGCTGCCCTACATACATGACATTCTCGATATTGAATACGAAGAATCTCTAGACCCTGATGATAAAGAAATTCCGTTTATAGCATGTGATATTCTGGGTAAGTTACCGATGTTGTGATACTATTTCTTGTGGGCTGTTTTGGTATTAACTATTTGTGTGAATTAACAGTGGACGCTTGCACGGCGCTCACCAACATAATGCTCGGTCCGGAGGAGTGTATAGAAGCTGTGCAAGCCGTGGCCGGGCTCACGGCGCGCCTCGTGGCGCTGCTGGAGCATGATTCGATAGCCGTGACAGAAGCAGCGCTGAATGCTGTAGGAAACATGCTCGCCGGGACTGGTGTTCAGGTTTTACTTAAAACATTTACCTAGGTGTAATCGGGACTTAGATATCAGAAATACCTATTCATAACATTGAATGTTACATGAAATATATATAAAGAAATATATAATATAAATATATTTTAGAATTAATTCATTCAAGTTTAGTAAAGCTATTGCGTTTTAGTTAGGAGTTTATATATGTTTGAGTCAAATGATAGTTTGATGACTTGGTTAGGTGATAGCCTTTCCAGAAAGATATCCCAAATCTGATTCACGACAATAATTGAAAGCATCTTTGAAAGTTTAAATGTACTCCATAATATGGAATGATAATATCTTGAACTATACGAAAGCATTGGACAATTTCTTAAAGAAGGTTACGAGCAAATTCTTAAGGACTTTCGTATCTAGCTCTTATCGCTTCTCTTGAAATTAGAGCACCACTGGTGGTTCTAAATTGTTGAATAGAATAACACAGATACTTAGTCTGCTACTAAAACAATGGAAAAAAAATTAAATCCATGTCTTCTGAGCTGTTCATACTCCTCAGGTCAACCGGTGTCTCAAGGAGAACTGCCTGGACCACATTGTGTCTCTCCTCCAGAGCAGCAACACCTCGTTAGTGAGGGAAGCAGCTCGAGCGACGAGTAACATTTTCGCTGAGAAGCAATATCAAACCCAGTTGGCTCTAGAAAAGGACTTACTAACTCCTCTACGGAACATAATAGCTGATGGAGACTCAGAGTAAGTCATAATTCTTGAGATTATAAGTAGTGCAGAAGTTGGTGCAGCAATTGGTACAGAAGTTGATTCAGAAGTTGGTGCCATTAGGTACTTAACTCAAGTCAAACCAATCTCGATACGAAAGAGTCCATTGAAATGTTAATTTTTTTTGGGCTTGACGTGCATTTGTCAGAGGACGCAGTTTTATTTTTTTGATGTCAAGGAGGCTGGTATAAAGTTAAATATAAGTTTGTGGGGTTGCAACTCTTGTCCCAGGGCCACCATCTTGGAAAAAGGGGTACCTACAAATGCTTTTTATGGGTTATCTAGAAAACTACAACAAAATTACGAAAACCTTTTTAAAATTTTAGTCAAGGAACTTTTAGTCGTAGAAACTAAAATAACAAAGTTCAGGACACAATTCCTGTCCCAATGTATTTACCTAAAATTTAGTTTATATTATAATTATTTCTCAGAATGTTTTAATTAATTGTAGTGATTAAAATTATCTAGAGTATATACTCGTAGTGTAGTGTATAGTGAGATAATTGGCTGTGAAATAAAGACAGACTAATATCGAAGTCTCGCCTTCTTCCCGAAGGAAATTCAGAACCCTAAATAGGGAAGCATTAAGCAGTCTTCTAAATTACTCACACTTCACGCAGTCACGAAATACGTGTACATTTTTGTACAGATGTCAAAAGCAAGCCGTGTATGCAGTCACTTACCTCTGCTACAACGGGTCAGCCGAGCAGCACTCGCAGCTCGTGTCGCGCGGCGTGCTGCCGCCGTACTGCGCGCTGCTCGCGGCGCCGGACCTAGCCGAGGAGGTGCTAGATGGACTCAATGAGTTGATACAGGTCCATATCAACCAGATAATCTTTTTTGACGTGACAACGTCTAATAAATCGATGAACGCCAGGTGCACGCATAAAAAAGTGTCCCGTTACGCTCATTGTGACGTAAATCAGAGCGAGAAAAGGATGCAATCATTTTCATCGATGTTTTGTTATGACGTTGTCACGGTAAACTATCGTCCATAAACCGACTTTACAGACAACCACCGAAGTTACTAGATCGATGCAGACACCCAATTTTTTTTTGAGTTTGGTGACGAGACGAGCAAATTGCTCGCCTGATGCTAAACGTCACGTTTCACCATAACAGGTCTGCGCCACAGAGTTTTGTAGTCTTTAAATTCAAGACCCTGCGCGGCACAGCACTGCGCTCGTCACCCTGAGATAATAATATAATAAATCTATAGAAAGTTTAAGTAATTTTGCGTTTTTTATTTATGAAGGTAATTTATTAACACGCTAAAGTTTGGAAAACCTTTCCAGCACATGCGCTTTTTTGTATGCACGTTGAATACTTTTCAGATTACTACTAAACTTGATCTTGTATCACATTCTCATCTTCAGTCGTTCCCTCATTTCTGAAGATCGCGGTCACCGGAGCCCCTTAGCCGGGTAATCTGTCTCCATCTATTCCGGTCCGATGTTGCCCTCACCGCCTGCTAGAATTAAGAAGAGGAGGTGGTTTCTTTCTCTTGGTCAGACCATGGTTCTGGCGACGGGCCTCGTGCTCTCTTGCCTTCGATATTGCCGACAATGACCAGCTTTTCAATGCTGCCATCTCCTCTTCGCGTTTTATTACATATCAAGTCCTTTATGTCATTACAGTAAAGGTTATTAATTTTTAAACGATTGAGAGATAAGTGGTTTTGATTGTCCACAGGCTGCGGAGAGAAACGGCCAAGTGAAGTCATTATGTTACTTGCTGGATGAACTCAACGTCTTCGACCACTTGCAACAGCTGAAGAAGCATGCAGCTGATGAGGTAAAACCACAGGTTTTAGTATTTGGATAGGTTTACGGCCTGTTTGGCTTAGCGGTAATAATATCCGCCTTATAAGCCAGAGGTCCCGGGTTCGATTCCCGGCCGGGCAGATGTTTAATGATGAATTTGAAATCTGCTCTGGGTTTGGGTGTTAGTTGTCCTTGTCTTTGTGTGTGTTCCATGGCATCCCCGACAAAAGATATATCCTAGTGGGGAGCTATGAGTTGAAACGTTATTTATTTTAAATAGGTATATTTATGACCATTATAATTAGCGCAAAAAATCCAAGTCAAAACTTTCAAACACTCCAAAACGTTTGCATGCTTTCTCTGTCTATAAATACTATAACATTTCTTTATTCAGCTGTAAAAGTTCTTATTTCTTTCAAAGTACATATCAAAAAAATCAGCTGTTCATAAATTTTGTCGAGTTTCATTGACATTTTTCAATGGAACAGCTGTTTTTTTTTTTCTCGAATTTCGAGTTGGTCCCATAATAAAAGTTGTTCATAATGATAAGTACTATGAGCCCTTTTCGGCTTAGCATACCCGTTCTGTATAACCCTGTATATTAAATAATTGCTAATAATTACAGGATCAATTTTACAAAATAATTAACATGAGTTTAACGCTTCAAAAACATGCTCGAGTGGAAAGATCTGTAGTTCATGAAGAAACGGTGTACACTATACAGAAGATTGTTGAAGGTACGTTAAATACAGGGTTTTACAGAAAAGGGCTCACAGTACTCATAATTTTTAACAACTTTGACTATGGGACCAACCCACAATTCGTAAAAAAATAATCAGTTGCTCCTCCATACATTTTGTCGAGTGTCATTGACATTTTTCTATGGAACAGCGGATTGGTTTTCTTGCGAATTCCGGGTTTTTTCCGTTGTAAAAGTTGTTCATAATGATGAGAACTCTGAGCCCTTTTAGGCTTGGCATACCTTGTAGTTATTATTCACTTCATTTTCACTCAGTGTCCTAACTTTCCATCTCCAGACCTGGAGTCCCAAGATCTGGCGAGGCAGAAGCCAGCCTCTCGCGCTGTCTACAACATGCTTCGCGAACAGCATCCGCCTATAAACGCCTTGTTGGAGGCCGGTATCACACCACTGCTTCTCAAAGGACTGGAATAGTAATAAGTATTTTGACGTGACAACGTCTAAAAAATCGATGAACGCCTTGTGCACGCACGAAAAAATGTCCTGTTACGTGTCCCGTTACGCTCATTGTGACGTCACGATCGGAGCGAGAACAGTATGCAAGATAAGATAAAGAGCGGGCTCTTTTTCCGCAACTAGGCCGGTAATCGGCCCTTTTTGCGTGACTTCTTCTTCACATCCGCCATTGAATTTCTTCTCCGGATGTATGCAGGTTTCCTCACGATGTTTTTCCTTCACCGAAAAGCCAGTGGTATGTAAATTCGTACAGAAGTCCCAAAGAACTCATTGGTACGAGTCGGGATTTGAACCCGCCACCTCAAGAATGAACAGTATGCAATCATTTCATCAATGTTTTGTTATGACGTTGTCACTATCGTCCATAAACCGACTTACAGACAACCACTTTTATTTAACAAACTGTTCTTGTATGGTCATCGTGTGTATTGCACACGTAAACCAATTGGACATCGGGAAGTGGTTCAAAATTGAGCTGCAAGATTCCACCCGAACAAACATAGCCAAATCCATACCTACAAATATTACAAGTTAAATAAATGCTTGTAAAAAGTAACATACATTTAAGGACTTGTTTCGTTCTACAGCTAAGATACGACTATAGTCACCGCGTTACCAACTGAGTCGTAGAGCCATAAAGTAGGGCCCTTTTCAGGGCCACAATACAATACTATCTACTATGTTTCTATCTGATTTTATTCTTATCGATATGCGCTTATAACCATCTTACGCACATCACTATGCGGCTCCATAAGACCCACAAGTGCGAGCGAGATAGACGTAGAGAAATGATTTATGACCGCACGACTCAGTTGGTAACGCGATGACTATAGTGAATTCAACTCAGTAGGTAGACTCAAAGCGCTGCGTTAGATTTGCATCAAATTCAAATTCAATTTCAAAATAATTTATTCAAATATGGGTACATCAATGCACACTTATGAATGTCAAATACAATTTTTACGAATAAATTAATACACAATAAATTAAATGTCAAATAAAACAATATTATTAGAATGTCAAAAAAACTATATAAATCATTGCAATGTCAAAATATCAAGATATAAAATAACTACAATAGTAGGTATAATCAGTCAAGACACTTATGAATGTCAAATACAATTTTTACGAATAAATTAATACACAATAAATTAAATGTCAAGGACATAATAATAGTAGAATGTTAAAATAAAATATATAAATAATTGCAATGTCAAAATATCAATGTATAAAATAACTACAATACTTAGTAGGTATAATCAATCAAGTATTATTATTACAGTCTAAATACAATACAGTCTAAATGCATGAAGCCAAGAACTTTTCTACTTTCGCACAAACGTACTCTACAGTCTACCCAACCGATTATCATGAAATTTTGCAGACACGTTGTCAAGGGTACGGAAAAGGCTATAGGCTACTTTTAGCCATCATCATCATCATAGACGCGTGGGTAAAACCGCAGGGTGCAGCTAGTTTGACTATAGAAATCATATAATGATTTTATTATTTTTCAGTTCCGATCTCCATTCCATGTCGGCTTGGGCGCTCGCTTTTATTACTAAGGAACGCAAACACAGGGTGATGGTCCTCGGTGTAAGAAATTTCTAGAAAACTTTCTTTAACTATAATTTATCTTCTTCTTCTTCTTCTCTTATATATAAAAATGAATCGCTGTTCGTTAGTCTCGCTAAAACTCGAGAACGGCTGGACCGATTTCGCTAATTTTGATCTTGAAATATTTGTATAAGTTCAGGGAAGGTTTAAACGGTGAGAAACATGAATAATAAGTAAAGAAAAATACTAAAATCGACAATTTAATTTTCTAATACAAACTGTTCCTACCTGTGAAACAAGTCCTATCGGTACGGCAAACTCGGGGATGTCCGATCTCTTTTGTCGTTTTAGAAATAAAAAATAATGTCACTTGGTTGTCAAATATTTTATAAGTGTGTTCAGAAATTGGTCCGATCTTTTTGGTCTGCTTTGTTGGATTTTTTTTTTGTTTTGTTTGTTCTAATACAGGGAAGGTTTAAAAGTTAAAAAAAAGCGGGTGAAACCGCCGGGGGTCAGCTAGTTTTTTATAAATTTACATTTGTTTATGTTAAAAAAAAATTAAACTGACATCGTGACAAAAAACTATAAACGCTCAAAACCTTCCCTAAACTTCCACGAATATTTCAAGATCAAAATTATCAAAATCGGTCTAACCATTCTCGAGTTATAGCCAGACAAACGAACAGCGATTCATTTTTATATACCTAGTATAAGATTAGGGGTATTAAAAGCCCTTTCCGGCTTAGCAATTAGCATACCTTTTCTTCACAGCCCTGTATGGGCCATTGTAGTAGGGTGGCATCCTGGCATCATTGTCATCTCAAGTTATTAGATAATATAGCTCGATGTTTATTTATTTGCAGGAAGACACTATGTCGAGGTTAATATCCCTCCTGGTCCGCGGAGGTCAGGTAGCCAAACTAGCCGCCGGCACCCTCGGAAACATTGCCTTCCACGGTCCCGAAGTTAGAGATGCCTTGCAGACCTATATTATGGAGACAGACTCAGCATTGACAGAATTAAGGACATATACAGGAACTCTTAAAAAGTTGTGCGGGTAGGTTGATATTTTCGTTATAAAATTTTGTATGTTTGTATTAATTATTTAAGGAAGCCTCTCATACTCTCATATGCAACCTTTAATCCTCCCACTGCTGGGATACAGGTCTACCCTCGAAGGGTGATTAGGCCGTATTCCACCACGCTGCCAAGTGTAGGTTGGTGTATTCACATACGCCATTGAATTTCTTCTCCGGACGTATGCAGGTTTCTTCACGATGTTTTCCTTCACCGAAAAGCCAGTGGTATTTCAATTCGTACATAAGTTCCAAAGAACTCATTGGTACGAGACGGGGTTTGAACCCACCTCAAGAATGTGAAGCGGCTGTTCAGTCTATTTGAATTTAATTTTGACATTTTATTAGTGTTAATAATAATGTCTAGTGCTACTTTTTGTTGTTGTCCGGATTTCAGCCAGATTCTTCAAGAGTCTATGATAAAGTTCAAGCGTATAACGCTACGAGCGCTACCCTTCGTGAAAGAGCTGCTGTTTATTGAAGATCCTCAAATACTGGGTAAGTCCGAGTACTGGGTTTCTTTTAGGGTTAAAAGGAAAGGGCATGCTAAGCAGACAAGGGTTCTTAGTACTCGTCATTATGAACAACTTTTACTTATGGGCCAACCCGGAATTTGCAATTGTCGGGTGTCATTGTAATTTTTCTTTGGAACAGCTGTTTTATTCGCGAATTCCGATTTGGTCATAATGATGAGTACTATGACCCTTTTTCAGATTAGCATACCCTTTCCTTATAACCCTCTACGCCACAAATGCTATGAAAGAACTGACTGCTGATTTCACCCAATTTCTGCACAGGAACCGATTTTTCAAGACAAAATTAGTCCAAATATTGCTTTGAGGATGTCATAAGTTTTCATTCATGCTATGATAAATGGATAAATGGCTATGATAAATGGCCCGTACCATGACCTCTTAAATCCATGATGGTTACGTCTTGTTTCCGACACTGCGCGACCATGGACGATACGATTCGCAGTCCCGCAGCGTTGGAAATAAAACGTAACCATCATGGTATTGAGGGGCCGTGGTACGGGCCCTGGTAGCCCTGGTAGTAGTTAGAGGTAATAGACTATTATAACATAATCTTCCAGAGGACGGTTGCGGAGCCTGTTCTTCCCTGATGCTGGATCCAGATAACGACACTATAGAAGCGGTGCAAGCCGTGCCCGGGCTCACGGCGCGCCTCGTGGCTTTAATGAGGCACGGAGATGTCCACGTGCAGGAAGGAGCTTTGAGGGCTGTGGTGAATATGCTCGCTAGAACCGACACCCAGGTAAACAAGACCAGGTACCTAGGTAGTTATAAAAACAAAACAATCGGAGACGAGGGTTGTAGCTATGATCATTATGATTGTTTACCGAGAACTTTTTTTTTCTATGTTTGCTTTGGGAATTTTACAATTTACATGGCAGTTCCCTTAACAAGAACTTGATTTCTGTTCTTGAGCAAAAATCTAAGTTTGAATTATTTTTCTTTTTTGCAAATTGACTTGACAAAAAAGTAGTGAATAACATAGGTACTTATGTAGGCTATCGTAAACGCGAACTATTCATTCACACATATTGTTGTCTTAAGTTTAATATTTTAAACAAAGTAACAGGTCTTCGACAAATCAGGGACATGTCTTTTCTATGTATTGATGTATAATTAACACGGAAATATTCACGTAAAAATTACACACTCACACTTCTTCCTCTTCTTTCGTCTTTTCTATCTTCTTTTTATTTCTTCTTCACTTCACTTCTTCGTTTCACTTTGTTTTTTTTACGTGAGTATTCCGGTGTCCCGTGTTCCCTAATATCGGTGTACCAACTCGCCAGGCTGATCGTTGTCTTAACGCCGGCTGCCTGGACCACGTCACACCCCTGCTGCAGAGCAGCACGCCCGCCCTGGCTGAGTTGGCTGTCCTGGCGGCGCGGAACATCCTCAGCCACACTCAATTCCACATACAACAGGCGTTGGAGAAGGACATACTGACTCCGCTGCGGAACGTTTTAGCAAATGGAGATGCCGGGTAAGATACGAAGTTTGAAAGTAAGTCGCAAAGAGTTTTGCTAAGTTAGGGAGAGGATTTAGGTGCCAGCTGAGTTCTAGAGCATAATTCCCCTTTATAATAGTAGTGTAGATAGATCATTTTTGTTATTAATAAAAACAAAGGCGTGACGTGTTAAAAATCCTCTTCCATGATGTGAGTACACATTTACTATTAACAAAAAAGCCTCTATTTCGGTAATAAACTTAAGTTTAACGAAGTTTGAAGCCATTTTTCTCATATGTTTTCAACAGTGCCCGAAAACAGCTCGCATGTGTCATGGCGCCGGTTTGACGTCACGGTTAAGTAAACATGTCATTGTGTCTATGCGTGATGAGCGGCGGATGACCTATGATCAGCGGAGTTTACTTAAGCGTGACGTCATACGCTGTGATTGTTGTTTCAGTCAAAATGGCCGATTGCAGTATTTTAAAGTTTAACTTATTGAAAATCTTAATAGTCTGTTTTTTTGAAATAAAACTAAACCTATGTTTTAATTTTTTTTAATCTGACTTCTCCCCTAAAATCATTTAATCGGCGAGTTTTTGATACTGTCGTCATGCATATTACATCATATCACAGATGCCAATATCATGCAGCGCTAGCCATCACCAACCTCTCCAACAAGGGGTCGGCGGCGCAGCGCGCGTGCGTCGTGTCGCGCGGCGTGCTGCCGCCGTACTGCGCGCTGCTCGCGGCGCCGGACCGGGAGCTAGCCAGGAGTGTTATGGGAGGACTGTATGCATTCATTAAGGTACGTAATATGAGACAGGTTTTGTTTTTAAACGTGACAACGTCTAATAAATCGATGGACGCCGGCTGCACGCACAAAAAAGTCCCGTTACGCTAATTGTGACGTCACGTTCGGAGCGAGAAAAGTATGCAATCATTTCATCAATGTTTTGTTATGACGTTGTCACGTTAAACTATCGTCCGTGAACCGACTTTACAGACTACCAATTTTTTTTATTGCATGTTTTTATTGCATATTTTACTGCATATTGACATAGACAAGCAAATGGGCCGCCTGATGGTAAACGATCACCGTCGCCTACAGTAAAAGGTGTAACGGAAAGTTGTAGTAATACTTATGGGTGTTCTTCTACACGTCAAAGTGAACAACTTTTAGAACACAAGTTTGCCAAATTCGAGAAGAATTTCGAATTTGTATAGAAAAATGTTTTGGATGGAGACTCGATATTTTCTTTCTCGAATTAAGCAAAGTTGTGTTCTAGAAGTTATTTACTTTGACATGTAGAATAACACTCTTAAGTATATACAATATGTCCGGTTTCCGATGTCTGATACTTTAAGGGGTTAAAATGCAATTAATTTTATCGACAATTCACGGATTTTTTTTTATTTTTATCATCATCAATAAAAAAATGGCAGCACTTTAAAAAAAATTGTTAGCGAAGCATAGGTGCTTGTATTAATTTAACAATATCTACCCAAGTAGAAGACTTACAAACACAAAAGTGGTCTCAAATGTTAGTTAATAGTGTAGACAATAAATCTAGATTCAAATTTTAATTTTTTAATGTTTCAGTATTATTAAAAATAATTTTTGAAAAAAATAAATTGGACAACAAATTGATGTTTTTTTCAGATTATTAGTTTAAAAAAAACCAATGTGTTAACCAATTTTATTTATTTATTTTTTTAATAATACAGGGTATTTGCTATAAATGTACATTTAAATCTTAACTGTGAGTTAGATAGTTTAGGAGCTATGACAGTGTAAGCATACGTACTTGAAAAGCGCGCATACCCCAGAAACGAAAAAAAAAAAAACAAAAAAAAAATAAGAGATAATGAGAAAAATAAAAAAAATCCGTGATTTGTCGATAAAATTAACTGCATTTTAACCCCTTAAAGTATCGGACATCGGAAACCGGACATATTGTATATACTATTACACCTTTCCCATACACCTTGTATTACAATACCTTATGACACCACGAAAATGAAATCACAAACATAGTAAAATACATAAGAATGACACGAAAGGCGGTCAACCGCTACGAGCGATCTCTTCCAACCTATGGATGGATAATCCCCTGTTAACAATGATGATGATGATGAAAATTCATATTTTATTTTCCAGGAAGCAATAGAAAATAAAAAAGCAAAACCTTTATGTACTGAGCTGGTTAAAATTGGCGCCTTTGATCATTTACAGCGATTTCGTGAACTTGAAACTGACAAGGTTTGTATAAGATTAGACTTAAATACGCATGATATGCATATGCATAAATACATTAATATATGCAATATGCATATATATACAAATGCATAAATATGCAGTTTTAAGTGTAAGCAAATATTATTTGTAGGACTTCATTCACAACGCTGTTGTGATAAGCAGAACTCTGTGCCAGCAGGCTCGAGAAGACCACGTCGAATATGAAGATGGAAAAATTCTTACTATAGAAGAGATTGTAAAAGGTTCGTCAAATAATTGTATAAAAAGTATTGTTTATAGTCTCAGATCAAGTAAAAAGGCAGATATTATAGTCCCGCCTTAGATCCAGGTGAAGCTAAAAAACTTTACCCTACTGCAACTTACTTAGGTACGTATACTTCAAGTACAAATTGACGCATAAAAACTAATCTTATTATATTACTTACCTATTGTTTTTCTTGTCCGCGTTCTCTGAGCAACTGACGTAAGAATTGACTATTGATTCGGGTAGTTTTTATGCGTCAAATTTGTGCTTGAAGTATATACGTACACGGGCAGTAGGATAGTTTTTTTGGCTTCATCTAAAGCGGGACTATTATCTGCCTTTCTACTTGATCTGAGTATGTCGTGTAAAATAATGATGAATGTTAAAAACAGAAAGTGAAAAAAGTTATGAAAAGCAGCAAAATTTGTTAAATTTCAAAGCATTTTCTTTTTGGTTTTCTAGCGGTGGTTCTCATAACATGTTTTATCAAAATCGGCTCAGCGTTAGTTAGGTTCACCAATTTTTTTAATTCTTTGTTCTTATTCTTGCGAACAGAATTGAAATCACAAGACCTGGCAGCACAGTTCCGAGGCGCGCGCGCCGCTCGCAACATGCTCAATGAGGAGAATGCTCCCAGAACTGCTATGGTGAAGGCTGGAGTCGTCGCGGCGCTTGTGTCGGCTCTGGATCGGCGTGACTGGTAAGATAGCTTACCAGCTTTTTGTCCTCTGGACTATAAACTTGGCTCCTTCAAACGAAGGTTTAATGGAGTCCTCAGAGGTATTGGTTTTCCCTCCGAACTGAAATCTTGGCTACTTCAAATGAAGAGGTAGGCAACACACTAAAGATACCTACGGTTATTGGAAGTGTCCATAGGTGTCGATGACCACTTACCAGCAAGAGGCTCGTCACATGATTGCCACTGATATTAAAAAAAAGTTCAATAAAAAATATATAATATACTAGCTGACTCGACAGACGTTGTCATGTCAAAAGCCATTGCGTCAATTCTATGTCAAATATTGCGTAACTATAGCAACCGTAGTATGTTGATGCTAACTTGTCAATTTATAGTAAAAATTATCAGTATATATATAATTTG
Organism: Alcis repandata; assembly: GCA_949125135.1. Lineage (NCBI taxonomy): Eukaryota > Metazoa > Arthropoda > Insecta > Lepidoptera > Geometridae > Alcis > Alcis repandata. The sequence continues at coordinate 1,697,605 of OX421251.1, forward strand.
CAATAAATTAAAATTGCGACTATAATTTGAGATTTAAACTATCCTATCTCTCAAGTTGGATCGAACTGCACATGGTGTGCGAATTTTATTATAATCGGTTAAGTGGTTTAGGAGTCCATTGAGGACAAACATTGTGACACGAGATTTATATATATTAAGATTTTTACACTCATAGCTCCCTTAGCTCCCTAATATCCAGTGTCGGGGAGCCATCAAAAACACAACAAAGACAAAAACAACTAACATTCAGACCCAGAACAGTTATTTAAATTCATCATTAAAACGTCTGCCCGGCCGGGAATCGAAACCAGGGCCTCTGCCTTTTAATTTTGACTTGTTTTAATAATTTTATTAATGGATTGAATTTGTATTTTTTGTATTATTTTGTTTTTAATTTTGTGAATTGAATTGTTACTTTGTTTAAGTGCATAAAGCGTTAAAATGAATTCATTCTTTAATTTTTCAGCTTCGATCTTCAATGCTTAGCGGCTGGCGCGCTCTACTTCCTTGTTTGTGGGAATCACGAACACAGAGGAGCTGTCATAAACGTAATCAATTTTTGTTTTTTTTTGCCTTAGTTCATAGTTCAAATGGTAGGCAATCAGGCTACTGAGGCTACGATTCAGTTAGTAACGCGGTGACAGTTAACAATCAATGGTGATCAAATTTGATTGTGATTTCGTGTGGTTTGGCTGCAGTGGCACCGCACTCTTCTAATCGGCAGCCTCGCGAGGTAAAATTGCTCTAACGTTGTCCAACGTCCGATAGGAGCGAAACCCAAAGAAGAAGATGTGGTCAAAATAACATGTAACGGCATCTTAAAAAATAGTACCTACTAGCACCAGTTTTTACAGTGACAACTATCATAATATACGAGTATATGGTTGTCAGTTGTCACTCTAAAAACTGGTGCTAATTATCGTACTTTTTGGTGGTTATCAGTATGCTCCGTACTTTAGGTGAATCAATCGGAATTTTAATGGCCATTTTTCTCAGTGTTCCGTTTTCTTTACACAGGGTGGAGCCATCCCCAAGCTAGTATCTCTCCTAGCTCTCGGAACCGAGAGTGTAGTGCCAGCTGCCTTGGCCCTAGCACTGTTGTCCCGCCGAGCACCAGCCGCGAGAGACCTGGTGCTGTCTCACGGGGCAGTGCAAGCTATGATGCCGTTCTTGCGCCGAGACACGCCGTCGAAGCTTCTGGGGAGCTGTGTGGTTGTTTTCCTGGAAGTAAGGTAAAATAAAGAAACGTTTCACACTCATAGCTCCCCACTAGGATACCGAGTGTCGGGGATGCCATGGAACACACACAAAGACAAGGACAAACACCCAGACCCAGAACAGATATCTAAATTCATCATTCAAACGTCTGCCAAAGAGTCGGTTACTAACAGCCAATAAAAAGCGTGTAAAAATTAAATATGTAGCAAGTATGGATTCGTTAGATAAACATATGTGCAATATTTTTTTTTTATTTGTAGCAATGTCATTGTCTCAACGCCGATGTTGGAGCTGGTATTACCCGCGGTACCCTACGTAACCGAGCTTCTAGATGTAGAAGACTGTTTTGTTTTGGGTAAGTTTGGTTATTTTTGAAGATATTTTTAACCGACTTCAAAAAAGGAGGAGGTTATCAATTCGTCTGTATGCTTTTTTTTTTATTTTTTTTTTTATGTTTGTTACCTCATAACTTTTGACTGGGTGAAGCGATTTTGATGATTCTTTTTTTATTAGAAAGCTGACGCTTCCCATTTGGTCCCATTTCAATTTAGTCCAGTTCTGATAATGGTATCCATGAGAAAACCACATAAGTCTTAAATTTGCATTAAGTACGTGCGCGACAAATAGATGAATAACTCAATAGTCGGTCCTTTGAAGTCGGTTTTTGTTTTTTGTTTTGTAAAAATAATGTTCTTGTATTTTAACATTATGAACAACTTTCACTAGACGACCATGATCCCTGAAATCGAGAGTATCCTACTAATCTTACTATCACTTCCTACTTTACTACTAAATATTTTATGTATGATGTATGTTTGTTACTCTTTCACGCAAAAATAGCTGAACGGATTTACATGAAATTTGGAATGAAGGTTGTTCATGGTCTTGACTAACACATAAGTTCCTTTTTATTCCGGAAAACGCGGGTGAAACCGCGGGGCGCAGCTAGTATTCCATACATTTTCTCAAGTGTCTTTGACATTTTTCTGTGGAACAGCTGTTTTTTTGTTTTAGGATTGGTCCCATACTAAAAGTTGTTTATAATGATAAGCACTATTATTCCTTTTTAGTTTAGCAAACCCGTTCCTTATGATCATGTCATCATCATCATCATCTGCCTACCCTTATCCCACTCACGTGGGATTCATCTCTATCATTCGTCATATCTGAATACACTGCCTTCCTTTCCATATCATCTTTCACACAGTTCACCAGAGTTTCCTTATGATCATGTATAATCTATCTATATCTATCTATCTATATATATAAAAATGAAACCCGTTTTCCTTGGTCACGGCCTCACGCGTGAATGGCTGGACCGATTTCACTAATTCTTTTTTTGTTGTATTTGTTATTATTAAGAGAAGGTTCTTACGGAAAAAAATATTAAGAAAATCTCTCAGAAATATTGAAAAACCCTAAAAACAGCCCTTTTATTTTTCCCATACAAACGTTTTCTAACTAAAACGAGCTTTATTGCTATTGTATAAAGTTCATATTGAATTGCAAGCACTCACTGTTGTTTAAGCAATGTAGGTATGTTCCTAACGTCCAAGAGTCAATTTGCACTTTATTACCTCTGTACAAAGTTCAAATTCAATCATATCTATCAAAACAGTGTGCGTTTTATACTGATAATTTTTACTATAAATTGACAAGTTAGTATCAACAAACTACGGTTGCTATAGTTACGCAATAGCATGAGAATAGAGTATTCTCAACACCTTTGGTCACGCCATCACGCGTGAACGACTGGACCGATTTCAATTTACTCTACGTTTATCCCAAAGTCTACCCGTGCGAAGCCGGGACGGGCCGCTAGTAGTCAATAAATATTACAGAGGGTGCTTGTGCGGCCCTCGGTAACCTACTGCGCGACCTGGGAGAGGCCGAAGCAGTGAGGGTTGCTCCCGAGCTGGCGCCGCGTCTCGTGGCGCTGCTGAGCCACGAAGACTCCGCAGTGAAAGAAGTAGCCTTAGGCGCCGTGGCCAACATGATTGGCGTAACAGGCATTCCGGTATTGAATTGAAATTATGTATTTCAATGGGCCCCAAGTTTGAAGGCATTATTTGACAGATCTAAACTAACTAAAAATCTGTCTTTATCATTGCAAGCGTTTAGACAAGGACGTCAATAGTTTTAGGAAATTTAGACCTGTCATTAAATGCCTTCAAACTTGGGGACAATATAACTTTAGTAATTTAATGTTTAGATTAGATACACCAACCAACTCACCATTATAAAAGAAATAGCTTCTTGTTCGTAAGATTATTTTAAAGCTACCTTTTAATACATTTCACCTTTTAATTCGTTAATTGTAATAACAACAGAACCATCTTGTTCTATTGTTATTATCTACAATCTTCACGTTTTTGTCTCTACGACTACATAATTTTTATATACTTTAACTTTATAGATTTTTAAATGTAACTTTTTAAGATGAAAAGCTCTGAATCTTACTGCACAGGACTGCCCTACTGCGAGATTCAGGGTTCATATCTAACAGATGTAATATAATTATCTTAAACTATAGCCAAACCGTTTATGTTAGTCCTCGCCTGCGCGGTACAGAGACGCGGGGGTATGACCGGCGCCGCCGCCCGCGCCGCCCCCTCAGTCCCCCGCGCGGTCATACCCCCGCGCCTCTGTACCGCGCAGGCGAGGAGTAACATAAACGGTTTGGCTATAATGCTAGTTATTAATCATCATCATCATCATCAATCATCATCCAGAACCTTCTGTATCTCACTGCCTGGTTTAGGCCTCTCTCCTATTGTGCCATCAACCTTACGCTAGGCTAGCTATATACTCGTACTTAGCTATCAAGTTTGTTAAATTTACTACTGACCTCATTAACACTAGTTTTAGAAAGGAAAACCAGAAGTATTTAGAAACAAAATGTTATTGAAACTAAATAAAAATAACAATTCTCAATAATTAAACAAAATGTGGGTAAGTCAATGAATCGCAATTATGTAACGTCCGTCTGTCCCTGAAGCCCCGAGCAAGAGTGAACGAGGTGACGTTGGCGCTCTGCTTGCTCGTTCTCAACCACTCTGAAGGTAGCTGAAGATGAAGACAGCTGACCACGCCCCTTTCTTGCGTTTCTATGCTAAGACTAGTTAATACTTTTCAGGTCTCCCACTACATCGACGCTGGTTGCCTTGACCACATCGTGTCGCTCCTTCACAGCAAAGAGGATTCCATAGTCGCGGAGGCAGCTCGAGCAACAGCCAACGTCTTCAACCTGAAGCATTCTTACATACAACGGACCATGGAAAAGGACATCCTCACTCCACTGCTGGACATCCTAACCGATGCTGAACCTAAGTAACTATTTTTTTTTTATTTTTTTTTTTTAAGTAATTGAGTGACGAGACGAGCAAATCGCTCGCCTGATGTTAAACGTCACGTTTGCCAATAACAGGTCTGCACCACCCAGAATTTTGAACTCGCAGATTTCAAGACCCTGCGCGGCTCAGCACTGCGCTCGTCACCCTGAGATATAAGTTGTTTTCTCCCATTTGCCCTGTAATTTCACTGGAAACAATGCCCTTCCAACCGGAACACAGTAATGTTTGCGCATCACTGCTTGGCGGTGGAATAACTGGCAAAGGTGTGGTACTTCCCCAGGCGGGCTCTGCAACAGAGCCCTACCACTACAAAAACTAGTAGGTTACCTTAGTATTTTGTGGTCCTGTGAACAGACTTCGATAGATTTTCTTTGGAACAATAATGTTTTGTCTCAACAACCTCTTGGCTTTTTTTATAATTAAACACGGGAATACTCACGTAAATAAAAATTATGTCGTCTACTACGACTAGTTTCCAACCGCAACCGCGAGCGCGTCACGTTTGTAAACTCACCTGATGAAGGTCACCGAATGTGACCGAAACTAGTCGTAGTAGACGACAATATTTTTTTTTATTTTACGTCTGTATTACCGTGTTTAATTATAACAAACATGTGTGAAAACAACGTTAGTTTCCATAGTAAAACTCTTGACTGGTTTCACTCATACTTATTCAAAATTCTTGTTTAGAGTAAGGTACGTGTACTATATGCTTCTGCCAAATTTTATCAAAAGTGGCCGCTAAATGGCGCTGCATCAAATTTCCCCCCTTTTTTAAGAAAATACCCTCCCTAATCAAAAAATCCCGACGACGAAAAAATTCTTTTAAATCGTTGATCCTGTATACCGGGTTTCGTCGAGATTTGTTGTGAAGTACGAACTGGACGCGAGTACCAACATACAAACATCCGGATTCACGCGAGGTCTATCTTTGATCTATTTTTAAACCTTATATGTAGGTGGATCATTTATAAAGTAAAATAAATATTTTTTTTATTTTACAGCTCTTTTATTCAATACCACACGGCCTGCGCATTCGCCAACTTGACATGTGGGGAGCGTGAACACAAAATGGCTGTCGTAGAAGTAAGATTCATCTTTTGACACTTGTTTTTTTGTGTTTTCTGTATTTTTCTTTTTTCGTTATATGTACTTAGAATTAGTCTTTTCGTCTAATTTATTTGTTTTACTTATTTCGCGACCAGTAAAAATCCATCTTTGCTTTAGTCGAGTTTTATATTATCATGTAAATAATTGACTTTTTAAAGAAATCAGAAATATTTATACAGCATTTTATTTTATTATTTTTATGCCATATTTTTTATAGGGTGGAGCCATTCCTAAACTAGTGGCTATCCTATCTCACGAAGCAGCAGTGGCGGAACCAGCAGCGTTGGCACTCGGGAACATAGCTGGGGGCGAATCAGAAGCAAAGTACCTGGTGCTGGCTCACGGGGCTGTGGAATCCATTTTGCCACACATGCAACCGAATACTCCGCTAAACCTATTAAAGAGATGTGTAGAAACATACAAGAACATATGGTAACACTAGCACATCGCGGTTTCACCCGCGTTTTCCGGAATAAAAAGTACCTAGCCTATGTTTTAATCCAGACCATAAACAACCTTCATTCCAAATTTCATGTAAATCCGATCAGCCGTTTTTGCGTGAAAGAGAAACATACATACATCCATTCATCCATACATCATAAATCTGACTGATCATATTAATAACTAGCTGACCCGTGCCCACTTCGTTGGGCATAATGTTAATTAAACCCGAAGCCATCGCGCGCCGTCCGGACCGTTTTTTCTCCGATTCACTTTGCAAAACGGACTACCACTTATAAGCCTTTTTATTTTTCGGTTTTTTATATAACCTATGACACTCAGCAATAATGTGGCTTTCTATTGGTGAAAGAATTTTTAAAATCGGTTCAGTAGATCCCGAGATTACCCCTTACAATTTAACAAATATACAAACACACAAACTTTACTTCTTTATAATATTAGTATAGATGATACTGCTTTTAAACCTTGCTTAAACTTAATTACTGCTTAAAATTGTTCGTCCTGTTTACGTGCGAAAACATGTAACATAGCGTCGTTAGCAAGACGTTTTCAGAGCATTTTGATCAGTAATCAAGTAATAAGGTTCATAATCAAGAAGAATGTTTAACCTTTAACCATCTTTCTAGTGCTGGCATTGTCTCGACGTCAATGCTCGAGTTCGTATCTCCCGGGCTGCCCTACATATCCATTCTACTGGAATTCAAAGACCCAGAGGTTGTGCGTAAGTTTTCTCTAATTCTATTGAATAAATCGCATAATAATACGTCACGTTCCGAGACAAAGACTACAGCTGTAGGTTACTGTAGGTTTAGGTAAATTTTATATACAATGGTTTGCGCTGACCAGTTATAGAAAAAAGAAACGTATTTTTTTTTGAAAATTAAATACCTAGTTTGAAATGGCATTTTTTTCGTGAAACGCACAAGAACTTCTCTCTCTCTTACCTATATTTTTAAGTTGTTAAACCTTAATAAAAACTTTATATTTAAAGAATTTGAGGAGTATGACTGTGTCATCCAAACTTTTTGAATCACTGATCAAAAACTGGAAATAGCCTTTTATGGGTAAATACTTGAATTTAAAAATTAATAGAAAAGTATTGACTAACTCTTTCAGGGTCTGCTTGTGCTGCCCTTAGCAACCTAATGCTAGGTCCGGTAGAGAATACTGAAGCCGTGCAAGCCGTGCCCGGGCTCACGGCGCGCCTCGTGGCGCTGCTAGAGCACGAGGCGAGCGAAGTGAGGAAAACAGCTTTGGACGCTGTGACGAACATGCTCCGTGGGACCGAAACGCAGGTGACAAATTAGTTTACAAACTTTAAAAGGTCGACTGCGTATTGACGACTTCGGTGTTTCAGGTATCACATAAACAAATCCAATCCATCCAATCTACATCCGTTGAAACATTTCAGCTTGACAAACATACATTTAGGTACACTCATTCTCCGTCTCTTAGTATAATTATACAGCAGCGTGACTTTTTGGACCCTAGGAATATTCATGGGCATGTTAATTAATCATCATAGAAATCGTATAAAGAAATAAAATTTAGATAAATGCTGAAAGAAAACTTGGAAAGCCCTGCTTAAAGTTTATCCGACTCTCAAACGTATAGGCATGCGAGCGTTCAGTGCGTGTGTGCGTGAGGGGAACTACCGCGCCGCACTCGGCGCGCGCGCGACAACCAAGGAGGTCGATGACCGCTGGGCGGTGAGCGCTAGGGATGCGCGGCGGCGGGCGGGCGGGGGGGGGGGGGGTGAGATGAGGATGCGGGACATTTTTGATGCTCGCGGTAGCCGTGGCGATACTTTATCGTTTTCTTAGGATAATTTGTTGAAATATTAACAACCTATTTTTTTGGTTATTTCGAACGAGAATCGAGTACTGAATATCCTGTATAAATATTGCTCGGGTTCAAAAAATCACCCTGTATGCCTACAATTAACGAGATTTCTTATACTACCGCACCTAATGAGTTGATTACACAACGAATACAGTGGCGAGACTGTGCCCTCGGCCGAGTACTTAGTTTGTATAAACAGTTTGACGAGGCGAGACAGTCACTAAAACCATGATTTGTTTGCTCGGCCGAGTATGAGCATCCACTGTCTCGCCACTGTACTCGTTTCGTGTAATCAACCCATTAACACTTTAACTGCTGAAAACACATACCTTGTGTTTTTTCTTGTGCAACGCCACACACACACCAGGCTTGTAAAGCCCACTTTCAATACAACTGTACGAACTGCCAGCATTTCGGGAACAATTCCCGCAGGCACTGGCCTTTTAGACTAGTTTAGTTTTATTGGTTTAGTTTTTTAATTTAATTATATTTTAATATTCAAATGTATTTTCATAATTTAAGTCTCTCTAAATAAATTTATTTTTAATTATAAAAAAAACCGTACGATAAAACAAACGCATGCGATTATTAGCAGCACTTGTGTCTGCGTTGTTGTTATTGTCCTTAAATATTTAATTTGTGACTGTTTCTGTGTAATTATTTTATTTGTGACTTGAACTTGGATTTTATTTGATTATGATTTTGTTTTTATTTGATTTTAATTTTAATTTGTGTTTTAATTGATTTTGACTTTAATTTTTAATTTGTATGTTATAATTGAGTTTGATTTGATTTGTAATTTTATTATTTATTAGATTTTCTATTTTTTATCCGAAATAAATATTTTGAATTGAATTGAATTAAGTGTTAATCCTCAGATCGACCGCTGCCTCGACGCCGGCTGCCTCGGTTACCTGGTGTCTCTCCTGCGGTGCAGGGACCCGGCTCTAGTTGACAGGGCAGTCCAAGCAGCCACCAACATGTTACGTTTCTCGCCATTGATCCAGCGAGCTTTGAAGGCAGATATGCTCACTCCGCTACTCGACTTAGTAGCCGAAGAAACCCCTTAGTAGGTAATCAGTAGGTAATAACTTTAAGAATACACATGACATTTATTTATTACCTATTATTAGATAACATTATTTTTTATTTTTTTTATTTGACATTTAGTAGCATTTGGTCTGACAGCGTTAGACCAAAAACCACTAAATGCTACTTAAGGTGCAACATTTGGCTCATGGCGCGAAATTTATAACAAAAAAAACACTAAATGAAAATAAAAACAAAGTGAAAAAAACATACAAAACAAACAAAGAAACACAAAAAAAAACAAACAAAAAAACTAAAGTACCTTAATTTTTTTTCTCATACTGTTATTTCGTTTTTGAAGCTAAACTGGGTAACTAAATGAAATTTCACGTGCGAATTAAAACGGAGACATTTAAGCTGAATGAGACTAGACTACACACGCCAGCCGAAAATGGTTCATAGTACCTACTCATCATTATGAACAACTTTTACTACGGGACCAACCCGAAATCGCGATCAAAATCAGCTGTTCCATCCATACATTTTGTCGAGTGTCGTCATTTTTCAATAGAATAGCTGTTTTTTTTTCGCGAATTCCGGGTTTGTCCCATAGTAAAAGTTGTTCATAATGATGAGTACTATGAACCCTTTTCGACTTAGCATACCCTTACTGTTTAACCCTGTATAAGTATGGCTCTATAGTCAACACAAAATAAGAGGCCCGTTTTGTGGTTTGTCATCGCGTGTCATCACTAGTGATGTCACCATATGACTCGGTATTCGATACTCACGATAAATCAATTCAAGTTTGTATGAGTATTTGATCGATTTTGTTATGTAAGTATTGTAAGTTAATCGGATTAAGGTTTTGATTAGAAAATTTAACTTAATCTTTAATATTGTATTTCGGAATGATAAATGGTACGAAAGGTCAATTTGTCTTTAATTTAATATTTTTAGTTTAGTTATAGCATTCACTCAATCACAAAAAAAATGAGAAAAAGCGAAAGGTAGTAAACCACTCTGTGAATTTATTTGCGTCCATTTCTTCGTGATATTCTTTTGTTCTTTTATACTCGAATGCGAGTAAAGCATCATTCACAAAACCTCCCTCCCCCAGCTGATCCAGCTGATCAAAATTTAATTACTATTAAAATCGAATAAAGCTGGTGAAATTCAGTAATTAATTGGTTACAACACTAATATTTGAAAAAAGAAGACTGAGAACGTAACTGTTTTTGAGAGTTTCGTTATAATTAGACATTACATGCTACTATAAAGTATGCGCGAAAAGCGTTCCAAGTTACATTCTAGGGTCTTTCTCAAGTGTCAAAACGGGCCTCTTATTTTGCGTTGACTATAGGTGCGGAAGCCCATACTATGAATTCAATGATTCCTACATTTTTCAGTCCCTCTATTCAATACCATGCGGTTCGCGCGCTCAACAACCTGACTGCGACCGGCACACCTGAACTCAGAATGGCTGTCGTCAACGTAAGAAATTATTGAGAACTAGCTGCGCCCCGCAGTATCACCCGGGTTTTCCGGGATAGAAAGTAGCCTATGTGTTAATCCAGACCACGAACAACCTTTATTCCAAATTTCATGTAAATCCGATCAGCCCATTTTTGCGTGAAAGAGCAACAAACACACTCACAAACATTCGCGTTTATGATTTTAGTAGGATTAAATTAATAAGCCGAGAGAGCATCGTGTTAGCATTAGCAGAATACCTACTGTTTCTATGAGAAAAAAGACAAAAAAGGCACTTCGAGTTGGTTCATTCAAAATTTAAGAGCACTGCTCTTGTTGGTGGAGTAATTTCTAATCTTGACGGTCCTCTGCTGGTGTTTTTACCTCCCTGTACGACATGGCATCTGCCTCCTCTTTAATTTGGTCTAAGAATGTTTTACTTGGTCTTCCTGGTCCTCTCTTTCCCCCCTTTTCTCTATCTTCCTTCGTTTGGTTCTTTCTTGTTTCTTGCATGGTCTAGTTCCTTAGGTTTAACTTTCCCTCTATGATGGGTTTCATAGACTTGTTTAGGGGCTGATTACACGTAACAAGTACAGTGGCAAGACAGTGCCTTCGGTCGAGTACTCGTTTTGTATCAACAGTTTGACAAGACTATTCACAGAACCTTAGACTAAAATAAAATGACTAAATTATTTTATTTAAGGACTAGAACCATGAATTGCTTGCTCGAACGAGTGTGCCCATTTAGTATCACGCCCTTGTACTCGTTACGTGTAATAATTACTTCGAGAAGGTAATTGTCAGAGCGAGCGAAGCGTCTCTGCAACGACTGGCCAAATTCGAATATGAGTAAAGTCAAGAATTTCGAATATGAGTAAATCGGTCAAGAGGTTGTTGAGATAAAACACTGTGATGAGTGATGACACACAGAATGTGGTGAATACCAACATACAAACAATAAAACAAACATCCAGACTCTCGCGACTCTCTTCTATTGTTCGCAGAACTACTCGTATTATTTGTTTTACACAGGGTGGAGCCATCCCCAAGCTAGTACCCCTTCTTGCTCACGAGGCGGCGGTCGCAGAAGTAGCTGCCATGGTTCTTGGGTACATCGGCAGAGCTGGATTGGAGACAAGAGACTTGGTGCGGGCTCACGGGGCGGTGCCAGCCATGCTGCAGAACGTGCGGGAAGACAGACCTTTGACGCTATGGAGTAGCTGTGTATTAGCTTACGGGATGATAAGCAGTGATAAGTAAGTAATCTTTACCTAGGCATATGTTAAAGATGAATCGCTGTTCCTTTGGCTGGCTATAAACTCGAGAACAGCTGGACCGATTTCCCTAATTTTGATCTTAAATATTTGTGGTAGTTCAGGAAAGGATTAAAACCGCTGTTTTTTTTTAGCTAGTCATCATAAATATAAAAATGAATCGCTGTTCGTTTGTCTGGCTATAACTTGAGAATGGTTGGACCGATTTGGCTAATTTTGATCTTTAAATATTTGTGGAAGTTTAGGGAAGGTTTAAAATAAAAAAACAGCGGGTGAAACCGCCGAGTGCAGCTAGTTACAATGATAAAAATAAAACGTTTACCAGAACCACATTAACCAGAAAAACATGTTTCAAGTTTGTACTTTTTTTTTTTAGATAAATTGTTGGTACCGCTTCGCCTGGTAGCATACGTCCCTTCTTTTATTAATGAACACAACTTATAAAGCCTGCTTAAACTTAATCACTGCTTAAAATTTTCTGTCTTGTTTTCGCTCCTGACATTTCACGTCAGCGAGAAGTTGCCAGAGCATTTTAAGCAGGTTAATATTACAAGTGAGCCCCGTTTTTTTAACCGACTTCAAAAAAGGAGGAGGTTATCAATTCGACTGTATGTTTTTGTTTTTTTATGTTTGTTACCTCATAACTTTTGACTGGGTGAATCGATTTTGATGATTCTTTTTTTATTAGAAAGCTGACGCTTCCCATTTGGTCCCATTTCAATTTAGTTCAGTTCTGATAATGGTATCCATGAGAAAACCATATAAGTCTTAAATTTGCAATAAGTACGTGCGCGACAAATAGATGAATAACTCAAAAGTCGGTCTTTTGAAGTCGGTTTTTGTTTTTTGTTTTGTAAAAATAATGTTCTTGTTAAGTGACAATGGTGATGAGCAAGCAGAATTATTCAGACGTGTCTCACCAATGCTGCCTCGCATATTGGAGCTGCAGGATACTGGAGATGAACAAGATGCCAGTAAGTTTTGAAACGGGGTTCTCTACAGGATTATTCATAAAGGGTATGCTAAGCCGAAAAGGGCTCATAATACTCATGATTATGAACAACTTTTACTACGGGACCATACTGAAATTCGCCAAAAAAAACAGCTGTTCCATAGAAAAATGCCAATGACACTCGACAAATGTATGGAACAGCTGATTTTTTATTTCGCGAATTCTGGATTGGTGCATAATAAAAACGACAGATATAATATACATGGCATGGAAAATCAATAAATTGAATGTTTACTCATAAGCAAAATGAAATCGTTGTCAAAGTTATAAGTCAGGAGTCCAAAACTCGTGAACACCTATCGACGTGAAAAAAATCTTTATGTGAACACCTGAGACTTAGCCGAAGCTGATGTCTGCTCAGGTTTTCTAAAAAAGTATCTTCTTCTTCTTTCTTTCTTTTTTTAAAGTTCATAAGCAAACCACGCGTGCGGCGCAATTCGGTCAGCGCGACGCGGTTTTGAAGACACTTGTTTGTAAATATGTATCTGTTTAATTATAATATGTATTTTTTATCAAGGTACTTCTTTTATATATTATTTGAGTTCAGTATCACACACTCGACACCTTTGCAAGATTTGTAATATATGTCTGTAGTCTGTAACACCAGGTATTTACACCCGTAAAGATAGACTATATTAATTTCAAATTGCTCTGCTTGAGGATTCTATATTACTCCCACTTTGATAAAAGAAAATGAGTAATGGTTTGTTATTAGTTCTTTTAGAACGATCTTGCGGAGCTATTATCATCCTAATGGCAACGGCTGAGGGAGTGGATGCCGTGCAAGCCGTGCCCGGGCTCGCGGCGCGCCTCGTGGCGCTGCTGGGGCACGAGGCGGCTCGAGTGAAGCGGGTAGCCATTATTGCTGTGATGCTTATGCTCTCTGGAACTGATACTCAGGTACGAGTGTTTCAAGTATGAAATTTCTGGATTCATCAGCATTATCATTTTCTTACTCGTTCCCACTTTTGTAGGTACATTATGTACCTTTCTTCTATTAATCTCTATCATATTATGTCATACATGAATTCACTTCTTTTCTTTTTATGCAGTTATTCACGCAGTTCATTCATGCTTTCTTAGGTCGTCCTTTATCACTACAACCATGTACACTCAACTGCATCGTGGTCTTTGTCCCTTCGCATAATTAATCCGTACCAAGATAGACGATTATTGGTCTTCTTTTCCGTCACTGGCGCTACTTGAAGACTTCCCTTAAAATATTCATTCCTAACTATACCCATCTGTACTACACCACACATCCATCTTAACTTACGTATCTTTGCTACATGCAATTTGTAGCGGAGATTTTGGGTTGTCATACAAAATAACTTTTAACCTACACACCTCATGTTTCTGACGTTTCGCTCGTGTCTTTCTTCTGTTTTCCATATACCTACCTAATGTATTCTTTGTCAAATTTTATCCAGATCGGTTCATCATTGGTAATTTTAGTATGAAGTATCATGAACTAGGGCTTCTTTTTTTCTCAACGAACCTTGTTCAATCTCCTCAGATCGAGTGCTGCTTCACTGCTAACTGCGTCGACTACATCATATCCTTCCTCGAGTGCCGAGATTCGTTTCTGATGGAGGAAGCGGCCGAGGCGACGCGAGCCAACCTCGGAGAGACGCACCCTCAACTACAGCGTTCTCTGGAGCAGGGCGTACTCACTCCGTTTATGAGATTACTGGACTGTCATCCTGAGTAAGATGCTATACATAGTTCAACTCAGTTGTGCCATCTGTACCAAGTTACGTCGAGATTTGTTAACAAAAAAACATCCGGACAGATTAAAGTTTGGCAAGTCGTTGCATAGACGCTTCGCTCGTTCGGTCAATTAATCAGGCATAAAATTAATACAATATTGATCTATACGAAGAAGAACACAAATCTCAACCTGGCTGGCGGGTAATCGATATGTTTTTCATCTTCAGTGACAAAAGACGTATAGCGATAGCAATCGGCAACTTGTGCCGTCGCGCGTCAAGCTCGCAGCGCGCGCGGCTCGTGTCGCGCGGCGTGCTGCAGCCGTGCTGCGCGCTGCTCGCGGCGCCGGGGCGGGGGCGGGGGCGGGGCGTGGTGGCGGGGACGCTGGACTCGCTGCATGTGCTGCTGCAGGTACACTGGACACTACAGTAGCCACTAGTAGCCAGTGAGCCAGTGACGAACCTATCAAATACAAATTCTTGTAGCCGTTCTTACTTCTATATTTACTTATAGCCCAGTCAATGGGACAGTTCTATCTATACTACGGCCTGTTTGGCTCAGTGGTAGTGTATCCGCCTTATAAGCCAGAGGCCCCGGGTTCGATTCCCGGCCGCGCAGATGAATTTAAATAATATCTGTTCTGGGTCTGGGTGTTAGTTATCCTTGTCTTTGTGTTCCATGGCATCCGACACAGGATTTATCGTAGTGGGGAGCTATGAGTGTGAAACGTTTATTTATTATTATTTATTTATGGACCCCTACATAAATTCATCAGTCGCTGAAACTTGGCAGGTTGTACGTATTGTGTATACTATAGATTACTGTTTATCAATTTTAGGCAATGATTAACTTGAAGCAAGCTTTAAAAGTATGGTCCTGTATACAGGGTTATTCATAAAGAGTATGCTAAGCCAAAAAGGGCACATAGTACTCATCATTATGAAATTCGCGAAATAAAAATCAGCTGTTCTATAGAAAAATGTCAATGACACTCAACAAAATATATGGAACAGCTGATTATTTTTTCGCGAATTTTGGGTTGGTCTCATAGTAAAAGTTGTTCATAATGATGAGTACTATGCGCCCTTTTCGGCTTAGCATACTCGTCATGAATAACCCTATATATATGAAAATGAAATCAAACCCTTAGTCATCGCATCACGCGTAAACGGATAGAACAATGCCGCTAATTCTTTTTTGTTGTGTGGTCAATAAAAGGTTCAGGACAGTTCGAAATCAATATTTATAGTTAAGACATGACAACGTCCGTCGGGTCAGCTATAGTCACCGCGTTACCAACTGAGGCGTGCGGCCATAAATCATTTCTCTTTGTCTATCTCGCTCGCACTTGTGGGTCTTATGGAGCATAGTGATGTGCGTAAGATGGTTATAGGCGCATATCGATAAGAATAAAATCAGATAGGACGCGTTGCACATTCCTATCCCTATTGACGTTTATAGCCCTACGACTCAGTTGGTAACGGCGGTGACTAAAAATTATATAAAAATATCACGAAAAATCCTGTAACATTATACCTTTGGCACAGGTTGCAAAGGACGACAACAACCTGAAGCATTTCTGTTCCAATTTGGTTGACATGGGCGTTCTGCACGAAATGGAAAAGTTGAAGGAGTCAGAAGATGTTGAAGTAAGTAATTAAACATCTTAACAATGTAGATAAACCCTCAGATCAAGTAGAATGAAAAACGAAAGGCCTTTCTACTAGATCTGAGGATAAAACTCTCACTATCGAATCGTCCTACAATTCGAAATAAAACATCAAGGCAAGCCAAACGAAGACAAAAGTGGGTTGCATTTTACAAGCTTTTTTGTGGCAATTTTTGTATGTTCGGGTCAAATCTTATCGTTGAATTTTGAACGACTTTCCGATGTTATTAAGCTGAGGTTTACCTACCTGTGTAAAAGTATCAGCACAATAAAAGATTGTTTTTAAAAATAATTCAATTAGGTTACTTATTTCCCCCGGCCGCTTTCTTCATTTTCAACCTGAAATCCTCCCACTGCTGGGATACAGGTCTACCCTCGAAGGGTGATCAGGCCGTATTCCACCACGCTGGCCAAGTGTGGATTGGTGGATTCACATAAGCCTTTGAATTTCTTCTCCGGACGCGTGCACAGGTTTCCTCACGATGTTTTCCTTCACCGAAAAGCCAGTGGCATGTAAACTCGTACATAAGTCAGAAAGAACTCATTGATATGAGTGAGGGTTTGAACCCGTCACCTCAAGAATGTGACGCGGCTCCCACTAAGCTACCACGGCCGCCTTAATGTAAAATTATTCAATTCAATTTTTATATTTTCCAGGTAAACGAGAAAGCTAGCCGCATACTGAACGCATACTTCTCCGGAGAGAACCGACCTCGACAGCCGACTACCGCGTTTTCATATATCTTATTGCTATGTTTTCAAATGTCGTATGAAGTATTAAACTTACTGTAGATAACAAAAGAGTTTTAAGTTCAAAGTTATTCTAAACTTTACTAGTGATTTCCTTCCGTCTCTTGTGCCTATCTTTTATATATTTTACTGTTTGTTTATTATGTTGATTTACTTTTTATGGAGTCAATAAAGAGTTATTGTATTTTATTGTATTGTAGTACTTTATTTGATTTCACAAGTACTAGCTCTTAAATAACAGTAGTGATTTGACTCTGGTCGTCCGATTCAGTTGAGAAAAGATTATAAAATATCAAAGAAATACAGATTGAATTATTAAATTGATGTCAACTAAGTGGTTCGAGTTTTATTACTGAAAAGCCCTCATAAGTCCATCCTCCCTCCATTACATTACGATTAGGTAATATACATAAGTAACTAGCTGACTCGACAGACGTCCTGTCTTAACGATGACTATTTAATTCGAATTGGTAAATAAAAACTTAAATTTAAAATTTAAAAAACCCCTGACACAAAAACCTACCCAAAAAAAGTACGAAATAATAATTTGATTTATTTAACAACCTGTACATATAAACTAAAACACCGCTAAAAATATTAATAATTACAACAAAATATTAGTTAGTTACAAAGAAAACGTCGCGTCGGGGGGACCGTTTCTAAATATTAGTATTTACAACTAAGCTACCACGGGGGTTTTTTAAATTTTTAATTTAAGTTTTTATTTAATACTTTTTGTATGTTAGTACCAACATTGGTATATTAATTGGTTTTGTTTTTTATTTATTTTTTTTTTTTATTTATTTTTTTATTATTAATAAAAAAAAATCTAGACAGTCCTACCACTGATAAAATATCTTATCTTTCATTTGACAACCATTTTGGGCACATTTGTAGAATTTTGGTTCTTCCATCCCCACTTTAACCCACCATAACTCTTAAACGGCTCAATAGATTTTTATAAAACATAGCTAAGAACACTCTCGATTAAGTCTCCTTTCATCCAAAAAAAACTAAACTGAAATCGGTTCAGTGGTTCGGGCGCTATGATGCCACAGACAGACAGACAGACAGACAGACAGACAGACAAACAGACACGTCAAACTTATAACACCCCTCTTTTGCGTCGGGGGTTAAAAAAGCCATTGCGTCAATTCTATGTCAAATGTCAAATGTCAAAAGTTACAAAAAGTTTACATTGTCCAAAGCGCTAGGTTTAAGTATTTTTAAATTTTCTAATTTTTCTTGTTTTTTTACTATATAAATTGAGATGTGAGCTATCCTATCTCCTAAGTTAGATCGAACAGCACCCGGTGTGCAATGATTGAAATCGGTTAAGTAGTTTAGGAGTCTAGTATAGCGGACAAACAACATGACAAGTAATTTATATATATTAAGAAAAAGATAAGATAAGAACAAATAATATATTAAAGGCTATAAGAAAAGGGTAGGCTAAGCAGAAAAGAGCTTAGGTATAGTCTCATCATTGTGAACAAGTTTTACTATGGGACTAACCCGAAAATCTCGAAAAAAAAATTCGCAGATCCATGGAAAAATGACAACGATACGATATAAAATGTTTGGAACGGCTATTTTTTTTCGCGATTCCGGGTCTCATAGTAAAAGTCGATCATGAGCCCTTTCCTGATTACGAGTACCATACACTTTCTTATAACCCTATAAATACACCAGCTGAACTAAAACAAAACAATACACATACATACATACATACATATTATCACGCCTCTTTCCCATTGGGGTAGGCAGAGACTACATCCCTCCACTTGCTACGATCCTGACATAATAATATGTCTTTCGCTTCTTCTACTTTCATAAGTGTTTTCATACAAGCTCGTCGGTTGCGGGTACTTTTTACGTGGCCTTTACTGAGAACGTCTTCGATTTGATCGTGATACGTTCGCCTACGTCGACCTCTACCAGCTTGTCCGTTCACACTCGCCTCATAAATCTGTTTCGTCAATCGTCTTTCATCCATCCTCTCTACGTGTCCGAACCATCTCAGCATCCCTTTTTCTATCTTTGTCACTACATCTTCTACCACACCACAACGTTCCCTTATCACGCTGTTCCTCAACTTATCCATCAATGTCACTAAACAATACACAAAGATTAAAAATATCTGATAACAGATAATAAAGTCTTTATCGATAGTATTCGATAGACGAGCGGAACAGAGGGAAGCGCTGACGCGTTTACACAGTTACTTGTCATTCTACTGTAAAAATTATAATCAGTGGTGAAAAGTGTAGAGTTCAAACTGAAAAATTACGAATGCTGGAGTGGGATCAATACCACAAGGTAAACTAAATAGTTTGTCACTCATTTTAAGCTTTATCAAAATTCAAAACTCCGAATTTATTATTTAATGTCATGCGGGGCTATTACGTCTGCGGGGTTATTTTATTACGACTTTTGTCTATAACTTATGTACCATAAATGTTTTATCAATAACGATAACGACATCTATGGGCGGAAAGTGGAATAAGAAAAAAGAAGTGGCCCATAGATGTCGTTATTGATAAAACATTATGGTAGGTACATAAGTTATAGACAAAAGTCGTAATAACCCCGCAGACGTAATAGCCTATACATCTTTTACTACGGGACCAATCCGGAAGTCACGAAAAAAATCAACTGTTCCATAAAAAAGGTCAATGACGCTTGACAAAGCGTATGGAACAGCTGATTATTTTTCACAATTTCCGGGTTGGTCCCGTAGTAAAAGTTGTTTATAATAAGTATTATGAGCTCTCTTCGGCTTAGTATACACTTTTCTTGCAACCCTGTACAATTAATTATATTTAGACTAGCTACACCCGGAGGTTTCAACTGCCGTTTCTTTTTTTTACTTTTAAACCTTCCCTGTATTAGAGCAAACAAAACAAAAGTATTAATATTCAAATCAGTTCAGTCATTCTCGAGTTTTAGCCAGACAAACGAACAGTCTTTCATTTTTATATACAAGAAGAAGACGAAGATATATTATTAGTTATAATAATATATAATCTATACTAATACTAAAAAGAAGTAAAGTTTGTGTGTTTGTTTAATTGTTAAATTGTAAGGGGTAATCTCGGGATTTACTGAACCGATTTTAAAAATTCTTTCACCAATAGAAAGCCACATTATTGCTGAGTGTCATAGGTTATATAAAAAACCGAAAAATAAAAAGGCTTTTACGTGGTAGTCCGTTTTGCAAAGTGAATCGGAGAAAAAACGGTCCGGACGGCGCGCGATGGCTTCGGGTTTAATTAACATTATGCCCAACGAAGTGGGCAAGGGTCACCTAGTATAATATACATATCTAATGGTCCGTTTTACTCACTCACTTCTAAGTACCAAAATATGGCTTTCCTGCCCAGCATTTTGCTTTCCCGCGCTTATCCTCTTTACCTCGTCAACAGCTGCTGATTCACACTCTGATTTCCACAAAGGGCACAAAAAAGCGGCATCGTTATATGGTAGATATACCAAAAACTCGTACGAAACGCTTTGATTCTACTTTTATTGTGCGCACTGCCAGAGTGTGGAATACTCTGCCCGAGTGGGTGTTTCCCGATAGATATAATTTGGGTGTCTTCAAGTCGCGAGTGAATCGGTTCCTTCTAGGCAAGCGTGCTCCATCGTAGACCGCATCATTGCTTACCATCAGGCGAGATGGCGGTCAAACGCAAGCCTATAACTGAAAAAAAAACTCTCCGTTTAGAATAGATTAGATATTGCAAATCGTTCAAACTAATTGTAAACCCTGATAACATCATACACAGATAAGATGTAAAAAGTGTGTTGGAATTTTACTAGATTTGGAGTATGCCTTCGACACTGTTTCCATTCTCATGCTTTGACTATAGATGGATAAACTCTTTATTGTTGATTACAGAACGGTGGTATTTGAGGGTTGGTACTGGAATGGTTTATACAGGGTTATTCATAAAGGGTATGCTAAGCCGAGAAGGGCTCATAGTCCTCATCATTATGAACAACTTTTACTATGGGGCAGACCTGTTTTGGGCAAACGTGACGTTTAACATCAGGCGAGCTCGTCTCGTCACTCAAAACCCGAAATTCGCGAAAATAAATCAACTGTTCCATACATTTTGTCGAGTGTCATTGACATTTTTCTAAGGAACAGCTATGAGCCCTTTTCGGCTTAGCATACCCTTTATGAATAACCCTGTAGAATTTTTTGGCAGTTGGGACTTAGCGAGTCCGCTTGGACGGGGTTGTTAATGATAAAGCTGACTGAACTTTTGGAGTCCCACAGGGAAGTACCTTATGACCAGCACTTTTTCTTATTTATAATAATGAACTGCGACTATTCTCAATGGTCTGGATCTTTGAACAAGCTTTTATTTAACTTGCCGTGTCAATTAGGAAGTGTGTGTGGGTCAAATCTGGCAATTGCATTTTGAACCAACACCCGATGTCCGTAACCGATTGTGCTGAAATTTGGTATACCTGTGTAACTCCGATGACAATGCCACAGTTTTTTTTTATTAATTTATGATAACGTTTGCAGATAATCATAATTTCTTATTATTATAATTCTGTGCCTCCTGTGCAAAATGATACAACTCCAAAGTGTCCTTCAAGCTGTCTCATTTTGCAAAGGAGGCACAGAATTATAATTTCGGTACGTATTATATTGCTTTACAATAAATGTTCTTCTCTTCTACCTTCTCTAGACATGGAGTCTCATGAACAAACAACGCCAGCCAGATCAGTCTGTATCATTTGCAGCATGTATCGCAAGAATGAATCTCTAACTTCCATGGTCGATACCGATGTCATCGCGTCACTCGTTGAAGCTTTAGAAAGGGACGACTGGTAAGAATGTCCCATTTCATTTTAAAATACCTCTACTATATCTGTTGCGAGTGCGAATTTTTGGTCTCCTCTCTGACAATATTTGATAAACGTAGGCGCAGAAGTTTATGGTATCTTGGTTTAGTCATGAACCTTCAACCGAGGTTCAATAAGGGGTCAATCAGTCAGTCAGTCAATCGGAGAGCAAGAAATTATCTTTAGATAATAAAATGAAATAATTTCGTCCGTTTTTACAGCCCAACTCTTCAATGCAAAACGCTAGGATCACTCAACAAGATTGCCTTTGGGACACGTGAACACACATCAGTTGTCATAAACGTAAGCATTTTGAATAATTCAATCATAAGTTATTAAAATAAAACTACAAAGAAAAGCAAAAAATCGACTGCAAAATGTAGCATAGAATCTAATGACACGACATCAGTTACCCAAAATTGGTCAAGCTGTTTCGGAAGTAGGTTATACCTCTAGAGAAATAGACAAAATAACATAACACAGTATACACACACCCAAAATACATTATTCTCCCAGGCAGTTGGAAAAATGACATAATTTAGGAGATAACACCTGATGATCTGGAAAATATTATGTCATAATATTTTATGCGTGTATATTATTTATACCAACAATAGTCAACAAAACAAAGACAACAAAGTTATAAAAACGTAATATTTTTGTTGATCAAAAATGTTTTTTTGCAGAATGGTGCTATATCCAAGATTATTAACATACTAGCTTACGAAGTCAATCTGACGGAGTTGGCAGAACGGGCAATTTTAACACTCGGGAGCTTCGCCCTGCGCGGGACGGAGGCCCGGCAATGCATGCTGGAGCACGGGGCGGTGACAGCCATGCTGCCGTACTTGCGGACAGATACACCGGTCAGGAGGCTGAGGACCTGCGTGAGGACGTTCAGTAACTTGTGCAGGTACCTACTCCATAGTGTTATGTGAAAGAAGAACACGAGCTTTTTTGTACGCTAATAAAAATGAAAAATAGCAAATTCTTTTAGAATCTCGCAATACATAGATTTTTGAAATTCGTTTTTCATTTCTATCTTCATGATTTTGTTTTTGCTTTAAAATCTGTAGTTGTAATATTTATAATCTAGTTTAATGTAAAAATTGTTATTTTTAGCCGTGATGATGATGATGATGATGATGAGACGAGCCTCGAGTTGGTGCTACCGGCATTGTCCTGCATATATGACATACTCGATATTGAAAATGAAGAATCTCTAGATGCGGATGATAAAGAAATTCCATTCATTGCACGTGATATTTTGGGTAAGTTACCAATACTGTGGTATTACTACCTATATTTCTAGTGAGTTTTTTTAGTAGCTATTTGGGTAAATTTACAGTGGACGCTTGCACGGCGCTTACCAACATAATGCAAGGTCCGGATGAGTGTATCGAGGCGGTGCAAGCCGTGGCCGGGCTCACGGCGCGCCTCGTGGCGCTGCTGGGGCACGCGGCGAGCGGCGTGCGGGGAGCGGCGCTGGGCGCTGTAGGAAACATGCTCGCCGGGACCGATGCTCAGGTGTGACTCTTAAAATACAATATGTGACGTAAACGTTTACTCAGATTAATTTTAGAAAAGTTTTTGTTAAACTGACTTTATTTCTACACTGAATAAACCTGTGAGAATATCATCACAATACAACCTATCTTTTCAATTTCGACGTAGAATATTACAGCTCGGGGAAATCTATTAAACATCAGACGGCAAGTTAAAGAAATTCACGAGATTTTACCTATTAAGATTATAGGTATGTGGATAATTTTCTCTCTAGACCGACCGCTGCCTCGACGCTAACTTCCTGCACCACATCATGGAGCTCCTCCAGAGCAGCAACACCTCCCTAGTGAAGGAGGCAGCTCGGGCGGCGGGCAACATCCTCGCTGGAACTCACGCCCAGATACAACGTGCTTTAGAGAAGGGCGTCCTCGCGGCACTAGAAAGGATACTGGCCGATAAAGACTTCGAGTAAGTACTATACCGAGAGAATGATGAACGGCCAGACATCATTGTTGTTGAACTTAAAATAAATAAATAATAATAAATAAATAATTTGTAGATTTATTAGGGGGAATCGTATTAGAGAGTTTACGTAATAAATTGTTTTATATTTCTCCAGGTGTCAAATGGAAGCGGCGCATGCGATCAGCAACCTGTGCGTGAATGGAACACCGGCGCAGAGCGGGCGCGCCGTGTCGGGCGCGCTGCCGCCGTACTGCGCGCTGCTGGCGGCGCCGCGCCGGCCCGCGGGGGCGCTGCTGCGCGGCCTGCGGGCGCTGCTGCAGGCACGACTCACTCATAGTACTCTACCAGCACAGGCTACCTCCCTTAATCATTGAAGATTAAAAATCACTTAACATAAAAAAATATTTATCAAATTGATTATTTTGTTCACTTTTAAACAATTTTTTAAATCCATTTCCAAAGCTATCAAACGGATCAAGATAATGGCCATTATGTTAGGTATGTAACACTATACCGAATACTAAAGCCAATTCCAAAACAAGTAACTAAATGCATTTTAGCGTAAAAAACGAACAATAATACTTCCTTATCTTACACAAACATTCAAACCCAAATATGTTATTCATTAGTGTGTTTGCGTATAGGCTGCAGAAAGAGACGCCGATGTGAAGCTATTATGTCATATTCTGGATGAACTCGACGTCCTCGAGCACATGCAGCAGCTGAAGGAGCATATCACTGATGAGGTAACTTGACAGGGTTAAACCGTAGAACATACATTTGTAATTATAGGAATAACTACTTATTTTGCTTACTATTATATTTCTACTTTTAAATTATTAATCGTTACAGAAAAAATATACATATCGGAATTCACAGAACGAGAAGTCATTGACGAAACGAAGCGATGGTCACACAGTGAAGTCTAAGTACGCCTTTCATAAAACTAAGTATTCATAAATTGCCTTCTACCACATTACAGGCAGAACGTTGCAAATTAGAAAATATGAAGAAGACAATCCGGAAACACGCTCGAGAGGAAAGATCCATTGTTCATGATGATACGGTGTTTACTTCTGAGGCGATTGTGCAAGGTAAGTCCATTAAATATTACAATATAAAAATATCTCTTCTTCACTGACAAATATATAAAACGTGTACTAACAGTGCGTTGTACAGTCTATTGCTGGAGCTGTACAGAAGGTATGTCAAGGTTTTGACTCAGTGCTAACTGAATGTCACGTTTGCCACCTTCCTCCAGGGCTGCAGTCTCTGCTCCAGGAGACGCAGGCGCGAGCCACTCGTGCCCTCCACTGCATGCTCCAAGAGCAGCACCCTCCTACAAATGCCTTGCTGGAGGCTGGTCTCCTGGCACCGCTTGTTGATAGTCTTGATAGGAACACCTGGTGAGAAAACCATATATTTATTCGTCAAGTTAAATATCATTAAGTATATTATGTCAATTCAATTGAATGGACTTAACTATGTATAGTCGCATATTGCACGACTTGTGAACTAAGTGTACAGAGTGGATTCCAGAGTGGTAGCCGACGTGGCCAGACGAAAACAACAAGAAAACAAGAATACTTCGCTTACACTATCTGAGTCTTAGAAGGTTGTGAAACGTGACTTGAACGAGGATGAGAAATTGATAATAGCGCGCATAGTACATACATTGCAAGTTAAATAAAAGCTTGTAGTAATAATTAAATTATTTCTTCATTCAGTCCCAAACTTCTGAACGTAGCGGCATGGGCGCTGTTCAAAATTACTGCTGGAACACGAAGACGACGAATGGCTGTCATAAATGTAAGACTCGTACTTCACATACCTATTACAACAATAAAAATGATTAAAAATCTAAAACGTGAAACATAAAACCGAGATGGCACAACAATCAATAATTTTTTCTCACAAAACAAAAATAATAATGCGTTTAAAATGAAAGAACACAAACCCGGGCGAAGGTTAGTAGCTTGCAACTACATTCTATTTATAGGGTTAAAAATGTTATTACCTATTTATTTAACGTGAATAAGTCCGCGTTTGACCACCAACTCGCCTGATGGTAAGCGACGAAGATAAAACACGCAGACTTTGAAGATACGAGTACCTACTCACTCTGACCTTGAAAAACCCAAGATTATATCTCTCAGGGAACAAGGAAGCCGGCAATCTGTTTCATTCCTTGGCTGGTTAATTTTTAATTATTATTGTCACTTGTATACAGAGTGGCGCCATTCCCAAGTTACTAGCCCTCCTAGTGGAGGGAGACAAGGCAGCAGAGCTAGCAGCGTGCTCTCTCGGGAACATGTTGCAGGAACCTGAGACGAGAGGCGCCGTGCTGGCGTGTGTGCAGTCCGAGGCAGCGCTGGCGGGGCTGAGGGGCTACGTGCGGAGCTACCGAGATTTATGCAGGTAGTGTTTCTAAATGTTTCTGTTTATTATTACCCTACATTCTAGAGCAGGCATTCCCAAAGTGGTCGATATCGGTTTCTCAGGGGTCGAAAACTGATTTTGGTGGTGTTGGAGGTCTAGAAGTTTCATCGTCATCATTTGCAACCTTTAATCATCCCACTGCTAGGATATAGGTCTACCATCGAAGGATGATAAGGGCGATTATCCACCACGCTGGCCAAGTGTGGATTGCTGGAATTCATATACATTCATTGAATTTCTTCTCCGGACGTATGCAGGTTTTCTCACAATGTTTACCTTCAGTCCTTCACCGAAAAGTCAGTGGTACTCGTTTGTAAATTCGTGCATAAGTCCCAAAGAACTCATTGGTACGAGTCGGGGTTTGAACCCGCCACCTAAAAATGCGAAGCGGCTGAAGTTTAGAAGATACTGTATAAGCTGAGTTCTGTGGACCAACTTGATGTAAGAATGACTAAACTAAAGGAATTATCATTGTTGTTTTTGTGAGAAAATGATGTCGATACTCATCTTTTTTTTTGTTTACCCAGTGGAAATCCTTTATGGATACCACGCCCGCCCCGGGGGAGGCAGGGTGGTTATGTGGGAGTCTCCGCCCTGCGGCGGCATACCCACTAAAACCACTGGGGTATTCGGCATCCGCCTGAGATGGGGCAAGGTGGGGTCGCGTTAGCAATCGCCACCTCGCCCCGGCGATGGGCCCGATTAGGGCCCCCCGCGTATATGGAGCCTAACCTAACCTAACCGCTTAGTTTTTAAGACGATAAGTAGGTCTAGGGATAGAATTTTTCAAGTAATTTGGCCATAGGAGTCTGATGTCTCATTTCATTTTGGAAAAGGGGTCTCTTTCCCAAAATAGTTTGGAAACCCTCGTCTAGAGCTTCGAGCTCGAGCTCGATCATTTTGAGAGAGGAAGTCGATAATTGCTAAATGCTGGACTACGTTTTTGCTTTACTGTTTTCTTATACCTATGATGTAGGAATCTGCACAGATTTTGAAATTTGCCTCATTCCAACGTTGTATACAGACGTCTATATTTAAAAAACTATTAACATACATAATTAAATAATATAGAATAGTTTAAAAAACTAAAAAACACGCATTGTCATCGCTCTTTGACAAACGCGGCACGTAGTAGAATATGTACCAGTAGCCGTGGGGAACCACAGCTTAGCCAGCAGTAGTCACAGAATTCGCGTACCGAGTCACAGCTTAGCTAACAGTAATCGTAGAAATCGCGTTCGGAGCAAAAACACAATTTATTAGCTTCATATAATTATTTTAATTTATTTATAAGTGTATAATATTTTTTATTTTTTTGTATAATAATTTATTGTCATCGATCCTCGATATATCTACAAAGTTTGAACGAAATCCGGCCGTTTAAAGTGGGTCAAAATCGCGCCCAAAGGAGTCGGTTACAAACATACAGGTGAAGCTAATATAAGCGTGTTAAAAAGTAAGACAGCGCCAAATAGCACATCCATCATCATCATAGTTCCGAACCCAACCCGAAATCCGCGAAAGAAAACAGCTGTTCCTTAGAGAAATGTCAATGATACTGGAGAACAAGAACATTATTTTTACAAAACAAAAAACAAAAACCGACTTCAAAAGACCGACTATTGAGTTATTCATCTATTTGTCGCGCACGTACTTAATGCAAATTTAAGACTTACGTGGTTCTCTCATGGATACCATTATCAGAACTGGACTAAATTGAAATGGGACCAAATGGGAAGCGTCAGCTTTCTAATAAAAAAAGAATCATCAAAATCGATTCACCCAGTCAAAAGTTATGAGGTAACAAAAATAAAAAAAAAAATAAAAAAAAAAACATACAGACGAATTGATAACCTCCTCCTTTTTTGAAGTCGGTTAAAAAATGATAGATAAGCTGATTTTTTTGCGAATTCAGGGTTGGTCTCATCCCATAGTAAAAGTTGTTTGAGCCCTTTCCGGCTTAGCGTACACTTTCGTTGTAAACCTATATAAAACCGTCACTTCAGTAGGTACTATGATGACTTTTATATGTTGTTAACCGACTTCAAAAAAGGAGGAGGTTATCAATTCGTCTGTATGTTTTTTTTTTATGTTTGTTACCTCATAACTTTTGACTGGGTGAATCGATTTTGATGATTCTTTTTTTATTAGAAAGCTGGCGCTTCCCATTTGGTCCCATTTCAATTTGGTCCAGTTCTGATAATGGTATCCATGAGAAAACCATATAAGTCGTAAATTTGCATTATGTACGTGCGCGACAAATAGATGAATAACTCAATAGTCGGTCTTTTGAAGTCGGTTTTTGTTTTTTGTTTTGTAAAAATAATGTTCTTGTTTTATTAGAAAGCTGACGCGTCCCATTTCAATTTAGTCCAGTTCTGCCATGAGAAAACCATATAAGTCTTAAAATTGCATTAAGTACGTGCGCGACAAATAGATGAATAACTCAATAGTCGGTCTTTTGAAGTCGGTTTTTTTTTTTTGTAAAAATAATGTTCTTGTTTTTGTGTTGAAGACGCGGTTGGTCGGGGAACTTCAATCTTGCAGTACCAGCGCAGCCCTTTGTGTCTATATTACTTGATTTACGAGATCAAGAAATTGTGGGTAAGTCTTTTTAAATTTTTACCTACACACAGCTGACCAACGAGAGTATTTTGTTTGTAAGTTAGTAGCCTTGCCCGAATACTCGGTTTATATAATAATATAAACAGTTTGACGAGGTGAGACAGTCACTAGAACATGATTTGGTTGCTCGGTCGAGCTTGCCCATTTACTGTATTGCCACTATACTCGTTACGTGGAACCAACCCTTATACAGCAACCGATTTGAATTATTTTTTTGTTTTGATTGCTCTAATCCAGAGTTGATTTAAAAAGAAAAAAACGACGGGTTGCACTCCGGGAGTGCCGGCAGAAGTGAAAACTTAAGTATTAACGTTGTGCGTTTTGGATATTTTGGAATTGTTAGAATTAATTTTGCACGAATTGCTTTAATTATTTTAATAGAAAAATGAATCGATATCGTGTCCACTATAATCACTAGGTCACAACACTATAACTGTCAAATTAGAACATTCGCGCAAGCGCCCTGCGCCGCCTAAACGAAACAGCCGGCGCAGGCATACATTTTCGCCGCGCCGTAGAAACAGAGGGGGATACTAGCTGTCTACTCTCCATCCGTCTTACGAATTTTCGATCAGGTCACGTGACCCTGTCGCGAGTTTAACATTTTTTACCCATTCCAAAAAAGTGTACAACGCCGCTAAAGAAGTTTTCACTTCAAAAAATAAAATTTTAAAAATGATGTTATCGGTCTTTCCTAAGACTAAAAAATATATAGGTAGTTAAAAAAATCATTTTTTTTTACCCACGACGGAACGGAGGTCTTATGTCGTCGTTAAACATCTACAATTCAATAATTGTATTCACGTCACTAGAAAAACTTTAGCTGTGTTAATGGCAGCTCCCGACGGATATTCCTCGGTTATGTATTATGATCAAATTATTATCGCTACATCGGTCGGGGGTTTTGAGTTATTTTATTCTTTTTCAATGAGATTTTTACCGTCGTGGGTTTTTTCAAAATTTTTAATTTTGCTTAATTTTATTATTTGCTTGGGTTGTTGCGCGAGGCCCCTGCAAGAGCGTGGCCCCGTGTCATTGCCCTGTTCGCCACCCCCTAAGGCCGCCGCTGTGTCTTGCCTTGTCAAACTGTTTATACAAACCGAGTACTCAGCCGAGGGCATTACCTTGCCACTGTGCCCGTTACGTGTAACCAACCCATTTACCAGTCTTATGAAACTTTACAGAAGAAGCTTGCACGGCTTTCAGTCATATCACAGGCGTTAGAATCGGTTCATCTTATTTTGCGTATTGCTTCGATATCGAGGCGGTGCAAGCCGTGGCCGGGCTCACGGCGCGCCTCGTGGCGCTGCTGGGGCACGAGGCGCGCGGAGTGAAGGAAGCAGTGCTGAAAGCTGTAGGGAACATGCTCACTGGAACTGACATTCAGGTAATATTTATCTTTTTATTTCATACATAATTACACATAACATATTTTTATGTACATATTTGGGTTGCGACTCGTGGTCCCACTGGGATTATGTTCATAACCACTAGTTTTTAATAACTAGAGTAATAAATCTGTCAAAGCAAAAGCTCGCCTGTCGATTGTTCAGAACCGAGCGCGGAACTCTAAAATCACTTTTAAGACAAATTAAATCAGAAACAATACGATAAAATACAAATTACAGTCTGAAATGATATGACAAAGACCAAGCAAGACCCTTTCAGATTTCATATTTTTTGTAATTTTAAGAAAAACTATTGAGTTGAGGAAGTTCGCTATACTTTTCCTGTCTAGTTCACGTAATACCTATCTACTTGAATTAATTCGGTAAACTTCGGGGTGCGGTTATTTTATTCACAGATTTTGAAATTAAAATGAACTATGCATGGTAATAATATAAAAATGGTTTTGAAATGTCCAAGTTAATACCTACCCTTTATTTGATACCCAGCGGCGGCCTTACCCTTGGCAGCAGCAGGCCTTTGCGAGGCCCTTTGTCCTTCGTGAAAATTACGTGATACGAAAGTAGGTCTGGTGGTTTGGTTTAAGTATTGACATGTTTGATGAGAAATGCTAGTACCTACCTACAAAGGAATAAAATTTGAGTTTTAAAATATTTTAAAATGAACGATTTACAAAATTAACAAATACAGAGATGATACATTTTAAAATTGATGTTTGCAGTTTTTCCTAAAACTAAAAAAAGATAAAGTATAAATTTTAATAACATATTTTTTTAATTTGCTTGGGTTGTTGCGCGAGGCCCCCTGCAAGAGCGAGGCCCCGTGCGATTGCCCTGTTCGCCTAAGGTCGCCGCTGTTGATCCCACGCGGCCACATTACTTGGCTTTAAAACTTTAGGTCCCATTCCAAGACCCAATTTTCAAATAAAGACCTATTTCTCTGCCTTTTTTTTAACTTGTAGCGGTTAACATTACCCAGCGTTACACCAAATTTCAGATCGCTAGATTTTATACGGGGATATTTTGAGCTCGATGCAAAGCCGAAAAGGACTCGTAGTATTTACTTATCATTATGAAAACTTTTACTACGGGACCAACCAGGAATTTTCGAAAAAATTACAACGACACTCGACAAAATATAACCTCTGTTTTTTTTCGCGAATTCCGGGTTGATCCCATAGTAAAAGTTGTTCATAATGATGATTACTATGAGCACTTTTTGGCTTTGCATCGAGCTGAAAATAACCCTGTAGTTCCTGTTGGCTGTGACATTCAGATAGACAGACACACGAGTCTCGCCTTAAGCCGGCGACTGACCTGTAACATTTCGTCGTAACGTAACGTTACGTTTCGACGAAATGTTGCAGGTCAGTACAGCGAGCCGATTCGCTCGCTGCGAGCGCCGCGTGCTCCACCACGCTCGCTTCGAATGCTACGTTACGGCAAAATGCTCAGGTCAGTCGCCGGCTTTAAAGGTTCTTTCCCGCAGGAGGTTCAGAATCTTAAGCCTTCCGGCTTTAAAATAGTTACCTACGGATTACTGAACTCATTTCATGATAAGTCGAAAAGTTGGTGTCAAAACATTTTTTATCTACCCCATGCTGGGTAAACGTCTCCCCCAATGCTTTCTAGTTTGGCGGTCGTGGGCCAGCGCCGTCCAGTCTATTTCAAACCGCCCGGGTTCATCGCTTCGTTCGTCATAAAATTATCTTACAAAAATTGTGATTTTGGAAAAAAATTCAACCGTAGCTGCTACTTATCCTTCGTGTAGTTTTATTCACTAGTTTTATTAGATACGTTGTTTTCAGCGTTATAACTCGACTACATTTTTGTATTCAAAATTCGCCAGACGGACCGTTGTCTCGACGCAGGCTGCCTGGAACACGTCGCGACCCTCCTGCGCTGCAGCGAGCCCAGACTAGTTAGGGGTGCCACCATGGCAGCGAGCAACATCTTATGTCACACCCAATCTCACGTACAACAGGTTCTGGAGATGAACATACTCCCTGCGCTGCGAAACGTGCTGGTCGAAGGAACAGGAGAGTGAGTTATGATTTTCTCGGCAAAACCTTCAAGTACGTGCTCCATGATTCCCACAGGAAAAAAACTCTGTATTTCACAATGACATGAACCTAAAGAAACAAAATTAAAAAAATACAGTTGAAAGTACTGATACTGACTTGAGCTCAAGTCAGTATCCGCGGGTAAATTGCTTAGATTCGGACCGAGCATTTCCCAAAACGTGCAATTCCCACAACAAGCACTCCCAAGAACGCACTTCTCCGAATGAGCAGCCCCCCAAAATGAGCACCACTTTTTTATTTCTATTTTAAGCGTGTGGTAGCTCAGAGGTAGAACAGCCGCTTCGCATTCTTGAGGTGGCGGGTTCAGACCCCGATTCGTACCAATGAGTTCTTTCAAACTTATGTACGAATTTACTTCCCACTGGCTTTTCAGTGAAGGTAAACATCGTGAGGAAACCTGCATACGTCCGGAGAAGAAATTCAATGGCGTATGTGAATCCACCTACCCGCACTGGGGAGCGTGGTGGAATACGGCCTGATCACCCTTCGAGGGTAGACCTGTATCCCAGCGGTGGGAGGATTAAAGGTTGAAAGTGAGTTATCTCTTCCTACAGGTGTCAAGAGGGAGCAACTGTTGCGATCACCAACATCTGTATCAATGGTTCAGCCGCGCACCGCGCGTGCGTCACGTCGCGCGACGTGCTGGAACCGTACTGCGCGCAGCTCGCGGCGCCCGACCTGTTCGTAGTGGGTGCGGTGTTGACGGGACTGTACCTATTGCTCGACTCGCTTCGGGTCAGTAATTTATTGACAAGTAGGTAACTAATCGAGAGAGTCCAATTCCAGTCCACGCGTCTTTGCATATGCAGATATGGTAGATATGTAGTCTCAACAGACTATAGCCAAACCGTTTATGTTAGTCCTCGCCTGCGCGGTACTGAGGTGCGGGGCACTGAGAGGGTGGCGCGGGCGCAGGCGTGCACTACCGCGCACTACGAGGACGGTTTGGCTATAGCGCTGGTTGCTTACGATCACGACCGGAATTATGCTGAGTTAAGAGTGGTTCGTAGCAAAATCGGGTTTCTTGAATATTTTTTTATAATTCTTGCTTTATATTTTAACCGACTTCAAAAAAGGAGGAGGTTATCAATTCGACTGTATGTTTTTTTTTATGTTTGTTACCTCATAACTTTTGACTGGGTGAATCGATTTTGATGATTCTTTTTTTATTAGAAAGCTGACGCTTCCCATTTGGTCCCATTTCAATTTAGTCCAATTCTGATAATGGTATCCATGAGAAAACCATATAAGTCTTAAATTTGCATTAAGTACGTGCGCGACAAATAGATGAATAACTCAATATCTAGTCGGTCTTTTGAAGTCGGTTTTTGTTTTTTTGTTTTGTAAAAATAATTATATGTATTTCTATTGTCGATAATTATAATATTATATTTCCTAGGCTCCAGAGGAAGTCGAGAAATTGAAGCTTCTCTGTATAAAGTTGGATAATACAGGCGTCCTCGACGAGTTACTAAAATTGCAAGAAAAAGAACTGGACCAGGTGAGTGAAATTAAGGACCGGATTTTATGCAAAAGCTAAAAATATTCGTGAAAAATTGGAAAATGTGCATGAAAATTGGCAAAATTTTAATGAAAATTCGTAAAACATGCAATGTAAATGATAAGTTTTAGAAATTTATTATTATTATTACATTTATTCAATTTTTTTATTTAAAAAAAAGTTTTAAAAAGATCTATTCTAAATCAGCACAAAAGACGCGCGGCTGGATGCGCTTTACAAACCGTCTGGTTTATGTACCTACATACTACTCGTATTAGATAAAACATGCCAATTTTGTAGAATAACGAAATTTATTCTTAGTGAAGGTAGACAAAGAAAAACTTTCGTAACAATTAATTTTACATTTATCAAATATGGTAACATACCGAAAAATTTAGTATATCGAAAATATTCATGATCAGTAGATTTTAGACAAAATATGCAATTATCGTAAAAAAGGGGTGAATATGCAGTTGCATATTATGCTAAATACAAATGCATCTAATCCGGTCCCTAGTAAAATTAAACCACTATAGCCAAACCGTTTATGTTAGTCCTCGCCTGCGCGGTACAGAGGCGCGGGGGTATGACCGCGCGGGGGACTGAGGAGGCGGTGCGGGCGGCGGCGCCGGTCATACCCCCGCGTCTCTGTACCGCGCAGGCGAGGATTAAGATAAACGGTTTGGCTATAGAAGTTTGTTAATCTGATCGGATAACAAATCAGTTATTTTAGCTACTTACTCAAAACAAGCTGCTTACCCGTTACTTCCATCGCGTGTAAGTACATCCCCAATTACCGTTTTTCATCACAGCGTGTGTGAAACCGCGGGGTACAATGAACCCCTTTTGCTACCACATAAGGGGTTCATTTAAAAGCTGCGTGTTATCAAGGATATAAATTTTATTTTGTTGCCAGTGTTGCCACGTCAATGAAACTTAGCGAATACACTATAGGCTAATAAAGCATTGCTCCAATAATTGTTTACCATCAAGCAAGATGGCGGTCAAACGCAAGCCTACAACAGAATAAAAAAAGAATACAATAAATACGGGTTTCACTACGTTTTGAAAATCTGCCCTTAAGGGAGCGAAATAGTATGGTAAGGGTATAAAAAAAGTTGCCGCTGGTAATACTATAATATTATTTTCCGCTAGCTATACGGGCGAAGCCTTGGTAATAATCTGATTAAATATTATCGTCATCATCGGATTCTTCCCCTCCCTCTAGCCGCTTGAGGCACCCCCTCCCGCGGGTTTTTTTCCGTAGAAGCACCGGCGCGTCATCGTTTGTTTATGTGACGTCACGCGCCGGGCGGCCGATCACTTGAATGGTTTTTATGACTTAAACATTCGAACAAGGACCCACTTGTAATTGTTTATTCTTAGAGCTGTTGAATACACGTGTCGAATGACGAATGTTATCATAACATTGGTTGGCCTGGTATAGATATAAATCAGCGTATAACCGCTTACTTTACAAAAAAACATGGACTTTGAAGTTTACATATTTTTACTAAAAAAAGTAAAGCGATAATGTATGTTTTTTACTATTTAGATTTAATAATAGACTCAATCTGCACTTTGTCACAAAATAAGAATACATTACTCACCTTAAAAGTATTTAATATCAGGCATTTAAAAACCAGCGAAAAAAAATTTTTCCGCGATTTTTTTTGTTCCCACTTCACAACACTTGTTTACATCTTGTCGTAAATTGTCATTTCACAAAAACAACTGCACACAACACTTCTAGGATGATTGTTTCACTATATTTTAAATAGATCATAACATCTAACACAGTAAATAAAATAAACTTTGAGAAATAAAAAACACGGCCGTCTATGATGATGACGCAATGAGGCCTTGGAAGAATGACTGAAGTCGAAACACTAAAACACTTGTATACCTTAAAATATATTGTTATCAGCCTTGTTAACAAGTATTTAAAGCTTATTAACCAAGAACACCACCAGAACCAGCATAACTAACGTTTTATTTACGTAAAACCCGTCGATGCACCGCCGACCAGGCAAACTCAACACAAACTGACTTTGACTCACGGAATAATATTTAATTTTTAATCGAATATCCACCGAGTTTAAAGTTGTTCGACTACGGCATAATGGCACATTCAAGCGGAACGAGATGGCATTCATACTTATAAGTCTTTTGCCTTAGTAAAAGCAGGATAGAGACTTTTTCTGAGTCTGGCGCGAAATAAAAATCCGGACACTACAGTGTCCGCGATGCTTCTACGGGTTTTTTGAAATCGGACACTACAGTGTCCGCGGTGCTTCAAGCGGCTAGAGGAGAGGTGGGTTACAGTAAGATTACCCTTGATCCTGTGATTCTTGTGGCAGGACGCTGGAGGACGTAGCCTCCAGAGCAATTTGGAGGTGCGAATACCCAGCCCAGTGGGGTGGCTTCTCCAGCACCTCCTCCAATGTGGCTCGGTGGCCTTATCATGGCTTTGTGGGCCGTCTTGGCATGGTTGACTGTTCCTTAATGCCGGCCTCATCTTGCGAGCCGCCTTCGTCGTCCTCTTCTTTCGTCGTTTTATTTCAAGGGAGGGTACGCCATGTACGTACGTCGGGGGGACGTGAGTTAAAATAAATTAATAGTTCAAAAAAACTAAAAAACACGCTTTGTTTAGTGTATTGTCATCGATCCTCGATATATCTACAAAGTTTGAACGAAATCCGGCCGTTTAAAGTGGGTCAAAATCGCGCCCAAAGGAGTCGGTTACAATTTACAAACAAACATACAAGTGAAGTTAATAAAAAGCGTGTAATATTATAAGCTTGTACACATTGCAGAATCTCCGTAACATGGCAGTTGTAGTGAGCACAACTATTCGCCAGCAGGCCCGGGGAGAGCATCTGGCCATCGTAGACGGAAAAGTGTTCACTTTAGCGGATATTGTACAAGGTATATTTAGTAAAAATCGGGTAGGTAGAATTTATAATAAAAAAACTCTGGTCACAGGTCTTTAGAACTCTATTTAATCTCTATTTAACCAACTTTGTAACCCAAGTGTATCTTAAAAATGTATTCACAGAGACTTAAATTAAGAAAATACATTTTAATATTAAAATATAATTAAATTAAAAAAATTAACCAATAAAACTAAACTAAACTAATCTAAAAGGCCGAGTGTTCTTAAAATTAAATACTATTTCGGATAAAATAGAAAATCCAAAGTATTAGGTACATAGTAAAAGCGTAATAAATAAAATTTTGAATTATTTATTTCCAGGGCTGAAGTCCCAAGACCTAACGACGAAGACGCAAGCCGTGAGCGCCGCTCTCAGCATCCTCGCGGATGAAGAGCCGCCGCGGACCGCCATGCTGCGGGCCGGGGTCGTCGCGCCGCTCGTCGCAGCTCTGGATAACCACGACTGGTAAGCTACGTTCTACGTTTTTGATTCGTACAGCCAAGGAATGGAACTGCCAGGCTTCTTTATTACCTGAGAGATACAATCTTGGGCTTTTCAAGGTCAGAGTGAATAGGTATCTTCTAAGTCTGCGTGCTTCATCTTCGACCACATCGTCATCAGGCGAGTTGGTGGTCAAACGCGGACTAGTTCAAGTTTAAAAAAAAAGCACAGGATTAGGTTTATGGAAAGGGTATGCAACCGTCTTCCGAACCAAGTTAAAGACGCTCCGTCAAGAAACTCGTTTAAGATACGGTTGAAAACTTGGCTTGTTGAGCAATCATTCTATAGAGTAGATGAGTTTCTGCCTAGAGTAGAAGCTTGTTTTATTGTTCCGAATTTATTTTTAATTATTTTATTTTATTTATCCGAATGAATTATTTATTTGTAATTGTAAATAAAATTTGACGTATGCTTTTTTGGTACTAAAATAAAACTAAAACTAAGCCAAAAAGGACTCATAGTACTCATCATTATGTACAACTTTTACTGTGGAGGACCAACCCGATATTAACAAGTTATTGAAATTTTTCTATGAAACAGCTATTATTTTTTTGCGATCTCGAAAATACTTTTTGTTTAGCACGAGTACCGAAAACTTTTATTATACCGCGCCCTGTGAGATGTCAACAAGTACCTATGTACAACTAGATACTATTTTGTGATGTACGAGTATGTGTGAAGCGACTATTTTGTGAAGCAACTAGCTGCCGGTGTCATACTAATTTATATTATCGGAAATCCTGCCTAAAACTATGGACACACTGATGTCCTTACTAGAAAAGAATACTATGACCCGATCAGCTGGCAGTCTCCATTGATAGATCACACAAAACCACCTTTCGAACTCACACCTTTTCTTTAAGAATCTTATCTGGACCTCTCCACATACGGTCACCTTCAGACAGATTTGAACACAAAAATTAAATCTTGTACAAAGTTCACAAATAAAACATTCTTTCTTGTTGCAGCTCCTACTCGTAGGTATCTACAAACAAGAACATTATTTTTACAAAACAAAAAACAAAAACCGACTTCAAAAGACCGACTATTGAGTTATTCATCTATTTGTCGTGCACGTACTTAATGCAAATTTAAGACTTATATGGTTTTCTCATGGATACCATTATCAGAACTGGACCAAATTGAAATGGGACCAAATGGGAAGCGTCAGCTTTCTAATAAAAAAAGAATCATCAAAATCGATTCACCCAGTCAAAAGTTATGAGGTAACAAACATAAAAAAAAAACATACAGACGAATTGATAACCTCCTCCTTTTTTGAAGTCGGTTAATAAAAGATTCTTTCCGTTTGCAGCTCCTATCTACAAATAAATGATTCTTCCCTGTTGCAGCTCCTATCTACAAATAAAAGATTCTTCCCAG
Source organism: Alcis repandata (assembly GCA_949125135.1). NCBI lineage: Eukaryota > Metazoa > Arthropoda > Insecta > Lepidoptera > Geometridae > Alcis > Alcis repandata. The sequence goes on from OX421251.1 coordinate 1,736,216, forward strand.
TTGCAGCTCCTATCTACAAATAAAAGATTTTTCCCTGTTGCAGCTCCCATCTTCAATGCTCTGCGGCTATGGCGATCTACGCAATTGTTCATGGGTCACACAAACACAGAGTCGCTTTCGTAAATGTAAGATTTCAAAGTTCGAAGTAATTTAATCTAGATAGCGCTAGATAGAAAGAATTCTTGGACAATGCTGCCAACGGGCTGATTAAGCTATCCGAAATTTGAATGCTTTCGAATCAAATGTATCCGAAAAACAACTTGATTTCGGATCGGATCATGTTTCCGTGCGGGAGACGATCGCGAAAATTCTCGTCTTCGAATTCTTTCCGAAGGCGGAAGACTTTATAATCGTCGAATACATTCGAATTTCGGATTGCTGAATTAAGCTTTGTTACGTGTTTAAGAATAATAAATATAATAATTGATCATACCCAACTGTCAGAACGCCGCGCTGCGCCGGCCACATACTGCCCGCGCCTCGTGAGAATATAACGAACTTTGATTTTTCTGCGCGTTGTATGTTATTTATCTATACTAATATTATAAAGAAGTAAAGTTTGTGTGTTTGTATATTTGTTAAATTGTAAGGGGTAATCTCAGGATCTACTGAACCGATTTTAAAAATTCTTTCACCAATAGAAAGCCACATTATTGCTGAGTGTCATAGGTTATATAAAAAACCGAAAAATAAAAAGGCTTTTAAGTGGTAGTCCGTTTTGCAAAGTGAATCGGAGAAAAAACGGTCCGGACGGCGCGCGATGGCTTCGGGTTTAATTAACATTATGCCCAACGAAGTGGGCACGGGTCAGCTAGTTATTAGTAAACTAAGATGAAAGGCTTCGAGAGCGAAGCCTGGGCTGCTTCACCTCGCCTTGCGCCACATAATACGTAATAGTAACTATGAATGCGCCACAGAATACTAGATTTATTACTATAAATAGGCAGTCCGCCCTATACTATTGTATCGAATAGACGCTGTAAAAGTTAAATAATTGTTTTATTAATACCGCCACTTCTGTTTCTGTATTTCGTTTATATTATAAATATTATTTTTTAAGCTATTGCATAGCTTCTATCGCGGGCCTTGAGCGGGCCCTGAATCCAGAAATTCCGTAACGAAAATTTTAATAACCTAAGACACAGCGGTGATACTTTTTAGTTTTGCCATCTATCGATGAATAGCAGAACTTTTAATGACTTTTTGAAATGTCACGCTTGTCTCTTTAGTTCCGCAACTCGCCTCTAGGTGGCATTTGTTAATGAAATAATTACAATTGCATAAGTTGATAAAAAATGCTATGTAATAGCTTTACCGCGACTGTCCCCGAGTGCCACACGTCTTTTCTTTAGTTGTGAACATCCAGTAGCCGAGAATAATTTAGTGTTGAAAGTAGGTAACTAAACTTATTGTTTATCCTGCACAGGGTGGAGTCATCCCCAAGCTGATAGCTATCTTATCTCACACAAGCAAGGCAGTGATGCTAGCAGCAAAGATTCTTTCCGTAATTTCCGTTCGAGCACCGGCGACATGTGACTTGTTGCTGTCTCACGGGGTAGTGAAAGCTCTGCTGCTTCACTTTCGAAGAGATACTCCGTTGGAGCTGTTGAAATGGTGTGTGAGGATTTACGGCAACTTGTGGTAAGGGTAAAATTTTTCAAAAATTACAATAATTGTCATATCAAAACATGTAAAACTTAGCATCAAAAAGCTTAAATATCGTTAACGACTTTTTATCTTTATTTATTTATTGACCGAGCGAGCGAAGCTTCTCTGCTACGACTGGCCAAATTTGCTTTCATCTGTCCGGATGTTTGTATGTTGGTACTCGCTTACAGGTCGCATTTCTCAACAAATCTCGACGAAACGTGGTATACAGGTTCAACGATTTAATAGAATGTTTCGTCGTCGGGACCCTTTGATTGGGGGGGGTATTTCCCTTAAAAAGTGGGGAACCCGCTGCAGCGCCATTTACCGACCGATTTTGATAAAATTTGGTAGAAGTATTTGGTACCTACCTAATTTAAACAAGAATTTTGAATGTGAGTAAAATCGGTCAAGAGGTTATTGAGATAAAACACAGTCATGACACACAGAGTGTGGTGAATCCACAACAACCTACAGTAAGAAAGCTAAGTGTGTTCTTGCATAGCGCACCCATCATTATTGTCTTCGGCTAAAACTTGAAGTATGACTGGTTTAGCGGTAGGCCATGCTACTCAACTTTCGACTGACGGATGTCAGCGGTTTTTATTTTATTATTATTCCACATATTTATTTATTTTCTTAATTTTTATTTTTTTTACAATATTATATAGTATATAAAAAACAATGTATTATAAAAAACTTAAAAACTAGGCTGCCGCCGGCAGCGGGGCAGGGCCCAAGCTACCGGTGGTGGTTAAGTGAGGAATGCGTGAGGAATCCTGACAATGCGGGCCGTGTCAAGAATCACCGCCTTTTGTATCTGACCCTTGACCCAACCATCTAGCGAGAGTTATAGTTAGTTATAGTTATACGCGCCCCTCCACATCTATCGACGCGCGTTAACTGGCGCGGCGTGCGGCGCGCCAGTCAGTAATAAACCAGCTTCCATAACAGAGTGTGTTGTCATTTACCATTCCCGTACCGTACCCGTACATATCATAATATAGTCTAGTTTATTATATTTTTTTCTTTATTTTATTCTTTACATTATTTTTTTCTTTATTTTTATTTTTTATTCAAAAAGCTTCGCATTCTTGAGGTGGCGGGTTCAGACCCCGACTCGTACCAATGAGTTCTTTGGGACTTATGTACGAATTTACATATCACTGGCTTTTCGGTAAATGAAAACATCGTGAGGAAACCTGCATACGTCCGGAGAAGAAATTCAATGGCGTATGTGAATCCACCAACCCGCACTTGGCCAGCGTGGTGGAATACGGCCTAATCCACTCTTCGAGGGTAGACCTGTGTCCCAGCAGTGGGAGGATTAGAGGTTGCATAATATGTTTTTTTTTTGTTTGATTTTTTTTATAAAAAATAGTATAATAAAACACGAATAATAAATTTTTATTTAATTTTATTTCAGTCTTCTTATTACTTCAAGATCAATATTCAAGCTGGTATCTCCAGCGCTGACCAATTTGTACGAGCTTCTCGATATGAAAGACAAAGATGTTTTAGGTAAGTTTTATTTATTTATACAGTTACAGGGTTATTCATAAAGGTTATGCTAAGCCGAAAAGAGCTCATAGTACTCATCATTATGAACAACAAAAAATGAGCTGTTCCATAGAAAAATGTCAATGACACTCGACAAAATGTATGGAACAGCTATTTTTTGGGCAATTTTGGGTTGGTCCCATAGTAAAAGTTATTCAAAGCAAATGAAACTTGACGGCACTTTTCGAAATACTCTTTTATTTTGAAGTTTATAAAGTCAAAAAATAAAATTAAATCATTTCCAATTTAAGTACTACCTATTATTGATTATTTTTTTTAAATAAATTTTTGTTGTTGTATAAAATAACGCCAAACACTGGTACCTACGAGTATATAATAAATAGCTGGTTGATAAGAAAGTTTAGTTCGAGGCGAAGAAAACTAGATGGTGCTGGCGGTTGTAAGCTCGTACAGGCCGTGGCTAGCCCTGGTGTCAGAGTTTTTAGGCCTCCTGAAGGGCTCTGACATGGCTTGCGGTTGTTGTAAGACAAACAACCGGGGGGGACCCACAATTTAATGTGTCATCGAAACCCACAATAGCCACCCGCGGTCACCCATTCGAAGACTGACCGTGTCGTCCGTTGCTTAACTTCGGTGATCGATTACGGGCACCTACTCGAGCTACGCTACGAGCGCTATGGCTGATACAACGCTAAATAGCGCTAGCTTTTTTTTTTTGACGCGGGGAAATGCATTTACGCATCCCCCACCCGCCGGGGGAGACGAGTGGGGGTATGTCGGGCTCGACACCGGTGAAGATGGTGGGTACCGGTGCCCATACCGACTAAAACCCCCGCGGTGAGCAATCCTCCGCCATTGTGGAGCGAGATGGGGGCGCTTTAGCAGTCTCCATCTCGCTCCGGCGGCAGGCCCGGATCAGAACCGGGCCCCCGTGTGCCAAGGGAGGGACGGCCTTTCTTACCAAGGCCGCCCCCCAGACGTGTGGAGCCGGTGCAAGCCGGCGGAGAGTCCCCCGACCCTCCACCAGTGGCCCCACTACGGAGAGGGAAGGAGGCAAGCGAATCGCCCCCTCCTCCCTCCCCGTCGTCTGCGACGGAGCGGATCCCCGATCCGCTCCGCGGCCTCCTTCTGCGACATTACCGCCTCGCAGAAGGAGGCCACGGCCTGCCACGATCTCTCGTTGCGGAGCATCGCCCTAACAACGCTCGGCAACGAGAGATCTCCGCCCACGATTGCTGAAAGCGTGTGCCGCTGCGGGTCCCATGCAGCACACGCCTCCAGCGTGTGGAGTGCCGTGTCTTCTGGCGCTCCACACTCGTGGCAGGCCGGGGTCGCCTCGCGTCTCGCAATCTGATGCAGGTACTTCCCGAAACAACCGTGCCCGGAAAGCACCTGCACCAGTCGGAACGTCAGCGACCCGCATCCACCCCCGGAGGACCGGTCGAATGGCCACTGACCTGGGACCGGTGGAGCCAGGTCCTCCGTCCACCGCCTCAACATGGTGGCCTGCGCCTGCCTCCGCATGCGCTTACCTCCAACTCCATACCCACTAAAACCACTGGGGTGTTCGGCATCCGCCTGAGATGGGGCAAGGTGGGGTCGCGTTAGCAATCGCCACCTCGCCCCGGCGATGGGCCCGATTAGGGCCCCCCGCGCCTATGGAGGGGTGACCTGACTACACCTCCAACCTGACCTAACTAACCTAACAAAGCCGGTAGGCTAAGCTATAATACCATAATCTTACAGAGAATGCTTGCAATGCCATCAATAACTTGATGATATATCCGGATGAGCATAAAGATGTGGTGCAAGTCGTGCCCGGGCTCGCGGCGCGCCTCGTGGCGCTGCTGGGGCACGAGGCGAGCAGTGTGAAGGAGGCAGCAATAGGCGTAGTAGTGAACATGCTCGGCGGGACCACAGCGCAGGTACATATGGAATTAAATTTCAGGAGTCACGAGCAATAATAATAGGCCGTGGTAGCTCAGTGGGAGAACAGCCGCTTCGCATTTTAGAGGTGGTTCAAACCCCGACTCGCACAGATGAGTTCTTTGGGACTTATGTACGAATTTACATACCACTGGCTTTTCGGTGAAGGAAAACATAGTGGGGAAACCTGCATATGTCTGGAAAAGAAATTCAATGGCGTATGTGAATCCACCTGTGACCCTGTGACGTCAATTATGTTTTGCAATTTTACTACTAGAAAATTAAAAAAAAAAAACTAATTTACACACTTAGACTTGGTATTAATTAGATTTTAAAATGTGACGTCACAAAACTTAGGACCCCTCCCTCCCCTTGTCTCACAGTGTCACACTTCGTCGATCCCTTCGCTACCCTTTTACGTGTGAAGTAATTTATGGATGGCCCATTATCTCGCTTTTATCATCGTCATCATCATCATAAACCTTTTCCCACCCACAGCTAAGTATTGGCGTCTTCAGCGTGCCATCTTTTTCGCGTCTGTGCCAGTTTTATCTACTTCCTTCCTGCGTTATCCGGTGTGTCATCCGGCAGCAGGCCTAATCCAGCGTGGTGATCGTTTCATAATATTAGTGTGATTGTTGAGTCTACACTATATACTGATGATCTGTTTGGCTCTGCGGTAGTATATCCACCTTAAAAGCCAGAGGCTCCGGTGTTAGTTGTCAATGTCCTAGTGTGTGTTCCATGGCACCCCCGACACATGGTATCCTCGTGAGAGCTATGAGTGTGAAACGCTTATTTTATTGACGTGGAAAAGTCTAAAAAAAAAAATCGATGAACGCCGGCTGCACGCACGAAAAAGTCCCGTTACGCTCATTGTCCCGTTACGCTCATTGTAACGTTGTCATTGTTGATTAGTATGCAATCATTTCATCAATGTTTTGTTATGACGTTATCACGTTCAACTATGTATCATCCGTAAACCGACTTTACGGACAACCAACTTTTAATTTATTCAGACCGACAGCTGTGTCGAGGCTGGCTGCCAGGACTACATCGTGCCAATCCTGCGGAGCGGCAAGCCCCGTCTGGTTGAGAAAGCAGTCGCGGCGGTCAGCAACATGCTCCGGCATCGCTGCGGAGAATGGGCTTTAGAGAATGACATACACTCTCTGCTACTGAAACTTCTACCCGACGCAGAACCCAAGTAGGTTACTTCTAATTCTAAATGGGGGTGATACAACCTGCACCGACCGGGCCCGGGTGAGGACGACAACGTCGGGTGGCCCGCGTTGTCGCCGCTCGGAAGATGCTTCGGGACAGCATCAAGCTGACTCGGGGCGAACGAAAGCACGGTGCTGAGGGCTCCGGTGAGTTCTTAGAGAGAGCTCGGAGCCCTCGTCAAGCATCAAGGTAGGTCACCGGGGGGTTTTAGTGGGTACAATCCCACATAACCCGGCTGCTTGCACCCCATTGCGGCCGAGCATCTTGCGCAGATTTCAAAAACAAAAAAAAAAACTGGTTTTACTCAAACAGTTTATGCCTAAACTGATGCAAAATTCGGCCTGCAAGGTCTCCTTTTCGTTTGCATTTTAGTTAACAAGTTGTCACAAGTTAAAAAAAAAATCTTATCATATCGAATACTAAAATTGACTGTTCCACACATTTTGTTGAGTGTCATTGACATTTTGCTATGGAACAGCTGATGTTATTCGCAAATTTTGGGTTGGTCCCTTAGTAAAAATTGTTCATAATGATGAGTACTATGAGTCCTGTTTGGCTTAGCATTCCCTTTCCTTATGACCCTGTATGTACCTAAGTTAGTTTGTAAAGGTTTTATGATTAATGTATTCATAATTTAGGACATGATGCATTATTCCTACGACTTGTCCAAAACTGTTGAAAGAATTATTATTATCAATTAATTATGTAATAACATTATTAAAAATATCAAAATATTTTTTTTTAGCTCTTTCCTTGAATACTACGTGGTCGGTGCGCTGTCAAACTTTACAGCATGGAGCCAAGAACATCAAATGGCCGTAGTAAAGGTGAGAAGAAACTAACTAGGGGGATCAACTAAGTGTGACATTGTGTGACAAGGGGGTGGAAGGGGTTCTAAGTTTTGTGACGTCACATTTTAAATCTAGAAATCTTTGTATTAAAAGCGAAATTTTTAAATTGCACAAAATATGTGACGTCACACTAGGGGAGGGAGGAGTCTCACAAATGCGATCAGGTATGACAAACATGGAAGAAGGGGTCGAAAAATCATGAAATTCGGGTGACCCTCGTAATTTATGGATGACCCTGGAGTCATGAGTCCAAGTATTGTTATGAGATCGTTTTGAGATAATAGTAGTTTATGCAACTGTCATAATTATAATGAAGGGTATTAAAACACGAGTGTGTTTATGAAACGAGCGCAGCGAGTTTCATAATAGTAACGAGTGTTTTAATACCTGTGTTATATGCAGTTGCATACACTACTTTATCTACACTAATGCTGTTACATTCTACTTATGTTTCCAATACTTGATAAAATACGTTTATCTTCACTAATAAAAACGTGTATTGTCACAGTGAACTTGGCGCGCAATCAGGAGCGAGCGCGCGATGTTATAATGACTCATTACGACATCGATGTGGATATTATAACATCATGTGAAATTGCTTAAATGTTGTCTGTGCTATAACAGTAGTCATTATAACACAAGTATTGGAAACATAAGTAGAATGTTATAACATTAGTGTAGATAAAAGAAATTAAATACCAATTCACAGTGAATAAAACACTTGTATTAATCACGCTAAGCACTTACACTTCACTTATTTAGTTCCGAACACTTTCGCGGTTAAAAAAATACTGTCTTAGCCATTTTTTGACGTGACAACGTTTAATAAATCGATGAACGCTCATTGTAACGTTACGATCGGAGCGAGAAAAGTATGCAATCATTTCATCAATGTTTTGTTATGACGTTCTCACGTTACTATCGTCCGTAAACCGACTTTACGGATAACCAATTTATTTACACAGAGTGGAGTCACCCCTGATCTCGTAGCCATTGTATCTCACCATGAGTGCGTGGCAGAGCAAGCGGTCCGTGCTCTCGCGAACATGGCCGCGGCCGGACCGGAGGCACGAGACCTGGTGCTGGGTCACGGGGCGGTGCGAGCCATGCTGCCGTACATGCGGGCAGACGCGCCCCGTGACATGCTGAGGAGCTGCATGCGGGCTCATTTCAACTTCTGGTAATGTATCACAATTATAGCCAAACCGTTTATCTTAGTCCTCGCCTGCGCGGTACAGAGGCGCGGGGGGGTGACACCAAAGGGGACTGAGAGAAGTGCGTGCGGTGGGTGCGTGTGTACACTAAGCGCTATTTCTTCCGCTTGGCGTCGAAACTTTTGGTCCATGGGGTCCTAGTACAAAAAAATTGTCAAGCAAATTACACCTCGCTTAGTCGACGCCGCTGGTGATAAGAGGGCTGGCTCATTCCTCGCGCAAAGAATTTCACTGGCAATTCAGCGCGGGAATGCAGGCAGCGTTCTTGGTATCTTGCCATACGGGCAAAACCTACTTTTTGATTTTTATCTTTGTGTATTTTAGTTTGTTATTTTAAGCTTATTTTTAATTTAAGATGTAAATATATCACAATTATTATTATGCACCTAAAACACTTACTTACTTATCAGTCTTTTATCTCAACAACCAAGATCTTTCAAAATCCTCCAAACTCTGCCAAAATCTTTCAAAATCGGCCGTTTGCATCAGATAAGAGCGTTTTTGAGACAAAATGCTCCTCCAACTACACTGGCACGCCAGAGTTCTGTTATTTTAGATTATTTGCAGAATTTAATGACAAAAGACTTATTAATGAATACTCCTCATGGATCGACAGATATTGTCCACATCAGAAATTGTGACTTAGGTAAAAACTATACTATGCAAGAACTGCTTTTATCTCTAAAATAAATCCCTTTCAAGCAAGTTTAGGAAAGAATTGCGATACAAAAAAAACTGGTGATTTTAATAAATATCAAGATGCGTTCAGCAGTAAATCATAGAGAGAGTAAAGGGTTGATTACATTTACAAGTAACGAGTACAGTGGCGAGACAGTAAATGGGCACACTCGGCCGAGCAAAGAAATCAGGGTTCTAGTGACTGTCTCGCCTCGTCAAACTGTTTATACAAACCGAGCACTGAGCCGAAGGTCGTCACTGTACTCTTTAGATGTCATCAGCAACCATTAATCCTCCCACTGCTGGGACACAGGTCTACCCTCGAAGGGTGATTAGGCCGTATTCCACTACGCTGGCCAAGTGCGGGTTGGTGGATTCACATACACCATTGAATTTCTTCTCCGGACGTGTGCAAGTTCCCTCACGATGTTTTCCTTCACCAAAAAGCCGAAATTCAATAAAAAAAAAAAAAAAATAATTAAATTCGTACATAAGTTCCAAAGAACTCATTGGTACGAGTCGGGGTTTGAACCCGCCAACTCAAGAATGCGAAGCGGCTGTTCTCCCACTGAGCTACCACGGCTCTTTTCATGCAATCAGCTACTTTTAATAAATGTTCTGAATTCATTTCAGCAAAACGGCTATCTCAATGACATTGGTCGAGCTCGTCTCACCGGCGCTGCCTCTCATATCTGACCTACTGTGTATTGAAGACGAAGATGTTCTATGTAAGTTTGTTATCGTCTCTCCAGAGTTATGTTATAATCAAAGGGTATGCTAAACCGAAAAGGTCTCATAGTACTTTTACTACGGAACCAACCCGGAATTAAAAAAATCAGCTGTTCCATACATTTTGTCGATTGTCTTTGACCTTTTTCTATGGAACAGCTGTTTTCTTTAATTCCGGGTTGGTTCTATAGTAAAAGTACTAAATGATGATGAGTACTATGAGCCTTTTAGGCTTAGCATACACTGAGAAAAATGGCCATCAAAATTCCAATGAATTCACCTAAAGTACGGTACATACTGATATCACCAACAAGAACATTATTTTCACAAAACAAAAAACAAAAACCGACTTCAAAAGACCGACTATTGAGTTATTCATCTATTTGTCGCGCACGTACTTAATGCAAATTTAAGACTTACATGGTTTTCTCATGGATACCATTATCAGAACTGGACTAAATTGAAATGGGACCAAATGGGAAGCGTCAGCTTTCTAATAAAAAAGGAATCATCAAAATCGATTCACCCAGTCAAAAGTTATGAGGTAACAAACATAAAAAAAAATTAAAAAAAAAATATAAAAAAAAACATACAGACGAATTGATAACCTCCTCCTTTTTTGAAGTCGGTTAAAAAGTACAATGATTAGCACGTTTTTACGGTGACAACCATCAAATATATGATTGTCACCCTAAAAACTGGTGCTAGTAGGTACTAGTTTTTACGGTGACAACCATATATCATAAAAACTGGTGCTAATCATCGTACTTTTTGGTGATATCACCTCCGTACTTTAGGTGAATTCATCGGAATTTTGATGAATTGTGTGAAGTGAAGTGAATTCATCATTCTTTTAGCGGAATTTAGATGGACATTTTTCTCAGTGTACCTACAGTATTCCCTATAACCGTGTCTTTCAAGGAGCTCGTTTGGTTTGGGTGACTGCTGACAAATTGAACAACCCATCACTTATCCCCCCTTATCGAATAAGAATTATTGTTATTAGTAAAGAGCTACATAAAAAGCATAAAAATATACATGAAAAATGGACAAAATATGCGGTTTAGGTGTATATAGATTTGACTGGCTGGTTTTTTGGCATAACGTAAGTAAATTATTTTTAGTATAAATTTACGGATAAATTTTGGTGTTACCCACCGAAAAAGTAGTAAAAATAGCGAAAACATGCATGATCAGATGCAGACTTCCGGCTTCCTTGTTCCCTGAGAGATATATAATATTTGACTTTTCAAGGTCAGAGTGAATAGGTATTTTCTAAATCTGCGTGATTCATCTTCGACCACATCGTCGCTTACCATCAGGCGAGTTAGTGGTCAAATGCGGATTTATTCATTGTAAAAAAATTATCAGTAGATTATAGACAAAATATGCAATTGCATATACTTAATCCAGTTTCAGTTTTTAGTAAAACTTTTAAATCTGACAGCGGACGCTTGCGTGATGCTCGGCAACCTAATGCTTGGGTCGGATGAGCGTAAGGAAGTGTTGCAAGCCGTGCCCGGAGTCACGGCGCGCCTCGTGGCGCTGCTGGGGCACGGGACTACCAGAGTGACGGGAAGAGCAATACATGCAGTGAGAATCATGTTATGTGGAACTGATGCGCAAGTATGTATAAAATAAAAACGGCCTTTTTATTCCTTGCAAAAAACATACATGTTTTAGAAAAAACTTAAACTGTTAATGTTATTTTCTACGTTTTAGTTTTTACAAGTAGTTTTGAAGTCGTAAAATAATTAGTCAAATAGTTTTATGCTCCAAATAAGCTTTTGCACTCGTGCATAAAAATTCTTTGCAGATTAGCCGCTGTCTGGATGCCGGCTGCCTCGAGCACTTGGTGCCTTTACTGCAGCGCAGCGAGCCTTCCTTACTTCACGGGGCAGTCGAAATTTCCGTGAATGTGTTTGGTTACCCGCAACTTCACGTTCACCAGGTTCGGGTAATAATTGCTCTGCTGTTAAACGTACTCGCCAATTCAGAACCCAAGTAAGTAACTACCACTTGCGCGTCCATGGATGCTAAAATTGCCAAAACATCTAAAAAGTGGCGTCTTACGTCCATGGATACTTTAGTATCCAAATCTACTAGTGTTATAAATTCGAAAGTTTATGTGTGTGTGTGACTGTTTGTTACCAAGTCTGCAAGTGCTGAACCAATTTTGATAAAATTTGGAATAAAGATAGATTATGTCCTGGCTTAACTCATATAGGCCTCATATTGCCTTTTTTATCACCGTCAGGGATAAATCGTTACCCTGAACCGAACCGTGAAATTCTGCTGTACCTTTCTAAGACATTATAAATATTACAGGTATAAATACACTATGTAGGTATATCAGCTTCGGTTTATGCTAATTTAAAATTTATGCTACTTTTATTAAAAAAACAAAGGTTTTTGTAAGATAGCGGGGTATAGGGTAGCGGATAACGGGTAGCGGATAACGGGTAGCGGATAGCGGGCAGCGGATAGTGGATAGCGGGTAGCGGATACTGGGTAGCAGGAAGCGGGTAGCGGATAGTGGGTAGCAGATAGCGGGTAGCGGATAGTGAGTAGCGGATAGTGGGTAGCGGATAGCGGGTAGCGGATAGTGGGTAGCAGGAAGCGGGAGTGGCAGCTATTTTATCAAATACACGTTTTTTTTGTCAGCTCCTCTCTTCAAAACGACACGGTCAGCGCGTTCTCCAACTTAACTCTAGCCGGGACACCTGAACCAAGAATGGCTATCGCAAACGTAAGATACAATCCTTACAGTAGTAAATGTCTCTTTGAAAGATATAGTGAAGAACAGGCATTAATTACTAATCAATTTGAGGCCTTTTCTAATAATGGAAAAGCCGGGCTAAATAATAATAATACTAACGGGCTTATAGCTAAGAGCCTCGACCAACAACTGAAGAGGCTCTCGCTAGACGGTTGGGTCAAGGGTTAGATACAAAGGGCGGTGATTCACGGCCCGCATTGTCAGGAGATTCCTCACTCTGCAGCCTTAACCACCGGTAGCTTGGGCCTTGCCCCGCTGCCGTCGGCACCCTAGGTTTAAGTTTTTATATAAAAATATTGTAAAAATTTAAGTTTAAGAAATTAAGTAAATCAGTAGGCCCAAGTTTAAAGGCATTTTAAGACAGATCAAAACTAACTAAAAATATATCTGTCTTTATCATTGCAAGCCATTAGACAAGGATGCCAAGAGTTTTAGAAAACTTAGATCAGTCTTAAAAAGCCTTCAAACTTGGGCCTAGTGAATACTAAATGTAAGGAAAACAATGTAACTAGTGAATTTGAAGAAAAATTAGATTAAAGTAAATGTAATAAGTAAATATTGGTTTTTTTAACAAAGGATGGAGCCATTTCTAAAATGGTAGCCGTCCTAGCTCACGGAGACAAGGTGGCAAAACGAGCTGTTATCATACTTGGGCGCATATCCGAGATCGGGCCGGAGACGAGAGACCTGGTGCTGGCTCACGGGGCAGTGCAAGCCATGCTGCCGTACATGCGGGCAGACGCACCCCGCGACCTGTTGCGGACCTGTTTGGTTACTTACTACCACTTTAGCAGGTAAAGTGAAATATGTAACCGGGTAACAGTTCAAATTATATCAGGGCAATTCAAATTCTTGCACTTTTGAGGGGGCGGGTTCAAACCCCGTCTCGTACCAATGAGTTCTTTGAAATTGACATACCACTGGCTTTTCGGTGAAGGAAAACATCGTGAGGAAACCTGCATACGTCCGGAGAAGAAATTCAATGGTGTATGTGAATCCACCAACCCGCACTTGGCCAGCATGGTGGAATACGGCCTAATCACCCTTCGAGGGCAGACCTGTATCCCAGCAGTGGGAGAATTTAAAGGTTGTTGATGTGTTCGGAAAATTAAATTCGAACTTTAATTTTTCGAAACATCAATAGGTTGCCATTTTTTTTCATAGTCTGTACACACGTTTTAAATCCTACTTATATTATAAACGCGAAAGTTTGTGAGTAATATATGTTTGTTGCTCTTTCACGCAAAAACGGCTGAACGGATTTACATGAAATTTGGAATGAAGGTTATTCATGGTCTGGATTAACATATAGGCTACTTTGTATCCCGGAAAACGCGGGTGAAACTGCAGGCGCAGCTAGTTATTTATAAAATACGCCCCCCCCCTCCCCCCAAAATTTAGTTTACACTTTTACTATTTTATATTATCATTAATATTTTTACGCGCACTTTTTTATTTCATTTCAAAGAAAGTTTCAATAGTTGTACTTGTATTTCGGATACTTTTGATTTTATTATAAAAACTTGTTTTAGACACATTGTCCAATATCCGCGCTCGAGAGAGACGCTCGAGCTCGTATCACCGGCGCTGCATCATATTTCTAAAATACTGGAAATTGGGGATAAAGATATTCTAAGTAAGTAGTATAGGTAAGTACAGGGTTCTAAAGAAAGAGTACCTATGCTATGCCGAAAAGAGCTCATAGTTCTCATCATTATGAACAACTTTTATTATGAGACCAAGAACCAACCCGAAATTCACGAATAGCTCTTGCATAAGTCATACATTTTTTTATGGAACAGCTGATTTTTCTTCGAGAATACCGGGTTGGTCCCATAGTAAAAGTTGTTCATAATGATGAGTATATACTATGAGCCTTTTTTGGCTACCAGTTCCTTATACTTAGTCCTGTATACTTAGTTACTTAGTCCTTTTGAAGAATCCAATATTGTAGTTTTGTTTTTATTTAAGACTAGCGGCCCGTCCCGGCTTCGCACGGGTAGACTTTGGGATAAACGTAGAGTAAATTGAAATCGGTCCAGTCGTTCACGCGTGATGGCGTGACCAAAGGTGTTGAGAATAATTATAGGAACTCTTTGTTATAACCTCTATTCTCATGATATTGCGTCACTATAGCAACCGTAGTTTGTTGATATGCTAACTTGTCAATTTGTAGTAAAAATTATCAGTATAAAACGCACACTGTTTTGATAGATATGATTGAATTTGAACTTTGTACAGAGGTAATAAAGTGCAAATTGACTCTTGGACGTTAGGAACATACCTACATTGCTTAAACAACAGTGAGTGCTTGCAATTCAATATGAACTTTATACAATAGCAATAAAGCTCGTTTTAGTTAGAAAACGTTTGTATGGGAAAAATAAAAGGGCTGTTTTTAGGGTTTTTCAATATTTCTGAGAGATTTTCTTAATATTTTTTTCCGTAAGAACCTTCTCCTAATAATAACAAATACAACAAAAAAAGAATTAGTGAAATCGGTCCAGCCATTCACGCGTGAGGCCGTGACCAAGGAAAACGGGTTTCATTTTTATTTAAATACATATATAGATAGATAGATAGATAGGCTTGCGTTTGACCGCCATCTTGCCTGATGGGAAGCAATGATGCGGCCTACGATAGAGCACGCTTGCCTAGAAGGAACAGATTCACTCTCGACTTGAAGGCACCCATATTATAACCATCGGGGAACACACATTCAGGCAGAACATTCCAACATTCCAACTCGTGCGGTTCGCAAAATGAATGTGGAGTCAAAGCGTTTCGTTGCATGTGTCCGTGAGTGTTCCCGTGTTAAATATAACGAAGTTTATCTACTTGTGTATCATGTACTCGTTTGTAACTTTACAGTGATCGCTTGCGATGCTCTTGCGGAGTTAATTAGAATAAATGAGGGCTGCGAAGTGGTGGGCGCCGTGCCCGGACTCACGGCGCGGCTCGTGGCGCTGCTGGGGCACGGGTCGGCTCAAGTAAAGACGGCAGCCATGAATGTTGTGACGATCATGATAATTTCCATTGATACTCAGGTATACATTTTACGGCTTTTTTATTCAATGATAGGCTTGCGTTTGACCGCCATCTCGCCTGATGAGAAGCAACGATGTGGTCTACGATGGAGCACGCTTGTCAAGAAGCATAGCCTTGCCCCGCTTGCCTTTTATAGTTGTTTTAACAAAAAAATATTGTATATTTCCGTTTTAGCCTAAAACACAGTCAACTAAAGAGTGGCTTGTAAAAGTCTACAACCACACCACATATCACAAGAGGGAGGGGAAAAGTTGCTGAAGGCTCGTTTACATGGTGCAAGTTTTTGCACAATGCACAAGCAAAAGCAAAATAATTAAATGCAATAAATTAAGCGCAACAATTCACCTTCAAGATGTAAGCAGCAGTTTACAGTTTACACGCGGATACTAATAAAAAACTTTGAATGCTTCTTGACAATAAATAAATACAATTGATGGATTTAAATGGGTCTTTAAAAACAACACGTAATTTATGAATTCCCTTATATCTTCAGGCTGAGTATACGAAAAATCGTATAGTCTTATCTCAATGGGCTGAACGCTGCCTCAATGCTGGTTACATCGAGCTTGTCGTGCCCCTCCTGCAAAGCCCCGACCCTGAGCTCGTTGAAAAAGCAGTCATGACTATGGTGAACATTCTGAGTGACTCGCGCTGGTGGCAACAGGCTTTAGAAAAGGGTATGCTGGCTCGACTATGTAGAATACTGGTTGATGCAGAGCCCAAGTAAGTAGCTAGAATAAACTTGAAAAGCTAAGTAGAAGAGAGGTTGGAACTGGTAGTATAATCTTAATAAAGTAAAAGCATAAATAAACGTTAAAATAAATAAACACTCACTCATAGCTTCCCTACTAGGATATCCTGTGTCGGGGATGCCACGGAACACACACGAAGACAAGGACAAGTAACACAGCCCCAGAACAGATATTTAAGAAGAAGTGCAGTGTATCTAGCACAACTTTGACGTAAACTTACGCAGCGAGTATTCGATAGAAAAGTGTACGCCATTTACGCCTGTCAGTGGCGCTCTTGAGAGGCGTAAATGGCATACACTTTCTACACAAAATTTACGTTGATAAGGTCCATATTAGCCTAGTAAAATTAATTTCTTCATACTTGAGCAACCGTCAGTTCTCAGTAAGTGTAAACGATACCCTGTCTGAACCTCGATTTATCCCAGCAGGAGTCCCGCAGGGTTCGGTCTTGGGCCCTCATCTGTTCGTACGCTACATTAACGATGTCCCCATACAAACACGTACTAAGTTGGCCTGCTTTGCTGATGACACAGCCTCTTTCACTTCTTCCAAAGATGTTGACTTAATCATAAGCCGACTTCAGCTGTCCATACTTGGCTTACATGATTTTTTTACTAACTGGAAACTTAAGCTAAACGAAAGTAAAACTGAAGCAATATTGTTCACAAGATCTCGTAAAGTGCCTCAAAGACGTTTAAAAATCAATAACTACGATATTAATTGGAGTTCAACTGCAAAATACCTAGGTGTTATGTTAGACAATAAAATAAATTGGTCACATCATATTGATCATACTAGGAAAAAAGCTTTAAAAGCAATGGGAGCTCTTAGTCCTATATTCAACCGAAAAGCTAAACTTAGTCCAACGTCCAAGTTGCGTATTTACACCGCTCTAATCAGACCCTGTCTCACCTATGCTGCTCCTGTATGGAACACAACATGCGAGTCTAACTACATTAAGCTACAAACAATTCAGAACAAGGCATTCAAAATCTGCTTCAATACCCCGTTTCGAACAAACCTTCAAACACTTCACAGATCCCTAGAATTCCCAACCCTTAAAGAATTTGTTTTAAAACTTACCAAAAATTTTTACTTTAAAATACATTTAAATCACACTAACAAATTAGTTTACTCTCTTGGCCGATCTAGAAGTAACAATCTTTCGTACATCGATAAGTATAAAACTTACAAATTACCCCATCACTACCTTTTGTTTGACTGAGTCAACTGAGTCTCATTCACCCAAGTTCCTAATCAGCGGTTTCTTCTAATCAGTTGGTTTACTCACTTCACTAGGCACTAGAACCACTACGCGTCAATGTCAATATCAACCGGTTAAACGGCTAACGGGTGTATTCTTGTTTCGGTGCAACTTGACTCCTTACTTTGTTATTATATTTTTAACCACTATCTACCCTCAATTTAGCTTTAAAAAATTGAAAATAAATTATTAATTCACATTGTGTATTTTGGTATTTTAATACCCTAAATACAAACTATTAATTGGAACATTTCGCATGTAGCATCGAGCATTTATTTTTCTATTGAAACCTACCTGTGGGCGTTGATAAAACTGATGTACTTAATAATGTCTTAGATACAAAAATTATGACCCTGCGATTTGTACGTGAATCTTATTTATTGGTTATTTAGTTGTTAGTCAGTCGAGTAACCACATTATTGTCTTATGCTGTTACTTGGAACTGATTTACTAAACTAATATGGTGAACCTTATAGGTACAAATGTACATATTTTATGTATGTAGGTATATCTAAATTTTTCTGTAGTAATTTTAATTATTATCATCATACTTGTAATACCATTACCTATAAACACGCGAAATAGCCCAGTAGCGTGTAACACTTCGACATGTCTTGTTTATAACTACCCTCAAATTATGTTTTAAATGTTTTCCTAATAATTTCTAATTTTAATTAGCTTTTAAGTTTTAAAAGGCGCTCTCAGCCTACAAAACAAATGTTTTATGCTAACATAACTTAGTATAATCAACGCTGAGTTGTTCATGTGTAATTTTATTTCATAAGTTAATAAAGAATTTTAAAAATCAAATCACTCGCTACGTAAGCTTACGTCGAAGTTGTGCTAGGCCTACAGAAGAAGGGGTGCTAGGTCGGGTAACCTCCACGTGGTGCACCCTGGGCAACAGCGTGCGGTACTACTGCATAGCTTTTATGCAGTAGTACCGCACGGTGGCCAATAACCCGACACGGTGGGCCCGTCCGCGTGTCCCTCTGACTAGCAGAGGGCACAGCGGATGGTGTGTGGTGGAGTGTGGAGCGTCGGAGGATACGGCGCTCCACGCTTGGCTGGTGGCAGCAATGCCACCAGGGGGGGTTTTCCTTGTGCTCCTCGCCGCGTGTGGGTCGCGGTCGGGAGTGCAAGGAAAGGAGGAGGGGATCGCTCGTTGCCGGGCGCGGTGAAAGCCATGCTCGGCGGCGAGAGATCGTGGCAGGCCGTGATCTCCTTCTGCGAAGAGGTAATGTCGCAGTAGGGGCCGCGGGGCGGATCGGGGAGGACGACTCCCGCAGGATCCGCTCCGGCGCAGACGACGGGGAGGGAGGAGGGGGCGATCCGATCCATCGCCTCCTTCCCTCTCCGTAGTGGGGCCACTGGCGGAGGGTCGGGGGGCTCTCCGCTGGCTTGCACCGGCTCCACACGTCTGGGGGCGGCCTTGGGTGACCAGGGCCGTCCCTCTCTTGACGCACGGAAGACGGGGCCGAAGGGCCGACCCTGGCTGAGGGTGGCGGAGACTCCGAAAGGGAACCCCGCTGCCCCCGGCCACAAGGGAATGAGGTCAACTTTCCAGTGGTTTTAGTGGGTATGCCGCCGCAGGGCGGAGACTCCCACATAACCCCGGCTCCCCCGGGTTAGGGGTATCCATAAAGGATTTCCACTGGGTCAAAAAAAAAAAAAAAAAAGGCCTACAGAAGAAACATTATGTGATAGCGAACATGATTTTAAACCGATTTAAAAACAGCTACCATTTATACAGGGTTATTCATAAAGGGTATGCTAAGCCGAAAAGGGCTCATCATTATGAACAACTTTTACTATGGGACCAACTCGAAATTCGCGAAAAAAAATCAGCTGTTCCATACATTTTGTCGAGTGTCATTGACATTTTTCTAAGGAACAGCTGATTTTTTTTTCGCGAATTTCGGGTTGGTCCCATAGCAAAAGTTGTTCCTAATGATGAGTAGGTACTATGAGCCCTTTTCGGCTTAGCATACCCTTTATGAATAACCCTATATAGCCATATCAATAGCCTTTAAAGGCGCCATTCCACCAGTGTTCGGCACTGCGCCGCACTGTACTCTTGGTTTATAGACTTGTGCGACATTTACAAAATCGTGCACTATGTTGGAAAGTTCGCGAAAGACCTAGAAGTTTTTTTCGCGCACTTGTTGAAGTGCGCGAACAAAATAATTCTTGATTATTCATTCTTGATAATATAATGTTACTTCATGACAATGTTACTTGAAATTTTCTTTTAGTTTTTCCAGTCCTCACTGAAAAACACTATCAACCCTTTGTTTAACCAGTGTTTGTTTGTAATTCACTTATGGTTGCCAGAGCAAATTGTTAATTTTTTCCCCCTAAATTTTTCATAATGGCAAATCGATTATTTTTTTTACTTTTTTGGAAGAAAAAACTCACAAAATTATTTTACAAGAAAAGTTATGATTGGTTAGATAATAGGCTAAAACTACGTCCAGACTTCTATGAATTTGCGAAAACACCTTTAAAATAAAGTCTCCTGAATTCCCAAGCCAATTATTTTCCCCAAACATTTTCCCAACAATGCAATTTCCCCAAAATTGCAAGTAAACCTTCAATCTGGCAACCCTGAATCCTCTAATGATTCCGATGTTTCTCAGCTCGTCTCTCCAGTTTTACGCGGTCATCGCTCTTGTCAGTGTGTCTGCGGGCGGGACACGGGAACACTTAATGGTTATCATGGACGTAAGAAATCAACTTTGCGGCTTTCATCAGCAACCATTAATCCTCCCACTGCTGGGATACAGGTCTACCTTCGAAGGGTTATTAGGCCGTATTCCACCACGCTGGCTAAGTGCGGGCTGGATTCACATACGCCATTGCATTTCTTCCATGACGTATGCAGATTTCCTCACGATGTTTTCCTTCACCGAAAAGCCAGTGATATGTAAATTCGTACATAAGTTCCAAAGAACTCATTAAGGCTTAGTTACTAAAATACTTAATTAATTATAGTATTATATTGTTATACAGGGTTATAAGGAAAGAGTATGCTAAACCGAAAAGGGCTCATCATTATGAACAACTTTTACTATGGGAACAACCCGGAATTCGCGAAAACAAATCAGCTGTTCCATTTAGTCGAGTGTCATTGACAATTTTCTATAAAATAAGTACCTACTTACTTAAGTAGTTTTTTTTTTCGCGAATTTTGGTTTGGCCCCATAGTAAAAGTTGTTCATAATGATTAGTTAGTACCTACTATCTACCTACTATATGGACCCTTTTCGCCGTAGCACACTCTTTTGTATTAAGTTATTAATCATCATGGAGAACAACATTTCTCATGGTCCTAACCCTAAAATCGTGAAAAAATCAACCTTTTCATACTGCCTTTTCGTTGAAAGTCAATGACATTAAAAAAAATTGTTGAACACAAGTCTTTGTTTAACACAGAATGGAGTCATCCCCAAGCTAGTAGCTTTACTGTCTATTGGAGATACGACGTTAGCAGAAGTAACATTCGACGTACTTGGGAACATAGCTACTCACGGACCGGAGGCACGAGACCTGGTGCTGGGTCACGGGGCGGTGCGAGCCATGCTGCCGCACATGCGGGCAGACGCGCCCCGTGACATGCTGAGGCACTGTATGCAAACTTACAGAAATATCTGCGGGTAAGGGGCTTTTAAATAACCCTGGGTTGAACTTTTTCGGGAAGACAGACGCCGGCAATGAGTTTCATACCTCTGCCGTTCGAATTAAAAAGGTGAAATGGAAACGTTTAGTGCGTTTGAACGGAATATCCACCGTGAGAGAGTGTCTCATTTTTGTACGCCTGGTGCAGTTGTTGTAGAATGGAGATGGCAAGATTAGGTCATGCAGTTCTTGAGCACATTCTCCACAGTTGTATCATAAAGAATGCCGGCAGACTGGCTACTTCACGCCGCGCCGTTGTGACAGACTCTGGAGCATAGATATATTACCTAAAGATGGAACCAAAGTGTAACCGCACATGCGACAGGTATATTCTCGAAATGATGCCAGGATAGGAATGCTTCCCCCATTTTAGAGGAAAAAATTTCATAAAATATTCCTATTCTTTATACTTCACAAAATAAAACATTGTTATACAGGGTTATAAGGAAAGGATATACAAGCCGCAAATCGCTCATAGTAGGAGAAGTCCAATAGTAGGAAAATCAATCTTGCGATCGCGAAAATAATGTACCTACCTAATCTTAGTTTTGGGTCAGCAGGAAATATGAAATAGTCCAATAAATTAATTATTCATTTATTTATTTAAAAAAAATTTAGAATGAAGGTTTTACATGGTCTGGATTAACACATATGCTAGGTACTTTTTATCCCGGAAAACGCGGGTGAAACTGCGGGGCGCAGCTAGTATGATTACAATTTTGAAATGAATTGTATTTTTCAGGCACGTTGGTGGTATGCCACCAGAAACACTCCAGTTTGTGTTGCCAGCGTTGCCACACGTGTTCAAGCTGCTAGATGTTGGAAATGAACACATTTTGGGTAAGTTTTTCGTTCACAATTGATACTTAGGTACTGTGGGTAGGATTTGGCAACCAGGACAAGACGCGTGCAAACCCCGGATTTTAGAGCCCAGAACCCGGACATGTCAACATCATCGGTTGATCGCGGCGTGCGGGCACAGAGCGTGTGTCGTGGGCGGCCCAAGATTTTAAATTTTTAAACCCAGACTACAAATAAAGCCCCGCTCGGACGCTTCTCGGGTGCTCTCTAAACTAGAACAAATCCGGGAAACCCGGACGGATGGCAACCTTAACTGTGGGTAATTTTAGTTTCAAAATCAGAGCAACGCGCATGCTAGACAATGGTACCTACACTCCCGTTCAAGTGTTTAGACGTGTTTAGACAAGTAAGCAATAATCCTAATATTTACAGAGCATGCTTGCTATGGTCTCCTTGGCCTAAGCAGAACGCATGAGGGCTGCGAGGCAG
Source organism: Alcis repandata (assembly GCA_949125135.1). Lineage (NCBI taxonomy): Eukaryota > Metazoa > Arthropoda > Insecta > Lepidoptera > Geometridae > Alcis > Alcis repandata. Next base: position 1,758,817 of record OX421251.1, read on the forward strand.
TGGGCGCCGTGCCCGGGCTCACGGCGCGGCTCGCGGCGCTGCTGGGGCACGCGGCGGCTCCAGTGAAGAGAGTTGTCGTTGTTGTTATAATGCTTATGCTCTCTGGAACCGATTCTCAGGTATAAGTTTTCCATTGTTGCCACTGAGAAAAATGGCCATCAAAATTCCGATGAATTCACCTAAAGTACGGAGCATAGTGATAATTACCAAAAGTACGATGATAAGCACCAATTTTTACGGTGACAACTATCATAATATATGGTTGTCATCGTAAAAACTAGTAAGTACTAGCACCAGTTTTTAGGGTGAGAACTGAGAATTTTTCTCAGTGTAGAATACATTTACCTAAATTCCTACACTTCTTCTCTAAGTGCCTCTCCACTAATGAAGGTTGGCAGTCAACTTCTTTAAATTCTCTTTGTCCAGCGCGAGTCTGAACAGTTGTTCCACCGTCTTTATCCCAGTCCACTCCCTGATGTTACGGAGCCACGACATCTTCCGTCTTCCGACCTTACGTTATTCCTACTCAAAACCGTGTAAGTGATCGCTATATGAGACTTATCAATAGCACTCTTTGGTACCATCACATACATCTTAGGTGAGGGGGGTAATTTTACTTCAGCACGTATCGCCAGGGGAGGGGGTGAAAAAGTTGCTAAGAAACATTACGTCATGAATGGTTACTTGTTTAATGTTATGGATTATAATAATATTATAATCAAGTAAAAACAATGTAAAAAAAGATATACAATATACAGAATTATGTAGGTATACTTGTTTTTACAATTTTCTTCTAGGCACGCGTGCTCAATCGTAGACCGCATCGTTGCTTACCAACAGGCGAGATGGTGGTCAAACGCAACTATTACTTAATTAAAAAATAAGAAAAATACTAATTTCAGCTAGACCGTTGCCTCGAGGCCGGCTGCGTGGAGCCCTTGATCTCGTACCTGGAGTGCAGAGACCCTGACTTGCTGCGGCGCGCGGCCGAGGCAGTCACCGAGACTCTCGGCGCGGGGCACCCTCTCCTGTACCGCGCTCTCAATAAACACGTACTCACCCCGCTGATGGGAATACTGGGCTGGGATCCTTTGTAAGTGTTAAAGAACACTAATCGAAGAAGAATAGAACCACGGCTGCGGAGAAACACATTTACGCCTTTCGACCCTTAGGTACACCATAAATTTTCCTTGGAAGCGTTTCGAATCTACGTTTCTGATTCGTTCGTCTAAGGAATGGAACAGAAGGCCGGCGTCCTTGTTTCCTGAGAGATACAATCTGGGCTTTTCGAGGTCAGAGTAAATAGGTTAAATAGGTTCGCGACGATGTGGTCGAAGATGGCACGCAGACCTAGATTTTATCTATTCACTGTGACCTTGAAAAGCTCAAGATTGAGTAACATTTGAACCTTTGACACAAGTTTCAGTTTTTAATTGAGTGGGTACCTACCTCGTGGCACGGGAAATGTGTCAAAACTAGGGTTACCAGATGAAAAAATCAAAAGACCGGAGAAAAGGCCTGAGATTTTATACAGTTTTAGAATTTTCTCTCAAAAATGTATTATGTATTATCGTTTTATACACTGCAGATCTAGCTCACGCGTTGCAACTTGCACTTCGCACTCAAAGCGGCGGGGCGGGGCGGGGCGGGGGGGGGGGGGGGTGGCAGCGACCGCCCGTCGCCCCGCACAGATTATACCGTCTTAGTTTTCATAATAAAGCTTGGGTACGTTTTTACAGGGTTCAAATAAGAACAGTGAAAGCAATCTTCAACCTGTGTTGTCGCGCGTCAAGCTCGCAGCGCGCGCGGCTCGTGTCGCGCGGCGTGCTGCAGCCGTGCTGCGCGCTGCTCGCGGCGCCGCCGCCGGCCGGGGGCGGCGCGGGGGATCTGGTGCAAGTGGGTACCAACTAAACTAGATAAAAACAAATCTACGTATAAATAGCCCAAAAAAGTAATTGATCTTCAGCCTGACAGACAACAAAAATGTGAAAAAAATAATTTAATGTACACTACTTATATTACAGGATTATTCATAAAGGATATGCTAAGCCGAAAAGGGCTTATCATTATGAACAACTTTTACTGTGGGACCAACTCGAAATTCGCGAAAAAAAATCAGCTGTTCCATACAAAAATGTCAATGACACACTCGATAAAATGTATGGAACAGCTGATATTTTTTCGTGAATTTCGGGTTGGTCACATAGCAAAATTTGTTCATAATGATGAGTACTATGAGCCCTTTTCGGCTTAGCATACCCTTTATGAATAACCCTATATAGATATAATAGATGCACCTTTGTCCTAGGTCGCCAAGGATGCTTCCAACGTATAGTCTGAAGGTGGCTGACGAACATCTTTGGCCAGATCAAACAACTGCGGGAGCATGAAGATGAAGGAGCAATGATGCCCCGTAGAGAGCCGACCACAACAGCTGAAAATAGCTTTTTCGTATCTCTTATTGCTATTTTTAATTGTTTTATGATGACCTATGGAATCAAATGTAAATAATTAAAATAATAAGATATTAGTGAAAAAATAAATTAATAAAAATGAAATTATTAAATTAGTGAACTAAGCTCTGTTTTTTATTTGTAATTTTATATTCTGTTATATGCTTTTTATGATATCTTTCACTAAGCCTTATATGAATAAAAAAATCCGTAATAAAAAAAAAACGAAAAAAAGACGCGTGGAACTCGGGGACTGCCGCGGTAAAGCTATTGCATAGCATTTTTTATTCATTAACCAATGCCACCTAGAGGCGAGTTGCTGAACTAAAGACACAAGCGTGACATTTCAAAAAGTCATTAAAAGTTCTGCTATTCATCGATAGATGGCAAAACTAAAAAGTATCACCGCTGTGCCTTAGGTTATTAAAATTTTCGTTACGGAATTTCTGGATTCAAGGCCCGCGATAGAAGCTATGCAATAGCTTAATATGTTTAATCATATTTATTATTTCATAAGTTTTCCTAATTTCCTCATCATGTCCATTCCTCGTCTTTCGTATAAGTATAACGTGACAAACTGAAAAAATTCCAGCGACTGGGATGTGTAGCCGCAACTGGATGTATGAGAACAACCCCAACTACAGCCCTGGAGGCTCTACTGAATCTCCCACCGTTGCAGCTACACATCCAGCAGGAAGCCGCGGCCTCCGCATATAGGCTCCGAGCACTCAGCCTCTGGGAGCAAAACACAACAGCAACCCACACAACGATTATAAAGGAATGTGCAGTGGGCAACCCTGACATTCTCTCTATTTACGATAGGGTACCTAAGCAACACATCTTTATCAAAAGCTATAGAGTACAATTACACGAAGAGCCTAGTGAAAACACCAATACAATAGAACTTAGGATTTACACTGATGGCTCTAAGACCAACACAGGTACAGGTACAGGCGCTTTCTCTGAAGAGCTGAATATCCACACAGCTTTAGCTCTGGGGTCTTTCAGCTCCATTTTTCAAGCGGAATGTGCAGGTATCATTCAAGCGGCCACAGCAATACTAAACAGAAAGGTAACTGGCTATAAAATCAGGATACTCTCTGACAGCATGGCGGTTCTTCGAGCACTGCAAAAAGTTGAACACTCCTCAGGGCTAACAGTTCAATGTCACCATCTGCTAGAGAAGGTCAGTAAGCACAATACACTGACTCTTCAGTGGATTAAAGGTCATAGTGGATCCAGAGGTAACGACGCGGCTGATGAACTGGCACGGAGAGGCTCAGCAATGCGCCCTGTTGGACCAGAGCCAATGATCCCTCAACCTTTCAGCCAGATTCGGACCTGGATTCGACAAAGAACATATAAACTACACCAAGAACACTGGGCAAGTACACAAGATTGTAGGCAGTCAAAGGAGGCGTTCCCGGAACTGAACCCGAGAACCTCCCGAAAGCTCCTCAATCTCAAACGGGACAAGCTCCGACTTTTCGTCGGCATAGTCACCGGTCACTGCCCACTAAACAAACACCTGTTTACCATAGGTGTCACAGACAGCCCCCTATGCAGAGGATGCATGGAGGCAGAAGAAACGGCCAGGCACGTGCTCCTAGAGTGCGATAGCGTGGCATCTCAAAGAGCGAAGTTCCTGGGAGCACCGGGAACCCTGCGGGAGGCCTGCAGCGGGACGCGCAAGCTGCTGGACTTCCTGGAGGACATCGGGTGGCTGGAGTAGCTGCCGTCACCCGTTCACGCAAAAAGGGCCGATCACCGGCCTAGTTGCGGAAAAGAGCCCGCTCACCAAGTAAGTATAACGTGACGCCTAATAAATCGATGAATTGACGTCACGATCGGAGCGAGAACAGTGTGCAATCATTTCATCAATGTTTTGTTAGACATTAGGCCCAAGTTTGAAGGCTTTTTAAGGACTCTCTTAGGGCTCTCTTACACGAGCGGCACGACGCCAACGGCAGAGGCAACTGTAGCCGTCGACATCCGTCGGCGGCAGCCGTCGACATCCGTCGGCGGCAGCCTTCGAGACGTCGGCGGCAGCCGTCGACACGTCGGCGGCAGCCGTCGACCAATAGCGACGCTCGCAGTTGTTTGTGTTTGTAACGTGCCGCGTCCGCCATTTTGTCAGTAGACTGCAGGTAGTCCAGGAGAGCGCACGAGTTGCTGTTTTATAAAATGAGCTCCAACGACAATATTTAATATTTATATATTTATTATTCAATATTTAATATATATATATTTATTTTATATTAATATTTCTTGAACCTACAATGCACGTGTTTTCTCTTTCGTTTTTGCCGTCGTCGGTGGAGTAAAAGTAGTAACAGTGTTTCTTCTTCGGAATCCATTTTGGTCCTACTGGCTCTTTTACTAAAAGAGTCGACGATGGCTGCCACAGACCTTCGACGTTAGCATGTCAATGTCAACTGCTGCCGCCGACGTGTCGACGGCTGCCGCCGACAGATGTCGACGGCTACAGTTGCCTCTGCCGTTGACATCGTGCCGCTCGTGTAAGAGAGCCCTTAGAGCCTTATCACACTAGCGGTTCGGAAGCGGATGCCGGGCGGAGCGGACGCGCCGCGAATGCGTCGCGAACACGCCGCGGTTGCGCAGCGAATTCGTTGCGGACGCGTGGCGAATACGTTACGTTTTCGTCGCGTGTTTGTAGCAAATTATCGCTGTACAATACACTCAGTAACAAAATGGATTCCGACGAGGAAACACTGCTTTTGGCTTTATTACTTCGAAGACGCCTAAGACGAAAACGAAAGCATCGACGAATTTGGGAAGATCCATTAACAGTTAATCGAATGGAGGAGAGCGACTACTTTGTGTTGTTTTGCAAACGAATAAAAAATAATCCAAAACAATTTCGTTCCTACCTGCGAATGTCGAACCTACATTTTATGAGTTGTTGCATCTGATACAAACTGACATAAGACATAAAGACACACATTTGAGATTATCAGTCATCAGTGTCACCTAAAGAAAGGCTCGTTATTACGTTTGTACGAGACAGTACGAAATGGCGTCCACTTTGCTGTTCGCGGCGATCCCGTTGCGCGTCCGCAACGAATTCGCTGCGCAACCGCGGCGTGTTCGCGACGCATTCGCGGCGCGTCCGCTCCGCCCGGCATCCGCTTCCGAACCGCTAGTGTGATAAGGCTCTTAGACAGATCTAAATTTTCTAAAACTGTTGGCATCCTTGTCTAATGGCTTGCAATGATAAAATAATAGATAATTATATTTTTAGTTAGTTTAGATCTGTCTTAAAATGCCTTCAAACTTGGGCCTATTGTCACTTGTCACGTTACTATCGCTCGTAAACCGACTTTACAGACAACCAAGTTTTTTAACTATTCGATCGCGTTAACACTTTAACTGCTGCTAATAATCACATGCCGCATTCGCGTTGTACAAAGGAAAACACAAGGTATGTGTTTTCAGCAGTTAAAGTGTTAACGTTAACTCCAATTTGTACGTATAATGTATAACTATTGTAGTCAACATTATGAACACTAGGTGGCGCGGATTGTTTTCCATACAAATTTTAGTTTACGTTAACGCGATCATTAGTGAATAAAGCAGTGATTAACTTTAAGTAGCGTTTGTAATTAACACTATAACTGCTGGAAACACATACCTTGCGTTTTCCTTTTTGCAACGCGAACGCGGCTACACACGCCAGGCGCGTAAAACACAACGCATGCTTATTAGCAGCAGTTAAAGTGTTAAGACACTACAAAATAAAAACCGTTAATAATTGAAACAAGCACATTTATTTGATAAAATAATTATAATAAAGCAAATATACAAAAACATTTATTTTATTCACATATTACATGACTGAGAAATAGTTCTTATTTGATAAAAGAAGAAAACACAAACTGTTTTCCCAAAATCGTTCTTGAGATGATTATTTTTTTGTTTTTTCAAATTCAACTTAAGGGAGAAAGAAACAGTCGTTAGCCATCTCTTTCGCACATTTTTACATTTATGAAGACACGAAGAAAATTTATAAAAAAAAAAAGAACATTTTTACAAAAAAAATCGTTTCGATATCAAACGTTTCAGATTTTTTGTTAATTTGACGCATTTACGAATAACAAAAGAAACTCTAAATTCTTCCAAAATTAAAAATACCTACACAAGAGTTCATTTAAATCATATTTTAGATAATATTATTACATTTTTTGAAATCGCCTACTCACTAATTTTACATCCTTTGTGCGAAAAGGATAGCTGACAACCATCTCTATCCACCTCAACTGAAACGCTCTAGAAATAGTAATTAAATTTCAAAGTCTAACTTCAAAAGCTTAATTCCCAGACCGTTCTAAATCACATCAGAAAAAAAAACGCAAAAAAAATGCCCAGAACAATTTTTGGGCTAACACGAAATGGCATTCAGTTCCACCACTTTTTAAACTTAACAAAATTCGACTCCAAATGTATTCTTTTTTACACATAATAAAATAAAAAGAGATGCACATAGTAAACATTAGATTTTCTAAAACTATAATTTATTGATTCTAATTTTATATTATTAACAATACTAATTATATTTATTAGAATTACTCAAAATTACAATTTTAGTTACTAAAGTTTATCAGTTTAGTTTAGTTTAGAGTGGTACAAAAGAATCGGCATCAATGTAAACACGGCATTAGATAAATATAACAAGAGTAGACAATCACAGGGTTACAAGGAAAGAGTATGCTAAGCCGCAAAGGGCTCATAGTACTCATAATTATGAACAACTTTTACGCGCTCACAAAAAATATCTGTTTCATAGAAAAATGTCAATCTGTTGTTGAGATTTCGGTGTTGTTCCCATAGTAAAAGTTGTCCAAAATCATGATTACTTCGAGCCTTTTCAGTTTACCACCTTTCCTTACAACCCTGCATGATCATAATTATAAGAAATACATACATAAAAAGTTACGAATAAGAATGAGATCGTACTAAATCTAATAAATATACATCCTACCAAGTCGGACGACGAAGAAACAAAGATACAGTGCGACCATCATTTTACAATCTTTCTCAACCTTTAATCCCACTGCTGGGATACAGATCTACCCTCGAAGGGTGATCAGGCCGTATTCCACCACGCTGCCAAGTGCGGGGTTGGTGGATTCACATACGCCATTGAATTTCTTCTCCGGACGTATGCAGGTTTCCTCACGATGTTTTCCATCACCGAAAAGCCACTATGTAAATCCTACTAAATGTTATAAACGCGAAAGTTTGTAAGAATATATGGATGTATGTTTCTTACTCTTTCACGCAAAAACAGCTGAACGGATTTACACGAAATTTGGAATGAAGGTTGTTCATGGTCTGGATTAACACATAGGCTACTTTTTATCCGGAAAACGCGGGTGAAACCGCGGGGCACGGCTAGTTCGTAAGTTCAAAAGAACTCATTGGCACGAGTCGGGGTCTGAACCGACTGAAAATGATACTATTGACTTCATTAATTAACTAAATGATTGACCGAGCGAGCGAAGCGTGTTTACGACCGCTGGCCGACTGTAACAAAGTTGGTCGCACTGTTTGTGAACAATAGTTTTACTTAAAAACAATATAATAATTATTATGAAATTAGTTACTTAAAAAAAGAGAAAAGCGGTTAAATGTCAAAAAATGCATGGAAAATGCATTTGTTATGTTAATGTGTTATCTACTATATAAAAATAAGTCGGGTTTTCCTTCCTGACGCTATAACTCCAGAACGCACGAACCGATTTCCACGGTTTTGCATCCGTTGGAAAGGTCTCGGGCTCCGTGAGGTTTATAGCAAAGAAAATTCAGAAAAAAATTCAACACAAAAGCGGGAAAATCTTTTTTCAGAACAATGTCCACCCGTGCGACGCTGGATGGGCCGCTAGTTTATTATGTGTATTATTTATTTATAGTTTTTAATTATAAAAGCTTAGTCACAGCTTAAAATGCTGACTTCTCGCTGACGTTTCAAAACAAGACGGCTAATTATAAACACTGTTTAAGTTTAAGCACAGTTTATAAATGTTTAATAAAGTGTACGAGTGTGTTATGATGTAATTTAAGTTTTTTCGTTTACGTTTAGTTATTTCGTGACTTCCAAATTTTCATACAAGTCTCAAATAATAATGCGTGACTTGGTCTCGACTTTCAGTGTGACTATGACTACAATTTGCAACTAAATGATTGAAATATTCAGTTTCACGACTGAAAAAGACGATATTTTATAGAAAATATTAAAGGCACGAGTTGGACTTGACTGTGACTTGACTGGACTTTGACTGTAATTTGACAATTGAAATATTCAGTTTAATGCTAAAAAAGACGATAATTTAATAAGAATAGTTTATAGTGTTTCTGCTTAAGTAATAAGTTGCATAAGATTTTAATTTTATTTGACGAACATTACATAAGCTAGAAATCTGATAAAACTAATATCTCGAGTTATATCTACTATCAACTTAATATTAATTGTTATATACTTTAATATACAAAAAAGGTGACATGGCTTTTAATAATGAAGAAAAACAACGCTTTTGCTGTGGTATTCGACTCTTTCTAAGATTTTAACAATAAAAGATTAGAAAAGGGTAATCAAAAAGGGCTCATAGTACTCATCATTATGAACAACTTTTACTATGGGACCAACCCTGACATAACTAAAAAACTGTTTCATAATAAAAATGTCAATTACACTCGACAAAATGTTTGGAACAGCTGATTTTAACTAATCGCTTTTAGGACTTGGTACTTTTAAAGCCAGGTTAAAGTTAATCACTGCTTTAAATTGCCTGTCGTTTTCGCAAGTGACATTTCACGTCAGCGAGTTGTCAGAGCATTCTAAACAGTGACTAACTTTAGACTGTGTTTATAAGTCAAGGCCAGTTTTTAGGCATTATTTTTTTGCTTGTAATTTCTCGTATTAACAATAAAGAGTATCTATTTATCTTCTGACTACGTTCATTAAGCAATGCCACATTTTTATCTTTCTGAACAAAACACGTTAAAAAGATTCAGAAAATGTTGTTTCCTATACTAATAATTAATTACACATAGCTTGATACTTCAAAATTAAATATTTCTTTAAATTTACCTATCAACTAATACTTAAATACAAAAGATACATAAGATACAAAAACTTATAGAGGTTGAATACGATGGGTTACGTTTAAACATATTTTACATCTTTACAATGATTTATTATTATATTACAAATTACATTAAGTTTTTTAATTATAAACTACAGCTGCTATAAAACTATTAAAAAGTATTGAGGCAAAATTTTATTTTTTGCAAAAAACAAGATGGCGGCTGTCCGCTACCTTTGCTGTCAATTAAAAAAAAGTAGTTCGAAAACGTGTTTTTACTTTTTAACAAACTTACAAGATCTATCAGCATTTAATTAAAAGCTTATTTAAAAACAAAACTAAAACTTCTTTCCTTTGACATAACATTGTAGTATTGGCCAAAAGCACTTCAAAAAATCTGCCTCAAAACGAACTAAAATCCTAACCTAAAATTACAAAAGAAAAAACCTTACTTTACACAAACATATCACAAAATGAATCTTGGAAGAAATATTTAGGAAATCACTTTTTTTCGTTTAAATTGTAATTTTCTTACAAACATTATAATTAAGACGGTAAGCACACCTCCGCTGCGAAACTACTTGCAGATTTCATGTGAACATACACAAGGCTAAAAGGTAAAACCTATAAGGCTATATACAAGGCTATAAAGCTACGTTTTAACTCGGAAAATGCGGGTGAAACCGCCGGGAGCAAATAGTAATGTATAATATAAGGTTATTCGTAAAGGGTATGCTAAGCCGAAAAGGGCTCATAGTACTCATCATTATGAACAACTTTTACTATGGGACCAACCCAAAAATCGCGAAAAGTCAGCTGTTCAATACAAAAATGTCAATGACAGTCGACAAAGTGTATGGAACAGCCGATTGTTTCCGATTTCAGTGTTGGTCCCATAGTAAAAGTTGTTCATAATGATGAGTACTATGAGTCTTATTCAACTTAACATATTCTTTTCTTAGAACTGTGTCGTGAAACTTACACTTAAAATCCGAACGCCATTATGTATTTCTTTCGCGTATTCAAAATACTACCATAAGTAATATCTCATAAGGTTCATATTTCAACGATTACCAATTTATTTAAATTTTCATTTTCGCCGCTAACATTTCGCGTCGAAGGTGTGCTACCGCCGTAAATCGTTTTCTTAAATTCGTTATTAACACTTTTAAATCACATTGTGTAGTCAAGGCACTTCATTATCTTTATTTATTTATTAATAAACTTATACATAGTGTTATATTGAGGGCGGTGGGCAAGGGAAAAGCCGAGGCGCACATGAGTTGAGTTCATTAGTGCCTTACTGCTGCCCGAGGCTTGTAAAGTACTTTTTTAATTAATGAGGTTATTGACGGAGTTAGTACGAAAGTACGAAACACTTTTAATAATACCAGTTAAAATTAAAAAAGCAACGTTGAAGCTGAACCGATTTTGATTGACGATTTTGAACCATTAATTTATATTGTTGTTTTTTTTGTGTTTTTGTTTTATGTTTAAAACCCACAGAAAACTTGGTTGGAAATAAGAAACGCATCCAAATCGGTTCACCCGTTTAGAGCTACGATGCCAGACACATAGCGGCCAAACTTATAGCACCCTTCTTTTTACATCGGAGGTTAAAAAGTTGCCAATTTCGAAGTAACGTTAGTCGTATTTCTGTACCTTTTTAAAACGTATGTCGCACTTTCATACATATATTCAGAATGATAATCGGACGTAGTTCCTGAAAAACGTTCCAATCCACAAACATAACATTTTGAGGAAATCGTGTTTAAAGTTCTATCCTGAATTACTCAATGAAATAATTTTTGTTTCTACTATTAGTTTTTTAAACATTGAAGATTATTATGCTACACTTTAAATTGAACTTGAGTTTAGACTCGTAACATTTAACAAACACCTATTCACTATAGGTGTCACAGATAGCCCCCTGTGCAGAGGATGCATGGAGGCGGAAGAAACGGCCAAGCACGTGCTCATGGAGTGCGAAAGCGTGGCGTCCCAGAGAGCGAAGTTCCTGGGAAAACCGGGAACCCTGCGGGAGGCCTGCAGCGTGACACGCAAGCTGCTGGACTTCCTGGAGGACATCGGGTGGCTGGAGTAGCCGCCGTCACCCGCTCACGCAAAAAGGGCCGACTTACGGCCTAGTTGCGGAAAAGAGCCCGCTCACCAAGTACCAAGTAAGTAGACTCGTAACATGAATAACAAATTTGGATTTAATTTTTTTCAATTAATTTAAAAAAAAAAGTTCCAGGACATTTGGGCTGTTTTAGTTTAATACGTATTTTGTTTATTCCATACATGTGGATTGGGCTACTACGTTCTCAATTCATATAAAGAATGACAGTAGGGTTGCCATATTTTGTCAGTCAGTAAATATGAATCACGTGATCTGTTTGGTATTCTTAACTCAATTTTGACATTATTGTGGATTGGAACGTTTTTCAGGAACTACGTCCATCGATAAATTACTGTCTCTGCAGACATGAATGGCGAAGCCGAGGCACGTATAGAGTTATATAGAAAGGGTTACTCATTATAAACAACTTTTACTGTGAGAACAACCCGGAATTCGCGGAAAATCAGCTGGCCCATACATTTTGTCGAGTTTCATTGACGTTTTGCTATGAACAGTTGATTTTTTTTTCGCGAATTCCGGGTTGGTCCCATAATCAAATAAGCCCTTTTCGGCTTAGCATACCCTTTCCTGGTATCTGTATAACACGAGTTCGTCAATGCTCGATTCCCGCCTCGGCTAGTGACTATCAGAGCAGGTAGAAACGGGTATTGTTGCGAAACTTGAGGACAGGTGTAGCCGAGGCACACATTCATTCAACACCCACCCGACGTGGTATACTAAAAAGTAAGATCGTTTAGGCCGAGTGCCGGCCCAGACGTCTATTTTCTGATACTCTCTCTCTCTCTTTCTCACCTCTTTTCTCTGATACGGCTTGACAGTTTATCTCTTAGCTACATATAAAAAGAACTTACAAAACTATATCCGTCTCGCTCTATCCGCTCGGATCTGCCTGCTGTTCATCGAGTCGTTCTCCTTCGTCCGTCTGTCCGTCCTGCTATATATAACAGGCGAGTGGTCAGTCAGTTTGTCGCGCGGCTTTTTTAGTCGTTTCGCCGACCGCGTCCGGTATTTGAGGGAGTCTTGCGATTGGGGGGGCATCTTGTTCGGAGTCAGGGATTTTATGTATCTGCAATGGAGAAAGTATTCGGTTAATATTATGGGAATCGAAATGGCAAAAACTATGCCATAAATGTCAATAATGGGCCTAGAAATTACACAAATAGCACCAGAATTCTTCAAAGAAATAGCTAGAAATTATAAGATACCAATAATGATACCAGAATACTATAAAGTCAATAGTGGGCCTAAAACTGCCACTAATAGTACCAATAATGATACCAGAATACTATAAAGTCAATAGTGGGCCTAAAACTGCCACTAATAGTACCAATAATGATACCAGAATACTATAAAGTCAATAGTGGGCCTAAAACTGCCACTAATAGTACCAATAATGATACCAGAATACTATAAAGTCAATAGTGGGCCTAAAACTGCCACTAATAGTACCAATAATGATACCAGAATACTATAAAGTCAATAGTGGGCCCAAAAACTGCCACTAATAGTACCAATAATGATACCAGAATACTATAAAGTCAATAGTGGGCCTAAAACTGCCACTAATAGTACCAATAATGATACCAGAATACTATAAAGTCAATAGTGGGCCTAAAACTGCCACTAATAGTACCAATAATGATACCAGAATACTATAAAGTCAATAGTGGGCCTAAAACTGCCACTAATAGTACCAATAATGATACCAGAATACTATAAAGTCAATAGTGGGCCTAAAACTGCCACTAATAGTACCAATAATGATACCAGAATACTATAAAGTCAATAGTGGGCCTAAAACTGCCACTAATAGTACCAATAATGATACCAGAATACTATAAAGTCAATAGCGGGCCTAAAACTGCCACAATAGTATCAGAAAGCTACAAATGGCAGTGAAATGTACAAGTCACCCTAGAATGCTATAAATACAACTAATGGAACCAAAAATGGCACAAGAATGCTACAAATATTGTTAGTGGGCCTATAAATGCAACAAATGGAACAAGAACGCCACAAAAGTCATTAATTAATCTTAACACTCGCTTTTAAATCCCAGAAATGTCTCCAATTCTTTAAAATCCTAACCTGGTAGCTTCCTGCAACTCCTTAGTCAGCATCTCATTCTTCATCTTTAACGCGAGCAACTCTTGCCGCATCTGCAGTAGAGACACGTCGCCGGCGGGGCGCAGCAGCCGGTGCCTCAGGAGGCCCGCGGCGGAGGGCCGGGACGAAGGGGAGGCGTCCACCATTTTCTGTGGAACACGTATTTTGTAGAGCAACTTTTACACTTACGAAACCCTGTTTGGGGTCCAATATTCCCTGCGAATTACGAATGCAAGGTTGGAGAGGATACGGTAAGTTTATGGCTCATAGTACTCATTATGAACAACTTTTACTACGGAATCAACCCTGAATTCACTAAAAAAAATGTGTTCCGTAGGAAAATGTCAATGACAATTGATAAAATGTATGGAACAGGTGATTTCACTGGTTAACAAAATTTTAACTTTTTTTTGTCACACGAAAACTTATATCAAATTTTGAATGTACTAGGGCCACTAAACAATAATATGCGAATGAAAAAAAATTTACACGTCAGGTTTTCTTGTGACATCAAAACATATATTTTCTTAAAAAGTACAAACATAAGCTACATTTAGAGAAATTATTGCTTAATATAGAAAAAATACTGATGATTTTCGTAAATATTTGGCTTCTGGAAGGTCTTTTTTAAGTCTCCGACAATAATCTGCTAGCATTCCTGCGCTCCATTTCCCTTGATAGCGCTTCTCCATTAAGGAAATGTCCTGATGGAACCTCTCGCCTTGTTCGTCACTCACAGCACCCAAAACTGTAGTCCAAGCATGTTTACATGTTTAAGATGCATGTTTACGATGTAACAAACGTATATATGATATACAGTCGTTATATGAAGTTATTCAAAAAAAGACACGTATAGGTCAGAAATGAATATGTAGTGGTCACAAAAAAACCGGACGTGATTGAAACAAAATTATTATATATTGTTAATGAGGGTACACCAACATAAACAAAAATCATCACAAAGTTCGTGTGACAAAAACAGTGTTTACCAGTGTTTTTTTTTTCGCGAATTTCAAGTTGGTCCCATAGTAAAAGTTGTTCATAATGATGAGTACTATGAGCCCCTTTCGGCTTAGCATACCCTCTCCTTATAACCCCAACCAGCATATAATATTTTTTTTTACTTATTTGTTACAGTGGTTACAGTCGTTAATGGAAAATCACACCAGTGCGCGACGATTAAAGCGCAAAATACCCCAAGACCTAATCCAATCACAGTAATAAAAACTGTCTAAACAATGAGGATGTGACACAGGTCGCATACTGAGCGCGCCAGCGATAGCACCAACCAACATACTGCTGAATGTCCCAGGAAGGAGACAGATCGTAGTAAAATAGAAACATTAAAAAAAAAAAAAAAAAAAAAACTTATTTGTTACAGTGATCTTATTCGGAATTGGGGCGATGAGTCCCGCACTGGCGTCCCGCAAAGGGTGCATTGTGCGTTTCCCCTTGCCAGCGATTACCCGAGCCAACCCAGCTCCTTAAAATACCGGAGCGAGGCCCTGGGCCGCTGGCACAACTGCTCCAGTGGCAAAGATGGTATGATCGATGAAGAAGAATCTATATATGTACATAAATATAAAAATGTTATGTTGGTTTGTGTATGTTTCAAAAACTCAAAAAGTTCTGCACCGATCGAGCTGAAATTTTACCATGATATATAATCCGCATCAAGGATTGTTTTTGTCTATTTTTTTTATCCACAGCGAAGCGTAGCAGGGAACAGCTAGTACAGTATATTTTTTTACAACAATTGCCTTCAACAAAGTCAAACGCGTTGTTTTACGCGCCTGGCGTGTGCAGCCGCACTCGCGTCGCGCAAAAAAAAACGCAAGGTATATATGTTTCCCGCAGCCAAAGTGAAGGGTTTCTCCCCAAAGGGGGTTCGGGAATAACATTTGCCTTCAACCTTTCCTTCCACTTACTTTAAGCAGTTGATTGAACTCCCTAGTATATGAGTTGGGCAGGTCGGGCAGCTTCCCTTCTCTGTAGTCGTGCCACTGTTGCCCGTTCTTGGGCAAAGGACCTCCACCGGCCGCTTCAAATAGTGTCAACCCTGGAATTAAAAACAATTTACTAAAAACTTTATCTAGGTTTATTTAAAAATAATTAAATTAAATTAGTTAAAAAACTAAAAAAGCTTTGTTTAGTGTATTGTCATCGGTCCTCGATATATGTTTGAAAGAAGTCTGACCGTTAAAAGTGGGTCTAAAACGCGCCCAAAGGAGTTGGCTACTTACATACAGGTGAAACTAATAAAAGCGTGTTAAAAATTAGCTTCTATTGCATTGTCATCGGAGTTATACACATATGTATACCAAATTTCAGCTCAATCGGACATCGGGAAGTGGTTCAAAATTGAGTTGTAAGATTCCACCTGAACTGTCTAGGTTGGGGTTTTATTTATTTTATCATAGACCGCATCAATGCTTACCATCAGGAAAAATTGTGGTCAAACGCAAGCCTATCTTCAAATAATAAATGACTGGCTGTGAGATACAAACAGACGACACCAAAGTCTCGCCTTAACACTTTGACTGCGGTTAATTATTATTATTTATTAGGAAACACCAACAGTATATATATTAAAAATTACAAATAACATAATATAAAAAAAGAGTTCTGATATATATACCCTGTATGGGTGTTTACAACATTCTTAAATAATGGGTAGAACAATAAAAATAAATATTACAACTACCTACATTTTAAAATGAAATTTATACAACGATTACAAAAGGATAAAAATAAAAATAAATGGAAGATGACAGAGTACTATCTGTCAAAATGCTTAAAATTTATCTGTCAAAAATGTCAAAATGCTTATGACTAATAATCACATACGCTAGCCCAAGGCGCAGCTAATAGTCAAACGCGTTGTTTTACGCGCCTGGCGTGTGCAGCCGCACTCGCGTCGCGCAAACGAAAACGCAAGGTATGTGTTTCCCGCAGCCAAAGTGATGGGTGAACCCCCCAAAGGGGTTTCGCGACCCTAAAGGCCACTCACCTAATGAAAATATATCCGCTTTGGTGAGGTGCGTGAAGTCCTCCTGCAACACCTCGGTCGCCAGGTAGCGGCAGTCCCCCTCCTCGCGCGTGGGCGCCGACACGCACGTCACGTGGCCGAGGTCGCCTGCGGAACATGTTCATGTTAGTGTTTATATCTTCTTATATATAAAATTCTCGTGTCACAATGTTCGAAATGACGACGAACGGAACGGAACGACGAATGGAACAGACTGCCGGCTTCCTTGTTACCTGAGAGATACAATCTTGGGCTTTTCAAGGTCAGAGTGAATAGGTATCTTCTAAGTCTGCGTGCTTCATCTTCGACCACATCGTCGCTTACCATGAGGCGAGTTGGTGGTCAAATGCGGACTTGTTCACATTAAAAAAATAAAATGGAGCAGCTGACTTTTTTGCGGTTTCAGGGTTGTTCCCATAGTAAAAGTTGTTCATAATGATGAGTACTATGAGCCCTTTTCGGCTAACCTTACTTATTTCTTATAATCCAGTATTCAGTTTTATTACACCAAAATATCAATTAAAAAAAAGCAGTTCAAAAAACCTTGCCAAGATTTTGGCAAGGTTTGTTCGTACTCACCAATCTTATAAGTATTAGTTGTGTTGCCCGAGTGCGCGTCGTCCCCGTACCCGTCGTCCGAGTCGGGCTCCGCCTCGGGCCCGGGCTCCGACGCCGCGCGGGAACATATGAAGATGTTCGCCGGTTTCACGTCCATATGGACTAGTTGCTGCGAGTGGATGTAGCTGTGGGAAGAAATACAAGTTAAAAAAGTAATAAAAAGTAAAAAGTAATTAATAAAAACACCAAAAAACCGGCCAAGTGCGAGTCGGACTCACCAGCGAAGGGTTCTACCATTATCTATAAAAACAGCAAAAAAATATGTCTAGGAGCCCCCTTAAATATCTATTTTATTCTGTTTTTTAGTATTTGTTGTTATAGCGGCAACAGAAATGCATCATCTGTGAAAATATCAACAGTCTAACTATCACGGTTCATGAGATACAGCCTGGTGAGAGACGAACAGCGGAGTCTTAGTAATAGGGTCCTGTTTTACCCTTTGGGTACGGTACGGAACCCTAACAAGAGGACCATTTAGATACAACTCCGAGAGCAATGTCAAATAATGAGCAGACCCTACAGTGGTCAAGTAGGATATACACCTTACAATGGAGCCAAGTAGGGCACAGACCCTGAAACGGTCTCAAATAGAGTCGTAAACTATACAGATCATGATCATTCTCAATCTTTAATCCTCCCACTGCTGGGATACAGGTCTACCCTCGAAGGGTGATTAGGCCGTATTCCACCACGCTGGCTAAGAGCGGATTGGTAAGAAAAGCCAGTGGTATGTAAATTCGTACATAAGTTCTTAGACGGGTCTGCCCGTCACCTCAAGTATGGGATGCTGTTCTAACACTGAGCTACCACGGACTACAACTCTACAGAGACTCACGCTAATCCGGAAGCTATGTGCTGCAAAACGAGTAACAGCTCAGTCTCGGGCAGTGCTCCGTCCTTCTCCAAGCGTTGCTGTAACGAGCCTCCGTTGCAGTACTCATTCTGGATTATCATGTGGTCGTCTTCTGCCCACGCTGAGTAGTATCTGTGAGAAAAGGTGAGGATTTAATATCATCGGTGAAAGAAATATGATCAAAGAATACAAATAGTAAACAAAAATGTATAGTTACTAGCAACCTACCCCGACTTAGCACGAGTATGAAATATAGCCTATGTTACTCAGGAATAATGTAGCATTCTAATGGCGGGGTGCTAGGTCGGGTAACCTCCTCGTGGTGCACCCTGGGCAACAGCGTGCGGTAATACTGCAGCTTTTATGCAGTATTACCGCACGCTGGCAAATAACCCGACACGGTGGGCCCGTCCGCGTGTCCCTCTGACTGGCGGAGGGCACGGCGGATGGTGTGTGGTGGAGTGTGGAGCGTTGGAGGATACGGCGCTCCACGCTTGGCTGGTGGCAGCAATGCCACCAGGGGGGGTTTTCCTTGTGCTCCTCGCCGCGTGTGGGTCGCGGTCGGGAGTGCAAGGAAAGGAGGAGGGGATCGCTCGTTGCCGGGCGTGGTGAAAGCCATGCTCGGCGGCGAGAGATCGTGGCAGGCCGTGGTCTCCTTCTGCGAAGAGGTAATGTCGCAGAAGGGGCCGCGGGGCGGATCGGGGAGGACGACTCCCGCAGGATCCGCTCCGGCGCAGACGACGGGGAGGGAGGAGGGGGCGATCCGATCATCGCCTCCTTCCCTCTCCGTAGTGGGGCCACTGGCGGAGGGTCGGGGGGCTCTCCGCTGGCTTGCACCGGCTCCACACGTCTGGGGGCGGCCTTGGGTGACCAGGGCCGTCCCTCTCTTGACGCACGGAAGACGGGGCCGAAGGGCCGACCCTGGCTGAGGGTGGCGGAGACTCCGAAAGGGAACCCCGCTGCCCCCGGCCACAAGGGAATGAGGTCAACTTCCCAGTGGTTTTAGTGGGTATGCCGCCGCAGGGCGGAGACTCCCACATAACCCCGGCTCCCCCGGGTTAGGGGTATCCATAAAGGATTTCCACTGGGTCAACAAAAAAAAAAAAAAAAAAAGCATTCTAATGGCGGGGTGCTAGGTCGGGTAACCTCCACGTGGTGCACCCTGGGCAACAGCGTGCGGTAATACTGCAGCTTTCATGCAGTATTACCGCACGCTGGCAAATAACCCGACACGGTGGGCCCGTCCGCGTGTCCCTCTGACTAGCAGAGGGCACAGCGTGAAGGCTTGGACGGTGGCGTTGCTGCCACCAGGGGGGTTTTCCTTGTGCTCCTCGCCGCATGTGGGTTGCGGTCGGGAGTGCAAGGAAAGGTGGAGGGTGGACGCTGGAAGCGTGTGCCGCCCAATCCTATTTTATTACGTCCGTATGAATCTGCGTATCACGCTCACTACGGGATAAATTAAACAAAACCATCTCAAAATATTTGAGCTTGGCTCACGCATTTCCCCCAAACCAAAATTCAGGCAGGGCATTGTTTCCAGTGTAATTTCAGGGCAAACAGGAGATTAAACATCTTATATCTCAGGGTGACGAGCGCAGTTGTGCCACGCAGGAGCTTGAATTCTAACCGTTCAAAATTCTGGATGACGCAGACCTGTTATGGGCAAACGTGACGTTTGACATCAGGCGAGCGATTTGCTCGTGTCGTCACTTAATAGTTAAAAAATCGTTACCTACCGAACAACATTGGCATGTTTCCCCAGCGCCGCATGCGCGTACACTTCTCTCAAGGCCAGGCGCTCCGCCGCAGACCCCGCCACGGGCGTTATCGACCGTTTGAGTGCATATTCACACCCGTCGAGTCTGTTCACACACTTCGTGACGAGGCCGAACTCGCCGCGCCCGATCTCGCAGAGTTCGACGAATTCTTTCTTGTAGCGGGATATGTTCGATTCCTGGGGACAATTTTTTGTGCTATTAATAGAAAATAACACTTTATTTTTAACCAAATCTCGCGACAATTTATTATACTTACTGTTGATTCAAAATGTAAATATGGGTATTTATGTATAAATGTATGTTTTTTTTAAACTTTGAAAACTAATAGCCAAATGCGGTGTTTTACGCGCCTGGCGTGTGCAGCCGCACTCGCGTCACACAAAGGAAAACACAACCTATGTGTTTTTCGCAATCAAAGTGTTAAATTTACAACTGAATTTATTTTGTCATTTTGAGAATTGGTCATTTAATGCCTAAGCCCGCCAAAAATGGCTTTACATAGATAGATAATAAGGCTGTGACTCACTCGTAATCTCTTGGCGGGTTGCTCGGGCGTCGCGTCCCAGGTCGGCGTTTTGGACAAGGCTCGCTTCTTCTTGTTCAGAGCTTGGCCTGTGGAACGGTAGATATATTAATTACTGTACTTATTTTCTACAGTGGTTATCCAATTGTTTATTCAAATTACTAAACTTTATAAAAAACCAATTATGTACTTACATTAGTTACTTAAAAAGTAAAATGAATTAGTTACATAAACTTAGGGCCTGTACCCAACAGTGGGACTAAAAGATACGCTAAGCCGAAAAGGGCTCACAATTACAAACAACTTTTACTATGGGACCAACTCAAAATTCGCGAAAAAAAAAATCAGCTGTTCCATAGAAAAATGTCAATGACACTCGACAAAATGTACGGAACAGCTGATTTTTTTCCTGGTTGGTCTCATAGTAAAAGTTGTTCAAAATTATGATCACTATGTGCCATATTCGGCTTAGCGTACCCTTTTCTTAAATTAACTCACCATCCGGAGTAAAAGGGTTGATGTTAGCGCCGGGGCGGCGCGGCGCGAGGCGAGACTCGTCGATGTCGTCGGGCGGCAGGCTGCCGAGGGCGGAGTCCTCGTCCGACGGAGGGTGCAGGTGGTGGCTGGAGCCCGACGGCATATCTGTAGTACAAACACAAACGGTTATCTTAATTCTAAATGGGGGTGATACAACCTGCACCGAAATCCCGCTTGGGGCGTATTGTGTAATTGTGCATTGCTCCTAACTGCCAGCCTACCCAAACCAGCCAAGCTCCCTATACAAATGATTAATTTTAGGCATAATACATTTTTACTATAAAAACCCGAGGTTTCCAAATTATCTGCAGTCCGACTGTGTCGGATACAATATGAATTCAAATTGTAGCGTAGCTCATCTATGATCTGGTTTTATACCTATTATTGAGGCCACAAAAGAGTACAAAAAAAAATACAGCAGATAGACGGACGGCGGGGTCGGCGGTCTGTTTCTGCAGATAGACCTCAACTCCAGCATCAGAAATACCAAATAACATAAGAACAGGATTGGAATGAGATAAGATTAAAAAATACTACATCATAAGCAGCTGCAGACCGATGCTAGTAAATAATTTTAACTGAACTAGTTTGTAATTTACATAATTATTTTTACAAAAAAAAAAAAAAAACCGACTTCAAGAGACCGACTATTGAGTTATTCATCTATTTGTCGCGCACGTACTTAATGCAAATTTAAGACTTATATAGTTTTCTCATGGATACCATTATCAGAACTGGACTAAATTGAAATGGGACCACACGGGAAGCGTCAGCTTTCTAATAAAAAAAGAATCATCAAAATTGATTCACCCAGTCAAAAGTTATGAGGTACGAGTAACAAACATAATAAAAAGTAAATTTTAAAAATTTATTTTAAAAACACGCTTGTCATCGGTCCTCTGTATTATCTACAAAGTTTGAACGAAATCTGACAGTTTAGAGTGGGTCGAAATCGCGCCCAAAGGAGTCGGTTACAAACATACAAGTTAAGCTAATATAAAGCGTGTAAAAAAAAAACATAGTCGAATTGAGAACCTCCTTTTTTGAAGTCGGTTAAAAACTGTCTACTTTTCAATTTCCAAACATGCTTTTTAGGTAAAATCTTAGGTTGTTTTTGCCTAATTCCTTGGTAGTTTTTTATTCATGTGCATAGCTTTTTTTCCACTTACCCGACTGCAGGCTTATTTTAGGCGGTCGCAGCAGCCTCGACCTGGACGGGTGGTAGGACGGCGTCGAGCATTTCTCTATCAGCGTTTTGGGCGTATGCGGACTGTCGAATAACCTGCAATAGAAATTAATAAATGAAATGAATGAATATACATTATGAATAAAAAGCTGAAATAATTAATAGTTAAAAAAACTAAAAAACACGCTTTGTTTAGTGCATTGTCATCGGTCCTCGATATCTAAAAAGTTTGAACGAAATATGGCCGAAATAAGGACAAAATCGCGCCTAAAGGAGTCGATTACAAACATACAAGTGAAGCTAATAAAAAAGCGTTTCTGTAAGATAACGAGTGAAACCGCGCGGCGCAGTTTATTACAATAAATATTACAAAAGAATAATAATATAGTCAAAAGACACATGTGTCCATCTTCAGGTGTTCACACAATACAACTTGTCAATGTGTAGGTCTTTTGTTAGTGTGTGTGAGGGGTCGGATTTAACATTGTGAAGATCCTAAGGGAAGCTGAGATGTGTATAGAAAGATCTATTATTGCCCTTGGCTTTACCCGTTATTTCAAACTTTTTATTTATTTTATTTTATTTTTTTAACTCGCGTTTTCCGGGTTAAAAACTAACCTATATGTTAATATAGGATATAAGCTACTCTCGTACTAAATTTCATTTGAATCCGTTCAGCCGTTTTCGTGATTGCGTAAAGGTAAACTTCACATTTATTATGGATAGTAGGATTACAGTTTCAATCTTCTTCTCTATCAAAACTAGTAGTTCGTACCAAACTGAGACTTCGCGACCCTATATATTTATTTTTTTTATTATTATTATTCATTTATTTTATTTCAGCCCTTTGACTAATTTTGCTTATACGGGGTTATTCATAAAGGGTATGCTAAGCCGAAAACGGCTCATAGTACTCATCATTATGAACAACTTTTACTATGACACCAACCTGGAATTTGCGGATAAAAAAACAGCTGTTCCATACATTTTGACGAATTTCGGGTCGGTCCCATAGCAAAAGTTGTTCATAATGATGAGTACTATGAGCCCTTTTCGGCTTAGCATCCCCTTTATGAATAACCCTATATATCTTCAACCTTCTAAAATCTTTATAAATAAAAATCAGTTGCTGCACTTTAGTCAATAAAAACTCGAAAACAGCTGTTTTTATTGTTTTATTCACCACAAAACATGTGGTTTTGGAAGAAATAAGCAGATGATAATGTCCTATAATTATTAATTTCAACATTACATCTGCAGGTGAAAATTTAAATAAATTTGCGAGTTTTTCAATATCCTAAAGATACTCAACCATACTAAACTTCATACTAAGGGCCGCTTGCACAAGATTCCTTCTATAATTTTGTTTAGCTAAATACGTTTAAATATCTAAACACGTTTAGCACTAAATGCGTTTAAGATTGCCTTGCATAACGCGCTTCCCGCTCCTATTTAACTAAACGTTTTTAGCGCGACCCTTAATCACGTCTAGCGTTCCGTTCGACGCGCTAAACATTTTTTTCGTCAAACCATCGTCAAGCACGTTGAAATTTTTTGTAAATTCAAGAACTTTTGCTTGTCAATGTCAGATATCTCAGAAAATAATGACATAAGACATTGTGATTGTAAACAAATCGTGTTCACTTTAGTCTGTCTCGTGTTGTTTTCCGCTGTTTTCGTCCGTGATTTTTAATAATGTCTCTAAAAGTAAAATCAAGAACTCGTGCACCAAACTTTACGAAAGAACATCAAGTTTTGCTCTTTGAGGCTATGAAGCCTTACACCAGCATTATTGAATGCAAGCAGACCGACTCCGTCAAACAAGCCGACAAGCAAGTTTGTTGGACTAAAATAACAGAAATATTTAACGCAAACTCAGTTGGCCAACCAAGGACTACGGAAAATCTAATCGCTTGCTACAGGAACATAAAAAGTAAAATTAAAAAACAACAATCTGATGCAAAAATGTTACTAGTCGGTGAGTACCTACCCATTCATGTGCCACTAAGTTATCTCTACTAAATAAAGCATCGTATTTATTGTGTTTTCCATGTCATTTTAGATCAAGAAAAGAGAGGATCCCTAATTAGGGCTATTGAGGAAGATGGAGACGATTGGGAGAAAGTCGCCTCAGCATCAAACTGGAAGGATCCCCAACTTTGCGAGCAAGGGTTTATACAACTCAAAAAAGAAACCCAAAGAGAAGAAAATAAAAAGAAAAAAATTGTGATGGGAACAGGTAGCTATAAAAATATACATAGTTTTACTATTTGCTAAAACTTCGTTAGGAATAGTAATGTATCCATGTGGTATTTATTTAACATAATGCATGCAATCCATACTGTGCAAAACTAATTGCCGCTTCATAAAAGCGTGTGTGTCTTGATATTTAATTAAATCTAAAATTATAGGATTTTGAATGTCTCATATAATTGTTTTCAGGTGGGGGTCCTCATATGCCTGATGAAAGTTCAGAATTTTCCGGGATAAAAAAAATAATTAGTTCACAACTGGATGGAATGTACAGTACGTATGATGGAGATAGTATGTTGATGGCCCAGTATCAACAAACACTACCCTTGGTTGAACGAAGAGTGCCTATAGAAGCATCATTTCTTGAATGTACAGGTAATTAAAAAAAATTATAGCACATATCTTCTTTGCTCTGTGCACTTTTAATTAGCGAGCAACAGTTTTTGTTGCTACACATTGTTGCTCTGGTGGACCTGATAACTAACATTGTATTCATTTATAGATAATCTGGAAGCTATTACAGACCTGAATATTGTTGACAACAAAGGGCAGCCTCTACTTCCTTGCAATGGTAATATATTATTATTTATCAACACATTATATCATTGAGAAGGTTAATAAAAAAAATGCATTAATTCACAGATAATCAAGATACAATTGTAGAGCTGGAAAAAACACCACAACTTAAATCAAGAGTGGACATTCTTCGCAAAAAAAAAGAGCCTGCACTTTCTCACAATGGTAAAATATTTTAAATAATTTATGCTTTACACTCATCATTCCGACTAAGCTTCCTTGTGTCGGGAATGCCACGGAACATACACAAAAAAACCACATGTATAACTAACACCGAGACCCAGTGGTGATATCATTCAAAAATCTGCTCCGTATGGACTACAAACCCGGGACAACCACATTACTACATGAGCCACCAATCACCATACACTTTATTTTGTAAGGTTAATCATTCTAATCAGTTTATTTTGTCTGTTACAGGATCTGCCACATGCAAAAAGCCACAGCTTAACGACAGTTTCATTGCCCTTTCGGAAGCTAAACTCGAGTTAGTAAAATTACAAAAAAATGCAGCAGAAATGGACATAGCCTTCAAAAAAAAAATGCAGGAAATACAAATGGAAGACCTTATAAAAGAAAATATTTTTAAAGAAAAAATGAGAGAAAAAGAGCTTGAGCTAATGGAATTAAAAATACAGAATGCTAAAAAACTTTAATTATTATAACATTATTTTAATCATAATAAAAAATTGTAAATTGATTTGATTTTATTGTCTACTACTATTTTAGTTGCCTAATCAGTGGTTTTAAAGAAAATTGATCTTTTAAAATTGAAAATATATATTTTACATAGGTACATAACATAACATTACAAATGTTCGAAGTAATTTTCTATCAACATTCTCCTTTCTAAGTTGCGACTGCCTCTTTGTTGTAGAACAACTGATGTCTGGTTATCATGTACTTGTGGGTATTCTAGATCTTCAGAAATTTCTTCTTCATTTTGGGACAATGCCAGATTATGCAACACTGCAGTAGCCACAATTATCCCTGGTACCCTATGGAGGTGTACATTAATACCCCGTGACAAGATAGGAAACCTTCGCTTCCAGACACCGAAAGCTCTTTCCACTACATTTCTTGTTTTTATTTGTGACTCTTGATAGAGATTTTCTCCTCTGGTGCTTGGACTTCCATCGGGTAGTGGAGTCATCAAGAATTTGGTTTGAGCATATCCGCTATCACCTAATAAATGCTTATTGGGATATTTGCCCTGGACAAAATCTCGCTTTATGGCACAGTTATCCCATATATTTGAGTCATGTGCAGAACCATGCCACCTTGCCACCACATCTAAAAATTTTAGATTTGCTGCTGCTACACATTGTGTGTTTATAGAAAAATATCCTTTTCTATTTCTATATATTTCTGCATTTTCGCCCCCAGGAGATATGATTCGTACATGTGTACAATCTATGGCTCCAAGCACTCGAGGGAATTTCGCTATTTGGTGAAATTCTGTAGTTATTTCTTTTTGTTGTTCTTCAGAACTTGGAAATACTATGTATTTTCGTCCCAATCTTGCAATAGCATGAGTGACACGATGCACAATTCTGCAAGCTGTTGACTCGTGAACCCCAATCATATCGCCGCATGTTATTAGTTGGCTACCGGTGGCATAAAAGCGCAAGGTGCAAAGAAGCTGATTTATTGGTGTCACAGTGGTCACTCTGAAACAAATAAAAAATGTTTTATTAGATAAATAGGAATGCTTAGGTTATCTCTGATTTGGCAGTTATCACAATGTACCACAGAATTTTGCCTTAAAAGGCTCTCAGGCAGGCCTCGTTATGTATCTATAGTGTGTGTACCCTGAGTAATACAAAATCATACAAAATATGTTAGAATAGGTAAAACTTTACCTGCTTATTCTGTATTCCAGCTGCGTCTCTATTTGATGCAGTAAAATCATTGTTGTAGCTTTTGATAAGCGAAATCGCCTTCGAAATTTGTTTTCTGAGAGATCCTCGAACAAACTTGATCTCGGAAACAATTGTCTTGGTACTACGGGTCGACATAAGTACGTTACTATTTCTTCGTCATCATCTGATAATTCCCACAAATCCATCGCAATAAATTTTATTGAAGAAAAACACTGTCACAAATCACCACGAGCTGTACGCAACGCAAAATTTTAAGGAACAAATAAATGTATCGCTGTTCTTTCTGTCAGCTGAACATCCAAAATGGCGCTAAACGTATTTACGCATCGCTAAATGCCCATTTTGGAGAGTTTAATTTTGACAGTTCGCTAAACGTGTTTAGGGACAAATTTTGCATTGTGCAAGAGACTAATCATGATTAGTACTCTAAATACAATTAGCGCGCCACTAATTGTGTTTAAGAATTCTTGTGCAAGCGGCCCTAAATTTATATCAAATTCAGGTAAGGTCTTAAATTACGCTGCAAATTCAACCATAACTTGTTAACAATAGAGGCTATTTTAGAACATTCATTTATTCTATGTAGTATTTTTGACACAGATCAAGCATAGCTCTATATTCGAGTATATTCAAGCAAATATGCGCCTTAGAATATGGTGATAAGGTATATTTTGGCCTGTTTTCTCGAGACAAGGAGTATGTCTGGGCATTTCAGTGTTTTCAAGCAAATATGTACCATAGTGAGTGGTCATAAGGTACACTTTGGCCTGTTTTCTCGACACAATGAGCATGTCTTGATACTTCAGTGTTTTCAAGCAAATATGCGCCTTAGTTGATAGCAATAAGGTAGTCTTTGGCTTGTTTTTAAACTCAAGGTGTTGCGGTCGTATTTTTTTCGCGGCAGATGCCAGCTGATCCGTCATCATGTGTTTTGTTGTTATTGTCCGTCTGTAACTGTAGTGTAACAGATTCGTAACGATATTTCGTGAAAGGAGAAAGTATTGGCACAAAACATACCAAATTCCATCCAAATCCATTCAGCCGTTTTTGAGCAACAAACACACAAACTTTGACATCCTAATAAATATTATAAACGCGAAAGTTTGTAAGAATGTATGGATGTGTTTGTTTGTATGTTTGTTTGTCTTTCACGCAAAAACGGCTGAACGGATTTACATGAATGTTACGCAAAAAAGTATGTATAAATTTGTATGAAAGGTATAACCTTCTCTTTAATTACTAATCCCTACTAATATTATAAATCTGAATGTAAGTTTGTTTGTTACGCTTTCACGCGAAACCTACTTAACCGATCATCATGAAACTTTGTACACATATTCTTGGAGGTATTAGAAGTGAAGAGACATAGGAAATAAAATAAAGGAATAAAGAGCGGGCTCTTTTTCCGCAACTAGGCCGGTAATCGGCCCTTTTTGCGTGACATAATGCGGGTTTCCTCACGATGTTTTCCTTCACCGAAAAGCCAGTGGTATGTAAATTCGTACATAAGTCCTAAAGAACTCATTGGTACGAGTCGGGGTTTGAACCCGCCACCTCAAGAATGCGAAGCGTCGGTTCTCCCACTGAGCTACCACGGCTCAAGTGACATAGGATACTTTTTATCCGGGAAAACGCGGGTGAAACCGCGGTGCGTGCTAGTTATTAATGACTTGACGAAGGAATGAACCAATATTGTAATGAGGTCAATTAGTATCTAAATCATTGAGGTGATACTTAGATTAGTAATCAATTTTTAATTGAATTTTGTCATTTTCCTAATTGTTCTTCTTTTTAACCGACTTCAAAAAAGGAGGAGGTTATCAATTCGTCTGTATGTTTATTTTTTTTTAATTTTTTTTTTTTGTTTGTTACCTCATAACTTTTGACTGGGTGAAGCGATTTTGATGATTCTTTTTTTATTAGAAAGCTGACGCTTCCCATTTGGTCCCATTTCAATTTAGTCCAGTTCTGATAATGGTATCCATGAGAAAACCATATAAGTCTTAACACTTTCACAGTCCACCTTACAAAAACAAAATCTAGTCCCTCGAGTCCACTCCACTATTCATTGTGCATGCATTCATTATCCCATGCATCCTTTTGGATACATGGACTCCACGATAACCCTGTTTTTGTATCCATGTGGATACCGTGGACTGTGAAAGTGTTAAATTTACATTAGGTATGTGCGTGACAAATAGATGAATAACTCAATAGTCGGGCTTTTGAAGTCGGTTTTTGTTTTGTAAAAATAATGTTCTTGTGTACTAAAACATTATTATTCAAATTAACAACTAGACACTTTTTTATTATTTTTGTAATAGCTATTTAGTTATTATTTTTCTATTATGTACTAGCTGCACCCGGCGGTTTCACTCTCTGTTTTTTTTTTACTTTTACACCGTCCCTGAACTTCCACAAATATTTCAAGATCAAAATTAGTGAAATCGGTTAAAGATAAAGAGAGGGCTCTTTTTCCGCAACTAGGCCGGTAATCGGCCCTTTTTGCGTGACATATGCGGGTTTCCTCACGATGTTTTCCTTCACCGAAAAGCCAGTGGTATGTAAATTCGTACATAAGTCCTAAAGAACTCATTGGTACGAGTCGGGGTTTGAACCCGCCACCTCTAGAATGCGAAGCGTCGGTTCTCCCACTGAGCTACCACGGCTGCCAGTGAAATCGGTTAAACCATTCCCGAGTTTTAGCCAGACAAACAAACAAAAATTCATTTTTATATACAAGATAAGAGAAAAAGATTTCTTGTTTTTTACTATTGCATGCCTTGACATTGTGGTAAGTACAAGAAGTAGTTATCAATAAATAAACAAAATGAAAGAGTTATTGTGAAGAACATATTTTACTACGGAACGGAGAATATGTTCATAAAAACCATTCTATTTAGGACTGTTGTCCTTCCACTTTCACTTCATAGCTGTATTTTGTCTGTAACTGGTCAGACAAGGTCATTTAACCTAGTTTTTAGGGTTCACTAGTACAACAACAAATCTTGATTATTATTAACATTTTATAAGATCATTGTTTGTTTGTCAAATCTAGATCACAGCATTGTGACTTCTATGTTTATGAACCAAAAAGAACATGAAAATTTGTCACAAGTCAAGCAAAGAAACAGCTATACCATCTTTTCTTGAATCCATTCAAGCTATTTTTGACCTGTAAATTGGTTGTAGATAAATCTAGTCTGAATTTTTAGTGCCCAAGCTATGATATTTAGGTATCTATTTTAATTTGTGAGATATATTACAGGGACTGACCTTATTATTTCTCAACTATTCAATATACAGGGTTATTCATAAAGGATATGCTAAGCCGAAAAGGGCTCATTGTACTCATCATTATGAACAACTTTTACTATGGGACCAACTCGAAATTCACGAAAAAAAAAACAGCTGTTTCATAGAAAAATGTCAAATACACTCTACAAAATGTATAGAACAGCTGATTTTTTTTCGCGAATTTCGGGTTTGTCCCATAGTAAAGGTTGTTCATAATGAGCCCTTTTCGACTTAGAATACCCTTTATGAATAACCCTATAGAAACTAGTAATTCTCTATGTTGACAGATCTCTCTAGAAATTGCCAAGCATGAAACAAACTGCAATTATTTAAGATGATTTCAGAGCTCATGCCCTGACCCTAGCAAAGACTCTCTTCACAAGTGATGTTCTCCTGGTACTTCTCTACCAAGTTGCATCTTAAAAAGTGTTATTTTGTGATGATACATATTTAGTTAAATCCATGCATCATTAGAACATTCGGGAATGTCTACAGAACCCTATCATTAGCATGTCTTGACTTGCTTTAGACAGCTTAAACCAATTATTATTAGCCACTGGACATGCCAAATTGGTTGTATACTGGGAATAGTGACAGCCAAAAACATGTTGATACACGTTTGAAATGAGATGTGACTTGTTTTCAGTTTAAATTAACACTTTGACTGGAGCCGTGGTAGCTCAGTGGGAGAACCGCCGCTTCGCATTCTTGAGGTGGCGGGTTCAAACCCCGACTCGTACCAATGAGTTCTTTAGGACTTATGTACGAATTTACATACCACTGGCTTTTCGGTGAAGGAAAACATCGTGAGGAAACCTGCATATATGTAGTTCACGCAAAAAGGGCCGATTACCGGCCTAGTTGCGGAAAAAGAGCCCGCCCTTTATCCTTTAACACTTTGACTGCGGCTAATAATCACATGCACTAGCCCCAGGTGCGGCTAATAGTCAAACGCGTTGTATTTTATGTTGTAGCCGCACTCACATCGCGCAAAGGAAAACACAAGGTGTGCGTTTCCCGCAGCCAAAGTGTTAAGATATGATATTAGTGAATGTGTAGCAGGGTAAGGTTACCGTCTGAAATTGGTTATTTATTGCAAAAATTGGGTCAGATTTTATATTCAATTTAGAACAATATGATACAGAGGAGACTAGAGTCGCCACTGGATTGGATGAACTGGCTTTGGTATCACCAATCACAACATCTTTGCCACTGAAGCAGTTGTGAGACAGTGTGAAACAGTTGCGGCCCAGAGCCTCTCTCCGTAATTTTAAGGAGCTGGGTTGGCTCAGGTAATCGCTGGCGAGGTGGAAAGTACAATGAACCCTTTGTGGGACCTATCACCCCCATTCCGAATAAGAATATGAACAATACTGGAATCTTCTAGAAGTTTTTGAATTAGAATTTTCTGGAACTTTCTGGATCCTAAGCTGTGAAACTTCACCCTGCGACAGACGTTTTGAGGTCTTAGTGTCAGAATGCTCTTGCCATACTCGTACCATTAGAAGAACAAATTAATAATTAGTATGACAGATGTTGGAAGACTTTTTCAATGTCATTATGCCGCATTTTGACCGATTTTGGCTTGTTTCCAGAAAACCAACGGTTTGAATATTCTATTTGTGGAAGAAATCCAAGAGTTTTCAATTAATTTGAAGAGTGAGAAGAGAAATAAGATTTTGATGCTATTTTCAACAACTTCAGTCATCAAAAAGTTATATGTTATTTGCTATGTGGCATAAATTATGCAAGTATTTTGACATTCTCGTGTCCCTGACATTTAACAAGCGTCGCTACATAACTGTATACGGTTAATTCAATGATTACATAATTGAAATGAAAAGAATCTTCATCTCTAAGGGATACAATCATCTAATAGTTACAATGTTATTAGTGTTTTTGTCGATAACATGAATAAAGATGCGTTGGGGTGAGAAAATACTGGATGTAGACCTTGTTTAGGCATAGCGTGGTGTTTTCTGATGCAGTATTCTTAGGAGAAAGTAGGTAAGCTTACCTGAGAGCCCTAACTCTCCTGTAGGGCGGACTTTGAGACGCCGGCGCCGGTGCAGCGTCTCTGAGTCCATCGTCATCATCCACACTGCTAAAATCCAGCTTTCTAGGCACCATAGACGCCGGTATAGGACTCAAATTGCCCGTAAATATGTGGAAAGGGTCAGACATTTCACAGGAAGTTTCAACAGACAATTCAGACGAGTTGTGTTTATTCTCGAAACTGCTTCTCATTTGATGCCAGTCCGTCATGTTTGTTAGCACATTTAATACACTTTTATCACAAAACAATCACTTGATTTCGTTAATAAACTCTATCACAAAGCGCACTTTCACGAATACAATCGTTATGGCGGATGACGCATAGCACCTGTTTAACGGTTCGACCAATCAGAGCGCGGTAAATAGCCGGTAGAAGAAATATTCAAATTCTATTGGCTGCCACGTAGAACGAAAGTAAGCATGGCGGCTCTATGCCTGTCATTGGTAAATCATGGCTGCGTTCACAATTATATGTGAATGAAATGAATGAAAAATTTACAGAGTAAAAATTAAAATAGTGTGTATCTAACTTTTTATTTCCATTTTTATTTCATTAAAAATTAGTACCCTTTGACTGTTAGAACAAAATGACAGTGACGTTGACATTTTCGGCCATCGATTTTGATTAATTTCCGAATTTGACGACATTGACATAATTCTCGTTGTTTTGGAGTTTTGTCTGAAATCCGTATAATTGTCTAATTTGCAGATTTCTGCAAACACTATTTATTAAAACGATTACTTAGTGCTACGTTACTGTGATGATTAGAAATACAGACGGAAATCTAAATTCAGTAATTCATAGTTAATGATATCCTAAATCGAAAATGGCTCTCTTAACTTGGATAAAACTTAGCGTATTTCTGTGTCTACCTTACATAAGTTCGCAACAAAATATATCCCGAGACGAAATCATATTTAACTACAATAATACGTAAGTATATCTACTAATTAATCTGCTATACGGTTCAATTGTCTATAATCGACGCGCTCATTATTTCTAAAACTGAAAAAAAATACAATTTAACAGGTATTTTCCTAGTGCACAAGTACAAACAGTTCATATCAATATAGTTAGTTCGTTTACCCGTAAATCGTAAGTGACTCATAACTCAGGCAATTAAAATCGATAAGGAACAGTAACCTCATTTTTTGCTACCTTCACTTGAAATAAACAAAGAATCATAGGTCCTTGAAGTAGCTACCTCCCTCACTTACTTCTCACCTCACCTCACTTTAACTACCCAGCTATTGTCATACCTACATAAATAGGTAAAACTTAAAAACCTTCTATTGTGACTATCTTAAATATATAAATTACGTGTCACGTTGTTTGTCCGCTATAGAGTCCTAAACGACTTAACCGATTTCAATCAAATTTGCACACCGTGTGCAGTTTGATCTAACTTAACAGATAGGATAGCTCACATCTCAATTTATAGTGTCTACCCGTGCGAAGCCGGGACTGGCCGCTAGTTAAGTATTAAAACCAATAGGTACTTATGTATATTACATTGTTTAAACAGGGTTATTAGGAAAAGGTCTGCTAAGCCGAAAATGGATGATAGTACCCATTATTATAAATAACTTCTACTATGAGGCCAACCTTAAAATCACGAAAAAAAACAGGTGTTCCATACACTGTCATTACTAACAAAGTGTCATTGCCTTTTTTTGGAACAGCTGGTTTTTGTTTGCGATATCCAGTTTGGTCCCATATTTAACTCTTTGACTGCAACTAATAATCAAAGCGCTAGCCCCAGGCGCGGCTAATAGTCAAACACATTGTATTTTACGCGCCTGGTGTGTGCAGCCACACTCGCGTCGCGCAAAGGAAAACACAAGATATGTGTTTCCCGCAGCCAAAGTGTTGAAGTTATTCATAATGATGAGTACTATAAGACCTTTTCATCTTAGACTACCCTTCCTTACGACCCTGTATTCATTGTTTATATGATAAGAACTAGTACAACCCGGTCACAATATCTGTGCACCTGACCTCGTGCTAGCAACTCAATTTTGAGCCACTTCCCGATGTTCGATTGTATTATTATCAGATCAATCGTCACAAAATACAGATGTTAATAAGTATACCAAATTTCAGCTCAATCGAACATCGGGAAGTGGCTCAAAATTGAGTTGCTAGCACAAGGTCAGGTGCACAGATATTGTGACCAGGCTATAGGTTATGAACACAAATAAATAACTAGTCCCAATGAAAACTAACTGCGTTCAAGACTATTTTTAGCCAATGTAAACAAAGAGTGATTAACCAGTGGGGTTTAATGTATGACCTTACGGCATATTGGTACCTTCTACATGCTCCATTGTAGACTGCATTGTTGCTTACCGTCAGGCAAGATGGCAGTCAAACGCAAGTCTATCTTCTTCTTAAATATAAAAATGAATCGCTGTTTGTTTATCTGGCTAAAGCTCTAGAATGATGGACCAATTTCGTTAATTTTGATCTTGTAATAATTCTGGAAGTTTAGGGTATAAAAGTAAAAAAAAGCGGGTGAAACCACCGGGTGCAGTTAGTCATAGTAATTAAAGTAAAATTAATCTAACTTAAGCTCTAATTCTACTATTCTATTCTATGCTGCATCATAGACCGCATTATTGCTTTTTCAGAGATGAAAAGCAGGAATGATAATAATAATAAAAGTAACCCATGTCTCTGTCTGTACTTCTGACTATATGCATTTTAAACAAGAAAGAAACTCACTTTTTCATATCTTTTTTTAAACATTTATTTATTTATACATTTATCTGAAATAATTTTTTTTTTTTCTATTATTTAAGAAGTGTCAAAAGAACATTTCTTAATAAAATTACAATCTAGCC
This sequence comes from Alcis repandata, assembly GCA_949125135.1. Classification (NCBI taxonomy): domain Eukaryota; kingdom Metazoa; phylum Arthropoda; class Insecta; order Lepidoptera; family Geometridae; genus Alcis; species Alcis repandata. The sequence continues at coordinate 1,794,050 of OX421251.1, forward strand.
TCAGGCTAATATGTAATTTAAATCTAACTTAAATTTCTAGGTAACTAATTACTAAGAATGTGTCCATTAACACTTTTCTTATTGTTTCTATTAAGGCGAAGACACAATGTTCACGTGTTCTCTACACTTTACACTTTCACTATAATCACTACTTATGACCAACACTACACTAGCTCGAACGGTTAATATATATATAAATGAATTGAATAAATTTAACTCCACACACAGAAGTCTGATTTTTTACAAAATGTGGAACTTATACATTTTTTCAATTTGCTTTTGCATTTATAAAATTAGTTAGGATTTCACAATTTGTATATACTTTTTGCAGGTACATGTACAATGTGTTATATACTGTCAGCGTGGACAAGCACACCGAGTACATAATGGAGTTTGCTGGGGTATGTAATATTAGCTAAAACTCACCGTTTTACGTACTATTTTCTAGTTTCTAGTTTCACAACAATATATAGGGTTATTCATAAAGGGTATGCTAAGCCGAAAATGGCTCATAGTACTCATCATCATGAACAACTTTTACTATGGGACCAACCCGAAATTCGCGAAAAAAAAATCAGCTGTTCCATAGAAAAATGTCAATGACACTCGACAAAATGTATGGAACAGCTGATTTTTTTTTCGCGAATTTCGGGTTGGTCCCATAGTAAAAGTTGTTCATAATGATGAGTACTATGAGCCCTTTCCGGCTTAGCATACCCATGAATAACCCTGTATTTTAAGAAAGACCAAACTAGACCCAGAGCCTCTAGTATTTCAAAGTAGATTGACTAATAAGCCTTGCTCTGCAGGAATGAATAAGTTATAGATGTAATATAATTTAGTCTCTAAAACAATACCCTCAAGGTTGAAGAGAATATCTGGTTTCTGGCACATATACCATTTTCAGGACCGAGGACATGCGGAGAATGATTTCGACGCGCCGGCTCGCGTGACGGTTGCGAGCGACTTCGCTAACAGGACGTATCCACTGTTCATCACGGCTCGACAGCAGAAAGGTACTATTCTGCCCTCGTGAGCCCAAGAGCAGTATCTCAAAAAAATCCTGTTTCTTACGCATCAGATCATCAGATGCGTGATTTTTCAGAAATCAATTTTTTTTGAGATACTTTTTTTTATTCGGTAATAGGCTTGCATTTGACCGCCATCTTGCCTGATGGTAAGCAACGATACTGTCTACGATGGAGCATGCTTGCCTAGAAGAAACCGATTCACTCGCGACTTGAAGACACCTAGATTATATCTATCGGGAAACACCCACTCAGGCAAAGCGTTCCACACCCTAGCGGTTCGCACAATAAAGGTGGAATCATACTGATCTTGGGCTCATTAGGGCAGTATTGCTTATTGAAGCGTACTTGAAGACAAGGTATCTTAAAAACAAGCTTTTATTACATTGTCATTGGAGTTACACCGGTACAGCAAATTTTAGCTCAATCGGGAATCGGGAACTGGTTCAAAATTCAGTAGCAAGATTTTAACCAAAAAACAACCAAAGCAGCAACAGACAAGGCAAGCTAACATAAATAAAAGCTTGTCAAAACTTAGTTTATTTACAAAAAACAACTCACCCACAACAAACATAAAAATTAGCTGTGACATCCAGACAGACAGAAACTGGAGTCTCACCATATGGGATACATATCTGACATAATGATGTGTTAGTTAACCCTAAAAATCCTAATTTCTTTACACAAAACTCACACACTAACCTGTTTGGCTCAGCGGTAGTATATCCGCCTTATAAGCCAGAGGATCCGGGTTCGAGTCCCGGCCGGCCGGATGTTTGAATGATAAATTCTATGTCTGGGTGTTACTTGTCCTTGTCTTTGTGTGTTCCATGGCCTCCCCGACACGGTGTCCTAGTCGGGAGCTATGAGCTATAAACGTTTATTTACAACAAACATAAAAACTCAGTTTCTTCCCAATAAACTCACACTCCATCCTAAACTCCTAAACCCAAACTTGTCACAAAATCACACTCCACACTTCCGCAGGTGTATTCTCCTGGCAGCTCCCTATGCTGGTCCAGACGCCGGTCAGCCTGGAGCAGTTCTCCAACATCTCCCGGACGCTGTGCCCGCACAACAACCTCTTCGCTGAGGACCAGGACACCTGCGGTGAATGATTTGAATTAAAACTATACTTAACGCTGATGAGGTTGTGTGGAGAGGCTGTAAGGTTGAAAGGAGGACATTGTAGATTAATATACAGAATATTCTGCAATTCTGTTTATTCATTATTAGTGTAGTTTTCTTTATAGATGGTTAAAAGAAAAGGGTATACTAAGCGCTCATGGCTTTTTATTGGTTTTTAGAACTTTTACTATGGGACCAACCCTTAGAGCCGTGGTAGCTCAGTGGGAGAACCGCCGCTTCGCATTCTTAAGGTGGCGGGTTCAAACCCCGACTCGTACCAATGAGTTCTTTAGGACTTATGTACGAATTTACATACCACTGGCTTTTCGGTGAAGGAAAACATCGTGAGGAAACCTGCATATGTAGTTCACGCAAAAAGGGCCGATTACCGGCCTAGTTGCGGAAAAAGAGCCCGCTCTTTATCTTTATCTTATGGGACCAACCCGAAATTCTCGAAAAAATTAGCTGTTCCATACATTTTGTCGGATGTCGTTGACATTTTTATATGGAACAGCTGACCTTTTTCTCGCGAATTCCGGATCGGTCCCTTAGTAAAAGTTGTTCCTTATAATGAGTACTATGAGCCTTTTTCGGCTTAGCATACCTTTTCCGTATAACCCTCAATAGAGAAAACTACACAAAAAATAAACAAATAGCTCATTTTTCTCACAGTTTTAATGTATCAATGTAACAGTTGTAAAATGTATTTAGTAAGAGTCCTTTATAATGATGACTACAGGGAGGTCCTTTCAGCTTAATAACCTTTACGTATAACCTTCCATACTTTTTAATGCAATAAGTCTTGTACCTGAACTTTTACCATTTTGAAACACAGTAATATTTGCACAATACTGCTTGTCAGTCCAATAACTGGCAAGGGGTACTTTCCCGGACAGACTACGAAACAGTCTTGCCATATACAAAACCATTTGCACAAAATCATTTCAAATTAAGCTCACGTAGAACACCTGAAATTCCCTCCCAGATTTTAATTTCTATTTCTCTTTTTGTTCACGCCTCCTTAGCCAATGGGAAGTGGATAAAAGTCTACTGTCGCCCCTTAATACGTAAATAAAAACATAATTAATTTTATCGAAAAACATTTTTTTTACTGGCAACACGAATAGTAGAAATTTTTCTTCCAGATGTGTCAACACTGAACACCCCAATAGTCCATTTGACGTCGTCATCGCCAGTACCAATCGAAGTGACGATAAAAGTTGAAATAGTAGAAAATTTCTACATAAAATTAAATTCTACCATGAATCTCACAAGCACGCCGAGTCAACCGATGTATTATTTCTACCCTTTTGACCAAAATAAAAATAAATTGGTAGATTTAAAAACGCAAAATTTAAAGCGGAAACACATGTGTAATGAGGAACTAAATGACTCGGAACACAGTAAATTAAAGAGTTACTACGAAGAAATGAACTTGTATAAACAGACGGGGTGGCTGGCTAGACCGAAAAGCGTGATTCTGATGATAGAGTCAGATGATGATATATGTGCTGTGGTTTCTATACAAAATTTCTCGGTAAGTGAATAACTTTTATGTATAATGTAATATTTCTGTTATTATTTTTATCGCGAATAATTCCGCTTTGACCACCAACTCGCCTGATGGTACGCGACAAGTTGGTCGAAGATACAATAATAATATAAAGAAATAGTTTTACTTACGCCAAAACCAAATTTAAAAATATGAAAAATGTTAATGCCAAAATGTATCTTTTCCAAAGTGTTTTTTTTAAACTGTTTCACGCTTTTATTAGTTTCACCTGTATGTTTGTAAGCGTCCCTTTTGGACTCGATTTTGCCCTACTTTGAACGATCAGATTTAATTCAAACTTTATACACCTGTCAAAGATTTATGACAATGCGTGTTTTTTAGTTTTTGAAACTATTTTGTTTTCGTATCTTTTTAACCGACTTCAAAAAAGGAGGAGGTTATCAATTCGTCTTAATGTTTATTTTTTTTTTATTATTATTATATTTTTTTTTTTGTTTTTTATGTTTGTTACCTCATAACTTTTGACTGGGTGAATCGATTTTGATAATTCTTTTTTTATTAGAAAGCTGACGCTTCCCATTTGGTCCCATTTCAATTTAGTCCAGTTCTGATAATGGCATCCATGAGAAAACCATATAAGTCTTAAATTAGCATTAAGTACGTGCGCGACAAATAGATGAATAACTCAATAGTCGGTCATTTGAAGTCGGTTTTTGTTTTTTGTTTTGTAAAAATAATGTTCTTGTTCTAAAAGGGTTTTAAACTTTTTCCTTGTTTCAGTGCCCAGTATTCGACAATGAAAGAGATATACTGTACGATGGATATTATCTCACTATGACGAGAAGAGGGGGAATCACCCTTACTGTAAGTAGGAAACTAGAAAAAATGCAAAACTGGCTTCCTTATCCTAGAAAAAATTTAAAATAAAGACTAAAATATTTTGAGAAATTAGCCTGTTTAGCAAAAAGTGTGGCGTCTAAAAATCTTTTCACTGTTTGGGATCGTCCATTGATCACGTGAGGCTCGAGGGGGGGGGTGGGGGCATTTGGAAAATATCACAAGTGACGGGGTGTAGAGAAATATCACGTGTATTTATTATTTCGTTAAACGTGAAATAAAGACAATTTGTACCAAAAAAATACACGTGATATTTGCGGGGAGAGGGGGGGACGGGGGGGTAATTAATAACCTCACCCTGTATTACCAGGGGGTGGGAAAGGAGGGGATGAAAAAGTTGCTAAAAACATCACCTGATTGGACGACCCCTACCAGGGGGTGGGGAAGTAGGGGATTAAAAAGTTGCTAAAAACATCACGTGATTGGACGACCCCTTCTTACAAACATTTTTTTCAAATTAGTTTTGAACACATTAAGCAGTTTTTTGTTTTATAACTTTTGACTGATTTTTTTATTCGTTATGAACATTTTCAGCGTTTTTTTGTTTATTTTAATAACTTTTGTCAATTTTCAGCAAGACACGTTCCCCCTAGGTTTCTACATAGTGTTTATAGTTAAAACCTCTGACGAGGCTTGCACGGACAGCCCTGTAAACGGGACCGTGGCGCCCTCTGTGGCCCAGTACTTCGGGTGGAGTGAGAAGCAGTATGTCGAGGTGGGGGGCGAGGGGAGGGTGAAGAAGTTTAGGTGAGTTTTGGAAAGTATAGTTAGTTAGAAAAAGTAAATGTCAGAAAAAAAAAATTCGCAAAAATATTTTTTTTTAAATTTGTTATGGAGTTTACAATTTTAAAAATGGATAGGGTATGCTAAGCCGAAAATGAGCTTGTATTTAGTAGTCGTTTTGTGAACAACTTTTACTATAGTACCTTGAAATTGAGTGAAAAATCAGCTGTTCCATACATTATGTAGTGTCATAGACATTTTTCTATAGAACAACTGATATCTTTTCGATTTCAGGGTTGATCCCGTAGTAAAAGTTGTTCATAATGATGAGTACTACAAGCCCTTTTCGGCTTAGCATTCCTTTTCCTTATCTTAATATATATAAATCTCGTGTCACAATGTTTGTCCTCAATGGACTGCTAAACCACTTAACCGATTATAATAAAATTCGCACACCATGTGCAGTTCGATCCAACTTGAGAGATAGGATAGTTTAAATCTCAAATTATAGTCGCAATTTTAATTTATTGCAAATTATATATATACTGATAATTTTTACTATAAATTGACAAGTTAGCATCAACATACTACGGTTGCTATAGTTACGCAATGGCTTTTGACAGGACAACGTCTGTCGAGTCAGCTAGTAACCCTGTAATTTTTATTTATAGAGTTGAAAATTAAAAAAATAAGCTAAGCTGAAAAAGCTTAGCTTAATTTTTTCGCTTAGAAAAAACTAGGACGATCCTGTTTAAACTCGCGCTAAGAGTTTACGGCACAGCCTCTGTTATCCCAACAGTGGGATGATTGAAGGTTGAGTTGAGTTGAGTTAAAATCATCATCAACACCATTTTTCATCAGTTTCAGAGTCATCGAAACGATTTCGTACCAGGAGTACATAATAGCGGCGGCGGTGGCGCTCGCATTCTTCCTTTCTTTCTACGTCGCGTTTGTCATCTCTATCTTTTGTGAGAGGAGAAAGAGTAGAGAAGATATGACAACCAATGAGGGTGAGTGGGATAGATAGAAAGAAGATAGTTCTATAATAATACTAAGGTCATTTAATTTTTGTTATTTTATTTGCTCCTTATGAACTGTTTTGTTGGTTTTCTGTTTTTGACGTGATAACAATATAATATAATAAAAATAATAATAATATAAAAATAGTAAAAACAATAAAAATCCCAGCTGTACTAAACTATCATTCCTATACTTTAACTTCACATACAATTAATAAAACTAATTAATAATGAATTAAACAACAATTTCTATATCAACAGAAGGCAGCCTAATAACATCAGTGCAAGAAGAAGTCCAAACTAACGCCGTCCGGCGTCGGCGAGGGAACGCCATGGACGGCAGCGGGGGCAGTGGCACTTCGCGGCAGTGCCTTGTGGAGGCAGATGGGAGGGAGAGGGGGGGTGAGTTGAAAAGTGGAAGGAAATACAGATACAGTGTATGTTGACTAGTAAACCAGGTGTAGGTACAGTGTAAGAAGGCCAGACTAGTGCCGTTCGGCGTCGGCGAGGCACTGCACCTTCTCTGAACTTCCACAAATATTTCAAGGTTAAAATTAGCCAAATCGGTCCAGCCGTTCTCGAGTTACAGCCAGCCAAACAAACAGCGATTCATTTTCAATATAAGATATAAAAGAAGATAGCAAACCCCTCACTCTGTCCCCAGACGGCAGCTCATCTTCCGACACCGAATCCGACATATCCACCGTCGCCACGGAGGATGTCCCAGACAAAGACTTGTACAGACTCAGCGGGAAACTCTGCCTCGCTAATTTGGCCAGGTAATATACACATGCTTCACTCTTAGGTTAGCGGTCACGCAGGTCACGCATCACAGCACAGAAAAGAATGCAAATGCAAGTGCAGAGTGAAATAAAAACCGCGCCACCTGGTGTTCATAAGATGAACTACAATAGATCCATGGTTGACGCGATCGTTAACGTAAACTACACGAAAAAAGCTAGAAAGCTAGAAAGCTAGCTAGAAAAACTAGACGCTCTGGTAGAGTAGAGCAGGCGAGACAGAGCAGTGGGCCTAGCACAACTACGTAAAAATACGTAGCGAGTATTCGATAGAAAAGTGTACGCCTTTTACACCCGGATCACACTTTACAGTCGTAAATGGCGTGCACTTTTCTATCGAAAACTCGCTACGTATTTTTACGTCAAAGTTGTGCTAGCCCTACTGGACAGACATGTCTGCGTGTTTATTTATTACGGAGTTCAGAAATTGGGTTGCCTAAAGTGCGATTCAGTTGGGCACGTCAACCGTTTGCCGGAATCACTTTGGGCCAAAGAACAAAACAAAAACCTTAGGAAAAATGAAAAAAAATATATTATTCAAATCAGTAAAATTTATCTTAACGGTAATATTTTCGGGTTAAAAAAATAAAAATATATATAAAAAATAAACCATAAAAAAAATATATTACACACTTCCACTACGTACACTTCGTCTTAGACAACCATAGCACAAAAGGGTCTAAATAAACGATCTATGCAAGCGAAGCCTTTTAACTTTGGACCTAAGATTGTAACGAACGCATTCTGAGCTACGCCCTGGATTACTATGTTACTACCCCAACCCCCCTACCACCCAACTACCCCCAGATGCCGGCCTCGCGTGCTGCAGGCTCGCTCGCAGATGTACCTGTGGAACGTGCTGACTGTGGCCGTATTCTACACCCTGCCTGTTATACAGCTCGTCGTTACGTACCAGAGGGTGAGTCATACAATACAAGCTTTTATTTATTTAGTCACTCAATTTTATAAGCTTTTATTTATTTAGTCACTCAATTTAACAAGCTTTTATTTATTTAGTCACTCAATTTAACAAGCTTTTATTTATTTAGTCACTCAATTTTACAAGCTTTTATTTATTTAGTCACTCAATTTTACAAGTTTATATTTATTTAGTCACTCAATTTAACAAGCTTTTATTTATTTAGTGACTCAATTTAACAAGCTTTTATTTATTTAGTGACTCAATTTTACAAGCTTTTATTTATTTAGTCACTCAATTTTATAAGCTTTTATTTATTTAGTCACTCAATTTTATAAGCTTTTATTTATTTAGTCACTCAATTTTACAAGATTTTATTTATTTAGTCACTCAATTTAACAAGCTTTTATTTATTTAGTCACTCAATTTTACAAGCTTATATTTATTTAGTCACTCAATTTTACAAGCTTGTATTTATTTAGCTTTTATTTAACTTGACGTGTTAAGGTGTATGTCTGTGTGGGTCTAATCATGGAAGATAAATTATAACTTTGCTGAGTATGGGTAAAATGACGCCTGAAATAAATTTTGTTAAAATTAACACGGGAATACTCACGTAAAAGTTAAGTTCAATACGACTAGTTTTGATCACATTCGGTGACCTTCATCAGGCGAGCTACAAGCGTGACGCGGTCGCGTCTCGCCTGGTGCTATGAAATAGATTGTTTTTTTAGAACTACTTTCTGACATCAAATTGAAGAAATATTTGGTATGACTGGGTTATTTTTGTTATTATGACAAGCTTTATAAACGCCGTGTTTTTATGTATTTTAATCTTGCTACTGGGCTGAATAAATAATACCCTTGGACTGCCTTTAGGGACAAGTTCATGCGCTCCACTATGGCCTCTCTCAGAGACTGGATTTCAGGACCGCTGCACCTTGCGTTAGAAATATAGGTCTCTACAACAGTGCTGTCATCTGCGTACCCAAATATACCGCTTTTATACTTGTATACTCGTAATTTTGATGACAATGTAATAAAAGCTTGTTTTAAATCATTTATTTTGGACTTTTTTGCATCCACGTCCTTGCAAGCGGCTATCTTACCTTACTTACCTTAAATACCAGATGCTCAACCAATCCGGCAACCAAGACCTGTGCTACTTCAATTTCCTCTGCGCCCACCCCCTGATGGTTCTGTCCGACTTTAACCACGTGTACTCCAACCTGGGGTACGTGCTGCTGGGTGGGCTGTTCCTGTGCCGCGTGTGGAGGCGCCACAACGAGCACCGGAGGAAGTCGGAGGCAGAAGTAAGGGAAACATCACACACAGTACACACACACCCACACACAGTACACACACACAGTACACACCCACACACAGTACACACCCACACATAGTACACACACAGTACACACCCACACACAGTACACACACACACAACCACGTGTCCTCAAACCAGGGGTACGTTCTGCTCGGCGGGCTGTTCCTGTGCCGCGTGTGGAGGCGCCACAACGAGAACCGGAGGAAGTCGGAGGCAGAAGTAAGGGAAACATCACACACACGGTACACACACACACACAACCACATGTATTCAAACCTGGGGTACGGGGGGGTACCTGCTCGGCGGGCTGACAAAGGGCTGACGAATTAACTAACAAAGTATTACACATACTCGTACATACATAGTAATCCACAACATTTCAATACACACACACACACACACACTTCCATTTACACACACATTACCCAAACAGTTAATTAAAAAGTGTTGGTCTCATCTCGGAATCTAAATTAGAACCACTTCCCGATGTCCGATTGAGCTGAAATTTGGTATACCTGTGTAACTCTGCTAACAATTCAATAAAAGCTTGTGTTTTTAAATGTTTTGTAATGTTTTGTTACTTGATTCGTGAACAGAAGCAGCTGGGAATTCCCCAACACTTCGGTCTGTTGTACGCGCTGGGAGCGGCGCTGGTGAGCGAGGGGGCTCTCTCGGCGGCGTACCACGTCTGCCCCAACAGTATGAACTTCCAGTTCGGTGAGCATACTCACTATAGCCAAACCGTTTATGTTAGTCCTCGCCTGCGCGGTACAGACGCGCGGGGGACTGAGGGGGCGGCGCGCACTACCGCGCACTACAAGCAGGCGAGGACTAACATAAACGGTTTGGCTATAGTAGAATATGAGTTAACAGAAGTAGTTAGATATTCTCAACACTTCGGTCTGTTGTCTGTTAAAAGGAAAGAGTATGTACATACATATATACCATGTATAGTAAAACCACATCGCACCCTTTTTAAATCATCAAAAAGCATAAAAAAATGTTTGTTTCCAGATTACAACATCAAACAAGAACATTATTTTTACAAAACAAAAAACAAAAACCGACTTCAAAAGACCGACTATTGAGTTATTCTATTTGTCGCGCACGTATTTAATGCAAATTTAAGACTTATATAGTTTTCTTATGAATACCATTATCAGAACTGGACTAAATTGAAATGGGACCAAATGGGAAGCGTCAGCTTTCTAATAAAAAAAGAATCATCAAAATCGATTCACCCAAACAAAAAAAAAACATACAGTCGAATTGATAACCTCCTCCTTTTTTGAAGTCGGTTAAAAAGAAATGTGTTTTTCAACAGTTTTTAGGGTTCTAAGCCTCCTTCGGGGAAGAACCCTTAAGGCGAGACTCGTGCGTCTGTCTGTCTGTCACAGCCAACTATTTTGTTTCCAGACACATCCTTTATGTACGTAACGTCCGTGCTGTGCATGGTGAAGATATACCAGTGCCGGCATCCGGATATCAACGCGAGAGCTCACGCCACTTTCGCGGTCTTAGCGCTTATTATATTCATTGGTGAGTATGAGAACTTCAAAAGTAGAGAAGTAAGAAACAAGAACATTATGTTTACAAAACAAAAAACAAAAACCGACTTCAAAAGACCGACTATTGAGTTATTCATCTATTTGTCGCGCACGTACTTAATGCAAATTTAAGACTTATATGGTTTTCTCATGGATACCATTATCAGAACTGGACTAAATTGAAATGGGACCAAATGGGAAGCGTCAGCTTTCTAATAAAAAAAGAATCATCAAAATCGATTCACCCAGTCAAAAGTTATGAGGTAACAAACATTAAAAAAAAATTAAAAAAAACATACAGTCGAATTGATAACCTCCTCCTTTTTGAAGTCGGTTAAAAATCAAGTAAATTTTAAAAATATTTGGAAAAAAATTTGATAATTTTTTTACTGGAACAATTTTTTTTTTAAATTATTTTTGGCGAACTTTTCAGCTACCTGAAAAACAATTAAATCAGGCACCTACCGAAACGAGCAGAAATGCTAAGCCGAAAAGGGCTCATAGTACTCATCATTATGAACAACTTTTACTATGGGACCAACACGGAATTCGCGAAAATCAATCAGGTGTTCCGTACATTTTGTCGAGTGTCATTGACATTTTGCTATGGAACAGCTGTTTTTTTCGTGATTTCCGGGTTGGTCCCATAGTAAAAGTTGTTCATAATGATGAGTACTATGAGCCCTTTCCGTCTTACACTGTATTTATATTTTTCCAGGTCTGGTCGGCGTTTTAAACGCAAACTTCTACTTCTGGATAATGTTCACGGCGCTGCATCTCATCACCTGCCTCGTGATGACTTTCCAGATATACTATTTGGGGCGGTTCCGGCTGGGTGAGTTGGTTTGGGTGAAATTGGTTGAAAATAGTATAAGTTCGTTGATTTATAAAAAAAAATATTGTATGATAATTAAAAAAAAAAAATACAGTTTTTACAATAACGTAGGATTTACAACGAATACATTAATTTAAAAAATAATTGATACAATTTTGACGAATACATTGATTTACAAAAAATAGTTGAAAGTAGGTAGTTTCAACGATTTAAAAACTTTTGGTTTTGGTTTATATTTGGGTTTTTTAGACCGCTCTCAAAAATGTTCAAACAATAAAGGCTCCATGAAGGCTCATAGTACTTATCATTATGAACAACTATGGGGCCAACCTTGAAATCGTGAAACTAAACCAACTGTTCCAATATTTTGTCGAGTATTATTGACATTTTTTTTTACTTACTTGCTACTTACTCTTCTGGCGCAGCGACCCAAAGTGGAACAATTAACAAGACGATAAAGGAACGCAGAGGAGACATTATAGATGTGGAAGAGCTCAAAAACAAACTAATCCGGGACAAGTTCCAATTAGAGATCAGCAATAGATTTAAAGATTTAGAAGTAGAAGACTTAGGGATAAATGACTTCTGGGACACCATGAAAAATACTATAAAACAAGTGGGCCTAAGAGTCATAGGTAGAAAGAAAAGAAAGAAATGGTGGACGAAGGAATGTGAACAAGTTCTGGAAGAGAAAAGAAAGTACAGGACTCTGGCCGAGCAGGACCCACGGTTTAAGCAAAAGTACGAGAGCCTCCGACGACAGTCTAAAAAGGTGATACAATCAGCGAAACGGAAACAACTGGAAGACACAATTAGAGAGATGGAGACTCTGATAAGAGCTAGTGGGTCACGAAAGTTCTATCAAGAGGTCCGCTTGATTAAAAAAGGTTACCAGCCCTCTTCGCAGTTCTTGCTCGATGATAGAGGAGACCTAGTGACAGAGACGGATGAGCTAAAAGAGAGGTGGCGAGATTATTTCCAGGGTCTTTTGAATTGTCCGGAACCCGAACAGCCAATTACTGCCAACGCTGAGTGTAATGATGCCGAAATTGATCCGTTATCGTTTGAAGAAGTAAGGAGGGCGATAATGCGATTGAAAAACAATAAGGCTCCCGGTGTTGATGGCTTGAATGCTGAAATATGGAAGTACGGTGGAGGAGCTGTGCAGTCAAGATTGTTCGAGCTGATACAGAAGATCTGGACCCAGGAACAACAACCTCGCGAGTGGAATGTGGGCGTCATCTGCCCTGTCCATAAAAAAAGGATGCAGGAAGACATGCTCCAACTATAGAGGAATTGCTTTATTGCCGACTGCATATAAAGTCTTGTCTTATGTGTTGCTGGAAAGACTCGAACCTCACGCGGGAATAGTTCTAGGCGACTATCAGTGTGGGTTCCGACGCAATCGCAGTACAGTGGACCAAATCTTCTTTTTAAGGCAGCTGATGGAGAAGAAATGGGAACACGCACAAAGCATTCATTCGTTATTCGTGGATTTCTGCAAAGCCTATGACAGTGTAGATAGAGAGTCGCTATATGCCATACTCAAAAACTTCAATATTCCACAGAAGCTTATCGTATAAGGTTTAAGGTTTAAGAACTTTATTATCACGAAGACAATTTAACGTCACTTATGTGATAACATGGATTAACAAATAAATTTTTTGCGTTCGTCGTCACACTTAAAACACATTTTACCCACTTCACGCATTTCTTTTCTCATGTTGTTACAATAACTTATCATCGATAATATATCGAGCTAATTGTTTCTTAAATACGTGAAATGAGTTAACATTTTTTATAGATGAGGGTAGTTTGTTGTAAAGCCGTGCTCCTTCATTCGTAAGCATTGTTTTGCCGTAGTTTGTGCGATGCTTCGGTAAAACGAGATAGCTAGCTCGCCGAGTTCGGTGATTCAAGACATGTTTACGTTTGGTGAACGTTAGGTTAGTGTGGATGTTCCTATTTAGAACTTTTCTAACAAAAATGCAAATATTATATTTATATAGTTTTTTTAAATTCATTATTTTAGTTTCTTTGTAAATTTGTTTTGTTGGTGTCAAAAAGTGATAATTAAATAGCGTTTTGATAATTTTGTTTTGTAACCGTTGAAGTTTATTTAATCTTGTGTTTGCAGCACATCCCCAAATTTCAATCAGGTATGATAGATGCGGTTTTACTAAGGCATTGTAAATCGTGAATCGTAATTTATGTGGAATGCATTTGGAACTGTTACGAAGTGCACCACGGAGTGCTAGTAATTTACTTTTTATGTGGTCTATCTGAAAATTCCAAGTTAACTGCGAGTCCATGTGAAGGCCAAGGTATTTTTCATGAGTTTTTTGTTGGAGGGGTATATTATTAATATTCAAAGGGGGATGCGAGGGTATTGGTTTATTCTTAGATTTAAATAGAAGGTAGCAAGTTTTGGAGACATTAATAGTTAGTAAGTTGTATTGGAACCAATCAAATAGGGTGTTTAAGTCGTCTTGAGCTTGTGAGATTAAATTTTCGATGGACGGACCAAAATAAAACAAACAGGTGTCATCCGCATAAAGAGTAATGTGACCATTAAGACCCAAATCGTGTATATTATTAACATAGAAAACAAACAGCAGAGGACCCACAATTGAGCCTTGAGGGACCCCACACGTTATGGGCAGTGCATTACTTTGAGAGCTATTGCCAGTCTTAACTATCTGTGATCTATTTGTAAGATACGATTCACACATTTGCAATGCCTTATCGATCAAACCGATGGATTCTAATTTCTCTAAAGCTAGTTTATGACTTACAGTATCAAATGCTTTCTTAAGATCAATAAAGACGCCCAAAACTATATTCTTTTTATCAATATTTTGTTTAATTTTAGTAACGAGATCAATAGTAGCTGTTAGTGTATTACTTTTAGGCCTAAAACCATATTGCCGTTCGGAGATGAAATTTATAGAGTTTAGGTATTTATCTAATCTAGTATGTAAAATTTTCTCAAGAATTTTTGATTAAGGTAGAAGAATTTTTGATTAATTAAGGTGAAGTATTGATAAAGGTTGCCAATAAGATAAGTAGGATGCGCGTGAAGGTTGGAGCTGAACTAACCGAGGAGTTTGAAGTAGTTACTGGCCTCAAGCAGGGAGATGCCCTATCTCCTATGCTGTTCAATTTAGCACTAGAGCATGTCATAAGAAAATTAATGGAACTGGACGGCGGGGTGCGGCTAAATGGACAGCATAGGGTAATAGGGTACGCTGACGACCTGGCTCTCTTGGGGCAGTCTAAACGTGAAGTGGTGAATGCTATTAAAGCTCTATCAGCCGAAGCTTGTAGAGTTGGGCTCAGAGTTAACCAAGAGAAGACTGAGTATCTCCACATGAAACGCTACAAGAACACGAGACAGAAGCGTGAAGATCTGTGCGATGGAGATATTTCCTTCAAAGGGGTTGCGAATTTTAAATATCTAGGATGCACTGTAACGGACACAAATACGAGAGAAGTGGAGATCGATATCCGGATCCATAACTCTCTCCGATGCAGTGCTGCTCTCCACAGGGTGCTGGTGTCCAGACTTCTAAGTAGAAAAACCAAGATCCGCATTTACAAGACTGTTATCAGACCGATCTTGATGTATGGGAGCGAAGCCTGGACATTAACCCTGAAGGAAGAGAACAAGCTCCTGGTGGCAGAGCGGAAGATCATGCGCAAAATATTGGGCCCAACCCAAAGAGATGACGGTAGTTGGAGGGTGAGGAAGAACGCTGAAATTGAAGAGCTGATTGCCGAGCCTAACATCATTGGAGAAACGAAGGCGCAAAGACTTCGGTGGGCCAGTCACCTACTTAGAATGGGGGAGGATCGTGGTGTCAAGAAGGCGTATCTTGGAGTTGTAAGTAAGGCCCAGATACCGCTGGATTGACGCCGTGCGATCCGACCTGCGCGAACTCCAAGCCGACGACTGGCATGAGACAGCGCTAGATCGAGGTCAATGGCGTTCTCTGGTGTCGGAGGCCAAGACATTTTTTTTGGTGCAGTTTTTTTTTGGCAAATACCAGGTTGGTCCCATAGTAAAAGTTGTTCATAATGATGATTACTATGAGCCTTTTTTGGCTTAGCTTACCCTTATGAATAACCCTGTATTATATTCCCAGATGTGGGCACAGTATACCGCGCTGGCCGCGAATTGGTGACGCGCCCTCTAGCGGCCATCACTCCGACCTACGTGGGTCGCTGCGTGTTGCTACTCATAGCCAACCTGGCTAATTGGGCCATGGCAGCCTACGGGTTAGTATAGCAAGATTTACAGGCTTATAGCATGATTAACATAAAGTTCTGGCATGGTTAACATAACTTTATAGCACGGCTGACATAATCTTATAGCACCACTGACTTAAACTTACAGTACATACTGCTAACATAACAATATAGTTTGACTAAAGTCGTGAGTTGGTGACGCGCCCTCTAGCGGCCATCACTCCGACCTACGTGGGTCGCTGCGTGTTGCTACTCATAGCCAACCTGGCTAATTGGGCCATGGCAGCCTACGGGTTAGTATAGCAAGATTTACAGGCTTATAGCATGATTAACATAAAGTTGTGGCATGGTTAACATAACTTTATAGCACGGCTGACATAATCTTATAGCACCACTGACTTAAACTTACAGTACATACTGCTAACATGACAATATAGTTTGACTAAAGTCGTGAGTTGGTGACGCGCCCTCTAGCGGCCATCACTCCGACCTACGTGGGTCGCTGCGTGTTGCTACTCATAGCCAACCTGGCTAATTGGGCCATGGCAGCCTACGGGTTAGTATAGCAAGATTACAGGCTTATAGCATGATTAACATAAAGTTATAGCATGGTTAACATAACTTTATAGCACGGCTGACATAATCTTATAGCACCACTGACTTAAACTTACAGTACATACTGCTAACATAACAATATAGTTTGACTAAAGTCGTGAGTTGGTGACGCGCCCTCTAGCGGCCATCACTCCGACCTACGTGGGTCGCTGCGTATTGCTGCTCATACCCAACCTGGCTAATTGAGCCATGGCGGCTTACGGGTCAGTATTGCAGGGTTAACAGGCTTATAGTAAGCTTATAGCACGGTTGACATAACGTTATAGCAGGTCTGACCAAAAGTTATAGCATGATTGACATAAAGTTACAGCACTTACGACTAACATAATCATATTGTATGACCAACATATCCTTCTAGCCCAATTAACACAAGCCACTACACTACTAAATAATACAAACGTAAAACTCAAGAAACACAAAATTTTACAGAGAAACTCACGTTTGTATGATTATTTGGCATTACTACAAGCTGAAACTCAATTATCACTAACTTTTTTCATAAAATACGTGGCAAACTTACAAAATGCTACCTGATGCCCGAAGCATCTTCGGTGCTCCGCCTTCGCATTATAGCAATAATAACATACAAGTTTATAGCACAGTTGACACAAGTTTATAGCACAATTAACACAATCTTATAGCACGATTAACATAAACCGGCTTCGAGTACAAATAAGTATACCTAAATTCCATTTTTTTATTTTATCTGATTAATGTTTTTTTATATTTGTTCCAGGGTTAGCCAGCACAGTCGTGACTTCGCATCGCACCTCCTTTTAGTGCTGATGAGTAACCTGTTCCTTTATACTTTGTTCTACATCGTCATGAAGTTATTGCACAGGGAGTCCATACGGTGGTACAGGTGAGCGTAATATACAGGGTTAGACGGAACTGATAATTATGCTGAACCGAATAGGGGGTTAAAATTGTACCGTATGAAAAAATTGATTTTGCCTAAAAAAATATGCACCTTTTAATATTATTTCTTCTTATGTCATACTGTTATTAACTCAGCCTTGTGTTTTAGACGAATAAAAGAAACGTTAAGTATTTTCTCCGTTTTGGCGTAGCATAGCAGTTCCGTCTCACCTAATTAGGCGGTCGTGTAAAAAGACTCGACCAACGATAATCTGATCCAATTTCATAAAAACATATTGAAATTTTTAATATGCAGTTTAATTAAAAATATGCATATTCACTAATATTGATGTATATTTCTACAGTTGGGTGTATATAGCGTTGACGTACACAGTTTGGTTCGGCTCGAGCTATTTCTACCTCGACCAGAGCACCAACTGGGCGGTAAGTAACTAATTAATTACTCTTTTTGTAGTTGGTTAAAATTACTCAAAATACAGGATTATTAACTTGGGATGTGATAAAACAAGAACACAAAAGTGGTCAAAATTTTGAACAATTTTTATTACAAGATCAAGCCAGAAATCGCAGAAAAATAGTTGTTCTATACATTTAGTTGATGTAAATGTACTTGCTTGCAAACTTAACCATTAAAATCATTGGCAAGTTAATTGCAAATTAAATATCCAAAAATAAATACACTAGCGTCAATATTTTTTATTTGTATTTATTTCTTTGTGTGGCTCAAATCTTGCAAGCTTAACACTTTAACTGCTGAAAACACATACCTTGTGTTTTCCTTTGTGCAACGCGAATGCGGCTTTACGCCAGGCGCGTAAAACACAACGAATTTTATTATTAGCAGCAGTTAAAGCAAACGCATGTGATTAAAGTGTTAATAAAAACCACTGCCTGACGTAAAATTAAGCTGCAATTTGGTATATCGGTGCAACTTCGATGACAATGCAATAAATTATTGTACATTAAAATATTTTTCTTATATTTTGTTTGTTTTTTTTTCAGCTAACTCCAGCCCAGTCTCGCCAAAGCAACAGAGTGTGTTCTCTTCTACAACTGTACGATTCCCACGACGTTTGGCATTTCCTATCGTCCACTGCCATGTTCTTCTCGTTCAATATGTACCTAACAATAGACGACAACTTGAGCGATGTGCCTAGAAGCAATATCATGGTGTTTTGAGACTATTCAATATGTCCCAGTAAACGCTCTTGACACTTTCATGTGGATACTCTCTAGGGAGATTAGGAAATAATAAACAGGGTTGTAAGGAAAGGTTATGCTGAACCGAAAACGGGTCATCATCATCATCATCATCAGCCTATCGGATTTTTGTCCACTGCTGGACATAGGCCTCTCCTAAAGAACGCCACAAGGCACGATCTTCTGCCTCACGCATCCACTTGCTACCAGCCGCCTTACGCAGGTCGGGTCATATTACTCATAATTATGGGCAACTTGGGAGTTGGGACCCAGAAATCGCGAAAAAAAATCAGCTGTTCCATAGAAAAATGTCTCTCGAGAAAATGTGTAAAACAGCTGACTTTTTTGGTATTTCCTGGTTAGTCAAAGGAAAAGTCGTTTACAATGTTGAGTAGTACGAGCCCCTTTTTAGCTTAGCATAGACTTTCCTATAACCCTGTATATCAAATAATAGACGACAATTTGCACAACGTGCCTATAACAATAGTATGACTTTTGAGGCATTTTTACAGGTTTCATCAATACACTTTCTTGATTTTAGGAATCTATGAAACAATATCTAACCTAACAATAGATGATGGACAACTTAAGCAAAGAGCCCAAGAACAATAGCATAGTATTTTGAGCCTTTTTTCATAGGTTTTTGCATAACAGTTTGTCCCCTAAATAGTTATGATACACTTGACTTGATAATGATAGGTATTTAAAAGGTATTAGAAACACTTTTTACTCTCTTATATCATAAGTGTATATACTCTGATATCTAGAATGCAATATGCGTCTAACAGTAGATGACAACTTGTGCCTAGAAACAATAGGTCTTTTGGAGCATTTTACAGGCTTCATCCATCACTTAACACAACTGCTTTAACACTTAACATGCGTTTGTATTTTACCGCACAGTTGTATTGAAAGTGGGCAAAAAAGGAAAAACACTAAGTATGTGTTTTCAGCAGTGAAAGTGTTAAAACGTAACTGATGCACGTTTCATTTGGAAGGTACATTTTTGTGATAGTATGAAGTTAGATAGATTTCTGTAATGCACTTTTTTACACTTGAATTGTAGGTTATACAGTCCTGTAGGCTTAGCATGGACCGTGGACGAATAGTCTTTCCACAGTTTTTATCCCACATAAAAGTGACAAACATTCATATTCTCTCTTTGTCACATCTACGCGAGGATAAAAAAGGTGATAGGCTTTCTTCCCGCCGTGTGCTAGCCCTGCTGGTTTGGGGAGAAGGGGGCTGTAAAATACTGTGCTAATAATACATATATTTTAAAATCACGTTCTATACATTTAAATTGTAAGTCATCACTCCCAATTTGAAGAAATCTCTTTTCCATAATATTTAGCGAAACAATAGCTTAAAGTTCAAAACAATAGTTTAAACTATTGTTTGCTTATAATAAATTTCAATATAGCTTATTACTCATTACTTTTAACACTTTAACTGCTGCTAATAATCACATGCGTTTGTCTTTTACGCGTCTAGCGGTGACCGCATTCGCGCTGCACAAAGAAATACACAAGTTATGTGTTTCCAGCAGTTAAAGTGTTAAATCATGACATACATTCTTGATTTGGGAGGAAAAGGGGGGGGTTGATATTGTTTTGTGCTATTTAAATATAGATAGGCTTAGCAATATTTAATTTTTCCGTTCTTAAATTACGAGTGATAAATTATATAACTCTAAAAGTGCCTAAAATCTTTGCTATTTTTTTTATTTGATTCTTTTATTTTGAGTTGTGAAAATTACTGCCTTGCTGAAATATTTGTAAACTATTTTCTAATATTTTTTTATTCATACATCAGTTTTGATTTTATATTTTATTTTTATGTTGTTAACGATAGTCGTTAGTATAAAGTGAGATTCTTTTTTACTTTTTTAATTTTTGTATTATTTATATTTTAAGATAAAACTTGTAAAGCGCAAACTGAATTGGTCGTTGAATTTATTTTGGCCAAATTTTTAATTAATATTTTTGACTGATTAAGTTAAAATGATGCACATAAAATATTGCAGAATTACTTAATGCTTTCGTAACTTTAATTATTTAAATAAAAACGGGGTCATAAGGAAAGGGTATGCTAAGCCGAAAAAGGCTCATAGTACTCATCATTATGAATAACTTTTACTATGGGACTAACGCTGAAATCGCAAAAAAATCAGCTGTTCCATAGAAAAATGTCAATGACACTCGACAAAATGTATGGAACACCTGATTTCGCTATTTCCGGGTTGTCCCCATAGTAAAAGTTGTTCATAATGATGAGTACCTACTATGAACCCTTTTCGGCTTAGCATACCCTCTCCTTGTAACCCTATATTGTTCACTATAACCAGACAAAGATATTTTGATCTCATTTCCACTAACATAAGAGATCAGTGTATAATATAATTATTTTATGCAAAAACATTCGATAGCTAGTCTATTCCATCTATTTGTCTCGCTCTTGCACGTGACAATTCTCCTTAGCGAGAAAGAGTCAGATAGACATTTTAAAGCATAGTTTATTTTATCGAGCTTTTATGCATAGAAGGACCTTTTTTAATTTTTTAAGATATAATAAAATAATTATTTAAAAAAAGCCTTTTGTAATCATTAAAAATGTAGGCTATGAACTATTATAATTGTATATTAATTAATAATGACGATGTGTGTGACTTTAAACTAAATTTAACAGTTCTAAAACTGTTGCTATTCTTTTCTCTCATATAGAAATGAAAGGAGATGCATATAATTGTAGTCATGTGATATTTGTTTTGTTTAGTTTGTGAAACAAAATCCACGCCAGTTTAGAACTGAGCTAAGTAAAATTTATTTTGAATTATTTTTTGTTGTCCTTTTCATTGCAGTATGTTAGGGATCGTCCATTAATCATGTGAGGCTTGAGAGGGGGGAAACAAAATAAAATAAAATACAATACATAAATGAAATGTCATAAAATAATAAGTATTAGAATCTCACATGTTGACTGTCCCTGCGAACATTATCGAAAAAGCAAATAGCATTTTTTACAGGAGAGCCATTCAATGTCAAAATTGACTTAAATTATTAAATTAAAATGTGTAATTCAATTTTATTCGGATTAAAAAACGTCAATATTTTTTTTATATTCTTGTCTTGTTTTTGTTTTCTTGTCTTTCTTATTTGTTTTTCTAAAAGTACTAAAAAAGTACTATTTGTATAATTGGTACAATGAAAAATCGTGATTTGCAGTTTCGATACTGTTCGTCGGCAGTCGGTATATAAAAAGTGGCTTCAGTCAGAAAACCGCGGTGCTCTCTCTAGTAGGTACATAGGTTTATCTGAGTGTACAAAAAAAATGTTTAACGATATTTGCCGAAATCCAATACTTATCTAAAAATACTGTACTTTTATCACTGTCTCTATTAAATCACTTTATCTACACTAATGTTATAACATTCTACTTATGTTTCCAATACTTGTGTTATAATGACTACTGTTATAGCACAGACAACATTTAAGCAATTTCACACGATGTTATAATATCCACATCGATGTCGTAATGAGCCATTATAACATCGCGCTCTCGCTCCTGATTGGCCGCCTGCGCGCATGCGCGCGCTCGCTCCGCCGCCCTGCGCGCGCATGCGCGCTCGCTCCTGATTGCGCGCCAAGTTCACTGTGACAATACACGTTTTTATTAGTGAAGATAAACGTATTTTATCAAGTATTGGAAACATAAGTAGAATGTAACAGCATTAGTGTAGATAAAGTAGTGTAAACTCGCTCCGCTCGTTTCATAAACACACTCGTGTTTTAATACCCTTCATTATATGACACTTGCATAAACTACTATTGTATCACTGTAGGGAAAATTATATAACGAAAACCTAGCACGAATGTTGCCGTAGAAAACGTCGACAGTTAAATGTATTCATTTGACAGCGCCCCTGTCGGATGAAAATTGAAACTGCATTTTCCATACATTTTCTATCAAATACTCACTAAATATACGTCAAAATTTGTGCTAGATATACAGTATTTGACAAAATTGTCTAAAAACAAATTTAAGTTTCAGTGACTTTTCAAGATGGCCGTTTTGTTCTATCAAATGCCGCCGCGGCCTTGTGGCGCTGTAAGCAGTTTAGCTTTCTTGCAAATAAAACCTTTTTTACAATGAAGAATTTGGTAGGATAGTTTCTATCGTCTGTGACAAGTATTGTAACATAATTCCATTACCAATTTTAATATAGGAATGCTAGTTATGAATAAAGCTTAATTTTTGCAACTAGGTACGTTTTTATTAAACTTCCTACAAATTAAGCTGCTGGCCAACCCTTACATAGATTTTCAATTTTATTTATTTTTTATCTCAGGTGGTATAATAATGTTCGTTTGTCCAATAAACAACTATTTTGAGCTATGCTTCCATGTTGAAGCAATGGCTGAAAAACTGAAATGCAGGCTTAAACGAATTTACGATAGTGGCGCTGACATTGTTTTAAATTGTATGCGAATTGCGAACCTCTTGCTCAATTTTTAACTTAGCACACACGAGTTATTAATGCAGATGTACAGATGGCGCTGTAATAAAAACTTAAAAGTATTGCTACTTGTCAATAGATGGCGCTAAAAAACCTTTTCATTATTTTAGTAAGACAATAAATTTAGCTGACACGCTACTCGCTAAGAGATGGCGTATACTGTACAAAACAAAAGTTTAATCGTTATCGTAATGAATATAGCAAGAAAAAAGATAAATTGATACAGCGTTCGGAATGAAAAATGATTTACATTTTACATAGTGAAGCTATTGGTTTATGTTTTTTGACGAATCCTACTGTCGGCGCAATGTTTGTAATGGAAAGGTTTTGTCGTCGATTCGCTTATGAATGAATCGTTCTGTCGAGGAATCGTTCGTAGTTGAAAAGTTATGTCGTTGATCAACTCATTCAACGCAACGAACCATTTTGTCGCAGAAAAGTTTCAGAAAAAGGAAAACATCGCGAGGAAACCTGCATACGTCCGGAGAAGAAATTCAATGGCGTATGTGAATCCAGCCCGCACTTGGCCAGCGTGGTGGAATACGGATAAGGTCTAATCACCCTTTGAGGGTTACCTAGACCTTTATTCCAGCAGTGGGACGATTAAAGGTTGCATATGATGATGATGATGAAGTTTTAGAATCCAGTGCGAAACAGACGATACAACCTAATTTTTTAACCACCGACGTAAAATGACGGGAGTGCTATAAGTTTGCCCCTTATTTATAGTCTCTCTAGTGGCCCGTAGCTCTAAACGGGTGAATTAATTTGAATGCGTTTTTTTATCCAAAAGCAGGTTTCTAACGTAAGAACGTTTTATCAAAATCGGTTTAGTCGTTTAACTTTAAGAGTTTTTCAATTTTGAATTTAGTGTTAAGCTGTCTGTTTTTAATTACTTTTGGGAGAATTTTGTGCTACCATCCCATGACCAAAAAGTCTACCATTTCAAATCACGAACCGGTTTTCCATCCATTAAAAACTGTCACAGCCCATTTGAATAAAATCAAGTCCAAAGCATGAAATTAAATCGGCAAAATACTAATTCATGTTAAACGATAAAATATGGCCATAATTATGACAAAACAAAGTCTGCGCGACTAAATGGCGGATCGAATCGGTGAATAGAGGGCGCCACGTGCGACTGCGAGTTCCCGCCGAAATGTGTGTCAACTTAACTGTCATTTGCAGTTGTCATAAATATTTTTTTAACACGCTTCTATTAGCTTCACCTGTATGTTTGTATGTTTGTATGTTTGTATGTTTGTTTGTATGTAATTTATTTGGCTGTTCACGATTGGTGCAGCTGTGTTAGAAAAGTCATGGAGCAAGGTTGAAGACAGGAATCTTCGCTCTCTAATTTATAAGCATAAAAATAAAGCTTATAAGGTATCTATGCTACGCCGAAAAGGGCTCAGAGTACTCAACATTACAAACAACTTTTACTACGGGACCAACTCGGAATTTGCGTAAAAAAATCAGCTGTTCCATACATTTTGTCAACAGTAATTGACATTTTTCTATGGAACACCTTTTTTTTAAATCGCGATTTCCGGTTTTGTCCCATTGTAAAAGTTGTTGATAATGATGAGTACTATAAGCCCTTTTCGGCTTAGCATACCCTTTATGAATAACCCTGTCAAATAAATATACATAGCTTTATTACACACCAAACAAATTACAAAAAAATCTAAGACTAAGTAGAATTGAATTGAATTGTTTTAATTGAGTTGAAACAACTTATATCTCAGGGTGACGAGCGCGGTGCTGTGCCGCGCAGGATTTTGAATTCTGCGAGTTCAAAATTCTGGGTGACGCAGACCTGTTATGGGCAAACGTGACGTTTAACATCAGGCGAGCGATTTGCTCGTCTCGTCACTCAATTACATAAAAAAAATAAAAAAATAAAAAAAAAAATTACATTCGGTATTATGTACGTAAACTTACTTGTAGGCCGATTGGCTAGCCCTGGTACCAGAGTTTTTAGGCCTCTAACATGACTTGGTTGTTGAAAGACAAACAACCGGGACCTACAATTTAACGTGTCATCCGAGACACGGCAGCGCTCAATTGTAAGTACCACGCGGTCACCCATCCAAAGACTGACCGTGTCGTCCGTTGCTTAACTTTGGTAATCAGTTACAGACATCTAGTAGGCACTGTCTCGCCACTGTACGGCGAGACAGTGCCCTCGGTCGAGTACTCGGTTTGTATAAACAGTTTCACGAGAGACAGTCACTAGAACCATGATTTGTTTGCTCGGTCGAGTGTGCCTTTTTACTGTCTCAACCCGTGTAATCAACCCATTAGAGCAAATGTATAACACCATCCTAGTTTAACAAATTGGATATTTAGCCATTGATACCCGAGCCCGGGGCTAATTTAATACTGTTTTGACAGCCACCCCAACAAACCCCGCGACTAAATACCACCAACATGCAGAGCTGTGTGGCGCCACCGTCGTAATTCCTGAAGAAAACTGACAGCTGCCCGAAGGAAATTTTAGTTCTTGCATTTGGCCACATGTGCGAATATGTTGGTCGAGATAAATACGTATTTTAGGGGAGTTTTGTGGTTTGATTTTTTTGGAGACTAGCGTTTATCCGCGGCTTTGTTCGTGTTGCTAGCTAGTACCTATGTCAGTCAGGGATTGTGCAGATTTCTATTAATGAAATTATTTTGCAAAACGGATTTAATAGCTCTTAATTTATGTATCTTCAAAATATTGCCTATTAGATTGAAGATGCTAATTTATTTATAGAGACTTAAATTATACAAGTACAAACAAACAACAACACATAAACAACATTAAAAATTAAAATAATTAAAAATTAAAACAAAAAAACTAAACTAATCTAAAAGATGGCTGCCTGTGGGAATTGTTCCAAAAACGCTCCATTACCACGTTGATAAGGGCTGATAGTAACTACTCATCATTATGAATAACTTTTACTATGGAACCAGCCTTGGAATGGCGAAATAAAATCAGCTACCTTCTCACCAAATTTCATCCAAATCCGAACAGCCATTTTTTACGTGATTGAGTAACAAATGTGTCATCAATAGTTTTTTTGTAATTTCGTTCACTATGCAAGTAAACCCGCAGACTAAATCTAGTATACAGGGTTATTCATAAAGGGTATGCTAAGCCGAAAAGGACTTATAGTACTCATCATTGTGAACAACTTTTACTATGGGAGCAACTCGAAATTCACCAAAAATAAATCAGCTGTTCCATATAAAAATGTCAATGACACTCAACAAAACAGCTGATTTTTTTTCGCGAATTTCGGGATGGTCCCATAGTAAAAGTTGTTCATAATGATGAGCACTATAAGCCCTTTTCGGCTTAGCATACCCTTTATGAATAACCCTATATAATAAACCAATATAATGTAATCTAATCTATGTAATGAAATATCTAAAACCCAATCATTATTTCAAACGTAAATATACTCCGGAGCACAACCATTAATTTTCACATCAAACCAAACGAAATAAAATTCATAATCCCGACCAAATAATACCTTTTCAAACCATTTACCGCAAAAAAGAAAAAAATATCTACGCCACCACCATAGAGTATGAAATGGTTTACGAGAATTTATTGTACTTGCAACACTTTGGAAGGAAAGCTGGGACCAATAACAAAACAGGGGGAGTGGCTAATTTGAAATTGGAACACTTTTTTCTTTCGCTCGTTTCTTTTCTTTTCGGTCAGTCTTGCGTCTGACGTTTGCCGCTCATGACGTTTATTTAGTACTTAACCGTTATTTTATTGATGTACAAGCTGATTTCGCGGTTTTGGCTGGAATTTTCTAATTTTCTCACGATGAAATGTAGACAATCTCTTTTCTTGTTATGAAATCATATTTCAGAATAATTAATTCTCTCTTATGATTTATATTTAAATTTTATTGTCTACTTTCTTTCCAAACTACCTACAAAAGGATTGGATCAGCTACTTATTCGCAAAAGAGTAACAATATAGGAATATGTAATTCATTTGAATCCGGACAAATAACTTAAGTTTAAAAGAATCGACACTTACAATTTTATCTTACAATTTTCTTTTTCATGTAAAATGCTCATTTTGTGGCTCGAGTCATCAGTCTTAATAGACCAGCAAAGTTAAGCAACGTTAGCTCCGGTCAGTCTTTGGATGGGTGACCGCGAGCTTTTACTGAAATGATACAGTTTTGTAGGTCTACGAAGATTATCGTAGCCGGCCTACGGCGTAGAGCTAGGACGTAGCATTCGCTACGTTACCATCAACCATGAAGAATAAAAAAAATAAAGAATGCTAATTATTTCCACTTTTCACCAATTTTCGAGATTTTTCGGGATATTTTATTTGTTTTTTTTTGATGCAGTATTTCTTTGCCAAAAGTATCGAGATCGGTTTAACCGTATAATTTTTAAAACCGATTAAAAAGTTTTCAATACGGATTTTTCACATTTACATTTGAGTATTTTATAATAATTGTCTGTGACATACAGACAGACAAACAGCGAAGCCTCGCCTTAAGGTTCTGCCCCAAAGAAAGACATCGAAGTCTCGCCTTAAGAGTTCTTTCCCGAAGGAGGTTCAGAATCCTAAAAATGCGACCTCTATCTTTTAAATTCACTGATTTCATTTGAATTCCAACTACTTGCCTACGCTTCTGTAACATTTACTACACTTAGATAGTTGTTTCCTAAATTAATATAGCTTCGCTCATCTTACTATTTTTTAATTATAGCTATTAACTTTACAATTCAAAAATAAATAGACAAGGTTATACCGAATGGGTGTGCTAAGCCGAAAAGGGCTCATAGTACTAATTATGAACAACTTTTACCATGGGACCAACCCGGAAATCGCGAAAATAAAATCAGCTGTTCCATAGAAAGATTACAACGACACTCGACAAAACGAATAGATCTGATTTTGTTTTCGCAAATTCCGGTTGGTCTCTTAATAAAAGTTATTCATAATGATAAGAACTGTGAGCCCTTTTCGGCTTAGCATACTCTTTTTGTACAACCCTATATTAGCTAGATAATAAAGAGCTTAATTTACAGAAGTATCAATATCCAGGTAGGCAAGAACTAACTGCCTTATCGCCAAAAGCAATCTCATCATGCCTCGATAAACGGCGAAACCCGCAACGTAGTCAATAAATTAAATATGAAACAAAAAAAATCACATACACCCTTTTTGTTCTAAACCTATGAATAAATACTCATACTCTCTTAGTACAAACATCTTAGACTAAAACCAATCCAAAATAACCTCTATTGGAAAGACTTAAGAGATAAAATGGAGTGATCCTGATAAAATCAACGAAATTGTAAGGCGACACGACGACCAGTGTATTTTGAGCTCGGTTGGTGCGAAGTTAGTACATTGTGAGAGGTCTGAGTGAGCTGGTGTTAGAATACAAAAGCTTACAAAAAGCCACCCCGTCGTTTGAACCGCCCCTTTTAGTGGTAGTTACCACTCCCTTAGCCAGTCGATGTTCAACCACGGTACGGAGCAGACGTGTTGAAACTTTCATTCCCGACAGTTTTCGAATTCCGAACGCGGAGCTTCAACTTATTTTAGCATTTTTTTAGCAACCGCTAATTAGTGTAGTGAAAATGACGTTAATTTTAGCAGATGCTATTTTTAATATGATTTTTTAAAATTAGTTATGAATGTATAATGTACCCGACGGAATTGAAACATGGACTAAAGTTGAATCCTTATAACAAGTTCGATCACAACATTATGTTGAAAACTATACAAAATTTGTGCTACAAAAATACACCGTTCAGTATGACGTCACCATTCTTAGTTGACAATATTCTGCACCAGCAAAAAACTGCCGAATTCCACAACCAGTATCTAAACCAACAAATCGAGAACTACGTTCTACAGCGACAAAACTACGAACAATCTCGCGAAAACTCGCCCGAAATCGACGAAGCGAAGACTTTAGAAAACGACGACGAAAAACAAGACTCAATCGAAGACTCCAAAGTCGAAGACGAAGATTCAAAAAGCAGGGAAGATTTCGTCAAAAATGAGTACTTCAACAACGACTTCTACCAAAAAGGTGACGAAAAAGAAGTTTTAAACATTCCAAATTTAAACCGCCGCTGTCAAACTTGTGGCGATTTCTCTTGCCCTCCTTTTGCTTGTAAAAAGTCCGGTATACGCCGCTTAGAGGAACTTGAAAAGAGGTTCAATTTCAACTACCAAGAGAATTCCGATGAGGATGGTAAAGAGAGGTATAATACAGAGGAGATGGTGAGGAGTTGTGAGGAGTTTGAGCAGAAGAAGCCACTGTTGAAGTTCAGTGTGAGTGCTATTCTGGGGGATCGAGAAGATAGTGCCGTGAAGAGTAATGTCGGTGAGTTGAGAATTGATATTTTCTAAAATGATAATGCTGGTCAAGCGAAATCGGACCTGATGAGATGACTGAGAATTCAACTTTTTTGGTTTCTGATGATTTTAAATCTGTGGTCTCCTATCTTTATTTTAATGCAAACATACAATTTTTAAGAGGGCTAGTTTAAAAAAATCATAACCCTTCTGTACGTGTGAATTTTAAACAAGTTTATCTCGAAACTATTTATGTTTTCGTCCAGTCGTTTTTCGCTTGCCCGCTCATAAATATTTTAATATGCTCTATAGCGAAGAGTTAGTCTTTGTTTCACAACTACATGAACCAAAATTTAAAAGAATGCAGTTACAAAACAGAGCTCAAATCAATATCCGCGGGTAAAGTACCCTAAAGGCTGGCGACGTTACCTTATCGAATTTGTTATGTATGCACCAGCACTACAAACAGTCGCTTGATATTTCTGTCAATTTCTGATTATAACATATTAAAAATTTTCGACAACACAACATAAAACAGTTATTTTTCTTCAAACGGTTGAAGTGATTTTCATTTTTCAATTATAGCTAACTAAGAATATTGATCAAGTCACTTTTCAAATAAAGAAAAACTAAATCAAAATTGGTACAGTAATTTGAAAGTTTCAGCAGCTTTCTAGAGGCAAATCCATAGAAACCATGTTAACCACCATGTTAAACTTTTTAAACCCTTCTGTTTGAGTCGGGGGTTAAAACAAACAACTATTCCATTGTCATCGGGGTTACCTTTCAGCTCAATCGGACATCGGGAAGTGAAAATTAAGTTCCAAGCTTGCAAGGTTAGACATATTAACATTACTAACCAACGCTGCCAGTTAAAAGCTTGTGAAACGCTCGTGGTTACAAAGGTATCCGGACGACAGATCCGTGACGCCTCCGGTTTTACAGATATCCAATTATCCACTTATTGGATTGATTACGAGTTAAGTGGCGAATCAGTGCAGCCGAGTACTTACTCGGTTTGTTTAAACAGCTTGACGAGGCGAGACAGTGACTAAAACCATGATTTATGTGATCGGCTGAGTATGCCTATTGACTGTCTCACCACTGTATTCGTTATGTGTAGTCATCCCATTACCATCAGCCGACCCATCTGCTTTACGGATACGTTTCCGATCTCTAAGAACCATCGTCTTCATCCAACCAGAGATTGTTTAAATATTCAACTGGTTTCTTCTTTAATAATCTATACTAATATTATAAAGAAGTAAAGTTTGTGTGTTTGTATATTTGTTAAATTGTAAGGGGTAATCTCGGGATCTACTGAACCGATTTTAAAAATTCTTTCACCAATAGAAAGCCACATTATTGCTGAGTGTCATAGGTTAGGTTATATAAAAAACCGAAAAATAAAAAGACTTTTACGTGGTAGTCCGTTTTGCAAAGTGAATCGGAGAAAAAACGGTCCGGACGGCGCGCGATGGCTTCGGGTTTAATTAACATTATGCCCAACGAAGTGGGCATGGGTCAGCTAGTAACTCTATAAAACTCTATCGTAGAATAAAATAGAAAACATTTTAGTTACATCAATTACTCGTCCAAAAACTGGCTTAGTCGTAAAACTTTGTGAAAACCGGCAGTATTTTTTTTTGGTAGACGTTTTTATTTCCGTCGGAAATATATTTTGGGAGACAAAAAAGCTGGGCTATTATTATCATTATTTTTGGAGCCTATTCCGTCCCACTACTGGGCAAAGCTTCATATACAGCATTTTGTTATAATTAACACGGGAATGTTCACATTAAATTGAGTCGGATACCGACTCCGACTAGTTTCGATAATACCTACTCGGTTATCTATATCTTTACTTATAGATACTCTTAGTAAAAATATCTACTTATAAACGTAACGTTATAAGTAAAACTACGTTTATAGGTACTTTTAGCAGTGGTAGGGCTCTTTTGCCGAGCCCACCTGGGGAAGTACCACACCGTTGCCAGTTATTCCACAGCCAAGTAGTAATATGCAAACATTACTGTGTTCTGGTTGGAAGGGCCATTGTTTTCAGTGAAATTTCAGGGCAAATAGGAGATTAATCATCTTGTATCTCAAGGTGAGGAGGGCAGTGCTGTGCCGCATAGGGTCTTGAATTGTGAGAGTATAAAATTCTGGGTGATGCAAACCTATTATCGGCAAACGTGACGTTTAACATCAGGCGAGTGATTTGCTCGTCTCGTCACTCAATAGCATAAAAAACATTAGTTAGCGTCGTAATCTACATTTTTGTATTGCGCAATTAAATCACAATTGTTAATTTAAGTAAAGTTTGTGATGGGAGGACGTTAGTATTTTGGTATTTTTAAGATTCGGAGTAGGTACTGCAAGTCATAAATGTGGCAATTTCTTCTAATACTAAGTATAAAGTTAAAGTTTGAATTAAAAATGAAATTAAAGGAATAAAGGTTACCGATAGCGTACCTACTTCTCGTACTAAAGAACGTCACAAGACATGATCTTCGGCCTTACGCAGGTGTGTGTTATTCCCAATGTCATCCAATTCCATCCAGCCGTTTCAGCATGAAGGGAACAAGCAGGGCGCAGGCCCATCAATTAATCGCATTTAAACCTAATATTACTGTGATATTAGGCCCAAGTTTGAAGGCTTTTTAAGACAGATCTAAATTTTCTAAAACTATTGGCATCCTTGTCTAATGGCTTGCAATGATAAAGACAGGTATATTTTAGTTAGTTTAGATCTGTCTTAAAATGCCTTCAAACTTGGGCCCATTGGATAGTTGACAGATCTTATTTTTCTAAAAGTATTGATGTCCTTGTCCAATAGGTTGCAAAGACAAAGACAGTTATATTTTTAGTTAGTTTAGATTTGTGAAATAAAACCTTCAAACTTAGGCCCATTGCTTGTTTTGTTTTTGACTAAAGTATGATGAATCTTTCAGAACGATTAGCTAAATATCAAAAAGCGATCCAAAATTCGACGTCTCTCACGACCCGTAATTGCTCGTAACCGTCCTCACAAAAACAATATTATAACACAAATATCAGAACATCAATAAAATAATACAGCTCTAGAATAGCACAGAAAAGGACATATTAATTTCGCTAAGACCCTCTCATACATCCCTCTCACTCACACGCGTATAGTTAGGTATTGTGCTGTCTCCTTCCCGCCCCCGGGCTTAAGTGTCCGACCAGATGTTACGCTTTTATTGAAAAAGTCAGCCGCCATATTGTGAGACTCAGTAGATTAAGATGTAGCGAGAAAACTGCTATTGGACGCTATTATAACGTTTTCGTTCTAGCATTATAGCATGTTGTGTAGTACGTTATAATAGCATGCTATAATTGCTCTCGCTTTACAGTTGGGTGTGATAATGTAGCAGCTTTATTGTGTTGCTAGGTTGACATTTTTTATCATTTATAATCTTTGGAAAAATATATAATAATATATATATATAATAATATATTCTTAATATATATAAATCTCGTGTCACAATGTTTGTCCTCAATGGACTCCTAAACCACTTAACCGATTATAATAAAATTCGCACACCATGTGCAGTTCGATCCAACTTGAGAGATAGGATAGTTTAAATCTCAAATTATAGTCGCAATTTTAATTTATTGCAAATTATATATATACTGATAATTTTTACTATAAATTGACAAGTTAGCATCAACATACTACGGTTGCTATAGTTACGCAATGGCTTTTGACAGGACAACGTCTGTCGAGTCAGCTAGTCTTAATATATATAAATCTCGTGTCACAATGTTTGTCCTCAATGGACTCCTAAACCACTTAACCGATTTCAATCAAATTTGCACACCGGGTGCAGTTCGATCCAACTTGAGAGATAGGATAGTTTAAATCTCAAATTATAGTCGCAATTTTAATTTATTGCAAATTATATATATACTGCTAATTTTTACTATAAATTGACAAGTTAGCATCAACATACTACGGTTGCTATAGTTACGCAATGGCTTTTGACAGGACAACGTCTGTCGAGTCAGCTAGTATTATTATATAAATTACGTGTCACGTTGCTTGTCCGCTATAGACTCCTAAACTACTTAACCGATTTCAATCAAATTTGCACACCGTGTGCAGTTCGATCTAACTTAACAGATAGGATAGCTCACATCTCAATTTATAGTGTCTACCCGTGCGAAGCCGGGGCGGGCCGCTAGTACCTATTATATAAAAATGAATCCCTATTTCCCTTGGTCACGCCATCCACGCGTGTACGGCTGGACCGATTTCACATTTTTTTTATGTTTTTGATAATGTCAGGAGAAGGTTCATATGAAAGTAAAAATAAAAAAATATATAAAATAAAAATTAAGCGAAAATTAGAAAATTTAAGAATCTTTCCTCTTTATAATATTACTAGCTGTTCCCTGCCACGCTTTGCTGTGGATAAAAAAAAATAAAAAAAAAATATTGCGTCACTTTGGGATAATGTAGCATTCGAATGGTGAAAGAATTTTTGAAATCGGTCCAGTAGTTTTTGAGTTTATTCCACACAAACATCCAAAAATACAAAAATACAAATCTTTCCTCTTCTTATTATTAGTATAGATTATAGATAAGAAAGTTGGTTGTAAGTACGTGTACCTACCTATATTGATTTGAAAAGAAAGAATGGAGATAACTTATGATTTTTATCGGTTTACAATTATTTTTTTGTTCCTGACTGCTAAGATGGCGGATGCAACCGCGGAGCGTAGCTAGTAGGTAATAGAAAAGGGGTTCGTTACCACAATTAAAAAAAAATTAAGAATGTTAAAAAAACGCCATTCAGTTTTCATCACTTCGAATAAAAAACTTTTTGGTCATTTCCCACTAGCCAGCTACATTTAGTACCTACTCGAATTTCGAAATCCAAATTTGCTCGGAATTCGAAACGTCAGTCGCCATTCCATATTCGTATTTTCGCCCAATGATTCCAACCACATGGTAGGTAAGTACGAATTCTAACTTCGCAAAAATCTACATGAGAGCGATATAAAATTATGCATATCGCTCTCGAAGGCCCATATTAACATGTCATTGGCGCCATATTTAAATAATACTGCTATTTCTGACTGTACCGAGTCTGGCAACCCTACCAATATTTTACTTTCTCTTCAAACGATTTTGAATCTTATCACTTAGGTTATAAGGTGGTTTGGGATTGGTTACATTTTTGCCGCAAACCAATACTCAAGTTTTTTCACAGGATTCTAGATCTTAATACTTCGCAATAAGTTATAGTTAGATTACGTTTTTTGCGACTAGAAAACCAATATTGTTTTACGCTTGTTTGAATTTTCTCTAAGCGATTTTGGATCTTATTCTTAGGACGTTAGGATAGTAATTTTTTTTGGTGTGACGTAATCGAAGTAACGATTTGACCAAATCCAATATGATTTTACGGTTACTCGTTTTTATGTTATAGGAATTTGGGCTTTATTGCGTTCGCATTAAGTGAACTTGATAATTTTTTGGAATGTAATTTTCGATCACAACCAATATTCTTATTAAATTCGTTGATATACGATTTTGAATCGTAACACGTACGTCGTAAAGTCGAACGTGTTTATGTGTGTCTAATTTGACAGTCGATAGATTTGTCGATTTTTTCTCGATATCGTAAAATCGGAAAGATCACGGCGGTATAAATCGTTATTCGTTTTGCGTTTCGATTCGATTATCGTTATACTCGTAGATCGGAACAGAGATGGGGTGAAAGACTGGTTTTTATGTTAAAGGTGCGTGGAAGTTTTATTTTTATATTTTTTATGTTTGGTTGGAAAATCGTCATAATAATAATTATGGAATTGTTTTTCAGATAGAATTGTTTTTCCGATAGGTAATAATAATATGAAAAAAAAATTACTAAATTTAAATTTTGTATTTTAATTGATTGGTTTATAATTAACTGACATGCACTGTGATCAATACATAATAAACATCATTGAAAAGTAAATAGTACTACAATTTGTAGGTACGGCAGTCCCCACCAAGTCGAGCAAATCACGGAAAAAGCTAGAAGATAACGTTTTAATAAACATTTCAATTAATTTCATTTTCCTGGAACTGGAACAGAAGAAATCATAAGCAAGAATAAACATCAACATGATCGATAATCGAGTCGATATAAATATATTCTATCGATTTATCGAAGTTTGGTCATTCATCATTTGGAAAAACAAAACAAAAGATAAGTATTTAAAAAAAACAGATAGAACTTGGCGCCACTTTCTTTACACTAATAGCAACTGCTTGTTCCTACGCCTTCGGACGATCAAGCGAAAACAAACAACAAAACAAGACAAACAACAACAATAGAATAATAAGCTGAACAATAGAATTAAATTCGTAAAATAAGGAAACCAAAATGGCGACTTTCTAACCTCAAAATTGTATAACCCTCGCCAACTCTCGGTCCCATTGGCTCGTTTGTATTCAGAACGCGCTGCGGTCGTGTTAACCGTCGCGACTGTTTCAAAATAGGAACGATAATACACTACACATGTGAGCAAGCAAAATCGTATAGGCCGAGTGAATAGCCCTGGTGTCAGAGATTTTTGCTAGTGATGACCTGTTTGGCTCAACGGTAGTATATCCGCCTTATAAACCAGAGGTCCCGGGTTCGATTCCCGGCCGAGCAGATGTTTGAATGATGAATTTAAATATCTGCTCTGGGTCTGGGTGTTAGTTGTCCTTGTTTTTGTGTGTTCCATGGCATCCCTGACACAGGTTATCCTAGTGGAGAACTATGAGTGTGAAACGTTTTTTTTTGACCGCCTGTAAAGCTTCTGACTTGGCACATCAGTTGTTATTATAGAACCAACAACCAACCAACAATTTAACGTGTTATCTGATCCACGGTAGTGCTCAGTACGCGGTCACCCATCCTCAGACTGACCGTGTCGTCCGTTGCTTAACTTCGGTGATAGCGGGCACCTACTCGAGCTTCGCTACAAGCGCTACATACACATATTAAGTGTAAAGTTGTAAACTCATCACCATCATCATCAGCCTATCCAATGTATGTCCACTAGTGTCCGACCGAAACTAATTTTACGACCGAAACCGAAAACGAATTTCGGCAACGGTCTCTGTTTTGGCCGAAACCGAAACCGAAATCGAAATTTCCTTACAAGGATTATATTTTGAGGGAAAAATAAAGAAAACGTTATTATCAGTAAGTCTTTTGTCCACTGCTGGACATAGGTCTCTCCTAAAGAACGCCACGATCTACGGTACGATCTTCTGCCTCACGCAGGTCGTCGCTGCACCTGGCCGCAGAGCACCCTACTCTACGTTTGCCGATCCGTGGTCTCCACTCTAGAACCCGTCTACCCCAACGGTCGTCGGTTGAGTGTAGAAAGGGCATGGTAATAAAGGTACCTAAATACATAATACTAGGATGCCCGAAATTCGTACCCATCAGAGCGAAGCAGCTTGCAGAAACATAGCCTGGCAACATTCCTGGCAATATCAATCACAAATTATTTTTTTCTTACAACGAACTAGAAAAGAAATGCGTTTGACCTTAATCTCATCTGATGGCCAACGATGATGTGGTCTCGAAAATGTAGCGTGCTTGTAGGAAATACAGACCTATTCACAACCCATGGCTTTCCATTAGTGAAAGGATTTTTTTAAACCGGACTACTTAGTTCAGCACGCAAGGCCCTTATGATATTAGTAGGTATATTAGTGTCATCACCCTTTAGTTAAAGTTAAAGACGTTAGTAAAAGCTATACCGCAACGGGTTATAGGATAAGGGTAGGTATTTGTTCGAATTTGTTGTCTATGTAAACTACAATTCACAAAAACACCATCAGGGTTAGTTGCTTGTTGCACGTCGTTATGGTTAGTTGGTCAGTTATGTGAATAAAAATGAACGATTCTAACGCCAGTGGTGGTTCAGGACCGAGCAGCGGAATCACGAATTTATATTTTAAAAAAAATTTACGTATTTATTTTACACTATTAGCCATTCAATTGTTAAGAAAAGTATGTGTCGAACAATTAGGATATGTGACTTGGTTACAGCACTGTTTTCACTTTTGGAGTTTTAATCCAAAATAATAAGTTTGTCAGGGCAATTTTCTGCAAAGTTGAAAATATCAGAAAAGAGGATTTTCGAGAAGATTTTCATAAACGTACGTTGTTACAGAGTACGGTTTTAAAACATTATAACCCTTTACAATTATTTACTGTTCTAGTCGTAGTATGATAATTTTTATTGCTATAGGTACATACGTTATTTTACGAATATGCTTTGTTATTAAATTATGTTTACATAAGATTATTTTGCTGTTATTTTTCCGTTTCATTATCATATAAGGACCTCTCGGCTTCAGTTCTTTGAGTGACCGTATAGAAAAAACCGTTTCTCATTGTATCTCTCTATTATTTTTAAAATTTGATTAATGTAATTTACCTGTGATTATTGAAGACTGATTTTGTAATTCGAAATACATAATAAGCGATTTTTAAAACTAAGCTCATTTTTTTTATTTATTTTTTCTATTAATATTGCTAATCAAGTAATAGGTATATTTTATTTAAACTCCTCCTTATAGTTAACATTCAGGTTTATTACAAGTGTTACAAGTACAGTATAGTACAATATAATATATAGTTAGAATTGTTGCACCTGACTGTACGGAAGCTTTTTGGAGTAGAATGAAACATAAAAATAATAATTTTAAATTGAATAAAAATTGTGTGGAGTTGATTGAGAATGGATGTATGGCTTATTTAATTTCACGAAACCAGTACCGTGGAGTACTTTGAGAATGCCGTGGAGCAGGTTGAAACCAAAATTATTATTAATTAAATTGACGATTTTATTCGTGGAGTCATTTGAAACCTTTTTTTGGAGTACACCGGGAATAAGCCGTTAGCCTGTATCGACCGGATGCTGGGTATAGGCCTCCTTTCCATTGTGCCATTTTCCGTCTTTTTTTTTGACCCAGGGAAAATCCTTTATGGATAACACCGGCTCCGGGAGCCATCGGGCTGATGGTCTGCCAACTGACCGCTTGTCCGCAATCGGAAGCTCTGTCAGGGCTCTACTCCACCTGCCATCACCTCGGTTGGTACATTAGTGTTATATTACTTAGTTTTCAAGTATTCAATAAATTAGCATTAATTACCATCAGTTAACATTACTAATAGCAGGTGTAACTACAGGTACGTACGTACGTCAAATATTAATGTATATGTCGCAGCCAATTAGGTCAATTAATTGTTTAGTTAACTAGTCTTTTTACTAAACTAGCTTCCTGAATGATGAATGAATGATTCAGCTGTTTAATGAAAAATATTTTTTAGGATTCCGTACCCAAAGGTAAAACGGGACCCTATTACTAAGGCTTCATCACTGTCACCAGGCTGTATCTCATGAACCGTGATAGTTAGACAGTTGACATTTTAACAGACGATGTATTTCTGTTGCCGCAATAACAATAAATACTAAAAAACAGAATAAAATAAATATTTAAGGGGGCTTCCATGCTCCCATACAACAAACGTGTTTTTATGCCGTGTTTACAATGGTATAGAACCATTCGTGCGTGAGTCTGACTCACACTTGGCTGGTTTTTTTTAGTATGAGCAAAATCAGTCTATGTGTTGGAAGGATATAATAGTTGCGAGAAACGCCCCAAACTACGAGTTTACCTATGCCTTTTTATTTCAGAAAAATTAACTGTCTTATAAAAAGCGAGTCAAACCGCATCACACAGCTACTAATTAAATCATGGTTACCTTACATTTACACCGGTTGTATTAAAACAGGCAGTGCGCTGCCTGAAAACATAATAATGTCACATCCACGGCCCACCGCAACGCAGTGCGTTCATTATGCGGGTACCGCGTTACAGTGTTGCTATATCGAGGGTACATTTTAATTTACATGATTTTTTTCTTTATCTACCCACATTTTTTTTGTTAACTTTTTTCGTTTCTTTCCTAGTTGCGATTCGTAGTTTTATCCGTATTTAGCGCGATAAAAAGAAGCCCATGTGTTAATCCAGGGTTATTTCATCAAAATCAGTTTAAACGTGTTTGTGTGATTGAATATCAAAGAACTAACACACAAACTTTGACATTTATACAATTATGTAGAAGAAAGTAGGATGGATTATTTTTATCTCAGATATAATTATGATTCTTATAGAAAAGCGGATCAAATCGCAGAGCACAGCTAGTCATTAAAAGATGGTAAGTTTACATGAAAACATAATAATGTCACATCCACGGCCCACCGCAACGCAGTGCGTTCATTATGCGGGTACCGCGTTACAGTGTTGCTCTATCGTAGAGATACATTTTAATTTGCGTGCTATGAGGCCTTTTTTGATGTACTTTTTATTATCTTCTTCTTTTAAATAAAAATTAATCGCTAAAACTCTAAAATCGCTGGACCGATTTCGATAATTTTGATCTTGAAATATTTGTCGAAGTTCAGGGTAGGTTTAAAACTAAAAAAAACAACAGCGGCTGAAACCGCCGGCTGCAGCTAGTCGATGATAAAAAGCTGTGCGTTTAGGTTTCTATTCGACCGAGAGACGATCGCAGAGTTTGGGACAAATTGGCATTTGTATGTTTGGCAAAGATCAAACTTATTTTTTTTTATTGCAATCAATTGGTACTTAATTTCGTAATGAATAAAATGACAGTGGCTAGATCTTGTGTCTTTTCAGGTTTCAGGTCTTTTTAAATTACAGATGTGGCCTACAATATAACGTGTCATTCAAACCATACGTAGTTTTCTTTTTTAAACTCATAGCTCCCCCCACTAGGATGTCACGGAACACACACAAAGACAAGAACAACTAACACCCAGACCCAGAACAGATATTTAAATTCATTATTCAAACATCTACCCGGCCGAGAATCGAACCCTACAATCCACCTTATCCGACCTCTAGCTTATAAGACGGATATACTACCGCTGAGCCAAACAGGTCGTCAAATACCACTCGCAGTCACCCGCTGCAAAATGAAGTCGCCTTAAACGGTGCAAATTAAAAAGCAGCAACATAACTCAGCGACCGCCCAAAGCGATCCAATACCGTCCCCTCGGGATCAATTATTTTCGCACTTCCGGCGTAAAAATTGGCGCGAATAACGCGACATCCGGTCCGGTCGTTTAATCGTTTTCACATAGCTGTTAGCAATAACGGCTATAACAGTTAATGAAATAGCAGGTTGTGATCGCTGTTAATTAAATAGCGTTGCTATTGGGTTGTTAGGATTTTTTATTGTATTTTCGTTGCTGTTATTTTATATTTACTAGTATGTGTTTATTTATATTTACCAATATTTGTCAATTTTACTCCAACACTAAGGAGACCAAGTATGAAATGGAATAAAATATTAATGCTACCAATATATTGAAAAATGTCAAAGTATATTATTGTATGTTTGTTACTTAATCACGGAAAACGGCTGAATGGATTTGGTTGTAATTTGGTATAACAATATCTTATACTCTAGATATGATCCCGGAAAAATACGGTTTCTGCAGGATAATGGGCAAAACCGGGATACGCAACTAGTGATATAATCAATTAATTAACATAGCTACCTATATAATAATTACTGAAAAATCCGATCTCTAGAAACTACAA
The DNA here is from genome assembly GCA_949125135.1 of Alcis repandata. NCBI lineage: Eukaryota > Metazoa > Arthropoda > Insecta > Lepidoptera > Geometridae > Alcis > Alcis repandata. Next base: position 1,835,249 of record OX421251.1, read on the forward strand.
ATTAAACTTTCACGTTTTTAATGTAGGTAGGTACATATTTGTCTATTATATTCACTTTCCCATTTTATTGAATTGGAACCCCTCTTTGGGTAGATGCGTCATAAGTCATAATTTAAAAAAAACCTGGGAAAAATATCCTTCAGCAAGGTAACTCAAGTTAAGAGGGCCCAAGTAAAGAGGGGCCCCTAAGTTATTAAGAGGCGTTACGTCGGAAAAGTTCACCCCCAGCCCTTCGGTTAACGATTTAAAATAGGGGTGTTGTTTTAATTATTTTATAGTATTAATTTCAAGGGGTGGTCTAAGGGACCAATTAACGTATGGTTTTGTAGATGGCTAAATACGTCAGCGGTGCAAAGCCATTAAATAATTGATTTAATAAAAAAAAATGTTACACTGTCTTTGGATTATTACAAGGAATTAGAAATTAGAAATATTCGTCGACTATATTATACTTATAATACTTATTCAATAAGCCACGTTAACAAAAGTATGTTAGTATTGAATTGAATTAAGTTAAGTGAAGCGAATAAACGAATCAATTAATTGTACAATATTGAGATCATTACGAATTTTTTGTGCCTTGTTTATAATTATTATATAATTCACACAAAATATATGAATTTGAAAGTCTGTCTGTTTATTTCACGCTAAAAAAATAAGTTTCTATAGACCGAGTGGCTTCACACGAACACTTGAGAAAACAAAACGCATTTTAGCATTAAAAAAACATTGGACAATGGGTACAATAAAAATTGGCTTAATATAATGCTGTCTACCATTTGTTTATTGTTAGGGTTCCGTGTAAAAAAATGAATCCATTGTGAAAATCACCAAATTGTCTTTGTACGTAACGGAGTCCCATATCTTATTGTTTTAGTTATTATAGGTACAATGGCGACTATAACTTATTTTCAAAACTCAATCCATCGTAGCTACAAAAATTCACATGAATAAGGCAGTGGTCCGACCGCCGGCGAGAAAACGACTAACTATCGGCAATTTTCTCTCTCAAGAAACACACAATAAATGTACATTCAGTATAAACGAAATAATAAAAACGAAACGAATATTAAAAGGTGCTCTCTGACTGTTCACACTGCCGGCGACGACTCGCTTTACTAGTTTTGTCGCTGAGCGACGAGCTTTCAAAAATAAACTCGCTCAGCGATACTCGTTCAGCGATGCTCGCTCGCTTGATCATTTCTTTACAGTGATCTTTTACAGTACAGACTGAGCGACAGCGGGCGAGTGGCGCGAGTAATCGCTCGTCGCACTTGCACAGTCGCTTATAGCCCGGCGAAAAAACTATCGAAACAACACACTCGCTTCCCGCTGATCGCAAACTTGTTTATAGTTTATATTTCTACTCGTTTCTCGTTCATCGTCGGCGGTCGGACCACTGCCTAACATCCATAATGAATTTAAAAAAGCTGGAGTAGGTACATTTTTTTTTTACACAAACAACAAGCATAACTTACAATTTTAGCTAAAAATCAAATACCTACAACAAGCAATCCTCATTTTTACATTTTCTAAACAAAATTTAATAACAAATACAGAACCCTCGACAGCAATACAAACACACTTGTCAATTATTTCATTCAAGCGAGCGAATAGATAATCCCAAATATAATAAAATATCTATTATAATAGGATAGTTTTGATCCGACGGACAATGGAAGTTGGCTTTATAATTTTTTGGCAGTTAAGCTTTGTTAGGGCTGTTTTTTATTTGCCTTGATGTGCTTGCCCTTAAGTAAATTCGTATAGGCCGAGTGGCCAGCCCTGGTGTCAGAGTTTTTAGCCCGACAAAAAATTAAATTGAAATCTTTCACAGTTAAAAAAAATATTATTTTTATTGTTTACCAACTGAGTGGCCAACCTTACGTATCTCCGTAACGATATTTATGAAATTTGGAATAGAGATAGCATAAGCCCGGGATTAACACATAGACTACTTTTCGCCATCACCGTTTTTCATCACCAAACGGGTAGAACAGAAAGTTTATGCTAGTTTTTTGAACATATTTCTAGAACAATGTCAATGAAACTAAACAAAATGTATGTACCTACAGCTGATTTTGTTTTCGCGGATTCCGGGTTGTCCCATAGTAAAAGCTGTTTATAATGATGAGTCCTTTAGGCCTTTTTTGGCTTAACATACCCTTTTCTTATAACCCTGTATTATCAATTACTGGATACTCGCTACGCATTTTTAGATAGAACTCATGCTCTGTACCCATTACCAGATATTTCTCATTACAATGTAAATAAAATATTAAAATAGGTACATGATTGGTATCAAACAAAATCCCTTGTCGAAATTAATATGAGCGTTCAAGAACAAAACGCTTGGCGAAATGATTAATGGTATAACAAAGGCTATGCAATATATTAGGGAGGCGTGCTTCTGACAGTCGGGGTAAGAAGTCGAGCGGCGCAGGGCACGAGTGACGACGGTTGGCTGAATGGAGGAACGGCAGGAGCCAAAAAAAGTTACATGTCAAACGAAACTTCAAAAAGTTTAGTTGTGTTGATTGTCATTTCTAGGCTTTAGGTTATATTGGTGTCGATATGTTCTACAATTTTCTAAGGCTATGTAATATATCAGGGAGGCGTGCGACTGACAGATAGGGTAAGAAGTCGAGGCGGTGCAAGGCACGAGTGACGATGGTTGGGTGAATGGAGGAACGGCAGAAGCCAAAAAAGTTACATGTCAGGCGAAATGTCAAACGAAACTTCAAAAAGTTTGGTTTCATTGATTGTGCTTTCTATGTCTTAGTTTATTTCTGTTGTATCTACAATTTCCTAAAGCTAGCTACCTGACAACTGACGTTTTTTGTTTTGAATATTTAAACCACTGCTCTCTTTAGACTTGTACCACACGCCACCATTTGAGAAAACCCCATTGTATTTGTAATAGCGTTGTTAGGATTACTTATCGAGTTAAATGCGGAAACTCTATTTATCCAACAACAATTTCCGAGATTATATTTGAACAACAATAAAATAATCTTATTGCAAAGATCTCTAATAATGGCGTCTATTCTATTGTATATTTCACTAATTTGACAGAAGTAAATCTATCGGCGTCTTTTTTTATTTTATTTTGTTTAAAAAGCATAACAAGGATTTTGGCGCTGTCAAAAATTAGGTTTAAAAGATGGTACAACAGTAATTGTCTTTAATGTCCCATAAATGCTACGTAGTTGGTGAGAAAATAAATAAAATTAGTTATTTATGGTTTTGTGAGACGTTGCTCTTGCTATGCGGTCCTATAAAAAGTTACCACATTCACACAAAAGCCATGTATGCATGAGGTTACTTTTTAATTAACTTTTATTTCGTTTTTGTTTCATCTTCGATCATCATGTTTTTTTGTCAATAAAATAATTATTATATTTACACGAAAAATATTTAGTTACATATTTAACACTAGTTGCGTTCAGCAGTTTCACTCGATGATAAAACGGTAGTCATGAAAAGTAGCATAGTGTCTCTCCAGGGCACAGCTATCTCTATCGCTATCCCAAATGTTATCTAAATCGGTTCAGTAGTAATGGAGATAGTTAACAAACATTCACAAACAATCTTCATGTCAATCTTATCACACATACAAACATTAAAACTCACTTTACTGCATAATTTTTTCATTTTTAACCGACTTCAAAACAGGAGGAGGTTATCAATTCGACTGTACCTATGTTCTTTTTTTTATGTTTTTTACCTCATAACTTTTGACTGGGTGAATCGATTTTGATGATTCTTTTTTATTAGAAAGCTGACGCTTCCCATTTGGTCCCATTTCAATTTAGTCCAGTTCTGATAATGGTATCCATGTGAAAACCACATAAGTCTTAAATTTGGATTACATGTATGTGCGCGACAAATGGATGACTACCTCAATAGTCGGTCTTTTGAAGTCAGTTTTTGTTTTTTGTTTTGTAAAAATAATGTTCTTGTCAAACTTTCACATTTATCACTAGGATGTCGCGGTTCTCTCCTCACCTGTACCACACGCTAAAAACGGAGAATAAGTCGTCGCCTATTGTATTGGAATCGCGTTGTTATACGATTACTGGAGTTTAATGCGGCGCCGATCGCTTTGATGGGCTGCGTCGTGGGTGCTTCTAATTAACTTTGTAGAGGGTATATCTATAAGTTTATATATCTAGGGGTTAATATGGCGTTACAGATAGCCTGGGGTTGCCGATGTTTTGAACAATAATTGCGCAAAGATACAAAAAAAAAACATTGAATTGAGAACCGTCTCCTTATTAAAGTCGGTTAAAAATAAAGTGGTACTCGTATTTAGGCGTGAGAACCTTTTGGTTGAAAAGTTGTTTAATATTTCTTTTAATATTTTTACTAACAAGCTCACAATGCCATCGTAATATTATACATAATTATACAGGTAGGTATACCAATTTCAACTCAATTGGACCTCAAGAAGACTTCTTTAGGTTAAATTGAGCTAAACTTAGATTAGCGTTTCTAATTTAGCTTCCAAAATTTATTATGCTGTGTGGGCCACACAAACATACATACTTACACGGCAAGTTCAATAAAAGCTCGTAAATAACAGTATTCCCCGGTATCAACTTCTGCAGACCATAATGATGGACAAAATACCGGGGAAGCGTAAGGTCGGAAGACGGAAGATGTCGTGGCTCCGTAACATCAGGGAGTGGACTGTGATAAAGACGGTGGAACAACTGTTCAGACTCGCGCTGGACAAAGAGAATTTCAAGAAGCTGACTGCCAACCTTCAATAGTGGAGAGGCACTTGGAGAAGAAAACGCATATCAGTTCTTTTCTAGTCGAAGATTTTGTAGTTAAATTAAATTACTTGTATAGTAGGTACATTATTGACATTATCCACAGCGAATCGTAATATAGCGACATCGATTAAATCAGAAAGATAAAACGGTTTATTAAAAAAATGTACAAGCTTAAATTGTTAAAACTTTTTTAAAACAGAGTCTGTTTTGTTTCAGAATACCGGCAGCCAATCATGGGGAACCCCTGGCCGATAGCGAAGCCGATAGCTTCTCGGCCAATACCAGTCCAGCACCAGCACTTACAGCACCTCCTGGCGCACTGTCACCATCCGTACTTAGCTGGTAAGTAGCTTAATGGCAAATAGGAGATTAAACATCTTATATCTCAGGGTGACGAGCGCAGTGCTGCGCAGGGTCTTGAATTCTGCGAGTTCAAAATTCTGGGCGCAGACCTGTTATGGGCAAACGTGACGTTTAACATCAGGCGAGCGATTTACTCGTCTCGTCATTCAATTACATAAAAAAAATACTATAAACTATACGTGGATACCATGGTATCCTGGCGCATGCAGTCTTTGCTTTAACATAATTATCTACAACTGACCGCGTCTGTTGCAAGACGAGGTAGGTAAGTACCTATATGCGCTCAGAAATGACGACGAGACGACCTGTTTGGCTCAGTGGCAGTACGTTCGCCTTATGAGTTCCGGGGTTCCGGGTTTGATTCCCGGCCGAGAAGCTATTCGAATAATTGATTTAAATATCTGCTCTGGGTCTGGGTGTAAGTTGTCCTTGTCTTTGTGTGTTCGAAGGCATCCGCCACAGGGAATCCTAGTGGGGAGCTATGAGTGTGAAACGTTATATTAATTGGTGGGCTTCAAGCTCACGCCCTAGCGCAGTGAGCAAGGGCCTATGGTTATGATAAAGTTGTTGGATAGATGCTCTCATAGACTGGTGTCTACTGAAAAATTAAAAGACTTGGTTTTACATTAGATCTCAAATTTTTACTGTAGAAGAACTGCGTTGCAATAGATTTGACATTTTTTACGTGCAATTTTTTTGTTGTTGAAATAAAACACAAAAGTGTGCACTTAATCCAGCTAATAAAAACTTGCACAATACATTCCGAAGACATCAAATAAAACATTTAAAAATCGAATAATGCCAAAAGAATCGAATAAAAAACAATCAAAATAGATAGACCTCCCTTAACCTTGGCCACAAAGAAAAAACAACCATAACAAAAGTTGCCATTTGCAATAACAATTTATTGTTACAAGTTGCCAGATTGAAAAAACAGAACGCCCAATTTGTTTCACAAACAAAATGTTACCCTATTGTTGTACTAATCTTAAACATAAATATAGAGTTAATGCAGGGAAGATACAGAGATGATAATACGAGGTTTAATGATTAAAAAATGACTGTTTTGTGTAGAGATTAGGATTGTTGTGGGGTCCGTGGTTATGAACAGGCCGTTTATTTATACTCAATGGACCGCATTTGGTTTGGTTTAGCAATTTTATTCAGTTTTATAGCCCAATAAAAAGATATGAAATGAAAACAATTTAGTATTTTTTGTTTTATGTCTTATTAATAATCTTCAGAGTAAGTCACTTACTTACTTATTTCACTATAAATAAGTGAAAATTAAAATTACACATAATATTTAATAAAATCTAAAACATGATCTAAAATAGGTAATTTTAAATTATATAAATACTCTCTCATGTCGTTTATAACACCCAAGACTTCTTACTTTTCAATTCAAAAAAGACAAATGAACAAAAATCAAATCCAAATCGCTCAAAATGGGAAACCTTTGTACAAAGAAAATACGTTATAACGAGATCAATAAATCAAATAAGTAATCGAATTAACATCACAAATATCGATTCCCTCACATTCACTCGATTATTGCATTTTTTACCGCCTTTTGTACGCATTTCATCGTATGATGCATCACTATTGTATGAAATCCACATTATAGCGCCAAAGTGCGTAAAATGAATCGAGCATAGAGGCATTGTGTTTTTTTTTTGCTGTGTGGGCGAAATCACGTTGGCCTTTTCGTTTGTTTTTTTTTTTTTTGTGGATGAGTGACTGAATTTTATTTGCTATTTTGCTGGTTTGTGATTCAATTGAGGTGGTATTAATAAAAATAGCTTGGAAAGGTAAACGTGGTAAAGATTGAAACACCTTTCTTTTGGGTAATCGGGTAATAAGCAAGTATGAAAAGATGATTTCATTTCAACTTTGAAAATCATGGGATGGCAAGTTAGGATGTGCGACGTGCGTGTATGTATGTCATTGTATGTGTATGTGTGTATATTTGTTACCCCATATCTAACTGCTGAACCGATTTTGGTAAAGTATTTTTTTCAGAACATCTAATAATACGTGAGTATTATCTGTAATTATGACAAAATGTTGGCACATTGGGCCCAAGTTTGAAGGCTTTATTTGGCAGATCTCATTTTTAACCGACTTCAAAAAAGGAGGAGGTTATCAATTCGTCTGTATGTTTTTTTTTTTTATGTTTGTTACCTCATAACTTTTGACTGGGTGAATCGATATTGATGATTCTTTTTTTATTAGAAAGCTGACGCTTCCCATTTGGTCCCATTTCAATTTAGTCCAATTCTGATAATGGTATCCATGAGAAAACCATGTAAGTCTTAAATTTGCATTATGTAGGTACGTGCGCAACAAATAGATGAATAACTCAATAGTCGGTCTTTTGAAGTCGGTTTTTGTTTTTTGTTTTGTAAAAATAATGTTCTTGTTCTAAAAGTATTGATGTCCTTGAAACGCTCGTTGTGACGTCACGTTCGGAGCGAGAACAGTACCTATGCAATCATTTCATCAATGTTTTGTTATGACGTTGTCACATTAAACTATCGTCCGTAAACCGACTTTACAGACAACCAATTAGACCTGTCGAATATTTCAAACTTAGGCCCATTAGGCACAAAGATTTTTAATCGTTTCGTTTGTTTGGCTATTGTTACAGTGAGACCTGCGCAGGCGCATACACAGGTGTTCCCGCTGCCTGGAGGATTCCCCTGGGCGCACAGCTCGAGAGGTAAGGTCAAACATAAACGTTTTTTATTTAAATTTAAAAATAGGTTTAATCTAATCGGCGACGGTGTGTCGGTGGTTGATTGCAACGTTGAGAATTTTTAAAATTTAAATACGAGTAAGTAAATAAAAATATTTTTAAAAACAAGCTTTAATTGCATTCTTATCGGAGTTAAACAGGTATACCAAATTTCAGCTCAATCGGACATCGGGAAGTGGTTCAAAATCGAGTTGCAAGATTCCACCCGAACAAACATAGTTACCTACAACACATACATTGCAAGTAAAATAAAAGCCTTAAAATAAGTTAATTACTATGACCTACAACCCGGTCACAATATCTGTGCACCTGACCTCGTGACGTCATATATCTAAACTTAACAATAAATATTAAAAACAAAGCGAAAATATCTCAAAATTATCGGGACGTGTATCGGCAACGAAGATGCTAACCGTACTGTCGCACCGGGGAGTGCGCGGAGAGGTGACAGGGGAAGCGGGAGAGGCGCCGCATTCCAGCGAGGTGCACAGATATTGTGACCGGGTTGTAAGTACTCGCAAACTTTTTGTAATCATTATAATTCGCCAGGTAAACCCCGTCGCGGCATGATGCGTCGCGCGGTGTTCTCCGACCTGCAGCGCAAGGGGCTGGAGAAGCGGTTCCAGGTGCAGAAGTACATCTCCAAGCCGGACCGGAAGAAGCTGGCTGAGAAGCTGGGCCTTAAGGATAGTCAAGTACGTACCAACTCTTTTTCCTAAGGGGTCTTATGAATAGTTTTTACTATGGAAACTAACGTGGTTTAGACACAATATGTTGTTACAATTAACGCGGGAAATCTCACGTGAAAATTAAGTTGTTTACTTACTAGTCGGTGAACTTCAGCACTTTTTCTTCTTCGGTGGTAGTAAACTACTTCATTTTTAAGTAATTCCCGTGTTAATTACAACATCTTAATTTATATAAATTACGTGTCACGTTGTTTGTCCGCAGACTCCTAAACTACTTAACCGATTTCAATCAAATTTGCACACCGGGTGCAGTTCGATGTAACTTAGGAGATAGGATAGCTCACATCTCAATTTATAGTAAAAAAACATGAAAAATTAGAAAATTTAAAAATACTTAAAAGTTAACCCCTACCTTCCCCCCCCCCTTCTTCCCCCCCCCCCCCCCTCTTCTTCCTTTCCCTTCCCTACACTTTAGCGCTTTGGACAATGTAAACTTTTTTAATGTAACTTTTGACATTTGACATAGAATTGACGCAATTGCTTTTTTTACCAATTCGAATAAATAGTCATCGAGACAGGACAACGTCTGTCGAGTCAGCTAGTAATGTTATAAATGCTTCTTCATCGCAACTTTTTATAGAGGTAGATACTTACCTACCTACATATTACATATCTCTACTGGAATACCAGTTCGAACGGTGAATGGGCCTCAAAACACAAAGAAAAAGACGACAAAACCATTAATTGGCTGTGACATACAGATAAACAAACACAGAATTCTCCCCTGAAGGGTTCTACGAAGGAGGTTTTTAAACCCTAAAAAGAAACAACTTTTTTGTTGATGTTACAAAAATAGTCATGCGTAGGTAAATTTTCTAAGACACTAAAGAATAATCTTAATTTTTTGTAAATTCTATTTAACGTAAAGAAATAATTTGTAAAATTCCGTTCAAAATTTTAATTAAATGCTTTGATTTTTGCCACAAACTGGCCTCAACTCAACATAGTTTTACTTAAAGGCTGAATAACTCACTTTCCCAGGCCAAATCTCTAGTTCCTTCCGGCCCTTTCCACAGATAACTTGGTTCCGTGATTCTCGTGAAACGAAACGCTACACCGAACTTTAGGGGCCCTTCAAGCGGGGTGTTACAAAAAATTGCTACCCCTAAGGGTAGAATAGGGGAGGGGGCTGTCAGCAGCAGACGGTGGGCCACGCCCCTGGAGCGCGCGTTTAAAACAATTACCGACTCAATTCTATATTTAAACGATTGAATTTTTGGATTAGATCTTTTTAATCTGTGCTGGCTGGATGCGGTGGAGGGTCTGTGCCATGCCATGAAAAAAAGTGGCCTAGTGATTTGGCGGGATTATATTTTTTGTGCGAGATGAATTTTGTGTGGAATTTATTAGTTAACTATTTTAGTAACATGTTTTGAAACGTTCAATTGTTTAACTTCAGTAAGAGTCTCCTAGGTAGTTATCAAAACATTACAGAAGGCAAACATTTTTTGTCTGGTTTAAAGTAAAACATAAACTGGTCTCCATTGTAAGAATTGGACCCAAAAAGCATTTTACCTCGTTGAGTGAAATTATAATGCCTTTGCTCAGCGGTACGACGGAATTAGTTAAATAATTATGGTTTAGTATAATAAAAGCAAAAAAGAAGTTATTTAATTTAATAAAGTACTTAATAATTTTTGTTTTTTGATACTTTTTTTATTAGACACGTTTTAGTATAATATCGTCTTTTTATTACTATTAATAAAATGATAATATATCTATTGAAAAACATTCCCGCCATTTCTCAATCCCAAAACCGACACAGATAAAAAACCACTTAACTTTTTAAATAAACATCTTAGAGGATGATTATCATAAGCCTCTCGGACCCCGTCGACTCGGAATCCGGAAAATTGCGGAAGTAATCGGTTCCCCTCCCTAGGCGGGGGGTGTTTTTTAAATTGATTTTATGATGTTGGCAGTTTTGAATTGGGGCATTATTTTTATAGTAGACTTGCGGAAGTTTCAGTTTGAAAATGTGGGTATGTTTGCTACTTTTTTTAAGTTATATCGGCTTAGTAGATTTGGATGGAATTTAGCATGTAGGGATAAGAGGTAGCTTTTATAGTGAATAACAAATTTAATAGCTTTTTTTTCATTTCGGAAAAACTCTTGTATCTTCACAGCCATTGAACCAAATTTCCTCGTAATCGCTTTTAAAAATTGTATTTAAATAAACTGGCTAAAAAATTTAAAAGAATCAAATGGTTCTTTTGAAAGTTATCAAACAATTACTCGTATGTAAACACAATACAAGATCGCATTAGTTTTTGTAAACTCAAGAATCTTCGCTCAATCAATTGGTGTGAAGTGTGATTAACACAAAAAAATAAAATAAATTACCTCTTTATTACAAGAATAGTCGATTTTGGTTCACCTACATCTTTACAAAGAAGTCGTAGCTAGTGCTACGTAACCGTAGAGCTTGTAGCATTCGTAGCTCTAATGTGTAGCAAATGTAGCAATGCACTAACCTAAAAAATTATATAGTTGACCAATTTTGCTATTCGGTATTTATAGAAACTTGTAATAATGCTGACCACAAATAAAAACGCCAAAAACAAATAAAAAAAAAAACAAATACGTCAACAAACACAAAACTACCAACATTACCAACCAACTTAACTTTTTTACCGCCGCGGCTCAGGCCATCGCATTATTATGCCTGTTCGTAATTCGCGAATGATCATCAATTAAGCCAGGCGTCTCCCTCAGACCCCGCTGCGAGCTCCGGGACTAATGAAACGTCCCGGGGGTCTGTAATGTATTCAAAATAACACCACCGACGTTTTTCGGGGCTTTATAAGCTATTTTGGTGTCAAATGGTTACTTTTTGATCGTGATTTTTGGGGTTTTGTAAGTTTGGTGTACAATTTTTACTTTTTGTTGTTTTAGGAACCCAAATATAAATTTATTTTTATACAGCTGTTCCGTACTTTTTATGTCGAGTGACATTGACATTTTTCAATGGAAGAGGTGATTTTTTTTCGCTAATTATTTTTTGGTTGTGTTTAATTGTCAGGAGAAGGTTCATAAGAAAAAAAATAAGGAAGTTGAGCGGAACATTATAATTTAAGACAATTCGAATTCAATATTCATAGTTTAGACAGGACAACGTCTGTCGGGTCAGCTAGTTATTATTATTAAAAAAAACAGAGCTGCCGTGTGTCGGATGGAACGGAACGTTAAATCGTAATCCGCAGTTGTTTGTCCTATACTCAGACTAACAGACAGAACCATAACAGCTACTTTGTAAAAAAGAGCAAGATGGCAAGTGCCAAAACACGGTTGAAAAAGAGAGACAGACCTTTCATTTTTTGTCCCCGTCGCTGTAACCGTGCCAAGGTGGGCAAACCACAGATTAGGAATAATAGTTACTACGTGAGCCGTCTACGATTTGTAGCTGCCAGGTTGTGAATTATGTTTCCCCAGGATTGTACCCAATAAATTAATAAATAATTAATTTATTGGACTATTTCATATTTCCTGCTGGCCCAAAACTAAGATAAGGTACATTATTTTCGCAATCGCAAGATTGCCTATTTAATAAAAGATGCTCATAATTATGAGTAGATTGGTACACTAGTAGTTATTTTCCTACTATTAGACTTTTTCCTACTATGAGCAATTTGCGGCTTGTATATCCTTTCCTTATAACCCTGTATAACAATGTTTTATTTTGTGAAGTATAAAGATTAGAAATATTATATGAATTTTTTTCCTCTAAGATGGGGGAAGCATTCCTATCCTGGCATTATTTCAAGAATATAGCTGTCGCATGTGCGGTTACACTTTGGCTCTATCTTTAGGTAATAAATCTATGGTCCTATAGGAACAATCGCCATGTCAAAGACGTTCAGGCGGCCTAACTTCGTCACAAGGTTAAGTCACTTGCCTACAAAAACTTAAGTTTTCATTTTGACTGATTTTTTGACGGCAAGCGAAAGTTAGTGTCTACGGAACAATTATGACTTACAACTCGGCCTATGCAGAGCTCAGATCAAGTTAAAAGCAGATACAGTGCTGCATTAGATCCAGGTGAAGCCAAAAAAACTACCCTACTGCCCGTATGAGTAGTACGTACCATACTTCAAGCACATATTAGGCCCAAGTTTGACGGCTTTTTAAGACGGATCTAAATTTTCTAAAAGTATTGGCATCCTTGTCTAATGGCTCGCAATGATAAAGACAGATATATTTTTAGTTAGTTTAGATCTGTCTTAAAATGCCTTCGAACTTGGGCCCATTGACGCATAAAACAACCCGAATCAATAGTCAATTCTTTCGTCAGACAACAAAAATAAGTAGTAATAAGGGTAGTTTTTGTGCGTCAATATGTGCTTGAAGTATACGTAGACGCGCAGTAGGGTAGTTGTTTTGGCTTCATTTGTGTCTAAGGCTGGACCCTATCTGCTTTCTACTTGATCTGAGATGCGGAGTTACTTTCAAATGTAAATCAGAAACCAGAATATTTATTGACCTAGATAATATTGAATGTTACAGGCAAGTTACGTTAACAGGAATTTTTCAATGAAAAAATAGCCATCTAAATTCCGCTAAAAGAATGATGAATTCACCTAAAGTACGGAGCATACTGACATCACCGAAAAGTACGATGATTAGCACCAGTTTCTACGGTGACAACTATCATAAACTGGTGCTAATCATCGTACTTTTTGGTGATATCAGTATGTTCCGTACTTTAAGTGAATTCATCATACTTTTAGCGGATTTTTTTCTCAGTGTAGGTATTATTTGAGAATTTAAATTAAACAAAGTTGGGTAAAGGTTTTTTTATGAAATCTTAAAGAAACGAATGATTTAAATAATTAAACATGACGATGACCGTTATACATTTATTGTGCTGCGTTTGTTCTTGAACAAAAATGAGAATTCTGAGAATTCCATTCATAAATTCACTTAATTTGTAGAACGGATTGTTTTAAAAAAACATAGGTGTCTGTATGAATTTTCTATGATTTAGTTCGGTTATAAAATTAGGTAATCTTTCATACATTAATATTTTTCGACCTGGAACCTGGACCCGATTAGCAGTTGACCGAGGCAGATGGCATAACGGGAGAAAGGCCTATACCCAGCAGTGGGATAGAGAGGGCTGTGGATGATGATGATGATGATATTTTGGCGTGACGGCCTTGTTTTTCAACTTAGACTTACCTAACCCTTGGTTAGGTTTTTCTGCCAGTTTTTCTTTATGTAAAAGACTAAGTAATAATAAACTAGAGAGATAATATAAAATGGCCGACTAAATCAGGCGTGAAACTTTTGCAAAGCTCCGTACTAAAACTTAATTTGGCCAAACAAAAACTTATAGAAACAAACTAATATAAACCAATGTTCGCATCGTTACATCGAGAAACAGCAAATAAAAGGCAATTTCCAAACGAAACAAAACGAAATTACACGCCAGCGCCATTTGATACAATCGTTTGTACTCAATAACAAAAATATAACAATGGAAAAATGTTCTACCATTTTCCGAGAAAGCTTTTATACTACCAAGCTACCAAGTACCAACATGACCCCAGCGAACCGATCTTAAGACATCAGACCGAGACAGAGATACAATTTCGTATAGCGAAAGAAAGAGACGGGCATAAACTGAAATTGCGTCTTGAAATTGCAGGTTCTATTGGTCGAAATTGAGTATCGAATAAAAGTTTCGCGAGTTGCGATTGGTCGTTGAGCGTTTTGCTTTTTTTAGTGCTGGGTGTAGCTTGAGTCGATTTTTTACGGCTATTCGATTTTTACGACGCACTTCGTAGCAGATATTCGGTTTGTATGAATGGTTCGTGATATTTGGTTTGTTGTTTAGATTTTTTTATGGTTTTCGAACGTGCTTCTGATTTTGTAAGGGGTAGATGGTTTATATTGTTTTTTGTTACGGTGGAATGGTAACTGTCGTAAGATTTTGTGTTTATTAAAGAAGTCACGAATAAAATGGTTGTTCGTTTGATAATTTTCGAATTTACATTTATCAGGATTACACGGAACGGTGGTCCGAAGCCGAAAGCAACTTATTAGTCAACTGTTATAATGAGAAAAAAAATATGTTGTTCCATACATTTCGTTGTACGTAATAAAGTTTTCGTTTTTTGTTACATTCTTTAGAGTTAATGAAATTTTAAATTTAATAAAACGCTTGAAAAAAAACACCAACAAAAATCGTCCAAAGTTTAGTTTGATTTTGATAGCTTTTAAGTTGCAATCTTTTTCTCACACATTAAAATAATAATAGACAAAAAAAAATTGTCAAAGAAAATTTCATTTGACCACAAATTTTTATCGACCTACCCGCACTTTTTTCGACAGAATTCATACCGTGGTATTTAATCGCTAACAAGATGAAATAATCCAACAAACGCCTCGTGCCCTAAATAGGTCGCCGCGTCTGCTTAAACTCGCACCCTCGCATAGACTGAAGCAACTTTTAGAGGCTGGCTAATATAATAAAATAGGCGTGACGAAAGATTTTAAAATCCTCTTCCATAATGTGAGTACACATTTACTATTTACAAAAAAGCCTTTATTTCGGTAATAAACTTAGGTTTAACGAAGTTTGAAGCCATTTTTCACATATTTTTTCAACAGTGCCCGAAAACAGCTTGCTTGTGTCATGGCGTCGATTTGACGTCACGGCTAGTAAACATGTCATTGTGTCTATGCGTGATGAGCGGCGGATGACCTGAGTCCACTGAAGCGTGACGTCATACGCTGTGATTGTTGTTTCTGACAAGATGGCCGATTGCTGTATTTTAATTTTTTAATTTATTGAAAATCTTAATAATCTGTTTTTTAAAAATAAAACTAAAGATGTGTTTTAAATTTTTTTAATCTGGCTAGTCCCCTGAAAGCATTGAATCGGCGATTTTTTGATACTGTCGTCATGCCTATTGATGATTTTGAGCAGTAATTAATTTGTTTTAGTCTGCAACTAATAACAAAAATATACCTACTCATAACAAAAACTAAGCTTCCGGCCTTTTTTGTTACTTTTAGAAAAAAAAAAGGTTAATGAAATAGTCTGCGGCACAACCATATTTAGCGTTTTTTTTTAATCTTAGTAAAAAAACAAATTTGAAAATATATCTTTAACAAAATTATTTTGGCTATTAGATACCTACGCAACGCATGGTTAAAAAATCATCATTCACGAAAAAAACATTCGAAAATCAAAAACCTCGTTTACTAAACCACTTCTACCCGATTCCGAGCCCTCCGCCGGCCGGCGCCCAACAATTATTTAACGTCAGACGCAAGCCGCGCCAAGATTGCGGACACGGTCTGTGACACGGTGTGCACTACCCCTTACGCTGCGTTCGATATTTAAAGCTTTTTGACACTTAAATTGATACTGGCTGAATAACCAATCACTTTGGAAAAACACGATGTTGCGTTCGATATTTAAAACAGTTTGACACTTAAATTGATACTGGCTGAATAACTAATCGCGTTGGAAAAACACGACGTTGCGTTCGATATTTAAAACAGTCTGACACTTAAATTGATACTGGCTGAAAAAAAAACGACGTGTTGGAAAAAAATACGACGTTGCGTTCGGTACCTAAAGCCTTTGACATTTAAATTAATATTAGCAACACGGTATTAGCAACAGGTAGGTACACCAATCACGTTAGACAAAACACGATGTTACGTTCGATATTTCAAGCTTTTTGACACTTAAATTGATGCTGGCTGAATAAACCAATCGCGTTAGACAAAACACGGCGCGGCGTTACGTTCGCTATTTATAGTTTTTAGTTTTGATACTCCAATATTGATATTGGCTAAATATATCAATCATTAAGCACGGCCAAACTGCGAAAAAGGTTTTCATAGACTAGTAGATAATAGAAGAGTTTTAAAGCTTTTTTTAGGATTATACAAATTAAAATCAAATGTATGGACATAGGTAGGTACTTCCTTATAATTTAGATAAAAATCTGTAGTACCTTCTAGTAGAAGTGGACCGGACTAAGTTTTCAGCAATTAAAAAGCACAGCATGGGATCGCAAGAAGTTTAGCCTCCTGACCTCCAAACTTCAACATGAAGATGGCACCTGGTGATGATGAGTACCTTCTACCTATCTATCTACATTCGAATCGAAGTCTTGGAAAGGTCTGAAAGAGGTTATCTTTAGCGATAAAGCCATCACTTGTGTCACTTACGCCTTATAAATCTTAAATTCGTAGGTATAGTAAGCACAATAAAAAGTTTTTATCTGTCAAAAAATATTAGCTGATTTTCGAATTTCATTTCGAACAGTGCCTGCAGTGAGTGCTTTTCAGTTAGCACCGCCATTCTATATAACCCTGTCATGATAATGCTCATTACGTACTAGGCATCTCGAGGTCTTATCAACCACAATGGCGGGGCTTTGGACGAGTTAATTGTTTTATAACAATGGCGTGATCTGATAAACGCTTTTGATGAGAGAAATACCCCAATCTCACTCTCAGAAGTGCCCTGTGAGTGGGGACTTGGGGAGTGTTGACTTATTGCAAGACCGGAGCCACTGGACTGGCTGCAGTCTTGGTCTTGGTCTATCTCTAGTCTTAATCTAGGCCTCATGTCAATAGTACATTGAATCACGAATCGGGTATCGCATCAAATATTATCATATTTTTTAAGTTTTTATTTTAACAGGTTTTTGGCTCAGGTGCAAAATAAGCATTTTTTGGGTCACTTGAACTGTTTTTGTATCTTAGATAAAAAACTTTGAATTACAGTTTTTGACCTCAATGATATGGCAGTCTTGCAATTTTGGTTTGGAGTGTCTATTTATAAACTAGATAAGAAAATAATGGGTAGAAACAAATATAAAATTCGTAGATTTTATAAGGCGAGTTGGTGGTTAAACGCGGACTTATCCACGTTAAAAAAAATAAAACATAATGTTTGACGTAACTAGAATAATGCGCGTAGCAATTATAGACAAAATTCTTATTTAATTAGGGCATGCAGAAGGTACAATGTCCTTGCTAAAGATAAAGATTTAGAAATCGACCTATTCAACACCTCTGCATTTAAGATGAAACGATTGTTGAATGATCGATACTTCACTTAGTAACTTTTTATATTGTTTTCTTTGATATTATTTTCTGTTTGTTTGTGAAACCAGTTTTGTTTTCCTTGTTTTCCTTTTTTTTTACCTATCTTTTTGGAATGTTATCTTTTTGTTAATCACACCAATAGGTAGTGTCCTCACGCCTGTGCTCGTCCGTATGTCTACTGTGTTGTGTATGTCAATATGTGCATTTATAATATCTGTGAAAACTTTTAATTGGCCTTCCATACTTAAACTCTTATCTTCATAATTGTAACTAGCCGTTAGTTTTCCTGTGATAATAAAATAAAATAAATAAAATAATGAGAGTTTCGCTAAGTCTTGCTCTTGGTCAATTCTTACAAGTCGTTCATGGTATTAGTCTTGAAATTGTTTAGCCAACCCTAACCTTAATATGGAGTGAGTTCGAGGACGGCAGTGTAATCGTGTTGATTTTCTGATTAAAAGTAACAGACACAGATTACATAATAGTTACCTACTACATAACCTTCGCGATTTATTCTTTCTCGCTTTTTCTCTACAGTTAGAGAACCAACGATAGACGATTAAAAAAATAATCTTGTAGTGATGTAGTTACTTAGTTATCGATAAAGTTATGAACCTCAATTTCAAAACACTTTAGCATTTATAAACAGCCATCTATACAAATAGGTACCTACCTACCGCGTCCCGCGCCCTATGAATCCGATAGCGGCCAGCGCCCAAATTTCAAATATTCATATTTCGAATGAATATTCAAACGGCCCGGCCGCCATGTTTACATTCGCGCGCTTCCAATTTCAAATATTTGCATTTATTTATTTTGGGCCAGTATTCCGCGCTTTTTTTCACATGCAGCCAGTGTTTGCATTTTTGGCATGACATTATTTTTTGAATTTTTAATTGTGTTCTTTTCTGTTACTGCAGATTTTTGATTGACGTTTTATTTGCATTGACTTTTGAGTAAACATAACTTTTGTTATTTTAAACGGTTATTTAAATACGTGGTTTTACAATAAAGAATAAAGTGCAATATATAGTATTGTTAACTCGTATTGTAGAAACCCTTTCTATTTTATCTGTCAATTTAAATAAGGAGGAATCATGACAAAATCTTCGTGTTTCAACTTATTTATTTACGTGTTAAACAACAACAACAAACAAACAAAATGAACAAACAAAACAAACAATTGTTGAAAATATTACCTAGTATAATATGCTCACCCTTAGCTATCTTACAAGGGTTCTGTATGCTATCTAAATTCTAAACGATCAATATTTTCTCTATTAGACAACGTATTATGAGACGGAAATACAACAAATAACATGATTAATGATGATTATGATGAATCAAATAATGGGTTGATTACATACACGTAATGAGTACAATGGCGAGACAGTAAATGTGCACACTCGGCAAACAGCAAACAAATTATATTTATAGTGACTGTCTCGCCTTGTCAAACTGTTTATAGAGGTACAAACCGAGTAGGTATACTCGGCCGAGGGCGCTGTCTCACCACTGTACTCGTTACGCGTAATCAAGCCATAGCATGTAGTTGATTTTTATTGGTCTAACTCTAAGTTTATAATAAAATAAAATAAAATAAAAATAAAATAACCTTTAATTCCCAAAATATATAAATAACAATATAAAAATAAAATAATTTAGTACAGAAAAATAAAAATAATAATTAATAATTAGAATTGTTCTTCTGGGACACCCAAATGTGGGTTAAGGCCTCCTCCATGCCTTGCCATTCTTCCCGGTCTTGAGCTATACGGGTCCAGGTTGCTCCTGCAACCTCTACAATGTCGTCGCACCACCTTCTCCGAGGTCGTCCTCTGTGTCGAGTGTTGTCTCTCGGATGCCAGTGAACAATACGTTCACTCCATCTGCCGTCTTTTGCCCGAGCTAGGTGGCCAGCCCACTTCCATTTGAGCTTACAGAGCATCGATACTGCGTCTATGACTTTAGTCTCCTGTCTAATATCCACATTTTTGACTCTGTCTTTAAGTTTGAGACCCAGCATCGAGCGCTCTGCTGCTCTCTGGAAGGTGGCTATCTTTTTTATTAGCTTTTTTGTCAGCGCCCATGTTTGACAACCGTAGAGCAAAGACGGCAGAATAGTGTTATCCATTAGCCGTTTTTTAAGGTGTATTGGTATCGGGCTCTTAAAAATATCTTTGTTAGCCCAGTATTTCTTCCACGAGGTTGCTATTCTCCGATCAATCTCCTTGGTAGTGGCATCTTCAAAAGATATTAGTTGGCCTAAGTACACATATTCGTTGACATACTCTATGTCGATGTTATTTAACTTGATTGGTATCTTATTTGCGCTAGTCATTATTTTCGTTTTTGATAAGTTCATGTTGAGGCCAATTTTTTTGCTTTCATCATCTAAAGTTGTCAACATGTGCTGGAGATCTTGGTGGAAGTTTATAATATAAGCCACAAATCAAGTGCAGCAATTTTTGAAGTAAAACAATCCCATACAATCCGACTAAGTAATCCATACAGTCGGCTAAACGTGCGAACTAAAGTTTTCTAAAGAAGTCTACTAGTTTTGTTTCCAAATCGCGATGGTGGCTCCCCAGCCCCACTCGACTCTACGAAAGTTGGTCGTTCTACCCTAAATTACTCTCTGTCAAAATCATATGTTTCTGCAAATCTCTCTATCCCTTATAATTTGCAATAAAAGTGAATATGTCAAAAAGTAATTAATTCTGCGTGAGGGTCCTGTCTCTTGGTAGGGATGGGGTACAATTGTATCGATGTCGATTTTTTTTTTTGAAGTTTTGTATTGAAGACCCATTCCGTGTTTGTTTGGTAATTGTGATCGTGTAGCAAAGGACAGAGTTCTGCTAAGATAGGTAACTAGGAATGTTTTATTCTTGTTGACTGTTGACACCTTGCTACGCTTAATAATTTACTCTTAGCAACGTGTATTTGATTTATGTATTATTCAAACACTGTTTCATACACAATTGTTTTAAATCGTGGACTCTTCTGTGATGTAGTTACTGTCTTATGTTGTTGTTTTACTAAAAAAAACATATAGATGCATTGAACCATTAATGTCCCACTACAGGGATAAAGCCTAGAAGAGATAGATCTCAGAGATTTGCATTAGTTATAACTGATGTTATTTTTTTGTTTGAAACATCTGGTGTGAACAATAAATCATTTATCCATCTAGATCTAGACTTGAACCCTCTCCAAACTATAGGTATACCTACACTTTTCACAAAAAATCTATCGATAAATAGTTACATCCCAGCAATCTCTCATCCCTACACAGCCCTAAAAGGTCCGGCGACATCTGCTCGCGACGTATTGTCGCCCTCCGAGATCACGGACATCTGTGTTGATAGAACCATCTCGGAGATTTAGTTTCACTATTAGGTACATTTTCTTGACATGAAAATCTACCGAATGTGTTTATTATTATAAACTAGATGACCCGACAGACATTGTCCTCTGTCCTGTCTTAACTATGAATATTGAATTCGAATTGCCTTAAATTTTCTAATGTTCCGCTCAACTTCCTTATTTATTTTTTCATAAAAACCTTCTCCTGACAATAATGAACACAACAAAAAAATAATTATCGAAATTGTTCCATCCGTTCACGCGTGATGCGATGACCAAGGGAAATAGAGTAAAAATACAGGGTCATAAGGAAAGGGTATGCTAAGCCGAACAGCTCATAGGACGTACTCATCATTAGGAACAACTCCTACTATGGGACCAATCCTAAAATCGAGAAAAACATGCTGTTCCCATAGTCGGTCCCATAGTTAAAGTTGTTCATATTGATGAGCCCTTTTCGGCTTCGCATACCCTTTCCTTATAACCCTCTATAGTAGTTTTCTTGAACATACGCGAGGATATTTGCGAGAATATGACAAATGACAATGGACAATTATCAGATTATTTTACGATTTTTTCTGACATCCATTACTAATCGATATGAAGACGTAGATGTCAATGTGACGATTAATCGATAAATTGCACGCACGTCACTAAATTAGAGAGGTAAATTCGTGTGCAAGAGACTTTGCAACCTTGAGAGTTCTGTATAAAATTGTGTATAATTATTATTATTACAAAAATGCACGTAGTATTAATGTCAATTTTGGTCTGTGAGTCTGTAGTTATTAAATGTTACCAAAAATCAATTAGGTTTTATTGATTTGTAAGTTTTTGGATTGTGTGAAATCAATGAGACAACAAACTATAAAATCAAAGAAATATCCTTTTTATGTTTTGAGTGGCCAAAATTGTTTGAAAATTAAACGTCTCATTTCTAAATGAAAATTTTGCAAACTCACTTACTTTAAAACACAACCGTTTAAGATGCACTCAAAATAAAACGGAACCCCAAAAACACGTTCGATATTCAAAAGTTTGACAAATGATTTTAGGCGTTCGATTTATGAAATTTCGAAACGTACGCGCGACCATCTATCATTGGGTAATTGGTTACGGCCAATCGCGGGCGCTATTTGTCATTCCAATTTCAAATTTGTTTTAAAAATGCTGTAACGGAGCTTTTTTAAAGCGAAGCTTATTGATGCCATGGCATCGAATTGATCGAAAGTGATTCGATTTGAAGCGTGAGAAAAAAATACAAAATATCATTTTTAGTAACAAATAGACTGACTAAGCTTCATTTAAACATTTTATTCGATGATAGGCTTGCGTTTGACCGCCATCTCGCCTGATGGTACGCAATGATTGTGGTCTACGCGCGCCTAGAAGAAACCGATTCACTCGCGACTGAAAAACACGCATATTATTTAGGATTCTTAACCTCCTTCAGGGAAGAATCCTTCAGGCGAGACATCGGTGTCTGTCTGTATGTCCCAGCTAATTATATCTATCGGGAAACACAAATCCCAATCAGGAACAGAGCATTCCACGACGATTTTAAGACACGACAAACGTAGCGGTGCCGTATAGAGTTTTGAACTGTTAAAGTTTTTTATTATCAATACAATGTCCTTACTATCTGGTAAGGAATGTGCTCGTCTTGTCCTTGTATAAAAACTCAATAAATAATTAATTGTTTTTAACGGCTCTATCGCGCCCACCTACCGCCCGCTGTGCGGTCAAAGGTCTTTTTAACCACGCAGTGGCTTTGGCACACCCTCGCATACAGCCAACTGCCACACCTCCAAACCATCAATATAAAAAAGCACCATCGACACAATGCCGTCAAAAACACAATATTTTTATGAAACGAACACAGTCGGCCAAAAAAATACAATGCACGTTTCCCGCGTTTTTATTGCGAAATCTGTTATTTTTGAACGAAAAAAAATGTGTCATCGATTCGGTAATAAAAGCTAATATCACAGCTCTATTGATGGGCTTGATTTTGATTAATGATTAATACGTTTTTTCTTGCAGTTTTTTTTTTAATAAAAGTAACTTATTACTAGCTTAATAGCAACATTTAGTAATTTGGCATCGGTTTTAAACAATCAATAAAAAATTATATGAATAAATATTGTGGCTGTAAGGGTTTTTAATATTTTTAAGATTCTACAACGCGAAAAGAGAACTATGATTTTCTTTTACTTTGTCTTTGCAGATACGTCTTAATTTAGACCGAGCGAAAAACCAGAAAGCTCAAAGTTGTAGTTTCGAAACCTAATCGATATTTTCTCTCTCCACAGGTAAAAATCTGGTTCCAAAACCGCCGCATGAAATGGCGCAACTCTAAAGAGCGGGAACTGCTCGCTTCCGGCGGATCTCGCGAGCAAACGCTTCCAAACAAGAACAACCCCCACCCTGACCTGTCAGACGCTGAGGCTGACAAACCAAAACTATCCCCAATTTCAAACGAAGAACAAGAAGAAAAGAAAATATACCCAACCACGTCCGACTTCAGAGGCTACGACGAAAAAATGGCGGCCGGCCAAATGTATTCCCGCGATTTTTCAAATATCGAAGAAGGTGATGACTTCGAGAGCGATGCCAGCGCCTCTGACGAGGAGATTAATGTAACTTGACGTGTTTTCTTAAATTTTAGGCTTAGGCCGTTGTAAATAATTTAGCCTATTGTTGGATTTGTGAAAATATGTACGCCATTTGAATATTAGCTAGGTATTTTCGCGATGTTTTGGATACCTAATTATAATAAGTGTAAAATAATGGAACTAGATAATTATTATATCATTTACCTAAATGAAATTAACTTCTAAGAAGAAGTTCAGAATTTTTAGTACGGATTCCAAGCCCCGTGAAAAACAACTAAAATGCTTTTAAAGAAAATAAAAATAATACGAATATTTACGTAACAAATTCTAAATGCGTTTATGAGATCACTACGTAAATGATTGTAATTTAAAGTACCTACCTATTTTCAAATTTTGAATTTTAACTCCATAAACCAAAAGTTTAATAAAACCTCATTTTATATGTGTATGCTGCTATCTTTCTGGAGGTTAATTAAAAATAGGAATTACTAAGAAATAGGTCTATAAATAAAGAATCTACTTTTCATAAAGAACCGAATCCTTTTTTTGACAGTTTATGTCATAACGTTAAAAAAATCTAGTTTCTTTCAAAATTTGTGAATTGTGCTTAAGTGTAAACTTGAGTTGTAAACACTACCTGTCAAACTTGACTGATTTTGATTTTTTTTTAAAGATTGTGAACAATCTTCAGTCTTCGATAAAAGAAACTAAACGTAATGACATGACCCGTAAAAAAATATCTCATTAAAATCCCATCACACCAATTTTTTTTACAAATTAAAATAAGAATATTACCTATTAATGGTCCTGAAATTAAAAAAGTCACTAGATTTTTCAATCCCATTACAAAATGTAAAAAAAAACAAAAACATTGTAAATATATGATTTAAGCGATTGTCTAAAGTAGTAAATATTTTATATGTAAAATTGTTAATAGAATAAGGTGCCATCTTTTATTTCAAGTCCGTCCCAAAATTCATTGCAAATTAAAAATCAATTTACCGAAAAAAACAAAATGTCTAAATAAAAAAAGTGACGAACCATTTTTTGAAACAACTCTCCAAAAAATATTTAACATAACACTACGGAGGAATAGAACAAACAAAACAAATGTAAAAAGTTAAAAACATACGCAAGATCAAAATAATATACTTTCCTCACGTTCGTTTTGGAATCGGTGGCAAAAATAACAGTTAAAAATGACGAAATTGTTTATACAATTTCGTTATTTATAACACGTTCGTATGTCACACATGCGAACGATTGTGAGCAAAACTGTCGTTTTAACTGTTCGCTCTCAAAACGAACGGAGTCTGTGTACAAATTATTTCTAGTCACAAAATATACGTTCGTAGGCCGTGTAGGTCCAACATAAATTTCTGTCAAAAAATACGCATCGAGTAATCGATAATGAATAGGGTTAAAAGGAAGGCATATATGCCAAGCCGAAAAGGGCTGATAGTCATCATTATGAACAACTTTTACTATGGGGTCTACCTGGTAATCAAGAAAAAAAACAGCTGTTCCATAGAAAAATGTCAACAAAATGGAAAATATACGCGATTTTAGGGTTGGTCCAATAATAAAAGTTCCTCATAATGAAAAGTACAAGATCTTTTCGACTTAGCATACCCTTTCTTTATAACCCTGTATATTTACCCCTCAAAATCCAATGTATAAATTGAAATTCTTTGTGTAGTATAGAATAAAAATTTAAATTAATATAATTAAGTCCATGAAAATCTCATTGGTCTGTCATCTTTTAATCAAAAAGCAAGGGATAAAGACAACGTGCCAATATCTTTAACAAACTGTGTGTTTTCGCTACAACAGTAGGCCAAGCTTAAATACTGACATAATTATGTAGCGATTATTCGATAGATAAATCTATGAAAAATAGGACAGCGTGACTGTCGAGCGTAAATGGAAACTGTATGTCATACATTTTTCTATAAAATAGTCGCTACGTATTGTATGTCAGAATTTATGCTAGGCCTACAGCTGGATGACTAGACGCAACGAAAATCTGCGGCCGACAGTTTTCATATATTTTGTTCAAAGCTTATCCTTATTTAATGGCGTCGTGTTGCAGATACGCTAACAACTTTGCGTTTTGTTACGTATCGGATCTCATAACAAATATTAAACTTATAAAAGGAGTTGTATGAAATTCAATACGTATACGTTCATTTATGTTACGTTATTGCGTTCGAAATTTGTACGAGTTACGTCTAACTTTCGTGAATGTTACGTAACACGTTCGTACATTTTACGTATTTAAGTTCGTATATATTACGTATTTAAAAATGTTTCTCGACTTTTTAATTAAGAGACGATAGATTTGTATTACCAATTTACCAGCAGCACCAAAATATGTAAATATTAGTATTAAATAATAAAATAAGCGATCTCAGTATTAAGTGATCAAGACTAACGTTAAATAACATGGACATGTCATAAATTTTATGTGGAATAAACTGTGAAAAATATTTTAAGGCATTTTTATTCATTTTGTAAATCTCACTTAGGTAGGTAAGTAGGTGACACATTTATACAATCTAGAAACAATTTGTTATAAATAAAACAAAAAAAATACTTACGTAAAAACTAAACATAGTAACGTCGACGACGTAAACTAACTAAACGACGTAACTAATTAATATTATTAAAATTAAATACACAAAAAATTTAATTAAAAAGAGTCCAAATTATAATTATGTACCTCGCTGGCCTGAGGGCAATGTTGTTTGTGAACGACTAACGAAATGTTCGGTACTTTTATACGTACTTCGCAACGTTGTTCACCAACAACATGGCAGTTCACACGTATGTAAATCAAAAATTTTACACTAAACAATGCATAATATCTGTTCAAATCGGCAAAGGCAATATTTGATAGGTATTTTTTGATTCACAACCAGCATTATCTTAGCTAAAATCTTAGAAATAACAATAAATGTACCTTAGAAACGCGCCTGATCGATGTCCTCGACGTTATCTTGCCAAATAAGAAAGAATGCAAGCGAGTGCTGGCACGCCATATATTTATTTGGTAACTGTATGTTTTTAGCAGGGTGGTGATTTAAAAATCAATAAAGTACTATTGCCAGAAAATTGGCAGGATTTTTTTGTTTCGAATTAAAGGGTTAATTAATTTAGTATTCCCGTTTTAATTAACAAAATGTGTCAAAACCACGTTCGTTTCCATAGGAAAATCTAAAAACACTTAAAAACAGCTGATTATTTTTCGCGAATTTCGGGTTGGTCCCACAGTAAAAATTGTTCATAATGATGAGTACTATGAGCCCTTTGTATACCTTTATTTATCAAAATATATACATACTCCATCCTTTTGTTTGTAATTTATGGTCATCATCATCTTCCTACCCTTATCCCACTACGTGGGGTCGGTACAGTATGTACACTTCTTCCATTCATCTCTAACACTCGTCATATCTGAATACACTCCCTTCTTTTTCACATCATCTTTCACACAGTTCATCCATACTTTATTTGGTCGTCCTCTACAGCTATACCCATTCACACTCAAGTTCATCGTCTTTTTTGTAATTTATGGTGTTAACAATAAAAAGTTTATCTATCTACTCGTATCTACCTATACTCTATTATTACAATCACAGGCAGGCATTATTACACGTAACGAGTACAGTGGCGAGACAGTAAATGGGCACACTCGGCCGAGCAAAGAAATCATAGTTCTAGTGACTATCTCGTGTCAAACTGTTTTATACAATACAATCGTCCTCCTTGACGTGTCCGTCACTGGCGAACCTGGTTTACAAAATACGCTTAAGAGCACGAATGTGGCTGGCAAACCCAAATTTAGTTTTAAACGTCCGGTTGCATGGCGCACAATGCAATAGACCTTCGCTGTTGTATGTATAAGAATTAAATAGGAAGGCTTGGACGGGTCCTGATAGCAAGGCGCTTTGCATCCAGATCTTGTACACGTTTGACTTCAAAATTATCGGCAGCCTTTTAAACAGAGTGGCGCCATTCTCGTCTCTGTTGCGCAAGCTCTTCCCAACCTTCGCACGGGATGTTAAATGCGGTAAGATGGCGCTTCAGCACGTCTCTGTAGCGTAGGTATTGACCACCAGCTGTGCGCTTTCCCTCCTTCAACTGTGAGTAAAATACAGCCTTAGGCCACCTGGAGTCCTCCATACGTGCAACATGCCCACACCATCTCAGTTGTCCCCTTATAAGCAAGGACTCTATGCCACTTATAGTCGTCACAAAATAAGATGCCCATTTGGACGTTTGTCATTGCGACGTAACTAGTGATGTTACCATACGGCTCGGTATTCGATACTCACGATAAATCAATTCAAGTTTGTATGAGTATTTGATCGATTTGATTTTGTATTGTAAAGTACTTTGGAAAGGTTACGTTACGATTCGAAAATTTAACTTAAACTTGAATATTATAGGTATATTGAAATGATACGAAATGGTACGAGAGGTCAATTTGTCTTTAATTTAATATTTTTAGTTATAATAACATTCATTCAATCACAAAAAAACAAGAAAAAACGAAAGTGATTGAATCTTCATTCAATAATTTTCTTCGGATGATGAGCCAAAATCGTCAGTTGAGCTATCGTCAATTCAATAATTAAATGGTTACAACTTACAACACTAATATTTGAAAAAAGAAGACTGAGAACGTAACTGTTTTTGAGAGTTTCGTTCTAATTTGACATTGCATGCTACCATAAAGTATGCGCGAAAAGCGTTCCAAGTTACATTCTACGGTCTTTCTCAAGTGTCATAACGGGCATCTTATTTTGTGACAACTATAGCTTGGTTTTTCTTAATACGTCAGAATTTGGTAGGTACTCGATCTTGCCATTTTATGCGAAGTTTAGATCTTAGGCACTTCATATGAAATGTGTCAAGGCGCTTAATGTCACCTTTATAAAGACACCAGGTCTCAGTGGCATATAGCAATATAGGTAAGATTATTGCTTTAAACACAGCTACTTTAGTGTGTCTTAAATGTCAGGTTTATACAAACCGAATACTCGGCCGAGGGCACTGTCTCGCCACTGTACTCGTTACGTGCAAAATAGGTATATACATATACCTATATTTGATTTGAAAAAGATGAACATATAAAGCCGGCGACTGACCTGTAACATTTCGTCGTAACGTAACGTTACGTTACGACGAAATGTTGCAGGTCAGTACAGCAAGCCGATCCGCTCGCTGGGAGCGCCGCGTGCTCCACCACGCTCGCTTCGAATGGCGTAACGGAAACGTTGTTAATATCTTTTATTATTAAAATATTAGTCTATATATAACACGGTCCAATATCTCGAGACCTAGCGTCGTCGTAAAAGTCCAATTATAACAATGAAATGTTTAAAAATATACCACAAAAACAAGTTTAGTTAAGTTATACTAAAAATAATTTGACTTCGACTTGTTTTTGTGGTATATTTTTAAACATTTCATTGTTATAATTGGACTTTTACGTCGCCAGGTCTCGAGATATTTTGACCGTGTTATACATATATTTTGTATGGAAAACATAAATAAAATATATCGCTCGAAATTACAACCATTACCTCCACAGATAAACATAAATAACCGTAAAGGTGTCGGCACACGAGGCGGAGCGCGAGTGATAAATACGGCACCTCGCGTGTGCCTGACGTGTGCTCGCACCTTTATATTTATGTTGACCGCCTACAGCCTAGAAAAAGTAGGTGTGGACAAGTACAGGGTTATTCGGAGAGGGTATGCTAAGCCGAAAAAGGCTCATAGTAGACATTTTGAACAACTTTTATCTACTATGGAACCAACAAGGAACTCGCGAAAAAAAAATCAGCTGTTCCATTTGTCGAGTCATGTCGAGGGTCATTGATATTTTTTTCGCGATTCGCGAGCTTTTATTGCATTGTCATCTGAGTAACACGGGTAGGTACCTACATCAAATTTCAGCTCAATCGGACATCGAGAAGTGGTTCAAAATTCAGTTGCAAGATTTGACCCAAACAAACAGAGCAAACTAAATAAAATCTTGTAAACAAAAATGATTCATGACTAATGAATAATAATCTCGTTTTACCTTACAATTTTGCAAATAAAAAGAGATTTTTCATTGTATTACATTTTTCATTATTTTTATATTTTCACTCATCATCATCATATGCAACCTTTAATCCTCCCACTGCTGGGATACAGGTCTACCCTCGAAGGGTGATTAGGCCGTATTCCCCCACGCTGCCAAGTGCGGGCTGGATTCACATACGCCATTGAATTTCTCCGGACGTATGCAGGTTTCCTCACGATGTTTTCCTTCACCGAAAAGCCAGTGGTATGTAAGTTCGTACATAAGTCCCAAAGAACTATATACTAAATATTTTCATTGATAATCTTTATTTTTTAAAGCTGTAAGTAATTGTCCAGTTAAATATGTTACACCATTACCACAGAGTAAACAAAACGAGACTCCCTACTTCAATCGATGCCGACCAGCTGCGGAGCCACGTGCGCGGCACGCGGCACGAACTAAACGTCAAACGCATGTGGCACGACAAATTATACTCGTTGAAACGTATCGTAAACCAAACGTCAAATTGTTGCGTGGATTACCTCTATAGATTCCGATTTTTTTTTATTTGTCACCCTGTTTGGCTCAGCGGTAGTATATCCGCCTTATAAGCCAGAGGTCCCGGGTTCGATTCCCGGCCGGGCAGATGTTTGAATGATGATTTTGAATATCTGTTCTGGGTCTGGGTGTTGGTTGTCCTTGTCTTTGTGTTCCATGGCATCCGACACAGGATTTATTCCTGGGGAGCTATGAATGTGTAACGTTTATTATTATTATTTATTACAAACAAATTATTTATTGCGACAATAAAGAACCATTTTTTTCTAAAAGTAATGATGTCCTTGTCTAATAGATTACAATAACAAAGACTGGTTTTTTTAGTTAATTTAGAACTCTCAAATAAAGCTTTCAGACTTGGGCCCAATTCAATTCAATTCAATTCAATTTATTTATTTCGGATTACAATGTCCATAGCTATAATAAATCATATTAAAAATTAGGTACACATACAAATTATAATAAAAACAATCAATGAAGCTAATACTAATAAAAATAAAAATGTCAAAAAAATAAATTTAAAATCAATCAAAACATAAAATAAACATCAAATTAACATAAAATTATCTCAATCTAAATTTAGGCTGGGACCCAGAATGCTCAACATGCACCTTGGTCCAATGCTGCATTATTGGGCAGTCCAGGTCCATCCGCCAGGCGAACAGCTGTAGGTAACTGTTGGAGCAAAAAGCAAAAATGCAAAATGCGATCTTTTTGCAATATATGCAAAAAGATCTTAAAATTAGGTATTAACGGTAGACCCACATCGAGCGAGCAATATTTCGTATTGTAGGTACCAAGACGTACCAAAAACCCAATAAAATATTTAAAAAAATCAGCTGTTCCATACATTTTGTCGAGTTTCATTGATTTATTTGTATGGAACAGCTGATTTAGATTATTTTTTCGCAATTTCCGGATTAGTCCCATAATCAAAGTTGTTCATAATGAGTACTATGATTTTCGGCTTAGCATACCCTTTCCTTCTAGCCCTATACAGGGTTATTCATAAAGGGTATGCTAAGCCGAAAAGGGCTCATAGTACTCATCATTATGAACAGCTTTTACTATGGGACCCACCAAAAATTCGCGAAAAAAAATCAGCTGTTACATAGAAAAATGTCAATGACACTCGACAAAATGTATGGAACAGCTGATTTTATTTTCACAAATCCCGTGTTGGTCCCATAGTAAAAGTTGTTCATAATGATGAATACTATGAGCTCTTTTCGGCTTAGTATACCCTTTATGAATAACCCAGTATAAGCTGGCAAATACCGATTGTTTGATCTGATTTCTGAATTTTGTATGCATACAGATTTAATTCCACCCCTGAGGATACATGAATGAATAAGACAGGAGAAGGGTAAGTATTCATTATTATTGACTAGCTGCGCCCCCCGGTTTCACCCGCGTTTTCCGGGATAAAAAGCAGCCTATATGTAAATCCAGACCATGAACAACCTTCATTCCAAATTTCATGTAAATCCGTTCAGCCGTTTTTGCGTGAAAGAGCGACAAACATACTCACAGACTTTCGCATTTATAATAGTAGTAAGATTAACGAAGGGAAAGTATTTTTATTTAACTTGTCATGTTAGTATGTGTGGGTTAAATTTGGTAACTGAATTTTGACCCACTTCCCGATGTCCGATTGAGCTGAAATTTGGTATACCTGTGTAACTCCTATGACAATGCAATAAAGGCTAGTTTTCAAAAATATTTGTTATAATTAACTTTGAAATTTTTGTAAGACGAATAAAGAGTATCAAAAAAAACCTTTCATTAAACAATTAATTTCATCACCAATTTACTAATCTTTCTTTCTGTCTCCCTCCAACGCAGTCTGTCTCCCTCGCTCACCACATGACGCCACGCGCCACGCTCTCGGATTAGCCACGCAGTTGTGCCTTCACTTTACGATTATTTGCCGTGAACGACTAAATATTAGTTCTGATTCATTAGGATTTAGTCATGTGGGTCGGTTTAGAGTTTCTATCTTGAGTGGGTTCTTTTTTATGTAATTCAGTGACGAGACGAGCAAATCGCTCGCCTGATGTAAAACGTCACGTTTGCCCATAACAGGTCTGCGTCACCCAGAATTTTGAACTCGCAGAATTCAAAACCCTGCGCGGCACAGCACTGCGCTCGTCACCCTGAGATAAAAGATGTTTTCTTAATCTCTTATTTGCCCTGAAATTTCGCTGGAAATAAAAGTTAGACTACGTCGTAGACCGTCTACGAAATCGCTAATCGTAGCACTGCGCTTGTGTGAAGGGATCTCAAAAAAAAATTTTTTTTGGCAATTCTCATCCTATCTTCTTACTTAATAATACAGGGTTATAGACAAAGGGTATGTTAAGCCGCAAATTAAGGGCTCATAATACTCATCATTATGAACAGCTTTTACTATGAGACCAACCCGGATTTCTCGAAAAAAAATCAGCTGTTCCATAGAAAAATCTCAATAACACAACAAAATATATGGAGCAACCTTTCTGTATAGCCCTGTATAAACATACGAAAGTTTGTATTATATGTGTATGTACATTTGTGCACGTTAGTTACCACGAATCTCAGCAACTACTAAACCGATTTTAATGAAATTTTCAAAGTAGCTACTTTATAATCTAACTAGCTGTTCCCTGCCACGCTTCGCTGTGAATAAAAAAAAATATAGCCTATGTTACTTTAGGATAATGTAGCATTCGAATGGTGAAAGAATTTTTGAAATCGGTCCAGTAGTTTTTGAGTTTATTCCACACAAACATACAAAAATACAAATCTTTCCTCTTTATAATATTATTCTTAATATATATAAATTACGTGTCACGTTGTTTGTCCGCTATAGACTCCTAAACTACTTAACCGATTTCAATCAAATTTGCACACCGGTGCAGTTCGATCTAACTTAGGACATAGGATAGCTCACATCTCAATTTATAGTAAAAATACATGAAAAATTAGAAAATTTATTTAACTTAAGCGCTTTAGACAATGTAAACTTTTTTAATGTAACTTTTGACATTTGACATTTGACATAGAATTGACGCAAGGGCTTTTGACAGGACAACGTCTGTCGAGTCAGCTAGTAATCTAATCACGTAGGCTAACTTCGCATAATCATAAACATCATTTGTCACCAATCATTTATTTACCGCGCTGTAAAACCACAGTGCTTATCTATTCTCTAATAACATCTATCACAAAACAAAATTAATACGAAATAATTAATAGTTAAAAAAAAATACACGCTTTGTTTAGTGTATTGTCATCGGTCCTCGATATATCTATGAAGTTTTAATGAAATCTGGCCGTTTCAAGTGGGTCAAAAACGCACCCAAAGGAGTCGGTTACAAACATACAAACAAACATACAAATGAAGCTTTAATACTAATAATAGGCCCAAGTTTGAAGGCTTTTTAAGACAGATCTAAATTGCCTAAAACTATTGGCATCCTTGTCTAATGGCTTGCAATGATAAAGATAAAGAAAATATATTTTTAGTTGGTTTAGATCTGTCTTAAAATGCCTTCAAACTTGGGCCTAATATCTAATAATATAAAGCGTGTAAAAATTTATTTGCTTTTCTTATTCCAAATAAAAAAAAACATACATCTGAGTTGCCAGCACACGCAAATCTCCCCACACTCGGGTAACTACATCAAAGCGATATCACTTAGTTAAGGTTTGCAACTGACAGCACAATGAAGGAATCCTATTATCGACGGAACCCTTCTGTTTGTCGGGACGTCTTTAAAATGCATCCTTCCTTGTTTGGAAATTGGATAAAGAGGAAAGATTTGAGATTACATGTTTGGTATTTATCTTGTGGGGTTTTTATTTTTACAAGTTTCTATAATTTTTACAAGTTTTTATTTAACTTGCCGTGTAAGTATGTTTTGATTAAATCTTGTAACTGAATTTTGAACCACTTCCCGATGTCCGATTGAGCTGAAATTTGGTATACCTGTGTAACTCCGATGACAATGCAATAAAAGCTTGTTTTTAGAAATATTTTATAAACATATTTTTTAACCTTCGACGAAAAAAGAGAGGAGTTGTAAGTTTAGCAAGTGTATCTGTATCTAAGTCTGTTTGTGACATCGTAGCTTCCAAATAGCCTATCTAATCGATTTTGATTAAGTTTTTATTTGTTTGAAAGTTAACTCAATTAAGCATTCTTAAGACTATCGGTTCAGCCGTTTGAATATTTCCTAAGCTGTTTTTTTTGACGTGACAACGTCTAATAAATCGATCGTCTAATAAAGTGTCCCGTTACGCTCATTGTGACGTCACGATCGGAGCGATACTTATGCAATCATTTCATCAATGTTTTGTTATGACGTTGTCACGTTAAACTATCGTCCGTAAACCGACTTTACAGACAACCAATTTTTTTAGAAGGTTTTTAAGTGCTTTTTTGTTTTAATTTTTTAAGTACCTAGCTAATTAATTACGTATATGCCGACTGTGTGTTTTTAGGCCGGCTGAAAGCCCTTAAATTAATGACGATTGTTGACCCAAAAAAACGTTTAAAAACTTACAAAACCATTATCATTTTCCCTGGTCGTTTAATCTTATTTTGATGGGTCCGGTAAACACGTCCGACTGACCCCGCGTTTGCTGAAGCACTCAGACAGCGATCGAGTTTCGGTGTCCCGTTGCAGATTGCAACAAATAATGCCAAATGGGCTATCGCTTTACTGATATTTTCTTGTATACAGGGTTAAAAGGAAAGGGTATGCTAAACTGGCTATTAATACTAATGATTATGAGCAACTTTTACTATGGGACCAACCTGGAATTCGTGAAAAAAATCAACTGTTTTTTTTTTGTCTAATTTCATTCACATTTTTCTATGGAACAGCAGATTTTTTTTGGCAAATTCCGTATTGGTCCCATAGTAAAAGTTGTTCATAATGATGAGTACTATGAGCCTTTTTCGGCTTAGCATACCCTTTATAAATAACCCTGTATTATGACATAAAATGTATCATCTTTATACTTTCCCAGTAGGTTAGGTATTTAATTCCTTACTAACCAGTGATACCAACATGGTGACATAAATACGCTTTTAATGTAATAGTTACGTTAGCATGTAAGTACGGTGGTTGTATCGAATACCGCAAATTGCTCGCGAGGCGAAATGCGATGCGTGTTTAAGTGGGGTGCAGAGGGGAATTGAGGCTGGATAAAACTATAACAGATTTTGGAGGAAATTATTAATAATAGGAATTATTTATTTGTAGACGTAAAGTAGAAACATGTTGTGTTGTGATAGTTTTATGCATAGGTATCTACTAAAATTATAAATGTGAAAGTTTGTATGTTTGTTACACAATCACGCAAAACAGCTCAACAGATTCCAATGTGATGCGGAGCTTATTTCCTGGATTAACATATACCTATTTTATAAGCAACTTTTTATCCCTGAAAAAAACCGGTATCTGGAAAACAGCTGATGAAACCGCAAGGCGAAGTTAGTGACACAATAATTTATTTTATTATTTAGAATTTTCTAAACTACCTTTTCGATATTAATTTAAATAGTGTAAGTTTAACGCATTTAATTTATTTTGTACTAGCGGCCCGTCCTGGCTTTGCACGGGTAGACATTCATTTTGTAAACATTTTGGGATAAACGTAGAATACCTAAATGTGTTTATGCGGGGATTTTTTTTAATTTCTATTTATATTTATTTTAGAATTTTAATTTTTTTAATCTATAAACCTACTTTTGTTCTCCAAGTTTATAAGTACTTCAGTTATTTTTTTGGGTTTTAGTGATAAGTATTCTTTTTTCTAATTTTTCGCGTATTTTTCTTTATTTTTTATTTTTTCTTTGTTATGAACCTTCTCCTGACAATAACAAATACAACAAAAAAATAAGTGAAATCGGTCCAGCCGTTCACGCGTGATGGCGTGACCAAGGGAAATAGGGATTCATTTATAAATAATGAATATAGATTTAATTTTTCTAATTTGTAAGGAACAGCATCTACCTACTTTACAGTATATACCGGTTTTCCCGGTATTTTGAAATGTAGGTCCTTATTTAGAAATAGATAACTCTAGATACGTAAAATGAAAACTTCCAAAATCATGATCGTCGCTCGTCGGCAATCCATCTCTGCCCTCACCAAGCGTCGTGTAAACAAGCTACTACACACACTACACGCGTGTGAGTGGTGTAGTGGAGTGTATGTAGAGTGTAGTGCTATTGATGAATGATGACGAATGTACTGGCTGGATACGGCAAACGGGCCCGTTCGACTAAATGTCATTTAATTTTGTTAAAATGTTGGCTACACGTAGTTTTTAAGAACGGTAAAGTAGGTTTTAACGAAAGAGTTCACACGCCAACACGTGCAAAAAGAACTCTTTAAAAGAACATTACAACATTCTTCTAAGGATTACAAGTAACAAAGATAACCGTAATCCTACATCAAACATGAAAAGGCCACACGCAAGCTCAAATAGATACTAAAAAACGATAAAAATCCCAAACCCCATAAACATTAGCCCTCGTCAGCTCGTCACCCCTTCTTAAAAAAATAAAAAAGAAGTCAACGCGTGAACGCACCCAAAAAAAGAACAAAAGAGGTTCGACAATCGACGAAAATGGCCGCCCTAATTTGACATTAAAAAACGCGCGAATTCAATTGTCACGTAATTTATCGATGTTATGACGACAAAAAGAGCTTTTTATTAATGAATGTTTTTAAAAAGAATCATTCGTACGCGTTTGTAAACCATAAATAATGTAACATTTGAGTATTTTCACGCTACAGTTGATTTTAAAGCTACTAATGTTTACAAATGATTCGAATACCGGTTTTTTAAATGTCTTAATTAGAAATTATTCTGGTACATAAAATTCTTGAGAATACGGTACTACATATTTTTATATGAGGTCTCTTTTGTAGGCAACGGTTTTTTTAAAAATAAATTAAACATTTTTAATTTTTTTGGCAACTAACTGTTGAGTTTTATTTTGATTGTTCAGTTTTTTAATTATCGTCTATGTGCTATAATAGGCCTAAGTTTGAAGGCTTTTTAAGACAGATCTAAATTTTCTAAAACTATTGGCATCCTTGTCTAATGGCTTGCAATGATAAGGACAGATATATTTATAATTAGTTTAGATCTGTCTTAAAATGCCTTCAAACTTGGGCCTGTTGTACATAAAGCTGTAGCCTGATTTTAGGAAAAGTAACTTCGATCTGTCAATCGTCTTTCCAATGCATGATTTCAGGTATAGCAACTATTTTAAAAAAGAGTCAATTAGTTTAGAAAATAACCTCTTTTTTTTAAGTCGGTTAAAATGATACAATACAACATTCTTCAACATTACCTACATCTAAGTACCTACATATCTTAGAGTAGAGTGTGAGAACATTTAACTTTTTCATACAAAGAAGATTGTAGGCGATTAGAAAAAAAACGCATGATTCTTTATAAATTTGAAAGAAGTATCTATCTATTAATATTTTATTAAAAATGGATGGTTTACGACGTATTGATACAACCATATGTGGGGCCGTAACTTACTGCACAATACGGTACGACAAATAACTGTTTAATAAATATTTTGGACGGATTTCACGCATCATTAGATAACTTGATTTATGGGTAAAGGGTGCGAGTTATGGCAACACTACCGTATACTACCAAATTTCATAAGAATTAACGTAATATTATGCAAAGAGAGGAGGACCAGGCCAGGACCACATTATAAAAAGTTGCAGTTGAGTGTTGGTAATTACTTAATCTAATTTTCCATAAATATTTTCTAACTGCATTGTTTACTAAATTTTGGCTTCGCGCATTCAGTGCATTTAGCACTATCACGTAACCCATTCATAGACAAACAATATTTTTACGAGTTTTGGTGTGGTAGAACTGCTACAATCCGATGATGAGTTCGTAAGGTTGGTATTCGACCGCGCGACACATCCGACCATCGACCAGAGCGTCAGAGCATCAGGGAGCTTGAGAGCGACCGTCGAGCGGAACAGACGTGTCCTTACATATATCCGAGTGCGACCGAACTTGAGGTGCGCGAGCGCGTCTATCGCCAGTCCTTTTCTTCCTGTTCACGAAGTATAAGAGTCTTCCCATTGTTACACCACCCAGTGAAGTGATCGCTGCAACTGCGTCCTATGGATTTTGAGTTTCGGAGATAGAAGACGAAACACCACACCGAGGCACGTAACCCCAACGCATACCCGTGAGAAGAACGCCTCCTGCGGCTCCATCAAGGTCAGTGGCGTTCTCCTAACCATATTTTGGTCCTTCGAGCCGGATCCAGTGTTTCCTGTGTTGAGGTTACGTTTTTTCGTCATATTTTAACATATTTTGGAAAATTTTATTACCTTGCCATACCGCTGTTAGGTAAAAATATCCGAGTATTTTGGTGTAATCAATCGTAATTTTCGAGTAATTGAGCATATTTCGTGAATTATCGTTGCGATCTTACAAATCCCGATAATATTTTGAGTGTAAAATTGAGTTTTCCTCTTGTTTTTTGCCCATATTTGCATTGCGCCGACTTTCGACCTGCAAAATGGCGGAACAAGATATTTTCGAGCGAGAAATTATACTTGACCAAGTCAAACGTATCTTAGATTATCATGAGAAAGATGAGCAACAATTTAGAATCCGAGCGAGAGATATTACACAAACCCAAAGAGATTTTATTAAATTACAAACTAAAATTGAGAAGTCATTGTTAAAATTACAAAGTTTTGATCGAGATGAGCAACTACGCATCAGAAATCAATTCAACGATTGTTACTACGCGATCCAAGGTCATGTAGACGAGCTAAGGCGTAGGGATGATGAAGGCAGACGCATGAGTAAAGCTTTGTTATTGAATAGTTCAATACAATCGAGTCACAATAATTGTCACGTCAACAAACTGCCTGTGTTACCGTTACCCTCATTTTCGGGCGAGTCCACCGAGTGGACTTCGTATTATGATTTATTTCGATCAGTAGTACACAACAATGACAACTACACGGATTCCGAGAAGTTTAGGTATTTACTCCTGACTTTAAAAAATGAGCCATTCAATCTTATCAAGTCGATACCTATCACGGATGAGAATTATTCGGTTGCGTTAGACATTCTAACATCGAGATATTCCAATAAACGAGCCATCGCTTCAAAACATCTTGATCGCATTTTTGACATCGAGTCTTGTCCAGAGAAAAACATTACCGCTGGTCTGCGTAATATTTTGAATATGTATCAAGAAAACATAAAGGCGCTGGAAGTTATGAATTTTCCCGTTAGAGAGTGGAGTTTCTTGTTGTTGCATATTTTACTACGCAAAATACCTATTTCCATTCGAAAACGTTTTGAATTGTCATTGAAAAAACCTTCCGAGATACCGAGTGTCGAGTCATTAGTCAGTTTCCTAGAAAAAGATTTGATTGCGAGCGAGATAGTTGACTCCGGCGAAAAAAGATATCAAAATGTGGGTAGTTCTAAAATTCCTCAGTCACGCGGCACTTCGACGCCGTCGTCGGCTCAAGGCCAGAGTTTCCGAGCACTGAGTGTCAATGCCTCGAACATTGATAAGAATCCGAGTTCAAACGAGTTTCGATCTTCACGGTCTGAGAATAAAGAGTACAAATGTTTGTGTTGTGATGGTCAACACTCATTGGCTAAGTGTGCTAAATATTTGAGTTGGTCACCCACTGAGCGTTATGCATTTATTAAAAATCGAGATGTGTGTTTCAATTGTTTAGGCAGGTCTCACACTGTGTCACAGTGTACGTCGAAGTTTCTATGCCGATCGTGTTCGAAAAATCACCATAGTTCTATTTGTTTTAAGAACAAGAGCGAGAATCCGAGTGAGGTGTCGTTATCTATTTCAGAGAAATGCACTGAGATCCCTTTACCACACAATAGCGTGAGTTCGAGTGCAGCGACGCAAATAGATTGCGCGTCGTCCATTGCGCGTTCTGCTCCGAGTATGACTGTATTGCTTGCTACTGTACTCGTCGATGTATATGTAGGTGCTGAGAAATTATCGACAGTGCGTTGCATGGTAGATACAGGCTCACAGACCACATTTATTTCAGAAGCTTGCTCAAATAAGTTAGGCCTGAAACGTCGTTACGCAAACACGCCGATTTATGGTATAGGAGATAAGGAACCGATTCGTCCTAGAGGAGTAGTGTCGTTCAATATAACCCCGAGAAACGAGACACAGCCGGCTATTCAAGTTAGCGCTTTAATTTTACCTAAATTGACACACAATTTTATGCCAAGTATAAAATTACCTATTTCCGGTTGGGCACACATTAAAAATTTAAAACTAGCAGACCCGACTTATCATTTACCTCAGGCAATTGATATGATTTTAGGAGCAGATATTTTACCCCAGGTGTTGCTAGGTAACGTGATTTCCGGAGGTCCCGATTTACCTATAGCTATGAGTAGTGTTTTCGGCTATGTGTTATTGGGAAAGCTAGCGTTCGATTCTCCGACTTCGTCCCCAATTCAAGCTTGTTTCAGCTCATGTTCCGATGACGGCGACTTGAAGAGATTTTGGGAAATCGAGTCAGTACCTGAGGTGAAAGTACTCACTCCCGAGGAGCGTTTATGCGAGTCCATTTTCGAGAGCTCACAATCTCGTGACGTCACAGGGCGTTACTCAGTTGCTTTACCCCGTAAACCTGATGCACCACCCCTAGGCGAGTCACGTGACATTGCACTTTCCCGTTTCCAGAAGCTTGAGCAGCGTTTGGAGCGGAACCCGAGTCTTAAAGAGGAGTATCATGCATGCTTACAAGGCTACTTAAAGTCGAGTTATATGGAACCGGTTACTGAGCCTCCAACTTTAGGGAGTACTTACTACATTCCGCATCATTGTGTAATCAAGGAGTCATCGACGACTACTCGTGTTCGCGTTGTCTTTGATGCGGGTTGTTCAAGTTCTAACGGGACGTCATTAAATGATATACTTTTAACTGGTCAAAAACTTCATCAGGATATTGTTGACATTCTTTTGAAATTTCGAGTTCATAGTGTCGCGCTTTTAGCCGATATTAGACAAATGTATCTTAACATAAATGTTCGTGAATCAGATCGTGATCTTCAGAGAATTTTATGGCGTACTTCGCCGAGTGAGCCTATTCGAGATTATCGTTTGTGTACGGTGACATTCGGAGTCGCGTCGTCACCGTATTTAGCGCTTCGTACGATGCGGCAATTAGCCCACGACGAAGCAGAGTCTTTTCCACTTGCATCCAAGGTGTTATTGGACCAAGTATTTGTAGATGATGTTTGTTGTACTGTGGATAATGAGGAGAATGCACTCTTAGTGCAACAGCAGTTGATAGGTATTTGCAAATCAGCTGGTTTCGAGTTACACAAGTGGCAGAGCAACTCGCCAGCATTACTCGCTGCAGTGCAGGCGCCAGTT
Organism: Alcis repandata; assembly: GCA_949125135.1. NCBI lineage: Eukaryota > Metazoa > Arthropoda > Insecta > Lepidoptera > Geometridae > Alcis > Alcis repandata. The sequence continues at coordinate 1,877,033 of OX421251.1, forward strand.
ATTCATGGTGAGCGGCAGGAGGACGTGTCCTTCGCTCCCATGGAGAGAGACAACCAGACTAAAGTGTTAGGGCTTCAGTGGAACCCTCAGTCTGATTCATTCACATTCAGTGTGCAATGTACCTCAAATGTCACTACTAAACGGAGTATTCTCTCACAAATTGCTAAGATTTATGACCCTGTAGGGTGGGTAGCCCCGGTAACGATTTTTGCAAAACATCTTATGCAACTTTTGTGGATCAGAGGTGTCACGTGGGATGAACGACCCCCGATTGACATTATCAATGCATGGACAGCTTTCGTCCAAGAGTTACCTCTTTTATCGCGAGTTTCAATACCTCGTCAGGTATTTTTCCCGTCGAGCAGTGTACAGCTTCATGGCTTTTGTGACGCGAGTGAGCGTGCCATGGCAGCCTGTGTGTACGTCCGTCTTACTGACAACGACACAAATCGCGTTCGGACATTTCTTCTTCTCGCGAAAACGCGAGTCGCGCCGATATCACCGTGCCTGTCCATCCCGCGACTTGAGCTTATGGCAGCCGTGATATTAGCTAAGCTTATCGAAAGAGTTCAGAGTGTGTATCGAGATCGTATCGCTATTGAGGAGATATACGCGTGGTCGGACTCGTCAGTGGTGTTGGCGTGGCTTCGATCGCCGCCGTATGAGTGGAAAACTTTTGTTTCTAATCGCACGAGTGAGATTCTTACTAGAATTCCAGATTGTCGTTTCGGGTACGTTCCGTCGGCCGATAATCCGAGTGACGCACCCTCGAGAGGTCAATTACCTTCGACTTTCTTACAAAACGATACGTGGTTTCACGGTCCACAGTGGCTCCGAGAAGAGCCCGCTGCTTGGCCCAAGTCAAGATTCATTCCTGTTACATCCGAGGAAAAGCGAAATTTACCCGTTGCGTCGTTACCCGTGACACACGAAGACGAGATTGATATTATTGAGAAATATTCAACGTTAGGTAAATTACTGCGAGTTACGTCTTACGTATTTCGATTTTATAACATTTTAAAATCACGAGTCAAAAAAGAGAAAATTTCCCTTCCTAATTACATAACAGTCCACGAGTTTAATTTTTCTTTAAATAGGCTGATTTATTTAGTCCAGCATCGAGTCTTTCACGACGACTTTAAAAACATTCCGAAAGGTCAGCGACCTTCTAATCAGCTGAAACGCCTTGATCCTTTTGTTGACGAGTCAGAGTTCCTACGTGTCGGGGGGCGTTTACATAAATCTTTGCTTCCCTATGAGACGAAACATCAATTAATTTTACATAAAAAACATCATTTAACGAGTTTAATTATTGACGATGCACATGTCATGCATTTACATGCGGGCATTCAAACGGTTCAATACCTACTTCTACGTAAGTATTGGATATTATCGAGTCGAGACATAATCCGTCAACGGATTTTTCTTTGTGTGCGTTGTTTCCGTGCGCGGCCGACTGCATCGCGCCCTGCGATGGCTCCGCTGCCCGCCGCGCGAGTGCAGCCACAACGAGTTTTCATGAAAACAACTTTAGATTATGCAGGACCCTTTTACGTGCGAGCGAATAAAGTTAAAAACGCAAAGGTCGTCAAATCGTGGATGGCTATTTTTGTTGACATCTCTGTGAAGTGTGTACATCTGGAGTTAGTTTCCGATTGCACAACTGAGGCCTTTCTGGCAGCCTTACGGCGATTTACCTCCCGAAGAGGAATGATAACCGACCTGTATTCGGACGGAGGGAGAAACTTTGTAGGTTGTAACAACTACTTACGAGAGTTGTATGAGTTTTTGAGAAATGATTCTGTCCAAGCTGCTTTAAATTCTCAAACCTTGGAACAGGGTGTAACTTGGCATTTCCAGCCAGGAAATTCTCCCCATATGGGATCCCTACATGAGACGTGGGTGAAGGGGGTTAAGAGACATCTTTATCGTGTCGTAGGTACACGAGTACAGACCTACGATGAGATGCAGACTTTGTTGTGTCAAATCGAAGCCGTGATCAACTCGCGGCCGCTGTGTGTTTTGAGTTCAGATGCAGCTGATCCGCTGCCCCTTACTCCGGCCCATTTTCTAATAGGTGGCCCTTTGACGGCACTTCCCGATGTTCCTCTGACGGACTCAAACCCTGACAGGCTCACTAGGTGGCGTTGGGTACAACAATGTGTTCAACATTTTTGGAAGCGATGGAGTCGTGAGTACTTACACGAGATTCAACAGCGTAACAAGTGGTATTCTGATATCGGATCCCCGGTCAGTGTAGGTGACATTGTTGTTATGTGCGATGATAATCTCCCTCCACTTAAGTGGAAGTTAGCGCGTGTACATGCCCTTCATCCCGGTACTGATAACAAGATTCGAGTCGTTACGGTGCAAGCTGGTAAAACTTTTTATAAGCGTGCAGTTGTAAAGGTTTGCAAGCTTCCTATAGAGTAGTAAATGTACAGAGGATTAGGTAACTTTTTTATAAGTGCCTCTCAATTTTAGTGATAAGAGTTTAGTATAGTTCTTAATATTTTTTTTGAGTAGTGAGTAGAGTAGAGTTAGAGTGAGTCGTTATTAAAAAAAAAGGATTAGCCTTTTTTGGTGAGCGGTATGGTAATTACTTAATCTAATTTTCCATAAATATTTTCTAACTGCATTGTTTACTAAATTTTGGCTTCGCGCATTCAGTGCATTTAGCACTATCACGTAACCCATTCATAGACAAACAATATTTTTACGAGTTTTGGTGTGGTAGAACTGCTACAATCCGATGATGAGTTCGTAAGGTTGGTATTCGACCGCGCGACACATCCGACCATCGACCAGAGCGTCAGAGCATCAGGGAGCTTGAGAGCGACCGTCGAGCGGAACAGACGTGTCCTTACATATATCCGAGTGCGACCGAACTTGAGGTGCGCGAGCGCGTCTATCGCCAGTCCTTTTCTTCCTGTTCACGAAGTATAAGAGTCTTCCCATTGTTACACCACCCAGTGAAGTGATCGCTGCAACTGCGTCCTATGGATTTTGAGTTTCGGAGATAGAAGACGAAACACCACACCGAGGCACGTAACCCCAACGCATACCCGTGAGAAGAACGCCTCCTGCGGCTCCATCAAGGTCAGTGGCGTTCTCCTAACCAAGTGTGAATGAGTAAACATATAAGTAAAAGGAGATTAAGCCCAAAAAAGTGCATAGTACTAACTTATCATTATGGACAACTTTTACTACGGGACCAAGCCTAAAATCGCGAAAAAAATATCAGCTGTTCCATTAAAAATGTCAATGACTCTCGAAAAAATTTACTGATTTTTTTTGTAAAGTAAAGTATACAATCTATTGGATAAAACTGTGTACAACGGTAATGATGATTACTATGAGAGTTCGGCTTAGCATATCCTTTCTTTATAAACCTGTAGATAGTAGATAGAGGACGGCCGAAGAAAGTATGGATAAACTGTGTGAAAGATGACATGAAACGAAACGATGTGAATCCAGCAGATACAAATGATAGAGATTAATGGAGGACGACTATTATCTACAGTACTGTACAAACCAAATAAGTGGGATAAGGGTAGAAAGTGATTATGAATTAACTTAAATGATACGCTTAATCTAAATTAAGTTTTTTTTTATAAGTACATATCTACCTAGTCCTAATTTTAGTCTTAACATAAAGTTGGTTTTTGATTTGAAAACATAGGAAAAATAAATTGAAAAAATAACAATATCCAACCTTCAAAGCAACGGTGTCAAACTTTTTAAAAAACATGAAACCTTTTTTTAAGCTCGCCAGCCAGCGGCGCCGTCTGTTTTGATTGACTCTAGCACGCCCGCCATTTTCGTTTAAAAATCCTGACGGCCACAGTTTAGAAACAGCCAGTTTTAATTGTTTTTGTTTTTAGTTACGACGTTGCTTTTGACGTTAGAAATTTAGACGTGTTGGCGTGATGAAAACTGTTAGATGTTTTTATATATTTTTTGGAAAATCTGTTGTTTGATAATTACCGAGCGAATATTTAGGGAATAAGCTGAATAAAACGAGAAGGTTATGTTTTAACTTAAATTGCTTGTCTTACCTACTTATCAGCGGCTGCGTAGGTACCTAATAATTACTCTTCTTGTGCCGTTTGCCTGGATTAGGCAGCTAGTATACTTAATTGCACTAGTTTTAAGTTTTAAGTGTTTATAATCCTTTTCTTTGTAATTTCTGGTGTGAACAATGAAGAGTTTATCGATCTATCTCTTACCTATTTAGTAGGTGCCTTCGAAATGCATTTTCAGCAATGGACCGTTTAAACCAAATAGGTGCCAATAAATAAAACTCTCTATAGGGGTACCTACTTTATTCATTGATCCACAAAAAAGATATAATGCACTCTAAAGTCTCTCTAGTAGATAGGTACCAAGATTTGTTTATAATCATCGTGATAATCTAGTCTAACTAAAACTATTTCATTTAGATTAAGTACCTACGAAAAATAGTTAGATCACAGTCCTTATGAAAATAGTTTCAGACAAATCTACCTCAATAATTTAATCAACGAGAATACAAAATAAAGTAAATCGGAAATTGAAATCCAATACGTGTTCGTTCGGAAACAGAAACAATTAACGCAAGCCACAGTTTAGAAAAAAGTTACTACGAAAACCAAACGCTTGATTGACGCGCCCGGAGGCGCGGTCAGCGGCAGGCAAACTCCTTACTCGGCACCGGCTGAATTTGATTTGTTGGTTGGCAGCATTGGGTTTTGTTTTTAATTTTTGGTGCAAGGAAGTTTTAGGTATGTAGGTACTTAGGCAAATACTATTGTTTTATGTGGTATAATCGATGTTTTTTTCTATTTGTAACATAATTGTAAATACTTAACAGTTTAGTTACTTAGAGCTGGAAGCCCAGACATTTCATAAAACCCATGAAGTCTCACTTCGATGCCCACTGACACTGACTATCAATACTATCATAACCAAAATTTTTGAAGATGAAACTTCAAGCAGAAAAGTCACCTAAATAAGTCAGCGGCAATAAAAAATTAAGAAAATTAAAAAAAGACAGCTACTGCCATCTAGGAGCGAGTTGCCTAACCAAACTATATAATTTACCTTTTACTCTGAACTCTTCTTCAAATCATACAGCCGCTCAATACTAGATGGCGCTGTACATTTTGTAGTTAAATAGTCCACTAATAGATGTCATTTTTATCAATTGTTTATAGTACAAAATTGAGTCGATAGGTGTCGCTATGCTTTTTTACATTATGTACTTACTGCAAATAATTCCTTGAAACTGTAAGTAAAAAGTAATAATTATACGTAACTAAAACATAGTTTTAGTTGAATAATAAATAAAGAATTATCTCCTCGTAACTGTAAATAAACTACAAAAGGCTAACCTAAAGTCACCAAGACTGCGACGACATATACATAAATCTATACTAATATTATAAAGAAGTAAAGTTTGTGTGTTTGTATATTTGTTAAATTGTAAGGGGTAATCTCGGGATCTACTGAACCGATTTTAAAAATTCTTTCACCAATAGAAAGCCACATTATTGCTGAGTGTCATAGGATATATAAAAAACCGAAAAATAAAAAGGCTTTTACGTGGTAGTCCGTTTTGCAAAGTGAATCGGAGAAAAAACGGTCCGGACGGCGCGTGATGGCTTCGGGTTTAATTAACATTATTCCCAACGAAGTGGGCAAGGGTCAGCTAGTATAGTATAATAGTAAAGTGAAATAGTAGGTATAGTGAACCCTACCACGTAATGAAGCATCATAACCTGTTATTTCAATAATTTTCAAAAATAAGGTTCTTCAAAAAAGCTATTAAGTCTAAGATCGGCAACGTATCCGTGACGTCTCCAGTATTACATATAACCAGGCAATGATGATCGCTTACCATCATTAGAAACGTTTGCTTGTTTGCCAAAAAATAAGCTTTCATATCTCTTTACATCCGTACGCGCTAATAATTAGATTTAATATTACTTAGTTTCAAGTTTCAAAATAATGTACATATCTTGAAAATTCGAAATCTGAAAATCATTAAAAGCCTACTAAATTAGCCAACAAAAAAACAATAGTTCACTTTGGTAAGCGGCATTTATTTAAAAAAACGTACAAAATTAATTAACATAAAAATAAGCTAAAACTTAACTAATATACACAAAAATCATTGTGATGTACAAAATTATCAAAAAAGGTACATTCAAATCTCTTGGTAACGACTTAATATTAAAATTATGCTCATTTTATTTAACTTACACTAATTATATTCCATCACAGCCTATTCACATAAGCTACAGTAAAGAAATACAACAACTTTTACCACCAAAATTAAGAAAGTCACAGCTTGGCAACAAAAATTAGACAATATTTTTTTGTACTAGCAACACTAATTTTAACTGTCAAACGACGACGTGGAATAAAACATCGAAGCAATGAAGGTGCATGATAATAAGGTTGCTAACATTAATAAAAATAATTTCTACAGAATATTGCCAAGCTGCAAAGTTCTTACATTATTAACAACTTTGTATATTATTCGTGGTAGGTGGCGCACAAGACTTATAAAATTAGTAGATGGGTATATTAACATATTCTTACTGATTTCTTAACAAAAATATGTTCACTGATTTTTGAACAAAAATATTTTTACTGATTTTTTACAAAGAGGTGTTACTGATTTCTGTAACAAAAACAAATGCAGGGCGAAACGAATTTGCTTAAAAGGTAGATGACATAAAATTTACGGCACTAACTACATCCGTCTCTCTTTAACACACAAAAGAAAACGAGACAGCATCTGCATTTACTCTTCTCACGTAAGAAACGTTTAAAAACTTCACAAAATGTAGTATATAAAAATAATTTAGGAACAATATGAAAAAAAGAGCACGATTTAAAAAGCACATTCGTTGTAGACAAAGACAAAAAATGTAATGAAGCGACGCAGAGGCACACATAACGAGGGTGTCAATGCTAGACAACAGATAATAAAACAATTGGCTGTGACATTCAGACAGACACTAAAGGCTCGCCTTGAAGGCTCTTTCCCAAAGAAGGTTTAGAACCCTAAAAAACGTGGCCAAAGTGCAATCTATAGCCCTCACATTCTCTCATAGTAACAATATCACTCCATCAATAATACCCTTAGACATTCATCAGTGGCGAGATAGTGCCCTCGGCCGAGTATTCAGTTTGTATAAACAGTTTGACGAGGCGAGACAGTCACTAGAACCATGATTTGTTTGCTCGGCCGAGTGTACACATTTACTGTCTCGCCACTGTACTCGTTAGGTGTTATCAACCCATTAGCACAAGTGCAGTTTGCATGAAGATATCGCCAACAATAATCGTCCGTGAAGACGCCTGAGAGATCAGAACATCAAACATTTTACAATAATCAACTTATACATGAAAATAATTATGATTCCATGAAAACTAAATGGTTTTGACACATTTTGTTTTGTTTGTTGCTAGTCGTAATAAACGATTTAATTTTTACGTGAGTATTCCCTTGTTAATTATAACAGAATTATGATCCCATTTTTACGTATTAAAAATTATGTAGTAGATATTAATATTACAGATTGGTAAAATTTACCCAATTTCCCTCCAATGGTGGGGAAAATTTGGGGAGAATGTCAAAATTCCCAAAAAAATGAATGTGATATGTGATTATAAAGCACGTATGCAGTTATAATGCAAAGGTATGCTGACCCGAAAAGGGCTCATAGTACCTAATAACAATTTTTAGTAAAAAAACCCTGAAATCGAGAAAAAAATCGAGTGAAAACAGTGAAACAGCTGATTTTATGCGATTTTTTTTCGTTTGCAAAGTATTTCACATTAACACAATATTCCACATCTAGTAGATACAAATTTTGCGTAAATTATTTCGACCTCGTATATTGGTTCTATCTGTTAAAATTTCTACTTACTGCCGCATTAAAATCTGATTGCCTTGGAAGAGATCGCTCTTAGCGATTAGGCCGCCAGTTACACTAGTTTTAAGCGTTATTTTCCTTGTTTATAATTTCTAGTGAACAATAAAATTTATCTATAATTATTTTTATTTATTATTGTAGCTAGCCTATTATATTTGAGGTGTGAATCTCGAGAGTCACGCAATGTGAGACGTCCGTCTGCCAGCGCGTCTCATCCGCGACTGAATAAACAATGGTGCAGTATGCTTGTGAGCACCGTTGAATACAGGGTTATAAGGAAAGGGTATGCTAAGCCGAAAAGGGCTCATAGTACTCATTATTATGAACAACTTTTACTATGGGGCCAACCAAAATTCGCGAAAAAAATACAGCTGTTTCATACATTTTGTTAGGTGTCATTGACATTTTTCTATGGAACAGCTAATTTTTTTCGCGAAATCCGGGTTGATCTCATGGTGAAATTTGTTTATTATGATGAGTACCTACTATGAGCCTATTTCGACATAACATACCTTTTCCTTTTAATTCTGAGCACTGTAGAATCGGTTTCATATGAAATGTCCATTCACCCTGTCCTTACAAAGTAAAACATATATGTCAATGACTGGCATAAAAAATAATCAGTCGCAAATATCAACCATTACATAAGGGGCCTACCACAAGTCTTTATAGCAATTTTTAGTTTTAAATCTTATAACTCACTTAACAATTAGAAACGGAAAACGGAAGTTTAGAACTAAATTTTGACATTCTCTGTTTTATATTGACAATGCTGTCTCTCTTCCACAGTAGAAAGAGACAGGAAGATATTAAAAATAAGGATAGCAATATCGAAATGTTAGAATGATAATGGGCCCAAGTTCAGGTTGGTTAGTTAAGACTTAATTTTTCTAAAAGTATTGATGTCCTTGTCTTATTAGACAAGACAATTGCAAAGACAAAGACAGATATATTTTTAGTTAGTTTCGATCTGTCAAATAAAGCCGTCAAACTTGGGCCCATTATATCATTAGATTACAGTTTTATTATAATTTTAATGAAAATCTAAATGTATGTAAAATGAATCTCTATTTCCCTTGGTCGCATCACACGTGAACGGATGGAACAATTTCGCTAATTCTTTTTTTGTTGTGTTAATTATTGTCAGGAGAAGGTACTTATAAAAGAAAAAAAAGGAAATTGTGCGGAACATTAATCTAAGACAATTCGAATTCAATATTCATAGTAAAGACAGGACGTCTGGTAGGTCAGCTAGTTTTCAGCTGTCAGCTTTCAGTCAGCTGTTGTCAGCTTCTAACATAGAGCCGTGGTAGCTCAGTGGGAGAACCGACGCTTCGCATTCTTGAGGTGGCGGGTTCAAACCCCGACTCGTACCAATGAGTTCTTTAGGACTTATGTACGAATTTACATACCACTGGCTTTTCGGTGAAGGAAAACATCGTGAGGAAAACCCGCATATGTCACGCAAAAAGGGCCGATTACCGGCCTAGTTGCGGAAAAAGAGCCCGCTCTTTACAGGACGTCTGTCAGGTCAGCTAGTTTTACTACAAAAAGTTATAGTAGGCCCCCAAATATACTTCTAATACAACAATTCACAATTTAATTCGTTACATTTTACAAAACTAATCAGTTTTAGAACAATCTCACTGCTTTTAACTTAAACTAACTATAGAATTTGTGCACAATATACTTTTAAACTTCAGTAGTAATAAAAACGTTGCCGTCTCTTTCTTGCATATTATAAAGAAAAGGGATGCAGATATTTAAGTGATGCTAGTGAGTTTGTTTTGACAAAATGGCGCCCAAAATTTAATTTGATGAGTACATTGAATAATAATTTATTAACACTTTGACTGCGGAAAACACATACTTACCTTGTTTTCCTTTGTGCGACGCGAATGCGGCTACACACGCCAGGCGCGTAAAACAACGCATTCGATTATTAGCCGCACCTAAGGCAAGCGCATGTGATTATTAGCCGCAGTCAAAGTGTTAAAATAAAGACGTGATGTCAAGTCTTAAACTAGTGTTTTTACTAGTTTTGGAACCAGCTTTAACTTAAAATAAACCTATAATTTGTAATAACTACGACTGTATCTGCAAAGGTTCATCTTCTACCCCCAAATCTTTCTTAACGCTCAAATTCTGCACATTTTCATCGATTTTCATCAGGTTTAGACCGTCAAACGCTTCCGCATTAAATTCTAACCCCGCATGTTTGAACTGCATATGTTTAACCATGCTAGATTTTTGAACGCACCTGTATTGACAATGTGAACATTTAACGCTTTTCTGCCTAGGCCTATAAGGTTTTTGATCTTTATAAACAGGTTTACCTATATCTTTATCGTTTAAATGGCGCTGCTTATGTTTTGTTAGGTTAGTTTTTTGAACGCACTTATAATTGCACATGTCGCAGCTAAACGGTTTCTGATCTGTGTGCAAATACATGTGTTTGACTAAATTTGGTTTCTGAACGGTTCTGTAGTCACAGTAAGGGCAGGCGAAGGGTTTGTAGCCTGTATGAGTTCTTTCATGGACAACTAAATTGTTTTTCTGAGCACATCTATAGTCACAATATTGACAACGAAAAGGTTTTTCCTTCATGTGTACTAATATGTGTTTTGCTACGTTGTTTTTTTGTCCGGACTTGTAATCGCAAAAGTTGCACGAAAAAGGTTTCTCGCCTGAATGGGTGCGTTCGTGGATTTTCAAGATGGCGGGCGATTGACATCTGTACGCGCATTGACTGCAGCCGAATTTACCGATCTTTTCCGATGATTCTTCGCTCTCTAAGCAGGATTTAGCGTGTTGCTTTAAACCTCTTTTTGATGGAAATATTTCGTTACATTTAAAACAAGCGTATTCCCCTTTGATATTCATCGATAATTCTTCAGTTAATTTACTCGCGTCGTCACTTTTTTCGCTAAACTCGTTTAAAATCTTATTTTGGTTGGTCGGCTTCAAATTCTCTTTTGGCTCCTCGCTTTTTGTTTTCGCGCCATTCTCGACGCCATCTTGGTTTTCGCGTAGCTTTTTAAATTCGTTGTAGGGGCTGGTGTTGTCATATTGTCTATGGACTACCAGGTTTTGGGGATTTTCTCGGTTTACGTAGTTTTGAGGATAATTTGCTCTTGAATATAAGTCTATAGGATTTAGAGCCGGTATCGGGACGTGGTGGGAGTAAACGGGGTATAATGCTTCATTCTGCATCGCTGCTTGATTGGATTGAGTGTGCTCTCCTTGGATGTGACCTGAAAAGAAAAAATAAATTTAGAGCGAATATATTGAACTTTTTTTCAGCATTTAAGTGACGTAAAGCAAGTTACAGACTGTCGGCTTTACTTATAAACGTTGCTTGGATTGATAAATGTCATTTAACTTTTGTGCAATAAAAATATTAGATAAGATTCGCGGAATCGACTAATGTTAGTCAATTTTAAACAGTATGAATAAGTAGCCTTATTAACACGCTTATATTAGCTTCACCTGTATGTTTGTAACCGACTCCTTTGGGCGCGATTTTGACCCACTTTAAACGGCCGGATTTCGTTCAAACTTTGTAGATATATCGAGGATCGATGACAATAAATTATTATACATAAAATAAAAAAAATATACTTATAAATAAACTAGCTGACTCGACAGACGTTGTCCTGTCAAAAGCCATTGCGTAACTATAGCAACCGTAGTATGTTGATGCTAACTTGTCAATTTATAGTAAAAATTATCAGTATATATATATGTAATTTGCAATAAATTAAAATTGCGACTATAATTTGAGATTTAAACTATCCTATCTCTCAAGTTGGATCGAACTGCACATGGTTTGCGAATTTTATTATAATCGGTTAAGTGGTTTAGGAGTCCATTGAGGACAAACATTGTGACACGAGATTTATATATATTAAGATTAAAATAATTATATAAAGCTAATAAATTGTGTTTTTGCTCCGAATGCGATTTCTACGTGACTCGGTACGCGAATTCTGTGACTACTGCTGGCTAAGCTGTGGTTCCCCACGGCTACTGGTACATATTCTGCTACGTGCCGCGTTTGTCAAAGAGCGATGACAATGCGTGTTTTTTAGTTTTTTAAAGTATTCTATATTATTTATAAATTATTGTTTCAGAGACCGCTTCTAAAATAAATAATAAGCTAAGAATTAAAAAAATAGTTCAGATTGATTATAAATATTTCGTTTTTCTTTGTTATGTACATTTCTGTAAGACAGCGGAAAAAAACCGCAAGGCAGCTAGTTTCGTAACAAAAAAGCCCAAAATCACGTCCATATAAAATAGGTATATTAAAGCAGTTTTCTATTTCTATTTGAATGCAAATGTATATTTATTAAACGTATGTCTAAGAAAAAACCTGTGAAAGCAGCTTTTTCAAGTGAACTTACTAACAGGTTTGTGAATATATTTCTGATGTGACCTTTTTGCGCATACATATTCATGAAGGAGGTTGCGTTTATTTGTCTATGGCCTGAGTCTAGACGTATCTAGGCGGGAATCTTGGTGATTATGACATTTTTGCAAATAATTGGCAAAATAATAATGGTATTTATTTGCGAGCTTTTATTTAACTTGCCTTTATTATTGTTAGTATGGGAAAAATCTTAAAACATAATTTTGAACCACTTCCCGATGTCCGATTGAGCTGGGATTATTATTTTATTAATTACTAGCGGCCCGTCCCGGCTTCGCTCGGGTGGATATTCATTTTTTAAACATTTTGGGATAAACGTAGATTAAATGCGTCTTTATGCGGGTGATAAGTAGATTTTTTTTAAATTACTATTTATATTTTCTCTTATAATTTTTTACATTTTTATCTATAAACGTATTTTTAGTCTCATCTATCGTAACTTTATTTTTTATTTATTGTCCCACTTTATTTATATTGTGTTTAAGATTAAATACTTTATTTATTTTTTTAGGTTTTTGGTTGCAATTTTTTTACTTGATCTTATTTTGTTAAGGATCCCTAATTTTTTCAGGTAATAAATATAGCCTATGACACTCAGCAATAATGTGGCTTTCTATTGGTGAAAGAATTTTTAAAATCGGTTCAGTAGATCCCGAGATTACCCCTTACAATTTAACAAATATACAAACACACAAACTTTACTTCTTTATAATATTAGTATAGAAGTATAGACTAGCGACCTGGCCCGGCTTCGCACGGGTATAAAATATAGCCTACGTTACTCGCTAATAATGTAGCTTTATATTGGAGACAGAATTTTTAAAATCGGACCAGGACTTTTTGAGTTAATTTATTACAAAACAAAAAATAGCTAAAAAATAAAAGCAGCTTGTTTTTATATTTATATTTTTTAATTACTTTAATTCAAAAGATAGGTAATTTAATTTTTCTTCAAACGCAATTTGACCGCCATCTTGCCTGATGGAAAGCAACGCGGTCTACGATTCAGCATGTTTGCAAGGAACCGATTCACTCGCGACTTGAAGAAGTAGCATAGCTTAACTACGAATAGGTATTCATAATCGATCTCCGATGTGAAGCTACGGACGTCACGGTCAGGCTGAGGATGGGTGACCGCGAATGGTGTTAACAACTGAGCTTTTTTTTAATTGTAATTTTATTGTGTAAAACTAGAATCAGAATCAGAACATTTATTTGCAGAACATGGTCGTACACAAAATACAGAATTGCATACATGGTGTTAGTATTATTAGTTTACACAGTCTCATGCTCTTGCCACGTGTGGCGTACAAATATTTGTATGGTTAATAAATTAGGTATATTTGATTAAAATTAAGTAATAAAAATGTCAAAGTCAAAGTCTAGTAAAAAAATAATTAGTCATTAATTCTAGGGTTACAGTCAATAATTATTACATTTTTAATAAGTATGTCAATTGGTTAATCATTGTTACATGTCATAAAATTTTTTTTGAAACTATGGATTCTTTATTTCCGAAATAAATTATTTGATTTGATTTGATTTTTTTTCCATGTATTGAGTGACGAGACGAGCAAATCGCTCGCCTGATGTTAATCGTGACGTTTAGTCATAACAGGTCTGCGCCACCCAGAATTTTGATTTCTTATAATTCAAGACCCTGCGCGGCACAGCACTGCGCTCGTCACCCTGATATATTACATGTTTGATCTCCTATTTGCCCTGTAATTTCACTGGAAACAATGCCCTTCCAACCGGAACACAGTAATGTTTGCACATTACTGCTTGGCGGTGGAATAACTGGCAAAGGTATGGTACTTCCCCAGGCGGGCTCTGCAAAAGAGCCCTACCACAAAGCTTCACTCAGCCTGAAAGATACATCAGGGCCTACCTACTCAGCTTATACAAATTATCAAATACTCTGTAGCCATAAACCTAGTGTTTGTATGAGAACGAAACCTGACATTTTAACTTCATACATATTCATGAAGAATGTTAAACGGATTCTCTATGGTAGCCAAAAGGTGTCATAAAAAAAAGAAAAAACACATTTTCATACTAAATGCCAGAGAATTTGTTTGATGCTTGATCGGAGCTGAATACTGTTGGTATTAGGCCCAAGTTTGAAGGCATTTTAAGACAGATCTAAACTAATTATAAATATATCTGTCTTTATCATTGCAAGCCATTAGACAAGGATGCCAATAGTTTTAGAAAATTTAGATCTGTCTTAAAAAGCCTTCAAACTTGGGCCTATTGAACTTTTTAGGTGACACTATACTACTGGGTCCCACGGTATCACTTGAACATTTTAAACTAATAATGTGTATGTGAAAGTATGTGTGGTACTTTTTGACAATGAAACGGCTCAATGGATTTGAGTACTGTGAGCCCTTTTCGGTTTAGCATACCATTTCTGTAAGCCCTGTATGTTTTTATTAAAACCTGTCGAATAGAATGAAGTGCAAGTGCCGGACATACCTGGTTTATGATACCAGATTGAATAAAAAAATTTAATCTTATAAACATTTGCCAAAAATAACAAGTATATTTTTTCAATACTTTTTTTTATTTCCTTATTAATTTCCGTAATAAATAGTAAAACCGCGGGGCACAACCAATAACCTATTAGACATGCTACATATTGAACAGTGAATATTTACAAACCCGCATAACTTAGCTAGCCATTTGCATATGATCAAGCCTGCCATCCAGTATTTTATTTATTTATTTTGTGAGCAACCTTGAACTTGAACTTTTATGCATTACATCATTTGAATAATTTATATTGCTTAAAGTTC
The DNA here is from genome assembly GCA_949125135.1 of Alcis repandata. NCBI lineage: Eukaryota > Metazoa > Arthropoda > Insecta > Lepidoptera > Geometridae > Alcis > Alcis repandata. Next base: position 1,892,194 of record OX421251.1, read on the forward strand.
TTGGTTTCTAAATTCACACTCCTTTTTTTATATGCTTAATTTAACTTGCCGTGTTAGGATGTGTGGATCAAATTTTGCAACTGAATTTTAAACCACTTCCCGATGTCGGATTGAGCTGAAATTTGGTATACCTGTCTCCGATGACAATGCAAGAAAAGCTTGTCTTTTATTATTAGTATTTTAATTTTTTTTATGTGATGTAGGCTCGTGTTTGACCGCCATCTCGCCTGATGGTAAGTAATGATGCGGTCAATGATGGAGCATGCATGCCTAGAGAAACCGATACCGATTCTCATTGGTCACTTTAGAGATGCTGCTTTCTCTATCCAGTTAGTGTGGACCGAGATAGCTGTAAATAAGTGAACAGTGGATAGGCCTTTGCACAGCAACAGATTGGAATAGGCTCTAAGTAATAATAATAATAAACCCAACAAGAAGGCGAACTCTTTTGTTTGTTAACATGAATTGACTGAACTGAAGGATTTGATAGATTTTTAAAACTCTATCCTATTCATATCGTAAAAATCCAGGGAAGCTAAAAAATGGTAAGTAAAGTCTCTGGAAACTGCTAATATTTACTGCTGGTGTCAACATTAGTATGATAGTAAATAGGCTATTTATAGTGTCTTAATGGAAACAGAGTCTAGTCTATACTAATATTATAAAGAGGAAAGATTTGTATTTTTGTATGTTTGTGTGGAATAAACTCAAAAACTACTGGACCGATTTCAAAAATTCTTTCACCATTCGAATGCTACATTACCCCAAAGTAACATAGGCTATTTTTTTTTTATCCACAGCGAAGCGTGGCAGGGAACAGCTAGTCTTAGTATAAAAATGAACTTACCATTAATAGCTTCGACATTTCCCATTCCTTGGTTTATATTTTCATAAAAATAGCTGTCATCTTCTTGTTCAGATTTTATATGGAACTGCATAGGAACGTGATCATTTTGATTCATATGTCTATCATTTATTCCATTCACCAATCTTTGTTCCAACCTTTGGCCTTGCTCCAATCTTTGTTCCAACCTTAGCCCTTGCTCCAACCTTTGTAATGCTGCTTGGTCTAACCGCTGCATGACAGATTGGTCCAACCTTTGATCCAAACGCCCAATTTGATCCAACCTCTGTACGACACTCTGATCCAACCGCCCAATATTCTGTTCCAGTCGACCAATATTTTGTTCCAAGCGTATATTCTGGTCCAATCTCTGTGCCAAGCTTTGCTCCAACCTTTGTGGGAGCTGGTCTATTCTCTGCAAGTTTTGATCAAGCAAATGGCTGTCCGGAACACATTGTATGACCATGGCACGTCTTTCTTCCAAGATTTCTTGTTCCAAGTTCTGCCTATTCAAATGTTGTGACAAATCTATTTCATGGCTCAAATCATGCGGCAAATCTCTTAAATTTTGCTGCAAGTTTACGTCACTCATTCTCAAATCTTCGCTCATGTTCTGTAAAGAATGAGCGAGTCCGTTTTGTAAATCGATTTCGTTTCCCAGAGATCTCACTAATGAAATATCTATGTTCCGGTTCAAGCTTTGAGTTAGTATATCGTCATGGCGCAGGTTTTGAGGCAACTCGTTAGCCAATGAATGATTCAAATCGATTTCTAAGTTACGGGGTAAATGGGCCGGGATCTCGGCAAAGTTTCTTGTTAGGTTTGTTTTTAGCATTAACGTTGACATTTGGCGAGGTGATAAAGGGAGTTGGAAGTTATGTATGATTGTGTTAGGGTTCAAAGTTGACTGCATTGCTTGGTGCAGCTGTTCCATAGATATAGGAGTGTGCTGGTACTCCATGGCTTCGATTTGATGTGATTTCTGTAACTAAAAATGATGTAATTGTTAATTTATTTTAAAATTGAAATTAATAAAAAAAAAACCATTTTAGACTACAAATTCAGTTTGACAGAAGATATCATCTCAGAACAGATTTTGAACACATTAAATATAAATTAGACTTGTGGATAAAAAAATAGAAAACTGATGGATAAATACTGACAAAATTTATTCATTATCAAATGAATAAATTTCGACACTGCAAGATATAGGCATATCAGCTTACCCATCATCAAATAAAAAAAAAATGTTAATTTATTTATTTTTTCGATTTTAGAATCATTGAACCAACAGTTACAAGTAACCCTAATTCACCCACCCTTAGATCAGACACACTTGTATGTTTTAAGTTTGACAGTGACCAATATTAAGTTGATATAAGACTTGTTGAAATTTTTATCAATGATTTAAATTAAGTTTGAACCTGAAAATATTTGTGTAATATGAACTTGGTATTATTAATGCAGCAGCAAAATGGATTCTTGTTGTATACCGGGTATCCAGTGAGTAGATAAGCTAGTAGTTGCTTGTCTTTCTCAGTAAATTGCTTAAAATGTCATTATATATTTCAAAATCTTTCCACGTTTTCAAAACATGAATTAGTTTTCTGGAAACTTTGCGATCCTCACAAGCACTTATTATCTACTTATACACTACTGGACACCCTATAATACAGATTAGTAGGTACTTATTCTAAGTATGAACCATGGCTGCTGAACCACTGCTGAATTACTGGTCAAAATTTTTATAGCTACATTTTGTTATTTAGTTCAAAATTCTGTTATTTTGTTCAGTTAACTTTTTAATAGACAACTAGCTGCATTCTGCAGTGTTCCTGTATTCATTCAGGATTTGAATTATATCCTTCTTCATTATAATCTCTATTTCTTTGCAAAATTTTACAAGGATTGGTTTGTTAGTTCAATTGTTAAAAGAAACATTGTACCTATCCCAAATAAACACAGATTTAAATTAATTATTACTGTGATGTGGTGTGATGAATATTCTATCCACTGCTATCAGGTTATCGCTACAAACTTCCTATTTTTCTACATGGAAAATTGAAATTCAGCCAGTTAGAAGCATGCTTGAAAAACAGGATGTAAAAAAAGTACTCTAAAAAATTCAAATAACTCGACTTACATTTTCCATGTAGACCTTGTAACTCTCTTCATCGATCATAGTAGGGTCCTCCCGTTTAACGAAATCCATTTTTATTCACAGTTTACAACGATTTTTAGATTAGAGAAGATAAAAACTATTTTATCCTCGTAACGAACATTTTCTAACCTAACAATAAGTCTTCTTTGTATGTGAAGTTAATGTAAAATTTATACACCGATCAGAAGACCGAGCAAATGAATTTGATCTGTATGTGAATAATGTAGAAAAATTGTAAAAATAATTAAAATAAAACAGTTTCTTTTGTGTGACTGACAATTATTGGCCAAAGAAAGGGAGTTTGTGATACCAGTTTAATAATATTAAAGTAACAGAAAGAAATAAACTTCTAGAACAATAGAATACATTATGTCGTTGTCAAATCCAAATAATGTTTTTTTTATTTATTATTTGTTTATTTACTTAGATTTACATCTTATTAAATAATGTTTGTGTTTAGAAGTTTATTATTCAATCACGCAAAAACGGCTGAACTGATTTGAATGAGGTATGCTTGCTTGAAAACGCGGGTGAAACATAGCACCCAGTACAATAGAAATAAAATGCATTTTCATAATTTGGGTTCAATTTTATGAAGTTACTAGCTTAGCCCTGCGATTTCACCCGCATGATGATGAAAAACAATGATGATGATGAAGAGGTGCATTTGTTTTAATTCACACGATATAAGTTATATTATTTTGTCCCAAACATTCAATTATATCCAAGCGTTTCAATGTGAAAAAGACGTAATAAACGTACTAATAAACTTTCGTTTCGGAATATTAGAGATAGATGGGATTTGAGACCTTAGAAATCTTGTCAATGATTGGTAAAATCCTTCTCATCACGTTAGTTATAGTAACGATAATCGATTCTAAATGTAGTTTTGGCAACTCTGAAGATTTTAATCAGCCATAGACAAAACCATTGTGATTGGCTGGCTGTCGTAAAAATAATGAACATCTGTCGACGCTGTCAGGGATACCCATTTGATGACGAACTACCACCGTAACAACGGTTTTTCCTGTCGCCATACGATAAACTTTGCTCATGCAAGTCTAATATTAGATATTATGAAAGACATTTAAGTACTTTTTAAGAAATAAATTCAATGTAAGAAAATTCAATGTAGTTTAATTGCTTTGTAAGCGTGGTGTGATCAGCTTTCATAACACTTTTGTTTACTTTATTTACCCGCTGTACCATTTAAACCACTTTTTCTTAAAATTTGACTTGACACTGTACTGGCAACACAGACAAGCCTGCCGGTCGGTTGTACCATATATGAATTTTATAAAAACATTATCGAAAATCCTAGTAGTCACTACTAATACAACTAGAAATATCGCATTTAGTCGCATAGTACCTCTAAAGATACGGTAAGATTAATTTTCAAAACCATTATTTCTGTTTTCATGTGCGACCTATTTAACCTACCCTATCAACCAATTGTATTTTTCTTCGACTCATTTTAAGTTATCTACTTTCTCTTAGTTGCTTCAGTGATCCAGAACATTCTAGATTGGATACTTATTACTTTACCATTTCCCATATTACATAGGGTCCAGAAAAAACATCTATGAACTACTGAATTTACTCTATGAACAATTGCATAATTGGTTCTGTTTTCCGTACCCAAAGGGTAAAACGGGACCCTATTACTAAGACTCCTCTATCTGTCTGTCTGTCCGTCCGTCCATCTGTCACCAGGCTGTATCTCATAAACCATGATAATTAGACAGTTGAAATTTTCCCACAGATGATGCATTTTCATTGCCTCTATAACAACAAATACTTATAAGCAATAAAATAAGTATTTAAGGGGGCTCCCATACAACAAGCCTGATTTTTTTGCCGTTTGTTACTTGTTGAACTTTTATCGCTTTTACTTTTGTACTTCTTTTACTTACACTAATAAAAATTTATTTCATTTTCAATCGACAGCAACAAATCTTTCAAAATGAAGACTGCTCTGATGATCGTGGCTCAAGGGTCCGAGGAGATGGAGACTGTCATCACGGTGGACATGCTTAGACGTGGAGGGGTACGTACACCAACTGAGTTGTGCGTCCATAAATCATTTCTCTATGTCTATCTCGCTCGCACTTGTGGGTCTTATGGAGCATAGTGATGTGCGTAAGATGGTTATAGGGGCATATCTATATGAATAAAATCAGATAGAAACATAGTAGATAGATATCCGTATTGACGTTTATGGCCCTACGACTCAGTTGGTAACATGGTGACTATAGTAGAGGTGATAACAGCCAGGACTTTGAACACTTAAAAATAAATTAGACTTGTGGATTAAAAAAGAGATAATTGTGCTGACAGATAAATAATGACTGATAATAAATAGAGGTGGCCTGGAAGAGATTGCTCTGAACGATAAGGTCGCCAGTGGCACTAGTTTTAAATTCAAATTTAAACATTTTATTTCAGATAAAAATAGTAAATCCATAGTATTACATTATAAAATAAAATTACAATTAAAATCAATACCAATTAAAACATACAAATTAATATCATAATTAAATACTTGTAAAATCAAATCATAAGTGTTAAGTGTGTTAAGTTTAAGTGTTACTACAATTTTTTCTGAATAAAATATTTGTAATTTTGATTTCCAGGTGACAGTGATAGTAGCAGGCTTGGACGGAGACAGCCCGGTCCTGTGTTCCCGGCAGATCACACTCGTGCCTGACAAATCATTGCAAGCGGCACTTGAGGATCAGAAGATTTATGATGCTGTAAGGATATTTTAATAAAGGCTGAATCTATTAATACGGGTACTGTACGAACAATTCGAAGTGACTATTTGTACGGGTACTGGACGAATAAATTATATTTATTGGCTGAGTCTATTAATACGGGTACTGTACCGAACAATTTATGATTATTAATACGGTTACCATATTTAAAAAGAAAAACCTAACAACCTAACCGGACACGATTAGTACAATTTTTTGGAAATAACATCAATTTTCTTCAAAATTTTTGCAAACTTTGAAAAATAGTAGCGTCTTTAAAATTTCAAATTGAATTTTTATATTATTTTATTAGTTTTATTCGCGTCGCGCTGCATACTTGGATTCCTATTTTTAAGATTCCTATTATTAGCTTGTTACCATATATTAGCTAATCATCCAATTCATTCTTAATTTAAAAAAAAATTAAAAAAATAATTATTGTGGTTGTTATTTGTACCCGTACAAATAGTCACTTCCTTTAATAAAATATGAGCTGGTATATAATATGTAGCTGCTATCGTATAGACAATGATTATTATTTGAGATTATTTTTATGCACTTACAATACAAATATAAAACTATCCATCTATATTGTACACTTCAAACAAAGCTAAACCAAAGTAAAATAAGATTTAGTACTACAAGGGCAGTCTTTTCATCAAAGTACTGCCTCCATATCAAATTTCATCCTAATCTATTAAGTCCAAGCTAAGTATATCTTAATAAAAAAAAAATATATATTACAATAATTATGTGTTAATTGTCAAGTACTTAAACTTTTTATTTGTAATGTTTTAGAAAAAAAAAATTATTTAGGAACAAGAGATTTTCATGAAGTTTTTTTGCGATTTGCTGTCGGCAATGGACTAAAAAAAAAGGAATAAAAACTTATTTCTGAAGTATTATAAATATTTGCAGGTAATCCTTCCCGGGGGGTTGGAAGGGTCAGAACGATTCTCCAAGTCGGAGACAGTCGGAGACCTGTTGAAGCAGCATGAGGAGTCTGGGAAGATCATTGCTGCTATATGTGCTGGTATGTGTATTCAAATTATTTTCACATTATAAAATTGTGTTATGTATTGTATTGTGTTGTTGTTGTGTATTGTGTATTGTGTTGTTGTGTTGTGTTGTGTTGTGTTATTAAATTGTGTTGTTGTTTTTCCTTTTAGTAGGAAGGATAGTAGGATATAATTTTAAACGTTTTTATTATAAACGCGAAAGTTTGTAAGAATGTATGGATGTATGTTAGTTACTTCACGCAAAAACGGCTGAACGGATTTACATGAAATTTGGAATGAAAGTTGTTCACAGTCTGGATTAACACATAGGCTACTTTTTATCCCGGAAAACGCGGGTGAAACCGCGGGCGCAGCTAGTTTAGTTATAAAGCGAACTTTATGTAGGAATTTTTGCATCATAATACTTTATAAATATTAAGTATGCCCCAGTCCATTAAATAGCTAGACAGTCCTATTGGCAGTCCTATTGGCTTAGTTGATAGCCAGACTAGATTTTCTAAAACTACCCTCATTTGAAGACATAACCATAAATAACTTTTTTTGTAAAATTCATCCAATTTGTTCCAACTGTTTAGTAATGAAAAGGTAACAAATATCGAGACGGTTACTTTGCGTTTATGATACAAGATGTTCGGATAGATTGATACTTATTTAGGGTTCAGTACGCTATTTTGAAACCAAAATGTAAAAAATGTGACCGTATTAGAATTAGCCTTTTAACTAGCAAATCTAAACTACTTCCACAGCGCCAACAGCTTTCGTAGCTCACGGAGTGGCCAAAGGCAAGCGTGTGACGTCATACCCCACCACCAAGGACAAAATCTCGGCTGACTACCAATATGTGGAGGGAGAGAGGGTCGTCGTCGACGATAACGTTGTTACTAGCCGGGTGAGTTATCTTCTTCTTCTTCTCATATCATCATATTATGCAACTTTTAATCCTCCCACTGCTGGGTCTACCCTCGAAGGGTGGTTAGGCCACATTCCACCACGCTGCCAAGTGCGTGGTAGATTCACATACGCCATTGAATTTCTTCTCCGGACGTATGCAGGTGTGGAGGTTCTTCTTTTTCTCGTATATATAAAAATGAATCGCTGTTCGTTTGGCTCGCTATAATAACTCGAGAACGGCTGGACCGATTTTGCTAATTTTGATCTTGATTTATTTGTAAAAGTTCAGTGAAGGGTTAAACGGAGAAACATGAATAATAAGTAAAAAAATACTAAAATCGACAATTTAATTTTCTAATACAAACTGTTCCTACCTGTGATATGTTCGGTAGGGGAAACTCTAGATGTCTGATCTCTTTGTCTTTTTAGAAAAAAAAAATAGTCTCACTTGATTGTTAAATATTTATAGGTGTGTTCAGAAATTGGTCCGATCTTTTTGCTGTTTTGTTTTTTTTTTGTTTTGTTTGCTGTAATACAGGAAAGGTTGTTGCACCTGCTGTTTTTTTTTACTTTTAAAGTAAAAAAAGGGCAGCTAGTTCTTTGATGAAATTATTAGTATTAATAAATGAATTTTCTCATTCTAGGGCCCCGGAACAGCATACTGGTTTGGGCTGAAACTTATAGAGCTACTGGCCTCCAAGGAAAAGGCAGATGAGGTTGAAAAAGGAATGATCATATCTAATTACTAGATTCTGGCTTCGAAGTCAGTAAATCAGTCTAAATGTCCACAAAAACAAAAAACTGTAGTAGTTTATGAAACGGTTGCATATCGAGTATTAAAACAAGAGTGTGTTTTAATAGTAGCACACGAGTGTTTTAATACCTAGTTATGTGCAGTTTTGTACACTATTTTATCTTCTCTCATTATTATAAAAAAAAATTACGAACTTCAAAATGAATTTATATTGCCATATATAATACTTTATTACAACACCGAAATTTAAAATATTACGATATGAGAGTAGATAAACAAGAGTTGTGTATGATGCATAACATTTTTTTCTTATTATGTATGATAGAAAAATAAGAGCAATTCAGGGCGAATAGGAGATTAAACATCTTAAATCTTAGGATGACCAGAGCAGTGCTGAGCCGCGCAGGGGCTTGAATTTTAAAAGTTCAAAATTCTGGGTGGCGCAGACCTGTTAAGGGCAAACGTGACGTTTAACATCAGGCAAGTGATTTGCTCGTCTTGCCACTCAATTGCATAAAAAACTGTTCCTTTTTTATGATGCATAATTATTTTTTATTTTTTTTTGCTGTAGACAAAATAAGGGAATCAGAGTTGGGTGATCTCCACTAAAGAACTGGCTTTATAAACGCTGTTTATGGGCTGATTTTACACGTAACGAGTACAGTGGCGAGACAGTAAATGGGTACACTCGGCCGAACAAAATCATAGTTCTAGTGACTGTCTCGCCTCGTCAAACTGTTTATACAAACTGAGTACTCGGCCGAGGGCACTGTCTCGCCACTGTACTCGTTACGTGTAATCAACCCAATAAAGATAAGTGGTATTTATTAGTACTGCGCACTTATTTTCGAATTGTGCAAAATATCAATGCGGATGTTGGGAATTTATATTCCCAACGGGCCCGCTAATGGGGAGGTTAACGGGGACTTTGGGAATATTGCAAGTTTAGGGGCATTGAATCTAAGCAGCGTTTGTAAGTAAAGCCGTATAGCTTATAAGGATAATTGTTACAATAAAACTGTTATTATCAATAATTAGTTTTTTATTTGGGACGCCCCCTTTACCCCGATAAAGCTGAATTCAACTTGGAATTTATGAATCGTGCAATTAAAAATCCCCTGCAATGTAAAGTTATCACCATTTGAAAAGCACAGCATGCGATCGCAAAAATGTTTAGCCTAGTGACTTCCAGTTTTTAATATAAAGATGGCACCCGATAATGATGATGAAATATGAAGTGTATAAGTTACCTTAATATTTGACCGAATTGTGGCCCTATCCTCTATTTTAACTGCATCTAGAAATCGGAATCAACTTCTTAACATTCCAAGTGTCAAAATTAACCCTTTCCGATTACCAGTCAGTTAGACAATAATACTCACGTAAAAATGAAGTTGTTTACTACACGGTAACCACACACAAACTATAACAAAATAATTATGTCAATACCACTTTAGTTTCTATAAGGATCAACTTTACTTAGCATTGACGACCTGTTTGGCTCAGTGGTAACATATCCGCCCCATAAGCCAGAGGTTCCGGGTTCGATTACTGGCCGGGCAGATTAATAATATCTGTTCTGGGTCAGGGTGTTAGTTGTCCTTGTCTTTGTGTGTTCCATGGCATCCCCGACACAGGATTTATCCTAGTGGGGAGCTATGAGTGTGAAACGTGTATTTTACGTTTTAGTTTATTTAAAGTAATATCAAAATAAAACCGTTTCCGATTACCAGACGGTCAATACCACTGATTCGGTTCTCGGTTTTGCGATTGTGGCGCCTCTATTTTTTGCCTAACTTCAGGTAGGTACAAAAACAAACAGAATTCAAGCATTCACTTTAATTTCCTTAGAAATTATGAGATTACAATATTTCATTATTCACACATTAACTAGCATAGCATATAAAAGTAATAAATTAAAAAAGTAAATAAATGCATTACATTTTTGAGAGCATATTTTAGTAATACTTTTTAAGCCATATTTCTCCTCAACATTCCCTTGTAAAAAAGGGGTTATTAGGAATTACACTTCCCAACATCCCCGTTGATGGGGGATGTTGGGAATATAATATATTTCTTAAGATAGCGTGAAATCTATTAAATACTACTCAGCCCTTCCCTAGCCAAGTTGCAATTCTATAGGGTTATTCATAAAGGGTATGCTAAGCCGAAAAGGGCTCATAGTACTCATCATTATGAACAACCCGAAATTCGCGAAAAAAATCAGCTGTTCCATAGAAAACTGTCAATGACACTCGACAAAATGAATGGAACAGCAGATTTTTTTTCGCGAATTCTGGGTTGGTCCCATAGTAAAAGTTGTTTATAATGATGAGTACTATAAACTCTTTTTGGCTTAGCTAACCCTGTATAAGAAGATTATAGAAATGTCATTTCCATACTACATTTTCCTACTTGTCTATAACGTTTCGATTATAGAATTGCAACTTGGCTTTGACGTGAGTGATATGTCTATCACTTTTTATCTCATTACAAAATCCATTAGAGTGAGAAGGACAGAGATAATAGGCAATTCTCAGGAGATCAGATGCAATCTCCAAAAAAATACCATTTCGTCGGCTTACTGCAAGAAGTCATTAACTGCAAAATTAGTGCCAGATTGGACGCAACGCATAACACATGTAATCATCCCTTGAAGAAGATCACCGAATGTGATCGAAACTAGTCGCAGTAAAACTCAATAAAACTTGAGTATTCCCAATATTCCCATGTTATTAGCCAAATTGTATCAAAACCACGACAGTTATGGAAAAACAGTGATTTTTACATTAATGACTTCTTGCACTAAGCCGACGATTTAGTTTAGTTATATAAACTTACATAGTTTTTGAGTATCATTTTCCTATACTTGGCTCTTACTTATTACCTGCTTAAAGTTAATCATTGCTTAAAATTTTCGTTTTCGCGCGCGAAATTTCACGTCGGCAACAAGTTTTTAGAGCATTTCTGTACCTCAAAGGGATACAATAACTTGAGCAAAATATATCAAATATGTCCAATAACTCGAAAATACAAATTGAATACAAATTTTACTGAATACAAATTGACTTTTCCCGAACAGTCGTGATGTCCCCCAGCCGTAAGTAAAAGATTATCCACTCTTTACGCCACACCCTATATAAGGGGTACAGGATCTCAAATGATGTTAATATTATTTACCTCTAAAAATTTGTTTTTAACCGACGTTTTTAAACTTCAAAAAAGGAGCAGGTTATCAATTCGACTGTTTTTTTTTAGTACATAATATTATGTCCCTCTGAGGAACAGATTTAAGCGGTGACTAACTTTAAACAGTGTTTATAAATAAGACCCCTTATAAATATCTATTAGGCTCCGCTCACACGATGCGAGGCGTTTCCAGTTTTGTGCCAGTCTAGTTAAAAACTGATTTGAAACACTCCATGTGTGAAGGGGCTCTTTAGGGGCTGTTTTAACCCCTAAGGGGGTTTAAATAGTATATTAAGCCCCAAGTTTGAAGGCTTTTTAAGACAGATCTAAATTTCCTAAAACTATTGGCATCCTTGTCTAATGGCTTGCAATGATAAAGACAGATATATTTTTAGTTAGTTTGGTCTGTCTTAAAATGCCTTCAAACTTGGGCCTATTGAGTGTTTGTCCCCCCCAGGGATCCAAAAGCTAGTGAACTATCTGTCTAGTCTTATAAGAAAAGGGTATGCCAAGCCGTAAAGGGCTCATAGTACTCATCATTATGAACAACTTTTACTTTGGGACCAATCCAGCAATCGCGAAAATAAGTCAGCTGTTCCAAACATTTTGTCGAGTGTCATTGACATTTTTCTACAGAACAGCTAATTTTTCTTGATTTCAGGGTTGGTTCCATAGTAAAAGTTGTTCATAATGATGAGTACTATGACCCTTTACGGCTTGGCATACCCTTTCCTTTTAACATAATTTTGAGTAAACAATAATTTATTCTATAACTATACATTTTAAAACTATAGGTTGTATAATACATGTTCTACATTTCATTATTACATTGAGGCGAAATAAAATTGGTTTAACTTTATACAGGGTTTTTTAGTTAAAAAACACGTCAAAAATCTGAGGCAGCTTTTTTTGACGTGACAACGTCTAATAAATCGATGAACGCCGGCTGCACGCACGAAAGTGTCCCGTTACGCTCATTGTGACGTCACGATCGGAGCGAGAACAGTATGCAATCATTTTATCAATGTTCTTGTTATAACGTAGTCACGTTAAACTATCGCCCGTAAACCGACTTTACAGACAACCAATTATTTTATTGCATGACTAGCTGACTCCCGGCGGTTTCACCCGCTTTTTTTTTACTTTTTAACCTTCCCTGTAGGTATTAGAGCAAACAAAACAAAAAAAAAATCCAACAAAGCAGACCAAAAGGATCGGACCAATTTCTGAACACACCTATAAATATTTGACAACCAAGTGACACTATTTTTTATTTCTAAAAAGACAAAAGAGTTCGGACATCCCGAGTTAACCGTACCAAACATCAAATGTTTCAAAGGTAGGAACAGTTTGTATTGGAAAATTAAATTGTTGATTTTAATATTTTTCTTTACTTATTATTAATGTTTCTCACCGTTTAAACCTTCCCTGAACTTTTACAAATATTTCAAGATCAAAATTAGCGAAATCGGTCTAGCCGTTCTCGAGTTTTAGCGAGACTAACGAACAGCGATTCATTTTTATATATAAGAAAGAAGATAGGCTTGCGTTTGACCACCATCTCGCCTGATGGTAAGCAACGATGCGGTCTACGATGGAGCATATCGGACTATTCATACTTGACAAGACGATTTCGGTCAAAATGTGCACTCTCCTAAATGTCGATTACACCAAAATGAATATTTATCAACAGGTGCACTTCGCAAAACGTGCGTTTTTCTCAAAGAGAACTTTCAATAACGGGCACTATTCAAAATGAACATTTCCCAAAATGAGTATGTTGCAAAATATGTCCATTTTACTCTCTTGGTGATATTTGATTTGATATTAATCCTGAATGATCAGTCTGCTTGATAGATTTTTGACGTATTATAAATAACCCTGTATAAAGATTATGTCTAAAAATTCGAAGCATAAATTACATAATATAGTAGATAGAAAATTCCTATGTAATATCATAATATAGGATATTCCTTAACACTGACAGTGGCGTTGATTTTGTTGCACCAATTTCCAAACTAAACTTGACAGCACAAAAATCGTTGCCATCTCTTTCTCACATATCAGCTATGAAAGAGACACAAATAACGTTACGATTTTGTTCAGACCACAGACCAAATCAAAGTTTATTGACAAAGTACCATATTTGCACTGTGTAATAATTTAGTGACTTACAACAAAATTAAGCCGTTATTTCGGTCATTATACAGAGGTTATAAGGAAAGGGTATGCTAAGCCGAAAAGGGCTCATAGTATACTCATCATTATGAACAACTTTTACTGTGGAACCAACCTGGAATTCGCGAAAAAATAATTAGCTATTCCATACACTTTGTCGAGTGTCATTGACATTTTTCTATGGAACAGCTGATTTTTTTTTTCCTGGTAGGTCCCACCTTACAACATTGTATAACACCCCCTTTTTTGCCATTTTCACCCCTTTTGTATCCCTTAACATCCTCACCCCCTTTTATCCCCTTAGTTACCAGTTGTCTAGGAAATCATACCCCGTCTTAGGCACGGAGTCGGTCAACGTTTCTGTTGAGTGGAAGTCGGTGGACGAGGCGTGGCTGGAAGACAGCAGGCCGCGGTTCTCTTCGGATATATCTATGGATGATACAAGCACTTATTACCATCTATACATATAAGGGTTATAAGTTAACTAGCGACCTGCCCCGGCTTTGCACGGGTATAAAATATAGCCTATGTTACTCAGGGATAATGTAGCAATCTAATGGTGAAAGAATTTTTTAAATCGGTCCAGTAGTTTTTGTGTTTATTCAACACAAACATACAAAAATACAAATCTTTCCTCTTTATATTATTAGTATAGACTATTATTCAAGGTGTTCTCAAGAATACAAGGGGCCCAAGTTTGAAGGTTTATTTGACAGATCTAAAATAACTAAAAATATATGTCCTTATAATAGGCGTGACGAAAGATTTTAAAATCCTCTTCCATAATGTGAGTACACATTTACTATTTACAAAAAAGCCTTTATTTCGGTAATAAACTTAAGTTTAACGAAGTTTGAAGCCATTTTTCACATATTTTTTCAACAGTGCCCGAAAACAGCTTGCTTGTGTCATGGCGTCGATTTGACGTCACGGCTAGTAAACATGTCATTGTGTCTATGCGTGATGAGCGGCGGATGACCTGAGTTCACTTAGGCATGACGTCATACGCTGTGATCATTGTTTCTGACAAGATGGCCGATTGCTGTATTTTAATGTATTAATTTATTGAAAATCTTAATAATCTGTTTTTTAAAAATAAAACTAAACATGTGTTTTAAATTTTTTTAATCTGGCTAGTTCCCTGAAAGCATTGAATCGGCGATTTTTTGATACTGTCGTCATGCCTATTGCAATGTATTAGAGAAAGACGTCAATAGTTTTAGAAAAATTAGATCTGTCATTAAAGCCTTCAAACTTCGGCCCAATTGGGTTATAAAAGGAAAGGGTGAGCTAAGAAATAGCCATAAAAGGGCTCATTGTACTCATTTTTCCAGACAATTTTTTTCAATGGGACCAACCCGGAAAACGTGAAAAAAAGTCGGCTATTCCATAGAAAAATCTCAATGACACTCGAAAATATCGTATACAACAGCTGTTTCTTTTTTTACGCTTTCAGTGTTGGTCCCATAGTAAAAGTTGTTCATAATGATGAGTACTATGAGCCCTTTTCGGCTTAGCATACCCTCTCCTTTTATAACTTTATTATTGACTAGCTGTAGCCGGCGGTTTCACCCGCTGGTTTTTTTTTTAACACGCTTTTATTAGCTTCACCTGTATGTTTGTATGTTTGTTTGTATGTAACCGACTCCTTTGAGCGCGTTTTTGACCCACTTTAAACGGTCAGATTTCTTTCAAACTTTGTAGATATATCGAGGACTGATGACAATACACTAAACAAATCGTGTTTTTTAGTTTTTTTAACTATTAATTTTTTTAACACGCTTTTTCTATAAAGTTTCTTTAACTTTTAATACCGTTTAACTTACAAATGGTAATTTCGTCATTCGTGTCAGAGAACAGAGTGGCGCAGTGGAAGCGTGCTGGGCTCAGAACCCAGAGGTCCCTGGATCGAAATCACGCGCTAGAAATCTTTTTGCTCAATATTTTTTGTTACGCATCAATTTTATTTTATGAGGTCTGAGGATCGAAACCACGCGGCTACAAATCTTTTTGCTCAATATTTTTTGTTACGCATCAATTTTATTTTTAATTTGCTTGAGCAGACGGCCAAAATCGGATAACACTAACACATTTGTACATATTAAGGATGGTTAATAGTTAGCAAATCGAACTAAAAAGCGAAAAATAAATAATAGTTAAAAAAAAACTAAAAAAACACGCTTTTTATAAAAAACCGAACTAAAAAAATAGAAAATAAAATTTTATAAATTTAAATTAAGAATAGGGTTGAAAATTTCAATAAATATAAATTAATAATAGTGTAAATAAATAAATATATGTATTTTATTTTTAAAAAAGCGTGGGGTGCTTTCTAAGATATTATCAAAATGCTAATCACTCTACTCATGTCTGTCAATACAAAATGTATCTACAAAATATATAATATCTATTGACCCATGCACCCCACGCTTTTTAAAAATAAAATACATATATTTATTTATTTACACTATTATTAATTTATATTTATTGAAATTTTCAACCCTATTCTTAATTTAAATTTATAAAATGTTATTTTCTATTTTTTTAGTTCGGTTTTTTATAAAAAGCGTGTTTTTTTAGTTTTTTTTTAACTATTATTTATTTACTTTTAAACCTTCCCTGTATTAGTGCAAAAAAAAAAAAAAACAACAAAACAGACCAAAAAGAACGTACCAATTTCTGAACACACCTATATAAATATTTGACAACCAAGTGACACTATTTTTTATTTCTAAAAAGACAAAAGAGTTCGGACATCCCGAGTTAACCGTACCAAACATCAAATGTTTCAAAGGTAGGAACAGTTTGTATTGGAAAATTAAATTGTCGATTTTAGTACTTATCTTTACTTATTATTCATGTTTCTTACCATTTAAACCTTCCCTGAACTTTTACAAATATTTCAAGATCAAAATTAGCAAAATCGGTCCAGCCGTTCTCGAGTTTTAGCGAGACTAACGAACAGCGATTCCTTTTTATATATAAGAAAGAAAGAAGAAGAAGATAACACTTTGAATAATAGTTGAACTATACATTACTAGCTGCGCCCCGCGGTTTCACCCGCGTTTTCCAGGATAAAAAGTAGCCTATGTTATTCCAGACCATGAACAACCTTCATTCCAAGTTTCATGTCCGTTCAGTCATTTTTGCGTGAAAGAGCAACAAACATACTTGCAAACTTTCGCGTTTATAATATTAACTAGTGGCCCGTCCCGGCTTCGCACGGGTAGAACTCTTTGTTATAACCTCTATTCTCATGCTATTGCGTAACTATAGCAACCGTAGTTTGTTGATGCTAACTTGTCAATTTATAGTAAAAATTATCAGTATATATATAATTTGCAATAAATTAAAATTGCGACTATAATTTGAGATTTAAACTATCCTATCTCTCAAGTTGGATCGAACTGCACCCGGTGTGCAAATTTTATTATAATCGGTTAAGTGGTTTAGGAGTCCATTGAGGACAAACATTGTGACACGAGATTTATATATATTAAGAAGATAGGATTATTAAACGCTATGTAAATCTAAAAGTATTTATAGTATGTACAGTTTAATTGATATTCTAACCGAGTCCAAAGATCTCATTGCTCAAACAATGACTGTAGAATTATATTATGACTACAAGGCCTAAACATGCGTTTAGATAACAGATCAAATTAGTCATTAGAACAAAGCATAGAATACAGAGTTATAAGAAAAGGATATGCTAAGCCGAACAAGGCTAATATATATAGTACTCATCATTATGAACAAGTTTAACTATGGGACCAATCCGGAAATCACAAAACTGAGCCCTTTCCAGCATAGCATACCCTTTCCTTATGACCCTGTATTTTAGTAAACTGGTACAAAACTTACCACTACTTGACTTGACAACGCTGCTCCTATAGTCCTTGTCAAATTTGGTCTCATTCTGGGGACTCTTGAAATTAGTCCGGAAGAAGTTATCCGAAGATGCCACAATCTGAGTCTGTGGCCCTGTCGCCACCAAGCACTCTCTTTCCTCATCTTTATTCTTAAAATTTCCTATAAACTTGCTTATGAAGTTCGGTGATTTTGTTTCGGTGTCTTCTTTGTATGCCCGTAACTCGTGGGATTTCAAGGCGTTTTTCAGCTCGGAAACAACTTTGGAGTGAGACAGCGCTAGTTCTGACATGACCGGTGGTGGAGACGAAGGCTTCACGTCTTTGGGGGCTCGGTGTTCGCTTAAAATGCAAAGGTTGAGCTGGCTCTTGGTTTGGAAGAGGAACGGGGCGGAGTGCTCGTCTTTGTATGAACCATTCTCGTCATGTATGACTCTTTGGGCATGGTCACGTCCAAAGAAAGACATTAGGTCGTCTCTGCGGACCGGTGGATCATTGATGTCGAAGTCTAGGTTGTCTAAGAGAGCATATTTCAGTGATATTTCGGGTTTTATTATCGATTCGTTTATTATTTCGTCCTGAAAAGAGTTTTAAGTCGAATTAGGTTTTTAATGTCATGTTGGTTGCAAAGGACAGGTTGGATGTCAGATAAAAACACTTGCAGAGGACCTCCATTCCTGGAAATTCCTCTTCCACCAGACTTTTATCATAATCTACTGCCTTCTTTAACCCAGCTGGGTATAGGTCTCTTGCTGTGCCTTCTGCCTTAGTCATATGCCACATCCAATCCAGACTTTGCTATACATAATTTCTGATAGGTGTGTAACAAGGATAAGCAGAGGATCGGGATGAGTAGCATATAAGAAGAGAGGCCCATGCTCAGCAGTTGGCATTCACAGGCTGATAATAATCTCTTTGGCTCAGCGGTAGTATAACCACCTTATAAGCCAGCGGTTCCGGGTTCGATTCCCTTTTTTTTTTTTTTTTTTTTTTTTTTTTTTTAATCTTTTTTTTTTTTAGGGACTTTTAGCCACTTATGCGTAGCCATGTCAGCCCCATAGGTGCTCTCTTTTTGTTTTTTAATTAGAAGTCCGAACACATCGCCTCAAGACTTAAAATAAACAGGTTATTTGCCATTACTGACGTCGGTTCACTCAGTATAGATTGAGACACCCCCACATCTATATAATTTACCCCCAAATCCCTCAACTTTTGTCTGAGTGATTCACTACGGGAACATTCCATCAAAAAGTGTTGGATGTCCTCTCTGGAGCCACAAATTTCACAATTTGGTGAATCGGCTTTCCGCATGAGGAACTTGAACTGATTGAGTGGAATGTGCCCGGAGCGAAGCCTGCACGCCATTACAATTATTTTCCTCTTAAGTTTAGACATAAGGAACCATGGTACACGAGGAGGTTCATGTTGGATGGTCCTATACCACATGCCTTTATCTTGTGAAACCTTATCAAAATGTTTTTTCCACTCATTGTAAATTTTGATTTTGTATTTTGTCAAAGTTTCTGTGTATTCCGGAATGATGAAAACGTCTACACCTATTGTAATCGCATCCCTGGCCATCTTATCAACCTCCTCGTTACCATGGATGCCTACATGTGATGGAATCCATTGCAATCTCAGAGACATGTCATTGGCGTTCAATTTTAGAATTTTCTCTAAAATTGCATAAGCTATCGATGCACCTCTGATGCCAGAGGCGCAACGAGCCATATGTTGCAACGCACTTTTGCTGTCAGTCAGAATGACTGCATTCTTGTTACCTAGGGTTTCAATGTAAGTCACAGCCTCCGAGATTGCAAACAATTCAACCATCATGATTGATTCTATATTGGAGACAATTTTAAAACATTCTTTCACATCATGACTAGGATTGTAGTAGGCCGCTCCAATGCCATCACAGGTCTTAGATCCGTCTGTATACACTTTAAGGCAGCTGGCGTATTTATTGTGTATCATATGTAATGTGTTGTATTTCAGTACTCTTGCGTCATAATGACTTTTAGCATGAATTATATCGTCTACCTCAGTTTCGATAAAACTGGTATTTATGTTAGATACCCATACTGGTAAGGTGAACATGTTAAGTGGATAACTACATTTAACGCATTCCATCTGGACATCAGTAAATGCAGATACCAAAAGAGGTTTCTTCTTATGTTGCCAATAACTTCGATCACAAAGATTTGTTAGTTCTTTAAGTAACCTAACAGTCATATTATTAGACCACGATGAAGCTTTGAGACAGTATTTTGTTGCCAAATATCGTCGTCTGAACTCAAGAGGTGGGATGCATAACTCGCACTCCATCACATGGATGGGGGTGGTTTTTATGAACCCTCCTATAATACGTAAAGCTATATTTTGTACCCTGTCTAATTTTGTCACATGTGTTTTTGCTGCGTTGTCATACAGAAAGCTAGCAAAATCAATTCTACTGCGAATCAATGAAATATATAAATTTCGTAGATGTTTGGGGTGTATACCCCAGTTGGAACCCGCTAAAACTTTTAGTAAATTTATAGTTTTCATGGTCTTTTCCAGTGTCTCGTTAATATGCCTATTCCATAACAAGGACTTGTCTAGCCAAACACCTAAATACCTAATGCAATCGACTGATGTCATATCATTATTATTAACTCTCAATGTGATCTGATCCCTTTTCCTACCCCTACTGAAAACACAAAATTGACTCTTCATCGGTGACATTTCTAGGCCTATTTGTTTTAATATTTCTACAACTCTATCTATAGTATTCTGCATAATATTAATATTGCCTGCCAAACTCTCACCTTGAGTATAAAGGACAAAATCATCTGCATATTGTAAAATGTCAATATTGTTAAATGAAGTACAAATTTGAGAGGTCACAATATTAAAGAGGAGAGGAGAGATCGGGTCTCCTTGAGCCAATCCTTTATTCGTCCATCTCTCAAGGTTGCCATCGTCCCCTCCATCATTTATTCTTAGGTATCGTTTAGATAAGAACGACCATATATATTTACAAAATTGAGTGCCTACATTTATCTTATCCAGTATTAAAACCAGCTGATCTATCACCACATTATTATATGCACTTTCGATATCAAGGAAGCAGGCTAAAGTCGAGATGTTCTTAGAAAACCCAATTTGTATTTTTGAAATAAGTCTGACTACACAATCTAAACATGATTGGCTTCTTCTGAAACCTGAGACTGTCGGTGCGAGTATGCCTCTTTGTTCAACAAACCACTCCAGTCTCTTGGCCAACATTGCATGAAAAATTTTGCACAAACATGACATCAATGAGATAGGTCTGAATTTAGGTGTAGAGCTAGGGTTAGAATTAGGCTTAGGTATAGGCACGATTTTAATGCTACGCCATTGCTCTGGTATACTAGCACTACTACTAGGGTTCGATTCCCGGCCAGGCAGATGTTTTGATCAATTTAAATATCTGCTCTGGGTCTGGGTGTTCGTCTTTGTGTGTGTTCCATGGCATCCCCGACACGGTATCCTAGTGGGGAGCTATGAGTGCGAAACATTTATTTATAATAATGACGATGATGTGTACCTAACTTCGAGTTTACACCTACAGCTAATAGTTGGTTAGTTCTGGTCAGAAACGGTTTAAAAAGCCTGTTAAGCTTCAAGGTTTATTTCTTAAAGGTTTATTTATTTACTTCAGTTTAAATACAGCTGGTTGGTATAGAAAGTTAAATTCATAGTGACTGAGATCTACCGTTAGTAAGAACGATTCTTTGATAGAAAGTAAGATAGTAATTAGTTAAGTAGACGAAGTTTACAAATACCACAAGATGATGACTAATAAAAGCCATAAATTGGTTCGAGTGGACGCCAATGCAACCACGATTCAAGCGCTACAGATTAATGTAATTGGCATACGAAACATGCAACAATTATGTATTATTCGTGTTACAAATGTTATATTACAGAATAGGAAGCAATTCACTCACTTTTTCTTTTTCCGTGAGGGTTTCCCAGATATTTTCGTAGGAATTTTTTGCGTCGAGTACATCTTCGTATATTTTCGAGGCCAGAGGGTTGATCGTCCGAAAATAATCTTCAGCGACGGCGGCCAGCGCCATCGTGTTGACTTTATTTGATCGTTTTACTATTTAATACACAATAAATTGAGATTCATTAAAAAATCACACGACCATTTTCCTGAAGCAACGAAACATAAATAAAGCGCAGAAAAGAGAAAGAGAGAAGAAAGAGACGGAAAATACTTTTGTTCGTTTGGCAAAACATGCACGACATGGTAAAACAATACTTAATACGTTGTTATAAAGGCTATATTTGATTAAACCTCTTGACTCGGAATCCGTATGAACGTAGACTCGGGACGCATATAAGGGCCCCATACACGGTAAGATTTATCTGTACGATCCGTCGCATCAAAACGATCGAAACGACGAATCGATGGTGTATGTCAAGATCGTTAACGATTTACTTAATCGAAGACGATGTCGGAAATCGCAACAAACACCCATGCAATCATGAATATCGTAACGATTTTTATATTTTCGCGATAATAATCAACGCTAACGCCACTAAGGAAAAGAAGTTAATTTTCCATTTTATGGGGCACGTATTTAATTATTCACGTCCTTATCCTTCAGCTTCAAACAAGTAAATGATCGATCGTTACGACCAGTCGTTTCGTGTATGAGCGGCATTTTTGATGCGATCAATCGTCACGATTTTCATCAGATCGATCGTATAGACGAATCGTACCGTGTATGGGGCCCTTAATAATATTGTTATGTATACGGACACCATAGATTTTAGGACGGACACCCTACCAATTTAAAAAGATCTCTATAACGCTCTATCTATGTTAAAACGTGTCTTTTTTAACACGCTTTTATTAGCTTCACCTGTATGTTTGTATGTTTGTTTGTATGTAACCGACTCCTTTGAGCGCGTTTTTGACCCACTTTAAACGGTCATTAATCTGTAGAGGGATGGTTTCTCTATGAACAAAAGATAAAAATACACCCTCTTTATTTTGGTGTATAATAACAATGGTATTTTGTTATTGTTTAGGTATGCGCATGGCCATTTTGTTTGAAAGTCGGCAGTTCAGCTTCAGTTCGGCACTCACTAGTCGGCAGTTGGGTTGAAGTAAATCCAAGTGTTTGTGCGTGTTTAGAAATTGTTAACTTGTAAAAGGTAAGTAAAAGCTATTATAATTTTGATCATGGCATATTGCGTTCCACCCTCTCGGTAGAGAGTATTAATTATGTTCCTTGCGTTCCACTAAGCGTTCACAACGATCACGCTCACGACCGCAGTTTTTCCCTTTCCACTTGCTTGTGAGCGTTACTGGCGTAAACTCAAGTGGAATGGAATAAAGAGCGTTTTGAGCGTGGAGGTAAATAATACAAATGGCAAGTTAGTAAAAAGAAAGCAAAATATTTAAGAGGTTAGGTTAGGTTAGGTTACCTGTAAGCCTTGAAAATAAACTTAAACCGTTAGCCTCGGAATGCGTAATTGCGTAGGTAACATGTAGGTATACGCGCGACACTTGGTAACGGTAGGCTCGGAATGCGTATACATTTATACATGTATACGGACACGCTACCATTTTGAAAAGGTCTTTAAAACTTTTTTTTTTAATCTGAATAGGCGTGGTTTGTGGAAAGAAAGAGATTAATAAACCTTCTTTAGTTTGGTGTATTATTTTAGGTATTTGAAGCATAGCCGGCACTACGCCATTTTGAAAGTCGGCAGTTGTCATCGGTTGTGTTGCAGTGACGCAAAGTGTTTGTGTTTGTGGTAGTGTTACGATATTATCCCAGCCAGTTTTGTAATTTGATATACCAAACCCTATTTTTGCAGTAAGTAATATATATATATTAAAGATTACAAAAAACATCCGATCGTTTGTAAAAGCTACCTGTAATTAAACGGTTTTATTTAGCTCACCCCGTTTGTTTTATTGAACGGTTTTATTTAGCTCACGTTTTCTTTTTTCTTGGGTCAAATTTAGTTTTATTTATTATTATTCTTGGGTCAAATTTAGTAATTCAAATTTCACCCTCTTCCTGTCAACCGATTAATCTGAAATTTTGTATACACTTTGGATTTTGGTGACAATACAATTATGTTCATTATCATTATAAATTCAAGATGGCCGCCGCTACAAAATGGCGGATAACGTAGGTTTTATCAATCCCATCAATATGGGTATCAAATGAAAGGGCTCAACAAGCAGAATACAATATACTATAAAAAATTGAAATACGAGATGGCGGCCGCTACAAAATGGCAGATAACGTAGTTTTTATCGATCCCATCAATATGGGTATCAAATGAAAGTGCTCAACCAGTATAATACAATGTACTATATAAAATTAAAATCCAAGATGGCGGCCTCTACAAAATGGCGGATAACTTAGGTTTTATCAATATGAATTAAACAGAATGCGAAATAAAAACTAAAAACTAGAAAATAAAAAGGAAGTGACTATTTGTACGGCTACCGGACGAATAATTTATATTTATTCATACGGGTACACTGGAGTACAGTACCCGTATTAATAGGGAAGTGACTATTTGTACGGGTAATTTTTTTTTTATATTAAGAATGAATTGGATGATTAACTAATATAATAGGCTTGTTTCCACTAAGAATGAATCGGACGGATTGGAGTTTCTAATTATTGATTAAGATATACAGATTTCAAAAAATAAAACAATTTATCAAAATAATTAAAGATTAATAATATTTTTAGAAAAGAAAATCTTAAAAAATAGGCATTGAGTCACGTGACAGTGAACGCCAATCAGAGAATGTGACGTCACGCCGTGCATCACGGTAATGCAGCTTGATAATGCCTGATCTTTGATCTTTGTTTTCATAGTGGTCTGGGCTGCTTTACTTCTGAATTTATGTGTAAATTTTTGTTTTATTTAGTTATTGCACTACATAGAAAGAGAACATCATGGAATCTGGATTTTTGAAAGGAAACAGCAATAACTTGCCCAGAATTGACGTTGTTATGCTTGGCAAGTTTTTCGTATCAAACAGCGAATTTTGCTCATCGGAATTCCGCAATGTTAAAACTTCGATGTAAGTATACATGAGTGTAATATAATCATTATAAGTTAAACCCCCAATTTTTCAGTGTTGTCATCTATAATGTGCTATTTATTGCAAATGATACTTTTACTTTATACACGTTAGTATGGGTACTGTCTTTACATTTACTAACTTCCAGCTGCTTGTCTAGTTGTAAACATAAAAATAGAATAATAAATCAGCTGTTTCACACGCACAGATCGTGAAAGCCAACCCCAGGAATAGAAAAATATCTTGGAAACCATGTTAAAGGCAAAAAATACTAGTCGCTCTCAATCTCTAGTCAATATAAACTGTCCTTATTGTTACCCTTACACTGTAAATGTTAAAAATGTGATTAATGTACTCATATCAATATATTTAATTTCAGGTCCTCACGAGATTCATATGGAGACGATGCTGTGAGCTATGTACAAGTGAAACGAGAGGGTAAACTGTGTACAGTGAAGTGCAAAATATGCCCGGAGCATAAAGTTCATTCTAAATTATATAATTGCACACTTATTTTAGATGAAGAAGAAGAAAATATTCTCTCTGTGAGGTGCGAAGACTGTGTAGCTTCCCAGGGGGGATGTAAACATGGAATTGCATTTCTCATGTGGGTCCATCGCAGAAGTGAGGAACCTTCCTGCACTTCTGTCGAGTGCTACTGGAAGAAATCTAAACTGTCCAGGGTTGGTACTTAGTAGCCTAAAATATATTACAGCCAAAGAACTCTCAAAGGGTAATCCTGTATTACCAGGGAATTCATCTGCTTTCATGAAGTTTATACAAGAGGCTAAGAAGAGAAAAATTGCAGATTGTAAGCTTTTAAAATATCAACCAACACATGTGAGTGAAGTAGAAGCTGTTTCAATGCATCAACTTGCATGTAATCATAGAGAAAAACATGTGGAAGATGTTTTCTGAGCTAGTGTAG
Source organism: Alcis repandata (assembly GCA_949125135.1). Taxonomy (NCBI): domain Eukaryota; kingdom Metazoa; phylum Arthropoda; class Insecta; order Lepidoptera; family Geometridae; genus Alcis; species Alcis repandata. The sequence continues at coordinate 1,917,879 of OX421251.1, forward strand.
TGTTAGTCATAAGTAGTGAATATAGTGAAAGTGTAAAGTGTAGAGAACATGTGAACATTGTGTCTTCGCCTTAATAGAAACAATAAGAAAAGTGTTATTGGACACATTCTTAGTAATTAGTTATCTAGAAATTTAAGTTAGATTTAAATTACTTATTAGCCTGATAATCCAGTCAAAATAGACAAAAATAAGTCATAACATAGCCAAAAAAAAAAAGCAACCTATTCAATTTGATCATTAGCAATGTTACCATTTTTTCAATCAATAGGATACAATCTGATCAAACTTTCTTTATTACAATGGATCGTGGAGTATACCTACTGGGGAAACCACGTAAAAAAAAATGCGCCAAGTACATTACCTCATATTTGGTGCGGAAATGTGTGCATATTATGTAAAATACCGTGTTGTACTTTATTACTTTATAACTTAAATAAAACAGTAGGCCTAGTACTTTTGTGCATACTTTTGTTATGCTAAGCCGAAAAGAGCTCATAGTACTCATCATTATGAACAACTTTTACTATGGGAGCAACTCGAAATTCGCAAAAAAAAGTCAGCTGTTCCATACATTTTGTCGAGTGTCATTGACATTTTTCTATGGAACAGCTGATTTTTTTTCGCGAATTTCAGGTTGGCCCCATAGTAAAAGTTGTTCATAATGAAGAGTACTATGAGCCCTTTTCGGCTTAGCATACCCTTTATGAATAACCCTGTATGTAAATTAGTCTTTATTTAAATAAAAAACCTTTTTTAGAATCACAAACTAGTTTTATTTTATTAAGGAATCTTGCAAATTAACTAGAGCACATGCTATGATTATTATATCATCTAGTATTTTAATAAATTTTAAATTAACACATGCATGTGGCTTAAAAAATCAAAGCCTTCTGTCTCCAACCTGCACAAAATTACAAGAAAGATATTGATTAAGGAAGAGCACTCAGATAGTGATGTGTCATTATAATTATATACCATGCGAGGCCTCCTCTAGTCGTTCACCATCCATACATTCATTGCAAGTGAAGTCATCTTCAGATAATGAATTGATTGTGGTAGAAAGAAAAAGTCAAGCTGATGTGATGTTGGTGAACACAATTAAAAAAATTGAAAAGAAGCCACGCTTGTATCTTGGTATTCCAAGTAGTTGTTATTACATAATTAATATTTTAAAAGATGAATTAAAGATTCCAGAACATGTTATTATGTTTACATAAGATAAGATTAGATGTTACATTTAATCAGCTTGCAGATGATTATAGAATGAGTTTTTAAGTAAGATATTTTTAAAAAATATACCTCTTATTGTAGTTTAATGCGTCCTTTTATTGTGGAACTTGACAAAGATATGATAGAAAGGACTTTACCTATGGCATTTAGATTTAGACACAGGTACAATAATGTCAGTTGCATCATAGATTGCCTGGAGATAGAGGTGCAAAAACCGTCTAAGGCCATCAACCAGGCCATGACATGGTCCGATTATAAAAAAGCAAATACCATAAAGTATTTGATATCATACACACCAAATGGACTTGTTAGTTATATTTCTCCTGGATTTGGAGGAAGAACAACTGACACATGTGTAGTTGAATCGTGTGATTTTATAAAAACATTAAAAAGTGGCATGGTAGTAATGGCAGATAGGGGATTTAAACATGTAGAGAAATTTCTACAGAAAGCTAATGTAACTCTGGTAAGACCGCCTAGTGTAGAAACAGGAGTGAAAATGACTAAGAACCAAGCAAGAGTTACCAAACAGATTGCAAGCCTTAGAATTCACATAGAACGAGTTATTAGGCGCTTATGTGAATTTTACATGCTTAATTATTAGTCTCAGCTTTAAATGGGGATGTAAAACTCGATGTTACTGATGGCTTCAAGGGTGACAATGCCTGGTTTACTGTTTTAATTTGGGTCTGACTTGCTTTGCTCCTGAACTTGGGTGTGAAAAATACTTGAACTGATTTATCTATTTTCTGTTCACTTAAAGGTTCTGGCTCATTCTGTTTGATTGTTTGAAAATCTGCAAAATAAATGAAAGTAATTAGCTTTACATTTATTACTGTGAAATTATGGTAATGATTAATGTAAGTACCTATATAATTTAAACATACCTGAGCTTGTATGTGGAATATCTTTGAGACTTTGCGAACAAGTTTCTTCTGGATTTTCCCGACACTCCATTTTATTTGTATTCTCTTCAAGACACTCCGCTATTATCTCCATTCTCTTTTTTTTAACATGAATGGTCGTTCTGTGCTGCTGCCTGTCCGTTTTCTTCTGTCTTCCTGACATTCAAATTTAGTTGGAGTACATCCTGGTTTCAAGAGCACTTTTGAAACTTTTCCCATGATATGATACTCAGTATAATTGAGCATATCATTTGGTAACTAAAAATAACAAGAAAAGGTGCTTATTGTGTACAATAAATGAAGTGGAATCACAGAACTCCATGACAAAACTTTATAAAGATCTAACCTCAAACAAGATTTACAAAAATGAAGCAAAATTCATGTTTTTCTATAATTATGTATTCGCTAAATTGCATTTTATATGTAAAAGCTCGATATTTCTCCTTATCTTGGTAATATAAAAACAAATAAATGTTTACAAATAATTATAATTCAAGCATAACAATCCAAAATCCCATCCGAACTCTCGAGAGCTTCGAACGATCTGCCGCCTTTTCTTGTCTTCCTTTTTCAAAAACCTCAAGTTTATTTTACTCAACTGTCAACTATAAAGGAAAGAGGTCCTATTACATAAGATCTTAAAATGTCACATCCACTATGTGACTGTAGCGAATAAGCACAGGTTTGAAACAGCTTAAATTAAATAAACTCTGAGTGTTCATTCAAAAAGTTTAGATTAATACTATATTTAAGTACTAAGTAATCAGATAATGTTAACAAAATATTACTATTCCTAACAGTCGGCCTTTCCTGATAATTTCCCGTCCCGGGAAAATCAACTACTTAACAAATTTGTATAAAAATTATTGTACGTTGTAACTTGTAACGTATATTATATATTATTATACACTCGTATTATATGATATATATATTGTTGTAATTGTGACACACTAAAATAAATAGACTTTATTTAACGAACATCACTGCACTTGCTATTATTTGAATTATACTTCGCACTTTGTCCTCGAAATTAGTATTAGTAGATATTATATACACATGTAGTTTCGCTAGGTGACACCACTCTTTGCACTAATTGTTGAGAGAATGTAGGTAGAATTAAACAAGTTAAAATATCCGAGGGTAGATATAACCCACCTCGCCATTTTGTCGTTCTTATTCTTCATTCGCAATTTAGTGCTCAACCACTCCGGACACTTTCAATTCAACAAAAGTATAATACTTAGTGTTCTTTTTGTTATTCAAAAAATACCTAAAAGAAAACGCTCGAAAGCTGTCAAAGAAAACCGCGGAATTTTAATGCGTAAAATTAAAAAATTTATGTGAAAAATAAGTCGTATAAAAGAGACGTTTCTAGTAGTGATTCCGAGGACTCATTGGAGCAACGGATAATAGTACGAAGTACAGTAGGTACATCGACAAGGTATGTAGTGGTATTACTATGTATTCATTACCTTAATAATTATAAAGCAAAGTTCATAAGAATGCAACCGAGATCGCCAGCGGTGCTATTTCGCCGCATTCGATATTGTTATCAGTTGGAACTGATAACCTCTGGCACGGGGCAGCCTTAAAGCCCATTAATCTGTCAATGCAACCGAACTAACCATCAGGGTTTTTTCACCGCATACGACATTTTATCAGTTGAGACTGATAACCTTTTTTCTCTTAGCTGGCACCGGGCAGCCTTAAAGCCCATTAATCTGTCAATGCAACCGAACTAACCATCAGGGTTTTTTCACCGCATACGACATCTGTCAATGCAACCGAACTAACCATCAGGGTTTTTTCACCGCATACGACATTTTATCAGTTGGGACTGATAACCTTTTTTCTTTTAGATGGCACTGGGCAGCCTTAAAGCCCATTAATCTGTCAATAAATGCAATCGAACTAACCATTGGGGTTTTTTCACCGCATACGACATTTTATCAGCCGGGACTGATAACCTTTTTTCTTTTAGCTGGCACTAGGGCAGCCTTAAAGTTCAATTATTATCTCAATGAATGCAACCGAACTAACCATTGGGGTTCTTTCACCGCATTCGACATTTTATCAGTTGGAACTGATAACCTTTTTGCTGACACTAGACAGCCTTAAAGTCCACTAATCTGTCAATGAATGTAACCGAACTAACCACCGCGTTCAAAATTTGATCAGTTACTCGAAACTGAAAACACAATAACTTTTAATCATTTACTTTGAGCAAAATTTTAAGACCTTTGGACTTGTTGTTATTATATAAACTAAACGTATATTATATAAGGTTAAAAACCTATACTTACAAGTCAATATCGACTCATTCCTGAATCACCCCAACCAAACCTGGGCCCAGACGACTGAATCCCAGAGCCTCCAAATCACGTGACTGTATAGGACGTTGATAATTTCGGCGCAGATCTCGTCGACACTTATGGAGGTAAAGCGGCGACGGTCCCTATAGTTACCAGTAACTTAGTATAGTTAGTATTTGCGATCTCAGGACCGCAAATAATATCGCGGACATAATTGTCGACGATCCAACTTCATCGACAACAGAACCTTTAAAATTAGATGAAGAGGTACTGGAGGTTTTGGGCAAACACCCGATAATCACAATGAAAATTGCAAACGACACCCGTTCAGAGTTAGCAACCGCCTCAAATATATCGCGCCTGAAGGTTACAATATACAAATATTTTGACTAAGTACTCAATGCCTGCATGCTATGCCAGCAATTATGCTTGCACATCAATGCTCCACAGCTTAACCCTGAAACAAAAGCTGCCCTTCCAGAACGGCACTGAAACCGGACAAAGAAATCGAAGCCGAACAAAAACAAATGGCACGTGTTATATCATGCCTTGCTGAAGTTATTACTATTACTTGCTATATGGCGACTTAGCAACTTGCAACACAAAAAATAAAATAAAATAAAAATATACATTTTTGTTTTAAGTAATTAAGAAACATTTAATAAATAAATAAAAAATTTACCGGTCAAACCTACACATACGAGCACATAAACCGCTCGGTCTGTAAAGCGCAATCAGTCGCGCGCTTTTTTGCGCTGATTAAAAAAAAAAAAAAAAAAAAACTGAATACAGCATTTTTCTTCTTGTAATTTTTATTTTTTTTTCTAAAATTTATTAAAAATTTATAAAAACAGGTAATGTTGCATATTTTACTTATGTTGATGCATATTTTACCAATTTCACGAATGTTTCACCAATTTATTATACATAATTATTATAAACTTTTTATGTTGCATATAATCCGGTTCTTATAAATTACAAATGACCATAGTACTATCCTCTCTTGGATAGCTGGAAGTTTTCCTCATCGGTCGTTCAGGAATCTGCTCCTAAACCACGCATATATACAAATTCTGATAAACAATCGAAATAATTGTATTTAAATTAAAATAATAATAATATAATTAATAAGTTTACAAAAACTGAACATTTTAAACTTGGATGGGGACTTACGCACTGCAGTAAAATTATTTTCTCAGAAATGCTATATGGCACCTTTGATCTCAAAGATGCATATTTTCTTTTAAGATATCACAATGGCTTTATAAAAACCTTCGGTTAATTTTCAACGACAAATACGACTATTCCAATGTAACATTGTGCCGTTCGGCTTAGGTACTGCAAACTGCACCGTTTGCTTTTACAAACATTATGAATCTGTATTTAGTCGATTGGCTACTAATAAGTCAGTGCCCTGAAATGCTACTGATAAATATTGAAATGACGAGAAAAACATTTACTTCTCTGAGTCTTACGAGGAGAAAAGTGTGTTGACACCTTCAATTACATGCTAATTTTTAGGCATGATCATAGACTCTTATCAGATGTCGCTAAGTCTAACCTCGGACAAAAAGTTACACATTAAAACTGATATAGATAATTTTACTAAAAAGAGACGCTGTTGATTTAGGAAATTCACACAAATCAAAGGTTTATTAGTGTCGGCTTGTCCAGCCATTGAGTTTTAGGCTTTATACTAAGGTAATAAAACGCTGCAAATATCTTAACTTATGATGTTGTGATAAGTTTATGAATGTACCCGACACTCTGTTGCCCGATATTAAGTGGTGGATTAGTGCCATAGGCCAATCAACACACCATATCAGAAACGACGTGCTGTGCACGTTACAGAAATTTATTCTGACGCCTCAACTACGGGGTGGGGGCGAACTGTAAAGGTCAAACTGCAAGTGCTCAATGGTCAAGTAGTAAACAAGAAAGGCATTGAAATTACCTCGAGCTGCTTTCATAGCTCTTAATTTTTTTCCAAGGATTTATACGGCTGTCTGATACTTTTGCGCATCGACAACACCACCGCAATTCTGCGATAGCTTACATTAACCGCATGGATGGAATTCTATTTCCAATCTTACTAAAACAGCAAAAGAAATTTGGCCTCACGGCTACAAAGATTTTTATCTTCACGTCCTATAGTAGATCATGTATCAATGTTCTCGCTGATTTTGAATCACGTAAAACACACCCAGATATCAAATAGGAGTTAGCTGATTGGGCTTCCCAATACTTAGCAGCATCTTTTGAGCTGCCTGAAATAGATTTGAAAGTCGAATCATCAATAAATGTAATAGATACATATCGTCACACAAAGATCTTGACGCAGTCGCTTTTAATTCATTTGCAGTCATGGTCAGACATCTTATTTTTATTTACACCTTCCCTTCATTTTCAATAGTCCTAAGAAGGCTGCGAAAAAACATTTCAAACAACGCATGTGGCATTGTGATTGTAGCAATGTTTCATTGTACCAATGTTCCTACACAAGCATGGTTCTCTTTGTTCAAATCCCTACTTGTGTCTGATCTGATATCGCTACGTTTACACCTAACGATAATATTTTGATATCGCATTACAAATCGCAGATATATTCCAATCTTACCCTGGCTGCAGGAGTGTTATCAGGCTTTATCAAGTCGAAGCCTACAAGTTGCCTCACTGACTAAAAGCCCCAATAAACAACATGACGGATTTCTCTGGAAGTGGTGGTCGTATTGCTTAAACAATTACAATGTTGTTCTATATAAGGCCTCAATCCCTAGCGTACCTAATTGTCTTTCTATCGAAAATGTTTAGCGACGGTAAACCTCCTTTACCTAAATACAATGCTACCTGGGGCACCAACAGTGTTTTAGGTCACTTATGCATAATTGACAATTGTCAATTGGTAATGAAAAGCTTGATATAAATAAACATTCCTGGTTTCAAGCAGTCAGTTTTCTTCTTACCTTTTTTCTACGAAAACCCAGCAAAAATACTACAGGCATACATAGACAAATGCGATATTTTATTCACTTAAACCAGTCGGCAAACTGCGACTGCCGCACGCTCGCTTGGTGTCAGTCTTGACACTATCCGCAACACTGCGGGATGGAGCCACAGCTCCACTACCTTCGTTCCGTTTTACAACAGGGTTGTTACCGATGCCTGTCACCTGTCCTTAGCTCGAGCAATTATTAATATAATAATAATACACCATCAGGCGAATAGATGCCTAGATACTGTTTAAGCTAAATATAACAATTAAGTTAAGTAATAAGGTAGTAACGTAAAATATGAATATTTTCACGTAAAATATACCTACAGTACCTATGGTTGTGCTTAATAAACATTAAGTTGATTTCACACGATTAACGTGTCATTGACAATACTTCTTTACATTACTCTCAAAGTCTACATGTGTATATAATATCTACTAATACTAATTTCGAGGACAAAGTGCGAAGTATAATTAGTGATTAAACGAACTTACCTTTGTGAAGTTATATCATAATTATACGTAGCACTTTGTCCGAAGAAATTAGTATGTACTCCCGCCCCCCCCAGGAGCAAACGCAACCCTTGAATATCATTAGAACTAAAGAAGCATGCCAATGACAAAGGTGTAATTAGGTGTGTAATATAAATATGTATATCTCTAAACTAAATGAAGAATAAGAACGACAAAATGGCGAGGTGGGTTATATCTACCCTCGGATATTTTAACTTGTTTAATTCTACCTACATTCTCTCAACAATTAGTGCAAAGAGTGGTGTCACCTAGCGAAACTACATGTGTATATAATATCTACTAATACTAATTTCTTCGGACAAAGTGCTACGTATAATTATGATAGAACTTCACAAAGGTAAGTTCGTTTAATCACTAATTATGGAATAGTACAACAACATATATCATTACAATAACCGCTTAATTGCCCGTGTCAACTAGTAATTAACAAATCGAGAATTTAGAATTGACCATGTCAAGTAGTAGTTAACGTAACCTTGAGGTTACGTAAGATTATGAAATAAAACTTAAACAATATAATAAAACATTATTCTTAAAACTTGTCAAATATCTTGTTGAGGCCCAGTCTATTGTTAGCCAAGTCAGTAATCTTGATCATGAATAATTATTCAAATATCTTGTTGAGACCTCTGCTATTCTCATCCAAGTAACCAAGCCTGACCGTAAATAATAATTATTCAAATATCTTGTTGAGACCCCTACTGTTCTCATCCAAGACCTTGTCGAGACCCTGTCACTTCTCATCCAAGTAATCAAGCCGATCGTAAATAATTATTCAAATATCTTGTTGAGACCCCTACTGTTCTCATCCAAGACCTTGTTGAGACCCTGTCACTTCTCATCCAAGTAACCAAGCTTAATCATAAATAGTCATTCAGAATCTTGTTGAGACCCCTACTGTTCTCATCCAAGTTAGTAAGCTTGATCATGAATAATTATTCGAAAATCTTGTTGAGACCCCTACTGTTCTCATCCAAGACCTTGTTGAGACCCTGTCACTTCTCATCCAAGTTACCAGGCTTGATCATGAATAATCACTAAAACTTGTTGAGACCCTGTCACTCCTCATCCAAGTAACCAGGCTTGATCATGAATAATCATTCAAACAACTTGTTGAGACCCCTTCACTTCTCATCCAAGTTAACGGATTATAACTGACTTATCTCAATAACACGGATACTAATAATATTTTAATCAATTGAATCTTTTAAACAACATTTAACATCTACATACATCGAGTCATTTGGAATAGTCAAATGTGATATAAAATGTAATGAAAAATAAAAATTCTTTGGCATTACTTGTTTGCGGTCAATAGACATATTGACTATCATACTAAGTATTGCATACTATTTTATTGTACAGCCTGCTAATCATTAATAGAATCCTATCTAATTAACATCTTAATAATTATACCTACTCTCATAACTCCTTATGACAACAAATCAATCGCTATTAAATCAGAATCGTTATCACTGTTAGATTTCTGATTCGGTATGTTTTAACTTAAAATATTAAACTGAGAGTTAGTTTAGTTTTAAAATTTCTTTATTATGCTTAAGTAAGTATACAAAAGTACGATTACCAGTGTACACTGTACATTAGTTAAACTAAACCGAGAAAATACTACTGAATTTCAGATTTACAATTATCCCAAGAGTTTTATGGTTTTTCAAAGTTTGTAGCTGTTAAAACCGACAACACCGCGTGGTTGTAGCGCTCTACTTGACCGTTGCGTTGGCTCGTGGAGTTACTACAGCATTTTTAAAATATACCTACGTTTAACTCCGTGATAGTTCAGGAATTCTCGAAGACTCTTTGACATGAACAAAGTACCTACATCTGTCTGAAATCAGGCGTTCTGAGTCGCTGAATGTGCGAAAGTAAGTTCGCATTACTTTAAAGTAATTACTGCTGTTTTTGCTTTTAATAGTACTACCATGACAAAATTATGTAGTAAATGCGTCGATTATTAATTTTAAAATGTCTGCAAACGATACCCATGTTGGAACTAAAGATAAAAGTAATTTTTAATTTACAAGTTAAATCAAATAATGCTATTGGTTTGATTGTAATGTTATAATTCTCAATTAAGAAAAGTATTGTGATGCAGTCAGTACCTATCAGACTAGGTATTTTGAGTAATTCAACCGTATAGAAAATGTAATTTTAGGATTAACACAATTAATCACACTGCTCACGTCATAAATGGTGGATGAAAATGACCAATGGAAATTATGCCCTGTTAAAACTTAGACCGTTATTAGATAAATAAACTCTCATAGCTGTAAGTAGGTACTTAAAATAAACATACATACATTCTGTCATAAGATACGCAATTACAATTTGGCATAATGTTGTAAATGTCTATTATAAAAAAAATGTTTAGATGTCAAGAAAAGCATTTAGAATAATCAACGAGTTAAAGAAACGTTGCTATACAAAAATACGTGAAGAATAACAAAATAATTAGGTACTGTGGTATCCCAATATAATAAATAGGTTGCTTAAATTAAATGAGGCGAATTTGGAATCCGCACACAATCTTTATTTATTTTATTTATTGAATACATCAAGGACTTGACAAGAGCCCTAAAGAGATGCGTCAGAGCAATGTTTCATCTTCATAAGTCTGATAGCTGCAAGCCATATTTCAAAGAGCACATTTTGTTAACGTTACCATCATTGAAACTGTCACTTTTGTGTAATCAAATAAAGATCTGTTTGGAGGCTGAACTAAAATGCCGGTGTTTGTACTCGCACGTAGGATGAAATGAAACTTTGTCCACGCTGAGCTAGGACCGCACTGATGCAAAAGGTGTATTTTATTTGGCTTTATACTATTTTTTTTTTTTTATGTAATTGAGTGACGGACGAGTAAATCGCTCGCCTGATGTTAAACGTCACGTTTGCCCATAACAGGTCTGCACCACCCAGAATTTTGAACTCACAGAATTCAAGACCCTGCGCGGCACAGCACTGCGCTCGTCACCCTGAGATATAAGCTAGACAAGTTATATACTAAAATTCCCAAAGACATTAGAGATTTGAATATTGAAATGTTTTTTTTTTTAAATTAATCAAAGACCATATTAGCACAAAAATGTTATCTCGAAATTCCTTATTGACAAATATTTCCTGACATTTATTGATGATTAAACAATTGACATTCCTTCTCCAATATTTAATAAAGATTGACTGTAACATTAGAAATAATAATTGACATGTTGTCCTAATTCATTTATTTTAGTTTTAATAAATAAATTCTATTAATTTAACATTAGCTACGTAGACAATTTTTTTTTTTTTTTCATTTAAGTTTAGTAGAATCTTCAATATACTAATGATACTAATATCTGTTCACCACACGTGGCAAGAACATGAGCATCTTATTTATTTCACACATTGTATGCAGGTTTGTTATTTTGTATACTACCATGCATTCTGACGAATAAAATATCTGAATCTGACCTGAACCTACGAAATAAAGAAAAACTGTAAGTAGGTACAAGCCAAGAGCTAGGTTAGCTAAATTTTAATAACCAGGCCGTAACACCAAAATATTAATGTACGATAAGTTACCTAATTGTAAGTATAAGTATAACCGAACTCAAAAATAAATTCAAACGGGCACTTAAGTTTTTTTTTTTTTTAAACCAATTTACCCCAATTCTCTGTAGTGAAGAAACGACCGCTAACGACGTGTTTTTAAATCATACGATGTGTATTCGTTGTACTTCTTCGTAAGAAAAATGCAACAGCGCTATGTGTACCTTGCTTTACTTGCTATGCCTATTTCGGAAGCGTCTGTAGATTTAAGAGAATTCTCTACCGCTTGAATTTTTCTCAATCCAGGTTTTTGTTTTGCGATTTTGCTTAATCAGAACAGTCAGCAGTTTTAGGACTTAACTTACGACATGATTCATAGCGCTTGATTTGTAGTTTACATTGAAAAGAGAGGTGCCGTTCTTGTGAACAGTTGCAATATTTAATGGATTTACCTAACATTTTAATTTACAGGCTTTTAGGCCCATTTTCTGTTGTCGAAATTGCTTGGTTGGTTGGTTAGATTTGATTCTTTAGGTTTCTTTGTTACTTTCACATTCCTAAGGAAAACTAAAATCTTATCAGGTTCTGTAAATTGTAAAACTTCAGCACTCTCTTATGGATCTATATTTAATTCCGAAAAACACTATGCAATCAGTTGTATTATTTTCATTTATATTAAAACGACTCAGCAACACTATTTTCATGAAAGTATGCTTCTAATGATTCATAATTAGATATTTAACTCTGCAAGCAAGTTCGTCAACAGTTTTCCATAGGTTTCGTCACTAGAGAAACCTAATCTTAATTTTGTTTGATATTCAGATTATGAATAGTAAGTTAGGTCAATCTTGATACCATTTTTGAACAAGACCTGTTAATTTAGGAAAAGCGTATAGGATGATTTGGCTTTCTGACCAATTATAAATTGTGGCATATTCATTAACTTACTAATCCAATCGTCAACAGTTTGATTCTTTCGAGACGGATCGAATTCTGGTATGACATTAAAATAGGATAACGTTCATTACTTCCACCTTGCTTATGATCTGAATCAGCCCTCATAGCTGTTATTTGTACATTGGTACTGCTGTCCGAATTAACTCGCCGCTCGCTCCTCGATTTCTGTGACCGTCGAGTCGTATCTGGGAAGCCTACTCCCGCTGTTCTCCGAGTCATCGGACATTCTGAGCTCGTGACTCTCGGTTACGTTCGATGTTTTCTGAAATGCACAGGATTTCAAGCAGTAAATGTCCCCTATAATATTTATTACCTTTACCTTCAAAACTTAAGTAAGAGTTTTCCCATATATTTATGTAAGTAGCAGTGGCGTAGCGTGTCTTGGCGGGGCCCCGTATAAAAATTTGTTTGGGAGCCCTTAATATGAAGGGTAAAGATTTGTCACAAAAGAAAAAAAATGTTTAAATAAAATTAAAAGAAATATTTATTCATCATAATTATCAACCATCACTTTTTCCAAAATTTTTACTAACAATTCTAATTAAGCATACACTCTCTCCTTGCCTTTCTTCGGCAAACTGATTTACTTGGTCCTTACCTATGAAATTGGCGTTTTGTATGGGGAAAACAAAATAGACGAAAAAAAAGATATAATATTATAATATATATTTTTTCTAAAATTATCGACTACTTTTGTTGTCATTTCTGAAAATAAAAAAAATTGGGAAGTTTTTATTATTTAATTTTTGCTTACGCACGTCGTCGGGGGCCCCCTTAGCCCGGGGGCCCCGTATAATTGATACGGCAGATACGGCGGTAGCTACGCCCCTGGTAAGTAGATTATAATACATAAAATTTTAAATTCTTAATTGCTGCGTACGAACTTCTCATTTAATAGCATATCACTGCTTTTGAGTGTCTTGTTACTCGAGTAATTTATCTTGGTTACTAACATACACCATTCATAATCCAAAGTTAAATAACATTAAAAAAAGTCTATTAAATAAATTTAAATTTTTAATAACTATTACTGGACTTAAACCCGCATAAAATATTTTAATCAGTGCTTTACAGTTATTATTATTATTATTTTTAAATGTAATTTTATTATTTAAAATCTGTTTTATAGTAAGTACAACCTCTTTGCTGAAACTTACTTCACACTTTACTTTTGTTACATGGATTATTGGCTGTATATTATTGCGGCAAACCCAAAGTGCTGTGCATTATCAGCCTACGTAATATGAACCCCAATCTCAATAAAAATAATTATAACCTAATTTAGAAGCTGATATTTTTTTATGGTACTCTTATTGCACGCTAAAGCTTAATTTTAATGTAGAACAATCATTATTATTCTATGTTGTTTAATGTAGTCAAGAAAATATTACGAAAAATTTTCACCTTTTCTGGGCGTGTTTTCTTCACTGAGTGTGTTTTGCAGCACGATCTCAATTATATCCCACCTTCGGAACTAAAAGCTCGATATTTCTCCTTATCTTGGTAATATAAAAACAAATAAATGTTTACAAATAATTATAATTCAAGCATAACAATCCAAAATCCCATCCGAACTCTCGAGAGCTTCGAACGATCTGCCGCCTTTTCTTGTCTTCCTTTTTCAAAAACCTCAAGTTTATTTTACTCAACTGTCAACTATAAAGGAAAGAGGTCCTATTACATAAGATCTTAAAATGTCACATCCACTATGTGACTGTAGCGAATAAGCACAGGTTTGAAACAGCTTAAATTAAATAAACTCTGAGTGTTCATTCAAAAAGTTTAGATTAATACTATATTTAAGTACTAAGTAATCAGATAGTGTTAACAAAATATTACTATTCCTAACATATGTTATACTCAGCCCCGGATCTAGGGGGGGGCGAGCCGGGGCCCATGCCCCGGGCGTCAAGCTTAGGGGGGCGCCAAATTCACACTTTATAGACGAATAGACAACTCATCATTTACTAAACTTTGACCACGGAATAAATAATAGTACAAGTACAGTCATGACCATATCAACTCGATCGATACCCAGAGCGCGGAGTAAGACGTGCTGTACGAACATTTATTATTCGCGAGGCGCGTAGGGCATAGTCAAAATACGCGCCCGCTCGCCCGCAGGAATCGCAGATCGCGGCAGCACGCGTCTGGTTACCGTGCGTGCGAAAGGGATGATATTCGAAAACTCCCTCGTTGATCTCAAAATTCAAATTCAAAAGTAAGTAGATGCTGACTGTTTTGGAATTGACCGAAAAAATTTTCAATCTATTCGTGTTGGTTGAAAACTTTTGATTTGATTTTGAATAGTGGATAATTTCCTTAGTAAACAGCCTGTCCCAAATTTCTGAAAAACGTCTCACTTTTTTGCGCTCGCTGCGCTTGCGCTTTCGTGATGTTTAATTTCCGTTGTGCATAGTTTTCAAATATGATTGATCTGTTCTGAATTGATCAATAATGCCTAAACATTTCTTATTATTATGATTATTTTGTGTTTTTAGACTTGCTGCGTACAACATACTAAAGGCTTTTGTAGTTTTCGCTTATTAATCGAGCACTGTTTGTGGGCAGGAAAATTTATGCAAAACCATTTTTTATTTATCAATTTTTATATCAAAACTTAATACACAAAGCTACCCAAAACGGAGTTAATTGATTTGTCAAATAAAAACGGTTTTATCTGAATAAATAAGCTTAATACAGAAATAACAGCGATAAATGCATTATTTCCGCTCTGTTTACGCATTACTGAGTGCAATTTCGTTTGGAAACAGGCTCTCGTAAAATAAATATGCATATCCTAAATTGCTAAAAATACGTCTCAAAAATTTCCACATTGTTATTATTTAGTGTTTTGTGTGACCTAGCGCGTGAATTTTATTTTCAAAATGACACAATATAACTCAAAATTTCGCGCTCGCTGCGCTCGCGTATTCTTGATTTCTGATATCTATTAAATACACTCCGTTACGTAATAGCCCGTCCTAAAAACAAAAGATCTTCAAATCTCTGCGCTCGCTTCGTTCGCGCATTACTATTTATTTTATAAAGGCCACAATTATTTTTGAATTGATTGAAAATATTACAAGTTTTGTACCCGACGCGACGCGAGCGTTGTGTAATTTTCGTTGTAAATAGCCTGACGCGTAAAAATCTATCGTAAATTGATCAAAAATATCTCATATTTTCGCGCTCGCTGCGCTCGCGTATTCATGGCGCTTAATTTTCGTTATACGTTTAATTCGTAAAAATTCTATGTTTTGAATTAATGAACAATGTCGAAAATTTTCGCGCTCGCTGCGGTCGCAATTTTTTTTTAATTTATTTGTGCTTTTAAACTTGCTGCGTATAACATCCAAATGCCGGTTGATAAAAACTACTACGAGATTTGAACTTACTTAATCAAGCACTGTGTTGAGCAACTGTGCTTGATTCACAAAGCTCTCCAAATCGAATTATTTGGTTCATTGAAAAAAAAACACGGTTTTGTTTGATTATTTTGAACAAGTGCGGCCCGCCACTATTTCAAATTGTCACTATGCGGCCCGCGTCTGCCAAAAGGTTGCCGACCACTGATATAGATGATAAAGGTAAAAATAAATATCAGTGGGGGGGGGGGGCGGCATTTTTCAGTTTTTGCCCCGCCTAAAAAAATTTGTAGATCCGGGGCTGGTTATACTCACATCGAAATGGTCTTCACAAAAATACATTCTTGAAATTGATGATAAACAATTTGCATCATTTCGCCTTGCAAAGTTGCAAGTGTTAGCCACATTTTCCGTACTTCTACTTTGCTTGGGACAAATATGAATAATTTGTTTGGCGTTTTAATGCTTGTGCTTTTACACTGGGGCACTATACAGTATTTATAATACGACGGATTCATTTTCTATCACGAAATATCAACAATCGCCATACACGAACCGCTGTGTTTTGCACAGGTTGACGTCACACACGACGCCATGACAGTTTTGAGCGTTTTCGGGGGAAATTAAATGTCATTCCTTTAAAATGCGAAATACAAATTGAAAATAGATATATTTTCAAAAAATAATATTTTTTCCATGTATAATGGATACTAAGGTATATTAATTAGCAATAATTCAAGTTTAGGCAACTAGCCTATTATGGTAACAAGCTAATAATAGGAATCCAAGTATGCAGCGCGACGCGAATAAAACGAATAAAATAATATAAAAATTCAATTTGAAATTTAGAAGACAAGGTTCATTTTCTACGGAAGCAAACGATCAATAGGTTAGGTTATGTTAGAACATGAAAAACAACGCACGAGCCGAGCGAGCGTAGCGGGTCCGTGGGGAGAGTTAAGTTAGTTAAGTTAGAGACGTTGTGACGTGCCCCACGGTTTTATTTTAGTCTAGTCTATGCATATGTATAATTCCCACGACTGTATCTATTTTATTATTTTTTGGTTTTTAGTACATTTATCTTAAACATTGCAATGTATATTTAACATAAAACCGTTTAACTTAAAAAGTTTTTTTACCTATTTTTATTTTAGTAAAAAAATAAATAAAAAAAAATAACACCAAGACACCTTTTTTTACGATGTCTCCATTTTTTTGTAGAAATTAAGATTGTTTGAAATGCTAAATCTTGTTGAATTCAAAGTTAAAATGTAATGAACAGCGTTATCATCTATTGGACTGCTCTTTACATAAATTAAAAGTATTTGATAGTTTCTAAATAATAATCGTAATTTTTCTAAACGTCTGCTATGACGGCTTGAATGATGATGATGACGCGAGCTGACGGGTTTGACACTTTGACAGGCCATTCCGGGTTAAAAGGTTAATTATTGTCTAAATCGATTTATATTGAAAAAAAATATAATTTATTTTTTTATATTTAATATTACCTAGTGGTGTATTTAATTAATTTACGCTCAAATGTCTTTTGCGGCGGCACTTGGATATTTTCAGTCATTTTATACCATCAATCAATATCATTTTACGTCAGTTTCATGGTCGCCATCTTTGATGCTTTGAGTTTAAAATGCCGCTAATTTTCTCAACGATCACTACGACCCTCAGACTAACAGACAGAACCATAACAGCTACTTTGTAAAAAAGAGCAAGATGGCAAGTGCCAAAACACGGTTGAAAAAGAGAGACAGACCTTTCATTTTTTGTCCCCGTCGCTGTAACCGTGCCAAGGTGGGCAAACCACAGATTAGGAATAATAGTTACTACGTGAGCCGTCTACGATTTGTAGCTGCCAGGTTGTGAATTATGTTTCCCCAGGATTGTACCCAATAAATTAATAAATAATTAATTTATTGGACTATTTCATATTTCCTGCTGAGCCAAAACTAAGATAAGGTACATTATTTTCGCAATCGCAAGATTGCCTATTTAATAAAAGATGTTCATAATTATGAGTAGATTAGTATAATAGTAGTTATTTTCCTACTATTAGACTTTTTCCTACTATGAGCAATTTGCGGCGCTTGTATATCCTTTCCATAAAACCCTGTATAACAATGATTTATTTTGTGAAGTTTAGAGATTAGAAATATTTAATGAAATTTTTTCCTCTAAGATGGGGGAAGCATTCCTATCCTGGCATTATTTCAAGAATATAGCTGTCGCATGTGCGGTTACACTTTGGCTCTATCTTTAGGTAATAAATCTATGCTACGACCCACCTTTTTACATGGGTCGTCGTGAGCTTCGCGTGAGCGTAAGTCATAAGTGACGTTTTTGCCGCGACCACAACGACCGCGGTCGTTATGTAGAACGACTAAAGGAGCATTTTGATCGTTGTGAACGCTTAGTAGAACGCACCCAATAATGAAGCAGTTGAATACAATATTAAGTTAGTATTTTTGTTTACAAATGAAGACGCGCCGAAATTGTTTTGTGTTCAGAGTATTTTGACGGGTGTTTTCGCAGTCAATATGCATTAGTGTATGATTTATGCACAAGAAAAACTTAAAATAATAATCGCATATTATAGCCGCTTAATGACTATATTTTTGGTCAAGAAGTTCTAAAAAGGCTAAAAATACCATTTTATTTCATCAATGTGCAAAAATCTGTGTTGTGTCCGCCATTTTTATTTGTTTGGCCATGGCCATAGTGCGGCATATCGATGAATGTGGCGTAAATCGATAAAAATATCGATATCTTTTTGGAATAAATAAGTTAAATATTAATTTGACTGGTACCTTATTCGAAGCTTATATAATGAGATAGGCTCTACGTTTCCCGCCTTGCATTGTAGCTAACTTCAGGTCAATAGTCCCTTCTACGGTATGACGTCACTTCCACCTGGCAGTGTGGCTCCATTTTGGATCAGCCATCTTGGTTTTCATTGGCGTTTTGGATTCCCGCCGAGTCGGACGCACTCAAGTTGGTGCCGTCGACTTTCATATAATTTTTTCGGATTATTTCTTTGATTATTAATTCGGATTTATAAAGTACTAGCTGACCCGGCAGACTTCGTACTGCCATACACAGTACTTCTACAGTACTTCTCTATGGTACTGCCTAATTAAATTGCAATAACTTTATAAACTTACAACCTACATTGCTTAAACAACAGTGAGTGCTTGCAATTCAATATGAACTTTATACAATAGCAATAAAGCTCGTTTTAGTTAGAAAACGTTTGTATGGGAAAAAGAAAAGGGCTGTTTTTAGGGTTTTTCAATATTTCCGAGAGATTTTCTTAATGTTTTTTCTTATGAACCTTCTCCTAATAATAACAAATACAACAAAAAAAGAATTAATGAAATCGGTCCAGCCATTCACGCGTGATGCCGTGACCAAGGAAAACGGGTTTCATTTTTATATATATAGATAAACCTATACTTTATCAAGGTACTAGATCGACATTTTTCTATTACTAGTGCAATTATAAGTTAAAAGTGTAACTGAATATAAATCTACCCATTTTTATCTTAGTGAAATCCTATCTCGAATAGTGTCGTTTTTTGTAACATTTTACCGTCTTTTTTCTGTATGGATAAAGATATTGAAAATTTGCCGTTATCTTCGGCAACACCCAGGAAAAAACGAGATCGGAGTTTATCGAGTTCCAGTAGTGATAGCGGAAGCAGTTCAAGTTCCTCTTCAACTGTGGCGAGACGGAGACATAGAAAGAAGAAAAACAACAAACGGAAGCACCGATCGTCTCATAGGAAGCTAGCTGAAGAGATTCGCGCACTGCGAGAACAAGTTGTTCGCCAGGCTGGACATTGTCAGGTACCTAATGATGATGCTATATCACTTGCTGCGTCCTCCTTTACTGACGATTGCAATCAATGTTTGGATTTAAGTGACAAATCTGAGCAATCAGGTTTCACTTTTTCCTTTGAAACTAAACTCAAGGAACCAGCGATCCCTAAAGCAACGCAATCGCAATTGCAAATGATAGGTGAATATTAGCACTTAGATAAGAGCGATTGGGGCGATGTGCGATACGCTGAAACTCAGAAGGTGTATACTTTTACACTAGGGTTCACGGACCTAGAGATTAATGATGAAATTAAAGACCACGAAACACCAAAGCATCTGACACTTGCAGACAAAGCGTTTGCAGCCCTCACTATGTGTGTTTTTAAGCAAAAAGAGTCTCTAGAAACTGGCCTACGAGATTTATTGGTGGGCTAAAGGCTGTGAGTCCATAGATTATGAGAGCCTGTTTCAGAAAGTCACTACCCTATTTTCTGCGGGAGACTTCCACAAAGCTTCTTCAGATCTGATGCAGATTAGCTGTGGCCATCGGGCCGAAACAATTCAAATGCGCCGAGATAGCATCTTAAAGCATGCAAAAGATCCTGTGTCCAAGGCGAGTCTGCGCAAGATTCCGCCGTCGACGATCAATCTTTTTGCTGCCGAAAAATTCACGGCTGCAGTGGACCGTGCAGGCGGCGTCAGAAAATGCTTTTGGCCGGCACAAAGAGCCATTATGACTTCTGCCTCGCGGGCAGCCCCAAAAAAGTCACGCGGCCCCTCGCAGGGGTCCGCTTCTAATTTCAAACCCTCGCAGGGTTTTTCTCAAGTTTACAATCACACTACTACTCAAGCTCACTGCTCCCATAATAACCCGCCTCCGCAAGGTGGTTATCATCGTGACAGTGTGCCTTATAATAACTCGGTCGCACCGAATTATCAGAATACATTTCGAGGAAATGCCTCGCGGCCCTTTGCAAGGCAGCAGAATTATTCGAGCCGTGGAAAGAAGCGCACTTCCTCCCCATCTCCACAAAATGGAAACAACAAGCGTCGAAAATTGTGACTCGATACCGTTCAAAGCGGGTCGCCTTGCACATTTCTTAAAATTTTGGGAACAGCTAGGAGCACCACCTTACATTCTAAAAATGATAACAGGGTATCGCATACCGTTTTGCCAAAAACCTCCGCTTTTTTATCCCACCAACATGGGTTCAAATCTACTCGTACCAGAGTCAGACAAAATGACATCTGTCATAAACAAAATGAAACACCAAGGGGTTTTAGAACGTGCTGTGGTGTCTCCGAGCTTTCTATCGTCAATGTTTCTGGTTCCCAAAAGCCACGGCTCAGCTCGACCGATTTTCAATTTAAAGAATTTGAATCGATACATAATAGTAAAACATTTCAAACTAATAAATGTTCAGCGGATACCGGATTTTCTACAACCGAAGGATTGGCTGTGCAAAATAGACATTTCACAAGCCTATTTTCATCTATCCGTGGCTCGCAGCCACAGAAGGTTCCTGCGCCTCCTATATCGCAACGAACTACTGGAAATGACGTGTTTACCTTTCGGCCTGAGTACGGCTCCAAGAACATTTGCTGCTCTCACAAACTGGATAGTGCAAATTCTAAGGCTAAAAGGTATACGAATAATTGTCTTCTTGGACGATTTCTTGATTGTAAATCAGAACGAATCTGTTCTTCGAAGCCATGTATACATGGTGTGCGAGACTCTCGAGAAGCTAGGCTGGTTAATAAACTACGAAAAATCCATCACCACTCCCAAAAAGAGTCTTGTATTTTTGGGGATTCTCTGGAATCCTTGGACAAATTGCAAAAGTCTGCCCGTAGACAAAATACCTGCTCTTGTAGCCAAAACCAATCAGATGTTAACGGAACAATGCTCAAATCTCAGAGACCTGCAAAGTCTAGTTGGTCTTCTCAACTTTGCCAGTTTTGTGGTGCCGAGGGGCAGACTGAACTATCGAGGTCTTTTGAGCCTAATAAACCAAGTTCTGAAACTAGATCCCAGGATGTTTCAACAGCGGCATGCCCTAACGCCTGCTGCATTAGAAGAGTTAGTTTGGTGGCAACAAAATTGCACCCGCTCGACACTTATTCACATGCCACCACCTTCACATTTCCTCACAACCGATGCGTCAGATCTGGCATGGGGAGCTCGGTTAGACGACCTATCTCTAACGGGTCCTTGGACCAAAACAGAGAAGGACCTCCACTGCAACCAAAAGGAAATGTTAGCAATCTTAAGAGTGCTGCAGCATCATTGTCAGGTCCTGAGTCGCAGTATATTACTAATACAGTCCGACAACCAGTCCGTGGTAGCTTACCTCAGACACGAAGGAGGAACGAAGTCGTCTGCCCTCATGGACTTAACCTATCAAGTTTTCAAGATCCTAGACAGTCATCAAACACACATAAAAGTGTTTCACATTCCCGGAATGTACAACAATCATGCGGACCATTTGTCAAGACTTTGCACACCCCCAGAGTGGCATTTGAAGCAGGAATGTACGAAGAAAATTTTCTCCAAGTGGGGAATTCCGATGATCGACCTGTTTGCCTCGAGTCGAGCTCACGTAGTGAGCAATTATGTGTCACTAGACCTCCACGACCGGCAAGCGATGTATCAAGATGCCTTCTCTCAAATCTGGAAATACAAACTAGCCTGGGTATTTCCTCCTCCATTTCTAATCCCCAGAGTTCTAAGCCATCTCAAATCTCAACCAAGCTCAGGGAATTTACCTTCTGGTAGTTCCACGATGGAATCGAGTTTTTTGGCGACCGGACATCAAATCGCGAGCCCTAGCTCCCCCATTCACAATTCACCACCTAGACAGAGTCCTAGTAGATGTCACGACGGGATTGCCTCCTCCGAATGTGTTAAAGATGACTCTAGAGGTATGGAAATGTGGGGGTGGTCTGGGATGCTAAAAGGATGGGACAGTAATCAAGTAAAGCTTCTGCAAGAATCTTGGCGCCCATCTATCTACACGTAAAGTGTATAGCGTCGCTTGGAAGAAATGGTTGTCTTGGTGTGAATCGCTCGAGACTAACTTTTCAAGCCCTACAGCAAGTGATGTTGCTAGATTCTTATCTGATTTGCATCTAGTTCATAAACTATCATACAACTCGATCTTGTTGCACAAATCAGTGGTAGTAACTCTATGTGATCCAGAAAAGTCAGGCCATCTTACCTCGCATGTGCTTATTAAGCATACGTTAAAGTCTATAGCGTTGCGAAAACCAGTTAATCATGGCAAGCCCCCGGTTTGGAATATTGATACGTTGGCCTCATTTTTAGAAAAATATCGTATTGACAAAAATAATGTTTTTCAAGTTCAGAGGCATACAGCTGCACTACTACTTCTTTGTTCAGGCAGAAGAATTCACGATCTGACATTGCTTAATGTTGATTCTAGTAATTGCATAATTAATGATGATTCACTAATATTATGGCCATCGTTTGGTTCTAAGACAGACTCTGTAAATTACAGGCAGTCCGGTTGGAAGCTTGTGGTTAATAAAGATAACGAGAAATTAGATGCCGTTTTTTGGGTCAAACATACTTTGTCTCTCCTCGAGAATCGTAGAAACGCTGCTAAAACCAACAGCTTATTTTTAAATATTAGGGGTGACCCTAGATCGGCATCACGTACACTAATTGCAGGTTGGATCAAGTCTCTGTTAACTGATGCTGGCATATCAGCCACTCCCGGAAGCTTTAGGTCAGCTGTAGCTTCTAAAAATTGGTTAGATAACTACCCTCTCGAAGAGATACTTGCTAGGGGCAACTGGCGTTCTCAAAATACCTTTTGTAAATATTACCGGTGTCAGGTCACACCCGCTAGTAGGACGTCTGTTACAAAATTTTTTGATCCTGTTGATTAAAATATTAAAAAGTAATTGTCGATAATGAGAATTGAAAATAAACAGTTTTCTTAAAGATGAAGATAAATATTGTTATTATTTATTAAGTTCCTGAGCATAGGCTGACACATACCTAAACTATAGTCATATAATTAACTTAAACCTTAATGTGTCTACTATCTATGCATACAATCACATTGGCGTTTACGTCATCACCATCACTTCCACCAGGCGATAACAAACACGTCTCATTATATAAGCTTCGAATAAGGTACTAGTCAAATTAATAGCGGCGTTTTACCTGAAATAAAACGCATATTAATTTACTTACCTTATTCGAAGCTTACAATAAATTGCTGCCTGGTGACCAAACAAAATGCAATGAAAACCAAGATCCAAAATGGAGCCACACTGCCAGGTGGAAGTGACGTCATACCGTAGAAGGGACTATTGACCTGAAGTTAGCTACAATGCAAGGCGGGAAACGTAGAGCCTATCTCATTAAATAAGCTTCGAATAAGGTAAGTAAATTAATATGCGTTTTATTTCAGGTAAAACGCCGCTATTATTTTTGCGTTGTTAACCGACTTCAAAGAGAGGAAGATGTTTTCAATTCGTTAAGATTTTATTCAAATTTGTATTTTTTGTTGATTAGATGTGGAATCCCGTAAGCGACGAAGCCCCACTGCAATTTCTCGACGTACTCAAAGAAGAGTATTTAGAGTCTGATGAGGACGTCATAGAGGAAGTCGAAGATGAGGGCAACGATTTGACAACAGAGTGGGAAAGCTTAAATGTTAGTTAAGTTTCTAGGTTTTTGATATAATTTTATCCAAGATATTTTATGCTTACTTTAATCAACTTTTAAAAAGTACTTATTATGATATAAATTAAAGTTATTTGGACTGAAATACACTTTTGTTCACATTCAAATTAGTTCAGTTGATTACATTTTGTTCTTGGTTAATTTATTTTTTTCACTTGCCACTTGTTTATATTGCAGCCGGCACCTGGGTCTATATTCGTCATCCAAACAGATGGTTCTCTGGCGCCTGTGACGGTACCAGATAATAGAAGTCGCATAGAGTAAGTAGATATTATTACGAATTGTTATACAGATGATGTTGATGAAAAATAGGCTATTTTCGTCTATGGGGTTTAAGTTACGTTATTTTCAAATTTATAAGTAATCACAATATTTTTATAAGTGTTGTTTATTGTTACAGGGCTAGTGATAGTGAAGATGACGACCACACGACGCTTTTGCGGGCTATTAGTCCTATGTAATTTTTTTATTTCATATTCATATTTCACCAATATTACTTTATACATACAATATACAAACACGCGTAAATACATGCACGTTAGCTCAATATAAGAAAATAAGTTCACTCAGTAAAAATAAACGTGGTTGCGTGATGTGGCGATGTATAATTAAATTTTTCATTCATTTTACAGCGATCCTCTTGGTTCACCACAACCTGGAGTTAGCGATGGGGAAGCCATGCAGGAGCCAGCTTCTAATAGTCGCAGTGGCCCTGGACGTGGTAACTACAGAGGTGGCAGGCGTGGGCGCGGAATTGGAAGAGGAAGAGGTCGCGGGCATTTTGTAAGTGGGAATGAGAGAAGGTTGAGAGAAAGAATTGCTTGGTCGCGCGGTCAGCCACTTATGCAGCGTTATTTATCTGACGAGGAGCTGGCCCCGCAAGTGCGTGAGGAAATCGAGCGAGTTACAACTCAGCGTGAACAGCGAGAGAGAGCAAGGCGTGTAACGAGAGTGGAGAATGTTGAGTTAGAAGAAGACGTGAATGATGCAGAAAGTGAGTATAATGAAAGCGAGGAGTTTGTTTGGACGTCGATGGATGGATGGTCTGGAGCAAAAGAAATATTTCACAATGAAGCTTCTGGGCCATCTCGATTATTTGAAAACGTCTACGATGCTTTTCGGTCGTACTGGGACGATTCACTGCTATCCCACATCGTAGACGAAACTAATCGGTATGCCCAAGGGATTCAGAGTGAAAGATTTAAAAGGGATTGGTATGAAACAAACATCGACGAACTCCTACTTCTGTTCGCATTCTGGATGATGCTGGGCATTATTAAAATGCCAAGCATAAAATCATGTTTTAGCAAAATTCCCATTTTGCGGACAGAAGTATTCCGGTCCATGTTTTCTGAAGACAGGTACTGGAATTTGAATCGGGCTTTCCATCTTGCCAACGGATCAAGAGATGAAAATGATCCTGAAAATGTTTTGTACCCTATGGGACCCGTCCTAGAAAAGTTAAATTCAAAGTTTCAACAAAATTATATTTTACATCAGGACATTTGCATCGACGAATCGTTGACACTTTGGAAAGGGCCAGGAGGATTCAGGCAATATATTAAGACCAAATCTGCCCGGTTTGGGATTAAAACATATCAGTTATGTGAATCGGAAACCGGGTATCTATGGTCATTTTTTGTATATATAGGCCGCCAAACGAGCACCTCCACTCTTCCATCAAGCGTTTCCACAGTTTTAAAACTTTTGCAGCCTCTTCTGAACTTGGGTCACGTGTTGTACATGGATAATTGGTTCAACTCCCCGATGCTAGCGAGGTACCTCAAACGCAGGCGCACAGATTGTGTTGGAACACTCCGCTCAACTCGAAAACATGTGCCTGCTGTTATCCAGAGGGCCCCTCTTGCTGAAGGTGAGTTTATAGCTAGACACTCTGGAGATGTCATGCTTGTGGCACTCCAAGATCGCAAGCGCCTAACGTGCATATCAACTTTCCATGACGTGTTCCAAGTACGGAAAGAGGGTAGACCTGGGCAACATTCCCAATTCAAGTTAACTTTAGTCGATGATTACAACCACGGGATGGGTGGGGTTGATCGTTTGGATCAGATGCTTGAACCCTACTTGGTTGAAAGGAAGCAATGTGCCAATTGGACACAGAAACTTTTCAAACGCCTTTTAAATATTTCAATTCAGAACGCCAGAATTTTGCTGGAGAAGTCAATAAATACAAAAGTCAGTGCTGTTGTTTTTCGTTTGGAACTGGTCCAATCAATCATGAATCGTCACCGCAATAATGTTCCGTTACGAAATCCTCAAAATCTTCCTCGACAACCTCGTGTATCCCACAACCAATTTCCAGCAGCACGCCTAACAGAGCGACACTTTATACGGCGCATTCCGATCACCGACGAAATGCGCGCTACAGTTCGGCACCGTACTAATCTTGGACGACGACAATGCGTGTGGTGCACGGCTAATGGCCGTAAACAAAGCAGAACATCCTACGAATGTCCTGAATGTAAAGTGCCGCTCTGTTTAGACCTTTGTTTTGAACAATTTCATACCATCCCGTAAATTTTTTTTTTCATTTTTCTTTGTCCATTTGACACGATGTTATTGGTGTGACGAGAGGTAAGAGTGAGTGAGATTTAGGTATTGGAAGGTTTTGCCAGCGACATCTCAGAAGCATAATAATATTATATCTATTATTTTATCGTTTTTAGTTAAATATTAAAGCAAATAATTATGTAAGTCATTAATTGAATTTTGGTGTGGCACACGTAATATTTTTTTGTTCATGTTTTTGGATTTGACCTTTTATTGTGTTTTTAAGAATCATTCCCGGCATGTCGATTCCCTATTACGACGATTCCCGCTTACGGCGCGTGGTTTAACGTCGAGTCTCGACACGCCGCGCCGGTTTTTGCGGACTTGACTCTTTAAGCCCGTCACACACGTAGCTATAATATATATTAATATAAATATAGCGAGGCATATTACGATATATTTTCAATACAAATATTGAAGTGACCGCACACGGAGCTGTAATATATATTATAGCAAGGCATACTAATTTATGTTATAGCAAGGCATATTAATATATATTATAGCTACGTGTGTGACGGGCTTTACGTCGAGTTCCTTTAACGTCGATTCTCGTCACGAAACTCCCTTACTACGCTACCAGATCTTATGTACTGCTCAGAATTAAAGTATACGATTTTGGGGATTGTTCCCACTACGCCGCTTCTCACTACGTCGCTCCGCGCCTATGGATATTTAATTGTAACTTTGTATATTATATAGTTTTGGTATTTCTATCCACTCATGATAAGTCTGAATTACACTTTTTATTTTATAGTTACGAGTGCCGAGTACTTTGCATTGGTTATTGTAAGCAACTTTTGTGTCTGGTGTGGTTTCTGTTGTTTTTAACACGCTTTTATTAGCTTCACCTGTATGTTTGTATGTTTGTATGTTTGTTTGTATGTAACCGACTCCTTTGAGCGCGTTTTTGACCCACTTTAAACGGTCAGATTTCTTTCAAACTTTGTAGATATATCGAGGACCGATGACAATACACTAAACAAATCGTGTTTTTTAGTTTTTTTAACTATTAATTTGTTTAACACGCTTTTTCTATAAAGTTTCTTTAACTTTTAATACCGTTTAACTTACAAATGGTAATTTCGTCATTCGTGTCAGAGAACAGAGTGGCGCAGTGGAAGCGTGCTGGGCTCATAACCCAGAGGTCCCTGGATCGAAACCACGCGCTAGAAATCTTTTTGCTCAATATTTTTTTGTTACGCATCAATTTTATTTTATGAGGTCTGAGGATCGAAACCACGCGGCTACAAATCTTTTTGCTCAATATTTTTTGTTACGCATCAATTTTATTTTTAATTTGCTTGAGCAGACGGCCAAAATCGGATAACACCAACACATTTGTACATATTAATAATGGTTAATAGTTAGCAAATCGAACTAAAAAGCGAAAAATAAATAATAGTTAAAAAAAAACTAAAAAAACACGCTTTTTATAAAAAACCGAACTAAAAAAATAGAAAATAAAATTTTATAAATTTAAATTAAGAATAGGGTTGAAAATTTCAATAAATATAAATTAATAATAGTGTAAATAAATAAATATATGTATTTTATTTTTAAAAAAGCGTGGGGTGCTTTCTAAGATATTATCAAAATGCTAATCACTCTACTCATGTCTGTCAATACAAAATGTATCTACAAAATATATAATATCTATTGACCCATGCACCCCACGCTTTTTAAAAATAAAATACATATATTTATTTATTTACACTATTATTAATTTATATTTATTGAAATTTTCAACCCTATTCTTAATTTAAATTTATAAAATTTTATTTTCTATTTTTTTAGTTCGGTTTTTTATAAAAAGCGTGTTTTTTTAGTTTTTTTTTAACTATTATTTATTTTCCCTTCGGCTGCGTACGAAACCAGAGGCTCGTAACCAGTTACGGCAAAAGAAGAAATCTTCGTTGTACGATACTGGTTACCGGGAAATACGTTTTTTTGCTTTACACGATACAGTTGTTTCCAAAAAGGAAACTTATACTGAATTACGAGATGGTACTTTCTGTTCTTCATACGTAACCTTCAAAAGAAGTTTTCGATATGATATTAAAATTTTTGTAACGTAGTATTTTCACCTAAAAACTAATTCCATTATATCGATATTTTGCTATCGCACCTTTATACACAAAATAATAACAATTTTAGCGACATTTTTATGTGGTACAATTTTTTATTACATTGCGAAATTTAACGATAGAAAAAAAAAATCATAGTTTACTGTGATATGGTTATGATTTACATCTATTTTTTTGTAAGAAATTGACCCTAAATAAATAAAATAAGAATAATAATTTTATTTATTGGATGAAATTACATTGTCTTATCATAAAAATAAGATATGAGCATCAACCATATACATATTGTCATTTACATATAATAATATAAAATGTATATTCAGATGAATATAATTTTTAATTTTAATTAAAATATATTATGCTGTCTAAGGGCATTATTCATTTAAAAAATGTGAAAATATTATTTAGGTAGGTATAGAACATTTGTCGTTGTTATAATTATTGTCTAAAACAATTTAAATTATAAATATTGTCTTATCGAGCAGGAGAGACCTAACTTTATTATTAAATTCTGTCCTCTGAAGAACAATTGTTCTTCAGAGATTCTGTCTCATTCACTATCACTTGTACACTTATCAGGAAGTCAATTTGTCAAATTCAAAATTTCCACTGTCACTTGAGTTTGACAGCTATGTCATTAACAGTTTGTCAAATTCAATTTGCGCGCTGTCAGTTGATTTTGACAGCTCAAGCAAGAAGCATTTCAAGACTGAGGGTACTTTGTAAAATAATTATTAAGTATCTGTCAAATCAATTTGTAGGTAGAAAATGTTTACTTTTCTTTGTTGTTTTTTGTGAATTTCACGCACAAATTCTGGTTTTCTAATATGTGCACTAGATGATACTTTGTATAGATTGACACTAAAACACTCTTTGTCTTCTTATTTGTCGTAAATCTAATTAAACGAAATATATTTGTAACAGAGACACTTGTATCACGTCAACGTATGTGACAGCTAAAAATGAAATACGACGAATAGGTATAAATATACATATTGACCTATAATCTCCTTGTTTTATTTTATCCAAATATCCTTCCCATCATGAGTACATGGCAAATAGGACAACGAATACGAAATTGATAGCAATTCCGGAAAATACCTAGAATATCATGTACTGTTGTTCATTTTTGCAAAATGATGCATTTTATCACAAAATAAATATCCTACATATCCTTTTGATATAATTAATTATTTGTAAATTTTCAATTTTTAATCCACTTAGTTCTAGTTTTTGAGCCTGATAGGGGACAACTGACATATCAAAAGCGGCATCAGAATCGTCCTCTGAAGAACTGTCAATTAAATCCAATAACCATGTACCTACTTCTTGAATTCATAATTATCTAATTAGTAATCAAAACACCCTGTTTTATAAAACGCGTGCAAACGCTTCGCCGACCATCAATGAAATGAAGGCAAAATATATATTATAAGCATCGTCTCCGTGTGTGGGGGGGTTCCCAACCAGTCACACCAAAACGAGTCACAGTGTGACTCGTTGGTAGCTTGCTATATATATTATAGCAAGGCATATTACTATATATTATAGCTACGTGTGTGACGGGCTTTAACCATAGACAACATTCCAAGTTTTTAAATCTAAAATCTCGTTGTAAAGTGTCATCTACACCTTTATGGGACTAACTTAACCTTTTACACTGGTAAAACCGGTAAATTGCATGTCGGATTGTCGGATATTAATCGGTTGTTGATTTGTACTTAAGTGTTGGCAGCATCGATTGATCAACTGTCAATGAATGCCAAATTGCCAAAATGGCCTGCCCTGTTTCTGTTTACTTTCGAAAAACAATAATAAACCGGACTAATTAAACGTGAAAACAGTGACACTTTAGTGAATTGTTAACTATGTTGAATAACAGTGGGTCATACGGGCCCAATGAAGGCCCTCCCAACATAGTTACTTCAATAAACCGAACACAATCCAACGCTAGTAATATGAACCATAACTTTAATGATTTTGGTAAATTCGTACATCAAGCGGCTTCTTCAGCTAGTGGATACTATGAAGCACACAATTTCCATAATTTTGGACAGTCTACTTTGAATATCCCGCCCATAATGCACCAATTTCAGGCATACCAAAGTACAGGACACGGATCACCTTATTTGTCCCAAAACAGTCAATTTTCTTACGAAAATGCCATGCAAAACTATTTTCCAGCTGTAAGTACAACAGCACAAGCCGAACATCACAATAACATGTTGGATTTCAGCCAGAGTTTATATACGAAACCCCTATCTACAGAACAAATCATAAACCAGAAAGAACCCTATATAACCAAGGGCTATCCCTTAAATATTCCTCAAGTAACGCCAAGAATATTCCAAAGAAGCCCTAACATTACTAGGAGTACTTCAAACCCTCAGAAAGATACTGAAAATAATTCAACACTGTCCATAAACAAACGAGAATTATCTACAACAGGAATATCACAAGACATCTCTACTAATAAAGAAACCAACTCAAATAGCCATAAAAATTTAACTCCAAACAGTGAAATACTTCTAGAAAACACGTCAGAAGACCCACTAAGAAATATACATCAAAATGACATTGAAACCCCTAAAAATCTAAGTCAAAAACCAGCAGAAAACATATCAGAAACATCACAAACAATCCAACGAACAACTTACAACATAGTAAAAAACAACAACTCGCCTCGAGGCTCAATTTTGGACAAATGCATGAGCGAAAGCAAACGTAAAAGCCTTGAGAAAACCGTCCGGTTAATCGAAAGCATATTAATCAATTCGAATAACTCTAAACCGGAAGTAATAGAAAACACTGTCGACCCCTTAGCTTTTTCACCAATACCTGGCACAATTCAAACAAATAATGAAAATGGTAATCAAAATTACACAGAAAGTGATGATGAAGCTCTAATAAAAAAGCTACCGTCCAAACGCAAAACAAAACCTACCAGAAAATCATCATCCAGAAAAATTAGCACACAGTCTTCAAAAGGATCTGCAACAGAAATCACAAACCAATTGATAAAAGTAGAAATTGAAGACGTAAAGATTGAACCGCTGAGTTGGGCAGATATTGACTACGGGAGTCCATTTCATAGAGACAGTAACGGGATATTACGAAGCAATGCAGGCCACGCCAAAATTATTGATATGCAAAATAGCATAGAAGAAGCTTTAGCAACTATTAAGAGTGGTAAGCAGTTATTAAAACATACTGTTAAAACAATATGCTATCTATACACATATAATTCTAACATAATTATATAAATTGTCTGAGATGTTAAGGGGCCATCCATTACGTCACATATAGAGACATTAATTATGTCAATAGTGTGACAATGGGTGGTATTGGGTGATTATTGAGTGGTCTTAAGTTTTGTTATGTCACATTTCAATATCTAATATCTAGCTAGGAAAAAAAACGAGATTTTTAATTTAAAAATTTTAGATGTAAAATTGTGAGGTCACAGGACGAGAAGGGTGGAACGAAGAGGAAACTCACAAACAACCAATTGTGACAAGGACTACCCAAAAAATATTATATGTGACGTAATTTATTGATGGCCCCTAAGTATTTATTGACATTGCAGTATGCAAGCGGCAAGACACGGATTCTCATAAATGTGTTCAAAGGTGTCTTCTCTTATTTATTTGTGTTACAATGCACTATGGAGATTGGCGATACTTCAAAAAAGTCCAAAGTCTTTAGTTGAACAGTTATTTATTTTAGTGTTCCTTATCTTTGTGTGTTACGTATGTGCTTGTTTTATCATTAAATATTACAAAACTCGTAAATTTAATCAGGTTCAAGCACAATAGGACTCTTCGAATGTCCTCACTGCTTTCTGCTGGTACAGCATCCGAAGAGGTTCCTAATTCACACCAAGTGGCATTACTTTGGGCTCCTAAATGAAAAGAGAGCTGAGATGGTGAAGGAGAGAGAAGAAAAATCGAAGGAGAAGCGAGAAGCTAGGAGTGTACAAAGGTAACTAACTGTTAAATTTAATGTATTTAGCGAGTTATCTTGGTATTTGGCAGTTTCTAGTTTTTTCAGGGGGAAAGTAGATCCAAGTTTGAAGGCTTTATTTGACAGATCTAAACTAACTAAAAATATATCTGCAACCTATTAGACAAGGACGTCAATAGTTTAGAAAATTTAGATCTGTCAAGTAAAGCCTTAAAACTTGGGCCCAGTATTCTGTTTAATTTACTTTTTTTATTAACAAAATGACTCAACTCATAAGGGGTCGTCCATTAATCACGTGATGTTTCTAGAAACTTTATTATCCTCAAACCCCAACATGGTGACGTTATAAATTATCCCCCCTCCCCCGGCCAGTATCAAGGGTATTTTTTAATAATATAATCATATTAACAAACAAACCATGTCTTACAAAATTCGCGCTAATGATATTATTGGTTTCAGATTAAGCGCGCATCTAGCGACGAGCGACGAGGACCCGCAGTTTCCCTGCAAGGATTGTGATAACATCTTCACAACTAAAACCAGTCTCAAGAACCATAGACGCAAGTAAATACGAGTAGATTAATTTACTTTAACCTTATACTATAAAATATTTAGATCTTTTTAGATTGAAGTTGAAGGAAAATAAATAAATAAAAGTTGAAAGATTAAAGACTAACCATATATTTAGGTTAACGGAGCAATGATAGTTAGGTACCGGATTACATATATGCAGTTAGCAGTTACATATTTACATTATGCAATTGCATATTTTGTCTAAAATTTCGTAATTATGCATATTTTACACATGTTTCATGCATATTTCAAACTTATACATGTTGCATATAATCTGTTCCTATTAATAGTACGAGTCTTCTAAGATTTTTGGGAAATGCAGTTTTTGAGATGTGCACGTTTTAGGGAATGTTTGTGTCGGACTGCGTGCTGTTTCATTTAACTTGCCGTGTAAGAAATTTTTAGAAACTGATCTGAAGTCGATCAAAACACTGATAGATGACAAAATTTTGCTCTATCCCAAAAAACTTATTTAGGCGACCATTCGTACTCTATTTAAGGCGTTTTGATGTTAAGTCTTCCAACATCTTAGTCGTTCTGCCCTCGTAGTATTTTTACTTTGTAGGTAGTCCGATCAAAAAGTCCTAGATAGTCCTGTTTTTGAAGTCTGTTAAAAACCGATTGTAGTGAAACGCAAACTAGTTGGATGAACACTGTCTTTATTAGTTACTAAATAGTGAGGGTAGACAAAGTTCTGCGCGGCACAGCACGGCGCTCGTCACCCTGAGATATAAGCTGTTGAATCTCCTATTTGCCCTAAAATTTCACTGGAAACACTGCCCTTCCAACCGGAACTTGCTTGGCGGTGGAATATCCCTGGACCCTCTTAGTGTACTACCGATGTGTGATGTAAGGCTTGTCCATGGTAGGATGCACCCGCCCCCGCCCCCGCAGTCCGTGTGCCGCATCTGCCTGGCGCCGGCGCGCGGCCCCCGCGAGCTGCGCGCGCACCTCTCGTCGCACGAGGCGGCCGGCCTGCACCACTGCCCGCGCTGCCCCAAGCGGTTCAAGTATCGCCACTCGCTGGCGAAACATGTCGACACACACCGGGTGAGTGAACTGATTACCATGAATACATTTTGTGTATATACTCTTCTTTTTACTCTTTTACATACGGTTTATGTACAGTTTTTTACAGCGTACAGTTTATGCGCGGCGATTCAAAGTAAGTTTAGATCTCCGACACCAAAAAACGCCCTTACTGTCGACCGGTTGATGTTATTTTTTCGATCAGCAATTAAGCTATCATGTATTGCATTCAGAACTGTTTATATCGCATTAATTTAAAACTGTTTGTATTACATTCAGAACGGCTTGTTTTGCATTTAAAACTGTATTGCATTCCGAACTCAGTGTTGCATTCAGAACTGTTTAAAGTACAAATTTGCATTCCGAACAGTTTGTATAACACTTTGAACTATATTGCATTCAAAACCGTATTTGTAGCTGTTTGTTTTAATTAGAAACTGATTGACACGTTTGTCCCCAGGAGAAGACCCACGCCTGTCCCTCCTGCGACAAGTTGTTCGGCTCGCTCGCCCTGGTGCGGCTCCACCTGAAGGTGCACGAGCGCGCGGCGCGCGGCGCGGGCCACCGCTGCGCGTACTGCGGGAAGGGGTTCTATGAGGCGTACAACTTGCAGGTGAGTGGTGTGCTGTGTGACGTGAGTTTGACGTCTGTAATGCGAGTGTGACGTGTATAGCTTGAGTTTGACGTGTACAAGTTGAGTGTGACGTGATTAACTCGGTGGGAAGTGTGCAAGTTGAGTATGACGTGTGCAAGTTAAGTGTGACGTGTGCAAGTTTAGTATGACGTGTGCAAGTTAAGTGTGACGTGTGCAAGTTTAGTATGACGTGTGCAAGTTAAGTGTGACGTGTGCAAGTTAAGGGTGACGTGTGCAAGTTAAGTGTGATGTGTGCAAGTTTAGTATGACGTGTGGCAGTTAAGTGTGACGTGTGCAAGTTAAGTGTGATGTGTGCAAGTTTAGTATGACGTGTGGCAGTTAAGTGTGACGTGTGCAAGTTAAGTGTGATGTGTGCAAGTTTAGTATGACGTGTGGCAGTTAAGTGTGACGTGTGCAAGTTAAGTGTGACGTGTGCAAGTTAAGTGTGACGTGTGCAAGTTAAGTGTGACGTGTACTAGTTAAGTGTGACGTATATAGCTTGAGTGTGACGTGTGCAAGTTAAGTGTGTCTTGTAAAACTTGAGCGTGACGTGTATAACTGGCGTGTGAAGCATATAACTTGCGTGTAACGTGTGTTACGTGTACAACCTTCTTAGCCTCATATTTTCTATTGCAGGTTCACGAGAGAACCCACAGGAACGACAAGCCATTCAAATGCGACATCTGCGAGTCGCGTTTCGTCACTAATTCTAGTCTCAGAAGGCACGCCAAAGTGGTGAGTTTACTCGTATTATTTATACAGCGTTATAAGAAAGGGTATGTTTATTCTAACCCGAAACGGGTTCATAGTACTTATCATTATGAAGAACTTTTACTATGGAACCAACCCTGAAATCTCAAAAAAACAGCGGTCCAAGCATTTTTTCATCAAATGTCATTGAAATTTTTTTATGGATTGGACTAACCCTGAAATTGCAAAAAATAGTCGTTCCATGCACTTTGTCGAGTGTCATTGACATTTTTTGTCCTATTTTAAAAATTGTTCATAATAATCTCGACATTATTGTTCGAGCTGTTTCTTTTGCATAACCTTTCCTGTTTTTTAATTAACCTATGCTGTCCCACTGCTGGGCAAAGGTCTCCCCTTTATGCTTTTTTTTTTCTTCATACCGTTTCCTTACCGTTACTTTTTTAGTCTCTGACACCAGGGCTAGCCACTCTGCGTGTTAGTTGTCCTTGTCTTTGTGTTCCATGGCATCCCCGACGCAGGGTATCCTAGTGGGGAGCTATGAGTGTGAAACGTTATTTATTTATTACTAGCTGCACCCGGCGGTTTCACCCGCTGTTTTTCTATTATTATTTCTTATTTTTCTTTTAAACCTTCCCTGTATTAGAACAAACAGAACAAAAAAACCAACAAAACAGACCAAAAAGATCGGACCAATTTCTGAACACACCTATAAATATTTGACAACCAAGTGACACTATTTTTCATTTCTAAAAAGACAAAAGAGATCGGACATCCCGAGTTTACCGTACCGATAGGACGAACTTAAAATGTTTCACAGGTATATGGAAAATTAAATTGTCGATTTTAGTATTTTTCTTTACTTATTATTCATGTGTCTCACCGTTCAAACCTTCCCTGAACTTTTACAAATCAAGATCAAAATAAGCGAAATCGGTCCAGCAGTTCTCGAGTTATAGATAAGATTTATTTATTGTGCTTGTGTTGCCAGTCTCACAGCGGCGCTAAACCGTACCCGTGCCCAGTCTGCCAGAAGTGCTTCTCGAGCGCCTCCATCCGCGACCGCCACGAGCTGCGCGCCCACTCCGACCAGCAGCAGTTTCCGCATCAGTGCCAGCTTTGCCCTCGACGGTGAGATACCATACAATCCATACATCCATACAAACCATACAATCCACACCACCTATACAAACCATACAATTCACACCACCCATACAAACCATACAATCCACACCACCCATACAAACCATACAATCCTTACCACCCATACAAACCATACAATCCACACCACCCATACAAACCATACAATCCACACCACCCATACAAACCATACAATCCTTACCACCCATACAAACCATACAATCCACACCACCTATACAAACCATACAATCCTTACCACCCATACAAACAATACAATCCACACCACCCATACAAACCATACAATCCACACCACCCATACAAACCATACAATACACACCACCCATACAAACCATACATCCACACCACCCATACAAACCATACATCCACACCACCCATACAAACCATACAATCCACACCACCCATACAAACCATACAATCCACACCACCCATACCATTTTTACAAGCTTTTATTTAACTTGCCGTGTTAGTAAGTCAGTGTGTCAAATCTTGCAACTGAATTTTGAACCACTCCCTGATATCCGATTGACCTGAATTTTGGTATACCTGTGTAACTCCGATGCTAATGCCATAAAATCTCGTTTTGTAATTTTTTATCAACCTACTCCTCGTACTTACTACTTTTTTTAATACAATATGAAAGTGAAGATAAAAAACCGGCCAAGTGTGAGTGAGACTCGCGCACGGAGGGTTCCGTACCATTATCTATAAAAATGCCAAAAAAACCACATTTGTTGTTTGGGAGCCCCCCTTCATATTTATTTTATTCTGTTTTTTAGTATTTGTTTTAGTATTTGTGTTAGTTATAGCGGCAACAGAAATACATCATCTGTGAAAATTTCAACTGTCTAACTATCACGGTTCATGAGATACAGCCCGGTGACAGACAGATGGACGGACATCGGTGTCTTAGTAATAGGGTCTCGTTTTACCCATTGCGTACGGAAGCCTAAACACGAGCTAATATTCCAAAATGATTTATAATTTTATCAATTGCTGGCCAAAACTAAAATTATTCGAAACTACTCTTTTTAACCGACTTCAAAAAAGGAGGAGGTTATCAATTCGACTGTATGTTTTTTTTCTTATTTTTTTTTTTTTATGTTTGTTACCTCATAACTTTTGACTGGGTGAATCGATTTTGATGATTCTTTTTTTATTAGGAAGCTGACGCTTCCCATTTGGTCCCATTTCAATTTAGTCCAGTTCTGATAATGGTATCCATGAGAAAACCATATAAGTCTTAAATTTGCATTAAGTACGTGCGCGACAAATAGATGAATAACTCAATAGTCGGTCTCTTGAAGTCGGTTTTTGTTTTTTGTTTTGTAAAATAATGTTCTTGTATCCAAAGCATTTTATAATTTATTTCGTTTTTCTTTCAGGTACATGAAACCCAAAGATCTCAGGAACC
This sequence comes from Alcis repandata, assembly GCA_949125135.1. Lineage (NCBI taxonomy): Eukaryota > Metazoa > Arthropoda > Insecta > Lepidoptera > Geometridae > Alcis > Alcis repandata. The sequence goes on from OX421251.1 coordinate 1,956,411, forward strand.
ACACATACAAAATGCACCCAAAAGAAAAGAAAAAGGACCTAATCAGTGACACGGAACATAATTCATCTTAAAATATACATAATTATATATTACTAGTTAATACAGGGTTATTCATAAAGAGTATATGCTAAGCCGAAGAGGACTCATAGTACTCATCATTATGAACAACTTTTACTATGGGGCCAACCCAGAATAGGCGTGACGAAAGATTTTAAAATCCTCTTCCATAATGTGAGTACACATTTACTATTTACAAAAAAGCCTTTATTTCGGTAATAAACTTAAGTTTAACGAAGTTTGAAGCCATTTTTCACATATTTTTTCAACAGTGCCCGAAAACAGCTTGCTTGTGTCATGGCGTCGATTTGACGTCACGGCATTGTGTCATGTCATTGTGTCTATGCGTGATGAGCGGCGGATGACCTGAGTTCACTTTGGCGTGACGTCATACGCTGTGATTGTTGTTTTTGGCAAGATGGCCGATTGCTGTATTTTAATGTTTTAATTTATTGAAAATCTTAGTAATCTGTTTTTTAAAAATAAAACTAAACATGTGTTTTAATTTTTTTTAATCTGGCTAGTCCCCTGAAAGCATTGAATCGGCGATTTTTTGATACTGTCGTCATGCCTATTCGCGAAAAAAATCAGCTGTTCCATAGAAAAATGTCAATGACACTCGACAAAATGTATGGAACAGCTGATTTATTTTTCACGAATTTTGGGTTGGTCCCATAGTAGAAGTTGTTCATAATTATGAGTACTATGAGCCCTTTTCGGCTTAGCATACCCTTTATGAATAACTCCGTATAACATCTTAGATGTCATGTGGTAGTAAGATACTAGGAAAGTATAGTTGCTTGTTAGAGGTTGATTACGTAACGAGTACAGTGGCGAGACAGTAAATGGGTACACTCGGCCGAACAAAATCATAGTTCTAGTGACTGTCTCGCCTCGTCAAACTGTTTATACAAACCGAGTACTCGGCCGAGGGCACTGTCTCGCCACTGTACCGTGTAATCAACCCATTATTTATGAGACCTGTCAAGTGTCACGTAAGCATTAAGGCAGGGTTTGGTTTTCTTTTTCTGAGAAGGGCTGAATTATTATGAGAATAAATAAATAAATAAACGTTTCACACTCACAGCTCCCCACTAGGATAGCCTGTGTCGGGGATGCCATGGAACACAAAGACAAGGACAACTAACACCCAGACCCAGAGCAGATATTTAAATTCACCATTCAAATATCTGCCCGGCTGGGAATCGAACCCGGGACCTCTTGCTTATAAGGCGAATATATTACCGCTGAGCCAAACAAGTCGTCAATACGTACAACCCGGTCACAATATCTGTGCACCTCGCTGGAATGCGTGAGCCTTATATAGTCGCACTGTCGCACCGGGGAGTGCGCGGAGAGGTGTCAGGGGAAGCGGGAGCCTCTCCCGCTTCCCCTGTCACCTGTCACCTTTCAGCGTCACCTGTCAGTGCGACTATATAAGGCTATACGCATTCCAGCGAGGTGCACAGATATTGTGACCGGGTTATAAGCATAAGTTGTAATAAAAGCCAAGCAGTAATGTGCAAATATTACTGTACCGGTTGGAAGGGCATTGTTTCCAGTGAAATTACAGGGCAAATAGGAGATTAAACAACTTATATCTCAGGGTGACGAGCGCAGTGCTGAGCCACGCAGGGGCTTGAATTTTAAAAGTTCAAAATTCTGGGTGACGCAGACCTGTTATGGGCAAACGTGACGCTTAACATCAGGCGAGCGATTTGCTCGTCTACGACTTAGAAATAAATGTCAGCAAAATTAATAAATAGGTAATTAATAACTTAAAGATAACATACATCTGCATTAAAAAAGGATATTTAACATCATCCCCTGAGGGGGTGAATTGGGGATGCGTATAGGACCGCATATGAAGTCACGGGCATAGAATGTTCTGTATAAAAACTAGAATATCTTTGTGTACTTTAACTGGGGTAAAAGGTTTACTGCTAGGGGTAAAAAGGGGGCATAGTAATTTTTTAACACTTTAACTGCTGAAAACACACCTTGTTTTCTTTGACCAAAAGCGGATGCGGCTACACACGCCCGGCGCGTAAAGCCCACTTTCAATACAACTGCGGTGAAACAAACGCATGTTAAGTGTTAACCAGTTAAAGTGTTAATTCTGCTTACGTTATACTTTACGGTCATATTGTGTATTTGATAGATTTTTTTTTTATTACTTTTAACATTTTCGAAACCTTTTACTGTCTTTAGTTAATTTCAAACACGCAACACCCCGCGGTTTTACCCGTTATTTAATCATACCAATACAAGGCTACAAGGAAAGGGACCAACCCTGAAATCGCGAAAAAATAATGAGCTGTTCCATACATTGTCGACAGTCATTGACATTTTTCTATGGAGCTTTTTTTGCGATGTCAGGGTTGGACCCATAGCAAAAGTTGTTCATAATGTTGAGTACTATGAGCCCTTTTCGGCTTAGCATTAAAATTTTTTATAACTCTGTACTGTATTAACATATAAAGGCTACGTTTTAACTCGGAAAATGCGGGTGAAACCGCCGTGAGCAAATAGTAATGTATAATATAATGTAAAAAATTATGTAATGTATTTACTCATAATTAAAATGTACAAATATATAGTAAGTAGTATTATCCGGTCTAGACTTTGTGACGACTTTATAGCTAAAAGTGGTATCTTCCAGGCAAGCGTGTTAGTTAAATATTCCAAGCCAAGCCAGCCTCTCTAGCCAAGTTGCAATTATGTAATCGAAATGCTATTGAAAACTATGACAATCTATGGGAATGACATTTCTGTCATCTATCTATCTATATATATATAACTAGCTGTTCCCTGCCACGCTTTGCTGTGGATAAAAAAAAATAAAAAATAAAAAAAAAATAGCCTATGTCACTTTGGGATAATGTAGCATTCGAATGGTGAAAGAATTTTTGAAATCGGTCCAGTAGTTTTTGAGTTTATTCCACACAAACATCCAAAAATACAAATCTTTCCTCTTTATAATATTATTATAGAAAATGAAACCCGTTTTCCTTGGTCACGGCATCACGCGTGAATGGCTGGACCGATTTCACTGATTCTTTTTTTGTTGTATTTGTTATTATTAGGAGAAGGTTCTTACGGAAAAAAAATATTAAGAAAATCCCTCAGAAATATTGAAAAACCCTAAAAACAGCCCTTTTCTTTTTCCCATACAAACGTTTTCTAACTAAAACGAGCTTTATTGCTATTGTATAAAGTTCATATTGAATTGCAAGCACTCACTGTTGTATAAGCAATGTAGGTATGTTCATAACGTCCAAGAGTCAATTTGCACTTTATTACCTCTGTACAAAGTTCAAATTCAATCATATCTATCAAAACAGTGTGCGTTGGAGCACAGATAAAACAAAAAAAAGAAAACGAAATCGAAACTATTCGAACTATCATTCATTTGTTTTAAAATTCCGAAGGATTTGACTCCAAGCATAGATTTATTACCTAAAGATAGAGCCAAAGTGTAACCGCACATGCGACAGCTATATTCTTGAAATAATGCCAGGATAGGAATGCTTCCCCCATCTTAGAGGAAAAAGTTTCATAAAATATTTCTAATCTTTATACTTCACAAAATAAAACTGTGTTATACAGGGTTATAAGGAAAGGATATACAAGCCGCTAATTGCTCATAGTAGGAAAAAGTCTAATAGTAGGAAAATAATTACTAGTATACTAATCTATTCATAATTAAGAACATCTTTTATTAAATAGGCAATCTTGCGATTGCGAAAATAATGTACCTTATCTTAGTTTTGGGCCAGCAGGAAATATGAAATAGTCCAATAAATTAATTATTTAATTTATTGGGTACCATCCTGGGGAAACATAATTCACAACCTGGCAGCTACAAATCGTAGACGGCTCACGTAGTAACTATTATTCCTAATCTGTGGTTTGCCCACCTTGGCACGGTTACAGCGACGGGGACAAAACATGAAAGGTCTGTCTCTCTTTTTCAACCGTGTTTGGCACTTGCCATCTTGCTCTTTTTTACAAAGTAGCTATTAAGGTTCTGTCTGTTAGTCTGAGACTCCAAGTCATATCAAATTAAAAAAAAGTTGAAACAACAACAAACTGTCAATGTCAGTGTTTTTTTTTCATGGATGAGTTTGCTTTTGTCAACTTTACTGATACACGAAACAAATTCGTACCTTTAATTGTATTATATTAAAAGTATAAAATTGTAAATAGTGTTTTGTGCAGTGTTTATATTTAATTAGGCAGTACCATAGAGAAGTACTGTATGGCAGTACGAAGTCTGCCGGGTCAGCTAGTAGAATCTATAAATCTTCTTCTCTTAAAAAAAAAAATAGGTAAATAAAAAAAGTTTTTAGTTTTTTCTAATAGTTAAAAAAAATTAAAAAACACGCATTGTCATCGGTCTTTGACAGGAGTGCAAAGTTTGAATTAAATCTGATCGTTCAAAGTAAGGCAAAATCGAGTCCAAAAGGGTCGGTTACAAACATACAAACTAATAAAAGTGTTCGTTTGTCTGGCTAAAACTCGAGAGCGGCTGGACCGATTCGAGTTATTCTTTTTTTGTTTCGCTCTAATACAGAGGTTTGAAAGTAAAAAAGAAACAGCGGGTAAAACCGCCGGATACAGCTAGTATATTATAGAAATGCCATTCCCATACATTATCGAAGTTTTTTTATGATAGTGACGAGACGAGGGCTGTTAATAGAATCTTAAAAGGTCGGCAGCGTATCTGTGATGCCTCCAGTGTTACAGGTATCCATAGGCGACGGTGATCGCTTGCCATCGGGCGGCCCGTTTGCTTGTCTGCCACCTATGGCATAAAAAAAAAAAACGAGACCAGCAAATCGCTCGCCTGATGTTAAACGTCACGTTTGCCCTTATACAGATGTCAACCAGAATTTTGAACTCTTAGAATTCAAGCCCCTGCGCGGCACAGCACTGCGCTCGTCACCTGAGATATAAGTTGTTTAATCTCCCATTTGCCCTGAAATTTCACTGGAAACAATGTCCTTCCAACCGGAACACAATAATGTTTGCACATTACTGCTTGGCGGTGGAATAACTGGCAAAGGTGTGGTACTTCCCCAGACGGAACTTTTGAATTGCAACTTGGCTAGAGGGGCTGTATTTCTGTAATTACTAACAATATCAAAATATTTGTAGCTTTAGCTTTGCGTTTTTGATAAATTTTGCAGCAGTAAGCAAAAGCATGTTCAAAATTTAAGAGCGTATGTTGTTGATACACTTTGTAAAGAGTTAAAAACAATTGTGACGCTAAACTTTCGGTGAACTTTGATCTAAGTATTAAAATGTATTATTAAGGTAAATTATAGACTTTTGGAGTTTTTTATTTCAGTCAACTGCGACTTGTTAGAAAGAAAGAGAACATTGTTTTGAGTACAGATTACTCTATAGGATTATAAGGAAAGAGTATGCTAAGCCGAAAGGGCTGAACGAAAGATGAAATTTGGTATGGAAGCTTGTATCCTTTTTAGGGTTCTGAACTTCCTTATAGAACCCTAAGGGGCTGCCTCCACGGGCGAGAGAATCGCGGCGATATTATCGTCGTGCCACGTATTATCGCGGCGATGCGACGAGTGGCAACGAGCGCGCGAAACGTCATTACATCGCCGCAAGCCCGTCGCGACCAGCAGCGGGCCCGCCGCGCGCTCGTGGCGCTCTCGCAACGAGCATCCCAGCAGCGTGTATCCCAGCAGCGGAAGGATTAACATTTTGCTGCGGAAAACACACCTTATATTTTCCTTTGTGCGACGCGAATGGCGGCTACACGCCAGGCGCGTAAAACACAATGCATTTGACTATTAGCCGCACTTGGCAAGCGCATGTGATTATTAGCCGCAGTCAAAGTGTTAAAGGTTGAGAACGAATGAATAAAATACATATTTATACTCAAACAAACTTTATTCAATTGAAAATCTTCACTTGACAAAGGTACTTACCTACCTTAACCTAGTTTACAAAGAAAACCAAATGCTTACAGCAAACTAAATCGCTTGCACTAAGCAGTCAATTCTGTACCACCTAAACTAAACACAAATCTGCGTTCTTCATACTGGGTTACACGAAAAGATGCAGGAACTAAACTGAAGAGGTTTCACTCATAAAAACTGGTTTTACTATGGGACCTTGACATTGCTGAAAAAACTGATTTCTAAAAAAAAACTTTTACACAACAAAATGTGTGCAACAGTGACGTTTTATTTGAGATTGGTTGGTCCCATAGTAAAAATTGTCTATGGTGAAAACAAGTCCCTTTTGGCTTAGTACCCTTTCCGTATAACCGTGTGTAATAGCAAAAATTTTGGTAAATTCTTATGTAAATTAATACAGAATTGACTTAATTAAATCCTGAAATAAAAGTACCTAAATTTTGTTACATAGGTTAGGTTAGTTATTTTGTATATTTTGTAACCTACATACCGGTCGTTGCCCAGTGCAAATCTGTAAAGATGTTGAAGCCATTTTGTTTTTGAGCCAAGACAAAAACACAAAACGATCAGACTTAAATATAAAGCTCAAAATCCTGCTATCATATATCCATACGATTCGCACACAAGCACCTGTATAAACATTCATATCAATTCTTTTAGATTTGAAATTGAATGGAAAAAATATTAGTTGAAAATAAAGAAATGGGGCCCAAGTTTGCAGGATTTAGTCGATAGATCTATTTTTTCTAAAATCATGCTGTATACAGTCAAAACTGCAAAATTACGTGTATTTAATTTAGGAAAATCTAAATATACTTTGGTCATGTTTTAAATCGAATGAAATTGATACTATACATTTTAACTTCTTAATTTAGGTCAAATTTTGACTTGAAGTTACTCTCCTGTAAAAATGCAATTTGTATAGCCAAACCGTTTATGTTAGTCTTCGCCTGCGCGGTACAGACGCGCGGGGGGATGACGGCGCGGGGGACTGCGAGGCGCCGCACTACCGCGCACGCGAGGACTAACATAAACGGTTTGGCTGAACTTTCGATACTGTGCTTTAGGGCAGTCAAAAGTATTGATAACCTTGTCTAATAGGTTGCAATAACAAACTTCAACACTTGTTTAGATTCTTCACAACTCCGCCAATAGGCCCAAGTTTGTAGGCTTTTTAAGACAGATCTAATTTTTCTAAAACTATTGGCATCTTTGTCTAATGGCTTGCAATGTTAGAGACATATATTTTTAGTTAGTTTAGATCCGTCTTAAAATACCTTCAAACTTGGGCCCATAGTCACGTTAAATAGAACATCAAACACAGAATTTGTAGTTAATTGTTGGGGGACCGATAAGTATGTGTTGCGGGTTTTTCTCTTTTATTGTTCAGTCCATTCACCGACAATACAGTGAAACGGGTGAATAAAACTACAGGGGTGAATAGATACAAAACTAAAAATGATTTTCTACGGACAGTATCTAGCCAAACATTTCGAAAAAGAACAAAGTAAGGTGAAAGGGGGTGAATGTTTCGAAACTTTCGGTACCGGTAAAACGGGGTGAATAAAATCTCAGGGGTGAATAGATACAAAACTAAAAATGATTTTCTACAGACAATAGCCAAAAATTTTGAAAAAGAACAAAGAAAGGTGAAAGAGGGTGAATGTTTCGAAACTTTCGGTACTTTTTTCTTTCGAAATATTTGGCTTTAGTCTGTGGAAAATCATTTTTAGTTTTGTATCTATTCACCCCGTTTTACGGTATTCAATTAACTTAGATCTGTCAAATAAAGTTTTCAAACTTGGGCGTTTGTTTAAGATAAAGGTGTAATTACAATATTAATACATTCATTAGGTACTCTTAATGTTAATCTACTGTGATTAAAAAACACAGTCGAAATGATAACCATCTTCTGGCGAAATCAGTTCAAAAACTATACAAATAACTGCCAGCCCATTGTTATTAATTTAACAAATGACAGATCTGTTTTATCGCCAATCAACTTGCAATTTTAGATTAATATAAAGTTGCTAATAAGAACATGTGTGCAGTTGAATTTTGCATACCAAGGCATGTCGGCAATTTAATTTTGCATGCCAAGGCATGTGTGTTGTTCTGTTGCATACCAAGTCAAATCTGTAGTTCAATGTTGCATACCAGAGTATGTTCAGTTTACTATTGCATACCAGGGTATATGCAGCTAAATTTATTGCATACTACAATATAGTATGATATTGCATTCCAGAATGTTATGGCATAATTAACCGTTTCATACCAGGGTATGTGCAGTTTATTATTGCATACCAGGGTAATTGTGCAAAATGAACTGTGGGGCTAGCACAACTTTGACGTAAAAATACGTAGCGAGTTTTCGATAGAAAAGTGTACGCCATTTACGACTGTCAAGTGTGCTCCTGACGGGTACAATTACTGTACATGTATTACACTACACACTGTACATGTTTACACATACTTTGCACATACTTTACACATAATTTGTATTTGCATACCAGAGTATGCGTGCGTCACTTGTATGCATATCATGGTGAGCACATAAAAAATAGGTTTTCACAACTTTGTACTGAGTAATTATACAAAATAGAATAAAAAACCTTCTTTTAATGTTATTTAAGAATCATTGATTACTGCGATATACAGCTGCAAAGATTTTAGTGGTTCAAGGACAATCATAGTTCACTTGAAGATGACATTTAAATAAACTAAAACTCACCAATAAGCAATAAAGTTAAGTTTAGCATAAACAGAAAATATTTTGTACAAAATGTATCCAGACAATATTTTGAACAGAGACTATTTTTCGTGCCGTATTTAAAAAAAATATTTTATTCCAAAGGTTGGGGATATCGGACACCGTATTATGCGACTCGAGTGGCGCTGGGTAGGACACGTGGCTAGGCATGGAGTAGAGCCCTCACAGAGTGGCTTCCGATTGCGGACAAGCGATTAGTAGGAAAACTGTATGCCCGATGGGTCAACGACAGCAGAGCCATCGGGGGTCATGAATGGATGAGATTGGCCCAAAACAGGGATAAATTGCAGATGGTGGAGGAGGTCCGTACCCAATGAGTCGAGACAGGCTGACGATAATGATGACTAATCAATTTTAAACAACCAAATCGAAACGTACCAGCATGTTAAATATCTTAGTAAAGAAAAATGATAACTAAACTTAATAGATAATCATGTTTCAAACTTAGAAAACTGGAAACGTGTCTGAAATTTAGAAATCGCGAATCATCTGGAAGCTTTGTCTTATTGCTTATAAGTACAAATCACGTTCAAGACTTATTGGTAGTGAAACTTGAAGGAAAACTTATGTTAGGCACTTTGTATGTGGTGATAGGTGACATAAATATTTAAGACTTACAAAAATATTAAAAAAAACTGATTTTATGAATCATCTGCAATTTTTTTGTCATGTAATTTAAATTTAGGGAAACACTTAAAGTAATTTTTTAAAGGCTAAAGTGCCACCCACAGGCTTCTGATAGACCTATAGTGGAACAACGTAATGTGTATGAGATAGCTTGTTAGAGAAATTTCCTATGAAAACTAACATGTTTTTGCCGTGAGAAATTAACAAACCAAAAATCTACTACCAAAAAACATTTCTGGTGAATTGGAAAAGTTGCCTCACATAATTGTGATTCTTGGAAGACCTATCTATAAGTCTTGAATAAGGAACATATTTAACTTCAAGTTTCACTGTTTTTAAGTTACGAACATGTTTCATAACAAGTTATAAGTGATAAACATGTTCATGGCTTATATGTAGCAAAATTTGTCTGAAAACTTATGTAAGGCAACTTTCGAGAGAAAACTCTTTGAAAACATGTTTTAGAAACCAAATTTTCCTGCAAACATGTCAAGTAGGTACCGGGAAACTTAAAACCTATGGCGCACACATTTAATAATTACATAAGAAACGAAGAGCGTCAAACTTACGAATAGTGAAATCTATGCATAAGTGTAACTAACTCTCTGTGTGTCCAGCCGCTTGCCGTAGAAGCACATATATCTTCTCCTTTATCCAATCTTTGTTGTATGGTGCATATGTGTTTGTAGACTTTTGGTACACTAGGCAACTCAGGTCTGCAAGCTGGAAAGATAAAACAAACAGCAGATTAGTGTTTGCCACTGGATCAGTTGTGTCAGCGGCCCAGAGCCTCGCTCCATTGTTTGGGTGTTTTTTGGTTGCTTTTTATTATTCACACCGGGTTTTAGACAAAAAAGATCATAAAACTTAAAACTAGTGCAACAAGTGGCGGCAATCGCTAGGAGCAATCTTTTCCAGGCTTCTTCTTAGTGTGTTCCACGGCATCCCCTGCACAAGGAATCCTAGTAGCGAGCTATGAGTGTAAAGAACTGGGTTTGTTTGGGTGATTGCTGGCAAGAGGAAATCACACAATGCACCCTTTGTGCGACGCCGGTGCGGGACCTATCGCCCCCATATCGAATAAGAATTGAATGTGGTAAGACGGTCATGGTTCTGCAGAAAGTTCCAACTCATATCACTTATAAAAAGGAGTCTTATAAAACTTACGTAAACTTCATAACCGGGGCAATTTAGACATCCGAGCTTACATTAATTCACACCCAGCTGAAAATTGGTAGGATTGTTCAGAACACCATCATAAATGAAACCTAAAAAGTCCTCATCGATCCGATACGTGCAAAAATTTTTACTCCAGGTAGAAGGTCACCAAAACGGGTATTTCGTGATTTTCTCAAAAACGGTACAAGCTACGAGGATACTGTTCAAGACAAGTATGTTCACTATAACATTTTCTACAGTATTGCTCTTAAACGCATGTTGATAGAACTTATGGTTTTCGAGATATGTCGATATTAATTTCAGACCAGACCAAAAAATTGACAATTTCTTTTAAGATGCCTCAGTCAGCAGTAGATCATATAACAAGTTTGTAAATGAGTTTTCCCGAAGTTTTAAACATTGTTGAATCCGAAAATCTCAAGAAACACTTTGAAAAATGACTCCTTGTATCTCAAATCGGATAAATGATGATGATGGTTGACGGAAAATTGAACCCCTCGTATCTCGGAAACGGAAAGAGATAGAGGGGTACACCTGACTTTTATAATTTAGATCAAGTATGGACCTTTCTAGGGAAATGATAAAAAAAGATAGCCGCCATACAAAAAAGTTTGACAGTCATACAAATAAACAAAAAAAGAGGAAATGCTCATAGCTGTGGAACCGCTGTAGATGGATGGAGTGTGCTCGAAGAAATATTATAGAGATTTATAACGACAATCGAGATTCAGCAACAAAAATCCATGATGTCGGATTTCATATTTCCGTCAAATTTCAATGGATCTTCTAAATTTTAAAGTGATCCTAGGCAGGTGTAATTTTGGATCTGGAGGCTCTTATAGTCCTTAAATCCATTCCTGAAATGATTTTTTTGGTTCGGCCATTTTTCAAAATGGCTGACATACAAAAGAAAAGGAGTGAAGTTACAATACTTCGCACCCAGCTGAAAATCAGTAGGATTGTTCAAAACATCATCACAAATGAAATCTAAAAAGTCCTCATTGATCCGATACGTGCAAAAAAAAACACTAAGGGTAAAAGGTCACAAAAACTGGTTTTTCACAATTTTCAGAAAAACAGTAAATTTTATCATACAATTTAGCCATACCAAATTTTAGATCAGATAATTATCTACAAAAAATGACAATTTTTTTTCCTAAGAGCCACCGTTTTTGAAATATAACGACTCAAAAAGTTGAAAGAGTTGTAATCGTCATAATAATTATGCACACGTTTCCACGTCACCTTAGAGGTAGTGTGCTTAACGCGTTTTTTTTTAACGTGATTTCCCTGTAGGCCTATTCCACGTTTCTGTTGTGAGTCTGTTTAATTTGAAACTAAGTATTAATCAATAAAAGATATTGGCATAGGTTGAATATAATAAAAGCAATATTCGTTAAAACGCGTTAAGCTCACTACCTCTAAGGTGACGTGGAAACGTGTGCATAATTATTATGACGATTACAACTCTTTCAACTTTTTGAGTCGTTATATTTCAAAAACGGTGGCTCTTAGGAAAAAAAATTGTCATTTTTTGTAGATAATTATCTGATCTAAAATTTGGTATGGCTAATTGTATGATAAAATTTACTGTTTTTCTGAAAATTGTGAAAAACCAGTTTTTGTGACCTTTTACCCTTAGTGTTTTTTTTTGCACGTATCGGATCAATGAGGACTTTTTAGATTTCATTTGTGATGATGTTTTGAACAATCCTACTGATTTTCAGCTGGGTGCGAAGTATTGTAACTTCACTCCTTTTCTTTTGTATGTCAGCCATTTTGAAAAATGGCCGAACCAAAAAAATCATTTCAGGAATGGATTTAAGGACTATAAGAGCCTCCAGATCCAAAATTACACCTGCCTAGGATCACTTTAAAATTTAGAAGATCCATTGAAATTTGACGGAAATATGAAATCCGACATCTTGGATTTTTGTTGCTGAATCTCGATTGTCGTTATAAATCTCTATAATATTTCTTCGAGCACACTCCATCCATCTACAGCGGTTCCACAGCTATGAGCATTTCCTTTTTTTTTGTTTATTTGTATGACTGTCAAACTTTTTTGTATGGCAGCTATCTTTTTTTATCATTTCCCTAGAAAGGTCCATACTTGATCTAAATTTTAAAAGTCAGGTGTACCCCTCTATCTCTTTCCGTTTCCGAGATACGAGGGGTTCAATTTTCCGTCAACCATCATCATCATTTATCCGATTTGAGATACAAGGAGTCATTTTTCAAAGTGTTTCTTGAGATTGTCGGATTCAACAATGTTTAAAACTTCGGGAAAACTCATTTACAAACTTGTTATATGATCTACTGCTGACTGAGGCATCTTAAAAGAAATTGTCAATTTTTTGGTCTGGTCTGAAATTAATATCGACATATCTCGAAAACCATAAGTTCTATCAACATGCGTTTAAGAGCAATACTGTAGAAAATGTTATAGTGAACATACTTGTCTTGAACAGTATCCTCGTAGCTTGTACCGTTTTTGAGAAAATCACGAAATACCCGTTTTGGTGACCTTCTACCTGGAGTAAAAATTTTTGCACGTATCGGATCTTTGAGGACTTTTTAGGTTTCATTTATGATGGTGTTCTGAACAATCCTACCAATTTTCAGCTGGGTGTGAATTAATGTAAGCTTACTCCTATTTTTTGGTCTAATTTGCCCCGATTATCACATATTTTGAAAGTTTTTAGGAAGCTTAAAGGTCGATTCACACATATCAGTGAAGCCACAGTTCCGACACAGTGCGAAATATTCTTTCATACATTCTCTATGAACGCATCGACTTGTCAGTGTCAGTGACGACACAGTGCTCTCAATGCGTTCATAGAGAATGAAAAAATGAAAGAATATTTCGCACTGTGCCGGTATTGTGTCGGAACTGTGGCTTCATTGATATGTGTGAATCAACCTTTAGGCTGTTTTTTTTAGAAAATAAAAGCTAGCTAGGTTTTTGAAGACAGAAGAAAAGTCAGGGAGATTGTGTGAGATTGTGGTGTCATCAAGTGAATTTCAAATATAGAGAATTTTGTTTGCAACTAAAAATATATTGATGTTTTTGATTGCTGCTTACATCGCTGGAGGAATGTTCAATGAAGGCTACAGTGAAAACAATGCAGTTACTAAAATTTGAAAATTGGACAGCAATGCAACAATTTCGCAAAGCAAGCCGACAAGGAGCGCGACACCCGACAAAACAGGCGCGATCCATTTTCAAGTAGAGAGGCCAGAACAGCCACGCAGACTCGAATATTAGGGTGAAAACCAGTTTTTTGAACTCTATGGGCCAGGCGCTGATTGGCATATTAAAGTACTCAAATTTTAGGGCGAAAACCAGTTTTTTGAAGTCTGAAGGGCAACTCTATGGACCAGGAATCGCTGATTAGCATTTTAACGGTAACGGTAAGTTCAAGAAAATTACGATTTTTTATAAACGAAAACTTTGACGCGCGATTTCTCGGTTTTTTGTTTTTACGATTTTTCCTAATTGGCGGGAAAGATAGCAAAAGAATTAAACGTCTTATCGAAACGAGACACAATGGATTATATTCAGGATTCAATTCTTTTCTAGTTAGACCTAAAAAACCTTACAAATGTTAAGATTAACCCACTTTTTAAACAATCTAAAATAATTTTTTTTTCTGAATTTGCAAAAAATTGTTGAATTTTTCACTTCTTGTCGAATTTTCTTTGTTTAACTAGAAGCTATACTATTGAGAAGTAAAATTTTTTTTGGGTTCTTGTTTCAGATGGAAATTGCGACCTGCATCTTTCCCGTCGCACGACAAATGCAAACTCGAGGTGCTTCGGCGAAATGCTTGTACCAGGCATAATATGACATGTATCTTAATGAAAAAACTTGAGAAGACTGTTCAAATACATTACAATAAAACCTGAAAGTTTCGTTCAAAAAAAGATACATAATTTTGGATTGCAATCCGTGTCATAAGCAATTGAACACAGCATCTTTATGCCTTTTTAATCTTTCTCCTTTTAAAAATAGCAGTTGGATCGCTGAAGTAAATCTCGCGAGTGCGTTACCAGTGAACAATATAATTATAGCCTATTGGCGTGGACCACTGCGGTACTTGCATGTTCGATACCTGCACGCGGAGTGAGACAGGCCTGATCATAAGAACCATTTTTTCCCCTTTTCCAAGGTGGCAGCCATCGGACAAGGGTTGCAACTCCACAATTTGGATTTAACTTTACACTAACCCTTCCTTGATATCTAATACACTAGTAGTTCTGCAACCAGTAGACCTTGCGAGAAGTTTATTGCAACAATCAGTATTTTATCTCGACAACCTCTTGATTGATTTTACTTATATTTAAAATTCTTGTTTAGAATTAGATCCCAAATACTTCTGCAAAATTTTACCATAATAGGCCGGTACATGGCTCTGGACCAAATTTCCCCCCTTTTTGAGAGAAACACCCCCTAATCAAAAAATCCGGACAAGGAAAATAATCTATAAAATCGTAGAACCTATTTATAACAAGTTTCATCGAGATTAGTTGAAAAATACGTCCTGTACTTAACTGTCCTGTCCTGTACAATGTAAACTTTCAGAAAATAAATATTTTTGTATTTGTTGTATTTGTATGATGAAAGGAAACTTTGCCATTTGTTGCAGATGCTTCGCTAGCTCGTTCAATTAAATTGCATACAACCCCAAATGTAACGTTTTAATGTACTATGTACCTTCTGAAAAGGTAATGCTGTAGCTAAAAGTATTGAGTATTTACGGCCTGAATCATATTTTGGGCAAAATAAACTCTTACCTGATCGACAAAATCAAACAACTGCGAAATGTCGTAGGTGATTGTTGGTGTATTAGGGTTTCGCCGCTTTAAATGTTCTTCATAGATCTTGCAGACGCCCTCCATGCAGTCATTTACGCTTTCATAGTCCGAATACGTCCTCGTCTCGGGCCTGTTACCAGGTTGAACCAGCAAAATAGTATGAGACTGGAAAAATCATAACCTTATTGTTAACCGCCATTTTTTAACACAAAATTACGAGTTTCTACAAAAAATGCACCGTTACACTTACCATTTTGTAGAATAGTGTTTATTTGCGACTCCTTTAATCGAAAATGCTTCAACTTATTGTTGTTTTTCGCGAAAATTTATGATGTTTCCGCTTCCCGTGTGATGACGGTTGTGACGGAGTGACGGCAAACAGCTTTTGTTCGTTCAGAAACTCTAGCTTCTTATTTTTTTCAGTATGTATTGCCATGCCATGCATTCACTTTGAGATTCTACCCATGATTCTATTTAATATGTCTCATCATGATATATTAATTTAGGTAATATATAGATAGTACTTATGTAGTTGTCTTAAAATATTTCAAGCTTCTCACCTCATTGAGTTGTTGTAGTATTATTTAATATACATTACCCTCATAGTCACTTTGTTGAATAAATTAGACATCCTTTAAAAAAATCTAGTTGCAATTTTTAGGTAAATAATTAGCATTATTGTCATTGAAACTAAAGAATAGTATCCCAATGCATGTATATTATAAAATATTAATATTAAATATAATATATTTGAAATAAACATTGAAACTTTCGAAACCAAAAGTGGATCTGCGGCATCTGGCAATGCATGGTATGCTATACAGTGCCACAAGTTTATGATGGCGGTGGCGATTTGAGAAACTAAATCGGCCACCTTGAAAATTCACTTTGACACTTCCGAGTTCATAATAAACATCGTTGCGAATATTTTTGCTAGGTACTAATAAATTTGCTACTGTGCTATCATCATGCCTAAAGTGATAACACTTTAGGCATGATGATACACTGACATTGAACACAGTGGCGCACAGCCGCGCCAAGTTATACTTGCCGGACTGTACATGGTCATTATTGGTCAATAACAAACAGTCCACCAAATGGCCCGATGTTTTTTTTGGAAGTGGGTATTTGGTATTTGTACGGGTAAAAAAAATTCAATTTTTTTTCTAAATTAAGAATGAATTGGATGACTATCAAGCTAATAATAGGAATCTTAAAAATAGGAATCCAAGTATGCAGCGCGACGCGAATAAAACGAATAAAATAATATAAAAATTCAATTTGAAATTTAGAAGACAAGGTTCATTTTCTACGGAAGCAAACGATCAATAGGTTAGGTTATGTTAGAACATGTTACAACGCACGAGCCGAGCGAGCGTGCCGCGGCAGCGGCCGGCGAAGTGCTAGAAAGCCAATCGCTTTTTAAAGTTATGTTATTGGTGCGTTTCTAAAGTCGTACCGACGCGACGCTAGGTACTATTTTTCAAAGTTTGCAAAAATTTTGAAGAAAATTGATGTTATTTCCAAAAAATTGTACTAATCGTGTCCGGTTAGGTATTTTTTTTTTTAAATATGATAACCGTATTAATAATCATAAATTGTTCGGTACAGTACCCGTATTAATAGACTCAGCCAATAAATATAATTTATTCGTCCAGTACCCGTACAAATAGTCACTTCGAATTGTTCGTACAGTACCCGTATTAATAGATTCAGCTTATTAATAAATTGTTTGTCCAGTACCCGTACAAGTAGATTCAGCCTTTTTTTTTTGTTTTTTTTTGTATCAAATTGTCCTGCTACCAGTGCTAAAACAAAAAAAAAATCGATATCACTTTGTGATTGTCAATGTCAAAGTCAAAGGCTTGAATGAAGTTGCACTTTTCGACACTTTTGTCTTTTCGTTTCATTCGTGTTTTCGGAATTTCAGATTAATTTTGTGCTAAATCGAATAAAAACCTTAGATATCCACAACAATGGCTGATAAACAAAAAGTAGACCTTGGTCTTCTGGAAGAAGACGACGAATTCGAAGAATTTCCCGCAGAAAGTAAGTCTTAGCGGTAGAAGATGTTCCTAAAAAATTACAAATTGAAAGTAATTTTTGCTACTATGTTGTTTTTGTTTATTTTCTCGTCAGATTGGGGTACCGAAGACGCTGACGACGAAGACGTGTCTGTGTGGGAGGACAACTGGGAAGACGATGTGGTGCAGGACGATTTCAATCAGCAGTTGAGGTTAGTTTGTTTGGCAACACCATTGATAATTCAGGCTTCAGGATCGAAAACAGTTAAGAAAGCTACTTTGGTACGACTTTAGAAACGCACCAATCGATTTAAGGGGGGGGAGGAGTGGGAGGGGGAGGGGGAGGAGGGGTAGACCCCTCCCTTAAAGGGTGGAGTTGCGGAAACCCCCCCTTCCGGAGATATGAGTGTTTTTGTGTACCAAAATAACCTAACTTTTTTCGCTTCCGTAGAAATTAACCTAACGCCTTTGTCCTAAAAAGCGATTGGCTTTCTAGCACTTCGCCGGCCGCTGCCGCGGCACGCTCGCTACGCTCGCTCGGCTCGTGCGTTGTTTTTCATGTTCTAACATAACCTAACCTATTGGTCGTTTGCTTCCGTAGAAAATGAACCTAACGATCATAATAACAACAACAACAACTACATAGCGTCGATTACGTTCCTTTTTTACAAGTTCGTTAAGTCATAATATAAAAGTAATAATTTTTTTTTTGTTAATGTAGATTAAAAAAATGTTTTTTGAAAAAGAAAACATTCGTAACAGTAAATAATATAATATAACACATAAATAAAAAATAAATAGTCGTATTTAATTTTTTTGTGAAGTGAGACAAGTTTTTCAACGTTCGTAGAACGTATAACGGAACGCCCAGTTTTGAAACATAACCTATATTGTGTGAAAATGTAAGGTGAATTTCTCGATTTTCAAAAATTAATATCTCGAAAAGTATATGTTTCCGCAAGTTAGCAGTTTACAGGAAGCCTTCTTATAATAAGACCTATCTATGAAAGAAGTCTGAAACCTGAAATCGATTGGTGCGTTTCTAAAGTTGAGCCGCTACTTTTGCTCACAATTTTTCGCATTTGTGACGTGAACAATGTACATATGCAAACGATTTTGTAATTTTAGCTGCTATTTGTGGCACCGATTCCAAAACGATTTCAAGGTGTTTAAACGTCTGCTTACAAGCCGCAGTCGAATCCATGCATGTCCTATTACCAATACAAAGGTTACACATGCATGCACTATGCTGAAAGGCAGCAGCAGCACCCAACCTTATGAAACAGAGTGATTTGGTTTATTCTAGTTGCCCTAACTCCATCGTATTATTGCTTACTATCAGGCTAGATGGCGGTCAAACGCAAGCCGGTCTTTGATTAACACTTTTACTGGAAAACACATACCTTGTGTTTTCCTTTGTGCGATGTGAGTGCGGCTACACACGCCAGGCGTGTGAAACACAACGCATTTGAATATTAGCCACACTTAAGGCAAGTGCATGTGATTATTAGCCACAGTTAAAGTGTTAAATGAAAAGCCAAAAAAATATTCTCATAGGATCGATCCGATAGCAGCCAAAGTGTTAATGATATATCATTAACACTTTGGCTGTTAATGTTAAAGTGTTAATGATATATCATTAACACTTTGGCTGCTGCGAGTAATCACATGCGCTAGCCCCAGGCGCGGCTAGTAGTCAAACGCCTTGTTTCTTACACGCCTGGCGTGTGCAGCCGTACTCGCGTCGCGCTAAAGAAAACTAGGCATGTGTTTCCCGCAGCCAAAGTGTTAAAACAGTTTACTGTTCCAAAAGTTTTATTACATGTCAATGGCATTCTTGAATGAAACGCCTGATTAATTTTAGAAATCTCAAAGTTTACTATGTAACTACCATTGTAAAACGATAGACCGGTTTAGCTCAGTGGTAGCATGTCTGCCCTATTAAGCAAGAGGTCCTGGGTTCGATTCCCGGCTGGGTAGGTGCTTGAATGATGATTTTAAGTTGCTCTAGGCTTGGGTGTTAATTGCCTTCGTTTTAGTCTTAGAGTGTATCATGGCGTCTCCAACACAGGGAGACCTAGTGTGGAACTATGAATGTAAGTTATCCTTATAACAAGAACATTATTTTTACAAAACAAAAAACAAAAACCGACTTCAAAAGACCGACTATTGAGTTATTCATCTATTTGTCGCGCACGTACTTGATGCAAATTTAAGACTTATATGGTTTTCTCATGGATACCATTATCAGAACTGGACTAAATTGAAATGGGACCAAATTGGAAGCGTCAGCTTTCTAATAAAAAAAGAATTATCAAAATCGATTCACCCAGTCAAAAGTTATGAGGTAACAAACTAAAAAAAAAAAAAAAAACATACAGACGCTTTGATAACCTCCTCCTTTTTTGAAGTCGGTTAAAAATGTTATTCATATGTGACGTGACGTCCTCTCAGTCCCCCGCGCCGTCATACCCCTGCGCCTCTGTACCGCTCAGGCGAAGATACTAAGATAAACGGTTGGGCTATACAAGTTGGAGAGGGTATCTAAGGGGAGATCATTGTTTTCATCATTATGAATAACATTTTTTGACGTGATAACGTCTTATAATTTGATGGAGCCGGGTGCAAGTACGAAAAAACATGACGCATGTGCCGTTGCCGTTACCTCGCTCTGAGGCGTTCCATTTAAGGCTTGAAGTGCAATTGTGATTTCCTATATTCTATTATATTTTTCCTATTTCTCAATTACTTTTGTACCTTACCATAAAATAAAATATTTAATCAAATTAAATTTAATTTAAATTAACTTAAATTAAAATTTTCTTTTGAAAAATGAAACCATTCTATCAGTATTTTCTTATGACGTTGTCACGTTAAACTATCGTCAGTAAACCGACTTTACAGACAACCGATTTTTTAGTAGTTGACACAAACAAGGTACTAATACTCGTAGTTTGTGTCAAACTGAGACCGCGAAAAAAACTCAGCTGTTCCACACATTTTGTCCAGTGTCATTGACATTTTTCTATGGAACAGCTGATTTTATTTTCGCGAATTTCGGGTTGGTCCCATAGTAAAAGTTGTTCATAATGATGAGTACTATGAGCCCTTTTCGGCTTAGCATACCCTTTATGAATAACCCTGTATAAGTACTTGACATACTCAAATTATCAGTTAACTAATTATAAGGAAAGGGTATGCTAAGACGAAAAGGGCTCGTAATACTCGTCATTATGAACAACAAAATTGAAGACCTCGTCTGTGGATGAAATTCCATAAAAACTATTATAATTTTGTTTAATTCGTTTATTCGTTGCTTATTCTTATAGAGAACATTGTGAAGAGAGGTGTCAAAAGTTAGTGTTGCCGTGCCTTGGATTCTATAAAACCCAGCAAATCAGAATGTTTCCATTGCATTATTTTGTTTCTAACAGTCTGTGATAAAGTATCTTTACGTAAATTGTATTTAGACTGTAATAATAATACTTGACTGATTATACCTGCTATTGTAGTTATTTTATACAATGATATTTTGACATTGCAATTATGCATTTTTAATTTTTTTTTTTTGACATTCTAATAATATTATTTTCTTTGACATTTAATTTATTGTGTATTAATTTATTCGTAAAAATTGTATTTGACATTCATAAGTGTCTTGACTGATTATACCTACTATTGTAGTTATTTTATAGTCATGCGGGGCTATTACGTCTGCGGGGTTATTACGACTTTTGTCGATAACTTATTACCATAATGTTTTATCAATAACGACAACTATGGGCCACTTCTATTTTCTTTTTCCGCTTTCCGCCCATAGATGTCGTTATTGATAAAACATTATGGTATAAAAGTTATAGACAAAAGTCGTAAGAACCCCGCAGACGTAATAGCCCCCGCATGACATTATACATTGATATTTTGACATTGCAATAATTTATATAATTTTTTTGACATTCTAATAATATTGTTTTCTTTGACATTTAATTTATTCGTAAAAATTGTATTTGACATTCATAAGTGTACATTGATGTACTTACCCATATTTGAATAAATTATTTTGAATTTTGAACTTTTACTTCAAGACCAAATCTAAAATCGAAAGTATTTGCTGTTCCACACACTTTGTCGACTGTCATTGCAATTTCTTTTTTCCTGGGGTTTCCCCGTAAGTCATTTAATTGAAAAAGGGAATCTCATAGTAATTGATGTACTTGTACATGCAATGATAAACCACAGGAAGCAGTGTTTATTGACTAGTTATTTAATTGTGCATTACTTTGTAATACAATACAAACAATTGTTCTTCTGGTTTAGTAGTATTATTAGCGATTTGTAAAGAATTATGAGTGAAAGGAAAAGAGATAATCCCAGCGGAGCTATTTTTAACCGACTTCAAAAAGGAGGAGGTTATCAATTCGTCTGTATGTTTTTTTTTAATTTTTTAAAAATTTTTTTTTGTTTGTTACCTCTTAACTTTTGACTGGGTGAATCGATTTTGATAATTCTTTTTTTATTAGAAAGCTGACGCTTCCCATTTGTTCCCATTTCAATTTAGTCCAGTTCTGATAATGGTATCCATGAGAAAACCATATAAGTCTTAAATTTGCATTAAGTACGTGCGCGACAAATAGATGAATAACTCAATAGTCGGTCTTTTGAAGTCGGTTTTTGTTTTTTGTTTTGTAAAAATAATGTTCTTGTATTTTATTAATTTTATGCAAACATTTTTTTTCTTTTGTGAGAAGTCTTACCATTCATAAGGGCCCCCAAACAAATTTAAATACGGGGCCCCGCCAAGGCACGCTACGCCACTGTTCATAATGTACCTATTCATAATGTACCTACTATTATTATGAGTGTTAATTATTAATTATGAGTGAAAGGAAAAGAGATTATCCCAGCGGAGCTATTTTATTTTATTAATTTTATGCAAACATTTTTTTTCTTTTGTGAGAAGTCTTACCATTCATAAGGGCCCCCAAACAAATTTAAATACGGGGCCCCGCCAAGGCACGCTAAGCCACTGTTCATAATGTACCTACTAGTAAAGCATACACAATCCTCATAACTCTGTATGCAAATTCAAATGCCAATTTTTACAATTAAACTTTTGGCCTTCGTTTTTTTACAATGAATGAAAACAAACCAATTAACTTTGGTACTTAAACAACTTTTCTTTTTCAGGCAACAGTTGGAGAAGCTGAAGGATCAAAATAAAGCTTAGAATAAGTGTAGAATTAATTTACTTTTAATTATTTTCAATATAATTTCATGAAAACATCTTAAAATGCTTTTTGAATTTTTAAACATTAGATCACAAATCAATACCTTATCATATAGGTTTTTATGTATATACTAGCTGACCCGGCGAACTCTGTTCCGCCTTAAAGGCAATAAATAAGCAGATTTTCGAATTTATTAAGATAATTTTTTTATTAGAAAAAAAAAATGTCATTCTCATTGGAGTTTCACAAGAAGCAGCTCAATCTAACAGCAGGAACTGGTTCTAAATTTAATTTCAATATTTGACCTATACCAAACAAGGCAATCTAAATAAAAGCTTGTAAAATAATTGGATATGATAGACAGATGGATGGACACTGGACTCTGAAAATAAGGATTCCTTTTTATCATTCTTTTTTTTTTATTTAATTTTTTCCTTTTTTTTATTCCTTTTACCTCAAAAACATCGACTATACTTAAAATCTAGCTTGCCAACAATAAGTTAATTTTATAATTATTTTAAAAACAATCTTTTATTGCATTGTCACCGGAGTTACACACATATGCCAAGTTTCAGCTCAATCGGACATCGGGAAGTGGCTCAAAATTGACTTGCGAGATTCCACCCTAACAAAGTTACATAGATACATATATAGTAACTTACTTTGAAAGTAAAATAAAAGCTTTTAATAAAAAGAAAACCAGCTTTTTAATTCAGCATTTAATCAGTATTATTTTCAACAATGAACCGCTGCAAATGTCCATACATTTCTAAAAACAGGTCCCAAAATGCCATTCTCTCATTGTACAGGCCGGTGGACACGTGCAGCTGTGAGTCTAGCTGGAGGTAGTGCAACGGTGAAGTAGTAGGTGTAATGGGCTCCCATGTGACTGGCACCAGGGATGTTGGCTGAGGAGTTGGGTTCCTGAAAAACAACACATTCTAATGAATTCTAATTTTATGGATGTGATGGGCTTTGAGAAACATGGTGATTTGAAATGTTTTTTTTTTTGGTTCCATACCAAAATAGTAAGAAGAACCTGAGTTGAGTCTGGTATCTGTCTATCTGCTTGGAATGGGCCACCAGGATCCCCTGACCTGATCCCCCAGGGGATCCCAGTGAACTCATCGGTTCACCAGAATCCCCTTGTTGCCTCTTTGTTTAGTAACGGAGTGATGAGAAGCAAATCGTTCGCTTGATGGTAACACGCGCTGATACATGGAGGAAAAGGGTATAACGGGTACCTACCTACATCTAGTGGCAATAAGTGTGCCCTTACAGACCACCTTCCCCGCTTATTGTAGTGTGAATATGTACCAAAATACGTCAAATTTCATCATTCCCACAGCTTTATCCCATTAATGGAAATTAAGCCTCTCTTGATAATTACGAGATGTATCAGGAGCCATGCGGCAGCAGTGTAGATAACTCTACTGTTTTAGCAGTAGATCTACAGTTCTTTGGAAGCTGTCTGTTTTAGATATTCTTTACAGTACAAATAGTACAATCTACAGTTTTGTTGCCGTTGCCGTTTTTTTTTTTTGCGATTTTTTATCAACACAAGGCATTTTAGACGAAACTGTGGATCTTTGATTGGTTTTCAGTTTTTGACAGTTTTTTTAGAGCTAGACTACAGTTTTTCCTCTTAGACAGGGTTGGCAACACTGTGCGGCAGTCATGCCTAGGTTCGACCGAGTGATCAACGGTTCCACCTTCCCTGCCTCGGCCACTATCACTTTTCTCTACCAATCATTACTACGCTACAAGCAACATGTCTATAACTCACCCATATTTCACAAAATTGGTCCACATTTCCGTCATTCGATCTAACAGCAACTGATCCTCTAAATTGGGTTCTCCGAAGAACACCATGTCAAACAAGTATCCAATCTCATCCGCATGGACTGCTCCTTCAATGGTGGTGTTTAGGGAGCTCTTCATAAAGTTTCTTTCCCCATCATAAGTAAACAGGTAAAGGTAGACATTCCCCACCTCACTCTTCAAATACCTTTGAATGCTTCTGATAGAATGATGCACAAACGAGTGATCGGACCTTAAGTCTATAGCTTCCTTGAATTTGCTGTCATCAATTTGCTCGTCTCCAAAAAAGAACTGCCTTACTTCAGGTAGCCCAGCGAAGTCTTCGTGCTCGATCGCAAACGCGTCAACCAAGCTTTGCTCTACTATATTCGTCAGGTCGGCGTTGGGCATCAAAAACAGACCTAAAGCTTCATTATCGGTAAAGCCTACTATGATGTTCATATCTTTTGCTTGTACCACTTCTTTGGTCACCCAATTGTCTGTCATAAACGCTTCCACACCTTCAAAAGTTCTTTCAATGCAAGGTCTGGGCTCTAATCCAAGCTGACCGCTTGCAGCAATTATTTGTGAAGGGGTGATTTGAGCTAGGTGATCTAGCGCTTCGTCAATATCATTTGTTGGATGCCCGAAATGTTCAGCGAGTCTGAAAGGATCATTCCTCACGTCGGGAGAGCCGTAGCTCGGGAGAAAGGCTACTCCACTCTGCAGGATAGCTTGCTGGAAATACTTCGGGCCTTCATCGGACGCTATCATCAGATCTGTTGACATAGCCCCTGCGCTGTTGCCAGCAACAGTCATTCTGTTTGGATCTCCGCCAAAACTTTCAACATTATCGTGTGCCCACTTCAAAGCTAGTAGCTGATCTTTCAGCCCCTGATTGCCTGGTACCCTCGGGCTATCTGTGCACATGAATCCATAAGCTCCAAGCCTGTAATTCAACGTTACGAGTATTACATCATGTCTGACTAGATATTTCGCTCCAAAGAGCGTCCGTCCGAACGAACCGACTTCAAAAGCCCCTCCATGAATAAAGATTAGTACAGGTAGTAGAGTCGTTCGAGATCTGGGAGCAAAAACGTTTAGATGAAGACAGTCCAGAGATCCGAATGCGTCTTGAGGGCACTGTGCGGAATCGTCGGTGGCGTTGAAAATACCTTCAAATTCTGTGGCTGGCGATGACGGCTGGAAAAAACAAATGTAGATTGTAGATTAAGATTAATTAATTAAGAATGATTATGATTTCATAGCGTTTATGAACTGTGATGAAAAACGTCGATGATGACGATGAAAAGTAAGTGTAATATATGAATAACCTATGTCCTTTAATCTTATTCTGTACCCCTGACAACATGTTTGCGAAAATTCATGATGATCGGTTGAATATTTTACTATGGAAACTAGCGTGGTTTTCACACATTTTTGTTATAACTAGTCGTAGTAGACGACTTAATTTTTACGCGAGTATTCCCGATGAATGAGCCCTTTTCGGCATAGCATACTCTTTATCTTATAACCTTAAGTGCCTTTTCACACGTACCGGTTGCCGGGTAGCCGGCGCCGGATACCCGGTGTCAAATAAGCTTTCACATGTCCCGGTTGATGCCGGCAGTATCGGCTAGAGAGCCGACAAGAGTACAGTCTCTTTCTATAGTTTCAAAGATAGACCGTGAACAAATAATTGCAATGTGGCTTTTATATCGAAGACGAAAATATCTGCGCCGGAAAGAAAAATCAAGAAATTATTGGGTTCATCCAATAATTTCAGCGCAAGTTCAGCGCAAGTTTTGTCCCATAAAACTGGCTTTGCTTCCACCAAAGTTATCAATAGTTCGATATCTATCTCCATTTTATAGTTTAGAAGAAGGTATGCAGTATAATTACGAGCGTCGTCGAGCGTGCGACAGGACTACGCACGCGCGTGCTCTCACCTGGGCGACTGACCGGCCGGCGCGTCTGAAAGCTAGTTGCGTGTTCCATACACCACTGTCAGTTCGGCCGCCGGCTAACCGATGCCCGGCGACCGGACGCACAGTGGTGGTTCCGGCGCGCACCCGGCAACCGCCTGCCGGATAAATTAAGCCGGTACATGTGAAAGCTATGTACCATGCCCATACACTTCACCACCGGGTAACCGGCGCCGGCTACCCGGCAACCGGTACGTGTGAATAGGCACTAAAGGTATAGTTACAGTGTTTAAATAAAACTTACCCCAAAAGGGTTGTTCAGATCCACAGCACCATACGGTATACCCAGATACATATAATAATCTCCATCTTCAGCCGCCAACCCCCTCACCAACCCCTGCGTCGTTTCAACTAAGGGTGCATCTTCACCGCACACAACACTTAGACAAAATAATAAAACTAAATGCCTTAAATAGGTCATTATTGATTGACGTTTGTAATCGAACTAGACATATCAAAATCTCGATATTATAATTACTGGAAAGATTGCTTGGTCATTTTTATCGGGCCAGTGATTCTCAAAAAAGTGACGCATACTCACACACATTTTGCTATCATCGTTATATTAATCAAACGACATGACTAGTCTCTCGTAGTACAGTGGCGGATTCGGGATTTTGGTTTGGGGTTTAAGGTCGTAGCCCACTTATACAACTCCGCTCCCACCCGACAAATAAAATGTCATTCAAATATGAGCTTCAGGTCGTGCCCGTTAGATAGGTAGGTATAGTTTATATTGGCAACATAAATTAGCAGACAGCGAGCTTACCGCCATCAGACTGCTCGCTAGTTGACGCTTCTCTGGCTACACGTTGTAAGCAAGCGAACTGCGCGGTGTTCGCACGCTGACTGCGCGGTGTCCGCACGCTGACTGCTAGCAGTCGCCGCGCGCGCCGGTGCCGGCCAATCGGTAGAAGAGATCGCGAACTGTGTCTACTTATCGCAAAAAGCGAGATTGATCGGTCCGTGTCCGTGGATAGCTGGGTGTCTGCTAGCTGTCGGGCCTGTCGGCGCGTGGACAGCTGGGCGACTGCTAGTTGGTCGGCGCGTGGACCGCGAGCAGTCGGCGGTGTTGGGTGGGAACGGTGTAGGAGCAGAGTCGTGTAAGTGGGCTACGACCTTAAGTCAATTATTAATATTTTGGATAGGTCCATCATTTTATAAGTATTTTTTATTAAAATAATTATTAAGTTAAAAAAAAATATTAAAATTAGATATTTTTTTTGTATACCTACGTGTATGCGCTTAGAATTATCATGTAAACGTATTGATTAATAGGAACAATTTATTACCCAGATGTTATTGAAGGGAGCTTGGGCCCCTTGTTCTCTCCCTTCTGGATCCGCAACTGTCTTCACCCAATAAGTATATTTATTTTCATTCATGCGAATGAGTTTTATTTTTTTAGCCAGTCAGACAGATGACAAAACATTAAATCGTAATTTTTTTGCGATTTTATCTTCAGTTCAGTATATGTAATTCATGGCACTAAGTGAGTATACCTATGTATTACGTATTGGACAAGGCGAGCATTAAAACCGTGCTTATCAGTCGCCAAGATTGACAGTGTCAATTAACTTGTGATACCGACCTAATAAGCAATATCATTTAACTTTAAGAAAACCGGACCGAACTTTTTATGGTTGATATACCAAAAACTCGTACGAAACGCTTTGATTCCACCTTTATTGTGCGAACCGCTAGGGCGTGGAACGCTTTGCCTGAGTGGGTGTTTCCTATAGATATAATCTAGGTGTCTTCAAGTCGCGAGTGAATCGGTTTCTTCTAGGCAAGCATGTTCCATCGTACCTGCACCGTATCGTTGCTTACCATCAGGCAAGATGGCGGACAAATGCAAGCCTATTACTGAATTTAAAAAAAAATACGTTATAAGCAATGTCGCGGAACGCCAGTATAGGCATATACATTATTATACATTTCACCTTTATTGTGGCAAATTACAATCTGTGCACAGTAATATACTTAAAGGCAGAAACATACCTACCATATTTTACATAAACTAACGATGTGGTCAAACTAGTCTATACTTATTAGTTATCTATGACACGTATTGTAGTGACGTCATCTTCAGGAAACTTCAACAGAAAAGGTAATTGGTTTTTTTGAATTATTATGCTGTGGTTGGCAATACTAGCAAGAAAAGCGGAAGCGTGCGCGCCGAGACAAGCGCCGGAGAGCACTTCGTTTTGGATTGAGTGAGTGACGGGTTGGTTCGAGAAATATTGGTCAGCCAATATTTTACAGTGTAGGTACATGCATATCAAACCAGACCAATGATATCATGTTTATTCCCGAGTCTAGAGTCAACGTGGTTGAAATTCAGAGTTTAGTTTATGAATCAGATCAGTAAAGCGAGGCTTGGGGTGGCTATTAGTGGGAGGTTGGAAGCCACGTGGAGGGAACAGCCCTTAATCTCATGACCAGTGGGAACAGCCCTCAGGGTGACGAATCAACATCGAGCTGTGCTGCGCTGTACTGCGCTGTGCTGTGCTGTGTTTCTTAAGCTACGTTTTTTTAAGAATCAACATCAAGCTGTGCTGCGCTTTGCTTAGCTCAGTATAAAGCCGAACGTCCACCGCCGGCTAAACTAAATGAAACTTACTTCTCTTTCGACAGCGATATCGTTCAGACTGACATTAATTTTGCGCGAAAATCAATAATGGTCGAATCGCTATAACTTCTCAAAAAGCAAATATTTCCGATTTGTGATCGCACTTTTTTATATACAATACATATAATCAGAATATATCAGGTAAAAGTCATGCTCAAATAAAAAGTTTTTTTTTGTCGATCTGTACCAAAATATGACATCATCTATCAAATTTTGATTACACATAACATTTTTAGATAGCGGAGTGGTAGAGCATTTTACATAGGTAATTTTATACTTAAAATTAAATAATTTTGGTCAGGATATCGAGAAGTCTTTTAAAAACTTGCAAGATTTGATTATACTTAGACAGACAGTAGTTTAGGGTAACTTTAAGGTAACTATAGTGTAGCTTTAACAGCCCCGGATCTTCAAATTTTTTTAGGCGGGGCAAAAACTGAAAAATGCCGCCCCCGCCCACTTATATTTATTTTTACCTTTATCATCTATATTAGGAGTCGGCCACCTTTTGGCAGACGCGGGCCGCATAGTGACAATTTAAAATAGTGGCGGGCCGCACTTGTTCAAAATAATCAAACAAAACCGTGTTTTTTTTTTCAATGAACCAAATAATTCGATTTTGGAGAGCTTTGTGAATCAAGCACAGTTGCTCTACCCATAACACAACTTGATTAAGTAAGTTCAAATCTCGTAGTAGTTTTTATCAACCGGCATTTGGATGTTATACGCAGCAAGTTTAAAAGCACAAATAAATAACAAAAATGCGGAGCGGAGCGAGCGCGAAAATTTTCGACATTGTTAATTAATTCAAAACATAGAATTTTTACGAATTAAACGTATAACGGAAATTAAGCATTATGAATACGCGAGCGCAGCGAGCGCGAAAATTTGAGATATTCTTGATCAATTTACGATAGATTTTTACGCGTCAGGCTATTTACAACGAAAATTACACAACACTCGCGTCTGATAATGAATGATGACAAACCAATTAACTTTGGTACTTAAAACAACTTTTCTTTTTCAGGCAACAGTTGGAGAAGCTGAAGGATCAAAATGAAGCTTAGAAGAAGTGTAGAATTAATTTACTTTTAATTATTTTCAGTATAATGTCATAAAAACATCTTGAAAGCTATACCAAACAAGGTAATCTAAATAAAAGCTTATAAAATAATTCAATATGATATACAGACGGACGGACACTGGACTCTGACAATAAGGATTCCTTTTTACCATTTCGGTACAGAATACGGAACCAAAAACATCAGCTATACATATAATAAGTTAATTTTAATTTTTTCTTTTAAAAAACAAGCTTTTTTCATTGTCATCGGAGTTACACAGGTAGACCAAATTTCAGCTCAATCGGACATCGGGAATAGGCTGTTCAAAATTGAGTTGCGAGAGTCCACTCAAACAAAGTTATATAGTTATTATAGATGCATAGTAACTTACTTTGCAAGAAATAAAAGCTATGTATTCATAAAAATAAAATCAGCTTTTCAATCCAGCATTTAATCAGTATTATTCTCAACAATCAACCGCTGCAAATGTCCATTCTCTTCTAAGAACAGGTCCCAAAATGCCATTCTCTCATGGTATAGGCCGGTGGACACGTGCAGCTGTGAGTCTAGCTGGAGGTAGCAGTATGAAGAAGTAGAGGTAATGGGCTCCCACGTGACTGGCACTAGGGATGTCGGCTGAGGGGTTGGGTTCCTGAAAAAGATTAAATAAAAATAATTAAAAACTAACATTGAAACGGTTTGATTTTGATTAAACATGTCTTAGAACCACTTCCATAAAAGTTGCTTTCAAATAAGAAAATTTCAAATAAAAATCGATTCACTCGTTTAAGAGCTACGATGCCACAGACAGACACATAGCGGTCAAACTTATGACACCCCTCCGTTACAACAGATTCTGATGATATGTATGTGACGTTGGTTTGGAAAAGTGTAGCGACCAGAATTGCGTTTTTTAGGGTTTGGGTTTGGCACCAAAATGGCAAAAGGAACCCTTTATGTTAAGAGCCCGGTGTCTACCTGTGTATTTAGTAAGGAGGTGACGCGACAAGCAGGTCTCTTGCCTAATTGTAACAGGCGCGGTGTCGCGATATGTCGGGCAAAGTTTCGCGAAGTCGCACGGTGTCGCCTCACGTCGCTACCGACTTAAGTCGCGCGATAAGGTAAAAGTACCCTTCAACGGACGTGCCCTACCACCGGAAACGTCCTATTTTAAGCTATAAGTCAAAAACTTAGGGTTGAAAGTAAGTTGCGATTTTTTTCTCCGATGGCTACATATCCTCCCCTTCCTTTACGTGACCTAGCCGACCATTTTGGGAATCAGTGGGACCGTGATAATCGATCGAGTCGGTCGATCGCAGTTTTGTATGGAACTCCTTACGAAAATCGTTAAGAAATCGCGTGTATTTCTTAAGGTTTTTATGGCGTTTAGTGTTTGAAAATAGGGTTTTACGGTATCGTTACTCAATTAGTTATTGTGTTCCGATTAAATAAGTGAATTTGGTTCAGTGGTATTTACATAAATTGAGTAAAATACAAATCCGGTGGTGGGTTCAAGCATATTTTGACTGGAAGGTTTCGCCGAACAGCGTCCGGAATCAGGAAAA
Organism: Alcis repandata; assembly: GCA_949125135.1. NCBI lineage: Eukaryota > Metazoa > Arthropoda > Insecta > Lepidoptera > Geometridae > Alcis > Alcis repandata. The sequence goes on from OX421251.1 coordinate 1,988,108, forward strand.
ACGTATGTTTTTTTAATTAATTTTGTACTGATTGATGAAGAATTATTTCAATAAATTTCTTTGCAATTTAAATAACTAGAAGTGTTAAGAACTTAGTGAGCAATTACCGAACATTAATATACAAGCCAATTTTTTTTAAACTGTGATTGAAATTTAACATTTTAACAAGTTTTTGGCATCAAAATAAGCTTTTTGGAAAGGCTATTTTGAAAATGCCTTATTAGTTATATTACATCAATAATATCAAAAGCCACATATATTCATGGATTTGTAATAGTTCTAATTACCAGTAACGATGTCAGATTTGTAGTTACATTGTAATGATTACAATTTATAGACTATTTTCAAAATCTGTTCGGGTGATACGTTCCACTAAATTTGACTGTTTAATTTACCGAACGGGTGACCGGTAAATGGTACCCATGGGCTCTATTACCGGATTTTTTATTATCTCAGCTATTTTATTAAGCGGTGTTTATTGAAATATAATCCTTACGGAATTGACTACTAGGTCGATATTCAAACGTATTCTCTAAAGTGATTTTTTGTAAAGCCCAGTGCTTCTAAAAGTTAAAACAAAAAATGTAATATAATGTGTATGTGTGTGTAATGTATGTGAGTGTGCTTGTGTGTGTATATGTGTATGTGCGTGTGTGTATGTATATGTATAATGTATCTACGTTATTTTAAGATTAGTGTGGAACCGTTTTTCTATTTATTTATCGGATATTATACAGGGTTATAGATAAAGGATATGCTAAGCCGAAAAGGGCTAATAGTACGTATCATTATGAACAACTTTTACTATAGGACGAATTTTAGGTTGGTCCCACAGTAAAAGTTGTTCATAATGATGAGTGCTATGAGTCTTTTTCGGCTTAGCATACCCTTTATGAATAACCCTGTATACATTAGAGCTTTTTGGTTATGGTTTCGGAAGGTGACGAAAGGATGTCAATACACAGTGTATTTTATGAATTCTGAGAACGTTGATATATCAATATGCACATTTTAAGGTTTTTTATACTCAATTGGTTGTCATTTTATTTTTTGTAGAGGAGGTATACTATATATAACCGATTAAAAATTAACATTTATAAGCATAAAAAGTGCTATAAAGACTGTTTAAAAATTATCAAACCATATCTTACCTACCTCAAAACAAGTGTGATAGGATTGATTAAATAAATGTTTTAGATTAATGTTTTTATAATACGGGATGACTGGTTAGACACCCTGTATAAATACTAATTTGAGTTAATGAAATACAAATACATGGATGACAAAAATAAATGATATTTCCGTTTAATGTAAACTTATCGTTTTATTTTAAAACTTTTTTAGTATTCCGTCAATATTAGTTGAAGTTAAAAAGCTAGTGAAGTTAGGTTGTTAATATAAAGTACTCTTCAGTAAGACCAACGAAAGTTTGAGCACCACTCAACAACGCAACTCCATACATTTTCTTTCCTAGTCCGGTAATACGGCAGGCCGATCCGGTAGTAGGTGCAAATCACGTTTCTTAGTCCGGTAAACGGTACAAATGAGACTAAACGGACCTAAAAACTTTAAAAATATTTTAAATATATTTCTAACGAGTAATTAATTTCCAAAAAAATTTAAATGAAGACTTGTTTATCTAAGTTACCGCTAAACTATTAATTATAATCGTGTAAAAATCCCAGACCTTATTTTAAATAGAAACGTACATGCAGGTCTTAAGCGTTCGGTGAACGGTACATTTACCTTATGGCCAGATATGTCTTGCGGAATCGCTCGATTTCGCTCGACATGTCTCCAACACGTCGCGGAACTTGTGTCTCCTAGTATATCCCTGGCTTTAGGTGTAGGTACGCGCAAGGGCGGATCCAGCTTTGGCGCCAGGGGGGGGTCACATAGTCGTGGTCAAGTCAAGAACTTATAATTTAATTTTGATAACAATAGATACAAGTAAAAAGTAGATATTTTATTAATGTACGTAATAAGTACTTAACCGGGGCAATTTAGACATCTGACCTTACATTAATTCCCACCCAGCTGAAAATTGGTAGGATTGTTCAGAACACCATCATAAATGAAACCTAAAAAGTCCTCATCGATCCGATACGTGCAAAAATTTTTACTCCGGGTAGAAGGTCACCAAAACGGGTATCTCGTGTTTTTCTCAAAAACGGTTCAAGCTACGGGGATACTGTTCAAGACAAGTATGTTCACTATAACATTTTCTACAGTATTGCTCTTAAACGCATGTTGATAGAACTTATGGTTTTCGAGATATGTCGATATTCATTTCAGACCAGACCAAAAAATTAACAATTTCTCTTAAGATGCCTCAGCCAGCAGTAGATCATATAACAAGTTTGTAAATGAGTTTTCCCGAAGTTTTCGACATTGTTAAATCCGACAATCTCAAGAAACACTTTGAAAAATGACTCCTTGTGACTCAAATCAGATAAATGATGATGATGTTGACGAAAAATTGAACCCCTCGTATCTCGGACACGGTAAGAGATAGAGGGGTACACCTGACTTTTAAAATGTAGATCAAGTATGGACCTTTCTTGGGAAATGATAAAAAAAGATGGCCGCCATACAAAAAAGTTTGACAGTCATACAAATAAACAAAAAAAAAGAAATGCTCATAGCTGTGGAACCGCCTGTAGATGGATGGAGTGTGCTCGAAGAAATATTATGGAGATTCATAACGACAATCGAGATTCAGCAACAAAAATCCAAGATGTCGGATTTCATATTTCCGTCAAATTTCAATGGATCTTTTATAGTGATCCTAGGAAGGTGTTATTTTGGATATGGAGGCTCTGAAGGTCCTTAAATCCATTCCTGATTTGATTCGGCCATTTTTTTAAATGGCTGCCATACACTTGAAATTTTCCAAATACCAATTAGTTTTAAATGCGCTTATTCAAATATAATGATGAGGTCAAGGTTGAAAAATTTGTTTTCGTAGATAGGTAATTAGTTTTTAACAGTTTCCATACAAATTGGTATTCAAATCAAAAATCAAATTCAAATTCCTAGTGTATGGCAGCCATTTTGAACAATGGCCGAACCAAAAAAATCATTTCAGAAATGGATTTAAGGACCTTAAGAGCCTCCAGATCCAAAATAACACCTAATGGAAATATGAAATCCGACATCTTAGATTTTTGTTGCTAAATCTCGATTGTCGTTATGAATCTCTATAATATTTCTTCGAGCACACTCCATCCATCTACAGCGGTTCCACAGCTATGAGCATTTCCTTTTTTTTGTTTATTTGTATGACTGTCAAACTTTTTTGTAAGTCGGCCATTTTTTTTATCATTTCCCTAGAAAGGTCCATACTTGATCACATTTTAAAAGCAAGGTGTACGCCTCTATCTCTTACCGTTTCCGAGATACGAGGGGTTCAATTTTTCGTCAACCATCATCATCATTTATCCGATTTGAGCCACAAGGAGTCATTTTTCAAAGTGTTTCTTGAGATTGTCGGATTCAGCAATGTCGAAAACTTCGGGAAAACTCATTTACAAACTTTTTATATGATCTACTGCTGACTGAGGCATCTTAAGAGAAATTGTTAATTTTTTGGTCTGGTCTGAAATGAATATCGACAAATCTCGAAAACCATAAGTTCTATCAACATGCGTTTTAGAGAAATACTGTAGAAAATGTTATAGTGAACATACTTGTCTTGAACAGTATCCTCGTAGCTTGAACCATTTCTGAGAAAATCGCGAAAAACCCGTTTTGGTGACCTTCTACCCGGAGTAAAAATTTTTGCACGTATCGGATCGATGAGGACTTTTTAGGTTTCATTTATGATGGTGTTCTGAACAATCCTACCAATTTTCAGCTGGGTGGGAATTAATGTAAGGTTACTCCTATTTTTTGGTCTAATTTGCCCCGATTAACTGTACTTAAAAATATTTATTGGAAAATTATTGGACAACTGGCCGTATTCAATAGCAGAACTTAGATTTGAAAGAAAATTGGATGTGTTGCTTTGAATATTTTTTAAAATATCGAAATCTAGGGCTGTTTTAATTTGTACTTCAAAAGTCGCCAGATATGTCGCTAAACAATTTTTGTCGTCAAAACTTCATTTTAGTCGCTAAGACTTGAGCAAAAGTCGCCAGATCTAGCGACTAAGTCGCTAAATTGGCAGCACTGACGTTACGTAGTCGACAAGCGCGCGCTAATGTGGCGCAGTAAAATTCAAATTTTCGATGCGTTCGTTCGTTCGTTTGCCATCATACAAAGTTATTATATTATTAAATTAATTAAATATTGAAGGTTTGTAGTCACATAAAATCAGTATGGTGACAAAATATATAAATAAAATCATTATGTTCAATTAGTGGTCCACCTAAGTCCTGGAACATGCTCAGGGGGGGGTCATGACCCCCATGACCCCCCCCCTGGATCCGCCGTTGGGTACGCGAGCATTACTTACCCATATTTCACAAAATTGGTCCACATTTTCGTCATTCGATCTAACAGCAACTGATCTTCCAAATTGGGTTCTCCGAAGACCGCCATGTCAAATAAGTATCCAATCTCATCCGCATGGATTGCTCCTTCAATGGTGGTGTTTATGGATCTCTTTACAAAGTTTCTTTCTCCATCATAAGTAAACAGGTAAAGGTAGACATTCCCCACCTCACTCTTCAAATATCTTCGAATGCTTCTGATAGAATGGTGCACGAACGCGTTGTCGGACCTTAAATCTATTGCTTCTTTGAACTTGCTGTCATCAATTTGCTCGTCTCCAAAAAAGAACTGCCTTACTTCAGGTAGCCCAGTGAAGTCTTTATGCTCGATCGCAAATGCGCTAACCAGGCTTTGCTCTACTATATTCGTCAGGTCGGCGTTGGGCATCAAAAATAGACCCAGAGCTTCATTATCGGTAAAGCCTACTATGATGTTCATATCTTTTGCTTGTACCACTTCTTTGGTCACCCAATTGTCTGTCATAAACGCTTCCACACCTTCGAAAGTTCTTTCAATGCAAGGTCTGAACTGTAATCCAAGCTGACCGCTTGCAGCAATTATTTGTGAAGGAGTAATTTGAGCTAAGTGATCTAGCGCTTCGTCAATATCATTTGTTGGATGCCCGAAATGTTCAGCGAGTCTAAAAGGAGCATTCCTCACGTCGGGAGAGCCGTAGCTCGGGAGAAAGGCTACTCCACTCTGCAGGATAGCTTGCTGGAAATACTTCGGGCCTTCATCTGACGCTATCATCAGATCTATTGACATAGCCCCTGCGCTGTTGCCAGAAACAGTCACTCTGTCTGGATCTCCGCCAAAACTTTCAACATTATCGTGTACCCACTTCAAAGCTAGTAGCTGATCTTTCAGCGCCTGATTGCCTGGTACCCTCGAGCTATCTGTGCACATGAATCCATAAGCTCCAAGCCTGTAATTCAACGTTACGAGTATTACATCATGTCTGACTAGATATTTCGCTCCATAGAGCGTCCGTCCGAGGGAACCAAACTCGAAAGCACCTCCATGGATAAAGATCAGTACAGGTAGAAGATTTGTTAGAGATCTGGGAGCAAAAACGTTGAGATGAAGACAGTCCAGAGATCCGAAAATGCCTTGAGGGCATTGCGCGGAATCGTCGGTGGCGTTGAAAACGCCTTCAAATTCTGAAGCTGGTGATGAAGGCTGAAAAATTCAAAATGTTTTACATGGTGTAACGGAAAGTGTAGTAATACTTAAGGGTCTTCTTCTACACGTCAAAGTGAACAACTTTTGTGACACAAGTTTGTTAAATTTGAGAAAAAAAATAGAGAGTCCTGAGTCCATACAAAATATTTCGTCAAGTGATCAATTTTCTATGGAAATTCGATATTTTCTCTCTCGACACTCGACAAAATGTATGGAACAGCTGATTTCTTTCGTGATTTCAGGGTTTGCTCCGTACTAAAAGTTGTTCATAATGATAATAACGTTTCACACTCAGTCATAGCTCCCCCCTCCCCACTAGGGTTTCCTGTGTCGGGGATGCCATGGATCACACAAAGACAATGACAACTAATCGAATCGAAACCGGGACCTCTGGCTGATATACTACCGCGGAGCCAAACAGGTCTTCGATTATGAATGTTATAATAAAGCGTTAAAAGGTAAGGGTATTTAAATCAAACTTACCCCAAAAGGGTTGTTCAGATCCACAGCACCATACGGTATACCCAGATACATATAATAATCTCCATCTTCAGCCGCCAACCCCCTCACCAACCCCTGCGTCGTTTCAACTAAGGGTGCATCTTCACCGCACACAACACTTAGACAAAATAATAAAACTAAATGCCTTAAACAGGTCATGATTGATTGATGTTTTTAATCGAACTAGGCATATCAAAATCTCGATATTATAATTACTGGAAAGATTGCTTGGTTATTTTTATCGGTCCAGTGATTCTCAAAAAGTCGACGTACACTCGCATATAGATTTTACCATCATCGTTATATTAACCAAAAACGACATGACAAGTGTCTCATAGTAGGTCTGCAGGATTTTGGTTTGAAATTGTCTTATCTTGAAAATTATCTTTATGAAATTGTGTTTTTTTTTATTCTAGGTCATTCAAACAAGTTGGCGTTTTACCGTTAGCTATTATTACCTATATATTATTGATTTTGCACTAGTAATTATAACTACTTAAACAAATCTAACCAAAGACTAAAGGATCTAACCTCACTTTTTCACCTAAAAAAGTTTTACATACTCTTTCTAAATTGCTCCACCTAAAGAATTGTTTTATCTATTTATATTATATTTATCAATACATTTGGACTAGCAAGTACCTACATACGTAGATAGGAAAAATTATCAACGAAAAACATATTTAAATACGAGTATGCAGAAAATTAGCTAACAGTAACTTTTGTTAATCATAATAAACAGCTGAACGGATTTGAATGAGATTTGAAATGGAATTAGCTGGCTTCATTGCTAGTTTAACACATAGGCTATATTTATCTCGAAAAAGGTATCGATGTAATTGTGAAATATTTGTTTATTAAAAAAATATTTTCGTTCGACGTTCGACGACTAGCTATTTGTAAATGTATCAACAGTGTTCTCATTCTCGAGTAAGCGATTTAAAAAAAAACAGAAGAAAAGGACGAGATCGCTCGTAACTTCATAAGGGTTGATAAGGTACACGTAACGTAACGAGTACAGTGATGAAACAGTTAAATGGGCACACTCGGCCGAGCAAACAAATCATGGTTCTAGTGACTGCCTCGCTTAGTCAAACTGTTTACAAACCGAGTACGCGGCCGAGGGCACTGTCTCGCCACTGTACTTGTGTAATCAACCCATTATCCGTTTCTCTGTTTGTAGGTAGGTACATTCCATGTGTGGTAACAAAAGTGTTATTGTATTGTATTGAATCCCGGATTAGCCATCATCATCATTATGATAAACAGTGCCAAAAGATATGACATCATCAATCAGATTTTGATTACACATTACATTCTTAGATAGCAGAGTGGTAGAGCATTTTATATAATTTTTGATATAGGTACCTTACTTCAAATTAGAGTATTTAGTCGAAGGATATCGAGGTCATTTAAAAATTTGCAAGATTTGATTACAGACAGGCAGTAGTTTTAAGATTTAATGGTACTTTAAGTTAACCTTAGAGGGTAAATTTAGGGTTACTATAATGTAGCTTTAGAGTTTGAGGTAGATGTAGGTGACTTTCGGGAGGGTAAGATAACTTCAAAGAAGCTTTAAGGTGGTAACTACGAGTAAAAGGTGAAGAATGAAAACAACGATTCTTTTGATTGTCTTGTATTCTTATAGTATTGTTAAGAGTAGCTGCACAGCTTGAGTTCCTGCAGCATCTCGAACACGGTCTCGACGAGCCGGTACTTCATGTCGAACGTGACGCGGCGCGCGTCCACCGAGCCGTACGACATGTTCATTGTGAATAGGTCGGGGTAGAACTGGAAGAGTGTAACAAGGTGAGTTTGGGGTAACTTTAAGGTGAGATTGAGGTAACTTCAAGGTGAGCTGAGTGTAACTTTAAGGTAAGTTTAGTGTAACTTTAAGGTACCTTTAATTGTACTTTAAGGTATCTTTATAATAACTTTTAGGTTCCTCGAAGGTAGCTTTGAGTTAAAGTTTACGGTAGGTTCAGTGTAACTTTAAAGTAACCATATTTATAATGTAGCTTAAAAGTAAGTTTAAGGTAGATTCGGTATCGGGAAGTTAAGGATAACTTTAAGGTAAATTTAATGTACTTTTTACATAACTTTAAGGTGAATTTAAGACGACTTTGAGGTAAAACTGAAGTGGCCTTGAGGTAACTTTGAGGTATCTTTAATTTATCTTTGAGGTAACTGTAAAGTAGCTATGAGGTAACGTTGAGGTAAGTTTGAGGTATCTTTGATTTATCTTTAAAGTTGCTGTGAGGTATCTTTGAGGTAACTGTGAGGTAGCTATGAAGTAACGTTGAGGTAACATTGAAGTACACACCTGCATCCCCACCATGGGGTCGAGTTTGAGTTCTTGATCCATCTCGTTGGTTTTCAAAACGTACGTTCTCTGAGGCGTCACGTATAGAAGTACCAATTTGCCCTGAAATACAAAATTTCACATTCAATTTATTTTTTAACCTTTTTACTAAGTGTTCCATAATTTGTTGGAATAATAAAAGGTGTAAAGTATTTCTGAATTCGTCTACTTTGGTCTTTACGCAATTTAACAGACTAGCGAATTTACTAGCGCCCCGCGGTTTTTCTTGCTTGTTTCTCTGAAACCACCCATGTATAAAGCTAAAAAACAAAAAGCCGGCTAAGTGCGAGTCGGCCTCGCGCACGTATGGTTCCATCTATACTAATATTTATAAAAATGAATCCCTATTTCCCTTGGTCAAGCCATCACGCGTGAACGGCTGGACCGATTTCACTTTTTATTTTTTTGTTGTGTTTGTTATTGTCAGGAGAAGGTTCTTATTAGGGTTTCCAACCGGGAAATCCCGGTTCCAAAAGAACCGGGATTTCAAAATTAAATCCCGGTTCTTTCGGGATTTTCGGTACTTTTGCCGCTAGTATCAAATTATATTTGCAATACTCAAATGCAATCTAGTTACATTGGATTTAATTTATAGCGTCCTCTATTGTAACGACTTTTAAGTTATAGCGATTTTACACCCAAGTTCCTTGAATTTAAAGTATACTCTTAGGAAAATAATGCGGCTATTACGACTATTGACTTCTGATGTTACGCCAGTTTCTGCTAAAGCGACTAGTTTTATTGACCCATTTCTCGCTAGTTCCTAGAAATCCCATTCAGGTAGTGCGACCACGGCTGTCTGTCTATTCTATACACAATGACCCGGCTATTAACAAACGCACAAATATTCATTCATAGCATTACTAAGCTTTCTAATCTTTTTTTTATCTGCAGTTTATGAATAGTTAGCAAAGTAAAGTTTTTAGGAATTTCGCAGTTACTCACTAACCATCGCTGTGTTAACTTGTGTCGAATTTAGCTTCATTGTCGTTATAAACGAAATTCACCTTATTTCAATGCTTGACGGAGATCTATGTGCGCGGCTAGCAAGCGGTGCAACGCTGTGTTGTGTTATCTGCTATGAGGATCGTTGATTGTAAGTATTTTTTTCAAATTTAACTGCTGTCATATAATACTTCATTTAATCGAAAAAAATACGTGCTTCTAAAAATTGTAAAACAAAATGCAAAATAGAATGTTAACGTAATTAACTTTTATGATTGTTTAAGAGTGCTTGCTAGTTTTCAATAAAACAATAAATGATGACATGTTTTTTTGTAGGCCATGGATTTCAAAGAAATTGCTAAAAAGGCAGGCAACAGCGCATCTGTATGGCATTACTTCCTCCGGAGTCAGAATAAAACATCAGCAAAATGCCAAAGAATTTTGAAATGTGAAGGAGGTAGCACAAGCGGACTGCAAAAACATTTAAAAAAATGTACATCAAGTGAACTTAACGACAAAAACCTCCGATGAAGAAAAAGTTGGCGAAAACGTTGACATTTCGATCCCTTCTACAAGTACGAGTACTCCTACTCAAAAAGTGCCGAATAAAAAAGCTAAACTAACAGATTTTTATCAATCTGATACTAATCCATCTATGGAAATTATGATTTCTCGCATGGTTTCTTTGAGAGGATATCCTTTTCGACAATTTGTGGAATGTGAAGACTTAAAAAGGTTGTTTCGAAAATCTGGTCACCAACTGCCGAAATCTATAAGCACAATACAAAGTATTGTCATTAAGGTAGCTTCTCAGAAGAAACTTGAACTAATCGCCGAAATACAAAAACTGTGCAAAGAAGGTCATAAATTTTCCATATCCTTTGATAACATCAATGCGAAACAGAAGGTACATAAGCTTAAATCTACACTCACGCCATTTTACCGGAGGCAACAATTTTAAAAATCTGGGGCTCATTAGAGTTCATGGATCTCTCCCAGCTGAAAAATGTATCGTGGAAATAAGAAATAAGTTGAACGAATTTAACGTTTCACTGGAAGACGACATCATCGCTGCGACAACAGACGGATGCAGTATGATGACGCGCTTTGGAAAGTTCATATTGTCTTACCACCAAAAATGCATTGCACATGCACTGCAACTGGCAATTGTCGATGTTTTTTACAAGAAAGGAAAGGAAGCAAGGAAGGAAGGAAGCAAAGACGAAGTACCATCAAAAGAATCAACTGAAGATTTGTCCTATTTGGCGATGGAAATGGAAGATGTACCCTTGGCTGAATTATCCTAAGAAACACCAAAAAATTACAGAGATGACGAGACAAGTGACGATTCTGATGACGATGCAGACAAGGCCGAGTTCTCAACAACTCCAGAATCATTGAAGCGCCAATTCGAGTACCATGATTTTCTTTCGAAAGTTAAGAAGGTGGTTAAACTATTCCGTAAATCACCTACAAAAAATGATGAAATCCTGCAAAAGTACGTCGTTGCAGACTTCCACAAAGAATATTCGCTAACCAGTGACTCAATGACTCGCTGGAGTAGCCTTGCTACAACTCTCCAGCGTTTTTTACATTTTTTTTACATTTTACGTAAGGTTACATACAACCTTAAAACTATGATTAGTGATTTACTTAAAGTTGGTAATAGATATTTTAACAATAAAAAATTTACCTTCTGAATGTTGATCTCTTTCCTTTTTGGTTCCTACTACTTCCTACCTCTTTTAGATCGTTAAAAACTAACTTTTTTGCATATTTTGCACAAATGAGAAAAAAAATTGCTAGTACCGAAAAAGAACCGGGATTTCCCGGTTCTTTCGAAGGAAAGTACCGAAATCCCGGTTCTTGAAATCAGTACCGGTTCTGGAAACCCTAGTTCTTATGAAAAGAAAAAAAAAATTCGGCAAAAGTTAGAAAATTTATTGAGAACTTTGAGAACAAAAATAGGTTTATAGATAAAATTTTTAACATAAATATAAATAGAAATAAAAAAAAATCTACCTATTTCCCGAAAGAAACATTTACTCTACGTTTATCCCAAAATGTTTTAAAAATGAATATCTACCCGTGCGAAGCCGAGACGGGCCACTAGTTATTTATAAAAACGGCAAAAATATCACGAAATATATATTTTATTCTGTTTTTTTAGTATTTCTTAGATCAGCAACTGAAATACATCATCTGTGAAAATTTCAACTGTCTAACTCAAAAGATACAGCCTGGTAACAGATGGACAGGCAGATAGGGGGACGGACAGTGGAGTCTTAGTAATAGGGTTTCGTTTTACCCATTGAAAACGGATACCCTAAAAAAAAAATTCGTCTCGCCGTTTTTGAGATTTAGCGAGACTAACAAACAGCAATTAATCTTAATATATATAAATCTCGTGTCACAATGTTTGTCCTCAATGGACTCCTAAACCACTTAACCGATTATAATAAAATTCGCACACCATGTGCAGTTCGATCCAACTTGAGAGATAGGATAGTTTAAATCTCAAATTATAGTCGCAAGTTTAATTTATTGTCAACGTCTGTCGAGTCAGATGGTTCTTATGTTTAAGAAGAAAATAAGAATATAATACCTCTCGTTTTTTGTCGACTGCTTCCCGTATCTGCATAATGACGTTTCGCCAACCAGCTTTAGCGTTCCATCTGGAAAAATATCAGAATCTGTAATAAATAAAAATTGGAGATATTTCATACCCGTGCAAAGCCGGGGCAGGTGAAGAGCAATGGTTGTTGTAGTTGTGTTCAAATAACAATAAGTATTAGAGGTTGTGTCGCTCCGACAACATTATTTTGGACATGAACTATCCACGTAGCTCACGTAGCGACTGTCAAAATCCAGTGAGAAGAAACTCCTTTCGTTTAAAACTCACAGCTTTATTGAATATTTACTTTTAATTAATCTAATGGTAATTAGTTCACTGTTTTTCCAACAATATTTTACTATTTGTGCAAAATAGTAACTACACTCAACTTTCGTTCAAAACCATTGTCTCTAACTTTCGTGCAACATTCGTTCACATGCGCAGAAAAAAGTACAACTTTCGTTTAAAATCATTATGTCGATTGTCCAACTTTCATGCCACTTTCTTGCAAGATTAGTTTACCTGCACCACTGAAAGTTGTACGCTCTAGACAGGAAAGCCATAGCATGGTAGAGATGCCTCTCCATGGCCCACTCCTTCAGGTACGAGCCCTCCACGTGGCCGTGTCCGTCAAATTCCGGAAAAAAGACAGTTCTTCCGTCCAAAACTAGTTCATAATTAATTTTGACATTCAACTTCATTTTACCATTGATTCAAATAACATTCGCTATTCGTGAAAAGTATGGTCCTTCGAACTTTAGTTCAAAACCAGTGCCTAACTGTTTGCGTCCTACTTTCGTGCAAGATGGCAAATGACAAATTATGGTGATGAACGAAAATTGCACGAAATTCAACTTTCGTTCAAAATCATTGTGTCCATTGTCCAACTTTCATGTCACTTTCTTCCAAGATTCGTTTACCTGCTCCACTGAAAGTTGTAAGCCCTAGACAGGAAGGCCATAGCATGGTAGAGATGCCTCTCCATGGCCCACTCCTTCGGGCGCGAGCCCTCCACGTGGCTGTGTCCGTCAAAATCAGCAAAGAAGACTCTTCTTTCGTCCAAAACTCGTTCATATTAATTTTGATGTTTAATTTAATTTCCCTCATTTTATATGTACTATTGATTCAAAAAGCATTCACTATTCGTGAAAAATGTGGTCCTTCAAACTTTTATTAAAAACCAGTTTCTTACTATTTGCGTCCAACTTTCGCGCAAGATTGCAAACAATAAATTATGTTGATGAACGAATCTTGCACGAAAGTTGAAACGTTCAACTTCCGTTTACCTGCTCCACTGAAAGTTGTAAGCTTTAGACAGGAAGGCCATGGCATGGTAGAGATGTCTCTCCAACTCCTTGGGACACGAGCCCTCTACGTGGCTGTGCCCATCGAAATAAGGAAAGACGACACTTCTTTCGTTTAAAACTCGTTCATAATTCGTTGTAACATTGAACTTCATTTTACCATGGATTCAGTAACATTCACTTTTCGTGAAAAATATGGTCCTTCGAACTTTAGTTCAAAACCATTGTGTGCAACATTCGTTCACCGTAAATTCCACAATAATATGTATACCATTTACGCCAAAACTAGTGAATGAAAGTCATAGTTTTTGATAATTCTTTTGCTTCGTTTCGATCCTTTGTGTCGAAGTTTCGTTTACCTGCTCCACTGAAAGTTGTAAGCTCTAGACAGGAAAGCCATGGCGTGATAGAGATGCCTCTCCATGGCCCACTCCTTCGGACACGAGATCTCCACGTGGCTGTGTCCGTCGAAATCAGGGAACATGTCGCAGGACGCTGCTCGCATTATCTGGGGAAGTTTTACTTTTTAATCCCCAAAACAAAAATAAGGGTTTTACAATGACCGCTATATAAATGTGTGTCAGTCTGTAGCACTATACCTCTTGATATATGTAAACCGATTTGTATGTGTTTTTTTAATTTAAAGCAGATTTTTAAAAGATTCAAAATCGGTTCAGCTATTTCAACGTAACTTTTTTAATTTTTGAAGTTATACTTTTTATGGCGCGATAGAGATAAATGATGAGAGTGATTTGTTACGATGCGCGCGCACACCGACACCTAAATTCTACATCATGAAGTTAGTTCTAGGTGGCATGAAAATTGATAACTATGTTCAAGTTGTATATTCTAGTATTTTTATATTTAGAACACGTGTTTCGTAAGAGTACAATTAAACAGTGTGAATAAATAAATATTATTTTGGTGTTTTTACTAAATCAATTTCATATACGACGGTGACAGTATTTACTAATAATTTATTATTTATTAGTATATCTATATATATTGAATTTTAGTGATAAAACTGATTTGAATAAACTGTTTTGAGTGCATTTATAGATTTGAGGTTAATTGTCGCTATGTATAATTTTTTTTTCCATACGCCAAAAAAGTATAACTTCTAACGCCTGTACATAAGTACACACACTCTTTTTTTTAATTGAATAGTTATAATTACATGCTACGCCTTCACTCCGCGTTGTATGCTCTCGAATGGTTCTACCAATTTTGATTCAAAGGTGACCCGAAAATCGAAACTGGTGCTACCCATGACCCAAAAAATTCTGTTCACCTCTGAAGATTATCAACTTGTCCGACGTATTTATATTTTTAATTCACTTACTATACAGGGTTATTCATAAAGGGTATGCTAAGCCGAAAAGGGATCATAGTGCTCATCATTATGAACAACTTTTACCATGGGTCCAACACAGAATTCGCGAAAAAAAAAAACAGCTGTTCCATACATTTTGTCGAGTGTCATTGACATTTTTCTATGGAACAGCTGATTTTTTTTTCGCGAATTTCGAGTTGGTCTCATAGTAAAAGTTGTTCATAATGATGAGTACTATGAGCTCTTTCCGGCTTAGCATACCCTTTATGAATAACCCTATATACCAAATATCATCATCATCACCAACCTGAACCATCCTCTTGACAGTGAACGGTTTGTTGAAGAGCTCGCGTAGAGCAGGGGTCGTCGCGTTGGCTATGGACTTGAGACGCACGAAGTTCCCGCGGACCAGCCACGTCACAGTCACCGCCACCCCGGTTACTATCAGTAAGACGCCTTTCCTAATAAATCACACAAATTATGTAATATTATAAATTAGCAATGCGCTTTTATAACATTTTTAATTTTAGGTCATAAAATTATTACGAAGCGAGAATTAAAAAAATATCTGCAGAACAATAAATCTATAAAAATAAAACTCGAAAAAAGCTTTTTTGATAAGCCTATTTATCTTGCAAATCTTGCAACTGAATTTACAACCACTTCCCGATGTTCGATTTATCTAAAATTCGTAATATCTGTGTAAATCCGATGACAATGCAAAAAAAGTATACAGTTAAGACTGCGCATCAACAGTTGAACAAAGACTTGTTCAAGTTTATTTAACAGTGCACAAAACATGGTTTAAAGACCTTTTTCACTCTGCTGCAATAAAGAATCTGACTCTGTTAACGACGAGACTTACCCGCCGGGATCCGGTTTCATTTCCCACGACTGGTACGGCATGTTGCTATACCTCAGTGTCGCTATACCTATGGGCCCTGGCAACAAATAAACTATTTATTGCAAACTAAAGACTTTTTAACCGACTTCAAAAAAGGAGGAGGTTATCAATTCAACTGTAGGTTTTTTTTTATTTTTTATGTTTGTTACCTCATAACTTTTGACTGGGTGAATCGATTTTGATGATTATTTTTTTATTAGAAAGCTGACGCTTCCCATTTGGTCCCATTTCAATTTAGTCTAGTTCTGATTATGGTATCCATGAGAAAACCATATAAGTCTTAAATTTGCATTAAGTACGTGCGCGACAAATAGATGAATAACTCAATAGTCGGTCTTTTGAAGTCGGTTTTTGTTTTTTGTTTTATAAAAATAATGTTCTTGTTTACAAACAAAAGAAAAGGAGAGTTTTCCCTTGCCTGTTGCAGAAGTACTTTATTAAGTACAGCGAAAGTTACCTAAGCGAAACGCGTCATAATGTAAGATAATCTTGACCTAGCAACACTTAGAGAGAACACCAGTCCTGAACTGTTAACTTCTCTTGCAGAGAATGCCAGTTCAGAACTGTATCGCTTATCCTTGCTGTACTTGCTCTCATTAAACTTGTCCTGGTGCAAGAATGTTATTGTCAGCTCGAGATTGGTCTTTACCGAGCTCATAAACATAAATTAGCGCTTCCTGATTTACGAGGCTCGTGCGGGAGGCGAGGGGTCGTTTCAGCATATTGCATCATAGATCGCCAAAGTCTTTACCGACAAATTAGGAAGGCTCTTACAGCATACTTACAGAGAACGCCAGTCCTGAACTGCAGCGTGAGTTTGTCCTCATTATACTTGTAGTCGTTCACGTAGTTGGTGGTCCAGAGGCGGCGCGACTCCTGCCACTGGCAGACCACGGGCGGCTCCGACCACATCACGTCTTGGGGGAGCCTGGAACAAGTCAAATAAATAGATAGATCTTACTAATACTTTAACAAATTTTTTATGCTTGGATGTTTGTTGCTCAATCTTGCAAAAACGGCAGAACGGATTTAGATGAAATTTGGTAAAAAGGTTGTTTAAGCCCTAGATTTACGCACGTAGGATACATTTCATCCAGTAAAAATTACAGATCCTACAGGATAGTGGATGAAATCATGGGTTTTTTTAGAAGGCTTGCATTTGACTACTAAGGCGCACGCGCGCCTAGCAGAAACCGATTCACTCGCGACTTGAAGAAACCCAGATTATATCTATCGGGGAACACCCACTCGGACTCTCGCAGCTAGATATCATTATCAACATCATTAACCATGAACCATCTATAAAAGATGATTACGCTGTAGCGTCTGATTGGTTACATCTGCGCTCGTGGCTATATAAACCAAAGCGAGAGCCACAGATGCAGTCACATTTGCTGCAAATGAAAGCAGCTTGTGTCGAGGAGTGCGGCAGGTGGTTGTTCTCTCGTTGGTGCCCGATCTTCGGTTTCTCTCGCAGCTACAGCTGGACCTGGTACTTTATCGGTTTCATCCGCTACCAGTCAGGTGGCTCTAGTGGCGTGACTTTTCATATCCTTCTCACACTTGATACTGACTATACGGAGTTTCATTTCTTTGTTTGAACACTGTCCTTAGTACAATGACTCTCAGAACAGGTCGAAATATTCTACTTTCTTGTAGCCAATGACAGGCTTGCGTTTAGTAGACGAAACTAAGTTAATTAACTTTTACGACATAGTCAGAGTCGCGGGTCGAACCTGGACCCGATTAGCAGTTGACCGAGGCAGATGGCATAACGGGAGAGAGGCCTATACCCAGCAGTGGGATAGAGAGGGCTGTGGATGATGATGATGAGGCTTGCGTTTGGCCGCTATCTTGCCTGGTGGTGCGCAATGCCGCAGTCAACAATGAAGCACGCTTGCCTAGAAGAAACCGATTCAACTCACTCGGACCGTATTTTCGCAGCCAGATATACTTACTCTATCAACACCAGAGCTAGCTTCTCATACTCCCGCTCGGTTCTCTTCATCTCAGCCTCGATCTCCTCGGGGGTGCGCGTGACGCCGGGCGGCGGGGGCGAGGGCGCGCGGAACTGGACCTGGTACTTCATCGGTTTCAGCGCTTTGGGCAGCTCGACTGGTGACAAGAAAGCAATGCTGTAAGAGGAAAGACTTAAGTTGAGACACTGGAATTAGGTGTTTCTCAAAGTTAATTCTGTTGCGCCATACGCTAGGCTTATTTTCCCGAAATGAAATGAGTGAAATCGAGGTTTCCTAGTCCCTTGTTTCCTCCTCCGAATTTAGACCGAACTTAGTGGACTTAATCTGTTGAAAATTATAACGATTTTTGATGATTTTAAATCCGCTGTCTCCTCTTCATTTTAGTGCAAACAGAATATTTTTAAATGGCCTAGTAAAAAATTAAAACACTTCCAAAACGTCTTTGTTAGCAACTCCAAACTTTGAACGCGTTTATCTCGAAACTAATTATACTTACCGTCACATGGAGAAGGGTTTTAAAAAATTATTATTTCTTGCGATTTCTGGGTTTGTTTCATTGTAAAAGTTGTTCATTATGATGAGTACTTACTATAAGCCTTTTTCGACTTAGCATACCCTATACCTATACAGGGTTATTCATAAAGGGTATGCTAAGCCGAAAAGGGCTTATAGTAAGTACTCATCATAATGAACAACTTTTACTATGGAAACAACCCGAAATTCACGCTTTCAAGCTGTTTGTTTACACTTTGTCGAGTCGAGTGTCATTGACATTTTTTTTATGGAACAGCTGATTTTTTCTTCGCGAATTTCGGGTTGGTCCCATAGTCAAAGTTGTTCATAATGATGAGTACCTACTATGAACCCTTTTCGGCTTAGCATACCCTTTATGAATAACTCTGTATATTTTAATTTACCATCAAGTTCCTTTTCGCTTGATCACTCATTATCCTCTTTCTGAGCAGTCGTATAACTTCAATAAATCGTCCACAGATTATAAAATAATAGCAGAGCCGTCAATATCATAAATAATGTCGATGATTGTTCTAGCTACTATGGCCATAGGAGATTAGATTAGGCGGCCGCCATATCTTCTTTATCATCCGATACTTCAATAACGTATACCAAAACGTGAATACATACGTAATTACTTCAGGATACTCGAAAAACATCAAAAACACATTAAAAGTGCCAGAAACGGCTAAAAAGTTCGAAATAGTGTCATCTAGTGTCAGAAAAGTGTAAAAACGGTGATTTGCAGTGTAAAAAAGTGCCAAGTCAGGTAAAAAGTGCTAAAAAAACAAATTTTGTCGAATAATGGCAACTGTGTAAAAAACTAGGAAAATCAAATTCAAAAAGATGAGACCTTTTTGTTTTTTGGAATTGGTAATTACACCATGGTTTTGAAGATAATGTGAGTAAAAAATCAGTATTATTATGTACCCACTACCTACTGTACGTCCCGCGGTTTCACCCGCTTTCTAAACTCTAAAGGAAGGAAAACTCTTTTTCTCGAGAAAGCACTCAAGGACAATTGAATGTGGTATCCATTTAGTAAATGAATAAATTTAAGTCGGTGCTCTAGTTTTAGAGACTAGGTACTCTCTAAAAACAAACATATACACAAATACCTTTCTATAATATTATAATGTAACTAGCTGACCCGGCAAACGTTGTTTTGCCATAACATAAAAATTATTTCTAGTGACTATTAAAAATAGAGGTTGGTGATAGAAGGGTGAAAATTTAGGGTTGTATGTATTTTTTAATGCCATAAAAAATTTAAAAATAAAAATTTTGTCCAAAAAATAAAAAATAAATGTTAAGGATGGACAACCCTTATCACTTAGGGGTATGAAAAATAGATAGTAGCCGATTCTCAGACCTACTGAATATGCATATAAAATTTCATGAGAATCGGTCAAGCCGTTTCGGAGGAGTACGGGAACGAATATTGTGACACGAGAATTTTATATATAGATAAGATAGTATAGAAGCTACTTTTACTTATAGAAAAACTGTCAGGACCGTATTTTTTTCGGGATAAAGTAGCAATAATGTTTTTCACGGTTTGCTTTTTATTTTTATTTCTATAGATGTTATCAAAGTCTGTTTCTTTCTGCTTTAGCGGTTGACTTCCGTTTTTATGTTTATAATTATTGTTTTTAGAGTCCCATACCCAAAGGGTAAAACGGGACCCTATTACTAAGACTCCGCTGTGCGTCCGTCTGTCACCAGGCTGTATCCCATGAACCGTGATAGTTAGAAAGTTGAAATTTTAACAGATGATGTACCTGCTTCTGTTACCGCTATAACAACAAATACTAAAAAACAGAAAAAAATATTTAAGGGAGCTACCCGTATAGATTATAGACATGATTTTTTTGCCGTTTTTACAGATAACTTAAGAACCCTTCGTGCGCGAGTCCGACTCGCACTTTGCCGGCTTTTTTTAAATATTGTAAAAAAAATCATCTAAGATTAATAAAGACAATAGAAATACACTTAATAGGAAAAGTTATTTCAAGAATAGATTAGATAAATAAACACACGAGGTGGTACAGAATGTAATGATGGCCGTCTTGATAAGTGACTTACTAATTACAGAGTTACCTGTCTTCTTCTTAGCGTGCTTTTCTAACTAAACAAAATAATTAAATTTAGAAAAATATAATATTATAAGGGGTTAAACGGAAAGGGTATGCTAAGCCGAAAAAGGCTCAAAGTACTCATCATTATAAACAACTTTTACCATGGAACGAACCGAGAAAAAAATGCTGTTCCGTATAAAAATGTCAATGACACTCGAAAAAATATACGGAGCAGATAATTTTCCCCATGCCATGATAAAAGATGTTCAAAATTATAAACACTATGAGTCCGTTTCGGCTTAGTACCCTTTATTTATAACCTTGTATAAAATGTTTTTTTTAGCCTATACAGCGTGTTACTCTTCTCCGTGGAATGCTTTAAGAAGGAAATATGCCTCACCGGGTACATGACGGACGTGCAGTCATGGGTCGACGACAAAGGTGTTCTCTCCGACAACGCGGGTAAGGGACGACATTCAGGGTGAAGAGTTAATTATTCTGGAATCTTAACATAATTCTTTCTTATTTTATTTTTACCCACGAGAGAACGGAGACGGTATATGCGTTTGTTTCATATTTTTGATCTCCGATGGATGTTTAGTCAATTTAAAAAAGGAGGAGATTCTCAATTCGACTGTTTATGTTATTTTTTGATGTTTGTTGCGCGATTACTCCGCTAGTTATTTATATCGAATTTGATCATATTTTTTGGTTTGATAGATCATACTTCAGAAGTGGTCCTATATAAATTTTATCAAGATTGATTGAGTGCTTTTTGAAAAATCAACAAAAACAAAAATTATATACGCAGATGACGTTTTGGTCTGTGATTCCCTCCAACAAAAGTTCTGGCAGCTATGCTTTTTAGTTGGGCATGTAAAAATTAACCATAACTTTATTCCCCAGAATACCACACCTCCATCGACCTGTCGGCCAACTCCAACCCCGTGCCCATCCTGCAGCAGAAGATGACCATTATGCGGTTCTCGGGCGAAGTGTACGTCAAATACTTGAGCTTGGCTCGCTGCAGACTCACCAGGGTACCCACCGTGAGTACCTAAATCTTATATATAATTAAAAAAAACTAAAAAACATGCTTTGTTTAGTGTATTGTCATCGGTCCTCGATATATCTACAAAGTTTGAAAGAAATCTGACCGTTTAAAGTGGGTCAAAAACGCGCTCAAAGGAGTCGGTTACAAACATACAGGTGAAGCTAATAAAAGCGTGTTAAAAATGAATCGCTGTTCGTTTGTCTGGCTATAACTCCCTAATTTGCTAATTTTGATCTTGAAATATTTGTGGAAGTTCAGGGAAGGTTTAATTAAAAGTATAAAAGAAAATAGCGGGTGAAACCGCCGGTTGGAGTTAGAAAATAAATAAAAGTTTCAAACTACTAGGGTAGCCAGTGTCCGGGATGCCATGGAACACACAAAGATAAGGACAACTAACATTCAGACTCAAATACTTATAATACTACTAGCGGTCCGTCCCGGCTTCGCACGGGTAGACACTAAGACACTATAAATTGAGACGTGAGCTATCCTATCTGTTAAGTTAGATCGAACTGCACACACGCAATTTGATTGAAATCGGTTAAGTAGTTTAGGAGTCTATAGCGGACAAACAACGTGACACGTAATTTATATATAATAAAAAAAAATAATAATAAAAAAGCCTTTTTCATGCATTTTAGAATACAAATTATAATACATTTTAAAATACCTAGTACCTACAAATCTTATTTGCTAGTACATATTATTAACTGTTAGTTCTATCTTAATATTAATGTTAGTTTTCTATCCTAGTGTTTATTGTTTAATGTTAGTAGTTCGTAATTAAGGATTATCATCTGCATGAACCCCAGATTGGGTGAAGGCCTCCTCCAATGATGCCCATTTTTCACGGTCTTTTGCGGTTTGACTCCAGTTTGGACCGGCAGTTCTTTTTATCTCGTCTTCCCAACGCGTCAATGGTCTTCCTCTACTTCTTTTCCCTTGTGGTCCTTCCCATAGGGTTGCTTTTACGGTCCATCTCCCGTCTGTAAGCCTCGCAACGTGACCTGCCCAATTCCACTTAAGCTTTAGAGCATAGCTTAAGGCGTCGGTGGCTTTTGTTATTGAGCGTATTTTTGCGTGTCGTATTTTATCAAGTTTTTTAACTTTGATCATGCTTCGCTCCAGTCCGCGCTGGCAGGTGGTGATTTTGTGCTTAGCTTTAGCCGTAAATTTCCAGGTCTGACAACCGTACGTTAGACAGGGCAGAAGGTTAGAGTTCATTATCATATATCATGTATATCATAGTTTTCAAATTGATTGGCATGTCGCTTTTAAAAATTTCCTTTAGACTCCAGTATTTATTCCAAGTTTTCTGTACTCGTCTACCTATTTCATTTTCGTTGCTTTGTCTGTCAATTTATATATATTAAAAGATAATATTTCAAATATCTGCCCGTTCGGGATTCGAACCCGGGACCTCTTGCTTATAAGACGGATATACTACCGCTGAGTCGAAAAAGTTAACTTTGCCATAAGCTGTAACATGGTACATGTAATCGTAGGTTCATCATAGGTGAATATCCTACTTTATTTTTACAACTCGTTACCCGATTTTGCTCATATTAAATTTAAACATATCTAATTTAATTAATTATGTACTTGTCTGCAAAAAAAGTCTTTATTGACCGAGCGAGGTGAGGTCTCTGAGTCTATGGGACATTCAAAGCAATTCAAAGTTTGAATGGTTTCGAGAAAAAATAAAAAGCTGTCTGTGCCTTTGCTCGACTTGGCGTGGGTACTGCCGTGCAAATTTTTCGTTGTTAAGACATTTTATATAGAAACTAGCGGCCCGTCCCGGCTTCGCACGGGTAGACATTCATTTATTAAACATTTTGGGAAAAACGTAGAGTAAATTGTGTCCTTAGTCCTGATGCGGGAAATATTAGGTATTCTTTAATTTTCTAATTTTTCCCTGTTTTTTTGTAAATTTTTTTCTTTCTTAAGAACCTTCTCCTGACAATAACAAACACAACAAAAAAAAAGTGAAATCGGTCCAGCCGTTCACGCGTGATGGCGTGACCAAGGGAAATAGGGATTCATTTTTATATCTTCTTAATCTTAATATATATAAATCTCGTGTCACAATGTTTGTCCTCAATGGACTCCTAAACCACTTAACCGATTTCAATCAAATTTGCACACCGGGTGCAGTTCGATCTAACTTAGGAGATAGGATAGCTCACATCTCAATTTATAGTAAAAAAAACATGAAAAATTAGAAAATTTAAAAATACTTAAACCATAATTTAACTTTAGCGCTTTGGACAATGTAAACTTTTTTAATGCAACTTTTGACATTTGACATAGAATTGACGCAATGGCTTTTGACAGGACAACGTCTGTCGAGTCAGCTAGTATAATATAAATTACGTGTCACGTTGTTTGTCCGCTATTTGACTCCTAAACTACTTAACCGATTTCAATCAAATTTGCACACCGTGTGCAGTTCGATCTAACTTAGGAGATAGGATAGCTCACATCTCAATTTATATTAAAAAAACATGAAAAATTAGAAAATTTAAAAATACTTAAACCATAATTTAACTTTAGCGCTTTGGAAAATGTAAACTTTTTTAATGTAACTTTTGACATTTGACATAGAATTGACGCAATGGCTTTTGACAGGACAACGTCTGTCGAGTCAGCTAGTATATATTATATAGAAATTAGCAGGATGTGTTATTGTAATATATCTTTATCAGTCTAGTGAGAAACACTCAATTATTTATTATCAATATCAATCAAGATTGATTTTAATCTATGACAGCTGCCAGGTATCAAGTTAAATTAAGCAAAAATCAACACTATTACCTAACCCATATGACATAATACTGTATTTTTAGAATAGGTAATTAGAATGCAATTAGGTAAATAATCGAAGATAATGGAAGAAAGGTGCCTGCTCTTTTGTGGAATAACACTTTTGAAACAACAATAAATAAACAAACAAAAATAAATCTACAAGGTTATTCATAAAGGGTATGCTAAGCCGAAAAATGCTCATAGTACTCATCATTATGAACAACTTTTACTACGGGACCAACCCGAAATTCGCGAAAAGAAATTAAAGAAAATCAGCTGATAGCTAATTTTAGCTGATTTTTTTTCGCGAATTCCGAGTTGGTCCCGTAGTAAAAGTTGTTCATAATGATGAGTACTATGAGCACTTTTCAGCTTAGCATACCCTTTATGAATAACCCTATATAGGTAGGTAACTAGGCAGGCACTAATATTATCAAAACCAAAGTCGCGGGTCAAACCTGGACAAGATTGGCACAGGACCGGGATGAGTGGCGTACAAGAAGAGAGGCCTATGCTTAGCGGTGGGCGATAACGGGCTGATGATGATTATTATTATTATAAAAGCCGTGATATAGTAGGAGAACGGCCGCTCCGTATTCGTGAGGTGGCGGGTTCGAACTCCAATTCGTACCAATGGATTATTTGGACGAATTTTCTTACCAGTCTTTTCGGTTCAGAAAAACATCGCAAGGGAATCTGCATACGTCCTACCAGCATTTTTATAACGAACTAGCTGACCCTTGCCCACTTCGTTGGGCATAATGTTAATTAAACCCGAAGCCATCGCGCGCCGTCCGGACCGTTTTTTCTCCGATTCACTTTGCAAAACGGACTACCACGTAAAAGCCTTTTTATTTTTCGGTTTATTATATAACCTATGACACTCAGCAATAATGTGGCTTTCTATTGGTGAAAGAATTTTTAAAATCGGTTCAGTAGATCCCGAGATTACCCCTTACAATTTATCAAATATACAAACACACAAACTTTACTTCTTTATAATATTAGTATAGATAGTATAGATAGGAGGACCGCTCTATCGTCATGGACTATAGGCTATTGTTGCTGATGCTCAATCCCACCGGCCCTAACTCTTGATCATGGTAGTGATCCTTGAAAACTTGGCATCTTGGCCAGGGTAAGGCGGTTCTTCACACCAGAACAGCTTCTAACTCTATATCAAGCACAAGTTCGATCGTGTATGGAGTACTGCTGCCACCTTTGGCATGGGTCTGCTAAGTATCAGCTTGAGGCTTTGGATTCCATACAAAGGCTGATCAATAACGACTCATTGGTGAAATCCAAGCTCTTGAGTCTGTCGCACCGACGTGAAGTGGCCAGTCTATCGGTGTTCTATAGAATACACCATGGAGAGTGTGCACAAAAACTGCATGACCTTGTCTTGCCTTCGCCGTTCTTTTACAACAGCACCAGACGCACGAAAAAGAGGCACCCTCATACGGTGGAAATTCCATGTAACCGTACTAAGCGTTTTCATTCGTCTTTTTAAATCCGAACGGCAGAGGTATGGAACTCACTGCCTGCGTCTGTTTTTCCTAGAAAGTACAACCCGGGTATGTTCAAAAATAGAGTGAATAGGTTTTTCTTAGGCAAGCGTGCTACATCTTCGACCACATCGACGCTTCCCATCAGGTGAGATTGTGGTTAAACGCATGCCTAGTTCGATGTAAAAAAATGCTACCCACTGCTCGCTGCCCCCTACCTTAAATGCATTTTTTTATCTATACTAATATTATAAAGAGGAAAGATTTGTATTTTTGTATTTTTGGATGTTTGTGTGGAATAAACTCAAAAACTACTGGACCGATTTCAAAAATTCTTTCACCATTCGAATGCTACATTATCCCAAAGTTTAAGCTATTTTTTATTTTATTTTATTATTTTTTTTTTATCCACAGCAAAGCGTGGCAGGGAACAGCCAGTGATAAAATAAGTAGCAAACATCGCCGCCTATGAACATCTTCAATACCCAAAGCATTTGCCTATCTTGAAGAACCTTCTTTTTGAATTTATTACAACTCCATGGTCAGCCATGGACCATGACTTCAAAATTAAGCTAAACTTTTCAAATCCACGAACTCTAACTCTCTCTACTGGTGAAGTAAGTCTCAATTTCTCTCTAACAGCTTCCATTTTTCTGTCTCTTTTCCACAGGTGTTCCAATTCCGCGACTCTCAAGGGCGGGACCTCGCGGAAACCGTCGAGTACATCACGTTCTACGGTAACAGTTTCCAAGACATCAGCTCTCCTGGAGACCTGTATGATGTCACGATGAACGCCACGCAGGCTCGTGAGAGGATCGTGGGCATGGGCTACCAGAGGCATTGTGAGTACGAGTATCTAATATGAGTATTTGGTACGGGTACCTATTATGAGTAGGTAACTAGTGTGAATATTTAGTATAAAT
The DNA here is from genome assembly GCA_949125135.1 of Alcis repandata. NCBI lineage: Eukaryota > Metazoa > Arthropoda > Insecta > Lepidoptera > Geometridae > Alcis > Alcis repandata. The sequence goes on from OX421251.1 coordinate 2,014,604, forward strand.
ATCAGGCTCTTTCGGCTAGCTTCTGCGATGTTTGATTGTGACTTCATGAAACTCAAAATGGGCCAATCTGGCTTCCTTCAAGCCGAAAATGACGTCATTCTGGCCTTTAATTTTCTTATTTGGAAACCAGACGAGTGAACTAAGTTGTGAACTTTGAGAATTGTCTTTTGCTGCATAAACATTTGTATCGGCTACTTTGTCGAAATCAAATTAGCCATTAAGGCCGCTGGTATAAGAATAAAAACCTATTTAGACGAGTAGCTTAGTATGCCTGGAGTACGTATTAACATAAGGTCGGGTAAAAAGTTCCTTCGCATTTTTTGAGAAAATTCAAAACATTTTTTAAAATAGTTTATTTACATTTAACTAAAGTATGTAGGTACCATTTTGTTCGATAACTTTTTGCCATCTTGTAGGTAGGGACATGATCTCATTGCTATAGAAATTTTGGGACTTCTGATCAAAATACCGCGACAAGTGGTTTTGGCAGTCCTCTCGTGATGTTAACCTGACACTACCTAAAGAATTCTGAAGAGACCGAAACAGGTGGAAATCTGAAGGAATCGCACGTTCTTGTCGTACGTGATCCACTTTTCATCACCAGTTATCAGCTTCTTCAAAAATGGTTCGGTTTCATTACGTGATTACGTCGTAATAAAGAATCACAAATGAGTACACGGTTCATTAGGTTTCTTTCAGTGGGCTGAAGTGGGCTCGTGAGGTACCCAAATATCGATCTTTTTTGTGTACCCAGTTTTGTTCAAATGCGCCAAAACTGTTTTGTGGTCAATTCCCAGTTCTTCAGCTACGTCGTAACTACTGATATGCCGATCTTGCTCCACTTTTTCAAAAATTTATCCGTAATAGGGCGACCAGAGCGACGTGCATATTTGACATCAAAATTTCCGGATTGAAAATGCTTAATCCAAATTTGTGCTACTCTCACAGACACTGCACTAGGTCCATAAACATCACAAATTTTTTTCGCGGCTTGCGTTGCATTTTTACCTTTTTTGTAGTAAAATTTTAAAATGTATCGAATTTCTTCATTAGATTCACTTATCTTGACAGTACGAAAAACAAATGAAAATCACACATTTTCCTAATTTGAATTTGGAATTATGTTCTTTAAAATTTAAACTTTCAAAGGTACCAAAACCAGCCCGATACAAATAGTATAGCCAAAGATATTTTATTACAAGTTCATACATACTATAATGCGAAAAGACTTTTTACCCGACCTAATATTTAAAGAGACTATACTATACTATTAGGAACTGGCACTAATGGAATAATTAAATTGGAAATATTGTCTACAGCAAATGCAGTCTGGTCCACCGGCCTAAAAGAGATACACTTCCCCCGTCTAAAGGAACTGGATCTCAGAGCCTGCTCCATCCAAGTCCTAGGCGGCTTCATCTTCGAAGGGATGTCAACCCTCGAAGCTCTATACATTGGAGAAAACGAAATAGTTTATATAGATGCAAATGCTTTCACCGGATTGGACAGCCTGATCCATCTGGATTTCAGCAGGAACGAAGCTTACGACGACATAGGAAACTTTAAGAGCCTCACCACGGAAACCTTCTACGTGTTCGAGCACTTAAAGAACTTGTCTTCACTTGATTTTTCTTATACAAAAATGTCTCACCGCCATACGTCGATATTCAAAGTACTGGGATCGAGATTGTCAAGATTGTCGTTATGCGAAACTGGCTTGTCAGATCTGGATGACGATTTCTTCAATGAAACTTCTTTGAGGATCCTAGACGTTTCAGGAAACAACGGCGTCTTGTCCAGACCAAACGTTTTAAGAGGACTGGAAGATACTTTACAAGTCTTATACGCAAAGCAAAGTGGTTTGAGATCATCAGACATATTTAAAGGTTTCCATAAATTAGAAATTCTTGCGCTACCAATGAATGAGCTCAACACGTTTAGCATTGAAGTAGCGCAGACGTTGACAAGTCTTCGAATTTTGGACATGGACAAAAACCGGCTGACGTCCTGGTTCGGAGAAGTATTCTCACAAATTCCAGATCTTGAGCTTCTGTCTTTAAGAGACAACAATTTAAACGTGATTACAGACACAATGATCAAGGACATAGCTCATGTTAATTATGTAGGACTGTCTGGAAATTTCATAGTTTGCAATTGCCACGCCAGGGACTTCTTCGACCTAGCATTGCAAAACGAACAGTACGCCCACGAGGATTACATCGGAGACGATCAGGAAATGCTACGAGCGCATCCAATAATGGGCTATCACCGAGGATTCCTCGAGTTTAACCACCTGATACAGCAAAGGGTTCCAGTATTCGTGAACTGTTCAGACGAACACCCTTGCTACGACGATCTCCAGGATGACGTTGAAGGCGATTTCTTGCTGTTAGACTTCCATCCGGCGACATACATGTGCCTGGACATTCCTGAGAGCAAGTCCGTACAGTTTTCTGACGTAATAGGCTGCAATAGGATGCCAAGAAACGACTTTGAGCATGAGGTGAAGAAGAGCCGGAATATGCTTTACGTTTTGCTGACGTTGCCAATTTTGCTGGTGGGACTGGCGGTAGGGTTTTTGTTCAGAAGGAACATCAGATACTGTTATATTACTATGAGGAATTCGGCGCTGCTGAGCGTGATTAACAAGGACGAGGTTTTAGATGGTGAGTACACAGAGTTTTTAAAGAAGATGTTAACAAGAAAATTAAGCTTAATAATTAATACTTATAATTATATAATTTGATAATTAATACAATTATTGTATAAACAATATTCACTAGATATCCTACCCTGAAATGGCTTCTGAAACTGATCTTTTTGAATGTTAGTTCTTTCTGTTATCATGTTAGTCAAGTTTTTAATATTTATTTTTGTTTTAAAAAAAAAAATTAAAAATTAAAATTAAAATTCATTTAATTCAGGCATAACCCATATCGGTACATTACAAATTACAATCAAATCAAATCAATTAATAGTCAAAAATACAATACAATAAAATAATATAAAAATGTCAAGTACATATAAGATTAAAATGTCAAGTAAAAGTCAAGTTCAAGTCAAGTTCAATAATTTCTCTTCGGCATTGGTACTGCAACATGCCTGTTGCAGCAATGCCGAAGGAACGGACAGTCTAGTCGGCCGGCAATCATTGCCAGGACGGCGTTGGAGCTGGCCCGCACCCTGCGCACCAGAGACGCTCCGCGTTTGCGCAAGGTCGCATGAAAACAGTCTGTTCGCGCATCCGCGAACATACCCGAGGCACTACAGAATCGGGGCAGCCCCATCACCGCCCTGAACGCGTTATTATATTGGACGCGGAGGGCGCTGTACGTCTTTTCTGTGTAGTCAGCCCACAGGCTGCACGTGTAGAGAGAGGTGCCGTACGCTCTAAAGAGTGTTACTTTCACCTCATCTGAACACCGTGCAAACCTGCGAGCTATCATATTTGCCCGTACAGCCAGCGCCCTCCGTTCCCGCTCCATGTCCGCATGATCTCTGAGATCCGCCGTGACAATATGCCCCAAATATTTAAATATCTCCACTCTTTCAAGGGAGATATCACTGATCCGAACAGGAGGTATACTCTCAGGGCATTTTGCACGGCTCGTCTCAAAAACCATGAACTTACTCTTGGCCACATTATACTTCAGTCCGTGACCACAGGCGTACTCTTCACAAATTCTCAACAATTTCCTCAGACCGCAGACCGACGCGCTCAGCAGCACCATGTCATCTGCATAACTTAGATTATTGACACAAATACCATCAATGTGGCAGCCGACATGTTGACTACTGAGCTCGACGATCAACCCATTTATAAACAAATTAAACAGGGTCGGCGATGATAAGCCGCCCTGTCTCACTCCGCACTCGAGCCTATACGAGTCTGACACTGCGCCCGCCCATCGGACGCTGTTCGTCTGGTGCGCATACCAGTACTGGAACATACAGACGAGTTCATGTGGCAAGTCAATACTCGTCAGCTTGTCCCACAGGAGGTCATACGCCACCAGATCGAACGCTTTGGACAAGTCGAGGAAGCACGCGTACACAGGAGTCCTACGGTTCGTGTAATATTTGACGGTATTCTTAAGGCACAGTATTGCACTCTCAGTAGACAGCCGAGGACGAAACCCGAACTGATTATCATGCAGCGTAACGAATCTATTTAACTGTGCATTAAGCAGACCGTCAAATACTTTAGCCGTTACAGTAGCAAGGGAAATGGGCCTGTAGTTACTCTTATCGGTTAAGTCGCCCGTTTTATTTTTCACTACAGGCACTACAACTGTTTTCATAAAATCACCGGGCAAATAGGAATGGCTCACACACAGCGAATAAAACATGGCAAGTACCCTAGTGACGTGTGGTCCGGCGTACTGTAGGTGCTCAATGCTGAGTCCATCGTGTCCCGGGGACTTACCTCGCGATATAAGTCTTATAGCTTGTTTCACGTCTTTTGCTCGGAAAGCCGTCCCTACTACTTTATTGTGCAAGTCAGCATTGAGCACCACACGCGCCGGCCCTATCGGAGATTTCACTGAAAAGTGGTCTTTAAACATGTCTGCAATCTCCTTCGGATCATTGACTCCGTCGACACACACAGGGAGGCCAGGACGAACATTCAATTTATTGGTGCCCTGCCAGAAACCGCGAAAATCACCCTTGGAATGTTTTTCAGCAAGAGCGTCCATTCTCAGTTGGTCCTGGTGGTTTTGACACCATTTTAATCGCGATTTGAACGCTCTTCTGCTTTCTCTCATTTCCGTGTAGATTTCGCCAGACTTAGGTCTACCACACAGCACCCATTCTCTAAACCCAGACCTGGCCACCCTGTGAGCCTCGCTAACGTGCCTATTCCACCCGGTTATGCGTGAGCCACCCCCTCCTTTCCTCGCGCTTACTCGACTCGCCGCCGCCGCGTCTCGAAGGGCGGCCACAATGTCAGCGTATAGCTTATCCAGAATACCCCTGTGATCAGAACTACTACAAAATGAATCGGCACAGTTTACACACTCCGAAGGAAAGTCTATACGTTTCAAATTTTTATGACACTCATTCGTATACAGAGTAACCTGGTCCTCATTTCTGACACCCCAGACTACATCTTTATTTACAATAATTTTTGGTGCCACTTTGGATGGTAGTACATTCAAATTACACTCTATTATAAGCGGAAAGTGGTCAGACCATACAGTGTCAACCTCTACATATACCTCAGCAACAGCCCGCTTCGCCGCGTGAGTCACAATACAGTGATCTAGCCAGCTGTCGGTCCCGTGCACCTCACTAGTAAAAGTATAGGTGTTCGAGTCCAACCCCAGCATATCCACGTCAATACATGACCAATTCTGCTCCAGACATATATTAGAAAGTTCACTGTAAAACAACCCACCCGGGTCTGCGTTAAAATCGCCTAATATAAATACAGATTCAATGCCGCACTCATCAACAATAGCACTCATTGCACTTAGACAGTCCGTAAATTCAGGTAAATTAGCGGCTGAATTTGTTGGTAAATAAACACTAAACACCATTATGGAACTATCACAAGTTGTAATTTTGATGGCGCACACACGCGGGTTATCACATTTCACCACCGACACTTGTCGAAACGCTTGATAACGGTACAACAGCGCCACCCCGCCATAAGGGCGGCCGCACCCGATGCGCGAGTCATCCATCGCAGACGTCGCTGTGTACCCGAAGTCACGGTCGATCGTACCGACGTACGATATGTCATGAGGCTGTAACCACGTCTCTTGAAGACACACCACGTCACACGTACTGCATAACTTTCTAACGTCATCGATAGAGCGTTTTACATTCTTGCAGTTGAAAGTAGCAAAACGATAAGACCGACTACCCATTATTTTGTCGGTTCAGGCCGTCGACAGACTTTCCGCCGTTCGCATCTCTACGTTTGAAGTGCACAAAACGCCGAAAAATAACACCCGCAGGCCATAAGTTTTCATCCATATATATAGGTGCATTAACTTCAGTTACAAGAAACTTGTATGCTTTGTGGTCTCTATTAACTTTCATGTTTATTTTCTCCAATGACACCGTTTCCTGCGTCTTATTTTTAATATAATTGATTATATCGCTCTCTGTTGTATCCTTATGCACATTCGTAATAAACATAGGGATTTTCCTCTCAGCCGCTTTAAAGGCGGATTCTAAATCTCTAACCACACCTGACTTGCCCACAAAACGATATTTCATATGTCTTTTATTGTGTGTTACTCGCTGCCATTTATCGTCAATATTACGAGAAACTTCAGTCGAGATCTCACGCGTACTCAGTGATTGTTTACATTCGCGCTGGACTGTGTTACCGCTTCCGCTGCCGCTCGGCTTAACGGCGGCCGTCAGCTGATTCGCTACCTGCTCGGCCGGGTGATGTACCTCTGACGTAATCGCAGAGCTCAGTGTATCGGAGCAAGCGGCCGGCGCGCGCTGACTCACCAGCGGCGGCGGGCTCGCCCCACCCGCGCCGATAACTGCGCCCGCGCAGGCCTGTCCGCGATCCACCCGCCGTTGCCGCTCAGCTGATTCAACTTCTGTTTCGTTTAAATCTACCCTCATTTCTCGAAACTGTGACAAATGTGAATCAATGTTCGTAGACACATTGTTGCATAGGCAACAATAAAAAATAGAATTCAGTTATGTTCTTCATAGCTCTAAAAATAAATGTAAATTATGCATAGATGGAAAAATAGCGCACACCATACAATTCTACAAAAACAGAAGACTAGTTATAAAAACAGAAAAGATTTGCCATTGAGCCATTGGCTAGTTATATGGTTTGTACTACGAGTATCTATATATTATAGGTATATAAAAACTAGCTGACCCGGCAAACGTTGTTTTGCCATATAAATTAATAGGGGTTGGTGATAGTAGGGTGAAAATTTAGGGTTGTATGTATTTTTTAATGCCAAATAAGCAACATTATAAAAAAATAAAAATTTTGTTCAAAAAATAAAATAAATGTTAGGGGTGGACAACCCTTATCACTTAGGGGTATGAAAAATAGATAGTAGCCGATTCTCAGACCTACTGAATATGCATATAACATTTCATCAAAATCGGTCAAGCCGTTTCGGAGGAGTACGGGAACGAACATGGTGACACGAGAATTTTATATATAAGATGTTATGTTGGTTTGTGTACGCTTCAAAAACTCAAAAAGTTCTGCACCGATCGAGCTAAAATTTTAGCATGATATATAAATCGCATCAGGGATTGTTTTTATCTATTTTTTTTATCCACAGCGAAGCGTGGCAGGGAAGCAGGGAACAGCTAGTTACCTATATAAGTTAGTTCATATAAACTTTGGTGTCTGAATTTTTAGGCGACCAGAAATCTGAACCATGAACAAAAATGTTACAAATCAATTTAAAACTTGAGTAAAAAACCGGCCAAGTGCGAGTTGGATTCGTGCGGGTTTCCCTTCGTGGGTTTCGTACCATTATCATAAACGGCAAAAAAATCAAGTCTGTCGTATGGGAGCTCCGTTAAATATTTATTTTATTCTGTTATAGCGACAACTAATACATCATTTGTACAAATTTCAATTATCTAACTATCACGGTTCATGAGATACAGCCTGGTGACAGACGTACAGACAGGCAGACGGACGGCGGAGTCTTAGTAATAGGGTCTCGTTTTACCCGTTGGGTACACTGAGAATAATGGCAATCAAAATTCCGATGAATTCACCTAAAGTACGGAGCATACTGACAATAAAAAGTACAACAACTACAAGTGACAACTATCTTAAACTGGTGCCAGTAGGTACTAGTTTTTAGAGTGAGAACCATATATTATGCTCCGTACCTACTTTAGGTGGATTTTTTCTCAGTGTACGGAACCCTAAAACTTAGGGTATTTTAACAATTCCTCAGTGGTTTCAGAAAACGCCATCTACCACTACGACGTGTTCGTGTCGTACTGCAACGAGGACCGGAACTGGGTGCTGGACCACCTGCTCACGCATCTCGAGAAGGACTGCAACGTCAGTGCCTGCTTGCATGAACGCGACTTTCAGGTGAACAACTGTTGCAGACTTGAGACAGATAGCCGGCTTTGGGGCCATATATAAATTACGTACCACGTAAAGGGGGAGGGGGGAGGGGTTGATGAAGTGTGACATTGTGATTTGTGAAGTTACATTTCAAAATTTAATTTCTAAATTAAATCATTTATAGAAGTATGACTGCAATAATTGTGACGTCATACTAGGGAAGGGGGAGTCTCACAAATCTGGGCAACTGTGGACGGAGGGGCGGGGGGGGGGGGGGCAGGGGCACTAAATCATGAAATCCATGTGACGAATTTATGGATGGCCCCTTAGAGCTAATGGTCTTTAAGGTTTTTTTGACAATTTAGTGTCGAGACGTACAAGTCTCTGGCCTGATGTTAAACGTCACGTTTGCCTATAACAGGTCTGCGCCACCCAGAATGAATAAAGAACAATAATATAATGAATTGCTGGCCTTATAGATAACTACTTTTGTAACATTAGCGAAAGTGATCCATATAAATTTTCAAGACCGCGCAGGTGAAATTGTCTGGCGCCACTTTCAATATGTATATATATATTTTTCCAGGTGGGCCACTCAATCCTCGAGAACATAGTGTCGTGCATGGACAGATCCAGGTCCATCATGCTGATCATCTCACAGAAGTTTCTGCTGAGTCAGTGGTGCCAGTTTGAGATGCATCTGGCACAACACAGGTTAGTTATTTTTATCCTTTTTTATGCTAATAAATAATGCCCTTCCAAACTTCCAACCGGAACACAGTATCGTTTGAAACTACTGATGTACTTAGCGGTAGAATGACTGGCAAAAGTGTGGTACTTCCCCAGGCGGGGTCTGCAAAAGAGCCCTACCACTACAAAACGTATGATGTATTTCAATATCTGCTCTGAGTCTGGGTGCTAGTTGTCCCTGTCTTTGTGTTCCATGGCATCTCCGACACAGAGAATTCTAGTGGAGAGTGTGAAACGTTATTTATTTGTTATTCTCATTCCAGACTCCTAGAAACCCGCCGGGAAGACCTAACCCTAGTCCTGCTAGAAGAGATCCCCCGGCGCCTCCGCCCCACCACGCTCCACTACCTCATGCTGACCAAGACTTACATCGTCTGGCCGAAGGAGGACTCAGAACGACCGCTGTTCTGGAAACGGTTGAAGAAGAGTTTAGTTAGCATTAAGATGAAACAGACGGGGGTTGAGGGGGTCTCTATTGCGTAGTTTTTGAACCAGGAATAGTACAGGGGAAGGGACCCCCGGGGGGAGGGGGGGGGGGAGCAACATGAATCATGTAACAACAAAAAGGTTTCAAGGGGTTTACTCTGACTAATGAACAAAATTGTGAAATTTTCGGAAATAGGTATCTATGTCCTAATTTTTTTATCATTTTTAAATCGTCAATACTTCTTTACCTACGTACCTACATTTAAAACCAACGAAGAAATCCCGCAGCCCACGATAACCGATGTAGGGTGTTGCCAACTTTTAAAAAGATATAGGTAGCTTTTTTAACTTTTGTCATTTCTGAAAAAACTTTTTTTTTATTAATTCTTGCTTAGGTACTCACGTCCCGTGGCTCAGAGGCCCTGTATAATTAATACGGCAGATACGGCGGTAGCTACGCCCCTGTGTCTGAGTATTTAGGCCGCCTTAAAAACCTCTGACTAGACTTGGCTACTGGTTTTAAGCACAATTTATGTACCTACCTTTAGATTTTTTTTTGTAGACTAAGCTGCTATACCTACCTTCTTGTAACGTACCTCTATATTCTATTTATGGTTTGTATAGATCTTGTTAAAATAAAAAATTGCGTGTAAGTCATTGGTGTTTTGATTTTTGATAAATAAAATAATTCATCCTACCTACATTTTAAAATCACATAACACTTACGTGGCCGTGTGTTGTAGTTAAATTTTTAACACGCATTACTGTTAGCTAAGCTGTGACTCGGTACGCGAATTCTATGACTACTGCTGGCTAAGCTGTGGTTCCCCACGGCTACTGGTACATATTCTGCTACGTGCCGCGTTTGTCAAAGAGCGATGACAATGCGTGTTTTTTAGTTTTTTAAACTGTTCTATATTATTTTAATAATACTTACGCAGTGTTATAAGAAAAGGGCATGCTAATCCGAAAACGGTTCATAGTACTCATCGTTATGAACAACTTTCACTAAGGGATAAACCCGGAATTTGCGAATAAAATCAGCTGTTCCATAGAAAAATGTCAATGACACTACAAAATGTATGGAACAGCTAATTTTTACGCGAATTCCGGGTTAGTCCCGTAGTAAAAGTATGTTAGTTCATGACATGAGTACCTAATATAACCTTATTGTATTTATTTTTTTATTGTATTAGTAATGTGCAAACATTACTGTGTTCCGGTTGGAAGGGCATTGTTTCTAGTGAAATTACAGGGCAAATGGGAGATTAAACAACTTATATCTCAGGGTGACGAGCGCAGTGCTGTGCCACGCAGGGTTTTGAATTCTGCGAGTTCAAAATTCTGGGTGGCGCAGACCTGTTATGGGCTAACGTGACGTTTAACATCAGGCGAGCGATTTGCTCGTCTCGTCACTCAATTACATAAAAAAAAAAAAAAAAAAAAAAATTGTCTTAGCATACCCTTTCCTAATAACCATGTTTTCTTGTATAAAGTCCTTGCCACAATATGACCAAGCCTACTTTATATCCCAGAACAAGAACATTATTTTTACAAAACAAAAAACAAAAACCGACTTCAAAAGACCGACTATTGAGTTATTCATCTATTTGTCGCGCACGTACTTAATGCTAATTTAAGACTTATATGGTTTTCTCATGGATACCATTATCAGAACTGGACTAAATTGAAATGGGACCAAATGGGAAGCGTCAGCTTTCTAATAAAAAAAGAATCATCAAAATCGATTCACCCAGTCAAAAGTTATGAGGTAACAAACATAAAAAAAATAAAAAAAAACATACAGTCGAATTGATAACCTCCTCCTTTTTTTGAAGTCGGTTAAAAACAACCACACAAGTAAAACCACAGGCCGAAACTAGTTACACAAGGCAAAATATACTTACAGGTAGTGCACACAATGTCATGGCTCATTTTCTTGGGTTGTGGCGGAGTCACGAGCAGATCCAAGTTCAGAACACCTCCGCATATCCTAGGAAGAAAAGCAGATAAATACTTATAAATAAATAATTACTTATACAGGGTTATTTATAAAGGGTATGCTAAGCCAAAAACGGCTCAAAGTACTTCTCATTATGAACAACTTTTACTATGGGACCTACCCGAAATTCGCGAAAAAAAAATCAGAGATGTCAATGACACTCGACAAAATGTATGAAACAGCTGATTTAGTTTTCGCGAATTTCGGGTTGGTCCCATAGTAAAACTTGTTTATAATGATGAGTACTATGAGCCCTTTTCGGCTTAGCATACCCTTTATGAATAACCCTGTCTTAGGTGCACTCGGAAATTTTCGATGCAATTAATCTAGGCTTTTTTTTGAACTAAAAAACATGGCGGGGGGGGGGGGGGGGGTACTGCCGCCAAGTCCGCCGTCAAGTGCCATTGACAAAATCTATCATTGTAATTTTTCTATGGAACAGCTGATTTTATTTTTCGAATTTCGGGTTGGTCCTATAGTAAAAGTTGTTTATAATGATGAGTACTATGAGCCCTTTTCGGCTTAGCATACCCTTTATGAATAACCCTGTATTTAGATTTTTACTTTTACACTCCGGCCTTGAAAATATTTGGGTTACCTGTATTTCCTAAGATTGACTTCGCCGGTTCTTGTTCGAGTTAGATTCGTTTTCAAGTACTTCATAAAGGCTGCCTCTGAAAATTAGAAATACATCTAAGTAAAATACAATTTGTAATTTACATTTTGAAATGACTAAATTATCTAGTTTCAAGCTTTTTACAAGCTTTTATTTAATTTGCTCTGTTTGTTGTTTTTTGGGTCAAATCTTGCAACAGAATTTCGAACCACTTTCCGATGTCCGATTGAGCTGAAATTTGGTATACCTGTGTAACTCCGATGACAATGCAATAAAAGCTTGTTTTAAAGATTTTTTTCTCTCTTACCATTTTGTTCACCAATAGCGGTCCTAGGGTCAGGCAAGAAAGGAGGTTCTTGCATGTTCAAATTGTCCAATTCTTCTTTTTCATCCTCATTTTTTGTGTAACTGAAAATTTTGCCTGATGTGACGAAGAAATCATGAAATAAACAGGGTTATACGGAAAGGGTATGGTAAGCCGATAAAAGCTTATCATTATGAACAACTTTTACAACGGGATCAACTCAGAAAACGGAAAAAACAGCTGTTTAATCGAGTGTCATTGACATTTTTCTAAAAATAAAACTAATTTATTTCGCGATTTCAGGTTTGGTCTCATAGGTCATAATGGTGAGTACCTACTGTTACTGTGAGCCCCTTTCGGAGCCCCTTTCGGCTTAAAATACTCTTTTCTTATAAGTCTTATAACCTATACCTGTAACCCGGTCACAATATCTGTGCACCTCGCTGGAATGCGTATAGCCCAGTGGCGTAGCGGGAGTGCAGGCCGCCCGGGGCGGATGACAATTTCGCCGCCCTCTTTTATAGGTATTTCAGTTTAATGTACGAGTATACTATACATTATTTGTAGATAACTTTTCGGCAAGAACAGTCATCATTATTTTGCATTATACAGGTTAGATTTTAAATAAAAAAGTTTATCTAAGCTTTACAATAATAGCCTAAGATCCCGCTATACATCGACCTTCACCGAGATGTTTATTTGATGAAACGTATTTTATACAATAAATATATTACATATGGGTTGCCTAGCAAATTACAGTCCAGGATATGATTGATTAATTATTGAAAAAAAAATCGATATTCATTTCACCGGTTTGATTATTAGACAAATCTATACCAATCGAAAGTATGAAGCCCATAGAATATGCAAACGTTAGGTTGCCTATTCTTTTCCGGTCACAACTTTCGGGCTGCCAGGCAGTGCCGTAACTAGGGCGGTGCCAGCAGTGCCCAGGCACAGGGCGCAGACCCTGGAGGGGCGCAGAAATGACCAGACTAGTATCTAGTTTTATCTCATGCATGGTAGCTAGTTAGGTCAGGGGCGCAGTTTTGAAAGCTCGCACCGGGTGCATAAAAGGCTAGTTACAGCACTGCTGCCAGGTATAAACAGGTAAATCGATACCTGTTAGCATTATGCTCCGGTCTAACTAAAGTGCATTATTCATTTGAAAATTATACTGTTTAATAGGTTTTTTAAAATAATATACTCAAGTTTTTCAAGTGTAGTAAAAGAAAACTACGTTTAAGCTTTTAGAGTATAAGTTTGTATTTCTTGCCAAGAAATACAAATCTGACAGTCGCTACAACATGTCATTCAAAGAAAAGAGATTCCCCGAATTCGTCACAGCATAAGTAATGAAAAGTTCCGTGCTCTTTTCAATCGGTCCGAATTTGTAGTTGCGATAAAAATTATGTATCTAATGGTTTAAATATTTTTATTACATATTTATTGTGAAATTTTGCCGCCCCCTAAAAAGTGCCGCCCGGGGCGGGCCGCCCCCCCCGCCCCCACTACGCTACGCCACTCTATAGCCTTATATAGTCGCACTGACAGGTGACGCTGAAAGGTGACAGGGGAAGCGGGAGCCTCTCCCGCTTCCCCTGTCACCTCTCCGCGCACTCCCCGGTGCGACAGTGCGACTATATAAGGCTATACGCATTCCAGCGAGGTGCACAGATATTGTGACCGGGTTGTACTTACCCCCTTGCTGCACCGCGGACACTAGAGTGTCCGATTTCAAAAAACCCGTAGATGCACCGCGGACACTGTAGTGTCCGGATTTTTATTTCGCGCCAGACTCAGAAAAAGTCTCTATCCTGCTTTTACTAAGGCAAAAAGACATAAAGTATGAATGCAATCTCGCTCCCCTTGAATGGGGCAATATTTTGTAGCAGCAACATTATAAACTCGATGGACATTCGATTTAAAAATAAATAATATTCCGTGAGTCAAAGTCAGTTTTGTGTTGACTTTGACTTTGATTGGTACATCGACGGTTTTTACGTAATTTAATTCGATACTAGGCTGGTGTTCTTGCATAATAAGCTTTATACTCTTGTTAACAAGGCTGATTACAATGTATTTTAAGGTTTATAAGTCTTTTGTGTTTCCAAATTGGCGATAAGTATTGCGTCATCTTCGTAGACGGCCGTGTTTTTTATTTCTCAAATTTTATGTGTGTTTATGTTATTTACTGTGATAAATGTTATGATCTATTTAAAATATAGTTAAACAATCATCCTAGAAGTGTTGTGTGCATTTGTTTTTGTGAAAGAACAATTTACGACAAAATGTAAACAATAATTGTGAAGTGGGAACAAAAAAAATCGCGCAAAATTTTTTTTGCGTTGGTTTTTATATGCCTGATATTAAATACTTTTTAGGTGAGTAATGTGTTCTTATTTTGTGACAAAGTGCAGATTGAGTCTATTATTAAATATAAATAGTAAAAAACATACATTATCGCTTTACTTTTTTTAGTAAAAATATGTAAACTTCAAAGTCCATGTTTTTTTGTAAAGTAAGCGGTTATACGCTGATTTATATCTATACCAGGCCAACCAATGTTATGATAACATTCGTCATTCGACACGTTTAAGCAATAGCTCTAAGAATAACAATTACAAGTGGGTCCTTGTTCGAATGTTTAAGTCATAAAAACCATTCAAGTGATCCGCCGCCCGCCGCGTGCCGAAAGATAAACAAACGATGACGCACGGGTGCATCGACGTCACGATGCAGGGGGGCGCGGGTGCAGCAAGCGGGTACGCTACGCGGTCGACGACGCTGCGAGCATATTTTTATTATTGAGTATATACAATAGTATATTATAAAAACTTACATATTAGCCTTCAAAAATTTCTCGAGTTCTTTAACCTTGTCCCTGATGTCTTTGTAGAACGCAGTCCTGATGGCGTCCTGCTCCGCCTTCAGCTTCGACACATCCATGTGCTCTTTCACGTTGAATACGAATAGATCTGTGGAGGTGGAAGACAGTACTGTAGTACAGGACAGACAGATAGACAAGATAGTATCTATACCTATGGATAAAGATTGAAAGAAGATTGAAGCGATTGAAGATGGGTGGGGTTTTCTTTTTAACCGACTTCAAAAAAGGAGGAGGTTATCAATTCTGTATGTTTTTTTTTATGTTTGTTACCTCATAACTTTTGACTGGGTGAATCGATTTTGATGATTCTTTTTTTATTAGAAAGCAGATTTTAGTCTAGTTCTGATAATGGTATCCATGAGAAAACCATATAAGTCTTAAATTTGCATTAAGTACGTGCGCGACAAATAGATGAATAACTCAATAGTCGGTCTCTTGAAGTCGGTTTTTGTTTTTTGTTTTGTAAAAATAATGTTCTTGTTGATCAAAATATGTCATAGAGGTTTGCGAGGGATATTTTGATCGTAGTGACGAAAATCCAAGATGGCGTATTCAAAATGGCTGCCATGTGCAAAATGGTCCGAGGGGGCTGATTTATTGCATTCGGGGGTTTTTGAGTCTTTGATTCCGTTATATGACGGAAATTTTATCCCGGAAAAATAAACGGTTCCTGAGGGATAGTCCACGTGGGCCAAGACGTGTGCTAGTATAATCTAATTGCGCTAGTTTTAAATGTAAGAGTATTTCTAGATACTTAGAGTCCAATGTTTACTTTTATACAATGACACCTGGCTACAGTCATGGTTACATACAGTCATACATATCTATATATGTATTTACTAGCGGCTCGTCCCGGCTCCGCACGGATAGACACTATAAATTGAGATCTTAAAAAAGAAAAAATCTAAAAACTATCCTATCTGTTAAGTTAGATCGAACTGCACACGGTGTGCAAATTTCATTGAAATCGGTTAAGTAGTTTAGGAGTCTATAGCGGACAAACAACGTGACACGTAATTTATATATATTAAGATATCTATATACCTATATATCTATCCGGCAAGTCGGCGATCAGTGCGTAAGACCTGGAACTCTCGCTGAGTAAGTCGATCATAGACCGCGCCGCACGCACACAGACGCAGGTCGCGTCTATAATCTTCGGCAGTTTGACGGTCACTTTGATAGCGTCGAAGGTTAGCTCGACTGGCTCCCTGGAAGGGGGAGAGAGACGGATGTAGCTCGGGTAGTGGAACATTTTTTCAGAATTCTCTTAGGATCTTCTTTAACGACATAACATAGGTTTCTTCTAGGCAAGCATGCTCCATCGTAGACCGTATCGTTGCTTACCATCAGGCTTGATGGCGGTCAAATGCAAGCCTATTAATGAATAATAAAAATCTTTGGAAATTCTTTTTTCTCATTTTATTCCAATTGGTGAAAAAAGGAACACAATTTTTCAAATACCTACATGATAAATTACAGTTCAGTATTTTACAAATATTTCTATGCAACGATGTTTACAATAAAATATCAAGAAGTTACCTCCAAAAGCCCCAAAATATAATATATCGAGGCAGAAAAAAATATAAACAAAGAAAAAAAATTCAGGACTTTTCAAGATGGCCGACGGCTCATTTAGTCCTTCAAAACGCCACCGCCAACTAGTGGCGCTTTACTAAATAAGACAGTATACTCACGGATCCGGTTCCACCGGTTTTTGTTTCCTAGTGGGCATCCTCACAGCAACCCATAGATTCAACTTTAGACCTTTAAATTGTCTCTGGTAAGTCGCCAGCCTTACGCTGACCATTGTTAGGTTTTTCTCCAAGTTTCTCAGAATGCTGAAGGACGCCATTTGTATTGTCGCCGAGAGTTGGGCGCGCATCCCTAGCCGTACCTATCGAAAGGAGGTGGGATATTTTGATAGGGGGCTTGGCCTACTTTTAGAGATTACCTAAGTTAGGAGATATGGCGAATATTGAAAGCAATGTACGGTTTAACAGTCATAATTAATAAGTAAGAGAAATATAAGTAATTGAAAGTGAGGCCAGGCCTAATGAAAACAAAATACAAACCATGAAGTGTTACACCAAGAAACAGTGACAGTATAATGTAACGGTAGGGTGTTACTCGTTGGGAATGATTAAAAAAAAAGATTCCCAGCGAGTCACCGTGTGACTGGTTGGGAAAAAAAATCCTAACGTCCTAACGAGTCACACTGTGACTCGTTTTGGTGTGACTGGTTGGGAACCCCTCTCAAAATAAGTAATAAATAATCATTAAAAAAAATGTTTTCCAAACAACTGGTAAAGTCGAAAATTACTAAAATCTTTAAAACTTAGATTACTTACTTCGTTGAAGCCTTCCGCCTGTAATTTTGTGTACACTCTGGAGTTGGCAACAAACTCTTCGAGCATTTCTACCATCTGAAAACCAAGCACTTAATCACAAACTAAAGCAAAAATTAAATACTGTATCATTTAAAAAGTTCTCGCGGTTTGCGTGCCGCCTGCGCTCCCGCGTAAAATACTATTTATTTTTTACAACAAACTAGGTATGCGTTTGAATACAATCTCACCTGACGGGAAGCGACGATGTGGTCGAAGATATAGCACGCTTGCCTAGGAAATACCTATTCACTCTTCTTTAAGCAACCCCGGGTTCTACCTTGATTTATAATACTAATTATGTCAGGATAGACTAAATTATGTTAGACATACCGTAAGGTATGTCAAACTTACAGGCAAAGCTTCTTCACACCTTTTCTCCAGCTCAGTGTCGTCAGATGTCAACATTTTCTTCTCCCACAAATGTAAATAGGTGTTCATCTGAGTGACGACTCGAGGATCCGGGAGTCCATCGCATCTGAGATATTGTTGCCACTGAAAAATTGAAGGTAATTGAAATAAAATAATATTAATTGAAGAAAGTTCACGTTTATTGCAGAGAGATGAAGCTGGTTGAGTAACGACTGTTGATCGATGAAAGCAAAACTTAAAATATATCTTTTAATATTTTTAATAAAACATTGGATTCTTCCAGGGTGGAAAAGACAACCTACTTTGGTTAGGTATCACTCGGTGATTGCCGTCGCTACATTATCTATATATATAGAAATGTTATGTTGGTTTGTGTACGCCTCAAAAACTCAAAAAGTTCTGCACCGATCGAGCTGAAATTTTAGCATGATATCATCAAGGATTGTTTTTATCTATTTTTTTTATCCACAGCGAAGCATGGCAGGGAACAGCTAGTTCTATTATATTTTATTACCTAAGAGGTAAGGTTTAAGAACAAAACTTCACTTACTTCGGCGAGCAGTTGTTGTCTATTGACATACGCCACTTTCTGTTTTTCGAACTCTGCAATGAGAAAGATATATATATATTTTTTAATTAACCTATGCTGTCCCACTGCTGGGCAAAGGTCTCCCCCAATTTTTTCCAGTTACTGCGGTCTTGGGCCAGCGCCGTCCACAGAGTGGGTGCCCCCGGACAGTCGAACCCCAGGTCGCCCCCCGGCGTGATGGCGCGACGAACTCGGGCGGTTTGAAAAAAAAAAGATATAATTAACAAAACAAATGATATTCAAAATGTTAAATTTGTTGATAGGTATAAAAATAAATGCATATTCCGAATTAAAATTACGGGGTGCGATACGATGCGGATGTGAAATTAATCAAATAACTAACTGTGCCTCGCTGTTACACTCGCTATTCTTCAGGATAAATTAAGCTATTGCATAGCTTCTATCGCGGGCCTTGAGCGTGGAGACCGAATCCAGAAATTCCGTAACGAAAATAACCTTACACTTTTTTGTGAAACTTTTTAGTTTTGTTGCCATCTATCGATGAATAGCAGAACTTTTAATGACTTTTTGAAATATCACGCTTGTCTCTTTAGTTCAGCAACTCGCCTCTAGGTGTCGAGTGTAAAGGTACGATTCCACCAGTGTGCGGAACTGTGCGGCACAGTGCTGCACAGCGTACGGCACAAATGTTTGCTTTGGTCGACTTACTCAAGCGAACAAGAACAAATTGTGCGCGAACATTTTAGCAATGTTTGCGCACAGCTGTGCACTCGTGTGCGCGTACACAGTACAAGTAGTGGACTCGTGTCGACGCGTACGCACTCGTTGTTCGCAAACTCAGTCTTGCTTCCGCTACCAAAGCGAAAACATTTATTTGTGCGCGCACATGTTTTAACAGAGTTAAATATGGATTGGACGAATGATAAAATTATTAAATTTATTCAAGCGATTGAAACTTATCCTCTATTATGGGATTCCAGTCACAATGATTATAAAAATAGAAATAAAAAACACGACGCCACTCAAGAGTTAGCTCAATGTTTCAATTGTAACTCGACTGAGGTAATGGAAAATTATTTTGGCTACATAATAAAACACAAGCTGCAGCACAAATCACTACGTTTTCTCGCCCGTCCAAATTAACAACTGAAGACAGAACTCTTCTCAGTGAACATGTTCTTGCACAAGTGTGCCAAACTGTGCGTTTACAAAAGTTACGCACAGTCTTGCCGGTGGAGCCAGAAGCTAAACTCGATACAAGCTTAGTACGTGCAATGCTGGAGTTATGCACAAAATGTTTGTAAACTAATGTGCTAAACACTATTTTGGTGGAATCGTACCTTTAGGTTTCGATAAATAATTATAATTGCATAAGTTGATAAAAAAATGCTATGCAATAGCTTTACCGCGGCAGTCCCCGAGTGCCACACGTCTTTTTTTATTTCAAGAAATAAGCTATCTTCAGCTATTCCAACTTTCATAAAAATCAGTTGAGCCGTTTCAGTGTGAATCTATAACAAACAGACACCCTGTCCCAAAACCTCAAAAATTTAAGTTTGACTTCGCTAACTTCGCGTAACCGCCATATTCTTTCTTCACAAAATTCGACTCAATGTTTGACCAATAAGGTTACTAATCGGATACGCTAACAAACGGTTTAAAAGTGGGAATTCCTCGCCTTTTACTGCACTTTAGAAACACCGTGGCTGTGGCGTCACGGTATAAACGACACCTTTTATTTACGATCATTCGTGTTTTCTTGCACCGCCCGAGTTATTTCCGTGGCGTCACGTCATCATTGAAAGAAACGTTCACAAAATACTTTCAAAGTTTACTTTACTTATTGGTCGGTATTCTGATTTATTGCTTCTCGAACTCTACCGTTCAACGCAGTATTTTTGAACCCTTTTCATGACGCGGTTTATTTTGTATGAATAATATTTCGCAGTTTTTTCTGTTTCTAACATTAATCAATCTTTACCAGATACAAGATTTTGAACTAGGAATGGTTTATTATTTGATCTCGCTTTAAAGACTCTACATGGTTATTCATAAAGGGTATGCTAAGCCGAAAAGGGCTTATAGTACTCATCATTATTATTATTATTATTCTCTCTTTTTTTATGTAGGTTTATATGATGATGTTTTTCTTCTATATTGCACACCCCGTTTTTAATATATTTTTTTTGTCTATCCTCTCCATCCTAAGGTTGCCTGGAAGAGATCGCTCTTAGCGATAAGGCCGCCAGTTGTCGCACTAGTTTTTAGGTGTTATAATCCTTCTGTTTGTAATTTATGGTGTGAACAATAAAGAGTTTATCTATCTATCTATTTATCTTTTACGACTGATTTTTTTTTACTTTTTAATTTTACTTTTACTTTTACTTTTACTGAATAACCCTGTATACCTAATTAACTGCTACGCTGAAGATGAGTTACCTACTGTGAAACAAAGTCACGGTCTTCTGTAGTACGTCTCTTCTGACTTCTTGTTCTAGCTGGTCCTTCGCCATGAGCTCGGCCCGCTCTCTGGCGAGAGCGAGCTTCTTCTCTTTCGCACCCGCCAGGATTGCTTGTCTGTACGACAGAGATGGATATGTTGTCATCTGTTTCTAAAATCTTTGAATTTGTGTAGAGATTTTTTTTGCTATTGAGTGACGAGATGAGCAATGTTAAACGTCACGTTTGCCCATATCAGGTCTACACTACCCAGATAAATGAATGGAGAATGTTATATCGTTGAATAACTTTGCTGAACCTAATTTTTAATGCAATTATGGTGTCAAAAATTCAGTTCACATTCTTGATTTTTTAAATGTTTTAATACTTCTTCCATATATTACTGGAATAAAATGAATAACGTAGCTACAGCAAAGCAAAAAGGGTTATTAGTGAGTTATTATTTAATTTTGAAGATAATGACATCAAACTAAGCAAAAACTAAATTCATGGTTGTAAAGTATGAAATTAAATGGTCTTACTTATATTATCACAAAAACCAGGAAAGCTACCAAAAAAAAAAAATATTAAATCCAGTTTAGAGAAGTATTGTTTTCTACGAGTATCTTAATATTTTATCAGCATACTATTATAGTTTATTTTAGCCAACAATTCAATAATATTTATTTAAATTTTATGACAAAATTATTTAAAACTAGACCAAATAGAGATAAATACAAAAACAAATAATTAAGTTTGAATTCTGTTTTGAGCTAAATAAGAATAAACTAAATACATTTGGAAACAAATAAAAGAAGAAGACAAAAACTAACTTCTCAGCCTCCTTCTGTTCCCGCCACAGTATAATCTGCTCTTCTAGCCATTTGTCCCGATCTTTCTTTTGCATTTTCTTCCATTCCTTAGGCTGTTCAACATAGGTCATAACATGACGCTTTTCATTTTCCGTGTATTTATCCATTTTAATTTATAATACTTTGGACTAAAGCTCAAAATTGCATGTACAATATTCTATTTTTTTACGAAGGAAAATTTTGGATTTACAAAAAACACGGGATTAATTCTTTATTTCAATTGCAAGATAATATGACTTTGCCGTTTGATAACGATACCACCACCCTTTACAAAATAATCCAATCTCCTTTAGCGCAACCATTCACATAAAACGCGCGCGAATTTCTTTCTTATTTTTTTTAAAATAAGTAACAGATTAAACAAAGCAAATATTTTTTAACGAATTGTACTAAAGAGGTTTATAATTCACACTTTTTTTAATACACCTAATACCACAGACTAAACAAAATAAATAAATTTTAGATTTAGAACTGCACGAAAGAGGTTTTACATTTCCCGCCTAATCACAAAAAGACGTCTTCGCCATCGAAAAGGCGATAGGCACCTGGGTTTTTGTTTTTAAAAGAAACGTATCGTGTGAAAGTGTAATACAATGTCGAATGGAAAAGATATAAGATAGGGGAGGATTATTTATGGCCAATAAAAACGGTATCGACTTCTGATTTATTTTTTACTAGTGGCTGATGCTTGCGACTACGTATGCGATGCTCTTGCCCCAAAAAAAGAAATTTTATAGGAGGTTAAAACAAAGAAAAGAAAAGGAAATTGAAGATTATATTTTCGACTTTTGTGAGACTAACGAACAGCGATTGATTTTTATAGTATATGTATTAGAAATAAAAAGATGATGGTATTGGCTAGTTTATGAAAATGCTCAGCTATCACAGCATGGTGCGATCGCTCGTAGCGATAAGGCCGCCTGCCTGCTCTTAGATTAGTAGGTATTTAACCATTTTTATCCTTTTGCTTTTTCTTTTTGTTCTTATGTTTCTGGTGAGAACCATAACGAGTATAAGTTTTTCGCTATCTATCTGTATATTTATCTCTTTCTAGCAAAAATAGGCTACAGTTTGGCGTCGCGGCAAGTTGGTTGCTGTTACGTGACGTCATATTTTTTATTATTATTTTATTTTTTTACGTTGCTCAGAATTTTGCAATTTTCAATTGCCCGTTGGGCACCTTTTTACCCGCCTACGGCCAAGCAAAAGGGTATGTTATTTTTATAAATATGTAATAAATAAATAAATAACGTTTCACACTCATAGCTCCCCACTAGGATTCCCTATATCGGGGATGCCAGGGACCACACAAAGACAAGGACAACTAACACCCAGACTTAGACCAGATATTTAAATTCATCACCCAAACATCTACCCGGCCGGGAATCGAACCCCGGACCTCTTGCTCATGAGGCGGTTGTACCTACTACCGCTGAACCAAACAGGTTGTTTTGTACGTATGATTGATGTCTTACCTTTTCAAAGTTGGGTATCTCCTCCTCTTTCTTCTTGTCCTTTTTTTTCTTTCCTGTCCCCTTCTTCTTTTTATGCGTCTCTTCTTCTTCGACCTTCCTTTCTTCCTCTATCATTACGAAAAAATCTATTAATACAGCGTTATATAGAAATGGGTATGCTAAGCCGAAATGGGCTCATAGTATGAACAACAACAACAACAACTACTAACACAACAACTGAACAACAACAACACCAGCAACAACAACAACACACAACAACTACAACAACTACACAACACCAACAACTACAACAACTACAACAACAACACAGCAACAACAACTACAACAACAACACAACAACAACTACAACTACAACAACTATTATGAACAACTTTTACTATGGGACCAACCCTGAAATCGCGAAAAATAACCAGATGTTCCATAGTAAAACGTCAATGACACTCGACAAAATGTATGGAACAGCTGATCTTTTTCTTGCGATTTCAGGGTTTTATGTCACTATGAAAGTTGTCCACAATTATAAGCACAATGAGCTCCTTTTGGCTTAGTACCTTTCCATGTATGTAAAGCTGTTTATTATTTTTATTCTGAAAAGTATTTTCATTATTGTAATACATAGTTTAAAAAACACAAAGGATATTAACCAATAGGAAGTGAGTCCTCGGACCACTGGAAAACCTCGCTCAGTTTGCTGGACACTACCGTCGACAGCTGTAATTTTAAAAGAATGCTATTTTATCGATATTCTATTTTGATTCGATCTGTTTTGAAATTTACCTATCGATACCAGACTTGGGACAAAGGCCATACAAAAGTGTCCGTTCTCCTTTAATATCACATCCTTTATACGGTGCTAGCTACACCCACGGCTTAGCCCGGGTATTTTATAATAGAAGAAGATTTGAAAAAAATAAAATAAAATTTAATTTAATTTTAAGGTTTTTAAATAAACAATTTTAAAACCTCCAATGTTTAAACGACGAAATTATGATAAAATATGTTTAAAAACCCCCTAGAAAAACTTTTAAATAAAAATACCGCTTCCAAATCATACGGCTCCACAGATAAACACATACTAACTGATAGCACCCCACTTTTTGCGTCGGTGGTTAAAACTTTATACTTACCAATTTCTTCGGCTTCTTCACAGATTTCTTTTTCTTCGGCTCTGAAAACAATGAAATAAAGTCGTTACTGCAATAACCTAAATTCCGATGCTAATTATTTGACCTAATTACCTAACCGTAGATACGCAAGGGGTCGTCCATTAATCACGTGATTTTTTCAGCAATTTCTTCAACTCCCCCTCCCCCTTGGTGATATATGATGAGGTTATAAATTGCCCCACTTTCCCCGCCAATATCACGTGTATTTTTTTTGGTACAAATTGGTTAACAATTTTCAAAATTTAACGAAAAAATAAATACAAGTTATATTTCTCTACACCCTCTTCTTGTGATATTTCGAGATGTTTTCTGGACCCCCTCCCCCTTAAAGCCTCACGTGATTAATGGACGACCCCTTAGCAGAAGTATGACCTGTATGACCTCTTACAGGCGGCTTTAAGAAAAGGGCATAGAAACGTACCTAAATACATACGCGAAGCTTATGACACCTCTCTTTATTGCGTAGCAGGTTAAAAATATACATCGTATAAACAAAATCTTTTAAAACCATCCTAAATTATAATAATAATATTATGTTTTAAGATAAATTGTATTATCAAAAAAACTTTTATTGCAAAAAAAAAAACAGCTGTTCTATAAAAAAATGTCAACGACACTCGACAAAATGTACGTAGCAGCGGAATTTTTCGTGATTTTTATTGCATTGTCCTCGGAGTTACACAGGTATACCAAATTTCAGCTCAATCGGACATCGGGAAGTGGTTCAAAATTCAGCTGCAAAATTTGACCCACATACCTACTAACACAGCAAGCCAAATAAAAGCTTGTAAAACACTCGATACTAAATAAAAAAACTCGATTCAATCTCACCCTTTTTAGATCGCTCTTCAGATATCGGTAAGTAGGTAATTCGATTGTTTTTTTACGATTTTTCAACACACAGTATCACAAGTTATTGGCGTCGTTTCCGATCTGTTGCTAGGTATCGATAAAACTTGGTAGGGGCGTAGATTACGTAAAAGTTGGCAAAGAAAGAAGGTTGGTAAGATTATGTAGTAATTGAACGGCAAAAAATATGCGAAAAATTCTTAGAAAAATTTTTTGACACACACAAAGACAACTAAAACCCAGACCTAGAACGAATATTTATATTCATCATTCAAACATCTGCCCGGCCGGGAATCGAACTGGAACCTATAAGGCGAATGTACTACCGCTGAGCCAAACAGGTCGTCAAAAGCATACCTTCTACAACGAAAGGCGGCAGGGATTCGAAAGAAGCGCTGGTGTAGGATGTATCGGTGAACTGAACCTCTTCCTTCTCTTCCGGCTCCGGTTCCGGCTCCGGGATTGGCTCTGTAAATACAAAATATTCTTAGAAACATAATTTTTAATATAAATAAGTAAAAATAGAGACGGAAATTAGAAAGAAAAAGAAACTGATCGTTCCTTCTTAGAAAAAAAATGTTAATTAAATATCCAGATAAAAAAACTAACCCGGCTCCGGTTCCTGTAAAAAAACAAGAGATGAGTTAACGATTATTTTATGAAATTAAAAAGTAAATAAAAACATAAGTTTATAAGTGTTCACTGAGTTTTTTTTATTGCAAATAAATAAACGTTTGACCACCAATTCACCTGTTGGTAGTGATGATGTGGTCGAAGATGAAGCACACATATACTTTCTATTTTTAAAGTGGTCATGCTAATTTTTATGAGTTGAAAAGTTTGCCATGTCTTTTCTTACTGTTCCTACTATTTTCTTAGCAAACTTCAACAAATTTGGTCTAGCCGTTTCGTTGCGATAATTTATATGCGTTTAGTTTTAAAGTAACTACATATTATTTTCACATTCATGTTAGTACCAAATCTCTTACCTTTTTTTTGTCCTTTTTATCTTTTTTCGCCATTTTGTAGGAAAATCTAATCTAACAAGGGATGAAGAATTAAACAATAATTTATAATAAAAAGTGTAAATAAAAATGTAACATCCACTCAG
Source organism: Alcis repandata (assembly GCA_949125135.1). Taxonomy (NCBI): domain Eukaryota; kingdom Metazoa; phylum Arthropoda; class Insecta; order Lepidoptera; family Geometridae; genus Alcis; species Alcis repandata. Next base: position 2,040,845 of record OX421251.1, read on the forward strand.
AGATCGAGCATCTTTATTTACGTCCACTGACAGCTGACGTCTAATGTCATAATTACAAACGTCATTGCTTCTACATGGAGAGAATAAAAGGAGGTCTAAGTAGGTTTTTATTGACTACTAAGATACATAAAATATATTTACATCCTAAATTATAAAATAACAAACTAAACTAAATAGAACTAAGAAATTTACAAAAACTAAAAATCAAAAAGTAGTTTTTGCCCGTGTGGCAAAGTACCAAGAACGCTGGCTGCATTCCCGCGCTGAATTGCCAGAGAAATTCTGTGCGCGAGGAATGAGCCAGCCCTCTTATCACCAGCGGCGTCAACTAAGCGAGGTGTGATTTGCTTGACAAATTTTTTAGTACTAGGACCCCTAGGTAAGTAGATAAGTAGGTATATATTTTTTTCATCGCGTTTAAGTTCGCGTTTGATGGTAAGCAACGCGACGATGTGCTCGAAGATGAAGCACACAGAATTAGCGCTATTTGTGGTGTTTATGGACTTTTTGTATTTCATTTTAATCACTTCGAAATTGTTGAAGTCACGATTACGAAATATTCAAATAGGTTTGCTGGTTTAATAGTATTTATTACTGATCAGATACAAGATCATGTTTAGGAAAAAAATTATGAAAAACTCTTTTTAAAACTATTATACAGTACCTAATCCAAATTAATTAAAAATACTATTTCACCATTTTGTCGTGAATTAATTGTTATGAAACTTTACACTATAGGTTTCTACTAAGCTACTATTTATGCGACAGTATGCTGATTAAGTGTTAAGGCGAAGACGTACGTCTCAAAATTTGAACTAAGACCTTTACCAATGTGTACAATCACCTAGTCAGCTCTCCCCTCTAAGAGCCACTCAGCGAAACCTTAGCGCAAGCCCAAACTAGATCGACCAGGCTTTCGTCTCACCCTGTCAGCTAATGAAAAAGGGAGACAAAAGCCAATGTGATTCTACTTAGGCTTTCCAGTGAAATTTCAGGGCAAATAGGAGATTAAACACCTTATATCCCAGGGTGACGAGCGCAGTGCTGTGCCGCGCAGGGGCTTAAATTCTAAAAATTCAAATCTGGGTGGCGCAGACCTGTTATGGGCAAACGTGACGCTTAACATCAGGCGAGCGATTTGCTCGTCTCGTCACTCAATAACGTAAAAAAATGAGTTCGAAGTACGTTCCAAAGGCTGAGTGAGCGCTAGGCGCACATTACTTTGAATGCCAAAAATAAAAAGATGGTTTACTCGTAACAATAAGTATAAATTTGGGTTAGGATTTGGGGTCTGGTTTGGGGTCTAGGTTTGGTTTTCATGAAAACTACTTCTTCAAATTGAAGGCACGTAAATTCTCGCCACAATGGAAAGACACATTTTGATGCGCGTTAATCATAATTCAGCTCTACAATTAAACATGTCCCGTCAGCCTTCGCCTTAACACCTGCATACGTAATGTAGAACAGGTATCGGACTCAGCACTATTCAGTGGATGTTCGACCGAGTGGCTGACGGCAGTGAATCGGGGTTTAAAGTGATTAACTAAGTTTTTGAACTAAGGTTTGTTTTTTTTGGTTTGTTTATTTTAATTAAAACCAGTGATAAACCAAGCATTTTCGTAGTTAGTTCGTTTTTTTGTATGCAAAAACGACTGAATGAATGTACGTAAATGAAATTTAATACGTCTGATTTCTGTTTTCGGAGATCCGTGGTAATGAACATTCACACTTAGACAAAAACTTTCGTATGTATTAAATTAGTAAGATTTTCTAATATTTCTATTTCTGATTCTATTTTTGTAAAAATCATATTTTTTCAGGAATAAAAAAATCGAAATCGAATTTCTGTCAACATTTAAAAAAAAAAATGGGTATTCTAGAAGGAAGAAGCTTGGACAATGCGCCCATCATCCCGGACTACTATAAAGGAAAGACTATATTTATAACGGGTGGCTCTGGTAAGTGTTTATAATTTACTAGCTTCTACTCGCAACTTCGCGAACTGTTTAAAAAATTAATTCTTAGTGAGAGACGAGAGAGAGGAGAGAGAGTGAGATAGTATATAGTGACGTAGATACGAGTAATGTCTGCCTTCAGATTTCGGGTAAGGGGGCAACTCGTCCACGTCTAAAACTCGTCCAAAGGACCAGTCGCCCCCTTCAAAAAATGTTAGTAGCCGACTATGTCAATACCTCAATGTGCCGTGTAATTAAAACAACAGTTGATTCTAAACAATAGTTTTTTTACCAAGTACAAGTACAAGGAATGCATGTTTTCTGCTATAATATATATGCGAAAAAAAAACAATGTGACGAACTTACAAGAATAAAATTAACAAACGAAAAAAATAGAACTATGACGAATTTAGACATACTTTTTTCTTTGAAAGAGCAGTAGAATTAGGTATTGCGTTGATTTGTCAGTAACGTAATGCTTTTTATATTTATATCTAAACTAGCTGACCCTTGCCCACTTCGTTGGGCGTAATGTTAATTAAACCCGAAGCCATCGCGCGCCGTCCGGACCGTTTTTTCTCCTATTCACTTTGCAAAACGGACTACCACGTAAAAGCCTTTTTATTTTTCGGTTTTTTATATAACCTATGACACTCAGCAATAATGTGGCTTTCTATTGGTGAAAGAATTTTTAAAATCGGTTCAGTAGATCCCGAGATTACCCCTTACAATTTAACAAATATACAAACACACAAACTTTACTTCTTTATAATATTATAGTATAGAAGTATAGATATGCTGTTTTCCAGGATTCATGGGGAAAGTCCTGATAGAGAAACTCCTATACTCCTGCGCAGACTTGGACCGGATCTATCTCCTCATGCGGTGCAAGAAGGGGGTGGAACCTATGGACAGGATTGTTGAGCTCTATTCATCACCAGTATGTAACTAAATAATAATTTATTTCTCAAAATTTCATATATTTTTTGCCAAATAATAAACAGTATTATACAGAAAGGGTGTGCTAAGCCGAAAAGGGCTCATAGTACTCATCATTATGAACAACGTTTACTATGGGGCCGACCCGAAATTTCCAAAAAAATCAGCAGTTGCAGACATTTTGTCGAGTTTCATTGACATTTTTTCTATGGAACAGGTGATTTTGTTTTGCGAAATTCAGGTTGGTCCCATAGTAAAAGTTGGTCATAATGATGAGTACTATCCTTTATATCAATATTTCTGTATTTAATTTAGTATTTAATTAATGATTTCACTAATATTTACCATAGTAAAAATGTTACTTGATAGCCTAAGCTAGCATCCGAATCCCTTCAGCCATTTTTGCGTGATTGAGCAACAAACATCCCAACTTTGACATTTATAATATTAGTGGGATTTGTCTTTTTCTCGGGATAAAAACGATGGAAAGACAATTTGCCCCCGGCTTATGTTCTATTGTATTTTTTATGAAATAACCGTGATCTTATCAGTTTAGCTTACCATTTCTAAATTTTATTGATTTATTATTTTTTGGCCTATTCCGTCCCACTGCTGGGCAAAGGCCTCCTTATCCTCCTTCCGCTCATCACGATCTAAAGGGTTTTGAGTCCACATATTTCCGCCATATTTCTAACTAACCCTATATAAAAATAGGTAAAAAAAAATTTTAAGTTAAACGGTTTTATAAAACAATAAAAAAATGTACTAAAAACCAAAAAATAATAAAATAGATACAGTCGTGGGAATTAAAACATAGGTATGCATAGACTAGACTAAAATAAAACCGTGGGGCAAGAAAACCGTGGGACGTGCCCCACGGTTTTATTTTAGTCTAGTCTATGCATATGTTTATAATTCCCACGACTATATCTATTTTATTATTTTTTGGTTTTTAGTACATTTTTTTATTGTTTTATAAAACCGTTTAACTTAAAAATTTTTTTTACCTATTTTTATTTTCTAGTTTTTAGTTTTTATTTTATATAGTACATTGTATTATACTGGTTGAGCACTTTCATTTGATACCCATATTGATGGGATCGATAAAACCTACGTTATCCGCCATTTTGTAGCGGCCGCCATCTTGTATTTCAATTTTTTATAGTATATTGTATTCTGCTTGTTGAGCCCTTTCATTTGATACCCATATTGATGGGATCGATAAAACCTACGTTATCCGCCATTTTGTAGCGGCCGCCATCTTGAATTTGATTTTTTTATAGTATATTGTATTCTGCTTGTTGAGCCCTTTCATTTGATACCCATATTGATGGGATTGATAAAACCTACGTTATCCGCCATTTTGTAGCGGCGGCCATCTTGAATTTATAATGATAACGAATAAATATAATTGTATTGTCACCAAAATCCAAAGTGTATACAAAATTTCAGATTAATCGGTTGACAGGAAGAGGGTGAAATTTGAATTACTAAATTTGACCCAAGAAAGAAAAAAGAAAACGTGAGCTAAATAAAACCGTTTAAAAACCGTTTAAAAATACCAAAAACTCGTACGAAACGCTTTGATTCCACCTTTGTTGTGCGAACCGCTAGGGTGTGGAACGCTTTGCCTGAGTGGGTGTTTCTCGATGGATATAATCTAGGTGTCTTCAAGTCGCGAGTGAATCGGTTCCTTCTAGGCAAGCGTGCTCCATCGTAGACCGCATCGTTGCCAAGATAGCGGTCAAATGCAAGCCTATCTCATATAGGTATAAAAATGAATCGCTTTTCGTTTGGCTGGCTATAACTCGAGGACGGCTGGACCGATTTCGCTAATTTTGATCTTGAAATATTTGTGGAAGTTCAAGAAAGGTTTAAAAGTAAAAATAATGATGGTAATAAAAAAACAGCGATAGAAACTGCCGCCGGGTTTAGTTACTGAATAAAAAGAAAAGACTTTCGCCTACCAATGATTTGTTTATTCTTTGTAATTTTGATTTACTCGACACAATAGGTTACGTACTTCTATTCATTATTTCATTGAGGTCATTCATAGGTCAATGCTGTTTGGTTTCAGTATTACAAAATGAACCATTTATTCACAAATAGGCTAATTTGGAATTTCAATTAACCTATTCTTTTTCGACACTACAATTGTATTTGTACTGAAGATTTTTTTTTATTACAAGGTTTTATTTAAACTGTCACGTTAGTATACAGGGTTATTCATAAAAGGTATGCTTAGCCGAAAAGGGCTCATAGTACCCATCATTATGAACAACTTTTATTACAGGACCAACTCAAATTCGCGAAAAAAAACAGCTGTTTCATACATATTGTTGAGTGTCATTGACATAATTTTCTATGGAACAGCTGATTCGCGAATTTAGGGTTGGTCCCATAGTAAAAGTTGTTCATAATGATGAGTTTTTTTTTTTTTTTTTTTTTATGTAATTGAGTGACGAGACGAGCAAATCGCTCGCCTGATGTTAAACGTCACGTTTGCCCATAACAGGTCTGCGCCACCCAGAATTTGAACTCGCAGAATTCAAGACCCTGCGCGGCACAGCACTGCGCTCGTCACCCTGAGATTTAAGTTGTTTAATCTCCCATTTGCCCTGTAATTACACTGGAAACAATGCCCTTCCAACCGGAACACAGTAATGTTTGCACATTACTGCTTGGCGGTGGAATAACTGGCAAAGGTGTGGTACTTCCCCAGGCGGGCTCTGCAAAAGAGCCCTACCACTACAAAAACATGACATGAGTAACAGTAACATGAGCCCTTTTCGGCTTAGCATACCCTTTATGAATAACCCTATATAAGTACTACTGTACAGTACTGTACTTGTCCATGTGGGTCAAATCTTGCAACTGAATTTTGAACCACTTCCCGACGTCCGATTGGGCTGAAATTTGGTATACTCGGACCTAACTCCGATGGCCATGCGATAAAAGCTTGTTTTTAATTTTTTAGGTCTACTATTTCGTCGGCTTAGAGCAAGAAGTCATTAACTGCAAAAATCACTAATTGTTTCGCTTTGAAAACTAACGTGGTTTTGACATTTTGGCTGTAATTAACACGGGGATACTCAAGTTTTATTGAGTCTGATACTAGGATAGCTTCGATCATATTCGGTGATCATATTCGATAATTACAAATGTGATACGCTCGAAGTTGTGTCTAGCCTAGCACTAATTTTGGCGAAAGAAGTAATTTCTTGAAGTAAGCCGACGATTTATTAAAATACATTGCGAGCAAAATAACTTTTCGGATTCGATTTCCGGCCGGGCAAATGTTTGAATGATGAATTTAAATGTCTGCTCTGGGTCTGGGTGTTAGTTGTCCTTGTCTTTGTTTGTTTTGTAGTGGTAGGGCTCTTTTGCAGAGCCCGCCTGGGGAAGTACCACACCTTTGCCAGTTATTCCACCGCCAAGCAGTAATGTATAAACATTACTGGGTTCCGGTTGGAAGGGCATTATTTCCAGTGAAATTACAGGGCAAATAGGAGATTAAACAACTTATATCTCAGGGTGACGAGCGCAGAGCTGTGCCACGCAGGGCCTTGAATTCTGCGAGTTCAAAATTTTGAGTGGCGCAGACCTGTTATGGGCAAACGTGACGTTTAATATCTGGCGAGCGATTTGCTCGTCTCGTCACTCAATTACATTAAAAAAAAAAAAAAAAAAAAAAAAAAAAAAAATGGCATTCCCGACACAGGATTATCCTAGTGGGGAGCTATGAGTTTGAAACGTTTATTTTTATTATTTTTTTTTTCTATTTTCCAGTGTTTCGACAGGCTACGAGTTGAGAAGCCAAATGCATTCCAATCCAAGGTTTCCGTCATTCCAGGAGACGTGATGGACGTAGGCTTAGGTGATGTTTTACCTCACTCTATATATATGGTCTAAAATGGTCTTATGTAAACGCTGCTTAAATAGTCATAAATAGTTAATCGCTGCTTAAAACGCTGTAACTACTTTTCACTGATGTGAAATGAGACATGAAAAAGCAAGACGGAGAATTTTAAGAACTGATTAAGTTTTAGTGTTTATAAACCCCTAAGCGATTAGCTCCTAGTTCTAAATGAGATTTACCTGCTGTTATTATATTTTTGTTGTCTTTTTAACCGACTTCAAAAAAGGAGGAGGTTATCAATTCGTCTGTGTGTTTATTTTTTTTTTTTTTTTTTTATTTTTTTTTATGTTTGTTACCTCATAACTTTTGACTGGGTGAATCGATTTTGATGATTCTTTTTTTATTAGAAAGCTGACGCCTCCCATTTGGTCCCGTCATCAGAAAACCATATAAGTCTTAAATTTGCATTAAGTAGGTACGTGCGCGACAAATAGATGAATAACTCAATAGTCGGTCTTTGAAGTCGGTTTTTGTTTTTTGTTTTGTAAAAAAAAAAAAAAACATACAGACGAATTGATAACCTCCTTTTTTGAAGTCGGTTAAAAATAATGTTTTTGTTATTTTCAGGAATGTCTGATAAACATCGAGCTCTTTTGATTGACACCGTGCACATAGTTTTCCATGTGGCTGCCAGTGTCAGGTAAATCACACTTTAGTATAAATTTGAAGTTAGTGGATTAGGGACTCTCACTAAATTGCAATAAAATATACTTTTGCTTGCACAGCAAAGTGTAATTTAAAACAATAAATATCTATTAAATACTGGACTAATAGCACAATATGGAATCACCGCCAAGCCATGTCAGAGGCCTTCAGGAACTAGCCAGTCAGCCTATAAGTACAAGCTTAGGTACTTACTTTTATTAGCACAATGTATGTAAAGAGGACAGAACGATCGCTGTGTCACTATCGCACTCATCAGGTTAGATACAAAAGAGACCATCTTCTGTGGGCTTCAAGGCTGCTTGCGCTATTACCAGTGAGACCCACTCTGATATTATTTCAGATTCGACGACACCCTAAAGTTTGCTGCCACAATGAACCTAAGAGGCACTAAAGAAGTCACAGAGCTGGCTAAAGAAATGAAGCATTTATCTGTGAGTATGGAACCGTTAATTACTTACTCTTCTAGCGCAGCGACCCAAAGTGGGTTTTGGCTTCTGACACCAGATAACACCATTGATCTCGATCTAACTATGCCTCTTGCCATTTGTCGGCTTGGAATTCGCGCAGGTCGGATCACACGGCGTCAATCTAGCGGCAGATTTATTGATAGCTTTTACCTGCGGCTTCGCTCGCATTGATTTTTTAAAATAAAATGTATCCTAAGCTACTTCTAAAACCTCCAAGAATATGTGTACAAAGTTTAATGATGATCGGTTAAGTAGTTTTCGCGTGAAAGCGTAACAAACAAACTTACATTCACATTTATAATATTAGTAGGGATGAGCAGCAGCCAAGCTGTAAGTTGTTGTCGTTAAAGAAAGGCTTATTGTACTAAATTGTCGGGTCTTGACGGATTGATCTTACTTCCTGAGGCATACTTCTATCTCGCTCTAGCTTCTAAACATACTACAGTCCAAACAGAGATAGAAACACGACTTACTAGGCATATTACTCCTTCAGCACCCGTCTAATCAAATATCGTATTCCAGTCCATGGTCCACGTGTCAACATCATACTCCAACACCAACCAGAACCCAGTGGAGGAAGTCATGTACCCCCCACATGCGGACTGGAGGGCGATCCTGGACATCTGCGAGGGGGTGGATGACTTTACTCTTAAAGTATTTACTGCGAAGTAAGGAATTTTAGCTCAATTTTGGTCAAAAAGAACCAGATTAATTCTCTTTAACTTGCAACGAGTTGCCAAGTCTGTGTGCGAGACGAGGTAAGTATAGTCCAAGATCTTGGCTGCCAGACTCTACCTTCAGATGAATAAATATAAATGCAATAGAGTGGCGTCACCGCGTTACCAACTGAGTCGTAGGGCCTTCGTCGTAGTCGTTAATCATATGTTTCTATCTGATTTTATTCTTATCGACATGCGCCTATAACCATCTTACGCACATCACTATGCGGCTCCATAAGACCCACAAGTGCGAGCGAGATAGACAAAGAGAAATGATTTATGGCCGCACGACTCAGTTGGTAACGCGGTGACTATAATATGTAACTTGAAGGTATGCATAAAAAAAAATAAGACTAAAATAAAATGAATGGACAGGCCTAAACCGTTGATTGCGTTCAGTCGAAATAAGGCAAAAACTGTTCCTATACCTAATCATAGGCATGTGTGTACATTTTTCACAAAAAAAGAGACCACGAATACAAAATACCATGCGAAAAAAAGAAATAGCCTGTGTTTGTCTGTTGCGCTTGGTTGCGCTTGAGCATTTCGTCAATCCGGACGAGTAACGTTAGCAAAACCGATAGCGCCACACGCTTCCCGTGACTATACGCATGTTCGCTTTGTATTAGGTAAATACGAACGTGTTGTTTAGTGTTAAGATAGAAGTTGTAATCTAAACCAACAAGTACAGGTAAATATTATGATCTCAAACATCAAATATGAATAACAAATAAGTAGATAATCTCAAAATTCTCATTTATCACAAATAATCACAATCTAAATTTTTTTGAAGGAGGTCCATGTTTCAAACGTTTTTTAATGTTAGTATTGCAAATATTCATAATTATTTATGTGATTTAAAAAATGGGTGCATACATACATCACTTTCAGAAAAAATGAGTCATAAATAAATCACTTGGATATCTACAGTAAGTAAATAGAAGATAACTTTGAGAAAAAAAAATTGTTTCGGACTTTGTATACCACTAAGCGTATTTTTTCTGTCCAGAAGAAGAAGCGGGCGAAAAAACATCCTTAGTGTGAACGTAGTAACTAATTTAATAATTTGTAATCAGAAAATTAGTTTGCTGACGGTACTTGCACCCGCTTCTTTGGCAGATCGGTGTTTGCCGACGTAAGCCGAATACACCCGAACAAAGAGAGGTCATCCTTGTTGCACTAAGCACAAGCCTATACTACTTCTGTCCCTCAACGGTAGAAAAAAAACAACAAAATGGAAATGGAAACTAAGTAACCATTGCATTTTAATAATTTATACGTAGTTACGATAAAATACAATGACCAATTATGTACTTACTTAAGAAATGTGACTCCACAACTTTTATTTTTGTTTTTTGAAGTGTTTTTGCATAATGGAAATGAGCACGAAGGCATTATTTGTTCGATAGAAGGTCGTGTGTGTAGCTCCACAGTCGTGTTACACTTCCGAGGTGCTGGGAAGGAGTGAGAGCGAGTCAGACGTATCGAGCGCAAGACGCTCATACAAACAGTCTTCAATAGTGCGCTTCTTTTAGGCCCGTCCATTTATTTTATTTTAGTCTAAGCATATTATTGCATATCTGCTACCTTGGTTCGACGACCTAATATTCAGATCATCTTCATATTGAAGTTTGGAGGTCAGTAGACCAAACTTCTTGCGATCACATGCTGTGCTTTTTAAATGCTGATAACTTAGTTCAAGTAATTTTCAATACCAATCTCCTGTTCTTAATTAATAACCTTTTCAAATTTTAATTTTAGGATCCTTGGAGAGCTGCCCAACACGTACACGTTTACAAAGCAGCTGGCGGAACACGTCGTGTATGAGAATAAAGGACAGTTACCCGTCGTCATCTTCAGACCTTCTATTGGTAACATAACTGACTAGCTTATATTGAACTCACCCATGCCACACATATGGACGAGTCAACCACTAATGATTTTTGAAGTGGGCGAATGATCCATGGCCGAGTTTCAGACGTTAGTCTTTTTGCTTTGTAGGCAATCTGATCTTAAAGGGTTGAGTCGACCACTAACGTATTTTAAAAGGGACGACTGATCCATTGGATAAGTTACAGAAGTTGGCGAAGCCTTTTAGCTTTTTAACCCACATATTTAAGGGGTACCTACTAGTATCATTTTGATTCAACGTCATAGTATATTATTTGTTGGTTGTTTTGGTATTTTTGCAGTTATCTCAAGCGTTAGCGAGCCAGTAAAGGGATGGATAGAGAACTTCAATGGGCCCGTTGGTATGCTGGTCGCCAGTGGTAAAGGTAAGAAGAACATCCGTAGTTGCCATTCTTAGGCTGAAGCTTTTGGGGGAGGAGAAGACGGACGGTGGACTAAAGCAGTCGCAGATAGTGACAGCGGGACGAAAAGCTACTCGTATCATTGGCAGACCTTAGTTTTGACGCAACTCATGTCTAAAATATTGACACTTTTGACTCAAAGTTTAAGGATTTAAGTTTTTGTTCAGCATGGCAATACTAGCAGTATGCTGGATATAATGTACGCTATGAACTGGTTATTAGCGTTTGAATTATCTAACCTTCAATCTTCTGTCCAATTAAACAGACTCTATTAGAATTGCGTCCACCTAGCATACTTCCATCCTAGCATTCTTCCAATAACGTAGAAGTACGAATGTAACAACTTTATTTTCCAGGCATAATGAGAAGTCTCTACACAGACCCCGACCTGCAGGCTGACTATATGCCGGTAGACGTTGCCATCAAGGCCTTGATAGCATCAGCTTGGCTGAGAGGAGTTAAGAAGTAAGTTTTTAGAGCATACTATATACATAATATTGTCCTTGTCTGTGTCCGTGTGTCATTTTGTTAGTACGGACTCAGCAGAAAACAGTTTATAAAACAATACATGCATGCTCAGATCAAGTAGAAAGCAGATATAGTGCTGCCTTAGATCCAGGTGAAGCCAAAAAAGCTACCCTACTGCCCGTGTACGTACACTTTTTTTTTATTATTATTATTATTTTTTTTGGGGGGTGGGAAATCATCAAATGACCCCTCCCACTCTTGGGCAGAGCGGAAGGGAGTGTCAGACTTCTACTGACTAAAAACCACCCATGTTCCTTCTACGCCCTTGTGCCGCCGAGGCCGCGGTAACTTCTGAGCGACCCGCAGCCCCGACGGGGTGTACGTAATACGTATACTTCAAGCACACATTGACGCATAAAAACTACCCGAATCAATCGTCAATTGAATCGTCATGGACGCCAACGAAGCTGTAGAGCATGTGTTGTGTAATTGCAAAGCCACACAGTCGCCGCCGGATTGCAAGAGGCGGCTTTGGCATAATCATCCATGTCACCACAACAGCTTGACTGCTGTTCATCATCTTTTCTACCATCTACGCCACTGGAGCACTTGTTCCAGCGGTTCAGAGCCTCGCTCCGCTATTTCAAGGAGCTGGGTTGGCTCGGGTGACCACTTGCAAAGGGGAAACGCACAATGCACTGTGTGCAAAATGCCCCGTGGCAGGCCCTATCACCCCCATTTTGAATAAAATGAAATACTTTCTGCACCCCACGGTTTCCGGGATAAAAAGAAGCCAATCTGTTAATCCAGACCATGAACAACCTTCATTTCTCATGTCAATCCGTTCAGCCGTTTTTGTGTGAAAGCACAAACATACATCCAAACATTCTTACAAACTTTCGCGTTTGTAATATCCAGTAGGATGGTAGGATTCATATACATTTTTGACCTTTTTACGTGTTCACAGATTGGAGCCAACAGATGATATCCCAATCTACAACTGCTGCTCAGGCAACCTGAACACTATCACCATGGGTAATCTAATAGAAATGGGTAAGGAAGTAGCTGCTATAATACCGCTGGATGATGCGCTGTGGAGCGTCGGGGGAAGTCTGACCACGTCCGCTACTCTTCACTATGTCAAGGTACACTTTATGTAAAGGTACAGTTAGCCTAGAATAGTTTCTGACTAATTATGATGTCAAATACGTAGTGTATTCGGGAGAAAATGTATGAACAAAAATGCAGTTTCCATTAATGCTCGACAGAGGCATCGTCCCATTTTCATATTTACATTTTGTCTATCGAATACTCGATACGCTTTATAGGTCAAAATGTACCTATATCAGGCCATGTCATATACAGGGTTATACAGAAAGGGTATGCTAAGCTATAAGTAATTTTAGTATTTGAATATATTTCCAAGTATTTATTTTTATTATTTTTTATGTAGGTTTATATGACACAGTTTTTCTTCTATATTGCACATCCCGTTTTTAATATTTTTTTATCTATCCTCTCCATCCTAAGGTTGCCTGGAAGAGATCGCTCTTAGCGATAAGGCCGCCAGTTGTCGCACTAGTTTTTAGGTGTTATAATCCTTCTGTTTGTAATTTATGGTGTGAACAATAAAGAGTTTATCTATCTATCTATCTAAGCAGAAAAGGGTTCATAGTACTCATCATTATGAACAATTTTTACTAATGAACCAACCCGGAGTTCGCGAAAAAAATCTGCTGTTCCATACATTTTGTCAAGTGTCATTGACATTTTTCTATGGAACAGCTGATTTTTTTCGCGAATTTTGGGTTGGCCCAGTTGTAAAAGTTGTTCATAATAATGAGGACTATGAACCGTTTTCGGCTTAGCATACCCTTTCTGTATACCCCGTATAACACCACTGGAAGGAACACTAAATTCATCTCAGTCGCAAAAAAAAAAAAAAAAACGTTTATGGGTGAATTATTTAGACTGGGTTATATTATACTATCAAGAGTGCCATATTGCCGTCCTAAGACCAAGAGCGGTATCTATCTCAAAAAAAGTGATTTCGGTTTTTTCTCGCATCAGATGCATAATTTTTCAAGCTATCAGATGCATGAAAAAACAGATGTTTTTTTTGAGATACCGCTCTTGGGCTTAGGACGGCAGTGTATAGGGTTATTCATAAAGGGTATGTTAAGCCGAAAAGGGCTCATACTCGTAGTACCTACTCATCATTATGAACAACTTTTGCTATGGGACCATCCCGAAATTCGCGAAAAAAAATCAGCTGTTCCATAGAAAAATGTCAATGACACTCAACAAAATGTATGGAACAGCTGATATTTTTTTCGCGAATTTCGAGAGTTGGTCCCATAGTAAAAGTTGTTCACAATGATGAGTACTATGAGCCCTTTTCGGCTTGGCATACCCTTTATGAATAACCTTGTAGAGAAGCAAGAATAACTAGTGTAGCAGTTTCACGCCTAACATTTTTTTTGATTCCCAGGTACTTTTGTTACATCTGCTGCCTGCAATATTCGTTGACACCATCCTTCGGATTCTTGGGAGGAAGCCATTGTGAGCTTACTTATTTTTGATCTCTTGATTGTTTTTTGTACATTAGATAGCATCTGTCACATTGACGTCTGTCGTGTTGACATCTGTCACAGTTATAATATACTAGCTGCGCCCCGCGGCTTCACCCGCGTTTTCCGAGATAAAAAGTAGCCTATGTGTTAATCCAGACCATGAACAACCTTCATTCCAAATTTCATGTAAATCCGTTCGTCCGTTTTTGCGTGAAAGAGTAACAAACATCCATACATACATACAAACTTTCGCCTTTATAATAGTAGTAGGATTATCTCCCTATTGTCAATTACGGACTTGATTGAACATAGTGTACGAAGTGTAATACATAGTTGAATGTGAACGTAGTTTTTGTAGTGGTAGGGCTCTTTTGCAGAGCCCTCCTGGGGATGCACCCCACCTTTGCCAGTTATTCCACCGCCAAGCAGTAATGTGCAAACATTACTGTGTTCCGGTTGGAAGGGCATTGTTTCCAGTGAAATTCGGCGGTGAAACGGTTTCTTCTAGGCGCGTGCTCCATCGTAGACCGCATCGTTGCTTACCATCAGGCGAGATGGCGGTCAAACGCAAGCCTATCATTCAATAAAAAAACAGGGCAAATATTAGATTAAACATCTTATTTTTCCGGGGGTTTTGAATTGTATGAGTTCAAAATTCTGGGTGGTGCAGACCTGTTGTGGGCAAACGTGACGTTTAACTTCAGGCGAGCGATTATCTTGTCTTGTCGCTTAAAATATCATAAAAAAACAAAGTACCGAGTGTTTTGTCCTTTCTGTGAGTTTCGCCACAAAAACTGTAGACAGTCAAAAATTTGTATTTTTTTCAGGCTAGTCAAGATCCAAAGACGCATCTACACAGCTAACTTGGCTCTCTTATACTACATCACACAGCAGTGGACGTTTGAAAACAAAAACCTTATCGAGCTAAGATCTAGTATTAAAGAACTAGATAGGTATGTTTTGAACAACTTCTGTTTTTTAATAGCAATGAACGTTTTCGCCAACGCGGCAACGCTGAGTTTGCTCTGTCATTCTTAGCAGGGTTAACGCATCTGACGACCGACCAACGTGAGAAAATGAATGGCAAATATATTTACCTCTCTTTCTCACATTTTGTAGTTTATCTTATAGTCAACGCTATACATAGAAATCTTACACATTATAATTAGACAGTTCTATTTTTTTTACTAACTTTATGTTACTGTTTGGCGCAGTGGTAGTGTATCCGCCTTATAAGCCAGAGGTCCCAGGTTCGGTTCTCGGCCGGGCAGATGTTGGACTGATGAATTTAAATACCTGTTCTGGGTTCGTGTGTTAGTTATCCATGTATTTGTGAGTGTTCCTTGGCATCTCCGATTCAGGAATCCCTTCTAGGGTTCCCTTTTAGGATTCCTTGAATCGGAGATGCCATGGATCACTCAGAAATATGGCGCTATGAGTGAGAAACATTATTTACGTTATTTTTTGTTCAATCAGGGAACAATTCTACTACGAAATGGAGACAGTAGATCATTACGAGTACTTGCTAAACGCTTGTAGAGGAGCCAAGAAGTATCTACTGAAGGAGAAAGAAGAAAACCTACCCAAGGCCAGGGCCCATTTTAAAAGGTAAGTTGTAAGGTTATTTTTGGGCCTTAAATGATATCACATTTTGATGATTTTTAAAGCGAATTTATGATTTTTGAACCGAACTAATTTTACGTCGTTTTTATTTAGGGTCGATACACATCTGACGGAAAATGCGTCGCGTACTATCGCATACTATACTCGACGCACTAGCGCATCATCGGTTGAGTGTGAAAGGTTGGATGTTTTATTATACATTTCTCTGTTCTGGCGTTACGCGACCGATAATACGCGACGCATTTTCCGTCAGATGTGTATCGACCCTTAGTTGTTAAATTTGCGTGCCCCTCTACCCAGGTCTGACGTCATAAAGGTAAGTATATTGTGTTTGTAAATTACCAACCAGATATTTCGTTTTTAACACTGACATCTAAGGTGTCAGTGGTTTTAAAAAAAATATATATTTATTAGTCTGACCAAGGTCATATTATACACAAATCATTTCAGTTAATACAAATTAAATTTAAAATTTAATAGGGGCGACTGGTCCATGGACGAGTTTTCAACGTGGACGAGTTGCCCCCTAACCCTTCATGCGGCCACGGGACCCCACACAAAGTACTGTTTTTAATTATTTGATATTTTTCTTTCTTTACAGATTGTACGCGATCGACAAAGTGGTACAGTGTTTGCTTTACGGATTCCTCTTTTATTGGTTGATTAATATGGAATGCGTTCAATATGCTATGAGCAAGATTTTGGGCTGCGTTTGGTAATAGACTAATACATAAATTTAATTTCCTTCGGACAAATAGTTTTATTTTGTTTTATGTAAAATGTTAATCGCAATTAAATCCATTTTAAATATTTCGTGTCTGATTTTTGAAATTTATTACCTACCTATTAAAAAACATTTTAAATGAGCTTTTATTGCATTGTCATCGAAGTCAACACAGATATACCAAGTTTCAGTTGAAGTGGTTCAAAATTCAATGCAAGATTTGACCCCCACTGACACATGCACACAGCAAGTTATATAAAAGCTTGTAAAAATTGGGAAAAATGGTACCAAGGAGCAGAACAGAATACCCAGCAGTGTCGAAAACAAAATAAAAATTCACGTTTGATATCATAATTTAATTCATTTCGTTATCACAGAAGTAGGTATAACTTACTTTCACACTCAAGGATTTTGCGTTACCCATTCAATGGTAACAATAAAATATCGCAAAGTTTGGTTCATTTAGAATCAATCATTGTACAATAATGTTAGTGAGAAAAAAAAATAATTCAAAACTGTAATGATTTAAAGGACATCGGTTTATTTTGTACTATTCTAGGCCTTGTTATAAAAGGCGCCTGTGCTATTTTTGAGCCGCAACAGCCATTAATAGCAAAAGAAAACAGTTTTCCAAAGTCTTTAATTATTCAAATGACCTGAAATTTTAATATTTGTCAAAATGATTTAATTTAAAACCTTAAAGTGCCATATTTGTTTGCTTAAATATCTTACTAATATTCTTAAAGCTACGATCAAGCAAGAAGACGATTCATATTTACATTTGTTTCAATATTTTGAATATTTATAACACTTCTTTTTGTGGCAATCTTAAAACTATAATTTATCACATATATAATTTGTTAGGCAAGATTTTGCAGGAGACTTCTGATTCCCATAATTGCAGGGTGACCTGAACAGAAGTCTCACTTTGTTAAAATAACAAGAACGAAATAGTCAATAAAATAAGAATAAACAAGAAATAACAACGAAAGATTTTTCTTCACAACTTCAACATTTTGTACTATCCATGTGAGATTCAAACAAAAGACAGAGAGCATTTCGAGTTAAAAACATAAAATAAGGATAAAATAAAATTGCTAGGATTTAAAATTTAATATTTAAATACCTAACCTAGACGCTAAATTCAAAGAGATATTTTCTCCTCCGAAATTGGCCTGCAATTTGAGCCTTACTGCTTCAAGCATACTTTTTGGCTACAATACAATACATCTCATAAATGAAAACGTCCATTTTAGAAAAGCTCAAAATAGACATGTTCATTAATTTACAATTTCTGTACTTTATTTTTAACAATTTTCTGAACACTCTCAATCGTATTTCCTAATCAGAATACATTCCTACAACAGAGCCATGCTCCATCCAAAACTTTCCAACCTCCTTTAGTCTCTTCAGTCAGTCCACAAGTGTTAAGTGGCATTCACAACTGAGCGCTACCATGCTTCAGATGGCACTTAAACTGTAGTTCTCATTAAGACTATTAGGCCACTTGAGGGCCTCTAGCATAAAATAGGCGGCCTAAACTCCAACACTGTAAAAGCTAGTCAATCATTCAACACTGTCACTGTCAAAACTGTCACTGACGCTGTCAAAGTCAAACAAGTTTTTCAAGCGACGTTTTCGTTCTGCTCTCGTTTCCTTAGTGAGGCTCTGGTGGATGCTCTGATGGATGCCCTGATTGAGGCTCTGGAGCTGATGGCGGAAGGCATTGCTCGGACGAAGTGGTCTTCTTCCTTGGTGGTGATTGAAGCTCGTTTGGTGTAGCGCTCTTGGTTTTCGGAGTCTTCGGGTCTTTTCCTAAAAATAAGCATTATTTTATTAGCTGCGTGGATTTTTAAAGTGGCATTTTACTAGCTGCGATTAAATGTCCTAGATGAGTGGAACTTTACTGGCTGCGTTTTTTTTACTACCTGCATAAATCTAGCAGCCTCTAGCAGCCTCTAGCAGCAATTTCTAACTCGCAACTTTCCAGCTTTCCCAGAACTTAACCCATTACTGGCCTGCGCTACTCAAAACTTTAAACTCCTATCAATTCAAGACCTTGCGCAACACTACGCTCATAACCCTGAGTTAGGTTGTTAGGTTAGTTACCTATTTTGCCCTGAAATTTCACTGGAAAACTTTACCTAGGGAAGTCCGAATTTAGCTTCCTAGATTTGACCCACACACTAACATAGTTAAATCAAAGCTTGATAAAAGGGAAGTCTTACCTAGGGAAGCACGGTATGTCAGTCCACCGCTGGTCCAAGCCGAAGTTCTCGGCGTCCTGCAGAGTTTGCGGCATGTCGGTGTCCATGGTCTCCGGGAGCAGCAGGCAGAGCAGGCCGCCGGCGATGCCGAGCGCGCCGAGGATGATGAGGGGCAGGTCGGGGGAGATGTTGGCCTGGGAGGGAGAACAAAGTTTTTTTATTGTTTTATGCTTTTGAGTGACGAGACGAACAAATCGCTCGCGTGATATTAAATATCACGTTTGCCCATAACAGGTCTGCGCCACCCAGAATTTTGAATTCTTAGAATTCAAGAACCTGCGCGGCACACCACTGCGCTCGTCACCCTGAGATTTAAGATGTTTAATCTCCTATTTGCCCTGAAATTTTGCTGGAAATAATACCCTTCCAACCGAAACACACTAATGTTTGCACATTACAGGAAGAATATTATATAGGGAAGATCAGCTCAAAGCGGTCATTGGAGGCAAAGCGGCCATGGTTAGTTACTCGGTCATAGTGAATAATACCGCGACGTCGCCGCTCTCAGCGCATGGGCACAAAAATTGACATTGTTTATTGTTTGATGTACCAAAAACTCGTTTATTATTCGTAGCGCTAAAGAGTGGAATGCTCTGCCCGAGTGGGTATTTCCTGGTTGCTATAACCTATATGTCTTCAAGTCGTGAGTGAATCGGTTTCTTCTAGGCGCGCGTGTTTCATCGTAGACCGCGGCATTGGTTACCACCATCAAGCGAGATGGCAGTCAAACGCCAGTCAGTCTCTGTGCATGGCACGTGCCAGTCCTGGTCGGTAACGGATCGGTCTATCGGTCTTTTAGATCTTTAGGCTCGTGTTTACCAAAATATAACTTGACGATTATTTAACCATCCGTTGTTGACATTTAAATTTATCAAAGACTTGTCAAAACAGGTTGGTTAAAAATTTAAACGCCTAGTCAAGGTTTAGTGATCTTTGGCCTCAGTCTTCTATGCCCCTTTCAAGTTACTCACCAAGTACACAACAAAAGGTGCGACGATACTGGCAACATATCCCATGATGTGTATGAGTGCGACGCCCTGCGCTCTCACCACGGTGGGGAGCAGTTCCGCTGCGTACTGCAGACCGATGTTGTAGGAGATGTTGACGGCGAACCGGCCGAGGATGGCGAGAGTGGCTGATGGGGGTCCTAGAGAAAATGAAATTAGAGCATTAAGTACTAGGTAATGCATGAGAGGGATAGGTACTTTAGGTGCAGATATAACTCTTCCCAAAACGCGCCCCGGATGACCACCTCTCAAACTTCCCACTTAGGCTTGACTACGTGACCAGTGCAGCGCTGCTCGGGCTTTGGCCTTGGAATTTTGGGGCTGTAAAACAGCCCAAGGCACTTAGGGATATAATAGCTTTTCATTAATATTAATATTAACAAGGAATGAAATAAAGACGAGCAAAACAAAAACTCACCAGCAGGTACAGCGGTGGCTAACAAGCTGAAGATACCGCTGATGACCATGGAGCCACATGCGAGCCATCTTCTGCCCCATCTAGAAAAGACAACACACTAGAGTTAAAAAGACCTAGCGTGAATCAAATTAGAAATTTAGGAAACTATTGTCAAGGGTACAATGACAAAAACCTCTTAAAAGGAAATTGAGTCATTCATAGCAAAATCAAAATCGGTTTAAAAGCAACTGTAGTCAAAACCAGCTCATAAGACAAAACTAGCAAAGGGCAGAGGCGAAACTGAAGCTAAAATATCGTGAGTGAGCCCACCAAATCTTGATTGCCTTCAGAGTCAGTATCGTGACGAACTTCGACAGCACAGCTTCTTGACGAAAATTCTAGACTTAATGTAGAGAAAGAAAGAGAGACAGAAAAAGAGGTGATAGGTAGGTACCTGTCAAGAACAGCAGTCAAGAACGTATCAGCAGGCAGCTCAGTAGCCGAAGCGATAGTAAACGTCAGGAAGATATCCAAGCCAAGAGACCCGACGTTCCTGACGTGGCCATCGAAGACTAGCGAGATGGCCATCCAGATGATGATGAGGAGGATGGAGTTCCGGCGCAGGCGGGGAGACCTGAACAGGTCTAGGACGGAGTACGTGCGAGATTCAGACTCTGAATCCTTGATGGCTTTCAAGGATGATTCCTGGAATTAAAATTTTAGGTTAGTCAACGAAACTAAAAAAGGAATGTAAAAAAACCCCAATTAGAGTTGGTATGCTCCTCTAAATTTACTCCTTGGTCTTTGTGATATTTCGACATTTTGCTTTTTGGGCATGAAACTAAACTTGGGAGTGGAAAAAGAAAACAAATAGATCATAGCATATAGAGGTATATGCGAAGGAAGTAGAAGAGTATGGGGGAGACCTTTGCCCAGCAGTGGGACAGTAAAAACATATAAATAAATACGTACAGTGAATTCGCTCAGGACCTTCTCTGGTATTTTGGTCTTGTTGATCTTCTCAAATTTCTTCAGAATGGTTAGGGCTTTATTTATCTTGCCTTGGGAGATCAGCCACCTGCAACAAAAAGAAAAGGTTTGAAGAAAAGGTCTTTGGACTTGGAAGGCAGTATTCTTAGAGCGAAGTTGTAGAGTGGTCTAACAGACTCCACATGCACGTGAGGCCTCTCAAACTTCTCGCTTTTCTAAGGTTTAAAAGGCTTCAAAGTTTCATGAAATCGAAAAGACCACACAGTTTCATGATGTCGAAAAGGTCTCACACTTCCATGAGATTGTAAAGGACTCAAACTTTTGTAAGGTCGAAACAGCCTGACACTTTTATGAGGTCAAAAAGACCTCACATACATTTATGAGGTCGAAAAGATTTCTCAAAAACTTACCGTGCACTTTCCGGCACTGCCCAGGGCGTGGCCGCAGCCAGCAGGAAAGGCGCGCTGGTGATCAGAGCGAAGGTTCGCCAGTCGTCGGCCCACAGCGCGATCCAGGGCAAGAGTGACGCCGCCAAGGTGAAGAATAGAGCGATCGACATGTTAGCTACGAAAGTACGCCATTTCGGTCCTACGTACTCGAGAACTGGAAAGAAATATTTAAAAACATAAGTTTTATCCCGAATTGCACCTTGCTGCACTCGCTATTTTACAGAAAACGTTTATTTTACTGGGATAAAGAGTAGCCTGTGTAAATCCAGAGCATAAGCTCGATTTATACCTCACCTTGAGCGATCGTGAAACAAACATCCTAACACCTTTTATGTTTAAGTATTACTATAGTCACCGCGTTACCAACTGAGTCGTAGGGCCTTCGTCGTAGTCGTTTGTCGTTTGTCTATCTGATTTTATTCTTATCGATATGCGCCTATAACCATCTTACGCACATCACTATGTGGCTCTATAAGACCCACAAGTGCGAGCGAGATAGACATAGAGAAATGATTTATGGCCGCACGACTCAGTTGGTAACGCGGTGACTATAGCGGCGCCTGACAGTTTAACCTGCAATCCTACAGAAACATCCAAAAATACAAACTTCCACATTTAGGATTTGATAGGATCGGAAATAGAGTTGTGCATAGAGTTAGTCTGTGATAGTCCCAATATTTCCTAATTTGCCGATGGTTCCTCTTAACTTGACCCCATACAGTCTACAGTCCGTTTTGTTTTCGATGTTGAATATCTCCAGACGGTGATAACATTTCAATGTCACCCTTCGAGGTTTTTTTTGTGTAATTGAGTGACGAGACAAGCAAATCGCAAAATTTTGAACTCGCAGAATTCAAGACCCTGCGCGGCACAGCACTGCGCTCATCACCCTGAGATATAATTTGTTTAATCTCCCATTTGCCCTGTAATTTCACTGGAAACAGTGCCCTTCCAACCGGAACACAGTAATGTTTGCACATTACTGCTTGGTAAACCTGATTTCCCAGTCTGCAATGCCTATATTTGTATTTTGTGTTTGTTATCGGACATCTAAAAAGGAACAAACAAACTGTATAAATAGTTAGATAGTTACGCTACAAGCGCTGATCGCTAAATAATGTCGTAATTCCTAACCCAAGGTAACGGTAAACCATCTGACACTTTGAACTAAATCACGCGCACTCAATGGCAAATCCTTGGATGACTCAACACGTGTTTATTATTCCGTCGGTCTGTAACTCTAATATGTTAGTTTACGTGACGCTGGTAGCTTAGATAAAATACTGGCTGTGACAAGCGGTTTCACCCGGATTATAAATTAGGCCAATGCGAAAGCTCGCATGTCGAGGATTCTATTTCTGTATCTATCGTATTTTGAACGAGTAAAAAGATCTTATAAAAATCGTGATGAAAAGCAGCTTGTGTTATTTCAGATCCTGAACTATCTACAATTGAATTTCATCGAAATAGTTAGCGAAATGGTAACAAACTTTCACACACGCTTCGCAGTTTAAAGGATTATCTAAGAGGCGTTTTTTCTCGTACCAATGAGTTATTTGGGACTTATGTACGAATTTACATCAATCGGTGAAGGAAAACATCGTGAAGAAACCTGCAATACGTCCGGAGAAGAAATTCAGTGGTGTATGTGAATTCCAGCAACCCGCACTTGCCCAGCGTGATGGAATACGGCCTAATCACCCTTCGAGGGTAGACCTGCTTCCCAGCAGCGGGAGGATTTAAAGTTGCCTATGAAGAGGCTTTTCGGCGGCCTACAAACTGACACCAGGGCCTAATAATGACTTTTTTGATACCCACCTAGAATATACATCATGGTAAAGCAGTTGTCAAAAGCGAGTCCGACGAGGAACCGGCAGAGCGCGAACGACCAGAAACTGCTGCAGAACGCCGTGCCGATACCCGCCGTGAAACCCATCAGGTTGGTGCCTGAAAGAGAGGGAAGATGTGGTTATTGCGGTAAGAGAGAACGAGAGAGTGACGCAGTGTTCTTCAACTTTCTTCACAAGGTACGTATTTTTCTTCATATTTTTCATTTTTCCATATCAAAATCAAATCAAAATATGGAAAAAAAACAAATATTTTTCACTATTCCATATTTGGCTGTTTTTTGTTATAATGAGGCCAATAACCATTATTTTGAACTAAGTAGAATGGTTTTAGATCTAGCGTTACAGTCACCTTCACCTTTAAAGTAACTGCGACCCCATAAAATGGCGTCGCGACCCTAAAGGGACGTGCGCGACCCACGCTTTGGAAACATTGGTTTGCTAGAAAAATACAAGTGGAATAATAGAACTGGACAATATATCGTCGTATCCGTGGAAGACAGCCACAGTTGCAAAACCCTAGGTTTCCAGGAGGCGGTTTTTTCTGATTATCTCGGAAATTTCTTAGACAACGTATGTTTTTTAGTATTCTAAACAATTCCTTGACACAACAGGCAGTGAATCATATTTTTTTTTTATTTTTGACGATAGTATTTGTACGTGTTTTGTCCCTTAATACCTTACTCCACGGAATTTTCTCAAGATCACGTCGGCTTAACCGCCATGAGGGCTTTTTTCCGAGTGAGAAATGAGAAACGCGGTGAATTTAAGAGACATTGCGCCTTTATTCCACGTAAAAAGCTGGGTAGTGGCCTTCTTACGACAAAAATATTAGAATTTGCGGTTTAATTTTTAGTGTTCGTATACAAGAGATGAAAAACAATGTTGTTTTAACCGACTTCCAAAAAAAGGAGGAGGTTCTCAATTCGGATGTTTGTATTTTTTTTTTGTTAATGGTTGGATGTTAGATATTATAATTGTGCGCGACTTTTTTTACCTGACCGCGAGCGCGTCACGCTTGTAGTGTCCGACCGAAACTAGTTTTACGACCGAAACCGAAACCGAAAACGAATTTCGGCAACGGTCTCTGTTTCGGCCGAAACCGAAACCGAAACCGAAACTGAGGGAAAAATAAAGAAAACGTTATTATAATCAGGCAGTCTTTATTGTTTTCTCTTAAATCACATAGATAAGCAGTCTTCGACATTTTCATTTATTAATAATCAACATACCTCTTGTGTGCTTAAGTTTTGAGACGAAATGAAAGTTGTATAACTTTTAAATAATTAACTTATATTTCTAAAATTTTCAGTACACATTAAGTTAATAATAATCAACAATAAAATATAATTGTGATTCAAAATGACCACCTTTATTTTTAATACAGACCCTTAGACGATTTGGCCAGTCATCAATGGCGGCACGAATTTTTTCCAGCGGAATTCGCTTTGCTTCTCGGATAAGGGCTCGCTTCAGTGACTCCAAGTTTGGGTGGGACTTTCGACAGGCCCTGAGCTCTAATTCAAGCTATAAAGAATAATCCAGCTGGTTGAGGTCAGGGCTAGAGGAGGGCCATTCGTTCGCCGCGATGAAGGCCGGCACATTTACCCTCAACCAAGCTTGGGTGGTTTTTGTCATGGGATGGCGCTGAGTCTTGTTGTGAAATAAAGTATGAGACACAACAGGCTCTAAGATGTCACTTTGGTAATTCTTGGCTTTCACCTTGACGCCTTGTTGACAGAAATGAAGCGGAGTGACACCTTCATATGAAACTCCTCACCGTACCATCACACTAGCCGGATGATGCGTACGCGAGACATTCCGTGCTGAAGCTGGGACGTCCTTGCTGCTTTTGGCATACACTTTATTGTTTTGCCGGTTAAACTTTTCTTCGACAGTTAAAACTTTCTCGTCGGAGAAGAGTATCTTCCTCGCATCGTGCCTCCTAAGCAGTATTGGACAACGTTCGCGTCGCAATTTACGAAGACATTCGTTTAGAAAATGAACTTTCCTACGGCTATACACCTTTACCTTAAGATCATATTTCAGTATTCTGTTGACTGAAACGCGCGAAATATTAGTCTGCAGAGCGAGTTTCTTCTGAGTGCGTCATGGATTTCGGCGAAGTCGCTCTCGGACGATTTTGATGTTCGCAGGCGTCCTCACAGAGCGTGGCCGACCACTCCTTTGGCGATCTTGCAAAGAACTTGTCTCCTTGTATCGTTTGATCGTGTAATACACGAAGTTACGGCTCACACCAAAAGTTCTCACCTCACGGAAAATCTCCTTTGATTTTTTTTCCCGCCCTAAATAGCGAAATCATCACGAGAAAATGGAAAGAAATTAATTTGAAAATCAAAGAAAACAAAAGTTAACATTCCAAATTCAAAATTGGAAAAAGAAATAAATAGCAGCCAGTAATATTTTATTTAATTTTGTACAAAGTTTATCTCAAAACTTATGAACACACGAGGTAATAAGCGAATCACGACATTGGCTCTGATGGAATTCATTATTTCATTCATTCAACGCGCCGAACACGACCGATCACAGCGCGAAAACTCCCGAATGCACATTCGGTTTCGGTCGTAGTTTCGGCAAGTTTGCCGCCGAAAACGAAACTAAACCGAAACTCGTGTTTTTGCCGAAACTCAACCGAAAACGAAACTGAAACCGAACATTCGGTCGGACACTACACGCTTGTAATCTCCTGATGAAGATCACCGAATATGATCAAAACTAGTCGTTATAAACGACTTAATTTGACGTTAGTAATCCCGTGTTAATTATATCAGAATATATTTTAATCTCTAAATATAAATAACAAGTCCTGACTGACTGACTGACTGACAGACGACTTAAAGCCAAACCACAGGTCGTAGAAATTTAAATTTGGAGGGTGTATTTGTTTTGATGAGCAAAGGTGTGTACTAAGAAAGGATTTTTTGAAATTCAACCCCTGAAGGTGTGGAATAGGGTGTAAAAGTGTATATGGAGAAGCTTGTTTTGTTTTTTGAAGCCACGAATTTAAAAATTTTACAATATGACTTAAGAAAATATTGATCACGTATTTCACCATTTTCTGGAAATCAACCCCTATGAGGGTGAAATGGCGTGGTAAATATGGCACGAAGAGAAAATTTGTTTTGATGTCAATGAATCTACGTCAATGAAACTTTACACAGATGTACTAAATTTATAATAGAATCCCAAAATTTTCGAAAAGTCACACTCGAGCTGGAATTGTTAATTATCTCGAAAATTCAAAACGCTTTTACCAAAGCGCCAAGACTAAAAATACTCCAAAACCTTAAACTTTTTTGGGGAAATTGAAACAACAAACAACACAAAATAAAACAAACAAACTTTGAGGGTCTATATTCCCGAAACTATTGAAGGTAGTGTATTTGACCAAATGTTATAGGGGTTTGCGAGAGCTACTAAATGGTGGCGACGAAAATCCAAGATAACAAATTCAAAATGGTCCGAGGGGGCTGATTTATTGTATCTGGGGGTTTTAAAGGTCCCTAATTCCATTATGACGCTTTTGACATACTCTCAAAAAAGGAGGGTTAAGTAAATTTAACCCCAAAAAAATAAACGGTTTTTAAATCCACGTGGTCGAAGCTAGTTTTCAATAAAGTAGCGTCGACTGACCGCGAGATGATTTATTTTTTACCCAACTGCAACGAAGCTAAAAAAGAGGGATATGTATGTATTTATGTGTGTATGTACGCATGTATATTGATTGTGGATGTATAAAGTAGCTCTTTGTTATGACCAAATAGTGGTACTAGACTCACACAAACAAATAAGACGCGCGACGGGATCTAAATACTTCAATAAGAGATTTATGTCAGAATCTCCTGAAGAAGCAGGGGCTAGAAGTGCAACAATCGAAAGAAACACAAAACTACTACCAAAAAGAATAAATAAGACGCAAGACATACAGGTTCCTTAAGACCTTGACTGCTTAGCCCCCAAGCAACTGCTAGCCAAGAAAAAATCAAAAGACTCTTCCAAAAGACTCTTTCAAATCGCTTAGTCACCGTAGAGGAGTAAGCCAGCACCGGCTAAACCAGACCGGAAGACTCAGGCTTTTCGTAATGCAAACACTCTAATCGTAGACAGTAAGATCACCAAACTAAGTTTTTCTATAAAATCTATAAATTGGGACATCCTAGGGATATGCGAAACTAGAAGACCACAGACATTAAGAAAAACCATAGAATAATACTTGGACTTTATTCTATTTCGCTTACCTGGAACAAAGTGAACAAACGGAAGAAACGAGGTTGGGTTCTTAATGACAAAACCTCTGAAACACAATATTTTAAAATTTAAAACCGTGTTGGATAAAACTACAACTCTGGAAATAAAGACATCCAACGAAAATATTAGATAATTTTGTACTAGGATAATAAAGCCTCCGAAGACAAAATAGTTAACGAAATTTTAAAATCATTATGAATGCTGTTGATAAAGCCACTACAGCAACTATTTAACATAGTTATTGAAATAAAAACAACGTCAGCACAGTGGTCGAAGTCTATTATTATACTTGTACATAAAAAGGAGACCAATGTGACATTAGAAACTATAAACCAATCAGCCTAATGACAAACTTGTATAAAATATTCTCAAATTTTTTACTCAACCGGTTGACAATAACTCTAGACGAAAACCAACCGAGAGAGCAGGCAGGTTTTCGAAATGTTTTCAACAATGAACCACATACAGGTAGTCTTTCAATTGATAAAAAATCCAATGAAAACGGGAAACCGCTATTTATGTGCTTTTTATAGACTACACAAAAGCATTCGATTCTGTAGACCACAACATGATCTGGACTGCACTAAAATAACAAAGCACTGACCAGCCAACCAGCCCTACATTAACGTGATTTGCAACATAATTATACTCTAAAGGCATAGCCAGAATGTGATTAGAGCGGGAAAGCATGGAGTTCCCAATGGAAAAATGAGATAGGCAAGGCGACCCTATTTCATCAAAAATCTTCTCGGCTGTGATAGAGCGTGTTTCCAGAAGTCTGAAATGGGAAAACAAAAAAGTGAAGATAGATGAATATTTCCTGAGCCACTTACGATTTGCTGAATGTGGTATTTGCTGAAAATGCATTAGACTTGGAATCCATGGTTAGCAAACTAGTAATAGAGAGCAAGAAGGTTGGTCTAGAAATAAATGCAACAAAAATAAAGGTTACCTTACTAATCGTGGAGTCTCATGTCATTGAAGGTGTAAAAATTGAGTATGAGAACATCTATGTTATCTCGGACATTTGGTTTCTTTTAATGATTGTACAGAAAAAGAGGTACACATAAGAATTTCATCAGACTGGAAAAATTATGAAATAAAGACATAAAGAAATGCTTAACATATGGGTGTCAAACATGGTATTTGAGTTAAATGGATGAAGAAAAAATTTCTACAAGAGAAAAATGCAGAAAAGTTTATCAGATATAAAAAAAAAACAGACATATTAAATATAACTTGTAAGAAACAAAATCAAAGTACCTGATGTATGTTAAGATATAAGACAACAACGATAACACTACTTAAATATGTGGTCTGTGATAATGGGCAGGCTACATACCTAATTATGTAGGATGGAAAGCAACAGATGGACAAAAATAGTTACGGAATGTATTTCAAGAGATAAAAAAAGAAACCAGGGAAAGCAAAAGAACAGATGGAGAGACATATATTATTTACGGAACAATACTGACCAGACGAGGAAGACGAGAGAGAGAGAAGAGTGGAGAGTTTTAGGGGAGGCCTACACCGCAGAGGCCACTTCTATGATACGAACTAATTAAAATTATATGTTATGTAGTATTTATAAGGTAGAAGAAATATAGACTTATTTATTTAATTTATTGTCTTTTTTTATATATAAATGTAGGTAATAGGTATACAAAGATGTTTACTTTTGTTTAGTCCTTTAGCGTTGATTCTGACTGGCGCGTGACTTGTATTGTAATGTAACATATTTTAAAAATTGTAGTTCATGTACACCCAGTTCCCAATAGCATTAGAAAACAAGTTTTTCTTCGATTTTATCTACCGTGAGTAGCATTGTTTTTAGCCATTAAGTTATTGCACAAATAAAGAATGAAGATCAAAATATAGAATATTTGAATTTTATTCACCCTCCCGTGACATATTAACCAATTTCCTGGAACGTTTAATTACTCAAACGCGCCCGCACGCCCGGTAAATCCGTCAAGTAATGGCACAGATGCGCTTACGACCCTGTCGGCCGACTCCTCAAGCAACTTTTACCGTCGAACACGGCCGCGCAGGCGAGTGTGGCCGTAATCGCCGGATAAATTTGGACGCAGTGGCGTTAATGGCTGTATTCTACGGAGTATTTTGGAGCGTGGCTTTTTGTCAAAATTTTAAATCGTGTTTTTTTATATCAAATACAGGATTTTCCGATTTTCTGAAAATGTGAGTAGATGCGTATGTATTTAAGGATTCCAAAAATGCAATAAAAGAAAAAAGCCACAACCGCCAGTGTGGCAGTCTTCCACGGATAGGGCGATATAGGGTTTTACAGTCCGCGAGGTATAAGCTGAGCTTTGCATTTGTGTGAGTGTACATGGATAGTGTAGGTGTGATAACCGGCCTTAGGCGCGGCGCCATTTTCGCCCGGTAAAAACCGGTTTTAAACTGATTTTGGGTAACCGGCCTGAGGCGCGGCGCCATTCTGTCTCGCCGCGCTCCTGGTGATTGGTGATCACTCACACTAATGCAAAGCTCAGCTTATACCTCGCGGACTGTACTATCCTGTATTGTAAATCCTAAAAATAGCGTAATTTTGTATTAAACCAAAAACAATAAAACTAAGACCACCTTTTTCTATACCCATACAGGGTTATTCGTAAAGGGTATGCTAAGCCGAAAAGGGCTCATAGTACTCATCATTATGAACAACTTTTACTATGGGACTAACCCGAAATTCGCGAAAAAAAATCAGCTGTTTTAGACATTTTGTCAAGTGTCATTGACGTTTTTCTATGGAATAGTCGAACAGCTGATTTTTTTTCGCGAATTTCGGGTTGGTCCCATAGTAAAAGTTGTTTATAATGATGAGTACTATGAGCCTTTTTCAGCTTAGCATACCCTTTATGAATAACCCTGTAGAAATACTTTTTAAAGTAGAAAACGGTGGAAAAATTAAAAATATCTGCTACGTACCAACTAGAGCTGGTATTCTTCCATACTTGTCAGCTATCCACCCGAACACCAGCCCCCCCACTATGGCACCGCAGAAGAAGATGGACTGAGCTGTCGCTGCTAGGTTGTCCTTCTCGCACACCCAGTCCAGCTGGAAGGAGGGAACGAGATGGTTGGAGTTTTGAAGTTTTGATCCGCGCAGTGATAAAAAACAGTGACGATGAAGAGTAGTCTATGTGTTAATCCAGGACATAAGTCATTGGAAAACAGTTGATTATGATGATGATGAATACCGGGTTATAAGGAAAGGTTATGCTAAACCGAAAAAGGCTTGTAGTAGTTGTAGTGCTCATCATTATGAAAAACTTTTACTATCGGGCCAACCCTGAAACCCAGAAAAAAACTCACATGTTCTAAAGAAAAATTTCAACAACACTAATCAAAATGTACGGAAGTGCTGTTTTTTTCGCGATTTCAGGGTTGGTGCCCATAGTAAAAGTTGTTCATAATGATAAGTACTACTTTTAGTCTAATACCCTATTCTTATAAAATAAATAAAAAAATAAAAAAGCCTTTTATTCCTTGCAAAAAAAAGAGAACATCATTTAGAAAAAAAAAAGAAAAATGAGAAATACTTAATTAATCTTCTTTTGCAAGGACCCCTCCGCAGGTGAAGGCCTCCTCCATTCTTATAACTCTGTATAAAAAACCCTATTTAAATGGACCAGTAATTTTCAGACGACTGAACAGGCTTTCTTGAATCATCACGTACATAACATCTATACATTTAGGGCCTTACTTATAATGCTTGCTTAAATTAACCAGTGCTTATAATCCTCTGACAACTTCTCGCTGGCGTGAAATATAACGTGCGAAAACCAGACGGACAACTTAAACTTAAATAGCAGACTTGAACTTTAAGCAGGATTTTTAAGTAAGGCTCTTTTCAAACATTTGTTGGTCTTACAAATAATATTCAAACACGTAGGTACATTTAAAAATACGCTAGTCTAAAAACAATCAGTCCTCATCCTGAACGCCTCTACCGAAAGTACCTACCCATTAACTGGCGGCATTTCCCCGCTGGCGACAATAATGGCGACATGCGCAGGGCGAGAAACTGACCCGCGCGAGGATCCCTGCCCCGCTCCCTCAGGCGACCCTACCCAGGCCATTTTAATCTAGTTTTTTAACCGACTTCAAAAAAGGAGGAGGTTATCAATTCGTCTGTATGTTTTTTTTTTATGTTTGTTACCTCATAACTTTTGACTAGGTGAATCGATTTTGATGATTCTTTTTTTATTAGAAAGCTGACGCTTCCCATTTGGTCCCATTTCAATTTAGTCCAGTTCCGATAATGGTATCCATGACAAAACCATATAAGTCTTAAATTTGCATTAAGTACGTGCGCGACAAATAGATGAGTAACTCAATAAGTAGTCGGTTTTTGTTTTGTAAAAATAATGTTCTTGTTTAATTAATTAAATAACTCACCTGAGAAGCAATAGTCTCATACGGCACATCCTTCCTATCATACTCCCAGCCGTGACTGCAGGGGACCACCTTCCACTCGTCGTCGGGAGTAGTCCGCCCCTCCGCCAGTGCCGCCGCCCAGTCGGCCGAGAACATGTGGCAGCGGTCGTGCGGGAACGGGCCTTTCGGGGTGGGCGGGATGGCGAGCGCGCGTCTAGGGGGGAAAGAGACGGGAGATCAAATTATATGGCAAAAAAATGAGTTAAAATAAAATAATGTAAAATCTGAGGTATTTAAATTGTGAATAGATTAAACTATAACTAAAATAACATAAAAACATAGTGAGTGTGTGAGAAATAGTTTTTATTAGCAGCACCCCGCGGTTTCGCCTGGACGCAGTCGAATAAAAATTAGAGTATTATTTATCTATTATTTATTTATGTTGCACGCCCGGTATGGGTCTACTGTTGGGACTACTTTATTATATGATCTTAATGTACACAGTATCGCAATAAAAATATTTTGATTTTGATTTTGATTTTGACCTACTTGTAACCACTGCTTAAACATAATCATTATTTTAAAATACTTGGAAAACTTTTCACTGGCAAGGCTGCTTACAATTTTTTGCCTTGCATTGATTTGAAAGTTTAAGGTAGACCATAGATTGCTAAAACAAAGAACTCTTCCTTTTAGCCTTGCCGAAATCAAGTAAAAGAGATAAATCGTGTGTCCCACGCCCACACCTTGGCTCACACATTGGCCACCAACCTTGATATTGGGCAAATATGTTGGCCATTCACTCCAACTTTTACCACAATTCAAGACCAAATTACGAAAGTTTTACTTGTTTTAAACGGGAAATACATAAATTGTTGCAATTATTTAGCAATGATTTAAATTGTGAGATATTTTGACATTTGGTTTGGACAAATTAAGTGTGGGTTGGAAATAAATCGACTTCCGTTTAATTGAATTAATCTTTCATAAAAAAAAATCAGCTAAACCAATTTACCTCAGATTGTATGAGATATCTCGTACAATCTTTTAACTCCCCTCTTTGCGTAGGGGATTAAAAATATTATTATTTAGCAAAGGGCTCATCATTATGAACAACTTTTACATAGGACCAATCTGAAATTCACGAAAAAATAATCAGCTGTTCCATAGAAAAATGTCAATGACACTCGACAAAATGTATGGAACAGCTGATTTTTTTCGCGAATTCTGGGTTGGTCCTATAGTAAAAATTGTTCATAATGATGAGTAGGTACTATGAGCCCTTTTCGGCTTAGCATATCCTATATGAATAACTCCGTATAAATATACTTATAAGTGAATTTCTATATCCCTTGAAAAATAAAGGAAGTTGAGCGGAACATTAGAAAATTTAAGACAATTCGAATTCAATATTCATAGTTAATTATAGGACTTCTGTCGTGTCAGCTAGTACTGTAATAAAAAAAATGTTTTAGAGAAAGTTTCGCCTTCAAAATCAAACTTCAAAATCATTCTATTTTAAGTTCTCCCACAGAATAACTAACAGTACCAACTTATGACGGAAGTGCTTATTCTTAAACGTCAGTCAAACATTGTGTCACAATAAAAACATCGCACTGTCACACTCGAGCGCGTGAGGTCAACCTCACACTTTACTATTAATTACGGCCTAATAATCTGATTCCACTAATGTAGGTTATAAGGAAAGGGTATGCTAAGCCTAAAGGGCTCATATTAGACACATTTATCATTATGAACAATTTTTACGAGTTTGGGACTAACGCCCAAAACGCGAAAAAATCAGCTGTTCTATTAAATAATGTCAATGGCACTAAACAATATCTAGGGAACAGTTGATATTATTTTCTCGGTTTCAGAGTTGGTCTATAGGTAGTAGTTCATAATGATGAGTACCTACTCTGAGCCCTTTTCGCTTAGCATACCCTTTCCATATAAACTTGTATACCCTTTCTGCGTAACCCTGTGTACACGGAACTATTAATTTGACAGGAACCGGGCACTTGTCGCACCGTTAGGCGCGCCCTTGGCAAATCGCACGAACTTACGCACTTACAGAGAGTACCCAGTAGCTCAAGTCTTGCTCTAAAAATTCACTTCGAAACTGATCGTTTAACTTAAATGTTTGAAAAAATTTAGAGGTATTGTGATGTTACAATACAATCAAATTTCATTGACACCACAAAAAGAAGAGCACAAACACAGCACAGTACCAGACGCACGAAAAAGAGGCGCCCTCATAGGGTGGAAATTCCATGTAACCGTACTAAGTGTTTTCATTCGTCTTTTTTAATCCGAACGGCAGAGGTATGGAACTCACTGCTCGCGTCTGTTTTTCCTAGAAAGTACAACCCGGGGATGTTCAAAAATAGAGTGAATAGGTTTTTCCTAGGCAAGCGTGCTACATCATCTACCACATCGTCGCTTTCCATCAGGTGAGATTGCGGTCAAACGCATGCCTAGTCCAAAGCGAAAAAAAATAAAATTTAAAAATTAAGCAACAGGCACAAAAGGTCTTATCGTGAAGAGCGATCTCTTCACCACAAGACATAAACAATGACGCAAGTAACATATATCTTAATATATATAAATTACGTGTCACGTTGTTTGTCCGCTATAGACTCATAAACTACTTAACCGATTTCAATCAAATTTGCACACCGTGTGCAGTTCGATCTAACTTAGGAGATAGGATAGCTCACATCTCAATTTATAGTAAAAAAACATGAAAAATTAGAAAATTTAAAAATACTTAAACCATATAGAGCTTTGGACAATGTAAACTTTTTTAATGTAACTTTTGACATTTGACATTTGACATAGAATTGACGCAATGGCTTTTGACAGGACAACGTCTGTCGAGTCAGCTAGTAATACAATAAAATACAATAGATAATGTTAATAACCCTTCATCGACAGCACAAACACAAATTATACATAAGAAATTAGATTTAGAAATTAACACATAGGCGGTATGCCAAGCTTGCTAAAATATATCTCTTCCAGATCCATTATTCTTACGTTTGATAAAAAGAGAAAGCCCCATTTCCCACAATTTTGTATCGAGTTGAGATTCTGTTACTACTGTGAATCAAATCGCACGAATTTGTTGACCTTTGATATTGTTTCGCGGCCTTTTGTCGGGAGGTCAGACGGTCGTGAGATAGGGCTTTTGAGGCGAGACAGACGGGTCGACTGCTGTCTATCTGTCTTTCTGCTACATACACTGTCGAAACTATAAAATTACGTTTTGTTTCATTAGATCAAGTACTT
Organism: Alcis repandata; assembly: GCA_949125135.1. Classification (NCBI taxonomy): domain Eukaryota; kingdom Metazoa; phylum Arthropoda; class Insecta; order Lepidoptera; family Geometridae; genus Alcis; species Alcis repandata. The sequence continues at coordinate 2,076,131 of OX421251.1, forward strand.
AAATGAATATTTTCATATATTTTAGGAAAACAATTAATTAAAAAAACATTTTTTTTTCTACATTTTAAAATCGATACTACACATATTAACTTATTAAGTCAAATTGTAACTTTAGATTGCTCTTCCATACGATGTCATTTGTAGATATAATAGTTTCGATATACTGACAAAGAAGGAAAGATCGTGGTATCATCAATCAAGATCGTGGTGGTATCATCGTGGTATCTAACTGAAGCCAAGTTCTTATATGGGGTTAAAAGGAAAAAAGATGGTAATAATAAAGTTCATAATGATGAGTACTATGAGCCCTTTTCGGCTTTGCATCGAGCTGAAAATAACTCTATATCGTCTGACACGGCTTTGGAGCCGTCAAGACTCTCGAAGAACAAGAGTTGTCGGAGCATGGCAGGGGTTGGGGGTGTCTCAGTGGCCAAAGATAGCTCAAAGAAGGTTTCCTTGAGCTTCATATGACTTTGGCTGAATGAAACTCGCCTTGGTGTGCCAAGTTCTTTTGGTTCTTTCTCTTACAGCTTGTGCTAGAGCTGCCTACATAACATCGCGTGCTAACTTGGCAATATGGCTAAAATAGGTGGCTACAAATTCTAAAAAAAATTGCAACTCGAAAAATATTTGGAATCTAAAAAAAATTAGAGAGGTCGTTTGAAAATCGAGATATAATCTACGTAAAAACAGGGAGGGGGGCCAAAAATCGCCAAAATCATCCTTACGTAGGTTCATTGGATGGCCCCTAAAGAAGCAAGCTGATTTGACACATTTTGTGATTTTGTTTGTTTGTTGTTGACATATTCAACGATAGGTTTTTAGGTAGGTGCAGTTAGCGACTATTTTATTAGGTCATTGGCACTGCAGTGAACAAAAAGGTCGGACTGCAATCGTGCCAAGGTGCGATGCTCGGAACAATAATTATAAACAATCAATAGACAATAGAATTTACGTAGCGAATGCTCATCCGCCCGCTCAATCACAACTAATAGAGGTAGTATAGGTAGGTAGAGGTAGGTAGAGGTAGGTATGCAGGTACATAGGTACAGGTAAGTATACAGGTATATAGGCAGCTGCGTCTGTTTTTCCAAAAAAGTACAACCCGTGTTCAAAAATGGAGTGAATAGGTTTTTCCTAGGCAAGCGTGCTATATAGATTGTGGTCAAACGAATGACTAGTCCGATGAAAAAAAAAGGTATAGAAGTAGGTAATGTGGGCGGGTATACCAACTAATGGATATAGAAAAAGGTTCATAGTACTTACTCATCATTATAAACAACTTTTACCATGGGCTCAACCCTGAAATCGCTATAAAAAATCAGCTGTTCAATGCATTTTGTCAAATGTCATTGAAATTTTTCTATGGAATAGTTAAGTTTTTACTCGTGAAATCCGGACTGGTCCCATAATAAACACTTGTTACATTAAATCCAATAAAAAAGGATTCACTGATTTTTTTTCCTTAGCCGGATAAAAAAAAATTCAACATCGTTTTTCTCATGTTTCATCAAAAAGTAAACACCTAAAAACTAGTTCCTGAATAACTAATCTAAAATAGAATCTAAGCTCTTCCGATTAGTCTCGGTAAATGGCTGAACCTTTTTGCATGAATCGTTTAAAGATGGCCATCAAACCGCGCCGTTTCGTGATTCTCGTTTCCGAATAAAAAGCGGAAATTATGCGTGAATTAGTGCTCAATTTGGTGTTAAAGTGTTCAATTAGCAACCGGTTTATTTGATTGAAATAATTTATTTAAAAACAACTTTTATTCTATTGTATAGGCTTGCGTTCGACCGCCATCTTGCCTATGGTAACAACGGTGCGGTCTACGATGGAGCACGCGCGCCTAGAAGAAAATAATTCACTCGCGATTTCGATACTGTTCGTAGAGGCATATACATTTTTCAAAAAAACTGAACCATTTTGTCCTGGAAGAGATTGCTCTCAGTGCTAAGACACTAAAAATACTGGGCGACATATAGACAGGCGGACGTATGTATGAATGAACAGACGCCGGTCGAAAATATGTATTAGCGTTTCTTTTTAGCATTTTGGTAAGAAACCCTAATGGGTTGATTACACGTAACAAGTACTGGGCCCTTATTCGCTATCTACCATCATATTCCAATACATTAATAAATATATTTATTATTTATTTATTTATTTATTTTTATTTATTTTTTTTTTTTTTGTTATACGTTTTAGTATATTATATTTTCGGAAATGTAGGAAGTTGTTAGTATTAGTATGTATTAGAATGTATTTTATTTGAATGTATTTCTAAGTATTTATTACTTTTTATTATTTTTTATGTAGGTTTAGGTATACGAGTATTCTTCAATATTGCACACCCCGTTTTTATATTTTTTATCTATCCTCTCCATCCTAAGGTTGCCTGGAAGAGATCGCTCTTAGCGATAAGGCCGCCAGTTGTCGCACTAGTTTTAGGTGCTATAATCCTTTTGTTTGTAATTTATGGTGTGAACAATAAAGAGTTTATCTATCTATCTATCTATCTATCTATTCCACGCCAAAAACGCGTGACGTCATCACACGCACGTAACGTGAACGCGACTCAGAGTCCACGCGTTTTAAATTTTGACATTGGCATACGGAATACCATTCCATGTCGATTCCATGGATTTGACGTAACGCGGCGCGTTACGTGCTCGTGTGCTCATAGCGAATAAGGCCCCAGTGTCGAGACAGTGCCCTCAGCCGAGTAATCGGTTTGTATAAACAGTTTGACGAGGCGAGCCAGTCACTGGAACCATGATTTGTTTACTCGGCCAAGTGTGCCATTTACTGTCTCGTCACTGTACTCGTTACGTATAATCAACCCATAACACAGTGCTCCATTTTCTCTTTAAGTTTATCCAAGTCCCACACACAAAGATTTACAATCTAAATCAAATTATACAGGGTTATTCATAAAGGGTATGCTAAGCCGAAAAAGGCTCATAGTACTCATCATTATGAACAACTTTATATGGGACCAACAAAAATTCGCGAAAAAAAAATCAGCTGTTCCATACATTTTGTCGAGTGTCATTGACATTTTTCTATGGAATAGCTGATATTTTTTCGCGAATTTCATAATGATGAGTACTATGAGCCCTTTTCGGCTTAGCATACCCTTTATGAATAACCCTGTATATAAAGTTGTTCCACAATTTTTTTTCAGCAGTGTTTTTAGCTAAGACCAGAAGGGTCAAATTGGAGTCATATCAGGCAATCTAGCGACAAGTCTCGTGGTACAACCTTGGAAGCCGGACGTCCGTCCGAGCCCGGACATGCTGGTTGCTGGTTTGCTCAGGGGCGTTTAGAACACGATTTTATACATTACTACATTGCGAGTATTTTTGAAGCATTGGTCGTCTGGCGACGAGATGGGTCGACGACATAGTCTGAGTCGCGGGTCGAACCTGGACCCGATTAGCAGTTGACCGAGGCAGATGGCATAACGGGAGAGAGGCCTATACCCAGCAGTGGGAGAGAGAGGGCTGTGGATGATGATGATGATTTTAAATATATATTTTTATTGCTGGTTTTAGTTTAGTTAGTGAGAAACTACTAATCAGCTTTAAGACTGATAAAAAGGCCTCAAATTGCGAAAAGATGTCAGCTGTTCCATAGAAAGATTTTCAAGACACTTGAGACTGAATGTCTGAAACTGGTGTTTTTTTTTGCGATTTCAGAGTTAGTCCCATATTACCTATTTTAGTATTTATTGCTTTTTAGATTTAGTGTGAAGTTGGTGAGAAATTATCAAAGTTTTACGAGGTTTTAAGGAAAGGGTATGCCAAGCCGAAAAGGGGTTATACTTAGTACTCGTCATTATGAACAACTATTACTATAGGACCAACCCTAAAATCAGCTGTTCCATATGTCAAGAGTCATTGATAATTTTGAATGGAACAGCTATTTTCCCATAATAAAAGTTGTTCATGATGATAAAGTACTAGGAGACCTGCTCAAGTGCTCAGCTTAGTTATACCCTTTCCTAACAACCCTGTATGTAAAGCTATTTTGTGACTAGTCTTTCTAACTTTTTTTTAAATAGAGTTAAGCAATTTTTTTTAAATAGGGCGTAATTTATATTCAGGAATCCCCTGTTCCTTTGAATTCGAAAAAACTTGTATAGATATCTACTTACACAAGTTTTTTCTATACGAGATCTGTACAAGATTACTAGCTGACTCGACAGACGTTGTCCTGTCAAAAGCCATTGCGTCAATTCTATGTCAAATATTGCGTAACTATAGCAACCGTAGTATGTTGATGCTAACTTGTCAATTTATAGTAAAAATTATCAGTATATATATAATTTGCAATAAATTAAAATTGCGACTATAATTTGAGATTTAAACTATCCTATCTCTCAAGTTGGATCGAACTGCACATGGTGTGCGAATTTTATTATAATCGGTTAAGTGGTTTAGGAGTCCATTGAGGACAAACATTGTGACACGAGATTTATATATATTAAGAAGATGTGTATCTTATTAGTTTTCGAAAAGAAACAAAAATCTCACATATTTCCTCAAAGTAAAAACTTAATTGTTACTAATTTTACTGATCTAATCGTAGATCAAAAATCCCGGGAAATACATACTCGTACTTACATTGTGTTTTTTCATTAAACATGGTGGTCAATTCTGTAGTGCCGTTTTCCAAACTAAACTAATATGACAGTATTAAGGAGAAGCAATTTAAATGAAATCTTGAAGCAACTGTGTGAAAACATCTACAGGGTAACAAGGAAAGGGTATGCTAAGCCAAAATGTCTCATACTTACAACATAAACTATGGGACCAACCCGGAAATCGAGAAATAAAATCAGCTAGTAGACTTTTTTAGTTTAATTGTAAAAGGTTCTAACAGAATCGCCGCCATCACCGTTTTTTGCTGCTAAATACTTAGGATCTTTTGTAATAACTTGATCTCAATTGTCTGATAAAAAGATCAGTATCAAAACCTCTGAAAGTTATACCATAATAGTCTTTAACTTGTTAGCATTAAGGTTTAAAAAGATGATTGGAATTGCAAGATGGGTTTAGGATTTTCCCGTGCGCTTCTTAGAAGTCATGGAGATACAAAACGTCATTGTAAAATTATTGACGTCAGTTATTTCATGGTATATGCACTCTAAACACAGGTTGAGGTTAAGGGCCATTTATTAATTCGTAAGGGTCCATCAAAAGAGTTTTCCCAAATATATAGTTTAAAAACTAAAAAACACGCATTGTCATCGGTTTTTGACAGGTGTGCAAAGTTTGAATTAAATCTGATCGTTCAAAGTAGAACAAAATCGAGTCCAAAATTTTTGGTTACAAACATACAGGGGAAACTAATAAACTGCGTGTTAAAAAGAGGAAAATTTGCTGAGGCGCCATTGTCGATTTTGTAAATATTTTGGTGGAAACAATCAACTTGGCAGTTTATTAAGCTATTGCATAGCTTCTATCGCGGGCCTTGAGCGTGGAGACCGAATCCAGAAATTCCGTAACGAAAATAACCTTACAAAAAAGGAAGATATAAAAACTTAAACATTTTTTTAAAAATACGGGGGTAGGTACACTCGGAAGAGAGTCATGACGTTCGAAAAACATTTTAGTATGAAATTGGTTTGTTTGGCGTGCAATAAATCTTTATTTTGAGAATATTGTTTTGTTTTCTATTTCTACTCAATTTAGAACAAGAATTTCGAGTATTAGAATTAAACGAGGATGTTTCGAGCTTCGAGCGCAGTGTCTCGCACAGGGTCTTGAATTTTTAGAGTTCAAAATTCTGGATAGCGTATTAAGGGTAAACGTGACGTTTAACATTAGGCGCACGATTTACACGTCTTCTTTTGTACTTTTAGACTCGAAAGTGAGTAGATAAGGCATCATTCACCAAACCTCCCCTAGCTGATCAATATTTAATTACTATTAAAATCGAATAAAGCTGGTGAAATTCAGTAATCAATTGGTTACAAGTGTTACAACCCCAATATTTGAAAAAAGAAGACTGAGAACGTAACGGTTTTTGAAAGTTTCGTTAGTTGCATGCTACTAAAAAGCATGCGCGAAAAGCGTTCTAAGTTACATTCTAGGGTCTTTCTCAAGTGTCAAAACGGGCCTCTTATTTTGTGTTGAATATACCAAACAAGTTTATCTAATAGTATGGTATAATATTAGGTATACCTACCGATGCATTAGTAAATAAATCAAAAAGGTATTAAATACGAACTAAGCACTATTATTAAGTTAATTATGTCTAACGCTTCAATTAAAACATTGTTTAAATTATCCCGTGGTTGTTACTTCTTTATTATTGATTAATTGTATAAATTAAAAAAACGTGATTGGCATCAATTAATAAATCACGTTATGAGCTTATTTTTAGAATAATAATAGGGTTATAAGGAAAGGGTATGCATAGCTGAAAGGGGTTATAGTTAATATTTTTTTTTTTTGGAAACAATGCCCTTTGAATCGGAACACAGTAATCTTTGCATATTATTGTCTTTATATTTTAACGTTAATGTTAGTTTACTAGTAACTGTACATTGCTAATGAAAACCTATTGCCTAGACAAACCCAACTGTGGTTTAAGGCCATTAGCGTTTAAAAATAAACTGTAATGTAATAAATAAATAAAATTAAACTAAATATTAACAAAGAAAAAACAAAAAAAAAAATACAAGTATGTTCTCAGATAATAAAATCCCAGATATTTTTTTCTTCATTAGTAGATTTTACCATGACTTATTTTACTAATAAAAGTTAGTAATCTCGAAGGCTACGGTCAGATAAATAATCCTCATTATAAATGCACAATCACCAATAAATCGTATACTAAGTCCTGGTGAGGCCACGAGGTTTTATAGTTGCAATAACATTACAGGGTTAAAAGGAAAGGGTAAGCTAAGCCGAAAAGACTCGTAGTACCTACTCATACAACAACTTTTACTACGGGACCAACCCTGAAATCTCGAAAATATTACTTGTTCCATACATTTTGACCAGTGTCTTTTATATTTTTAAATGAAACTGCTGATTTTTCTTTCGCAGTTTTAAAGTTGGTGCCATAGCAAAAATCGTTCATAATGATGAGTACTTTCACCCCTTTTAGACTTATTACCCTTTCCTCACAGCCCTGTATAAAAGGCATTACCTAACTGACATATCACCGTACACCCTAAACTAGCTGGTTCTAGAAACATGAAAATATGAGGATATGTTCTCTGCATGATGCAGGAAACTACGAAAGGAATTTGCAATATTCAACCCTTAAGGGGGTGAAATAGAAAAACTGTTTATATGAAAAAAAACCTGCGTGCAATAATAATAACATTTTACTACTCAAGGCTACGCGAACAAATCCGTAAGCTAAAACAACAAAAAAATAACAACATTTTTTTAAATATAAAATTGACAACATAATAAACATCGTTGACAAAGTCCATGATAGTAATTATTATGTATTTTATTGCTTGTTTAACCTCTTTAGAGTAATAATTTATGCCTTTAATAATTGTGGTACTCAAAAAGCGATTACGACTTGTATGACACAAAATAATTGAACGAGCGAAGTGAGGTCTCAGAGTCTAGAACAAATTGGCATTTATATAATACTAGCTGACCCGGCAAACGATGTTTTGCCATATAAATTAATTTCTAGTGATTATTAAAAAATAGGGGTCGATGATAGAAGGGTGAAAATTTAGGGTTTTATGTATTTTTAATGCCACAATATTAAAAAAATAAAAATGTCAAAAAAAAAATGCTAGGGGTGGACAACCCTTATCACTTAGGGGTATGAAAAATAGATAGTAGCCGATTCTCAGACCTAATGAATATGCTTATAAAATTTCATAAAAATCGGTAACTAACATTGTGACACGAGAATTTTATATTTAGGATATATTTTTTAGAGTTCTGAACCCTCTTCGGGGAAGATACGCGTGACTCGCGTATGCCACGAGCTAGCAACGTCGCGCGTCGTCGCCGTATAATTACTATTATGTAGGTATTCTGTGTAGGCACCGTACGACACATTGACAAAAATGAACTAAAATTCGATGTTATTTCTACTATTAATCTACTGTTTTCTTCAACTAAAGATGAAATGCCGCCAATAAAGTCCAATTTAAAAGCCAACAATAGTCATTTCAGTGTAAAATTATACTCTCGTCGCCCATGAATGGTCAAATAGATTAGTATGAAAATCAAACCACGTTAAGGCGAGACTCGTGTGTCTCTCTGTGTCACAGGTAATTATTTTGTTTGTTTGAGTGACAAGATGAGCAAATTGCTTGATTGGTGTTAGATATTTGCCTGTAACAGGTTTGTGCCACTTAGAGTTCGTACTTTTAGAAGTGAAGACCCTGAAATCGTGAAGAAATAATAAGCTTTTCCATACTTTTTAACCGACTTCAAAAAAGGAGGAGGTTATCAATTCGTCTGTATGTTTTTTTTTTAATTTTTTTTTTTTTTTATGTTTGTTACCTCATAACTTTTGACTGGGTGAATCGATTTTGATGATTCTTTTTTTATTAGAAAGCTGACGCTTCCCATTTGGTCCCGTTTCAATTTAGTCCAGTTCTGATAATGGTATCCATGAGAAAACCATATAAGTCTTAAATTTGCATTAAGTACGTGCGCGACAAATAGATGAATAACTCAATAGTCGGTCTATTGAAGTCGGTTTTTGTTTTTTGTTTTGTAAAAATAATGTTCTTGTTGTTGAGTATCATTGACATTTTTCGATGGAACAGCTGTTTTTTTCTTGGTTTTCGGATTGGTCTCATAGTAAAAGTTGTTAATAATGATGAGTACTATGAGCCCTTTCCGTTATGACGCTATTTACAAATATTTTGTGTATTAAATAATATATACTTCTTTACAATACATATTATTAGTAAATAATGTATATATGTAGATCATAGTAGCCAGTGACAAGGTGACAGATAAAATCACAACAAAAAATAAATACATAATCTTGTTTGTCTTCCGTAACTTTGTGAATTATTAATTGATTAATTATTATTAATTATGTAAATCAAGGTAATAAAAATGCCTATAATTAATGATCAAACGAACTTACCAAGTGAAGTTCGATCACAATTATGTGAACGGCTTCATTCGACGCGATTTTGTTTTTGTTTACATATTGTAGTTGTGTCTCACGTACTGGCCCTCAACACGGATTGTTTAGAGATTTTATTCCCCGCTTTCAAAGTTTTTTATTCTGGTAACACTAGAGATCGTCCATAGTCGTTAAGTTCGTTACTATCGTACCCCCACCTCACTTCAGAGCCCAGAGGGGAGCCATCGGCCGGTCGAACTTCATTCTGTTTAGAGCAATAGTTTTACTACAGTCCGGCAAGTATAACTTGGCGCGGCTGTGCGCCACTGTGTACTTTTATAACTGCTTCTCTTGTACCACTTTTTATCACTTTAGGCATGATGATAGCACAGTAGCAAATATAATAGTAGCAAAAATATTCGCAACGATGTTTACTATGAACCCGGAAGTGTCAAAGTAAATTTTCAAGATTGCCGATTTAGTTCCTCAAATCGCCACCGCCAACTTAAACTTGTGGCACTGTAACTACTTATTTTGTGACCGGTAATGGAAAAAATTACCCATAAATTGATTATGATTACCAATTATCAATTTCACATTTCATTATTAGGGTTAGGGCATTTATATACATTGTATATAAGTACTAAGTAGGTTACTTAGCTAAGCTATTTATGGGAGGGTGTATATATTAATCGCGTCGAATGAAGCCGTTCACATAATTGTGATCGAACTTCACTTGGTAAGTTCGTTTGATCATTAATTATGTTTCACGGCTTCATTCGACGCGATTTTGTTTTTGTTTACATATTGTAGGATGTTCAGAGAAAATTAGTGAAATGTGAAACAAATTTTTCACAAAATACAAATACATAATTATGTATATCCTTTTATATGATGTTTATAACCGAATCGATCCCGCCACAGACTGTTGGCATGTTGTGAACATTTAGCTTAAAATGTTCTGAGCATCCATCCCAGCATGTCAGTTTTGAAATAAATTTCGAACCGTTAGATTTTTTATACTACGCTAACAAAATATGATAACTTATTTAAGAGCTGGATCTGTATCTATGCTGCTTCTTCTACCTATATAGGTACATAAAATCATAATGTATGATGATACAATATTCCCAGAAGACATTCCCAGTGTAGGTGCTGGACGATACTGCGACGTGTCGCCAGCACGAGAAAACTCCAACTAATGAAGAACTAATAAGATAAATATTATTTTATTGGATTTAGTGGTGGAGTCCGTCTATCGTTAGATACGGTTAGGTTTACAGTCTATTTAAAAAAGTTATTAATACTAATATTGAAAAACTTAATAAAATTAATAATCAAAAGCCTCTCCCACTAATAGCATTAAAAAATAATTGTAATTCTGGCTGATAACTGTGACTATGTGTCATATCAGAAAATGTAATCCAAGATTTAGTACATAATAATCAGTTATTGTATTGTATTAGTGACATTATTTCTGTAAAATCAACGAAATGGGTCCTTGGCTAACCAACTACGTTGTTTGAGTCATATAAACCAATGTATGGGTGTGCAGAGTTCGTGTGATAAGACATCAGCAAGGACATTCAAGCTGGTAGAAATTGAAGTTAAAACTTACAATGTCAAAAAAAAATAAATAAATCACAAAAAAAAAAAGGAAATATAATGCTTACATGCACTAGGATAAATTCTTTTTGTCTTTTAGCATTATTCATAATATTTTGCGAGTATATCACATTACTGAAAAAACTCAAGGGATCTTTAATCTAAAAATAATGAATTGCTTAATGTTTAAGCCAAGTTTTTGTACATATAATTGTTTAATTATTGAAGTTAACTTGATTTTATTTGACTGAATAAATGACGATATCAGCATTTGACAGTGACACTAATGATCCATCAATGAGTTTTAAGTTAAGTAAACATTGTGTAGGTACTTTGATTTTTTCAAACAAAATCCAACATTTATTTTTCTTGAATTCTTAAGCCTTAATTATATTACTAGCTCGCATTACTAATATCGATTTCTGGTTGTCATCATGGCGATACTTTATCATAACTTACATATCTTCTTGGAGTCTCTATTTAAGTAAATTAAATTTCAGCTACGATAAAAATAAAAACAAAAAACATTTTTGCAATTAGGATGAGGCACCCGGTCTACAAGAATTTGCGCAAATTCTACTCCTCTCAGTAGCCGCAACTGTCACACGGCGGTGGCAGTGATGGTTCTATTTTCTACTGCTAACAAACTGTGCTCCTCCAACCTGGTGGCGCGGGCGTCTACCAATGTTCAAAGGTAACTCTCCTAATATAAAGCCGTCGCCTAGTGAGAGCGGCTGTCACACCAAATTATGAAGTGAATCGATTAATCGGACCAAGTGTATTTGCATTTTTGTAACTCTGCTTATCTCTGTTTTACTTAATGTGTATCAGCAATGAATAATTGAAAATGTGACATTTACCATTTACTTAAGAGACCCATCGTGATAGACGTTTCTCGTCGTATAAGAATACATAGAGTAGCATACAGCGTAAAAAACTAACCATGTGACAAAATATGTGTCCTTGTATGATCTGAACTCAGGAATAAATTTTTATATAATATACATAATATATTTTTTCTTGTGTTACCCTTCTTTAACTTAATAAAGTATGGTATAAGACTGAAGTGTCAGTGACACATTACTTTACTTTTGAAAAATTTGTATCCAGCAGTTTCCTAACTTGAAAATAATAGTAACATATAGCTCGGTGCTCGGTGGTATTTTGAATCATACGGACAATCCTCCTAAAGATATTGATAACGAAATTATCAAAAATAATGTGTTAAAATAATGATCAATAGGTATATCAATTTATGTGGCAAACGCACACAGTTATGGTTTTGTAGAAACTGTTTGTTCATATAATAACTAATAACTAGAGGTATAAATGTACCTAAAAATAAAATAAATTAAGGAGTAAAAATAACAATTGCTGACTTGGAGAAGTATAGCACAATGTAAACTGTTTGCCCAACTTTTGCATAGTACCTATAATGCGGTGTAAGACACCCATATCGTATTTAGCAGAAAAAAACGTGTCAAAACTTCGTTAATTTTCATAGCGACACACATCGTAGAATACTGCATCCTACAAAAGTTACATAAAACGTAGTGTAATTCAGACTTATTTATTTATTGATTTTTGTTACTTTTAAGTCCTATGGATGTGATAATCCTAAATAAACGTATACTTATTGATATGAATTTTTATTTAATAATTGTGTGTCGCATCCCGTAGAACACTGTACTGCGTCAACTAGTGAGGTTATGCATAGTATAAAACAACATAAACACGGCGCGTCTCGTAGGATACTGTTCTGCAGCAACTTAAAGAAATATATTGCACAGTAATACTGTATAGCATAAACTAGAATGTTCGTTCTAGAATTATAATGCACAGTAAACACGTCGTATCTCGTAGAATACTGTATTGCCTCAAATTAAAGAAGTGTATTACACAGTAATAATACCTACTAGGTATATGTATAGCATAAACTAGAATGTTATTCTAGAATTATAATGTAAGAACATGTTCGTAATGTGAAAAATACTTTAAAAACAAGAGCAAAGCAAAAGCTTTGCAAGGCTTAGCATAGTAGAATGTGTTGTATAAGCACATAATAATTATATTTATACTCTTGTCATGTCCCTGCATCTACTAGCTGTTTATAACATAATTTTTAGACAATATATTAGCCCGAGTGTAGCGTAAGCTATGATTAAGCAAAAATAACGTTAATATTTCATAAAGGTTTAAATAGCCCAACTTGAAGTCAAAATTACAGAAGTACAGCCACAACAGTAAATAAAAATAAAGTAAGTAAGTGTAATAAGTATATTTAAGGTGGTTTGAGCACATAATATACACTTCCTGTAATAATTAGCATACACTGCACAAAATATAACTAGTCAGTTTTCCGTTTGGATATGCAACTTGTAACACTTTGCAACTAACCAAGGCTAAGCTAAGCTGTAGCTTAGTAAAAAACTCAGGGTTCTTGATGTGAAAGTATCAGCACAGACGTAACGGTGACGCATTTCTTTACCCAAGGCAAGAAAAAGCGAACTACCCTACTTTTCAGAAAGTTTCGTTTAGTCAGAGGTTTTGCGTATGATGCATGTTAACATGTGTGACAGTATCTGCTCCGATGCTCCGATGCGACAGTATCAGCTCCGATGAGATGGTATCTGCTCCAATGCGACGGTATCTGCTCCGATGCGACGATATCTGCTCCGATGCTCTGCTCCGATGTTGCAGCGACGCATTTTCTCACGAGCAAGAAGACGCGGACCAGCCCTTCTTTTCTTAAAGCAGGCATAGTCACACTGTGTAAACACACACGCGTCACTTCTTCGTCATTTTGATGCGACGGGATCAGGTCCGATGCGACGGTATCCGCAAGACCCATGTAAAAGGGGGTATAGTGCAGAGTGAGGCTGCGACCCAAAGGGTACACTTAAGCCATTGTGTAAAGACCCAATGTAGAAAGGGTGCAGTACAGAGGTTGTCATTTTTATGCGACAGTATCCGCAAGACCCATGTAAAACGGGAACAGTACGGTGGACAGTATCCGCAAGACCCATGTAAAAATGGGAACAGTACGGTGCAGATTGAGGCTGCGATCCAATGTAGAAAGGGCTCGCTGTCAGATGAGACTTCGATGATTTCTCGACGCGCCAATCCTTTATTTCTTCGTCGCTTTTTTCCGCTACCCGCTACCCGCTTTCGGTTTCTCCATTGCAACTTGTTTTAGTTTTCGTGCGAAGGCCTCGGCACGGAAACACGGAATGAAGTTCGACCGGCCGATGGCTCCCCTCTGGGCTCTGAAGTGAGGTGGGGGTACGATAGTAACGAACTTAACGACTATGGACGATCTCTAGTGTTACCAGAATAAAAAACTTTGAAAGCGGGGAATAAAATCTCTAAACAATCCGTGTTGAGGGCCAGTACGTGAGACACAACTACAATATGTAAACAAAAACAAAATCGCGTCGAATGAAGCCGTGAAACATAATTAATTATGGATGTTGAAACTGTAACAAACATTATGGTAAATCAAGTTTTTATATTTGTTTTTTAAAAAAATCTGGTGATAGTTATTTTGGTTAAAATATTTTTTTTTAATAAAGACCGAAATAATGTATTTTTGTTATAATTAAACACGGCCCTAACTCGCCTGATGAAGGTCACCGAATGTGACCGAAACTAGTCGTAGTAGACGACTTAATTTTTACGTGAGTATTCCCGTGTTTAATTATAACAAAAATGTGTGAAAACCACGTTAGTTTCCATAGTGAAATAATGTATGTTAATTATTTTATTCCAGATGATTTATATTCCCAAAATCTCCGTTGACTTTTGCATAAATGGAAATTTTAATTCCAAATGGTATAAAGTCACTACCTAGTACATAGGTACCCAAATTATAAAACCAAAACGTTTTGTTATAACATCAAATTTAAAATTTAAAAAACCCATAACGTTGTTTCGGCTTAACCGATTTTCATATCCGTTCCAAAAGTCAGTACAGCCAATAATGCCCTATCGGTGGAAAAGTCAGTAGAGACGTCGAAAATTTAAAATTTCAACGTCGAGAATATTTCCGAAAATGGATTACTTTTTATTTAATTAAAAACATAATTTCAGCTGTTCACCAAAAATCCAAAAATGAACTCAAAAAACTTTAACTAAAACTTTTTTTTTTTTGATTGACTAATTGCTGTTGGCCACTGAGGCCTCTACAGCGTACCGGGTGTTTGGCGAGCGCAAATGGCGCTGGGCCTTAACTAAAACCAACATTCTTGCTTATCGAAATCAGCTCAGCCGTTCAAATTGCCTTAGCATTTTGCGTTTTAACCGCGCGTGGAAACCACTACTCCTTGACCTCGGTTAAATAGTAGGTAGTTAGGTATCTACCTATCTACATATATAGTTTTTATTTCAATTGAGTTTTTATGCGCGACTAATACAAATACTTTACGATCAACGCATTATCAAAATTAGCGGAGCATTTTATTGAAATGAGATACTAGACTAGACGCACACGGTTTGACTCGCATTTTGATATCTGTACAATGTCGTTCATAGGCAAGTGACTGCCTGATATAGTATATTCTGAATGTTCATCGAAAATTATTGGTAAAATACCTAAAACGGGGAGGAGGGGGGTGGGGGTTCTATCTCAAATACTTTATTTTTTATTTTTTGTGATGATCTTATCTTGTTCCACACTTTTTGCCATAGCTCTAAAGTTATGGGCCTAATTATGACTCTGTTTTGTTTTTGATTAATTTTCGATGAAGATTCCGAATATTTCGGACGGTATATGAGTGACATTGTATTTATTTGATATTGTCATGTGTCTCATTAAAATAACAAAGTTTTATTAGCTCCTTATGATTTATCATCATCATGTTAAAATTTATTATTTCTTATTTTCTCATTGCCAAATTACAATGCTGTTAGATCATCCATTTTTAATCATTAAAAATAAATATAAGGTATCAAAACCTTTGAAAATTATACCATGACTCCACTTTAACGTGTTGGCATTAAGGTTTAAAAATGATTGGAATTGCAAGATGGGTTTAGGATTTTCCCGTGCGTTTCTTGGAAGTCATGGAGATACAAAACGTCATTGTAAAATTATTGACGTCAGTTATTTCATGGTAGGTATACTAGGTATATGTACTCTAAACACAGGTTGAGGTTAAGGGCCATTTATTAATTCGTAAGGGTCCATCAAAAGAGTTTTCCCAAATATATAGTTTAAAAACTAAAAATCACGCATTGTCATCGGTTTTTGACAGGTGTGCAAAGTTTATGTACGAATTCTCATATTGCTGGCATTTCACTTTAAGAAAAACATCGCGAGGAAACCGGAGAAATTCGATTGTGCCCGTGAATCCACAAATCCGCACTTGGCAGCGTGATGGAATCCGGCTTAATCACTCTTCGAGGGTAGACCTGTATCCCAGCAGTGGGATGATTAAAGTGATAAACAAACAGACAGGTAACTTCGCATTTTAATAGTAGCATTACATTACATAATTATCAAACCATGTAAGTATAAAAGTATAACACAAATTGCCTATTTTATAACAGCTTTTTGCCATTTTACGGTAATATTGAATCAACCTTGGTTTTTATATTAACTTTTGAATATTTAGATAAGAAAATAAAGCGCAAATTCGTGTTTTTACATTTGGTTATTTAACTTCCTGCTCATTACTTAAATATAACTTAATAATTATGATTTGATTAGAGTTACATCACCGCATTTTTAATGGTCAATATTGAAGGAAGTAAATAGGTATCTTAATTATATTAAAAATATAAGCATTGCCCATGGGCTAAAACATAGATAGCTCAAGAATTATGTAGCTTTTTTTTGAAGTGGCCAACTGGTCCGTTGTCGACTTTCAGTGGCGGACGAGTCCACTACTAATAGTTTTTGAAGAGTGCGACTTGTCCATGGCCGAGTTCCGACGTGGACGAGTTGCCCCCTAACACTTTCTATAAATCTAAAGATTTTCTGAAATTACTCAGTAGATCTTCACACCAAATTCACAAACCCCCAACCCACCCAATACAATGCACCCAATTCTGAAGACTTTAGTTTGTAACGAAACAGCCTTCGTATCTCTCACAAAAATAACAAATAAAAATATTTATAATAAGTTGGTTTGTTGATAAATCATAGCAATGCTCTAGTGTTCTGCAAAGGTTGCTCAGGTTAGAACGTAGACTCGTAAAATAATGCAATGGCAACATTCTAATTTTCTGGGGTTTTTAAAATCGAGGGATGGCAACTTTACTTTGGACAAGGAGGAAGACATTTTGGGTTTTTACAAGGAAAGACAACGAAAAAACGAATTAAAGCAGGATTAAGTGAATGGTTTTATGGAATTTTATCCATAAGGTGGTGCCGAAGCCCTGAGAAAGGGAGCGATCGAATCTTCGAGCGTATCGCCGGGAGTTGGGGTTGGAAATGCCGGCCGGAGAGAGTGACGGAGTGACGGGACATGTGTTTTAGATGGTTTTTGTTTCAAGGGTTTAGGAATTGGGTGTGATTCAATAGGTACAGGTAGAAAGAAGATAGGTAAGCGATATTCCAGCCATTGGGAGTTGCCAGATAGGTATGGCAACCGAGTCCAAAGACCTGGGTAACCTAAGAGACCTAAGAGTTCGCCGCACGGGGTGAGTGACCTTAGAATATCTTGAGGAGTCTGTTCTTGTGTTCATTTTAACTATGTGTACTTCCATATCAGTGATTACATTGTTTTAGAATTCAGGGATCATTTTAAAATAGGTAGTTTAAAAGTTAAATTCATAACGTAATGATGTGGGCCACTAAAGAAAGAGGTCTGGTATTTACACATACTTATTGAGCAATAGTTTTGATTTAGGATTGTGTATTTGCAAAAAGCAAAGATCATAAACATCGTTGATGGTTGATTTTGGACTTCCTTTCGGTTTGACAACAAATTTTATATGGAGGTTTCAAATTGTGTGAATTTTACACTGCAAATTTGGGTTGATGGTACCCGTCTGCTATTATGTAAATACAAAAGAAGGAGCGATTAGGACATAGTCTTAGTCACTGACTGAAGATACTTGTGACCTTTTGTGTTTATAGGATGTGTTTTCTTATAGGTCCTGTTCAACGGGGAGCTCACTTTACTGACTTTATTTTACTTCTATCTGTTTTATATGATTTACTCCTAATGATGTGTGTTTGTTTTCAGGACGTAACGCGTTGTTAATTGTGTAAAATATCTAGTGTAAATAACATGCTTAATAAATCAAATGAAGTAAAATTAGATTAACTTAAATTAAAATAAAATCAAATTAAATCAAATAAAGTAAAATTAGATTATATTAAAATTAAATTAAATCAAATAAAATTAAACTAAATAAAATTAAATAGAATTAGAACAAATAAAGTAAAATCAGAATAAAATAAAATAGAATAGTTCAATCTAGCTCAATTCGGTTCAGTTAAATAATAAAATAAATAAAAGTACAATAAAATAAGGTTATCAGGACCGGTGGTATTATGTTCATCTTTTGGGCCGGAGGTCCCGGGTTCGATTCCTGGTCCGACGGTTATTAAGTAATGAATTTGAGTACCTGTTCTGAGTCTATGCGTTAGTTAGAATCTACTATAACGTATACACGATTACGTTTATGTTAGGACGTGGGTTCGATTCCCGACTGATATGTTATTAGAGTCTGGGCGTTAGTAGGATCTACTATAGCGTATACACTATTACGTTTATGCTAGGACGTGGGTTCGATTCCCGACTGACATGTTATTAGAGTCTGGGCGTTAGTAGGATCTACTATAGCGTATACACTATTACGTTTATGTTAGGTCGTGGGTTCGATTCCCGACTGACATGTTATTAGAGTCTGGGCGTTAGTAGGATCTACTATAGCGTATACACTATTACGTTTATGTTAGGTCGCGGGTTCGATTCCCGACTGATATGTTATTAGAGTCTGGGCGTTAGTAGGATCTACTATAGCGTATACACTATTACGTTTATGTTAGGTCGCGGGTTCGATTCCCGACTGATATGTTATTAGAGTCTGGGCGTTAGTAGGATCTACTATAGCGTATACACTATTACGTTTATGCTAGGTCGTGGGTTCGATTCCCGACTGATATGTTATTAGAGTCTGGGCGTTGGTAGGATCTACTATAGCGTATACACTATTACGTTTATGTTAGGTCGCGGGTTCGATTCCCGGCCGATATGTTTTGGTCGAGACTAAACTTAGTCAAGTCAATTCAAGTAAATCGGATAGCCGACCAATTTGTAGAGTCTACTATAAAGTGTACACGCTTACGATTATGTTCGGTTGCGGGTTCGATTCCCGGGTCGATATGTTATTAGCAGAGTCTTAGTTAAGGTTAAGCTTAGTCAAGTCTTAATTTAAGTCTTGGTCAAATCAAGTAAATCGGACAGCCGATCAGTTTGCCGAATCTATTATACGATTCACATGTCTACAATTAAAGTAAATCGGACAGCCGATCAGATTGCCGAATCTATTATAGGATATACATGCTTACGATTAAAGTAAATCGGACAGCCGATCAGTTTGCCGAATCTATTATAAGATTCACATGCCTACAAATAAAGTAAATCGGACAGCCGACTAGTTTGCCATGTTAGCCATTCGAAGTTATACGAACTATCTCGAATGGTTGACAATAGTTGCTGTCATATGAGCGGCCAACTATAGTTTGACGAGTAACTATTTAATATACAAATAAATGTAAAGTAGATCGGAAGTCTCTTTACTATTTTGATAATATTTACACAACGTAAATTCACGTGATGTTTGACTCACCAAGTCTTACATATTATAATATTTTGACTCACCAAGTCTTACATATTATATTTTGACTCACCAAGTCTTACATTTAATGGAACATAGGTTCTGAATCGACACGATGACATTTAAGTCAATTTACCTCTTCAATTCGAAGGTCAACGATGATCTTTCTTTACACACTACTTTTATCGAAGGTTTCTATGGAAAGATCCTTTTGCTGATAATTATCTGAGCTGTAACATGGAGCGATATCTCCGAGGTTACCCTTGACTCCAACGGGATGACAGGCACCTCTTATGTCTATGGTTTAGTGATTGTTGGTTGTCTTCGTAAGATACTAAAGGCTTCCACGGAAAGTACCTTACTGGTAATTATCTAACCCAAGCATGGAACTATGTTTCCGAGGTTACCCTTGATTCCAACGGGATGACAGGCACCTCATTATGCCGATGGTTTCTTAATTGCTAGTCTTCTTCATTTAATCTACTGATAGAAAGTTCTATCTGAGACTGACGACTTGAGATGGTAACGGGAGAGTTACATTCATCTTTATCACACTATGTGTTAGACTTGGTTGTCTAATTAGATGCTTTTAGATAAAGGTTCCAGAGTATGTATTTACGCGCTAACTTCGGAATAAAATGACATTCTAGTTGGTTGTTCACTGCAGTCACTATGTTGAGTTAGGCAGTTAGGTGGTTAGGTAGGGATCGGGCAGTGTGCCCAAGGGAGCCTTGATCGAAAGATCAAGGGGACCTCCCACATAAAAAGATGATGGATAAAAGGGATTGCATTCGTTCTTCCGGGACCAGATTCATTACCTTATGGTGAGGTGATGAGTAAGCTCTTTGAAGGATAAATGTGTGAAAGGTAAAAGATGAAGGATGTAATGACTGACGGACTGACTGACATTTGCCAAAAGATTATGTCCTCTTCTCTTAGCTTTTGGGTTGTTATAATATTCAAATATGTTAAATTAATATGATAATTGAATATGATAACGACGTTAAGGTTAGGCGCTCTAGGCCAATAAAGAAAAGGCGCTCTAGGCCTCTAAGTGTTGTATTGGCTTAGAGCATGTTAGGAACACACAGGGGTGTGTATTTGTACACATAGTGTGGAGGGACGAGCCCAGTTTGGTTGACGAATCGTACTGCTTTGTCGCGGGGAGGCGCGGCGGCCATAGCCACAGTAATTTATGTGTACAAATACATACAAACATAATACATAAAACACATAAAATAAGTAACAAAAAAATGTTTGATGTAAAATCTTAGTAAAGTCTTAGTAAAATATTGTTCTGAACTTATTAGGCTTGAATCTAGTCCAAAACTATAATCTAGAATATATTCCATATCATATTTGGTAATCAGCTAAGTCAGTTATACATTAGGATTACTAAGAAAAATTAAGGGTTAAGACTTAGCATACCCTTTATGAATAACCCTATATAACTTACGTAGTAGGAATCTTGTAGCTTTAGAGTAAGTCAATTCGTTAGGAAATCTATTCAGGTAGCTCGGTTGCTCATACTTATTCGTAACTTAGGTTCTACGATCACAACGCAAGGTTTTCCCACTAGACAATCACTTGGCCAAAACAGTAGGTTAACGTTAGCAATCGGAAAATTTAAGTATAGCTAGTAATACATAGTTTATATATAGATAGTTAGGATAGATATAAATAGTTAAGTAGTTAAGTAGATATGTTTTTTAATAATAGGGTAGGGGTTTTTACAAGTTGACAGTTCTAAATTCACTAAAACTGTTGATATTCTCGTCTAAAATAATGCTGTGACAAAGACAATAGATAGATCTATCAGAATAGATTAAAGTCTTTAGAACTGATTGTTGCGTTTTGTGTATCTATAGAATAATAAAAAATATAACTCACCGTTCTTCAACAGTCAAATTGGCGAGCTCCGGCACCCAGCACCAATGTTCCTCCGGAGCAATCGTCATAAATATTTGCGAAAAATAAACAAATGCCACAAAAAAAGCAAAAGGAATCATTAATAAAAACAATATTTTCTGATACAGTCCAAATTCTCCTATATATGGCAACAAGTCGTCGAAATCCGTCGCTTTCTTTCTTTTCTCATCGTTATTATTATTTGTGGCCACATTTTCTGGGATTCTACTGGCAATGTCTGATCTGTCATTCTCGTAACCTTTATTCACAAAGCCTAGGTCTATGTTTGACAGATTGCTATGATTTGACATTTCGTTATGGTTTGACAGATTGCTGTGGTTGTCTATGGTCGAATTTTGGCGGGAATCGTCTTCTTGCTCGACGTAGGTAGTTCTTTCTTGTGGTGCCATTTTTCGCGTTTTTACTATCTGTGCATGCTATGTTAATCTGGTTTATCTGAAACAATAAAATGATACAATTAGTTTCTTTGTTAACGTAATCAACGGTATTGGTTGATAGAGTTAAATTAATGAATTCCAAATGTTCTGTCAACTGTCAAAAAAAACTAGAAAACATTTAGGTGTTAAATACAGCTCATAAACAATAATATAAAAAGACAAAAAAAGGAAAAGATTGCTTTCAACAATAGAAATGCCACTAGTTAGCATTTTTTTTCTATTTTTATCTCTATCCTTTACTATATAGTTATATATCTAATAATATGCAATAAAGAGTTCATATCTATAAAATAAAATATCTTAAACAAAATGTAAAATCCAAAGGAATCTCAGCGTCAGCCGTTCTACAATATTACAACACTCGGCCTTGCTTACCTCACCTAAGTAATAGGTACACGTAGAAGGCAGCTAGACTGCGATGTGTTTTGTTATGTAATAGAATAACCAAGTTCAAGGGATGTCGGAGAAAACTTTACAAGTTTTAAAATGTTAGTTTTGACGTGACAACGTCTAATAAATCGATGGACGCCGGGTGCACGCACGAAAGTGTCCCGTTACGTGTCCCGTTATGCTCATTGTGACGTCACGATCGGAGCGAGAACAGTATGCAATCATTTCATTGATGTTTTGGACGTTGTCACGTTAAACTATCTTCCGTAAGCCGACTTTACAGACAACCAATTTTTGAAGTTATTTAATGCTATTGAGTGAAGAGACGAGCAATTCGCTCGCCTGATGTTGAACGTCACGTTTGCTCATAACTGTAACAGATCTGCGCCAGTCAATCAATTTTAAATTCTTGGGATTCAAGCCCCTGCGTGGCACGGCACGGCGCTCGTCACCTTCAGATATAAGATGTTTAATTGTATAGACTGCATTTGCCCTGTAATTTTACTGGAAACAATGCCCTTCCAACCGAAACACAGTAATGTTTGCACATTAGTGCTTGGCGGTAGACTAACTGGCAAAGGTGTGGTAGTTCTCCTAGCCAACCACTACGAAATGTTAGTTTTGCTAGCCATGTGGCCTAGGCATAAGAACTTATTTATTATCTGTCTATTTAAGTCCACCTTAATTAAGAATTGACAATACTTGTAAATATTGTCATTTCTTTCTCAATTTCTTTTACATTTTTCACAATTTTTAAATTTTTATATTAAGAGGATATAAATTTTTTAAGTGTTACATATACTGTTACAATGAGTGTTACGTTGAGATTTTTTTTTTTGAAAAAGAGCTATATTATAACAACTCTGGCTGTGATTAATGGACGGCCCCTAAGGCGTGATGAATAAACAAACTCACTATCGCATTGAAAATATTAAGTTTTGAATAAAATTTATGTAAAGGTAAATAATTACAATGTAATTAAATTGACGATGCCTTGAGCGTAAACGCGAAATATCTAGGGCAGCAGGGTGACAATGAGACAATTTTTTTAAGGCAATTAGTGTTAAAAATAAAATACATTGAAATAAAAAAAAATAATAAAAAAATCCTAGTCTTTTTGAATTATACAAGTTAATTTTAATATTTGTAGAAAAAAACATTAATCTTGTTTCTGAAACAAAGGGGTATATAGATTTTAAGGGCATTTTGTAACCTGTTTTTTAACTATTTTCTTGAAAAATGTCAATGACACTCAGCATTTACGGAACGGCTGATTTTTTTTTGACGAATTCTGGGTTGGTCTCATAGTAAAAGTTGTTCATAATGATGAGTACTATGAGCCCTTTTCGGCTTAGCATACCCTTTATGAATAACCCTGTATAGTGGTAAAATCGCGAAGTGCAGCTATTATAAAATAATTCGTAATTAACTTGTTTTTTATGAATTGTTTAATAATTAAGAATAATTGTACAAAAAATGTAACTAAAGATGGATTTCTACTACTAACCACATTCTTATCATAATTTATTATAACCACACATTTTTTTTATCGGAAAACCTACTCAATAAATGTTCCTACGATAAATGTTTCTAAGTAACTCGATCAACGTATCCATTCTATATACGAATAATCCTTACTATTATTATAAATGTTTGATTGATTTGATTGTACCTAAGTTTTTATGTAATTGAGTGACGAGACGAGCAAATCGCTCGCCTGATGTTAAACGTCACGTTTGCCCATAACAGGTCTGCGCCACCCAGAATTTTGAACTCGCAGAATTCAAGCCCCTGCGCGGCACAGCACTGCGCTCGTCACCCTGAGATATAAGATGTTTAATCTCCCATTTGCCCTGTAATTTCATTGAAAACAATGTCCTTCCAACCGGAACACAGTTTGTTACGCTTTCACGCGAAAACTACTTAACCGATCATCATGAAACTTTTGTACCCATATTAGAAGTAATAGATACTTTTTATTAAAAAAAATTACCGCGGGTGAAACCGCGGGATTGCAGCCAGTTTAATATAACCGCAACAATGACATATCGCAACACATGATCTAAACCACGAAGTTGAATACACGAAGAAGTTTTTTGTAATGTTTCTAAGTTTCTATAGAATTCGGTCTTCGATGTACCTATCAAGTTGAGTTTAAATGAAATAAATAATAGTTAAAAAAAACTAAAAAAACACGCTTTTTATAAAAAACCGAACTAAAAAAATAGAAAATAAAATTTTATAAATTTAAATTAAGAATAGGGTTGAAAATTTCAATAAATATAAATTAATAATAGTGTAAATAAATAAATATATGTATTTTATTTTTAAAAAGCGTGGGGTGCATGGGGTCAATAGATATTATATATTTTGTAGATACATTTTGTATTGACAGACATGAGTAGAGTGATTAGCATTTTGATAATATCTTACAAAGCACCCCACGCTTTTTTAAAAATAAAATACATATATTTATTTATTTACACTATTATTAATTTATATTTATTGAAATTTTCAACCCTATTCTTAATTTAAATTTATAAAATTTTATTTTCTATTTTTTTAGTTCGGTTTTTTATAAAAAGCGTGTTTTTTTAGTTTTTTTTAACTATTATTTATTTTTCGCTTTTTAGTTCGATTTGCTAACTATTAACCATCCTTAATATGTACAAATGTGTTGGTGTTATCCGATTTTGGCCGTCTGCTCAAGCAAATTAAAAATAAAATTGATGCGTAACAAAAAATATTGAGTAAAAAGATTTGTAGCCTCGTTGTTTCGATCCTCAGACCTCATAAAATAAAATTGATGCGTAACTAAAAATATTGAGCAAAAAGATTTCTAGCGCGTGGTTTCGATCCAGGGACCTCTGGGTTATGAGCCCAGCACGCTTCCACTGCGCCACTCTGTTCTCTGACACGAATGACGAAATTACCATTTGTAAGTTCAACGGTATTAAAAGTTAAAGAAACTTTATAGAAAAAGCGTGTTAAAAAAATTAATAGTTAAAAAAACTAAAAAACACGATTTGTTTAGTGTATTGTCATCGGTCCTCGATATATCTACAAAGTTTGAAAGAAATCTGACCGTTTAAAGTGGGTCAAAAACGCGCTCAAAGGAGTCGGTTACATACAAACATACAAACATACAAACATACAAACATACAGGTGAAGCTAATAAAAGCGTGTTAAAAAGATTCTTGGTTTTGTGGTTGATAGGATGTATTGTTAATTATCTGTCTATCTATCCGTATGTCAAGGCCATAGATCACAATAATTATAACACAATTCTTACGAAGTTTTTATTCGCCACTCAACGCACTTTATTATTTTGGACTTCCGATGAATGGGAAGATTTCTATGAGGCCATTTATAAATTCTGTTATACGAAATTCATGATATTTTGACCCTCCCCCCGTCCTTGTCACAGCTGGTCACATTTGTAAGAATTTACTACTTTTAAATAAACATTTTACTCTTAATACTTACATTTATAGTTTTTAATATGACGTCACAAAACTTAGGACCTCTCTCGCCCCCTTGTTACATAACGTCACACTCAGTCGACCCCCCCTTTTCGTGTGACGTAATTAATGTATGGCCCATGGCCCCTATCTAATGCGGACGTTGGGAATACATCTATAAGAACTACGATTTTGGAGCTCTTAAAATAAATATTAGATGTAACTCTGTACTTTATCATTTTTTACCTAATATAGGAATAAATGTAGTAATTCCGGTTAAAATCTACCAAAGTTTTGGTCACCCCAGTAAATCGTTGGTGCCAGTACTCAAGGATCTATTTGTCGCCTTTCAGATGTTTATTTATGTCACAATCAAGAAGTATTATATAGTTAAAGGCGTTCCATCGGTCATTTTCTTGCTAAAGTTTATATTAGCTCTACACGGTAAATAAGTTAATTTTAAAAATATTTTTAAATACAAGCTTTTATTGCATTGTCATCGGAGTTACACATGTATACCAAATTTCAGCTCAATCGGACATCGGAAAGTGGGACAAAATTGAGTTGCAAGATTCCACCCGAACTAACATATATTATTATACTTACAATACATTGCAAGTTAAATAAAAGCTTTTAAAAACAGAAAAGGGGTCGTTGGGAAATAAAATTCTCATCTTCCCAATTACTCGTAATACGTTGAGAATTTACCATTATAGTCAATTTCCGAGTTCTGATTTTAATGATGCTTTGAAAGTGTAATTAAATTGATAATCCTAATTCGGATTATCGAGGGCAATGGGCATAGTGCCAGAGAGGCAGTATAGAATTGTGCTTTTTTTTGAATAGTTTCGTATTCTGTATTCTTTCTTCGATCCTATCAGGCTTATCAATAAAAACGTTAAGAATTTAAATTTCCATTTGCGCCAATAATTTAAAAGTCAATAGGGACGTTGAGAATTTATCTTTATTTTCGGAAAAGGGTTGTCTGGTTTTAATTATACTTTGATAAATTTATTTACATATTATACCTATTTGTATCATTATTTTAATGCATAATATAGCTATATTGATATGGATTATACAGGATTATTCATAAAGGGTATGCTAAGCCGAAGAAGGCTCATAGTACTCATCATTGTGAACAACTTTTACTATGGGACCAACCCGAAATTCGCGAAAAAAAAACCAGCTGTTCCATACATTTTGTCGAGTGTTATTGACATTTTTCTATGGAACAGCTGATTTTTTTTTCGCGAATTTCGGGTTGGTCCCATAGAAAAAGTTGTTCATAATGATGAGTAAGTACTATGAGCCATTTTCGGCTTAGCATACCCTTTATGAATAACCCCCATATAAGATAAAAGTTCATATTAAAAAAACATACAAGGAACTCAATTTTAATTCAGACGAAGTAAAAAACTCTATTTAGTACCATTTAAAAGTGTCAATGCAGAAAAAAAAAACAATAAAAAAAATCAAAATCCAAAGATTTCATAAGTTTTAAACAATAACCTACCTAATGTGTATACAATATTACTTGCACCCATATCCGATTTCAAACATATAAGCAAAGATTATTATAATAAGTAGTAATATTGTTATAAAGTATCTATTGTAGTGAAAGGATAATATTATTACAAAAATATCTGTTACCCGTAGGGTTGCCAACCACACTGTTCAAAAATAAAAATAACAAAAAATAAAAAATAAAAAAAATATAAATAATAAATAATAATATATATAATTATATAAATAATTACAGGGCAAATGGGAGATTAAACAACTTATATCTCAGGGTGACGAGCGCAGTGCTGTGCCACGCAGGGTTTTGAATTCTGCGAGTTCGAAATTCTGGGTAGCGCAGACCTGTTATGGGCAAACGTGACGTTTAACATCAGGCGAGCGATTTGCTCGTCTCGTCACTCAATTACATTAAAAAAAAAAATCCTACTACGCGAAAGTTTGGAAGAATGTACGGGTATGGATTTATGTTAGTTACTCTTTCACGCAAAAACGGCTGAACGGATTTACTTGTAATTTGGAATGAAGGTTGTTTATGGTCTGGATTAACACATAGGCTACTTTTTGTCTCGGAAAACGCGGGTGAAACCGCGGAGCGTAGCTAGTTTATAATAAAAAAAAACGATTAGCAATCGAATTTTCAAATGAATAAACCGATCATAATTCATAGAAAACACTCTCGATTGAGTCAGATTTCAAACGAAACAAACTAGACCAAACTGGTTCGGCCAGGTTCGACTAGATCAAAGTTGGTATTGTACTATTTTTACGCTCACACCTAAATCTATACTTAATCTATACTAATATTATAAAGAGGAAAGATTTGTATTTTTGTATTTTTGGATGTTTGTGTGGAATAAACTCAAAAACTACTGGACCGATTTCAATAATTCTTTCACCATTCGAATGCTACATTATCCCAAAGTGACATAGGCTATGTTTATTACCTGATTAAATTAGGGATCCTTACTAAAACTTCAATAGTGTCCACCCGTGCGAACGAGCCGCTAGTATGTAACTAAAATTCGAACCACTTCCCGACATCCAACTGAGCTGAAATTTGGTATACCTGTGTAACTCCGATGACAATGCAAACAAAACTTGTTAAATAAAATGGTTGTCTGTAAAGTCGGTTTACGGACGATAGTTTAACGTGACAACGCCCTAACAAAACATTGATGAAATGATTGCATACTGTTCTCGCTCCGATCGTGACGTCACAATGAGCGTAACGAGACACGTAACGGGACACTTTTTCGTGCGTTCACCCGGCGTTCCTCGATTTATTAGACGTTGTCACGTCAAAATATATTTTATATGTTTATTTTTTGGTGTAGTGACAACCCTAATTACCAGACCGCTTGTCTGTAAGTAGGTTAGGTCAAAACAGGGCTTGGTTAGTCTTAGGCAACGCTAAAACGAATGTTTGAAGGGCAAAGCCCTGGAATTTGGTATTGCAATTGTGCATTCAAAGACTAGCATATATTGACCGAGCGAAGCAAAGGTCTAAGAAATTAACAGCGCTATTCCCCCTGCTGACCCTACTCATCATTATATAAGAATATCTTTTACAAATTTAAATTTTTGGGACCAACCCGGAATTCGCGAAAAGAAAAAAAAGACGTGCCATTCATTTTGTCGAGTGTCGTTGTCTTTTTCTATGGAACAGCTGATTTTATTTCGTGAATTTCGGGTTGATCCCATAGTAAAAGTTGTTCATAATGATGAGTACCTACTATGAGCCTTTTTCGGCTTAGCATACCCTTTATGAATAACCCTGTATATTGACCGAGGGAAGCAAAGGTCTAATGAGTAAACAGCCAATAAACGTTAATACAGACTCACCTATCAAAAGAGTTCATGGTACCGCATCATTTTAAACAACTTTTAATAGGTATTAAACCAATCCAGAACTCGCAAAAAACACTAATAGTTTTGTCGAGTGTCATTGACATTTTTCTATGGAACAGCTAATTTTTTTTACTCGATTTCTGAGTTGGTCCCGTAGTAAAAGTTGTCCGCAATGATAAATTCTGGGTGGCAGTTCTGTTATGGGCAAACGTGACGTTTAAGATCAGGCGAGCGATTTGCTCGTCTCGTCACTCAATAGCATGGTACTATCAGCCATTTTCGATTTAGCA
Organism: Alcis repandata; assembly: GCA_949125135.1. Taxonomy (NCBI): domain Eukaryota; kingdom Metazoa; phylum Arthropoda; class Insecta; order Lepidoptera; family Geometridae; genus Alcis; species Alcis repandata. The sequence continues at coordinate 2,105,483 of OX421251.1, forward strand.
TACCCTTTCCGTACAACCCTGTATAAGTAGCGTTTATACTAAGGCCGAAACAGTATAAAAACAAAAGAAGTCAGTTTTATAAGTTATGTAAAACTTTGTTCCTTGTCTCAGTTTAGTTAATCTCTAAACATCATGTAAATGAGTAATCAACAAGCCTCTCAAATTATTGTTAATTATATTACCTACAATTAAAATTATAATAACTACCTACTCATAGAGCTTGCCATGCTATTTTAGCTTCTAACCATTTCACTCTTATGTCTTGGGAATAAAGTCTAGAATCGAATAACATTGAAATTTTAAAATAAATTCGTTCATAAAAATGTAAGCAAACTACTGCGACAGCTAACAAAATGGAAGTACTATAGGAGTCGCAAAAAAATGCATTTTTTTAGCCGCAAATAAAAATTTGTATTTCGAACTATTGCAAAGGTTCACATGCGGTTGTGAAAAATTGGAGTAGCGTTTATGTCCTAGGTTATAGAGTTTAGTTTTGATTGGACAGTAGTTAATAGGTGTTGGAATAATGTTGGCGATGATGACAATGACCTCGATGAGTAGTGATCACGACGCTATTGTAGTACTAGTAATTATTTTGTATGCATTTTGACGTGAGAAAAATGGATATGGCAATTACTATTAAATGTTTTTTTTTCATGTTTATATTTTTTATCATTGTGTATGTGAACAGTTTGTCTTTGTTTACCTATCTACCGTTGGTTAACTTTGCAAAACCAACCGACTTAACCGATTTTGATGAAATTCGATAAGAACCTACCTCTCTACCTAATTCAATAAACTACTTTTTTATAAGAATGCAATTCAATAGGAAGATAGATATATGATAAGATTTTTTTTTATTGAGTCATCTGTCAAAGTCAAAATTATACCTCGCCTTCTGCCACCCCTCAAGTTTTGACAGCTCGAAAATATCCTATTAAAACGTATAATTAAATACATTTCAATTTCGAATATGATATTATTTTGAAAAGGAAGACAAAAAACTAGAATACTTAGTAATTGTAAACCAGCTTCTGCTCGCAACTTTGTCTGCGCAGCCTTTCAGTAAACAATACACATTCGTTTTTTTTTATTCGAACGTTATTTCACCCTATTTCACCCCCTCAAGAGGATAAAATCACAAATTCCTTTCAAAGTGAACGCTGATCATACAGAGAACTTACCGCCAAAATATCATGTTTGCAAGACCAACGATTAGACCATAGACAACGCGACCTAAAAATAGCCGTGGTAGCTCAGTGGGAGAACAGGCGCTTCGCATTCTTGAGGTAGCGGGTTCAAACCGAGTCGGGGACTCGTACCAATGAGTTTTTTGGGTTATGTACGAATTTACATATCACTGGCTTTTCGGTGAAGGAATAACATCGTGAAGAAACCTGCATATGTCCGGAGAAGAAATTCAATGGCGTATGTGAATCCACCAACCCGCACTTGGCCAGCGTGGTGGAATACGGCCTAATCACCCTTCGAAGATAGACCTGTATCCCAGCAGTGGGAGGATTAAAGGTTGCATATGATGAACGCGACCTAATGGTATTTTTTAATTGAGCTGCAACCACCAATATTGTAAAACAAATTGTACTGTCCGACTTACTTCGCATGTTCTGGACACACACCTTGAGCAGAGAGGCTACTGTAGAGTGAGCGAACTAATCACTCAATTAGACGTGATTTGAGAAGTACTGTATTTAGAGTGGTGGCATGTTTCGGAGGGCTTAATAAGCGGTAGGTTCGAAGGCGGAACTTTTAGCCTTTTTTAGCCCCTGACGCAAAAAGAGAGGTGTTACAAGTTTTCCCGCTGTGTGTATCTGTGTCTGTAGCGCCGTAGCTTTTGAACTGGTGAGCCGATTTGGATGCGGTTTTTTTATATTTGAAAGCAGTTTTTCTGGCGGTGGTTCTTGCTTGTTTCATCAAAATCGGTTCAGCGGTTTCAACGTTGGGGGTTTTTTTAATGTTTAATTTATACAGACATACTTGTTAGGAAATTACATGGAAACGAAGAAATTTAACCCTTTCCAATCCCACCAAATTTTCCCATCTGATTTTTAACTGGGATGACTTAAAAAGGGGGTAAAATGGGGGGGGGGGGGGATTAATTTGTTCACAGACTGGCTACGCGAATGAAGGAATCGCAGAATCTATTAGTATTTGTGTATATCGCGGATTTGACCTGGACAAATTGGCACAGGACCGGGACACAAATCTAACCTAGGTATCTGTTTGTGACCGGGATGAGTGGCGTATAAGAAGAGAGGCCTATTCTCAGCAGTAGTCAATCACGGGCTGATAAATCTCACATATTTCACATAATCAAGAACATGCTCTAAACTAAAACAACTCTTGAAAACAAGAACATTATTTTTACAAAACAAAAAACAAAAACCGACTTCAAAAGACCGAATATTGAGTTATTCATCTATTGGTCGCGCACGTACTTAATGCAAATTTAAGACTTATATGGTTTTCTCATGGATACCATTATCAGAACTGGACTAAATTGAAATGGGACCAAATGGGAAGCGTCAGCTTTCTAATAAATAAATAATAAATAAATAAATAATAATCAAAATCAATTCACCCAGTCAAAAGTTATGAGGTAACAAACATAAAAAAAAAAACATACAGACGAATTGATAACCTCCTCCTTTTTTGAAGTCGGTTAACAACAACAATTTTATAACTTTTTGTTTCGAAACCACGTTAGTTTTCATAACAAAAACAAGAATCTCCAAAATTCTGCCAATGAGAAGTAATTTACAATTTTATGCGTTTTTGCAAGTTTTTCATTCTTTATTCGTCAAAATTATACGGAATTTAATAGGCCTATATTAAATTAATGGAAGTCTAAACTAGTTTATTTAAATATAATTATTTATGTAAATGTAAATTCATAAGTTTTAATCGACAGCTCGCGGATTTCTCGATTCTTTAAGCCGTTCATTTCCTAGTTAATATTACGTGTTTAAATTAATTCTATTTATATTATTGTGGAGTTACTACATTCACTGGGAGTTGTTTTGAAGAGAGAAGGGTGTTTTCAACCGACTCCAAAAAGGGAGAGGTGTTTTTTCGGTTCTGTTGAACCGTTTCCAATACCTAGGCATTGATTTATCGACAAAAAAGGGATTTAACCGATTTTTTTCTTATTTGAAAATTTGAAAGGGGTCTCGTGATTCAGGAAATTCCGTTTGGAGGTTATTTTCAGTGCTTTTCTAGTCAGTTTTTTTAATTAAAAAATAGTTGTTAATATAAAGTTTGACGAGGCGAGACAGTCACTAGAACCATGATTTGTTTGCTCGGCCGAGTGTGCCATTTACTGTCTCGCCACTGTACTCGTTACGTGTAATCAACTTATTACAAAGGCCAAGTGACTAGTCCTAGTGTCAAAGATTTTAGACCGCCTAAAAGGCCTCTACCATGACTTGCCAGTTGTTAAAAATCGTGATAATCGAATTCGTGATTGGATAACGCTATGGTACTTACAAAGATGTAGGCACCTGCCTAATTACCTATGTAAATAATTATATATTACATACTCAGATCAAGTAGAAAGGAAGATAGAGTCCCGCCTTAGATACAGGTGAATTACCCTACTGCCCGTGTACGTATACTTCAAGCACATATTGACGCATAAAAACTACCCGAATCAATCGTCAATTCTTACGTCAGTTGCTCAGAGAACGTGGACAAGAAAAATAAGTAGTAATAAGGGTAGTTCTTATGCGTCAATATGTGCTTGTTGCGTACACGGGCAATAGGGTAGTTTTTTGGCTTCACCTGTATCTAAGGCGGGACTCTATCTGCCTTTCTACTTGATCTGAGATAACATCATAGGTATTTATTTTTTACTGCCTAGGTAATAGGTAGGTACCTAGGTAGGATATTGTTATGGATTTTTTTTCTATGACAATGCAGAATTGGATGTGTGCGTATGAGATTGATGCTTTGATTTTGGTCTTTTAATAATTTGGCCTTGGAAGATTTAAATATAATTAAACTTCGAGTTAAAAATGTATTTTTAATTATTATATGTAATTTTCTTATGAAAACTAAGGCTTTGAAACATTTTGTTATAAATTTATATTTAGTTTTAATAAGAATTACTTATATTGGGAAAAATTAAATAAAGTTACAACGACGTTTTAACAAAATATTACTTAATACAACTTAAAAAATTGATTTATTTTATCAATTTTTGCGTATTATTCCATTTTAAATAATTAAAAACTATTTTATATATCTATACTATATAATATTATAAAGAGGAAAGATTTGTATTTTTGTATTTTTGGATGTTTGTGTGGAATAAACTCAAAAACTACTGGACCGATTTCAATAATTCTTTCACCATTCGAATGCTACATTATCCCAAAGTGACATAGGCTATATTTATTACCTGAAAAAAATTAGGGATCCTTACTAAAACTTCAATAGTGTCCACCCGTGCGAAGCCGGGACGAGCCGCTAGTTATTAATAAATAAAAAGTATTTAGAGTATATGTATAATTATAATACACTAGCTTCCGCCCACGGCTTCGCCCGCGTGGACGATACCTCGGGAACCGATTTTTTTTCCGGGATGAAATTAATTTATCCCTCTTTTTTGAGAGCATGTAAAAAGCGTCATACAATGGAAGCAGAGACCCCAAAAACGCCCGGATGCAATAAGTCAGCCCCCTTGAATCATTTTGAAAAATTGCAGCCATTTTGAATCATTTGGATTTTCGCCACCACCATCAAGTAGCCCTTGCTAACTCCTATGACATTTAGTAAAACACCCATCCATCTTCAACCGTTTCGGAGATATAGACCCTCAAAGTTTGTATGGCGGCCATGTTTTTGAGGCGACTATGTTACTTTTAATGGCTCCAAAAAGGTCCGAGGTTTTGGTGACTTTTTAGTCTCAGCGCTTTGGTAAAAATGTTTTTAGTTTTCGAGATAATTAGCAGTTCCACCTCGATGATGTGACTTTTCGAAGGTTTTCGATTTTTTCCGGATGTATATAGTACATCTGTAAAGTTTAATTGAGTTAGCATCAAAAGAAATTCTCTTTTCACACAGGGGTTGATTTTCCAAAAATGGTGAAATTCGTGTTCGTAATTTTTTTAAGCTTTGTATATTTGTAAAGTTTCAATACCGTTTCGATACCGGCGTCAAAAACAATGCTTCCCCATACAAACTTTAACACCCTATTTCACCCCTTTAGAGGTTGAATTTCAAAAAATTCTTTCTTGGTACACGTTTACTCGTCAAGACAAACACACCCTCCATATTTTAAATTTCTACGACCAGCGGCGTAGGATGTGCCTTGTCTGTCAGTGAGTCTTTACAATTCTCTCTCCGTACTATATTTACCACGCCATTTCACCCCCACAGGGGTTGATTTTCCAAAAATAATGAAACAGATAAATCTATTATTTTTTTAGCTTAGTACATTTGCAAAGTTAAATAATCGTAGCATTGGGAAAAGAATATTTTTTAAACAAACTTCAATACTCCGTTTCAACCCTTTAGGGGTTGATTTTCAAAAACGAAAATATAGGTGTCTATTATTTTCTTTAGTTTAGTAAATTTGTAAAGTTAAATAACCGTACCATTAAGAAAAAAATATTTCTATACAAACTTTAATACCCCGTTTCACCCCTTTAGGGGTTGATTTTCAAAAACCAAAATAATTATTGTCTATTATTTCTTTACGATAAGTATATTGGCAAAGTTTCGTAACCAAAGCATCAAAAAAAACCTTCATGCAAACTTCAATACTCCGTTTCACCCCTTTAGGGGTTGATTTTCAAAAAAATAAAAAATAAGTGTCTAATATTTTCTTTAGCTTAGTATATTTGCAAAGTTTCATAACCAGAGCATTAAAAAAAAAATCTCCATACAAACTTCATTGCTCCGTTTCACCCCTTTAGGGGTTGATTTTTCAAAAATGATGAAATAGGTGTCAATTATTTTTTTTACTTTAGTATATTCGCAAAGTTTGATAATCGTAGCATTAAGAAAAATATTTTTTTCATACAAACTTAAACACCGCTTTTCACCCCCTTAGGGGTTGAATTGGGAAAATTCCTTTCTCAGTGTGAGTCCGCTTTTTGGTATAAAACTTTTGTCCAAATTTGACGTTTGTAGCTTAAGCGGCTTAGGCTGTGCGTTGATCTGTTAATGTTGATGCGTTGATTCAACACTCTGTTTAACCCTTTCAGGGGTGGATTTTCAAAAAATAATGAAACAGGTATCTAATATTTTTTTAGCTTATTACAATAGCAAAGTTAAATAATCGAAGTATTAGGAAAAAAATAATTTTATACAAACTTCAACACTCCGTTAAACCCCTTTAGGGGTTGATTTTCAGAAAACAAAAAAATAAGTGTCAATTATTTTTTTTAGCTTAGTATATCTGCAAAGTTTCGTAGCCACAGTATCAAAAAAAAATCTCCATACAAACTTCAATACTCCGTTTCACCCCTTTAGGGGTTGATTTTCAAAAAACAAAAAAATAAGTGTCAATTATTTTCTTAAGCTTAGTATATTTGCAAAGTTTCATAACCACAGCATTAATAAAAAAAATCTTCATACAAACTTTATTGCTCCGTTTCACCCCTTTAGGGGTTGATTTTCAAAAAACAAAAAAATAAGTGTCAATTATTTTCTTAAGCTTAGTATATTTGCAAAGTTTCATAACCACAGCATTAAAAAAAAAATCTTCATACAAACTTTATTGCTCCGTTTCACCCCTTTAGGGGTTGATTTATAAAAAATGTTGAAATAGGTGTCAATTGTTTTTTTAACTTTAGTATATTCGCAAAGTTTGATAATCGTAGCATAAAGAAAAAAAAAATTTTCATACAAACTTAAACACCCCTTTTCACCCTCTTAGGGGTTGAATTGGGCAAATTCCTTTCTTAGTGTGCGTCCGCTTTCTGATATTAAACTTTTGTCCAAATTTGAAGTTTGTAGCTTAAGCGGTTTAGGCTGTGCGTTGATCTGTCAGTCAGTCACGACCTTCACTTTTATATATATTGATTTTATTATTAAAAGAAAAACAGAAAAGCTGACTGCAGAATGTAGCCTGTGTCATTCCGGATACAAAGATGGATGTAACGACCCCTCGCATTGGCAATCGGTTAAACCGTCTGGGCGGCATGAAATCATATAGTTACACTAGCTGCGGCCCGCGGTTTCACCCGCGTTTCCGGGATAAAAAGTAGCCTATGTGTTAATCCAGACCATGAACAGCCTTCATTCCAAATTTCATGTAAATCCGTTCAGCCGTTTTTGCGTGAAAGAGCAACAAACATACTCACAAAATTCAAATTCAAATTCAAAATAATTTATTCAAATATGGGTACATCAATGCACACTTATGAATGTCAAATACAATTTTTACGAATAAATTAATACACAATAAATTAAATGTCAAAGAAAACAATATTATTAGAATGTCAAAAAAATTATATAAATTATTGCAATGTCAAAATATCAAGGTATAAAATAACTACAATAGTAGGTATAATCAGTCAAGACCCTTATGAATGTCTAATACAATTTTTACGAATAAATTAATACACAATAAATTAAATGTCAAAGAAAATAATATTATTAGAATGTCAAAACAAAATATATAAATAATTGCAATGTCAAAATATCAATGTATAAAATAACTACATTATTAGGTATAATCAATCAAGTATTATTATTACAGTCTAAATACAATTTACAAACTTTCGTGTTTATAATATTAGTAGGATACACACATACTCATTACTCATACATACACCTGAATAACACTACTCGTTATGAGCAGTCGGATATAAACTATTAAAAAAGTACAAACTTGGTAGTTGAAAAAATGCCCTTACGTACTTATTAACAACTGGCTGCCCCCGGCGGTTGCACTCGCTGTTTTTTACTTTTAAACCTTCCCTGAACTTTCCACAAATATTTCAAGATCAAAATTAGCGAAATCTGTCCAACCATTCTCGAGTTAAAGCCAGCCTAACGAATAGCGATTCAATTTTATAAATAAAAGAAGAAAATAATAACTTTTATATTTACTATACTATAATATAATATATTATACTATTATTCCAATTCAATATTATATTAATAAATAAAATATTATTTCTAGCAAAAAATATCTTGCAATTATAATAGTTAGATAAAACGTCCGTTTTTTTTAATAAGTATTTGACAGTTACAAAATGAGTCCTAATAAGTACCATAAGTAAAAAAAAACAAACGAAAAAACGTACCTGAGTTCCCTTTTCAAAAACTGGAACACTCAAAAAAACAAAACACTGCACTTAAAATCGAATTTCAATATTCCAATGGTTCAATTTAAAAATTCTAACCAATTTAAATATCACTGGCACAAGTACTATACTTTTCGTAAAATTACTTGTTTTTTTTAACGCGAAAATGGCACTAGCAAACGCTGTACGGCGCCTACCTCTACTGTGCGGGTTTGGTTCTAGCCTTGCTTTTTAAATAAGTGCATTTTGTTGAATTGTCGGTGAGTGGTCGAGCGAAAAGGGACTTGAGGTTACGTTGTTCTTGTAACTTGAAAAATAATTGAGATTTTTAACTTAAAGTTGTACTTAGATGTTTTTACTTTTAGAGGGACCTAAGGTTATGTTGTAGCTATTAGAAAAAAATAGGTTTTAACCTAAAGTTGCTTTTATTTATTTTGTTTTTATTTAGTGCTCGCTATGCTTATTGAAAAAATCGGGGAGGAAAAATGGCATTTTCTGCTTTAGAGGGAAAAGTGTGGCGAAAATATGTGGATACGTATTAGATGATACGTACCTACTAAATGCAGTGTATCAGATCTGACTGATCTGAGGATACGTAGTAGGTAATTATAGACATAAAAAAGAGAAAAAAAAAAACATTCTTCAAACAAACTTTTTTCTGTTTTAGGCTTGCGTTTGATCGCCGATCGCCATTTCAGCTGATGGAAAGCATTGATGCGGTATAATTATGATGAAATGAAGAACGCTTGCCTAGACGAAATCAATTATTTCGTGACTTACAGACATCTAACTTAACTTATGACCGACTGGAAGAGTAGAGGAAATAGCCTGGGCAATAAATGGAACATGCTGTTATTTTATCTCTAAACTTTTCTTTCTGAGGACAGAAAAGGAAACATAAAAAATTTACCGCAAGGGTGATAAAAAGTAAAAGCAAAAGAAGAATTTAAGATGAATGGTAAAATAATTAAAAAAAATGTTTAAAAAAACTGAACACGCATTGTCTTCGGTCTTTGACAGGTGTGCAAAGTTTGAATTAAATCTGATCGTTCAAAGTAGGGCAAAATCGAGTCCAAAAGAGTCGGTTACAAACATACTTAAAAAACTAATAAAAGCGTGTTAAAAAAGAGTCACCTTTCTATGCCAGAGACCCCGAATTGGACTCTCGGACGGTACTCTCGCACCTATTAAAAAGATGAGTAATTATAAAAATGAGTCGATTTTTTTTTCTAAAAAATAAAACATTCAAAACAGTTTAAAAAACGGTGCCTTTTATTCTGACCACTCGCGTTAAAGTTAACCAATCCGTAACCAGCCTAACTGACCCTGGTTTTGTTCTGAACTAATTTTTATGATAGCTCTTAGTTTTCTGGACGAGTTAACCAGCCAGTATTGACCTGTTTAAGGGGCAGACTTTGAAACTTTGCAATCTCGCTCGCTCATTTCAAAATTCTTGAAGCTACTTTCGTTACTTTTATTTCTGGAATGACGCAATTCTTAGCCCTAAAAAGCCCCTAAAAAAGGAGTATAATCGAAAATAACCAATATAACAAGACCTCTCAAAACCAACCGCGTTTAAAGAATTAAAGTTATATTAAGGGCAGACTTTGACGTATCGCTATCTCGCTTGCGCATTTTAACATTTATGAAGTTAAAAAATCATTGGATAAAATTATGAGAAATCGCAATCGATTAAGTGGCTGATAATAATATCACAAGGCTTTAACAAACAAAACAAGAACATTATTTTTACAAAACAAAAAACAAAACCGACTTCAAAAGACCGACTATTCAGTTATTCATCTATTTGTCGCGCACGTACTTAATGCAAATTTAAGACTTATATGGTTTTCTCATGGATACCATTATCAGAACTGGACTAAATTGAAATGGGACCAAATGGGAAGCGTCAGCTTTCTAATAAAAAAGAATCATCAAAATCGATTCACACAGTCAAAAGTTATGAGGTAAAAAAAAAAAACATACAGTCGAATTGATAACCTCCTCCTTTTTTGAAGTCGGTTAAAAATGGTTTTTATTCAAACAAGTTCCAATACCTAAAAATAGGAGCTTATGTTTTGCCTAATTATTTCTAGAAAAACTTGTTTTGATTAAAATAATCTTTAATTGATTTGTGGGTATTCTAATCTTAGACACTTAATCGATTGCAATTTTTTATAAATTAATTCATTGGTTTATTAACTTCAAAAATGTTAAAATGGTCTGCCCCTTAATATAACTTTAATTCTTTAAACTCAGTTGATTTTGAGAGGTCTAGTTATATTGGTTATTTGCGATTATATTCCTTATTTTCAGGGCCTATTTAGGGCTAAGAATGACGTCATCCCAGAAATAAAAGTAACGCAAAATGCGTGTAATATAATTATATGATATAAAATTACAGTATATATTAATTTACACTTTTATAAGTGGCAAAAAAAACTTGAAATCGTTTATGATAAACATTTAAGCTATTGCATAGCTTCTATCGCGGGCCTTGAGCGTGGAGTCCGAATCCAGACATTCCGTAACGAAAATAACCTAACACCAATGCTATACAATAGCTTTACCGCGGCAGTTCCCGAGTGCCTCACGTCTTTTTTTATGTAGATACTGTGCCCAAGTTTGATGGCATTTTATGACAGATCTAAATTTTCTAAAACTATTGACGTCCTTGTCTAATAGAATGCAATGATAAAGACAGATATATTTTTAGTTAGTTTAGATCTATTCTATTATTTAGATTCACTCGCGTGGTGATAGAAAAAGAAAACGATGATTATGATAAAAAGTAAGCTATGTGTTAATCCAGATTACAAGCTATTTTTATTTTCAAATCTCATCCAATTCTGTCAAGTCGTTTTTGCGTGAAGAATAAACAAATCTACAGACAAACTCATGCGTTTATAATATTAGTAGGATTGAAAATTGAATGATTTTTAAGAGTTTATTGAATCAGGCGCTACTTCGCGGAAGTTCATCTTCAAATAACTAAAATAGATAGATAGAAATAGATTTTAAAGATTTATTATTTATGTATTTATTTATTTCTAGTAATCTACAGCATTTATATCACATATATGTAAATTCAATCTACAAACTAAAATTAAGGCCAAAAATGATTACTTAAATCTAATACATAAATTTTACATCGTAAATAAATAGTTTTAAGTTTATTTTATTACTTTCTAATTGAGAAATTACGTAAGTAATAATGAAGGTAGGTACCTACTTTGCATGAAGTGTGTGTCTCTTTCTGTCGCCAAGGCTTGCAGAGACGACGTGTATTATGTTAGTGTGTGTGTGCGAATATTTTATAAAAATTTAACCAAAGTAACTGCTATAGGTTTCTATATCATTTTTCATCTTATTCTCATTTATCTGTATGTTCTTCTGTCTCTATATTCCTCTTTCTCCGTCTCTTTTATTCCATTCGCATATTTTTCACAAGGGGTTAGGATCTGAAAAAGTTTCATTTAAAATCTAAACCCCTTTAGGGGTGCATGTACATAACTTCTTTACGCTGTAAAGGGCTAAAGACGCTAAAGTTTTTGGAATGGACAAAGTTTATACCCAGGTTCAGCACATAGCTTATTTTTATCCGACTGGAACGAAGCTAAATGAGGAGTGTTATGTGTTTGACCTTTATGTATTCATCTTTATTAGATACGTAAACAAGTGCGATATTTTTTAAACGGTTTTATTTAGCTCACGTTTCTTTTTTCTTGGGTCAAATTTAGTAATTCAAATTTCACCCTCTTCCTGTCAACCGATTTATCTGAAATTTTGTATACACTTTGGATTTTGGTGACAATACAATTATGTTTATTCATTATCATTATAAATTCAAGATGGCCGCCGCTACAAAATGGCGGATAACGTAGGTTTTATCAATCCCATCAATATGGGTATCAAATGAAAGGGCTCAACAAGCAGAATACAATATACTATAAAAAATTGAAATTCAAGATGGCGGCCGCTACAAAATGGCGGATAACGTAGGTTTTATCGATCCCATCAATATGGGTATCAAATGAAAGGGCTCAACAAGCAGAATACAATACACTATAAAAAATTGAAATACAAGATGGCGGCCGCTACAAAATGGCGGATAACGTAGGTTTTATCGATCCCATCAATATGGGTATCAAATGAAAGTGCTCAACCAGTATAATACAATGTACTATATAAAATAAAAACTAAAAACTAGAAAATAAAAATAGGTAAAAAAAAATTTTAAGTTAAACGGTTTTATAAAACAATAAAAAAAAATGTACTAAAAACCAAAAAATAATAAAATAGATACAGTCGTGGGAATTATAAACATATGCATAGACTAGACTAAAATAAAACCGTGGGGCACGTCCCACGGTTTTCTTGCCCCACGGTTTTATTTTAGTCTAGTCTATGCATATGTTTATAATTCCCACGACTGTATCTATTTTATTATTTTTTGGTTTTTAGTACATTTTTTTTTATTGTTTTATAAAACCGTTTAACTTAAAAAAAATTTTTACCTATTTTTATTTATTAAAAATTTAAATATTAAAAAAATAACGCCGGATTTTTATTTAGAAAATGTATTTTTTTTATATTCAGGTTAAAGGGTTCTTAAAGTTTAAACTTTTTTTTTTAAATTACATTTTCTGTACGATGCAACTAATAGTTCTATTACGAATATCCTCAAAACTTCGTTGCACTATCGGTATTTAGTCTTTTAGGAAATGATGCACAGTTTTAATAATTCATATTATTTAATTATTTTTATTTATGCCCAATACTGGTTTAAAAAACAAATAAAACATCTGTCACTTCCCACTGGACAATGACCTCGGTGTGTATTTACTTATTTATCTATCTACAGAATAATATAATCTAATTTATCTAATTTAATTAGTATCGGTTTTTGTTTTTGTGAAAAAAATACTGGAATCAATTTCTGTTGGGTTAGGTTTTTGTCATAAAAACCGGCCAAGTTCGAGTCAGACTCGCGCACGAAGGGTTCCGCACCATTATCTTGTCTGTGAGGGCGAATATGATTGCGCGCAGATTTGCACGTTGTTCGAGGGACGTCAAGATAACTCTATTCAGAGCATTTTGTTCGTCCTTCTACACGGGCGGTCTGTGGGTGTCGTATTCGCGGAAACAGTGCAGTGCTCTTCGCGTCCAATATAATAATGCGTTTAGGGTGCTGATGGGGCTGCCTCGGTACTGCAGCGCGTCAGGTATGTTCGCCGAGTCGTACGTCGATTGTTTTTATACGACAATGCGGAAGCGGTGCACATCCCTGGCGCGCAGGGTCCGGGACAGCCCCAACACCATCTTAAGCGTATTTTCGTGTAGGTTTGACTGTCAGTACGTGAATCATTGTTATATGGTTCATGTACTGACTAACGAAGATATCCTTAAATGTGTGTGTTAGTTGTATTGTAATTGTAATTGTTATTTTTGCCTGATATGGACTAATGTGTCTGATAATAAATATTTTGAATTTGAATTTGAATTATCTATAAAAAGGCCAAAAAAATGGGGGGTTCCCAACCAGTCACACCAAAACGAGTCACAGTGTGACTCGTTGGGAATTTTTTTCCCAACCAGTCACACTGTTACACGAGTGTGACTGGTTGGGAACAAATTTTTAAAAAAGATTCCCAACCAGTAACACTGCCTCAATTAAAAAAAAAACTATCGCTCAATACTTTTGATTCGCTCGGTACAAAACAATCTTATGGTACCAAAACAAAACTTATCTTTTGTTTCTAACAAAAGATATATTTTTTTTTAACTGACTACTAAAAATAATAATGTTTTAAAAATCAAATAAATATAATATTGACCTAAATACAATATGCTTTTAATAAGTTTTGAAATTAAGTGAAACAGTCTCGAATTAAAAACATTTGTACCAGTAACTTTTCATAATCAGTCTTCTTTATTTATTACAGGTAATCATCACATATCTACATTAATCATTAGGGTTATTGAAAACTACAATATTTATTGGTTTTTAGTACCTAAGTCTTTTATCACTATCCAGACATTTTAAGTTTTCACAATTTTTACTGACTAACAGGACATCTTTAAAACAATTTTTTTTTTACGAAGTAACATTCGGTATCATTTAATTAAACGTTACGTTTTAATAATCAGATGAATAAATATTTACTTATCGATTAATAGACTAAATAAAGTATTGAAATTAGGTGATAATGAGTCTCGAAGTAAAAAATTTTTGTATCAGAAACTTTTCATACTTATTCAGTCTTCTCTATTTACTCGTATCATAGGTCAATTATGATATCAATCATTGATCATAATATATCTTCATCAATCATTAGGGTTATCTTCATGTATACCTATAAAAATTAATCTCTGTTCGTTTGGCTGGCTATAAACTCGAGAACGGCTGGACCAATTTTGCTAATTTTGATCTTGAAATATTTGTATTCAGGGTATTCAGATATTGTTCAGGGAAGGTTTAAAAGTAAAAAAAAACAGCGGGTGAAACCGCCGGGTGCAGCTAGTTAAAAATATAATATTTAGTGCGTAGTTTTTTTATTTTGTTATTAACTCAGAAGTTACTTTTACATGAAAATTAAAAATGTTTTGTTTCATTGAATTGCTGCGTGGTGTATTATTAGGTCCTTACATATGAAATTGGTGCTATGTCGAACTGGCCACTTTGATCCCAAATATCTGCTCTTTGCTTAGGAACTCCAAATTCAAATTTATTTCAAATTAAAGCTCGTTTATATGTGTTTCAAATTTAGTGATTTATTTGTTTTAGCCTAATTTGATTTTTCTTTGGCATTGTTTCCTTTGCGAAATGGAATATTTAAAATATCGCGTTATTTGCGAATTTGATTTCCATCGTGGCCCAACGCTGCAGAAACAGCTCGAAGGATTAATGATGTGTATTTCTCAAACAAAATAGTGTTATAATGTACCTTTTTTTGTCATTACACGATACAGTTTCCCACTTGACTCTTTTAGCACGTAGTAACTATTACCTAAACTACGTCTAACAGGCTAGGTTTGGCGCAATCTCAAACCGCCACCATTGATTCTATTTTTAAATTTCGGTGATGTGTTTAAAGTTTGTCAATATAAATTCGTATTCAAGTTTGTACTTCGCATTTTATGATATGATAGTAGATAAAGTAGTGTATGAAACTGCACATAACTAGGTATTAAAACACTCGTGTGATAGTATTAAAAACCTCGCCTAACACTCGAGTTTTAATACCCCTTTTTATGCCACAGTTTCATAAACTACTATTATCTTTTTTTTCGTCTATTTGTTTTCCCCATACAAAACGCCAATTTAATAGGTAAGGACCTTTGTGAATGACCTTTGCTTACAGAATGGCAAATTTGTTGGATATGGTTTTATATTAGAAAGTTATTGTTTGGGTGATACGTTCTTTTTGAAGTAAAAATCGCGTTTTATATTTCTATTTAAATGGTACGCAAAGGTGGTTTAGGGTACATGTATGTATTTTATTTTCAATCGATTCTATAAGTTTACATTACCTGCAAAAATATAATATTCGCAAAATAATAATTATTAAGTAAGAGAAAAATAAGTATCTGAAAGTGAGACCAGGCCTAATAAAAACAAAATACAAACCTAAAGAAGTGTTCCACCAACAAACAGTGACAGTATAATGTAATAGTAGGGGGGTGTTACTCGTTGGGAATGATAAAAAAAAAAGATTCCCAACGAGTCACAGTGTTACTGGTTGGGAAAAAAATTCCCAACGAGTCACACTGTGACTCGTTTTGGTGTGACTCGTTGGGAACCCCTCAAAAAAATCAGGTTTATTGTATGGGAGCCCCCTTTAATATTTATTTTATTCTGTTTTTTAGTATTTGATGTTACTTATAGCGCAACAGAAATACATCATCTGAGAATATTTCAACTGTCTAACTATCACGGTTCATGAGATAGCCTGGTGACAGACGGACAGCGAAGTCTAAGTAATAGGGTCCCGTTTTACCCTTTGGGTTCGGAATCCTAAAAATCAGCTGTTCCATTGAAAAATGTCAATGAAACTCGACCAATTATATGAAACTGCTGATTTTTTTTCGCGATTTCAGGGTTGGTCCCGTAGTAAAAGTTGTTCATAATTGATGAGTACTATGAGCCCTTTTCGGTTTAGCATACACTTTTCTTAAAACCCTGTATTATTACGTAGACATAATTTGTCTGTCTGTATTTTTTTTATGATGACTTAAATCTATATAAATAATAAAATTAAAATACATAATACATAATATAACATTAATATTAAAATGACCAAACTGAACCGAGCCTATAACACAATTATTTATTCAAACTTACCAGGAAATGTTTAAATCCAAAATTATTAATCAACAAAACTATTCAAAATGTTAATAGTTTTTTTGAGAATGCGGTATATCTGAATGTCAATTTTCAATGCCTCGTTTTGGACCATGATGAGTCGAGACGAGGGCAACGTGATTCGAATTGTAAAAATATGTTTTTTAAGCTTTTATTTAACTTGCAATGCTTGTAAATGTATGTTTATACTTGTATTTGGATCAAATTTTGCAACTGAAGTACGTAGATACTTCCTAAATGTCCGATTAAGCTGAAATGGAAAACCTGTGCAACTCCGATGACAATGCAATAAAAGCTTGTTTAAAAAAAGCAACTTGTTCTTTAAAATCTGTTCCTATTTTTTGCTCTTTCCTTTTTTTTAATTAGTTTTTCTCTTTTACATTTTTTTGATATATAATGTTAGTCTGTGAGGTATTTGTTAATATGGCCTAGTTGCCTAATACAAATAAATTACTATTATTCTGTGACAGGCTTGCGTTTGACCGTCATCTCGCCTGATGGCTCGCAAAGCCGCGGTCTACGAATACCATGATGCAGCACGCGTCCCTAAAAAAAATTCACCCACGACTTGAAGACACGCAGATTATAACTATAGGAAAGTACTGAGAAACACCCACTCTATAAAAAATGGGTTATACAGGATTACAAGGAAAAAGCTAAACCGAAAAGGGCTCACTAATCATTATGAACAACTTTTAATACGGGACAGACGTGAAATCGCGAAAAAATAATCAGCTGTCTCATACGAGTCGAGTGTCGTTGACATTTTTCTATAGAACAGCTGATTATTTTTCACGAATTCCGGGTTGGTCCCATAGCAAAAGTTGTTCATAATGATGAGTACTATGAGCCTTTTCAGCTTTATACATTATGGGTTTATCTATTTATCTAAGTAAGCTCGTAAAGGCCGGGTGTGTAGCCCTATACTTTTTTTTTTTTTTTTTATGTAATTGAGTGACGAGACGAGCAAATCGCTCGCCTGATGTTAAACGTCACGTTTGCCCATAACAGGTCTGCGCCACTCAGAATTTCGAACTCGCAGAATTCAAGACCCTGCGCGGCACAGCACTGCGCTCGTCACCCTGAGATATAAGTTATTTAATCTCCCATTTGCCCTGTAATTTCACTGGAAACAATGCCCTTCCAACCGGAACACAGTAATGTTTGCACATTACTGCTTGGCTATTACTATAGTGTCAAGTTTGGGAATAGGCCGTCGGCACTGACAATGAGAGCACTGTGTCATCACTGACACGGACGCGTTCATAGAGAATGTACCTATGAAAGAATATTTCGCACTGTGCCGGCACTGTGTCGGAACTGTGGCTTCACTGATATGTGTGAATCGACCTTAAAGGCCTCTGACATGACTTGACGATTGTTGACATCAATCTATCCGTTAATGTTTACTTGAAACTCATTTTGTGTTCAGCCAGCCGTGTCTTCGCAGACGCTGGACCTAGTTTTTGACAGGTGTCCTCTAATTAGTTTAGGTCTCAGTGGGCGTTAACCTTCATGGTGAGTGTTTTGAGGACGCTGTTCACTGTGTAGAACTGATCTTCTCTATTTGTAATCACTAGCAATCCCCGCATGTTCCGGGATACAACATAGCATATCCAAGGTATAAGCTACGACTACCACCAAATCCAGTCAGCTGTTTTTGCGTGATTGAGCTACAAAAATCTAAAGCTACGAGTAAACACACAAATACTTCCTACTATCCTACTAAATATTTATACTAAATATTACTATTATTACTATACCTATATCTATTACTATATTACTATACTAGCTGACCCGTGCCCACTTCGTTGGGCATAATGTTAATTAAACCCGAAGCCATCGCGCGCCGTCCGGACCGTTTTTTCTCCGATTCACTTTGCAAAACGGACTACCACGTAAAAGCCTTTTTATTTTTCGGTTTTTTACATAACCTATGACACTCAGCAATAATGTGGCTTTCTATTGGTGAAAGAATTTTTAAAATCAGTTCAGTAGATCCCGAGATTACCCCTTACAATTTAACAAATATACAAACACACAAACTTTACTTTCTTTATAATATTAGTATAGATTATTACTATATACTAAATATTACTACTAACTTTTTACTTGTAATTTTCAAAAATTCAAGAATTTTGTATTTTTTCTTTCTTATTTTCTTATTTGTTTTATTATTCTTTTTAAACTACTTAAGGTAAAGGCTCCTATCATGGAGGTAAATGGCAACGTTTGAAAGTAAAAAACAAAAATAAGCATTTGTAAGCATCAAACTAGGTATAAAAAAAGATATCGGCAAAATTGGAGATCAAATTTTATATTTCTTGTGACACTTTGTCTGTTATTAAGTTATTTATATTAAAAAAAAAATATTATAGTACTCAAGTCGATTTTCCCTATTACGGAGGTTTGATTACGGTTCGAGCCAATTACGGCGGTAATCATCTCCTAATTCGGATGGTAAGCTAGTTAAATGTATTGTGGTTCCGTATAATAATTTATATCCTTTCTTACCAATTATAAATGCGAATTGGACTATGTTAATTTGTTTGTTATGCTTTCGCTATAATTTTCTAATCGATTGTATTGAAACTTTAGTACATAGATGACTAACCATCTACCAAGATAATGTATCCAATCAACGACTTGCTTCTCCTCGTTTATGTTGAGTACTGGCTGTCTACCACACTTTTAATTTTCATAAAGCCCATCGCATTTGCTCCGTAACGTAGTCTCTGGCACATTAATATAGTTTTGAAGCTTAGTAAATGCTCATGCCTTCTCGAATTGATGAAAGTGCTTCAGCCACCTGAACATCAGTATAACACTTGCGTTTCTTTTGGTCCATATTGTCTGCAAACACAGAAATAATATCTAAAACTTTTGATTTATCAAAAACAGCAAGGAATGCCAAAGTGAATCCATATCCAAAAAAGCAAATGTCAGTAGTAGTTTTGACACAATGTGACCTTTAACGTTAGAAAAAAAAAAATGTTTAATGATAGTAATTAGGTACATACATAATAAGTATGTTGTTTTTAAGGAACCCTAAAATAATTATGCATCTTGATATTTCATCATAGGTACTATGAAATTCCTGTTACGAATGCATGACCACCGCTTTAGGAGCTCATAGAGCCTATCACTGAGGTACCTTAAACTCCTACCTCCGTAATAAGAGAACTCTTCTTGTTTTATCATCCTTATTCTGACCCATCAAAATTTTGATACATAAACAATGAAGGTAACTTAGTCGATCGACAATAGTATTTTGGTTAAAGTATGTAAGACTCAAGTCAATGGCTACACAGATGACTGCTTTTTGATAAACTAAAATTCACCTTTATTTTTTTACCGTTCTAATAAATCGTCATATTACACTCGACAGTTTTCATATTTAAATAGGGTTTCTAGAGGATAAATCATACCACAGAAATTGGTATTTAGTTTGTGTTATTGAACATTATTTCAACTAAACCTATACCTCATTAAATACATTATTATATTGAAAGTTATAAGCAAATATATGTGACACAGTAATTTTCCTTACACGGATGTTACATCCGTATTGAGACTAACCTTTGAAATTGTTATCCTATTACGGTGGGGTTTTGTTTTTTATTTTTTAGATATAAAACAGTTGCAAATAGGTTTAAATCTAAACATATAGTAAGTATGATGATATACACAAGCTATAAATGACATATTCACACACTTGAATAGTAAATTAATATAAAAAAACTTAGATACTAAATATCAGTGCACTTACCTAGGTCGCTCCGCGTTTGTATGAAACACCCGGCCGTATCGGCGCCGTGACACTGACTGATTGATTTTTGTGACTTGCCTCTGTGTTACATTTCCAAGAGTCTGGTAAATGATGAAGTAAAAGACTCTGAATAGATAAACTCCATTTTAGTGTATCTAAATTTACGCAATCGAGAATAACACACGAAAATAAAAATGCCTCCGTAATGGGAGTCGATTTTGACTACCTCTGTAATAAGAGCCTTTACCTTATATTAATTTAAAATTTGTTTTTTTGCTCATCGAGCACCCACGGTGAATGTTATGTACGCCGTACTTGTCGTACACATCAGAATTGTACCTTGTCAATACTCATATAAATATGTGTCAATGTGTGTGATGTGGCTGTGCTATATAAATAAATAAATAAATAAATATTATAAACGCGAAGGTTTGTGAGTATGTATGTTTGTAACTCATTCACGCAAAAACGGCTGAACGGATTTACATAAAATTTGGAATGAAGGTTGTTCGTGGTCTGGATTAATACATTGGCTACTTTTTATCCAGCTTATCAGCTAGTATGATAATGTATAAGTAGGACTTAACAAACAACATCAAAAATACCATTTCCTTGTAACTGTTCACTGTTTGTTTGTTTACCACATTTAATAATAATGTAATAATTTTATTTAACATGATATGTCTATTTAAATTAAATTCAAGTACAATAATTGCTTAATATTATTAATTTAGAAAAGTTAAACTACACTACTACTAATTATATTATTATAATCTTACTATCTATTATCTTTATTTAGTGACAAAATATTATGCGAGTCGCATTTGATTTTCTCATTAAATTGACTCTCTTTCTATATATTTTTGGTTAATCCATCTGTCTAAATCTGTTGGTTTCTTTAAATCAGAGATCATGTCTATTTATTAGTAAGTCTCTTTGAATTTTCAAAACTTGAAGTAAAGTAAAGTTCAACAATCCTTTGTTTATTATATAACGTATTTTAACCAGGTCGCACGTACGAAGTAAAAAAAATGCATTTGGACAACAATGCAGGCCATGAATGTTGCCATTGTCATCTATCATGGAGCTGTGATGCGTAAACTCGTAAGTTTTACAAGGTTAAAAGAAAAGGGTATGCTAAGCCGAAAAGATCGTTATGAACCACTTTTGGTATGGGATCAACCCGGAATTCGCGGAAAAAAATCAGCTGTTCCATACATTTTTGAGGGAAAAGCGTGGAGGCGTGCTCGTCGCATCCCTTGCAGGTCCGGATAGCACATACATTAGTTTTATTGAAGTATGTGCTTTCAGGATCGCAACTCCATTTGAATAAAAACTGGTGGTAGGACCTCAACAGTCCGCCTGGCTTGCTACCGCCCTCCTGTTTATCGGGTGTCGACATCGATCTAGTATGTAAGTAGATCGGCCTTTCGGAGCTTCGCAGGGCAACCGTCTTTATTAGCAAAAATGCTAGTATGATGCCGTGACGTCACAACTGTCAATCAGTTGTGTTTTGGCAGCCATTGATAAGTGATGTCGCCGAACTGTCAAAGTTTGTGAACAAAATCACAATTTTCATGGAAAACAAGGCATTATATGCTGTAAAATATTGAAAAATAGAAATGAAACCACAAACCAATCCAGATAAAATGTGTAGCTTCCCGTGCTAGTGCTTAATATTCTAGTAATTTAATATTTTTGTAAATTATCTCATATCTGATACAAAAACCGAGTAAGTGATTTCAATAAAAAAAGATTCCGATTCAACTCAATTTAATTTATTTACAAACAAAAATGAAATGAAAAGCCAGGCAACCAGTTAGACTATTACTTAGGACACAATACTTATTATTTTTTAAACGGAGCACTTTTTTAAGCGTTTGAATGTTATAAATGTAAAAAATGTCTTTTAGAATATTTTGTCTGTCTACCACACTTTAGTCACTTTTTCGTTGAGTCGTTGTAACGTTATTGAGTAAGAAGCATCTAAACATAAACTTATTTGTTGTTAATAAATACCGATTCAATAATTTTAATGATGTTCCAAATGGTCTTTTAATTTTGGGTGTGGCCCAATTTTCATCTCCTAGTCACAAATCCAAAATAAATTACAAAAAAGCAATACTTGGGCTCTCCTAAAAAAGGGAAGTATTGACTTACTTTGCTTTTTACTGAGATATGCGGTTTACGATATATGTCAAACGAAAAAATTAGAAATGAGACAATAATCACGAGTCGAGGATGATTTTTGGTCGTTTTAGGCTAGTTTTAACTCATTTCAGTCTCGGTATCAAAACTGTCAAAAACAAGTCAAGGGTAACATAGGGTAAAATGGCATGCATATACAACGTAAAATGCAAAGGGTAAATTAACATGTAATAATAAATTAAATATAGTTGAAACCATTCTTTGTAAAATACTGAATAGCAAGGTGATAAAATAGGTTTTTAAATTTCAGGTTTCTATCACACTATCCTACTACACAGTAGGTATACTTAATTAGTAATTTTATTAAAAGTTTGACAGATATTTTTAATTCTGTTATGTTCGTTTTTTTATTTAAATCTGTAATTAGTCATTTAAGTACCCGTTTGTACGCTGACAGGCGGGGTCTGGATATCTTTTATCATTCAAACACCTTTGTAACCTAGGCCCACAAGCACAATAAATTGAATTAAAAAAAATTATAGATGTAAATATTTTTTTTTTAAATGTAATTGAGTGACGAGACGAGCAAATCGCTCGCCTGATGTTAAACGTCACGTTTGCCCATAACAGGTCTGCGCCACCCAGAATTTTGAACTCACAGAATTCAAGACCCTGCGTGGCACAGCACTGCGCTCGTCACCCTGAGATATAAGTTGTTTAATCTCCCATTTGCCCTGTAATTTCACTGGAAACAATGCCCTTCCAACCGGAACACAGTAATGTTTGCACATTACTGCTTGGCGGTGGAATAACAGACAAAGGTGTGGTACTTCCCCAGGCGGGCTCTGCAAAACTACCACTACAAAATGTTACAAAATCACAACCATACAAAACTAATGTTTATATGGTTGTGATAAATCAATCATACAGAAACGGTTGAACAGATTCAAATGAAATTGAGTAGCTATGGATTAAGTTTATACCCTGGATTAACACATCATAGGCAGATTTTTAACCCAAAAAAAGATTCCTGTAGGATAGTGGATGAAACTGGGTGACATAGTAGAACGTATTTTTTAACTGTAGGATACATGCTTTTTTGTTCGCGTCTTAAAATTATTATTACAATTTGAATCTTCCATTGACTTTATTACGATAGTGGCTTTAAAGTATACACTCTATTATACCACTCTTTAGTTTTTATAAAAATTATTGACATTTTCGTCACAAGTTGAAGAACAGTCCGGTATAAGGCCTATGTTCCCTATTCTGTAACCAGGCTAGTGAAGAGAAAATCGATAATTGAAAAATAATAAAATTATTTACTATGTTTAATGGTGAAACTGAAATCGATTACAAAAATAAGAAATCGAAATCGTATAAGAACCGCACAATCTAGTAACCGATTTTATTGGCCCTTCCTTTGTTTCAATCGGTCAAAATTCACATAATTCATCTGATGGACTGTATGTTGTGAAAACACACCTATGAAAAGATTAGTCCAGCAAGTCTAATTGAAGCATTTTGGTAACATTAACAATTAATAATAACAATTAAGTCTCAACGGTAAAATTGAAACATTTCATTAAAATTAAAGTACTTAGGTTACTTAGTAATTTCTCTATTTATAAAAATCGTCATGATATGATGACGTCATCCACAAAATCGATCGCTTTATCTCTTAAGATATTCAGATCCCATCACTACGTTTGCTGTCAAAACATAACGTCAATTTGTTATACGGTAAAAAATAAAGCTATCAGTTGGAATTTTTGGCGGGAACGTGGAAGAGACATGTTGCTTCATTTTGTTATTTTACTAAACTTGTGTAATTTTGAGTGTTAATGTTTATTTTAAGTGGGGAAAATAACCATTAAGTGCTCGAGGACGTGCACGAGTGTGGGCAAATCATAAAATGCAGTGAATCGTGTCATTCCGTGTTGCTTCCAAAACTCCTTAGAAAAGCCTCTAGTAAAGTCTCCACTACTTTACTGGGGTACACCGAACATATTCTTAAAACGGACACTGGCAGAATTGCGGCTTACATAGCCGCAGAGTCCAAAACAAAAGAAGAAGAAGAAGAAGAAAGCTATCAGTTGACTAACTATTTGCTATCACAAATATGATATTTGAAAATGTTGGATAATAATGACCAAGTACCTTACCTCCCCGAATACGGCCCGCACCCCCCCGGATTTCGGCTTCCGCGGTTTCGATACAAATGTGATGTTTGGGCGGTTCGATATAATCCGACTTCGGTGGGTGTCGATGTTTTTCGCATCGACGCGTTTCGATGCAGGTGCAGGAGCGCCAGTCCCTTCCACCCGCTCAGCTTGTTCTGCTCTCTATCCTGAGACCCTTTAGGTGCAAATTTGCAGTCACTCCACCAGCTGAAAAGGTTTCAGGACCCGGTTTTCAGGTAAAGACTTATGTCCAAGCATATTTTAACTACGAACTGTAGCAGTTAAAATTATCTAGCATCATGCCAAATTTCAGGCCGCTTGCTTTTATAGTTTGTGATATAACTGGCTGTAACATACAGACGGACGGCCGCACGAGTCTTGCCATAAGGGTTCTTCCCCAAAGGTGGTTCAGAACCCTAAGGGTCGATACACATCTGACGGAAAATGCGTCGCGTATTACTCGACTATATACTCGACGCACTAGCGCATCATCGGTTGAGTGTGAAAGGTTGGATGTTTTATTGTACATTTCTCTGTTCTGGCGTTACGCGACCGATAATACGCGACGCATTTTCCGTCAGATGTGTATCGACCCTAAGAATGCACCCAAATCGGTTCACCCGTTTAAGAGCTACAGACAGGTACACAAAGCAGTCAAACCTTTAACCCCTCTTTTGCGGGTTGAAAACAGAAAAAAAAACATGTCAAAAAGAACCCATCTCAGCATTAATTCTGAAAGCCGACCATTCAGCGCTGATTGACATATTGTAATCCAAGTCATATTCTAATCTAAGCTAAACGATTAAACCAGAGATTTACCGCACCCACCCAAACGCGGAACAACATTATACTTCCACTTTTCAATCTAGCCGACACTTATTACAGCGAAACCAGTATCATAATGAAGCAGGAACTCGCTTCTTGCCAATAACTTTTATAAATTAACGCAAAAACTTTAACTTGGTAACGTATAAAAAGTTGGTAATTGATTGGCGACGGTTGTTAAGATTTCAGCAAAAACAATGCCGTTTGACCTGGAAATTGCAAACAGTATGGATCAATGTTGTGGGTTGATTATACGTAACGAGTACAGTGGCGAGACAGTAAATGGACACACTCGGCCGAGCAAACAAATTATGGTTCTAGTGATTGTCTTGTCTCTTCAAACTGTTTGTACAAACCAAGTACTCGGCTGAGGGCACTGTCTCGCCACTGCACTCGTGTAATCATCCCATTAGTTGTTTAGAACACGAGTCGACAAAATGTAACAAGTTTTGCTCTGGTGTGGTCTTTTGCAGATCCGAATTCCCAACCTACAGTCAACGTCAAGGTAAATTAAACTAAGCTATAAAGACAGGTTTTGTTAAGCTGAAAAGGGCTCATAGTACTCATCATTATGAACAACTTTTACTAAGGGACCAAGACCAACCCTGAAATCGCGAAAACAAAAATCAGCTGTCCCATACGTTGTTCTTAGATACTCCAAGCCAGGGAATGAGTCCTAAGGAAAACCACATCTCCCGAACGTAACTCAATTTATTCAACCAACGCTAAAACTACACATACAATCGTCGGATAATCTCGTCTGCGCGATCTAGCGCACGCGACGCGTGACACTAGCGCCATCTCTTAGAAATGGTGTGAACTAAAATGCATACCATGTTTGTACATAATGTTATTCTAGTTATTTATCTAATTATCAAGTTATCAAGTTTAGTCATATTTAAATATTATTATTTTGGCTTTGATGAATTTCTTATTTTAGCTTTTTCTAGTACTTTCTAACCTACAATTTAGACATACGTATCAAGTGTCTTTGACATTTTTCTATGGAACAGCCTTGGCCGAGTGTGCTATTTAGCCTGTCTTGCCACTGTATTACACTCGTTGCGTGTACTCATCTCAATATATAAAAATAAATCTCTATTTCTCTCGGTCATCGCATCACGCGTGAACGGATGGAACAATTTCGCTAATTCTTTTTTTGTTGTGTTAATTTTTTTTTTTTTTGTTGTCAGGAGAAGGTTCTTATGAAAGAAAAAATTAAGGAAGTTGAGCGGAACATTAGAAAATTAAAGACAATTCGAATTCAATATTCATGGTTAATACAGGACAACGTCTGTCGGGGTGCTAGGTCGGGTAACCTCCACGTGGTGCACCCTGGGCAACAGCGTGGCAAATAACCCGACACGGTGGGCCCCTCCGCGTGTCCCTCTGACTAGCAGAGGGCACAGCGTGATGGTGTCTGGTGGTGTCTGAGTGTGGTGGACGCTGGAGGAAACGGCGCTCCACACTTGGACGGTGGCATTGCTGCCGCCGGTGACGAGTGTGGTGGACGCCGGAGGAAACGGCGCTCCACGCTTGGGCGGTGGCAGCGGTGCCACCAGGGGGGTTTTCCTTGTGCTCCTCGCCGCGTGTGGGTCGCGGTCGGGAGTGCAAGGAAAGGAGGAGGGTTCCTTTTGCACCTCGCCGCGTGAGGGTTGCGGTCGGGTGTGAAAGGAACGTGGGCTTAGGGCGGGGTGGGTGGTGCTAACCACACTGCCCACCACGTGCGAGCGAGCGGGGCTAGGGAGCGAGGAGGCGGTTCACCCGTCTCCTCACTCCTCGGCAGTGGGGTTGCCGGGAGAGTCGGGGGACTCTCCCGGCCTGCACGACCCCACACTGTCTGGAGGGTGATCCTGGGGAACAGGGTCACCCCTCCATAGGTGCAGGGGGCCCTAATCGGGCCCGTCGCCGGGGCAAGGTGGTCAATGCTAACGCGACACCACCATGCCCTATCAGGCGGACGATGAATATCCATAAAGGATTTCCACTGGGTAAACAAAAAAAAAAAAAGGACAACGTCTGTCGGGTCAGCTAGTTACTTATACAATTTTCTTAAAGTTAAGTGACATTGGTTATCATATTCGAGAGGGGATTACACACGATTATGTTTCATCCCCCGCCCCGCAGTATATTTCCCTTAGGGGTAATAAATTACGGGTCCCTTCATCATCATCATCGTATACAACCTTTATAATCCTCCCACTGCTGGGATACAGGTCTATACTCGAAGGGTGATTAGGCCGTATTCCACCACGCTGGCCAAGTGCGGGTTGGTGGATTCACATACGCCATTGAATTTCTTCTCCGGACGTATGCAGGTTTCCTCACGATGTTTTCCTTCACCAAAAAGCCAGTGATATGTTTCGTACATAAGTCCCAAAAAACTCATTGGTACGAGTTGGGGTTTGAACCCGCCACCTCAAGAATGCGAAGCGGCTGTTCTTCCACTGAGCTACCACGGCTTCTATTATAATTATATAGACTAGCTGACTCGACAGACGTTGTCCTGTCAAAAGCCATTGCGTCAATTCTATGTCAAATATTGCGTAACTATAGCAACCGTAGTATGTTGATGCTAACTTGTCAATTTATAGTAAAAATTATCAGTATATTTATATAATTTGCAATAAATTAAAATTGCGACTATAATATGAGATATAAACTATCCTATCTCTCAAGTTGGATCGAACTGCACATGGTGTGCGAATTTTATTATAATCGGTTAAGTGGTTTAGGAGTCCATTGAGGACAAACATTGTGACACGAGATTTATATATATTAAGAAGATAAATAAAAATGGCATGGCATAAAAAGATTTTATTTTAGATTATGACCTTGCAACTGCCAAACAACAACAACAACATACATTAATTAATTATATCTGAGTGAATTCAACCGCAAAATCTCAGCTCAGCATGGTCAATTATGCTTGAGATCATGTTACATGACTGTATCAAATTATTTATGCTCCACATCGCTGCAGACATTATTTTTTTTTTTAATGTAATTGAGTGACGAGACGAGCAAATCGCTCGCCTGATGTTAAACGTCACGTTTGCCCATAACAGGTCTGCACCACCCAGAATTTTGAACTCGCAGATTTCAAGACCCTGCGCGGCTAAGCACTGCGCTCGTCACCCTGAGATATAAGTTGTTTAATCTCCCATTTGCCCTGTAATTTCACTGGAAACAATGCCCCCGGAAAACAGTAATGTTTGCACATTACTGCTTGGCGGTGGAATAAACTGGCAAAGGTGTGGTACTTCCCCAGGCGGGCTCTGCAAAAGAGCCCTACCACTACAATAAATACAATAAACATCTGTCTATACTCGTAGTTATTTACCTACATTTCAGGACGCTCTTTTCACAAAAAACCGGCCTAGTGCAAGTCGGACTCGCGCACGAAGGGTTCCTTACTATCCTACTAATATTACCTGTAGTGTATGCGCTATAGCATACATACACTGTCTCGTGTGCTCCTGGTCGGTTAGCCAAACGTCACTGTCACGAGAGCCGCGGGCGAGAGTGGATGGACGCGAGGTAACGACCAGATACGGAAATAGCGTGGGCATTGCCGAGCCAGTGGAGAGTACCTAAGTGAAACACGACAGGGTTATAGCAACCCCTACATTACCTATATAAACGCGAAAGTTTGTAAGAATGTTTGTTGCTCTTTCACGCAAAAATGGCTGAACGGATTTACATGAAATTTGGAATTAAGGTTGTTCATGGTCTGGATTGACACATAGGCTACTTTCTAGCTCAGAAAACGCGGGGCGCAGATAGTTATCTATAAAACGGCAAAAAAAATAGTTTGTTGTATGGAAGCCCCCTTAAATATTTGTTTTATTCTGTTTTTAGTATTCATTATTATAGCGGTAACAGAAATACATCATCTGTGAAAATTTCTACTGTCTAACTATCACGGTTCATGAAATACCGCCTGGTGACAGACGGACAAACGGACGGACAACGGAGTCTTAGTAATAGGATCCCGTTTTACCCTTAGTGCCTTTTCACACGTACCGGTTGCCGGGTAGCCGGCGCCGGTTACCCGGCGGTGAAGTGTATGGGCATGGTACATAGCTTTCACATGTACCGGCGTTATTTATCCGGCAGGCGGGTACATTTGACACCGGGTATCCGGCGCCGGCTACCCGGCAACCGGTACGTGTGAAAAGGCACTTAGGGTACGGAACCCTAAAAACAACAGTTTATTAAAAAAAACTTTAAAAATCATTAACAATCACCCAATTTCCTTCACTTCTGCTTCCGTAGCATCAACATAAAATTATCCAATATTTACAAAACCCATAACATAATGATAAGTGGCCAACTATGATTTAATCTGCCTCTTAAGGCCCGATACGACCCTGATACAGTTTTTTTATTACCAGCCACTTAATGCCGATGACATGATTGCCATGGTCGGCGCGGTAACCGGCGTGTGGGGTGACCAAGTGACCATACTACCAGATCGATGGGTGACCATGACCGCAGCGGAGGGTTTTAGACGTGATTTGATCCTCTAGTACAAAAACTATGATACCTATATTGCCTTTTAGATTACTTTAGTTTAGTTTGTTAATTTAATTATATTTTAATATTCATATGTATTTTCATAATTTAAGTCTCGGTGAATAAATTACAAATAAACTGATATTGGATGATGGTATTTTAGTTGTGATTTGACCCTCTCGAAAATATATTCAGTTATAGGCTTGCCTTGCTTGCTTTGACCGCCATCTCGCCTGATGGTTACCAATGATGCAGTCTAAGATGCGCCTAGAAGAAACAGAGTCACTTGCGACTTGAAGACACACACATTATATAGGGTTACAAAGAAAGGGTATGTTAAGCCGTAAAGGGTGCATAGTACACATCATTATGAAAATTTTGTTACTATGGGCCGAACCTGGGATATTATTGTCGTTAGTCAATTTTGTCGAGTGTCATTGACATTTTTCCATAGCTGATTTTTTATTCGAGAATTCCGGTTTGTTCCCATAGTAAAACTTGGTCAAAATGGTGAGTACTATGAGCCTTTCGGCTTAGCATACCCTCTTCTTATAACCTTATACATAAGTATATCCACAGATTTTATAAAGACTAAGTATGCATGAAAAACAATCAAAATAATGTCCTCACCTTTTATTTAATTGGTTAAATCCTGGTCACCCTAGCTGCCCTCACACTTATCAGTATAACTCATAACTATCTGCGGGCAAACCCGGTGACCTTCGCTACCTTACAGGAGCAAGTGTTGCTTACAGACCGACCAACTTACCGACACATGTGGCAAAATGACGGAACTAAAATTTGCTTCAGATCGCTGTCAGATTTGTTCGGAAAATGGGATGGTGGCGCCCTCATTCAGTTTCACCAATAACTTGGTAACATGAGTCATATTTTGTCAACCGCCAAATTGCTCTCGTTTCGCTAAGTACATATTTACTCTTAATAAATATTAAAAGTTAAATTAATGTTGTTTATTGTATTTTGTACGCCTACGTTTTATGGATTATACAGGGTGATGAGGAAAGGGTATGCTAAGCCGAAAGGGCTCATGGTCATAGTACTCATCGTTGTAAACAACTTTTACTCTATGGAACCTAATACCAGGAATTCGCGAAAAAAAATCAGCTATTCCATAGAAAAATGTCAATGACACTCGACAAAATGTATGGAACAGCTGATTTTTTTGCGAATTCCGGGTTGGTCCCATAGATGCTAAATAACTGGCAAAGGTGTGGTACTTCCCCAGGGGGCTCTGCAAAAGAGCACTACCACTACAGCCACTACCTTAGTTATTATATTAGTTAAAGCCTGTTTCAAATTCAATTTCTTTATTTGTACAGAAACTTAATAGCTAAAAACAAGAAAAAACGATGCTACCCGCAGTAGTTACAAAACTGCGTCGCGAGTAGCAACGCCCACCTCCGATTTAAGAATTTACAATGTGTAAATAATAATCATGTGTAATGTGTTTTTTTAAATAAACAGAATTTAAAAATGTAGAATACATAGACAAATTGTGTGTGTACTGTATGTGTGGGGGGGGGGTGACAGTGGCGTAGCGTAGTGGGGGCAGTAGGGGCGGCCCGCCCCGGGCGGCACTTTTTAGGGGGCGGCAAAATTTCACAACAAATAATAATAATATTTGAATCATTTCATATTTGTATCGTAAATTCGGAACGATTGAAAAGAGCACGGAATTTCATTACTTATTCTGTGACGAATTCAGGGAATCTCCTTTTTTTTTAAAATGATATTTTGTAGCATTAATGTATGTAATGTATAGTTTACATTAAATTGAAATACCTAAATAATAGGGCGGCGAAATTGTCATCCGCCCCGGGCGGCCGACACCCACGCTACGCCACTGGGGGGGTGTGTGTGTTTTGTCTCTGCAATACACAGGAACTCGAAAGACTCGGGGTCTGCAGAGACGAATGTGTGTATGTATAAAGTAGTGTGGGTGTGTTTGACTGCACGTATTATGTTTTTTTTTTTTTTATAAGGAATAAATCCGCATTTGACCACCAACTCGCCTGTTGGTAAGCGACGATGCGGTCGAAGATGGAGCACGCAGATTTAGAAGATACCTATTCACTCTGACCTTGAAAAGTCCAAGATTATATCTCTCAGGGAACAAGGAAGCCGGAAGTCTGTTCCATTCCCGGGCGGTACGGATTGGGAACGTGGTGGGTTTTATCAAAATCTGATGTTGGTTTTGGGTACTGGTCAATATAAGTAGGATATAAAGATATCCTACCAATATTATAAATGTCAAAATTTGTACGTAGCTCAATCACGCGAAACGGCTTTCTTAGACTCTGAAGATCAGTCACTGTCTCTCTTACGACATTTCTAATTGGAGTGACAGTGACAGATATAATGTCTCACTCGCCAGGATAAACGAGTAAAGCACTCATCAATCATTTTCTCACCAAATGGTTCAGGAAATCAGAGCAACTATAAAAGTGAGCCGGATTAGATTAGTTATGATGTATTACAACCACGTGTACCTGCTTATCTGGTCGCTGAGCGTTATTTATTACACGCATTGCTTATTAATAAAGCTATAGCCTCACTAGATAGAAAAGAACACAAAAAATAAAACTAGCCTTTATTGCATTGTCATCGGAGTTGCACAGGTATACCAAATTTCAGCTCAATCGGACATCGGGAAACGGTTCCAGGATTTGACCCACACAAACATACGAGTAGGGCAATGTACCTTCATCCTAACACGGCAAGTTAAATAAAATATTGTAAAAGAAACTTTTGAATATTAGCCCTTTTCGGCTTTTATTATTATTATTATTTTTTTATGTAATTGAGTGACGAGACGAGCAAATCACTCGTCTGATATTAAACGTCACGTTTGCCCATAACAGGTCTGCGTCACCCAGAATTTTGAACTCGCAGAATTCAAGCCCCTGTGCGGCACAGAACTGCACTCGTCACCCTGAGATATAAGTTGTTTAATCTCCCATTTGCCCTGTAATTAATTCACTGGAAACAATGCCCTTCCAACCACCACTTAGCGTACCATTTCCTTAAACCTTAATCCTGTACAAGTATGGTATAGGTACACTACTAGTTCACGGCCAACTGAACCTCAGGACCTTTATATCTTCACATCTCTGGATCACAACTCATATTCGAACTAAAAAAATGTATTGAAATAATCTATGTATGTACTTCATTGCAGTGTTTTTTATTTTTTGTATAAAAGAGCGGCAAACAGGCAGACGGTCAGCCTGGTGGTAAACAAAACCGCCGCCTGGACACCTGCAACACTAGCGGCGTTGATGATGCTTTGCCAGCCCGGAGAAGTGCTTCGACACGCCCTGTTTAAAACGCCTCTTATTGTATAATAGTTGGGCAAAAAGAATTATTTATTTAAGTTCACCTACACTACGTACACTAACACATTAAAAAAAAGTTAAAAACAAATAAAAATCATCCAATATGTCGCAGTTTTTAAAGGCGAAGACAGAATGCAATTAAAAAATATGACATTTTGATTTATTGATAATATTATTTACATTTGAAAGATAACATAAATTAGACTTACTTAAACATAGACTGTAGTTAGATCGAATCAACGATTCTGCGATCCTATCCAACTTTGTAGGAAATTAATCTTGTTTTTAAATCTAACTGTAGGTACAATTATTTTTAGTTATGTTATGTTCTTTTCGATTTCTTCCTAGAGTAAACTTATGTTTAGAATGTTCATACTTACTTACTTAGTTACTTTGTCTATAAGTGAAATAAAAAAATATTATTATTAAAAAAAAAAAAAATATTATTCTCAAATATAATTATCAAACATACAATTCTATTCCCATCACCGAAGTCGGATCGATGATTCCCATAGACTCACAGACCTCTAACTCGGTCATACAGTGAGGCCACACCTTTATCTCAATTAATTAGCTAAAACAAGTACAGTAACGCATTGTTATTCAACTATTAAATATTAAGCTAGAAACTGTTCCGGTATTACACCAGCGGACTCAAGGCGGAGTGCGCAAAAAACCACGAGGTCACAGCGTCTACGGGCAGCCTGGCGACGGCAACGCGATTTATTGAAACAGTTTGAGAATAACTGAGTTGAGTTGAGGTGGAAAGAGAATAGAACAGACCATGACAATGAAGGAATAACATTTCTTTAATCTATTTTCTTATCTTAATATATATAAATTACGTGTCACGTTGTTTGTCCGCTATAGACTCCTAAACTACTTAACCGATTTCAATCAAATTTGCACACCGGGTGCAGTTCGATCTAACTTAACAGATAGGATAGCTCACATCTCAATTTATAGTGTCTACCCGTGCGAAGCCGGGACGGGCCGCTAGTAGTAGGTATATAAAAATGAATCTCTATTTCCCTAGGTCATCGCATCACACGGGAACGGATGGAACAATTTTACTAACTTTTTTAATTTGCTCATCTCGTACTCAATTACATAAATAAAATTGGTTCAACGTCTGTGGGTGATGATTGATGGTAAGTGATACAGGATTTGGTAGCAGCTGAAAGAGAAGAGGTGTGAATGAAATCGAGATAAAGTTAATAAAAAATTAGGTCAAACGTCTACGGGCTTGGAGGCGATTTATTGAAACAGTTTGAGAATAGCTGAGGTAAGATGAGGTCAAAAAAATAATTAATAACGATTAAATAAATATGAGGTCCAGCCATCTATGAATTTAATTTTATGGTAAACCGCTGATTTTTTTCACGAATTCCGTGTTGCTCCCACAGTAAAATTTGCTCATAATGATGAGTACTATGAGCCCTTTTCGGCTTAACATACCCTTTCTGTATAACCCTGTAGGTCGTGGGTTGACCACAGGCTGTAAAAATTATTGGTTTTGACTTATACATCCGTTTTAGCTTAATTCCGTCACCCCGGGCAATCAATAGAATCAACTATTTAACAATTCCAAGGTAAGATTTTGGATTGATTTATTTAGATTTAATAGACAAGGTTGGTTTTTGAATGTAAGTGATAGTGAATTTAAATTGGATAGTTGATTTGATTTTGAGACCTAATGAGTAATGACCTAGGCTTTTTAGACCAGTCTTTTTCAATTTACAGGGTTACAATACTTATAATAAAAGGATAATTGCTAAGCCGAAAAGGGATCGAGAGATCCCTAATGTACAAACATTACTGTGTTCCGGTTGGACATTGTTTCCTGGGTTTATAACTATTAATTATCTAACCTGTGGCTAGTGGGCTCAAGCTTCTCCCGAATCACAATCCCAATATAAGCCACGATATTGTAAAGCCGACAATGTCTAAAATATGTCCAGCATTTTGTGAGATGAATTCCCACGGTTTGTAAAATGAATGATGTTGCGGTAGGTCGAGGCTAGCACTAGGTATCTAGACGGCATTGAATCATCGATAGATTGAAACCTTATTATTAATAATTAAATATAGGTAGGTAATAGGTATGTATCTCGTTTGACGGCCAACTAGCTAAGAATAATATGTCGTTCATATTCATACTTGCACTGAGATAAATGGCCATCAAAATTCCGATGAATTCACCTAAAGTACGCATGCAGTATACTGATATCACCTAAAAGTACGATGTTAGCACCATTTTACGGTGACAACTATCATAATATATGGGGGTCTTGTCACCCTAAAAACTGGTGCCAATCATTGCCACTTTTTTTTCACCACGGTTGAGAATCACTGACTCTGATATTTCACTACGCTCAGCCAATAAATTAATTAATTAGGTAATTAAATTACAGTCAACGCACTGATAATTCAATAATTTGTTCCGTCGCCACTTCCACGACACTCTGTCGCATTGTTCTGCCAAGGTCCGGAGTGTGAAGGTTCGAAGAGTGGCGTTCACTCACGTAATGTCTTATTACTGGTTTGGCTTCGCACGAAAATTTAATTTAGACTGGGTAGTTTAATTTTAAACTATTCTCAAATGGAAGAAACGGTTGGTTCAGATAATAAGCGTGATCCATTGTATTATATCTATATCTGTAAGTCAACATCTTTAACGCATTTGGGCACTTTCGCCTCAATAAAGAGGAAAACCACCCCTTTTGAGAAACCGCGGGGAGCAGCGAGTATTCTACTATTACATATATTCAATAAAATTATTTTTTTGTAACTAACTAATTATCTTATTAAGTAGCTGTTAAAAAAAGCCTGTATGTTTAATAATATATTATATACTTGTCTTTGAATAAAAGATTAAATATTTTTCAAGCTTGCCGCCCGCGGGTCGTTGGGCATTCTCAGAGCATGATCCATTGATCCAGTATTGTTTAAATTGAGAACAGTTGCTTAAAAAAGAGCCATCCATAAATTACGTCACATATTATAAAGATTTTGCTTTTAATACGTATATATATTATGTATTTTAGATTTATATGATTTACTATATATATATTTTATAATTTATTAGATTTTAAATACGACTTCACAGAACTTAGAGGAGGGCCTCTAACATTTTTTTTTGACCCAGGGAAAATCCTTTATGAATACCACCGGCCCCGGGGAGAGCACGATAGTGATGTGGGAGTCTCCGCCCTGGTGGCGGCCTACCCACTAAAAACCCTGGGGTGTTCCCCCTTGACGCTATCCGCCGGGACTATGGGCACGCTTTCGCACTCTTCCACGGCCCCAGCAGAGGGCCTCTAACCTAACCCAACCCCTCGTCACACTTAGTCGACCCATCCCCCCATCACTTGTGACGTAATTTTGGATGGCCCCGAATTTCAATTTCTGATCACACGCGTGACAGGTGTGAGTGAAATGAGAACGATCTAAACCTTTGTCCAAGACCCAAACTGTTGGCTAACAAGACACCACGATATCAGTCAAAAAAATTCGCAAATAGAACCTTGCACGTCCGGAAACGAAAATTAAAAAGCGTATTAAAAAGCGTGCTGCGTTCCGTTTCCTTATGTTTACTATTTACAACATAGTGCCCACGTACGTCAATGCATTTAATATTTAAACTTAATTTATTGCAAGTGAAACGATTTTATTGTCGCCAAGTTCAGATTTGAAGGGCAAGGGTGTCAATTTTGCTGGTTCCTAAACTGAACTGCGATGACAATATAAAAACTTGGTATTACGAGCTTTTATTTACAGTTATTACAAACCAAAGGATAGTACCTAACACTAAAAACTAGAGCAACAACTGGTGTCCTCATCGCTAAGAGCGATTTCTCCAGTTTTTAAAACATTTAGGCCCAAGTTTGAAGGCTTTTTATGACAGATAAAACTGTCCTATAGATATGAAAAAAAGACAGATATATTTTTAGTTAGTTCAGAACTGTCAAGTAATGCCGTCAAACTTGGGCCCATTAGGTTTCTAAGATTAAATTCTCACAAGAAACTTTACCACTTCCTTTTATCTACAGTTCATATTTCTATCAACTTTCTATCGGTTATTAGTTCAACAGTAAAGAGTGTAGGAAACTCGGTTGTTAGTGCAACTCGAGTGTGTTTGGTCAACATCGCGCTCCGGGGAAATGTGTGCTGCCTAAAGAAAGGTAAGGGGCGTTTACATCACTAAAGTTAATATTAGTTGACCTAAGTATGAAGTTTAACCAGAAAATTATGGTAAAGAAAAAGATTATTTATTTGCACAAAACATGAGTAGGTATTCGTCGGCTTACTGCAAGAAGTTTTAACTGAAAAATCAGTGCACGGCTGGACGCGACTTTAAACACATCACACTTGTAATTCACCTCATCTTGTCCTCGAACAAGATCACCGCATGTGATCGAAACAAGTCGAAGTATCAAACTCAATATTTACTCTCGACTCTAGAGGGGCAAATTCAATTTTATTTAACGTTCATCATCATCATCATCCACAGCCCTCTCTATCCCACTGCTGGGTATAGGCCTCTCTCCCGTTATGCCATCTGCCTCGGTCAACTGCTAATCGGGTCCAGGTTCGACCCGCGACTCTGACTATGTCGTCGACCCATCTCGTCGCTGAACGACCAACGCTCCGCTTGCCTAACGTTATAGGTACATATCCTAATAGGTTTATTACACGTAACGAGTACAGTGCGGGACAGTAAAAGGGCACACTCGGCCGAGCAAACAACTTATACAAACCAAGTACTCGGCCCAGGGCACTGTACCCGTTACGTGTAACGTGGACAAAAAGACTCTTCCAACGATATCTCGCGCATTTATCAAATTGTGGTAGAGAAGTTTAGAAGTTACGACGAAACAGGGTAAGATAGATCCATACATATATACATACATACGTGAAAATATAATTTTATTTTTACCTTTAATAAAAAATAATAGTGTGAACAAACCTTTACTTCAAACAATGGTCAAATTACTTAATCAGGTGAACCAGCTTCAACACTTTTAGTCACAGCTCTGTTACGTACTATAACACTTTCTTTATCGACCGTTACTTATACCTCACTAGTTACTCCCGCCGGCTTCACACGTATTGCAGATTTTAATAAAACCTTTCTTTTGAAAATTGTAATCTATTGGTGAAAGTTTCAAGAAAATCCGTTTAGTAGTTTTGGAGTTATTTATGTTTAAAAAGTGGAAATTAGGAAACTGCTTTATAATCATTTTATAATCGAAGAAAAGCAGTCTTGAAGAACGTTTTTGCGTTTTAAAGTTT
Source organism: Alcis repandata (assembly GCA_949125135.1). Taxonomy (NCBI): domain Eukaryota; kingdom Metazoa; phylum Arthropoda; class Insecta; order Lepidoptera; family Geometridae; genus Alcis; species Alcis repandata. The sequence goes on from OX421251.1 coordinate 2,144,218, forward strand.
TGGTGATTATGGTGCCGATAATTATTCTAAAAATAGTTTCTCTTAAAATTTAATTTTTTAACATACTTACTAATAAATTAGGTAGGTACAAAATTTAATAGGTATAGTAATTATTAAGTAGATCAAAAATTATGGACAATTTAAAGTGGTAAATATGATGTTATTTTGGACATTTGTGTTCTTGCTATTGAATTCTGGTCTACTCTTGTGTGTGAAAACCAAAATTGAGTGTGGTTACAAGGTAAGCAAAATTCGTTTTTAAAGTCAAGATTTCAGTAGCGTAGCCGCGTTTAGAACTAATCCGGTCTATTCTTTGGACAAAATTAAATAGGAATAAAACGTCAACGTCAGATTGAACTAATTGTATTATCTCCACTTAGGTAAGTATTACGGATGCGGGTTCTTGGACTTCGAAACAAAAATAAAACATTATATACTAGAATGAAAACTAAGGAAATTCTTTACCTTTCAGGATTTTTGGTTACGTTAATTTTTGTTTCTTAGAGTGCAGGAGACCAACTACTATTTTTAATATCTTTTTTGCGCCATTAGCAAACAGAAAATAGCCGCTACCGAAAATCCCAAAAAAAAGACACGATTTTAAAATTTCAGTTCTTTCAGATGTCATAAAAACCAGGATTTTTCAAATCTTTTGGAACCGGGATTTACTGTACTAAATCCTTATTTTGCCTAATTTGATTCTTGACTCATAAAATATAACATTTCAGCAATGTCCTGTGACGCGAGAAGGCGCGCTGAACGTGCACCTGGTCGCGCACTCGCACATGGACGCCGGCTGGGTGAAGACTTTCGATCAATACTATTATGGAAGTGAGTTTTTAACGAATTTAATTTTAATAGAAATATTACCTTTTGTCGAGTGTCATTGACATTTTTCTATGGAATTTTCAGCTGATTTTTTTCTTGATTTCCGGGGTGGTCCCTTAGTAAAAGTCGTTAAAAATGATGAGTACTGTGGTGTAGCGCACACCACAAGGGTCATTCCTGCACCACCGCGCCGCTCGGCGCGCGGCGGAAGACTGGCGCAGCGCAGCGCGCATTGCGCGCCTGCACGGCCAGCGGAATGCGAGTGCGACGAGCGACGTGGACGCGCGTGGAGCATCGGCTGGGTACTGACTCGTCTTACGGCCGCCGCGTATATTTACCTGGACTGAGAGGGACAAAAGACGGCCACGCGTTTCTCGCTCTCGCAGTTCGTGTTACGAGTAGACGTATTTACCTACGCTTGGAAGTAGGTACTTAGTTGTAAGCTGTAGAATGTACTTTAGGTTAAGAGAATATATAATTTACATGACAATTTGAATCAGAGTTTTCTTATAGCCTTCCGCTCCAGTTTTGACCCACTACATAATGGTGACCCCTACAAAAAACACGACTACGCAGTTTGGAGAGTCCGTGTTAGACTTGTTGGCGAGACAAATTGAAAAGCTGACGCTACAAGTAGCAGAGTTGAGAGGAAGAGGAACCGAGTGTCATCCGATCGAGCCACGTAACCGCTCAAGAAAATCCGGTGATCAAGATGGGTTGTGCCGCTACCACTACAGATTCCGCAAACGGGCCAGAAGATGCGAATCGCCGTGCAGTTGGAAAAATAATGCTCAGAAGTTAGAAAAACTAGAGGAAACATCGGGTACAACGAACACAGGTGTCGCTGCCATTTATAGCAACCGCCTCTGCATTACTGATCGGCAGAGTGGAGAACGTTACCTGATAGATACCGGCGCTGAGATCTCCGTGTTGGCAGTGAAGTCAGACCAGCGACACTCACCAACTGACTACAAGTTGTACGCAGCGAACGGCAGTACAATTAGAACATTCGGCGAGAAAACGTTCCAGTTGAATTTAGGCCTACGACGCAACTTCATGTGGACGTTCATCATCGCAGACGTGAGAAGATCGATCATCGGAGCAGATTTTTTACGGCATCACAACATCCTGGTGGACCTGAAAGGACAGAGGTTGATTGATGGGCTTACCAAGCTATCAGTCAAGACGCTCTCGACCCGCAGCGATGACTCGGCTGTACACGTCATCAACTCCAGTCACCCGTACAGCGACATTCTGAAGCAGTATCTGGACATTCAGAGGCCCATGTCGCTCAAGAAGCCACCTAAGCATGACGTCACACATCACCTGGAGACAACCGGACCGCCAGTCTACGTCCGGCCCCGACCGTTAGCGCCTGAGAAATATATTGAAGCAAAGAGAGAGTTCGAGCGCCTGATGGAAATGGGCGTCTGCCGTCCATCAAACAGTTCCTGGGCCAATCCGATGCACATTGTGAAGAAGAAGGATGGCACACTACGTATCTGCGGTGACTATCGTTTACTCAATGCGATTACACTGCCAGATAGATACTCAATTCCACGAGTTCAAGATTTCACGTTCAGACTACATGGCAAGAAGATTTTTTCAAAAATTGATATCAAGAAGGCATACTACTGGATACCTATGGCCAGTAAGGAAGACTCGCAGAAGACAGCCGTGACTACTCCATTTGGATTGTTCGAATTCACATCTATGACGTTTGGATTACGAAATGCCGCACAAACTTTCCAGCGTTTCATGCATCAAGTGCTGAGGGGACTAGATGACTTCGCCTTCAGTTACATCGATGACGTCATCCTATACTCGTTGGACGAAGAAAGTCATAAGCGCCACCTGCATCAAATGTTCCAGCGATTGACGGAGTACGGGCTCACAATAAACACCGACAAGTGCGAGTTCGGAAAACGAGAACTAGACTTTCTCGGTTTTCACGTGTCAGCCGACGGTATCAAGCCTCCAGAAGAGAAGACAGAAGCTATTACGTCATTCCCGAAACCAAAAACTATTGAAGAGCTGCGAAGATTTTTGGGAATGATCAATTTCTACAGAGACGCGCTACCACATCAAGCCGAAAAACAGCTTCATTTGAATAAGCTGTTACACAACGCAAAGAAGAAGGACAAGACGCCTATCAAGTGGACCCCTGAAGCGGAAGAAGCCTTTGAACAATGTCGTGACAGCATCAAACAAGCGGCGACATTGTCACATCCAATCCCGGGAGCGAAGATGCACATCATGACCGATGCGTCGGACACTAGTCTCGGCGGCGTCGTGCAAATGTACCACGACTCAGCATGGCGTCCTATTGCTTTCTTCTCGAAGACACTCAGCGAAGCACAGAAGAAATACAGCGTGTACGACCGCGAGCTTTTAGCGATGTACACGGCTGTCAAGCATTTTCGACGGTACATCGAAGGCGCCGAAGTGGTTATTCATACGGACCACCGACCACTCACATACGCCTTGACAAAACAACCTAGCAACAACGATACGCCGCGACGAGAGAGACAACTGCAATTTATCAGCCAGTTCTGTTCGGATATCCAGTTTGTCAGCGGAGCAATGAACCCGGTCGCTGACGCTCTCTCCAGGGTAGAAGCGATAACCTGCACTTCAACGCTCGACTACCATCAACTCGCGGAAGACCAAGAACAAGACGAACAATTACGAAAATTACGAGAAAAAAGTAAAGAAAAGTTTGCTATCGTCAATCTGCCAGGCGTTAGTAAACCGATTCACTGCGAGATGTCTACAAGTGACCCGAGACCGTTCCTGCCTATTTCGTTTCGAGAAGTCGCCTTCAAAGCACTTCACGAGCTCAGTCATCCAGGAATACGAAACACGAGGAAGCAGATGGCCAAGCGATATTTCTGGCCTAACATGAACACCGACGTCTCAAGATGGACCAGAGCATGCATTAGTTGTCAGAAAAATAAGATACAACGCCACACTATCGCACCTCTGGGCCGATTCCAAGAAGCGGGAAGATTTGAGCATATTCATGTCGACATCGTCGGACCACTACCACCGTCTGAAGAATGCACCTACTTGGTCACTATGATGGACAGACGCACCAAGTGGCCAGAAGCTATTCCAGTACGCGACATCACGGCAGAGACCGTAGCCAGAGTGGTCTACGAGCACTGGATCTGTAGATATGGCTGTCCTCTTAGGCTGACTACAGACCAGGGCCGCCAGTTTGAATCGGCATTGTTCAACGCGCTGATGAAGAAGCTCGGCGTGACCAGGATACGCACCAGCGCGTACCATCCGCAAGCAAACGGTCAAATAGAACGATGGCACCGCTCACTCAAGACCGCACTGCGTGCAAGAGGAGTTAGCACCAGTTGGACAAAAGAACTGCCTACAGTACTACTGGGATTGCGAGCAGCGTTACATAAGGCAACAGAACTCAGCCCGGCCTTGTGTACCTACGGAACAACGTTGCGCCTCCCAGCTGATTTTTTCGTGCCAACGAAAACAGACGCAGATGAACCCGCTGAGTTAATAAGGAAGATGGCCGAAACAATGACGTCACTAGCACCGAGCACACAGAAGAGCACCTCGACGCGCACCCCGTTCGTGCACAAGGACTTATCTACGTGCACTCACGTCTTTGTGCGTGTGGATTGCGTGAAGAAGCCACTCACAGCGCCATACGAGGGACCGTATCAAGTACTGCAGAGGCATAAGAAATGCTACAAAATACAGCTGCCTTTACGCACGGCAGTTATATCTATCGACCGATTGAAGCCGGCGTATATAAACGACGACGAAGCAGACGAAAATCCGAGCGCTACGACAGCTACAGCATTATCAAGCGCTACGTCACCGATGAGCGCTACGGATTCTACGCCGACTGCGAGGAATCCAGCGGGCACGAGCGCGACGACCGTCAGCGTGCCTGCATCGACAGCGAGAGCACCTGATGACGGTCATGCAAAGCAGCCCTACGCTACCAGAAGCGGTAGGATCGTACGTCCTACCGTACGATTTTTTTGAACGGGGGTAATGTGGTGTAGCGCACACCACAAGGGTCATTCCTGCACCACCGCGCCGCTCGGCGCGCGGCGGAAGACTGGCGCAGCGCAGCGCGCATTGCGCGCCTGCACGGCCAGCGGAATGCGAGTGCGACGAGCGACGTGGACGCGCGTGGAGCATCGGCTGGGTACTGACTCGTCTTACGGCCGCCGCGTATATTTACCTGGACTGAGAGGGACAAAAGACGGCCACGCGTTTCTCGCTCTCGCAGTTCGTGTTACGAGTAGACGTATTTACCTACGCTTGGAAGTAGGTACTTAGTTGTAAGCTGTAGAATGTACTTTAGGTTAAGAGAATATATAATTTACATGACAATTTGAATCAGAGTTTTCTTATAGCCTTCCGCTCCAGTTTTGACCCACTACAGTACTATGAGCCCTTTTTGGCTTTTTTTTTTTTTTTTTGGCCCGTTTTGGCTTATAACCCTGTTTAGTTCCATACTAGCGTTTAACAAACCAACTCGTGTAATAAAGAAGTAAAGTTTCCATGTATCTATGTACATAATATAATATGTATGTCTGTCTGTAGATGGTAATGTCCGGTAAAACTCTTTGTTCGACTTTAATATTTTTTTCATAATGGAAAACTATCCTATCCCTGAGTGCTATTATTATTTTTGCTAGTGGTGCTGAGGCTATATTGTAAAGCTCCAAGGTTGCAAGAACGAAGTCCGTAGCAAAGACTATTATGGTTTTCCATTACAGCAAAGACAGCCATCAGCTCAGCCAATGTGCAGCTCATCTTCCACTCGGTACTCTCTGAACTCCTGCATGACAAACGGAGAAAGTAAGTCAATAATTATGTGTAGTTGAGTGAAGTAACTCAATTGAAATGGAACATTAGATATTTTGTTGTGGTAGGGCTCTTTTGCAGGGGCTGCGGGTAGAAGTTACCGCGGCCTCGGCGTCACAAGGGCGTAGAAGGAACATGGGTGGTTTTTGGTCAGTAGAAGTCTGACACTCCCTTCCGCTCTGCCCAAAGAGTGGGAGGGGTCATTTGATGATTTCCCACCCCCCAAAAAAAAAAAAAAAAAAAAAAAAAAAGGGCTCTTTTGCAGAGCCCGTCTGGGGAAGTACCTTTGCCAGTTATTCCACCGCCAAGCAGTGATGCGCAAACATTACTGTGTTCCGGTTGGAAGGGCATTGTTTCCAGTGAAATTACAGGGCAAATGGGAGAAAACAACTTATATCTCAGGGTGACGAGCGCAGTGCTGAGCCGCGCAGGGTCTTGAAATCTGCGAGTTCAAAATTCTGGGTGGTGCAGACCTGTTATGGGCAAACGTGAGGCGAGCGATTTGCTCGTCTCGTCACTCAATTACATAAAAAAAAAAAAAAAAAAAATGTGTGGTGTCATCTCCAGTAAGTAGGGCATAGTAAGTCAATGTGTTATTTACCTAATAAATAAGTAGTATCCACTGACTTGAAAGTTAGAAACAATAAATTGGTTTTCATTCATTCAACTTCGGCTGTCAAATATCATCCGATAACAAATAGACTAAAGTATACATATTCGTTTCTGTCTACGAAAGTAGAGAGATGTATAAGTTAACATGTGTAGTTGTACAGGTATTTGTGTCTGTGACATCATAGCCGCCATTTGGAAAGTATCAGCTCTTTCCTAATCGGGGTTTTCTAGATATTTCATAAAATATTTTTAATACAGGTTTACGTTTTCGGAAACAGCCTATTTCTGGCGATGGTGGAAGGAGCAGCGGCCTGTCACGCGAGCTACCTTCAGGTATTTAATCTAGTCTGGTTTTTTGTAATTCTGTAATAAGCTAGGATTTGCTCGCCATCTCGCTTGAGCACGCGCGCCTAAAGAAACCGATTCTCTCGGGACTTGAAGACACCAAGACGTGGTTGTATAGCGCCTGCTACCTTTCTAGTTATACTTGTATAGCTAATTTAGGTCACATAACATTATTTTATTAACCAGGCGTCGCGTCAGTTTTCATCTCATTGGGTCCACAATACAATGTTGCGGGTCGAACCTATAAGATTTGTACCGGGATGAGTAGCGTACAAGAGATGCCTAGGCAATGGGCTATTACAGGACGATGATAGTTTTTTTTAATGTGAACGAATCCGCGTTTGACCACTAACTCGCCTGATGATAAACGACTATGTGGTCGAAGATGAAGCACGCAGAACTAGAAGATGGTATTCACTCTGACCTTGAAAAGTCCAAGATTGTATCTCTCAGGAAACAAGTCACTACGCCAATTTCGTTGCCTACTCTGCGGAGTTAGCGGGTGACAGATGTCAATGTGACATTTCTTCTTTTTTGTAGATCTCTGGTACAGGAGGGTAGAATCGAATTCGCCGGCGGCGGCTGGACCCACGCCGACTCCGCCACCGTTTCTTATCTGCAAACGCTTGATCTCTGGACTTGGGGACTCAGGTATTTTTTGTCTCACGGTTTCAGCCATACGATGATGAAAAACGATGATGATGATGAAAAGTAGGCATGTCCTTTTCTGTACCCCTGAAAACGCGTATACAAAATTTAATGATTGGTTGAGTCGTAACAGCGTGAAAGCAAAATAAACAAACAAAGAAACAAACCCGGTTTCGCATTTAAGAGATGGATGAATAAAGGAGAAGAAAGACAAATAAAAGTGACGTTGACATTTAACATCAGTTGACATTGACAATGTCCGTTTGAGATATTACCCATTTTGACACTTGATTTGATATTCGTGCTTGTTTGTTTTTTTTAATTTTGTTGTTAAAATATTGTTAATGCTAATGTTAATTAATATTCAGGAAACTAAACGACACCCTCGGTCCCTGTGGTAAGCCGAAAGCTGCGTGGCAGATAGACACGTACGGGCACAGCAGGGAACAGGTGTCTCTGCTGGCGCAGATGGGCTTCGATGGACTGTTTCTGGGTAAGATTTGGATTTATGGAATGGAATGGAACGGAATGGAATGAAAAGGAATGAAACGGAATGAAATGGAATGGCATGAAACGGAATGGAGTGGAATGGAATGGGAATGAAATGGAATCAAATACATAATTTAAAGATTAAACAAAATGCATGTATGTACTTACATCGCGGCGTACTGAGACCTCTGACCCTCTACAACCTTCTGCCGATTTTGCTCATATTCGAACCCAAAAATTATATTGAAATGAACTACTTATCTGCAAAATTTTATCAAGATTGTAGCACTAATCTTATATATAAAAAAATTAATAGTTAAAAAAACTAAAAAACACGATTTGTTTAGTGTATTGTCATCGGTCCTCGATATATCTACAAAGTTTGAAAGAAATCTGACCGTTTAAAGTGGGTCAAAAACGCGCTCAAAGGAGTCGGTTACATACAAACATACAAACATACAGGTGAAGCTAATAAAAGCGTGTTAAAAATGAATCGCTGTTCGTTAGTCTCACTAAAACTCGAGAACGGCTGGACCGATTTCGCTAATTTTGGTCTTGAAATATTTGTAAAAGTTCAGGGAAGGTTTAAAAGTTAAAAAAAAAACAGCGGGTGAAACCGCCGGGTGGCAGCTAGTATGCCTATATAAACATACAAAACGCGATTTGTTCCCTTAGATTCAGAGACCTCACTTTGCTCGATCTATAGACTCTTTATTGGTCTCACCTTAAACTACACACATAAGCCAGCAAACAAACAAACCAAATACTTAATAGATAATAATTTCCAGGGCGAGTGGACTATAAGGAGAGAGAAGAAATGATGGAAGAAGACAGGATGGAGTTCATGTGGAGAGGCAGCGACGTGCTCGGTATTTACCAAATTCTAACTACACTACCGTTATCATCATCTTCAGCATATCTAATACCTATTGGTCTAATGATTGATAGATAAACTCTTTTTTGTTCACACCATAACTTATGAACAAAAGGATTATACTTAACACTTAAAACTAGTGCGACAGGTGGCCTTATCGCTAATGCTGGTTATAGGCGTCTTTCAAGAGACGCCTCATGGCACGATTTTCTGTTCTCTACATGAAATAAGTCTATGTCTGCGTGCTTCATCTTCGACCACATAGTCGAAGAAACGTGGAAATATTCGAGATAAAAAAAGCACCCACTAATAAAAGAATTTGTCTGTATTCAACCCTTGAGGGGATGAAAAGGGGTGATAATGTTTATGTGACAAAAAGTCGAGGGTAATAATATTGTATGGTTTATGTAGGCCACGGACGAAGGCGATCTTATCCAGGCATTTGAATGGTACCCCTACAATCCTACTAAGTTTATAAAAATGTATGGATGTATGTTTGTTACTCTTTCACGTAAAAACGGCTGAACGGATTTACATGAAATTCGGAATGAAGGCTATTCATGGTCTGGATTTAAAAAAAAAACGTTTCACACTCATAGCTCCCCACTAGGAATAAATCCTGTGTCGGGGATGCCATGGAACACACACAAAGACAAAGACAACTAACACCCAGACCCGGAACAGATAGCACATAGGCTACTTTTTATCCAGGAAAACGCGGGTTAAACCAGAAAATCGAAGTTGCAGCTAGTACTTCTATAATTTCCAGGTAAAATGTCAGACATAATGTCCCACGCCATGTTCAACCTGTACAACGCTCCGAACGGGTTCTGCTTCGACTGGCTGTGCGGGGACGAGCCGCTGGTGGATGACATCGACAGCCCGGCGTACAATGCTGATGCTAGGGTAAGTGTTTCTCCATACATATGCCCTCGGCACGCAAATCTTCGGATCCAAGGCTTCGGTAAGAAGCCAAAAGGAAAAGTAGAAAACAGTAGAAATGACCGAAGGTTTGGGTCCGATGATCTGGACGCCGAGGGCATATGTACTTCACTGTACTTCAATTGGCTGCTTCCAACGAAGGGTGAATAGAGTCCTCTGATGTAGGCAGCGCATTAAAGATACTTGGCTATTAAAGATCTATAGGCATGAGTGACCACTTACCATAAGGTGGTTTGTCGTTTGTTTGCCATTTACGTGATGAAAAATAATAGGTAGGCCACCCTGTACAATGTTTCCGTTTTCGTTCTGCTTCGACTGGCTGTGCGGGGACGAGCCGCTGGTGGACGATATAGACAGCTCGGCGTACAATGCTGATGCTAGGGTAAGTCTACTATGTTAGGGCATATAGGCAGGCTTCCAGAGGGTTTTTAGTAGGTACAATGCTATAAAACTTGGCTGCACCCTAGTACAACAGGATTTTCGTAGAAGATTCCCCCCCCCCCCTTTAATCTATTGTCAAAAAAAGTTGGGGTTTTCAGTAAGTGCCATTAAATATAGCCCAGCCCGGGTGTACCCCGATACAACTTGGATCTTTGGATGATCCTATTTTCCCCGTCACCAAAAAAAGGATAGCATAACAGAACTGCGATGACCACAGTTGATATTGTTAAGAAAGTCGCCATTGCTCCGACACGGGAAAGATAATACATATACCAAAGCGTCACACACAACGTCCCCAGCATCCCAACCGTTGGCATCCACTAGTCAAAATGCCGCAAATCAAGTTTCATAGTCAGCTTTCCCGTTGACGCATTTAACAAATCAAGAGAATATTCCCGGGTAATTTTTGTATTATTTCATTTGTTTTTTATCTCTCTGTCCAGGTAAACGAGTTTATATCCCAGATCGAGCGTCAGGCGAAGTACTACGACCACGACAACATCCTCGTCACGATGGGTGGAGACTTCACCTACCAGAACGCAGCCAACTGGTTCATGAACATCGACAAACTTATCAAGTAATTAACCCTTGTATAGCCAAACCGTTTGTCTTAGTCCTCGCCTGCGCGGTACAGAGGCGCGGGGGTATGACGACAAAGGGGACTGAGAGAGGTGCGGGCGGTGGGTGCGTGTGTATCACACTAAGCGCTCCCGCTGCCCACACCTCTCTCAGTCCCCCGCGCCGGCATACCCCCGCGCCTCTGTACCGCGCACGCGAGGACTAACATAAACGGTTTGGCTATAGCTCGATTTGACGCCCTCTTCTATTACGGGTGAGATATTGCCTCGGTCACTGTCGCTCTTATTAGAAATGTCATGGCAGTGAAAGTGACGGAGATAATGTCGAACGCCCAAGAACGTCCCTGGTGTTTCAGAACCGATCCTAAGCAACAGATGACACAGGGTCTTTCTTATCGTGGCGGTGTGGTAATCGAGTGTCATCCTGCTCGCACATATAGCGTGGATAAGTTGGAGCGAGCGGGATGGCACGCGACGACCATTGCCACCACGGTTACACATTAAGACTTGCAGTCAGTCTATGGATGGCTGACCGGGATACATTTTTTAACAATCCGTAACAGTTCACAAAACGAAAAGAATAAATCTAAAGCTTAAATTGATTGTTTCAGTCATGTAAACACCCATCCAGCTAATTTATCAGACATCAACATTTTCTACTCGTCACCGTCGTGCTACCTGAAAGCTATTTACTTGTACGGGAGAAGAGACAAGGCTATTTATACTGAAAGAGTAAGTTTAAACTTCTCTCTACGATTTTATTTTTTGACGTGACAGCGTCTAATAAATCGATGAACGCCGGGTGCATGCACGAATAAGAACGTTGTCATTATTAACAATCATTTCATCAATGTTTTGTTATGACGTTGTCACGTTAAACTATCGTCCGTAAACCGACTTTACAGACAACCAATTGTTTTTTAACTTCTCCATCGATATGCTCAAATTATAATTACTCGGTTACCTTTTCTCGTTTTAGGGTGACTATTTACCGTACGGCAGCGACCCATCCACCTACTGGACCGGGTTCTACACGTCCCGTCCGAGCCTCAAATACTTCACCAAGAGAGCCCACGTTTTCCTGCAGGTTGGTATCCTTTCAGTAATGCAACATTTCACACGTGAACTGAAAGTGAGCGAATCATCTACTCGTATCTAGCCGCCACAGAGCTTGACTGCTGCTCATCATCAATGATATCAATTATATCAGAAGATAGAATTCTATGCCACTCGAGTAGTTGTGCCAAGGGCCCAGAGCTTCGCTCTGTTATTTAAAAGAGCTGGGTTGTCTCGGGTGACCGTTGGTGGAGAAACGTACGATGCACCCCGGGGCGAGTCGCCAGTACGGAACCTGTCGCCCCCATATCGAATAAGAATAAGAATCTAGCTAGCTACTAATTACTAATCTGTGGATATCAGTGACTGTGCTATGAGATCATTTTTTCCGTAAATCTGCAAAATAAGGACTAACTGGCGGTATTTTATTGGTAGAAGAAGGAGGCTCAAGGTTGTCCCACAAGCCCACAACGCTCCCGGAATACCTGAAAACACTACCGTTGTTTTATTACCTTCAGCCACCTCACACCTGGCTTAAGTCCCCTCAGAACCAAAATCCTGGATCCTACTGACCTAAAGGTTATCTATCTGTTCATCCCAGGTCCTGAAGCAGATATCGGTGATCACGCGAAGCGGCGACTCCTACGAGCTCCACCTCCTCCGGCACGCCGTGTCGCTGATGATGCACCACGACGCCATCACTGGTAACTGTCACTACATTCATTCATGTAATAGCTAAGAGCGTTGCTCTTGTCGGTGGGTTATGTCCAGAGCCCATGACCTCTTAAAACCATGATGGTTACGTTTTGTTTCCAACGCTGCGCGACCGTGAATCTTATTACGCGGCGATACGATTCGCGGTCACGACGAAAACAAAATGTAAAACATCATGGTTTTACGAGGTCATGGTACGGGGCCCTGACTTAGCAGTCTTCTGCTAAGGCTATTACTTCCTTCTTAATATTTCATATGGAAAAATACATAAAAGCGCTGGTAAACGACCATTTTTACAACTCCCTTAAATATTGTGTTCAATTTATTACTATTTTAGGTACAAGCCAGCAGCACGTGGCGAACGATTTTGTGAAAATATTAAGCGAAGCAGTCGATATATGTACCAAGAAATTGTCTAACTTGCTAAGGTAATAATATATATCTTAATATATATAAATCTCGTGTCACAATGTTTGTCCTCAATGGACTCCTAAACCACTTAACCGATTATAATAAAATTCGCACACCATGTGCAGTTCGATCCAACTTGAGAGATAGGATAGTTTAAATCTCAAATTATAGTCGCAATTTTAATTTATTGCAAATTATATATATACTGATAATTTTTACTATAAATTGACAAGTTAGCATCAACATACTACGGTTGCTATAGTTACGCAATAGCATAACTTTTGACATTTGACATAGAATTGACGCAATGGCTTTTGACAGGACAACGTCTGTCGAGTCAGCTAGTTTTTTAATATGTATTAAGAATGAATTATTGGTGCACCTAAACTATCTACTAACTAACCTACTAATAAAATATAAATGTTTGGATATATGTCACTGAATCACGCAAATAGAGCTAAACGGATTGGTATGAAATTTTGTATGGAGGCAGCTTAAACCTTAGATTTACACATCTTCTTCTTCTTCTTAGTCGTTCACTCTTGGCAGAGTGGTCGTGGTTGCAATGTTACACGGAGGCTCTTCGCCGTCGTCGACGCCCCCTTCCATTGCTGCTGCACGTCTCGCAATGCTTCTCCATTTCTAGCGGTTTGTTGCATCGCGAGCACACTGAACCACAGTGGACTGCGTGGCCTTTTTTATGAAGTCGGTCCATCGAGTTGGTGATCGACCGGGACTGTGCTTGCCTTTAACTCGGCCTTGCACTACGAGCCTCTCCATCGGGTTCTCATTTCTGGAGATATGCCCAAAGAACTTCAGTATTCGCACCTGCACAATCGACGAAAGTCTATCCTACACATACATTTGATTTACACATAGGCTACTTTTTATCTTGACAAAAGTATCGATTCCTGTAGGATAGCAGGTGAAACCGCGAGGCGGAGCTAGCTATACATTTCCATGTGTTTTAATTCATTTGAGTCTCTATTTTTGTTTTAATTTTATTAATATTTCAGTTACTTAACTCCGACATGGGGCGGGAACAGGCGGTCAAAAACCAACCAACAGTTTGTCGTATGCCACGAACTCAACATCAGTCAATGCCTGGTATGTACTTAGACCCAGAAATAGGGTAATTTTAAAAATATTTTTGAAAGCTTTATTGCATTGTCATCGGAGTTAGGTATACCTTTCAGCTCAATCGGACATCGGGAAGTGGTTCAAAATTGAGTTGCAAGATTCCACCCGAACAAACATCATACTATCCTATTAATAGGATAGTTAGAGATAGTTAGATGTTTAAAAAAAGTTAACGTTGGGAATAAGCCATTTTAATAATTTAAATAGAGAACTAGTAATTTTCGTATTGTTAAACTTGTGTGTTTTCTTTCCAGTTTGCAGAAACGCAGGAATCTTTATTGATTCTGGTATACAACCCATTGAGTGTTAAGACGTACCATTACGTACGACTACCTGCCATTGCTCTACATTACTCTATCAGAGATTTTAATGGTGAGAAACAATGACGCTTTTTTATTTAGAACAATAACAGTTCGTGGTTTTTTCGTAGGTGGCGTAGACGTCAAGTTCAAGTCACTCGCGACTTGAAGACACGCAGATTATATCAATCGGGGAACACCCACAGCATTCTACTATCTCGCGATTCGCATAATTAAAAGTGTACCTAAGCGTTTTGTGCTCGTTTTTGTTATATCAACCGTAAAAAAACTATCTTAACATATATAAATTACGTGTCACGTCGTTTGTCCGCTATAGACTCCTAAACTACTTAACCGATTTCAATCAAATTTGCACACCGTGTGCAGTTCGATCTAACTTAACAGATAGGATAGCTCACATCTCAATTTATAGTGTCTACCCGTGCGAAGCCGGGACGGGCCGCTAGTTTTTTAAAATATCTGATCTGGGTCTGGGTGTTCCATGTTCCATGGCATCTCCGACACAGGTTAACCTAGTGAGCTATGTGACACGTTGTTTATTTTATATTTTTTTCAGATGAAGAAACGGAGTACCAGCTCAACCCGCTTCCATCGTCCATGATCAACATGCCGGGTCGTTCTTCCACAGCCATCCAAGAGCTCTGGTTCGAGGCTGAGAACATTCCGCCTTTGGGATACACGGCGTACTACGTCACACCTGTTAGGGACCAGCTGGTGAGATAGGGTTCACTATTGGCTCCTATAAAAAAATGATGCTAATACTGGCGGAGGTAATGGGTTGATTACACGTAACGAGTACATTGGCGAGACAGTAAATAAGCACACTCGGCCGAGCAAACAAATCATAGTTCTAGCGACTGTCTCGCCTCGTCAAACTGTTTATACAAACCGAGTACTCGGCCGAGGGCGCTGTCTCGCCACTATATTCGTATTAACGTGTAATCAACTCATAGTGATTGCGTTAATGCGTAACAGTCAAAGTCAGTAACTAAGTACTCGTTACTAAGTTTATTTACCCTTTTACAGGAGGAAAACCAGTACAAGAAATCATCTCTAACACCTGAAGCGGATCAGGAACTTATTCCTTCTATTTCAAATGAGGTTAGTAAAAATTATTGTTTTTCAAACGAGTAGTTTCTGTTTAGTTTTAAAATTATTTCTCGTTCGTTTTTAATGAAACTTTGTAACATGCGAAGTTTTTGTTATAATGAATTATCATAGGAATATTTACGTTTACAATTACGCAAAGGTTTATAAAACTCTATCAATAGAAACTAGCTGCCAGCTTAGCACGGGCTGTAAAAACTGTCTTTCCACCGTTTTTATCCACGCTATAATAATATGGATACGTTTTTGTGTTTCTCTCGGAAACCCTACATTTGTCCTGGATAAAAAATGAGCATTTTTCGGCTTAACACACCATTTCCTTATAGACCTGTATGTTTTTTATTGTAATTATTCCAGTTCCTAAAAGTGACAATAAACAACACGACCGGCCTACTGGAGTCCATCCAGCACGTGGACGGACTCAAAATCCAGGTGTCACAGAACTTCCACTCGTACAGCACGGGGCGGCAGGGGCTGCAGTCTGGCGCGTACAGCTTTAGACCAGAACAATCGAGACCTACTCCGGTATAGCACTACCATCTATTGTTACAATACTCTACCTATTGTTATAATACTCTACCTATTGTTATAATACACTATCTTTGTTATCATTCACAACCTATTGTTTTTAAACACTACCTATTATTATCATCCACTACCTGAAAGTGACAATAAACAACACAACCGGCCTTCTGCAGTCCATCCAGCACGTTGACGGCCTTAAGATCCAGGTGTCGCAGAACTTCCACTCGTACAGCACGGGGCGGCAGGGGCTGCAGTTTGGTGCGTACAGGTTCAGACCTAGACCTAGACCTACTCCGGTATAGCATTACCGGCTATTGTTAAAATACTCTAACTATTGTTGTCGTACTTCACCTATTGTTATCAAAAACTACCTATTAACTTGCCATGTTAGTATGTCATTGTGAGTCAAATCTAGCAACTGACGTTTGTACTACTTTGGTGCTTTTATTCTCTTCATCATCATCATCTTTTGCCAGGTGACGGACCGAGCTACGTACAACACCATCCGAGGTCCACTGGTGAAGGAGATCAGGCAGCGGTTCACTGATTGGATTTCTCAAGTAAGAAATTTCAAAAACAAGTAAATAGATAAAGCAGAACAGGTATTAAAGACGTTTTGTTTTAGTTTACCGGTTAAATATAGGGTTATACGGAAAGTAAATGCTAAGTCGAAAAGCGTCCATAGTATTCATTCGTGGTTTTAAACAACTTTTACAAGGGTCACTAAGGGACCAACCATAAAATAACGAAAAAAACAGCCGTCCCATACAAATATATCAACGTCACTTTTAGGGTTGGCTATCACATGCTGATAATACTAGTTTATTGCTTATGCTCTTTATTTGTTAAGCTATTTCTAATCAAACAAAGTGACTGTATCTTGTCTTGTATCTATACAGGTGATTCGCGTGTACCGAGGAGAGGAGCTCGTGGAGCTGGAGTGGACCATAGGCCCTATACCGATTGGGTAATTAACATCCTACTATTGTGTGTGGTGAATGTTTGTTACCACGAATCTCAGCAGTTACCGCGAACGCTTATTTGTTGATCACACGTAACGAGTACTGTCTCGCCTCGTCAAACTGTTTATACAAACCGAGTACTCGGCCGAGGGCACTGTCTCGCCACTGTACTCGCAGCCGAGGACACTGTCTCCCCACTGTAATCGTTACGCCTCGTCAAACTGTTTATACAAACCGAGTACTCGGCCGAGAGCACTGTCTCGCCACTGTACTCGCAGCCGAGGACACTGTCTCCCCACTGTAATCGTTACGCCTCGTCAAACTGTTTATACAAACCGAGTACTCGGCCGAGGGCACTGTCTCGCCACTGTACTCGCAGCCGAGGACACTGTCTCCCCACTGTAATCGTTACGCCTCGTCAAACTGTTTATACAAACCGAGTACTCGGCCGAGGGCACTGTCTCGCCACTGTACTCGCAGCCGAGGACACTGTCTCCCCACTGTAATCGTTACGCCTCGTCAAACTGTTTATACAAACCGAGTACTCGGCCGAGGGCACTGTCTCGCCACTGTACTCGCAGCCGAGGACACTGTCTCCCCACTGTAATCGTTACGCCTCGTCAAACTGTTTATACAAACCGAGTACTCGGCCGAGGGCACTGTCTCGCCACTGTACTCGCAGCCGAGGACACTGTCTCCCCACTGTAATCGTTACGCCTCGTCAAACTGTTTATACAAACCGAGTACTCGGCCGAGGGCACTGTCTCGCCACTGTACTCGCAGCCGAGGACACTGTCTCCCCACTGTAATCGTTACGCCTCGTCAAACTGTTTATGCAAACCGAGTACTCAGCCGAGGACACTGTCTCGCCACTGTAATCGCAGCCGAGGACACTGTCTCCCCACTGTAATCGTTACGCCTCGTCAAACTGTTTATGCAAACCGAGTACTCAGCCGAGGACACTGTCTCGCCACTGTAATCGCAGCCGAGGACACTGTCTCCCCACTGTAATCGTTACGCCTCGTCAAACTGTTTATGCAAACCGAGTACTCAGCCGAGGACACTGTCTCGCCACTGTAATCGCAGCCGAGGACACTGTCTCCCCACTGTAATCGTTACGCCTCGTCAAACTGTTTATGCAAACCGAGTACTCAGCCGAGGACACTGTCTCGCCACTGTAATCGCAGCCGAGGACACTGTCTCCCCACTGTAATCGTTACGCCTCGTCAAACTGTTTATACAAACCGAGTACTCGGCCGAGGGCACTGTCTCGCCACTGTACTCGCAGCCGAGGACACTGTCTCCCCACTGTAATCGTTACGCCTCGTCAAACTGTTTATACAAACCGAGTACTCGGCCGAGGGCACTGTCTCGCCACTGTACTCGCAGCCGAGGACACTGTCTCCCCACTGTAATCGTTACGCCTCGTCAAACTGTTTATACAAACCGAGTACTCGGCCGAGGGCACTGTCTCGCCACTGTAATCGCAGCCGAGGACACTGTCTCCCCACTGTAATCGTTACGCCTCGTCAAACTGTTTATGCAAACCGAGTACTCAGCCGAGGACACTGTCTCGCCACTGTAATCGCAGCCGAGGACACTGTCTCCCCACTGTAATCGTTACGCCTCGTCAAACTGTTTATGCAAACCGAGTACTCGGCCGAGGGCACTGTCTCCCCACTGTACTCGTTACGTGTAATCAACCCATTAGGGCAAGCCTATTCTGAATCAGCCTGGTTTTTGTCTCGCTCCAGCTGAACAGCTACAGAAAATGCGAGACAAAAACTATTAACATTCATTTCAGGCAACAAGCTCACGCAAAGACGTCGCGGTACTAATCGAAAACTAAAAAAAAATAACAAACTTATTATTACAATCAACAATTCACACAATTCCCAAAAAAAATATAGCAAACACTTTACTAACAATCACACCATTCCCAGCGCTGATCTGGGCAAAGAAGTGGTAAGCATCTTCAAGACAAACATCACCAGCGGCGGTGAGTTCTACACCGACTCCAACGGACGGCAGATGATGAAGAGGACCTGCTGGAATGAGACTACTCGTAAGTTTAGTTACCACTTGACTGTCCCACCTCTATTTCGAAAGAGATCAGATGGGTTGATTGCACGTAACGAGTATAGTGGCGAGACAGTAAATGGGCACACTCGGCCGACTGCGCCCAAAATTTTGAACTCTTAGAACTCAAGCCCCTGCGCGGCACAGCACTGCGCTCGTCACCCTGAGATATAAGATGTTTAATCTCCTATTTGCCCTGAAATTTCACTTGAAACAATGCCCTTCCAACCAGAATACAGTAATGTCTGCTTGGCGGTAGAATAATTTGGCAAAGATGTGATACTTCCCCAGGCGGGCTCTGCAAAAGAGCCCTACCACTACAAAACACTATGCTTAGTCCTTCATCTCTCTATTGGCTCAAATAATACTTTAATTCCTCCCCAGTCCATCAACAGAAGAAGCCCCTCTCAGCCTGCTACTTCCCAGTGACCTCCCGCATCTGCATCAGCTCGTACAACAGCAGCGCCAACTTCTGCGTGCTGACCGACAGGACGCAGGGCGGCACCTCGTATTCTAGCGGGGAGATTGAACTCATGGTAAATATGAAGGCCTTTCTTTAAAAAATTATGACGGGCGTAAATGGCGTACACTTTTCTATCGACTAGTAGTTCTGAGACAGTAGACAATGCTAGAGCTTTTTTGCGACCATCACAATTTTTTATCTCGCATCCTCTAGACTAATTTTTCAAAATTCATTCAAATTCTTGTTTGGAGTAAGATAAGTACAGTATATTATTATGTTACTTCCGCCAAATTTTATCAAAAAAAAAATCTATGAAATTGTTGAACCTGTATACCTACCAAGTTTCGTCGAGATTTGTTGAGAAATTCGACCTGTACGCGAGCATACAAACAAACATCCGGACAGATGAAAGCACATTTCGCCAGTCGTTGCATAGACGCTACGCTCGCTTGATCAATAAGAATTTTACGTCATATGCTCAGATCAAGTAGAAAGGAAGATTTATAGTGCTGTCTTAGATCCAGGTGAAGCCACAAACTCGCTGACTCGTGTATGCTAGGCCTACGTGTATTCGAGATTACTGTCGACAGGTCCACCGCCGCCTACTGACTGACGACGGTTTCGGGCTGGAGGAGCCGCTCAATGAGGAGGCGTACGGTGTGGGGCTCGTGGTTAAAGGGACGCACAGAATACTGTTCGGAAGCTTGAAGAATAACGGGCCGAATGGTAGATATAAGAAGTTTTATTAGTATAGCTTGTTTTTTAGGGTTCCGTACCCAAAAGCAGGTAAAACGAGATCCTATTGCTAAGACTCCGCTGTCCGTCTGTCCGTTTGTCACCAGGCTGTAACTCATGAACCGTGATAGTAAGACAATTCCGATTCACTCGCAACTGGAAGACACCCAGATTATAACTATCTATTCTTATATTTCTATGATGATGATGACGATGATAATAATTGAAAAAAAAACTATCAAAAATCATTTCTTGCTTCTTTCAGCGTTAAAAAACAGCAGGGAACCAGGGGGCCTAGACGGCTCAAGCATCCCAAATACCTATAAACTCTACCCTTGGTTTTTTTCACCCTCTGTCACCTGGTTCAAGCAAAAAGCCAAGCCAAATCCTGGATCCGCCTCTGGCTAAAAACCTTTCTTGTGATAAAAACACTAAATATTTATTTTGTTTGACCTTCCAGGAGATGATCTAACCTCCTTTGAAAGAATGACGCGAGCTGCGAGACGGTGGGAGATGGAGCCCTGGCTCTTCTTCACTTCGGGAGAAAAGGTATATTAAGTACCATAGATACATTCAGATATGAAAAAATGAAGAGGCAAGTCTTTTGGAAACTTGAAGTAGATGTCTAACACTCAGATAAAGCTGGCGAGAAAAATGGAGCACTGCGTTTTTGGGTGAAGCCAAGAACTCCTCTACTGTCACGCGTCTTTTTCCAACTTTACATGAACTGTCTTAAGATAGACAAAGATGAACAACACAAAAAAAGTACCATATACTTACTTGTTGAATTGAAAGTTGTTCTTTACATAACATTTTAATTCATTGACGAGATTTTTTTATTCAACAGGTTAACAGAAGAAAGTGGCAGAATGTGAGAAATAAACGAGTGAGTTTAAATATAAAATTTTAAAATACTAAAACGGTTTAAAACGATCGTCTTGGGACTGTTCTCGACGGGACGGTTACGCACTGGTCGTTGAAAAGCATGACGAACTAGAACTATAATAAAATGCTATAAACAACAACAATTTCTGTTTGTCGGCAATTGTCGGCCTGTTTGGTTCAGCGGTAATATATGCGCCTTGTAAGCCAGAGGTCCCGGGTTCGATTCCCGGCCGGGTAGATGTTTGAATGATAAATTTAAATATCTGTTCTGGGTCTGGGTGTTAGTTGTCCTTGTCTTTGTGTGTGTTCCATGGCATCCCCGATACAGGATTTATTCCTAGTGGGGAGCTATGAGTGTGAAACGTTTATTTATTCCAAATTGTAACATACCCCATTTACCCCAAAAACTCGTAGGAAGCCCTTTGATTCCACCTTTATTGTGCGTACCTACTGCCAACGAGTGGAATGCTCTGCCCGAGTGAGTATTTTCCGGTAGCTATAATCTGTGTGTCTTTAAGTCGCGAGTGACTCGGTTTCTTCTATGCTCGCGTGTTCCATCGTAGACTGCATCATTGCTTACCATCAGGCAAGATGGCGGTGAAACCCAAGCAAGACTAAAAAAAATGTTTTTGAATAAAGTATTAGAATTTTAGTTTGAATTTGATGCTTTACACTGTATTTGTTTTCGTAGTGTAGTGTGGTGACCAGGATTAAATTGTATTGTACTTCCAGTTGTCAGCTCTGCGTCTATACGGTCTACCAGCTCACATCCACGTGCTGACGCTGGAGCCGTGGAAGGGAGGCTCCGTGCTGCTCCGTCTAGAGAACACCCTGGAAACTGCCAAACGAGGTTAGATCTGTATGACTAGCACACATTTTCACGTAAAATACGTAGCGACTATTCTATAGATAAATATAGGTATGCAAAATAGGACAGCGCCACCTATCAGGCGTAAATTAAAATTGGGCATTTTGGGCAAATTGGGTATTTTGTTAAAATTAACACGGGAACCCTCACGTAAAAAATAAGTCGTTTACTACGACTAGTTTTGATCAGATTCGTGGGTATTCCCTTTTCGTCTTAATAATAACAAAATGTGTCTAAACCACGTTATTTTCCATAGTAGAACTGGAAACTGCATTGTCCATACATTTTCTATCGAATGCACGCTACGTATGTTACGTTAAAATTTGTGTTAGACTGTCTAGTCATGCAACTTGTCTCTAGGAATCTAGAGGAACTAATCGACGTTTTAATGTATAAATATTTATCCGACGGAACTTTAATACAGTTTTAAAAATTAAAGCTATCAAAATCACACAAAAATCACACCCCTTCAAAATAATTTCTTCATCCAGATCACATGAAGCCAGACTCTGACACACTAGACGACCCCAAGTACCACATCACGGTGGACCTGCGGAAGATCTTCCTGCACTTCAAGATCAGACTGGTTCGGGAGACGACGCTGGCTGCAAACCAGTGGCTTGATGATGCGAGGCAAATGGATTGGAGCACCAGGTATCCACCATCTTTGTAACAGCTTGCATTGTTATGTCACCATCATTTTAACCACTATCTTTCCTATGCAACCATCCATGTAATTATGTGTAACCCTTGGTACATCACCGTTATTTACTGTACTATTTTTGTTATGTTGCCATGTTGTTAATAACTACTATATTTGTACAATTTTTTTTTGAGCAAAACAATTACTATTATTAGAATAGAACAAAAAACCTGTCTGAAAAATGAAGCCTATTAAAACACAAGAACATTATTTTTACAAAACAAAAAACAAAAACCGACTTCAAAAGAGCGACTATTGAGTTATTCATCTATTTGTCGCGCACGTACTTAATGCAAATTTAAGACTTAGGTATATGGTTTTCTCATGGATACCATTATCAGAACTGGACTAAATTGGAATGGGACCAAATGGGAAGCCTCAGCTTTCTAATAAAAAAAGAATTATCAAAATCGATTCACCCAGTCCAAAGTTATGAGGTAACAAACATAAAAAAATATATATAAAAAAAAACATACAGACGAATTGATAACCTCCTCCTTTTTTGAAGTCGGTTAAAAACAATGACGTTTACACACTAAAGCTCACTCTCTCAAAGTCATATAAAAACCTTTGAATCTTAATTGCAATGTTGTTGATGTGATTGTTGTAAGATATGTCTACAACGGTGGTGATGACGGACTACTACCTGAAGATATTCCAGAAGAAGATGACAAACCCATCCGAGTTGTAGAAGCTAACAATTCAGGTAAATAATATAGAATAGTTTAAAAAACTAAAAAACACGCATTGTCATCGCTCTTTGACAAACGCGGCACGTAGCAGAATATGTACCAGTAGCCGTGGGGAACCACAGCTTAGCTAGCAGTAGACACAGAATTCGCGTACCGAGTCACAGCTTAGCTAACTGTAATCGTAGAAATCGCGTTCGGAGCAATAACACAATTTATGAGCTTCATATAATTATTTTAATTTATTTATAAGTATATTTTTTTTATTTTTTGTATAATAATTTATTGTCATCGATCCTCGATATATCTACAAAGTTTGAACGAAATCCGACCGTTTAAAGTGGGTCAAAATCGCGCCCAAAGGAGTCGGTTACAAACATACAGGTGAAGCTAATATACCTACTCGTAAGCGTGTTAAAAATGCATTGAACTGCGCGTACCTTTATGAAAGAAGCACCTAAAATTAAATTATTAGACAGTAATAATAATGTTTCACACTCATAGCTCCTCACTAGGATAACCTGTATTGAGGATGCCATGAAACACAAAGACAAGAACAACTAGCACCCAGACCCAGACCATTCAAACATCTGCTCGTCTGGGAATCAAACCCGGAACCTCTGACTTATAAGGCGGATATACGACCGCTTAGCCAAACAGGTCGTCATAATGTTTTAAGTCTTTTGGCGAGTTTTGGCAAACGTTGAAGATAATTCTTCTATTATTATTTCAGAGGAAGATTCCGACTACAACAGAAAACGTTACAACAGAAGAACAGACAAAAGAAGAACAAGATTCAGAAGCAACAAAAGAAGTAATCCTGACGACACTCAATACAACTACGATAGAAAAAAACGAGCTCTAAACGAAACATTCAATATTAACGACAATATAGTTATCAATGACACTATAAAAGAATACGGACTAGAATTACAAATAAAAGATGCAGAAATCCCGAAAGTGACAGTAACAAATGGTTTCACAACAGAACCTTTTAAGCCAGCTAACTTTACACCAAAGAAAAAGGTTAAAAACGAACGAGTCTTTCCGAAATTAAGCTTCTGGAATAGACCAAAGGTAACGAAAGCAAAGCTGCCATATTTGGAAATTGATGAAGATGAAGTGACGTCGTCTGAAGAAGATTTCTCTTCTGTCTTGAAGAAAAGGTCTGGAAGGAAGCAGACGAAAGCGAAGAAGATTCGAGAAGGTGAGAGGGGACTGTAAATTTATTTTAACCCAAAATAAACACAACTGAATTATTTTCTATATCCATTTTTTCCGCGACTGAGTTGTTTCCACAAACACACAGACAAATACATTTTTTTTTTTGAAGTTATACTTCTTTTGGCGCGATAGAGAAAAATGATGAGAGTGAATTTGTTACGATGCGCGCGCACACCGACACCTAAATTCTACATCATGAAGTTAGTTCTAGGTGGCACGATGCGCGCGCACACCGACACCTAAATTCTACATCATGAAGTTAGTTCTAGGTGGCACGATGCGCGCGCACACCGACACCTAAATTCTACATCGTGAAGTTAGTTCTAGGTGGCATGAAAATTGATAACTATGTTCAAGTTGTATATTCTAGTATTTTTATATTTAGAACACGTGTTTCGTAAGAGTACAATTAAACAGTGTGAATAAATAAATATTATTTTGGTGTTTTTATTAAATCAATTTCATATACGACGGTGATAGTATTTACTAATAATTTATTATTTATTAGTACATCTATATAATATGTATAATGAATATTAGTGATAAAACTGATTTGAATAAACTGTTTTGAGTGCATTTGCATTTATAGATTTGAGGTTAATTGTCGGTTTGTATAATTTATTTTTCCATACGCCAAAAAAGTATAACTTCTAACGCGTGTACATAAGTACACACTCATTTTTTTTTTACTTTTCAACCTTCCCTGAACTTCTAAAATACAAATATTATTAGCGAAATCGGTCCAATCGTTCTCGAGTTATAGCCAGACAAACGAACAGCGATTCATTTTTATATGAAAGATTTTATAATTCTAGAAGTAGTCATCGACGATTCTGACGACGGCATCACAAAATCTATGTATGAGATGTACTACAAGCCTCTCCTTCCCCCAAGAAACCCGTTCAGAAGGAACAAGCATTCCGGAGAAGTAAGGAAGAAGGTAAGAAGAGCGGAGAGTGACGAAGTAACGGAGAAAAGGAAAGAACGATCGAGAAGAAGAAGCAAGAAGAGGAATAACCCTGATGTGAGATATACGTCAGGCAGAAGAAATAGACAGAGGGAGTTAGAGGGTTTGGATGCAGATGAAGATTTTTCAATACACGGTACGTATTTATAATGGGCAAAATACCTGTTTTCATAGATAAAGTATACAGGGTTATTCATAAAGGGTATGCTAAGCCAAAAAGGGCTCATAGTACTCATTATTATGAACAACTTTTACTATTGGACCAACCCAAAATTCGCGAAAAAAATCAGATGTTCCATACATTTTGTCGAGTGTCATTGACATTTTTCTATGGAACAGCTGATTTTTTTTGCGAATTTTGGGTTGGTCCCATAGTAAAAGTTGTTCATAATGATGAGTACTACGAGTATGAGCCCTTTTCGGCTTAGCATACCCCTTATGAATAACCCTGTAGATATGCTTTAAACTACTGTACTGTACTGCACTGTGTAGATAATATTATTATATAAAAATTGGTTAATACTAAAAATTCTTGATATAATCAAGAAATTTTGATATTTACATTCACCCGACGCGATTTAAAGGCGGAAATACACTAGAAATATATTTGAACAGTTATTTGGAGATGAACTTGCGCGAAGTAACGCCTGATTCAATAAATTAAAAGCTTGTATAATGCCTTTTTTAACCGACTTCAAAAAAGGAGGAGGTTATCAATTCGTCTGTATGTTTTTTTTTTTATGTTTGTTACCTCATAACTTTTGACTGGGTGAATCGATTTTGATGATTCTTTTTTTATTAGAAAGCTGACGCTTCCCATTTGGTCCCATTTCAATTTAGTCCAGTTCTGATAATGGTATCCATGAGAAAACCATATAAGTCTTAAATTTGCATTAAGTACGTGCGCGACAAATAGATGAATAACTCAATAGTCGGTCTTTTGAAGTCGGTTTTTGTTTTTTGTTTTGTAAAAATAATGTTCTTGTTCTCAGAATACGGTACGTCAGAGAGAAACGTCAAGCGGCGTGAAGTCAACGTCGAGTCCAGAACGGGCGAAGAAGACTACGAAGAGGACTATGATGATGATGAGGATGACGAGGGGGAAAGAAGAAGGAGTAGGAGGAAGAAGAGGTTTGTATGCCTTCATTATCAGAGCCTGGAGATCGCTCTAAGCGATAAAGCCGTGTTGCGCTATAGTCACGGCGTTACCAACTGAGTCGTAGGGCCATAAACGTCAATAGAGATCAGGGCCACAATACTATCTACTATGTTTCTAACTGATTTTATTCATATCGATATGCACCTCTACCCATCTTACAAACATCACTATGCGACTCCATAAGACCCACAAGTGCGAGCGAGATAGACATAGAGAAATGATTTATGGCCGCACGACTCAGTTGGTAACGCGGTAACTATAATTTTAAGTGTTATTATCCTTTTGTTTGTAATTTCTAGTGTGATAATTAGTTTTGATAGTTACTATACTTTATAAGATGTTATGACATTATCGTTATTAGTACAGACCTACCTACCTATGAAATGTGTAATAAAATGTAAATATTCTATGAAAAAAATTTATAACACTAAAACACATCTACGGAAAAAGATTTATTTTGGCGCAAAAAGTCCGCCATTTTATTTTTTTATGTTTTAAAAAATATTTTGACACAAGCAATCCGCCATTTTTTTTTTTGTTTTGGACATCTAGCTGATTTTATTTCTGCGATTTCAGGGTTGTCGCGTAACGCCAAAACAGAGAAATAATTATATAATAAAACATCCAACCTTTCCCACTCAACCGATGATGCGCTAGTGCGTCGAGTGTGAAAGGTTGGATGTTTTATTATACATTTCTCTGTTCTGGCGTTACGCGACCGATAATACGCGATGCATTTTCCGTCAGATATGTACCGACCGACCCTTAATTTTATGCTTCTTTTTCAGAACACCGTCGAAAGACGACGATGCCACTGACAACGCGTCAGAGCAGGACAGCGATACTGAGTACAGGGTGACGCTCCGGCCCACGCAGATACGAACCTTTGTCATTTGGTTTATGAACAATAGGAAAAGTTTTGTTGTTTCATAGATTATTACGGTTTGGCCCGCATTTTCCGGGATAAAAAGTAGGCTATATCTATATGTTAATCCAGGGAAGCTTTGTATATTTATCTATACTAATATTATAAAGAGGAAAGATTTGTATTTTTGTATGTTTGTGTTGAATAAACACAAAAACTACTAGACCGATTTCAAAAATTCTTTCACCATTAGATTGCTACATTAGCCCTGAGTAACATAGGCTATATTTTATACCCGTGCAAAGCCGGGGCAGGTCGCTAGTATTATGTTAATTTATATTTTCATTTATGATAGTGTTTTGAACAATCCTACCAACTTTTAGCTGGGTGGGAATTAATGTAAGCTCACTGCTATTTTTTGGTCCAATTTGACCAGGCTATTGGATTTTATGCCATTTTTGCGTGATTAAATAACAAATATCCATACAGACTCAAAAACTTACGTGTTTAAAATATTAGATAGATAATTAGATAAACTCTTTATTGTTCAGACCATAAATTACAAACAAAAGAATTATTACACCTAAAATTAGTGCGATAACTGGCGGCCTTATCGCTAAGAGCGATCTCTTCCAGGCAACCTTAGGATGGAGAGGATAGACAAAAAAATAGAAAAGCGGAGTGTGCAATATTGAGAAGAAGAAAAAAACTACTACTACTATATTAGTACTTAAGGATTATTTTTCTAAGAAAAACCATTTATTTTATTAAAATGCCATAATTTTTAGATAAATATTTTCTTTAACTATAAATAAATACCTCAATTTATTAAATAATAAATGTGTAAGTTTTATTGCAATAATACAATCATTTAGTTTAACATTTATATATGTACGTGTTTGAATATTGTTTGTGTTGACATATTGACTGTATATAAATAAGTTATAATCAGGTCAACCGAAAACCAGAATGTGGGTCATATTTACTTCAAAGATTTGTTTATTCTGAGTTATAAGGACTGGGTATAAGCCGAAAAGGGCTCATAGTACTCATTATTATGAACAACTTTTACTATGGGACCAACTCGGAATTCGCGAAAAATAATCAGGCGTTCCATACATTTCGTGGAGTGTCATTGACATTTTCTATGGAACAGCTGATTTTTTTTCCCCGAACTCCTGGTTTGTCCCATAGTAAAAGTTTTTCATATGTTTTGTAGTTTAGTTTAGGTGTATCCGGTACAATACAATGACAGTAGCTGCTGTTTTTACACGCTTTTTATTAGCTTCACCTGTATGTTTGTATGTATGTTTGTAACCGACTCCTTTGGGCGCGATTTTGACCCACTTTAAACGGTCAGATTACGTTCAAACTTTGTAGATATATCGAGGACCGATGACAACACACTAAACAAAGCGTGTTTTTTAGTTTTTTTGAACTATTAATTATTTAACGTTAATAAGTCCGCCTTTGACCACCAACTCGCCTGATGGTAAGCGACGACGTGGTCGAAGATGTAGCACGCAGACTTAGAAGATGCCTATTCACTCTGACCTTGAAAAGCCCGAGATTGTATCTCTCCGGGAACAAGGAAGCAGTCTGTTCGTGTTCCATTCCTTGGCTGTACGAATCAGAAACGTAGATTCGAAACGGTATTATTATTCGCTTAAAATCTGTAGGTAGTTCTATATCTAACGTAACGTAAACATAAACGTTTCAGACTCATAGCTCCCCACTAGGAATAAATCCTGTGTCGGGGATGCCATGGAACACACACAAAGACAAGGACAACTAACACCCAGACCCAGAACAGATATTTAAATTCATCATTCAAACATCTGCCCGTCCGGGAATCGAACCCGGGACCTCTGGCTTATAAGGCGGATACACTACCGCTGAGCCAAACAGATTCAACTGCATAGCAACAAATCTATTAATTAAAACATGACAACACACAATGATCGCAAATGGATGTGTTAGTTGCAATAAATGAGTGATCTCATATCTACAGGAAATCGTTCTTGAACCAGTTTTATGGAGTTATCTAAGGAATACAATCTAAAGCTTAATGAAGTTTAATAAGTGAGTTTAAATTACTATTTATTAACCGACTTCAAAAAAGGAGGAGGTTATCAATTCGACTGTATGTTTTTTTTTTATGTTTGTTACCTCATAACTTTTGACTGGGTGAATCGATTTTGATGATTCTTTTTTTATTAGAAAGCTGACGCCTCCCATTTGGTCCCATTTCAATTTAGTCCAGTTCTGATAATGGTATCCACGAGAAAACTATATAAGTCTTAAATTTGCATTAAGTACGTGCGCGACAAATAGATGAATAAAACAATAGTCGGTCTTTTGAAGTCGGTTTTTGTTTTTTGTTTTGTAAAAATAATGTTCTTGTTTGTACTGGTTAGCAGTAGTTGCATTTTCTATATCCCATCTATCTATACGGGGTTATTAGGAAAAGGTATGCTAAGCCGAAAACGCTTATTACGTCATTACAACCAACTTTTGGGTTGGTCTCATAGTTGAGTCCAAATAGTAAAAAAATAGATATTCCGTTCCATACGTCTTGTCTAGAGTCATTGACAATTTTCTATGGAACAGCTAAGTTTTTTTTTTCGCGATTTCCGGGCTGGTCTCGGGTACAGTAAAAGTTGTTTATATAAATAGGTACTCATTAATATGAACCACTTTTACTAAACCAATTATACAACTTAACTTAACTATCAGCACTTTTAGGCTTACATAAAGGCTTTAAGCTTTTAGGCTTTTAGGCTTTTAGGCTTTTGACTATGGAACAGAGCATTACTGTGTTCCGGTTGGAAGGGCATTGTTTCCAGTGAAATTACAGGGCAATTGGGAGATTAAACAACTTATAATCTCACTATCTCAGGGTGACGAGCGCAGTGCTGTGCCACGCAGGGTTTTGAATTCTGCGAGTTCAAAATTCTGGGTGGCGCAGACCTGTTGTGGGCAAACGGGACGTTTAACATCAGGCGAGCGATTTGCTCGTCTCGTTACTTAGTTACATAAAAAAAAAAAAATACGCAATGTCAGTGTTTGTTTGCTAAAAATTGTACTATGAGCCCTTAGTACAATTTCCTAATACGAGTAACTTTGTCAAACATTAAAACAAATATAGGCGTTCCACATTGTAATTTTCCCATGTTACATACAAACATACATAAGTGTATGAATCAATAATTACTCGTCACCATATTCATAAACGGCCATATCAATCCAACCTAGTAACAACTAACCTCTTTTACCAATTTATTTGAAAAGTTGGCCAAATAATGAAACTAAAATGTCCTTGGCAAGTTTCAAATATTCTTCAGAAAGTGCTACAGTGGCGCCCTCGTGTAACTCTACAGTTTTATTGGTCGCGGCACAGCAAAACATTTGACAAGTATGGGTTTGTTAAAACAAACAATTTGTGTAAGTATGGTGACAATGACAATGGTTTGTCTTAGAGTTGTTGCAATAGCGATAGTTTCGGTATCGATAGTCAACCTTGGAAATCAGTTATACTATCGATAGTTCTATCGAAAATATCGCAATTCAGCAATACTCTCGATACTATCGATAGTATCGATACTATTGATATTTGTCAATAGTATTATTTGTTTTTAACAATCGATACTATCGATATTATTGTCAAGAGTCGATAGTTTCGATAGCACTATCGATAGTATGAATGATTTTCAAGGCCACGATAGTATTACGATACTATCGATAGACTATCACCTAGTTTGTCTGTCTGTTTGTAATTACATCGATCAACAATAGCTTTGTTGCCCTGGTTAAGAGAATATTTTCTAATAATTTTAGGTTTTTTTATACTATTTAGTGACGAGACGAGCAAATCGTTCGCCTGATGCTAAACGTCACGTTTGCCCATAAAATTACAGGACTGCGTCACCCAGAATTTACAACAACAACAAATAACAACAACAATTTTGGGTTAACAATTTACTAAATTTTGAATAATTATGATAAAGCTCTGATTTTTAGATATTCATTTTGACATTATAATGAAAAAGCAGTAGTAGATAAAATGTTAGAAAAAAGTTAACATGTCCAAAAACTGAGTAAACTCAATTTTGAATGATATATTCGCAAGCTATATTCTTAAATTAAAACAGAAATATGCAAAGCAAAAAAAAACATCTAACAGTAAAAATCCACCCACCCACCTACTCTAAACCTCACCTCTCCTCTTGGACCTACTCTAAACCTCACCTCTCCTCTTGTTCCTACTCTAAACCTCACCTCTCCTCTTGTACCTACTCTAAACCTCACCTCTCCTCTTGTACCTACTCTAAAGTCACGCTATACTATAAACGCTTGGATCGCAAAACGCATGTAGGACATCGGACTAGTTGCGTAATTATGAATATAGCTATAAAAAAATCAGCTGTTCCATTCAAAAATGTCAATGACACTAAAAAATGTGAACAGCAGATTTTTTTTGAGTTGGTCCCAAAGTAAAAGTTGTTCATAATGATGAGTACTATTGGACCCCTTATGGCTTGGCATACCCTTTCCTCATACCCCCGTTTTTCTATTCAAATTATGTATACTCTCCATTCTAAGGTTGCCTGGAAGAAATTGCTCTTAGCGATAAGGCCGTAGATAAAGATAAAGAGCGGGCTCTTTTTCCGCAACTAGGCCGGTAATCGGCCCTTTTTGCGTGAACTACATAATTATGCAGGTTTCCTCACGATGTTTTCCTTCACCGAAAAGCCAGTGGTAT
The DNA here is from genome assembly GCA_949125135.1 of Alcis repandata. Taxonomy (NCBI): domain Eukaryota; kingdom Metazoa; phylum Arthropoda; class Insecta; order Lepidoptera; family Geometridae; genus Alcis; species Alcis repandata. Next base: position 2,176,463 of record OX421251.1, read on the forward strand.
GTAAATTCGTACATAAGTCCTAAAGAACTCATTGGTACGAGTCGGGGTTTGAACCCACCACCTCAAGAATGCGAAGCGGCGTTTCTCCCACTGAGCTATCACGGCTATGCGATAAGGCCGTTTAATCCTTTAGTTTGTAATTTCTAGTGTGAACAATAAAGAGTTTATCCATCCATCTAACCCTGGTGAGATTTGATTTCCAAGCAAACCCTGGTGCCAAATTCTAGTCTTTGAATCAATACAACATAATTATATTATACCGTTTCAATTTTCAGTACACAAGTCCAAAGTCCCTGCCCTGAGTAGAGTTGTTGCAATAGCGATAGTTTCGCTATCGATAGTCAACCTTGGAAATCAGTTATACTATCGATAGTTCTATCGAAAATATCGAAATTCAGCAATACTCTCGATACTATCGATAGTATCGATACTGTTGATATTTGGCAATAGTATTATTTGTTTTTAACAATCGATACTGTCGATATTATTGTCAAGAGTCGATAGTTTCGATAGCTCTATCGATAGTATGAATGATTTTTAAGGCCACGATAGTATTACGGTACTATCGATAGACTATCACTATTGCAACAACACTAAGTCCTGTCCTGAGCCACAGCCACAGAGTCAGGTCAGAGTCAGTACCTTCCTGACAGCGGCAGAAGACGCACGTCTTTCGGCGAAAAATAATTTTATTCGCGATTTTCTATCGACATAGTGTCTTTTGTGGAAAATACGGAAAAAACTGGTGAGTTTGCAAGGTTTTACTGTGAAAATTGACGAGGTTTTAAGTTCGTTTGTGTTTTTATTTAATCTTTTTAAACAAATGCGGCGTCTTTTTATCGTAATAATTTATGTATGTTTTATAGTTTTATGTACCTATTTATAAATACAGGGTTATTCATAAGAATTCGCGGAAAAAAATTAGCTGTTCTAACATTTTGTCGAGTGTCATTGACATTCTTCTATGGAACAGCTAATTTTTTTTTCGGGAATTTTAGATTGGTCCCATAGTAAAAGTTGTTCATAATGATGAGTATGAGCCCTTTTCGGCTTAGCATACCCTTTATGAATAAACCTGTATAAAAGGAACAGGTACTGACTGACTGACAGACAACGTACAGCCTAAACTGCTGGTCGTAGAGTTTGAAATTTGGAGGGTATTTTTGTCTTGATAAGTACGAGACGACGTTTGTCTCGTAAAGGTGTATTAAGAAGGGTTTTTTTTTATTTCAACCCCTAAAGGGGTGAAATACCCCAAAATCTAAACCTGTAAAACTGAAGCCCAAACAGCACTAGGTACAATGTTCTGAGCATGAAAAAATAGTTATTCTTTATTTTAGAACTTTTAGACTTTTATAGTCAAATAATAATATGATTTTTTAATGAGAAACTGTGTACCTACTTTACATACGCCACGTGCTACCAAGTGTAGCTATTTTTACCCAAAAATATCGAAAAATGTTTAAAACTTATTCACACCTCGATTCTGTATTTAGTACTTACGAGTATATAGTTGTTATTTTTAGAAGATAAATGACGTAAAAATTGCGGCTGAATGATTCATCGGTAACTTCTAACCGATATTGTTGCTAGGGGCCTACGAGTACTATAATAAATATAAAATAAAGAGCGCAGGATAGAACATAGGGATTTTGATAATAGAGTAGGGCGTTTTAGTACATTACTTATGTTTGATTTGAAAAACTTAAATAAATTAAAAATAATAATAAAAGATAAAAAAAACGTGGTTCAAAATTCAGTTGCAAGATTTGACCCACAATTACAAGGCAAGTAAAATAAAATCTTGGTAACAAAAAACCGTTCTCGGGATATTTCAGACACTTTCTCGGGTCGTCTTTAGTGGTCATCGGCCCTGAAAGATCAATAAAGCTGTTCTATATATAACAAACTCGCGGTCTTTATTGATGAAACAATTTATTTTCATTCATTTTATTGGCTGACCATCAATTATGAGTGCAGCTCCATAAGTATGAGTTGGCGGTGGCCTTTGAAGAACTAAAACGGTTATCTTCAAAGTCATTTTGAAACACAGTTCCAAGTTATTAACTATGGTATTTTAAAAGCGCGGAACCCTAAAATCGCATCCAAAATAACGCAAATAACAAATCAAAACGATACCATCACAAGCACTGAACTTACGGAACTAATATAAGATGACATGACCAAGCCTTTTATTTTTCATATTTTTATAATTTTTTGAAAAAGTCGTAGTAAGTTGGGAAACTTCCCTATATTTTTCCTGCCTAGATCAGGTAATTACCTATCTACTTGAAAACAGTATTGAAATGTTCAAATGAATACCTTTTATGTTAGTCTATGGTTCTATGTTTTGGTATCTGTGGTACAAAATAAGTAAAAAAATAAAAACGTCACTTTGCTTCCGCCTACAGTAAAAACAACAGTGTTTCATTCAATTATATCTATAATAGGTTATGGGCATCCGAATTTATCAGATAATTCAGTGGATAATAGATAAATTGTGAACGTTGTTTGTGTTCGTTGTTTCTCGGAAACATGACTACGAACTATATTTCCAGTGTGCCAAAGCTTAAAGGCCGGGAAAATTATGATGAGTGGAGCTTCGCGGCAGAAAATTTGCTCGTTTTGGAGGGCATGGACCAATGTATAATGCCCGCCGGCAGCGGCACAAGTAACCTCAAACCGGCAGATGATGCGAAGACGAAGGCTAAGCTAATTTTGACAATAGACCCTGGATTGTATGTACACATTAAAAGCGCCGCGACGTCACGGGAATTGTGGCTAAAACTGAAGTCGATGTTCGATGATTCAGGTTTTACAAGGAGGATCACTTTACTGCGTCATCTTATTTCAATCAGAAGAGAAAACTGCGATTCCATGACCACCTACGTGACGCAAGTCGTGGAAACGGCGCACCGACTTAATGGGACAGGATTTACAATCAGTGACGAGTGGGTCGGCTCATTGCTATTAGCAGGTTTGCCAGAAAAATTTATGCCGATGATGATGGCCATTGAACACTCAGGCATTCAAATAACGGCGGATGTCATAAAGTCAAAGTTACTTGACATGGAGATTTCGACGGATAGTCCGACTGAATCCAGCGCTGCATTCGCTGCGAAAACATTTCCTAGAAAAGGCGGGAACCCAAATGTCAAAAGGGAAACGTCACAGGAGAAAACTATAACCTGCTATCGGTGTAAACAAGTCGGACATTATCGTAATCAGTGTCCAATGCAGAAAAGTAAACAATCTCATGCGTTTAGTGCTGTGTTTTTAAATGGAAAATACAACAAAACAGAGTTTTACGTAGATTCAGGCGCCAGTTCACACATGACGGCTAACAAAGACTGGATAGTGAATGCAAAATGTTCACAGACTTTTCCAGAGATTATTGTTGCAAATGAATCGAAATTGCCGGTGTTGTGCGTCGGAAACGTAAATGTATCGACAGATTGTGGGTACGATATAACAATACAGAATGTGCTATGTGTGCCAAACCTAACAACAAATCTGTTGTCTGTAAGTGAACTCATTAGGAATGGAAACAATGTGATATTTAAAAAGGATAGTTGTTTCATCTATAACCAGGAAAATGAGTTGGTCGCTACAGCAGTGTTAACAGACGGAGTATATAGACTAAACATACAGATCCGAGGTGGTGTGTTAGCAGCCACAGCAAAAGTAAGTGGAGAATTATGGCACAGACGACTTGCACATATAAACAGCACAGACATGAACAAGATGAAAAATGGTGCTGTAGAGGGGCTATCTTTCCCAGAACATTTTGATACTTCAAAAACAAAGTGTGTGACTTGTTGTGAAGGGAAACAAATGAGGATAACTTTTCCTCAAGTGGGAGAGAGGAGCACAGAAACTTTACAGATCATTCATGCTGATGTATGTGGAAAAATGGAAACTAAATCAATTGGAGGGGCAGAATATTTCATATTATTCATCGATGACTACAGCCGCATGACTTTCATATATTTTTTGAAACATAAACATGAAGTGTTCCAGATATTCAAACAATTTAAGTCAATGGTTGAAAATCAGCATAACAAGAAAATAAAGATTTTTAGAACAGACAATGCGGGAGATCTCTGTAGCAATGAATTTGAAAGTTACCTCAAAAATGAAGGAATAATACATCAGAAAACAAATAGTTACACACCAGAACAGAACGGAGTTTGTGAGAGAGCGAACCGGACTGTGGTAGAAAAAGCAAGATGCTTAATATTTGATGCAAAACTACAAAAGAAGTTTTGGGCTGAAGCTGCAAATACAGCTGTGTATTTAAAAAATAGATCGCCTACAGCTGCATTGAACAACATGACTCCCTATGAAGCGTGGTGTGGGAAGAAGCCAGATGTAAGTCACATTCGTGTCTTCGGCAGCCCTGTAATGGTACACATACCCAAGGAGAAGAGATTAAAATGGGATAAGAAATCTGAAGAGCACATACTAGTAGGATTTCCAGAAAATGTGAAAGGGTACAGGATATACAACCCTAGGAAAAATACCATTACTACCAGCAGGGATGTAGTTGTAATGGAGCATCGCACTGGAAGCTGCGACATGGATACCGCTATTTGGATAGAGAAGGAGAAGGAAGTTTCAGTGGGGGAAACTCCAGAAACAGCTGATGATACCAGAGATTCAGTGGGGGAGACTACTGTTAATGAATCTCTGCTCTCAGACTCCAGCACTTCAGTATACACTGATCCAGAAAGCGAGGATAGTGATGACACAATAGTATCCAGTAATGTCACTGACTCATCACTCCTAGAGCCTCCAATAGTGGAAAGGAGAAAGAGGATCCGGACATCTCCTCAGAGGTTTGGTTTTTCAAATATGTGTGTTTCCGGCACACATACATGACATGGCATGCGTGGGAACTCGTTGATGTTCCAAGTGGTGCGTCCATAGTCCATAGTGCAAAATAAGTGGGTGTTAAATAAAAAAATTTAATGTGAATGATAAAGTGCGATACCGTGCTAGGCTTGTGGCAAAAGGTTTCAGTAAATAATGTATTGGAAACAGAAAAATTAAAGGCTGCATTAAGCTCAGAGTTTAAAATGAAAGACCTAGGTTGTGTCTGAAAATACTTAGGTGTGTGTATTAATGTTGACAAAGAATGTAAGTGTAACACTATAACTGTAGATCAGCAACAATACATTGAGCAGGTACTGACTAAATTTAATATGTCTGATTGTCGATCTGTAGATACTCCTATTGAATGCAAATTGAATCTTGAAAAGTCTGAAAACTGTAAAGCCAACATTCCTTATCAAAGGCTCATAGGAAGTTTGATGTACTTGGCTGTTTTGACTCGCCCTGATATTGCATACTCAATAAGTTATCTGAGCCAATTCAATAATTGTTACAATGAAACGCATTATAATTATGCAAAAAGAATTTTAAAGTATTTACAAAAAAACTAAACATTACTGTTTAAAGTATAGTAAAGAAAATAATGTTGAGTTAGAAGGTTTTGTTGACTCAGACTGGGCTAGCTGTGAGTTAGATAGGAAATCTTTCAGCGGCCACTGCTTTATTATGTCTGGTTCTGTAATTTCATGGCAAAGCAGAAAGCAAAAGACTATTTCACTGTCAAGCACAGAGGCAGAATATGTAAGTCTCTCAGAAGCTTCCAGGGAAGCTATATATATTTAAGAAATTTGCTCTATGAATTAACTGGAAAGTTATGTGTCATTAAATTACATTGTGATAACCAAAGTGCCCTGAAAATGGCAACAAGTCAACAGTCAAATAACCGAACAAAACATATTGATGTTCGATTTCATTATGTTAGAGATGCTGTAAAAAATAACTTAATGAAAGTTCTGTATACCTCAACTCAAGAAATGCCTGCTGACTTGCTGACAAAAGGCCTACCTTCTGTAAAGCATTACAAATTTATAAAGATGTTGGGCATAGTACAATCTGTACAATGATGTGTTAATTTAAGATAAAATTTATTGTTTTTTTTTTGTAAAGTTTACTTTATTTTGATAAGTGGGGGTGTTAGTCTATGGTTCTATGTTTTGGTATCTGTGGTACAAAATAAGTAAAAAAATAAAAACGTCACTTTGCTTCCGCCTACAGTAAAAACAACAGTGTTTCATTCAATTATATCTATAATATTTTATCTGATACCCCAAATTAACACACTGCTTGGCTTAAAAATTTTAGGTCCCCATTTCAGGACCCAATTTTCAAGTAAGAACCTGTTTCTCATTTTATTTCAGACCGCTAGCTTTTATAGTTCCTGAGATAATAGGCGTGACGAAAGATTTTAAAATCCTCTTCCATAATGTGAGTACACATTTACTATTTACAAAAAAGCCTTTATTTCGGTAATAAACTTAAGTTTAACGAAGTTTGAAGCCATTTTTCACATATTTTTTCTACAGTGCCCGAAAACAGCTTGCTTGTGTCATGGCGTCGATTTGACGTCACGGCTAGTAAACATGTCATTGTGTCTATGCGTGATGAGCGGCGGATGACCTGAGTTCACTAAGGCGTGACGTCATACGCTGTGATTGTTGTTTCTGACAAGATGGCCGATTGCTGTATTTTAATGTTTTAATTTATTGAAAATCTTAATAATCTGTTTTTTAAAAATAAAACTAAACATGTGTTTTAAATTTTTTTAATCTGGCTAGTCCCCTGAAAGCATTGAATCGGCGATTTTTTGATACTGTCGTCATGCCTATTGGCTGTGACATAATTATAGACAGACACCGAAGTCTCGCCTAAAAAGGTTGGCACAACCTTTATGGTTTTTCTGTACGAATACGAATCTAGATAAAAGAAAATACCATCAGTTGGTAAACTATATATATAAAAATGAAACCCGTTTTCCTTGGTCACGGCCTCACGCGTGAATGGCTGGACCGATTTCACTAATTCTTTTTTTGTTGTATTTGTTATTATTAGGAGAAGGTTCTTACGGAAAAAAATATTAAGAAAATCTCTCAGAAATATTGAAAAACCCTAAAAACAGCCCTTTTATTTTTCCCATACAAACGTTTTCTAACTAAAACGAGCTTTATTGCTATTGTATAAAGTTCATATTGAATTGCAAGCACTCACTGTTGTTTAAGCAATGTAGGTATGTTCCTAACGTCCAAGAGTCAATTTGCACTTTATTACCTCTGTACAAAGTTCAAATTCAATCATATCTATCAAAACAGTGTGCGTTTTATACTGATAATTTTTACTATAAATTGACAAGTTAGCATCAACAAACTACGGTTGCTATAGTTACGCAATAGCATGAGAATAGAGGTTATAACAAAGAGTTCCTATAATTATTCTCAACACCTTTGGTCACGCCATCACGCGTGAACGACTGGACCGATTTCAATTTACTCTACGTTTATCCCAAAGTCTACCCATGCGAAGCCGGGACGGGCCGCTAGTATAACAATAAAAATAAAGTTTTAAAAACAAAAACCGACTTCAAAAGACCGACTATTGAGTTATTCATCTATTTGTCGCGCACGTACTTAATGCAAATTTAAGACTTATAGGTATGGTTTTCTCGTGGATACCATTATCAGAACTGGACTAAATTGAAATGGGACGAAATGGGAAGCGTCAACTTTCTAATAAAAAAAGAATCATCAAAATCGATTCACCCAGTCCAAAGTTATGAGGTAACAAACATAAAAAAAAGTATTTAAAAAAACATACAGTCGAATTGATAACCTCCTCCTTTTTTGAAGTCGGTTAATAAAGCCAGCATAGTTTTTTTGAATACCAAATAAATCTGGTTATCTCTGGTTGACGTAAATTACTGTTTAAACATTCGTGATATTCTCTTTTATGATATACCTAAGTAAATAAACAGCTACGTCTTTCATTACTATCTTTTAGCGTAATAAAAGTATTTGCTTAACTATACACCGCAACCGGGTAAATAATCTTTTTAACTAAATAAAATAAACAATGCTATGTAATAAGTACCTAAGTAAATAAACAGCTACGTCTTTCATTACTATCTTTTAGCGTAATAAAAGTATTTGCTTAACTATACACCGCAACCGGGTAAATAATCTTTTTAACTAAATAAAATAAACAATGCTATGTAATTTACTTATCTAGGTAAGTACGTTTAATTATTAGGTAAGGCCATATTTACTATCCAAGGTTATAAGGAAAAGATATGCTAAGCCGAAAAGAGCTCATAGTACTCATCATTATGAAAAATGTTGACTATGGGTACAAAATCTGAAATCGCGAAAAAATTATAAAATCCGTCTGTAATCAAAATCTTGCAGACAAGTTAAATTTTAATCAAATTTCCGGTTGCCAATTGAGCTGAAATGTGGTATACCTGTGTAAACCCTTACACAGGTCTTAAACAGGTCTACTTAAAAGGAAGACACTGACTTCCAAAACATTGGCTTGACACCCCAGTTTGGAAGGCAGTAATTATACAAGTAAAAGTAATGTACGATTTTTCTGAATAAAATATTTTGAATTTAAATTTGACCTCCGACAGCATTGCAATATGGTACCATGAAGCCTTTCTGATGATGGATTCGGAAGGTAAAAAAACTCCTCAACGAAACAAAATAGCATTTTTGAGCTTGTTGCCTTAACATGTACCTAGTTTTATGTTTTTCGAGCATTTAAAAATTACTTGTTTTTGTTTCAGCCTAGCGCTCCCCACTTCGTTTTCAGGTAGCAGAAAGGACCTCAGGAAAAGTGTCTTTTAGGGCAAAATCGTTATTCCACAATGGAATCACATGAGAAGAACGCAAGCAGCCTGGCTAACAGCCACGCTCACACTGACTCACTGGAGACGCGAGAAGACAAAAGTAAGTTGATTAAGACTGAATTTACAAAAGAAAATTGAATTTTATTCTGTAATTTGGTTTGAATTTAGTGTCAGTTTCTGGACTGGCACTATCAAACTCCTCACGATACCCCATATATCATCATATGCAACCTTTAATCCTCTCACTGCTGGGATATAAGGTCTACCCTCGAAGTATGATCAGGCCGTATTCCACCACGCTGGCCAAGTGCGGGCTGGTGGATTCACATACGCCATTGAATTCCTTCTCCAGACATATGCAGGTTTCCTCACGATGTTTTCCTTCACCGAAAAACCAATGGTGTAAATTCGCACATACGAGTAAGTCCCAAATAAGCCATTGGTACGAGTCGGGGTTTAAACCCGCCACCTCAAGAATGCGAAGCGGTTGTTCTCCCACTGAGCTACCACGGCTTTTTTACCCCATTTATAAGTCAACCAAAATGGTCTTCCCCAGATGCACCCACTCGCCGTCTCAAAGACCTGGACGACCTGCTCGTCTTCGTGGGTGGTTTCGGCTGGTACCAGCGCGTGCTGTTCCTCCTGATGATACCGTACGCATTCTTCTTCGCCTTCGTCTACTTCGGGCAGATCTTCATGACTGTTGTGCCGGCGGAGCACTGGTGCTATGTCGGGGAGCTTGGGAACCTTAGCTTGGAGGAACGGTGAGAAACTATCGGGTTTGAATCACTGTCTGATTTGAGTAACTGTCTGTTTGTCTGTCAAGCCGAATTGAAAAAAAATAGGTTTAGTCTGTAATCAAACCTTGTTAATTTTTTGAATCGTATTTCTGTCTTCGTTACAGCGGTGGTAAACCTGTTTATCTCCAATAACATGCAAAAATGTGATAACACTAGAACTGTTATGATAATGGAGCTGGTAGATGACCATATGTAAACTTTACAAGGACACAAAACTAGCTAATAATTACTGTTGTGTTAAGCGTTTGTCGTCGTATTTGCCTTCACGAGGACTATAAACCTAGATGGTATCCAGGATAATAATGATGCATGATAGCAGTTTCTTCAATATTGCCACGCCCCGTTTTTCTATTCATTCTATGTATCCTCTCCATCCTAAGGTTGCCTGGAAGAGATAGAGCCAAATCGAGCTTCAGATTTGTCTTAACGAGTATTTTTTATTGTTTTAGAACATTTTATTACACACCTCGCTTTTTTTTATAATCATTGGTGGTTTCATTAAGCCTTAGAGATGCTGATTAACTATCATTATTCTCTTTCAGCCGCCATCTCTCCATCCCACTCTCCGACAACGAAAAAGGTTTCAAATTCGACAAGTGCCGCGTGTATGCCACCAACTGGACGAAGGTTCTCGAGGCCAACGTCCGCGACCCCGACCCGGCGTGGCCCACTGTGAAGTGCCAGCAATGGGAGTTTAACTACAGCGACGTGCCTTATGAAACTATTGCCACACAGGTTAGCATTAAATAACTACATACCTACTATTTATTCCTTTTTAGGGTTCCAAACCAGAATGGTAACAAGGGACCCTTATGGTAAGAGCCATAAGGCGGTAAGGTGGTTGTGGTCTGTGCCATTTTTCCGTTTCTGGCCAATTTCATGCAAGAGTGACCCGCGATAGGTCTTTATTGGTACTACAAAACCCTTTTTAGGGTTCCATACTAAAATGGTAAAAAGGAACCCTTATGCTGACAGTCTGATGTCAGTCCGTCCGAGTGACTCATGATGGGTCTGATATCTAGTTTTTATTGATGCTGCTTAAACCTTTTCATGGTTCCTTACCTAAAATTGTAAAATGGAACCCTTTTGGTCAGAGTCCGGTGTCCGTCCGTCTATATGCCGTCAACTGGACGAAGGTTCTCGAGGCCAACGTCCGCGACCCCGACCCAGCGTGGCCCACTGTGAAGTGCCAGCAGTGGGAGTTTAACTACAGCGACGTGCCTTATGAAACTATTGCGACACAGATTAGCAATAAATAACTGATTTTTAATGATACTACTAAATATCTATTCTTTTATAGGGTTCTATACCAGAATGGTAAAAAGGAACCTTTATGGTGAGTGTCCGATGTCTGTGCCATTTTTCCATCTCGGGCCAATCTCATCCACAAGCGACTCGCGATGGGTGATGGGTCTGATATCTAATTTTAAAGTTCAAGTACAAAAATACATTCATCTCTTTCTGTCCATCAGCAAGGCTGGGTGTGCGACAGAGATAGCTACCCAGCCACTGCGCAGGCTATCTTCTTCTGCGGTGCTATCGTCGGCGGACTGATCTTCGGGTGGATTGCTGATAAATATGGAAGAATACCAGCTCTGATTGGTAAGTTCGAATTATTATCTTAGATAGATAAAACTACATAAATAAACGTTTTACACTCATAGCTCCCCTGTGTCGGGGATGCCATGGAACACACAAAGACAAGGACAACTAGCACCCAGACCCAGAACAGATATTTAAATTCCTCATTCAAACATCTGCCCGGCCAGGAATCCAACCCGGGACCTTTGGCTTATAAGGCGGATATACTACTGAGCCAAATAGGTCGTCAAACTCTTTCTTTTCTTTTTTTCATCTATGTATAATTATGCTAAGCCGAAAAGGGCTCATGGTACTCGTCATTATGAACAACTTTTAGTATGTGACCAACACTGAAACCATAAAAAAACATCAGCTGTTCTATACATTTTCCTGAGTGCCATCAACATTTTTCTATGGATTCAGCTGTTTTTTTTCGCGATTTTTTTTCAGGTTTGGCCCCATAGTAAAAATTGTTCACAATGATGAGTACCATAAGCCCTTTACGGTTTAGCATACCCTTCCCTTATAACCCTATATTAATCCCAGCCTGTTGTTCCAGGAGCAAACCTAGCTGGCCTGGTCGGTGGTATCGGAACAGTGTTCACGCATGCGTTCTGGTCGTTCTGCCTGTGTCGGTTCATTGTGGATTTGTGGGGCTGGCTTATGATAACTGCTTCATCATCATGTATATTATTGGTAAGAATAAATGGGATACAAAAATAAACATGAAATCAAAAATAAAATGAAAAAATAAATACATTTTTTTTTTTAGTTAACCTGTAATGTCCCACTGCTGGGCAAAGGTCAAAATAAATAAAATAAATTAAAAAAAAAAAATGAATAAAATGTACAAAACGTATGAGTGTGTATTTCTGTTCTATATGTGTTTTGGTATTATACTTAGAAATCAAAGTTAATGAAATTTGCCAATTTTAAAAATTGAGTTTTGGGAATTGCGTAACTCTCGTATTTCTAAAGAGCGTGGAACTCTTAAGCCGGCGACTGACCTATAACATTTCGTCGTAACGTAACGTTACGTTACGACGAAAGTACAGCAGGTCAGGTCAGTTGCAGGTCAGTACAGCGAGCCGATCCGCTCGCTCATAGCGCCGCGTGCTCCACCACGCTCGCTTCGAATGCTACGTTACGGCAAAAGGCTCAGGTTAGTCGCCGGCTTTAAATTGCATCTGAGACAAAATGATCAATAACGCAAATTATCATACCATAGAAAAATAACTACCTGTGTGATATAATTTCAGAAACCTCCACTTTTTGGATGTTATCATCATCCGTCAAATTGATTTTGTTCATATAAAATGTACACTTGGATCGTAATAAACAATCGACTATTAAAAAGCTCTTGTAAGTCACAGAATTATGCTGAAAAAAATAAAATCACTTTTCTGTCTTCAGTGGTGGAGTACGTAGGTCCGAAGTGGCGAACCTTCGTAGCCAACATGTCCATAGCTGCCTACTTCACGTTCGCGGCGTGCTTGCTGCCTTGGCTGGCGCTGGCTGCTAACGATTGGCGAATCTACACGTTGGGGATCAGCGCTCCGTTAGCGCTGGTTGTGCTGACGCCGTGGTTCGTGCCTGAGAGCGCTAGGTTGGTATTCGAATAGCTTTGAACCAAGTAGCGAATCTTCGTAGCCAACATGTCCATATGATAGCTGCCTATTTGCTTGCTTCCGTGGCTGGCAAGTCTCCACGCTGGGAATCAGCGCTCACTGGCGTTGGTTGTACTAACGCCGTGGTTCGTGCCTGAGAGCGCTAGGTTGGTATTCGAATTTTGATTTTTCTTGACTTTCGTTTTACCCCAAGTGACAAATCTTCGTGGCTGACATATCTATAGCCATAATCCTACTTGCTTGCTACCTGCTTTCGCGTACGTACATACGTAGTTATTTTTAAATTGTATTTTTATTGCAGATGGTTAATCTCGCAGGGTCGAATCGAAGAGGCCATTACAATCATGAAGAAGGTAGAAAAGATGAACGGGAAGAAGATACCTGATGACGTCATCGCCGAATTCAGAGTAAGGCATAGTTTCAGTTAATCTTTGGTCATGACATAAATAGAGACCTTGTATGATATGGTCTCCGCCATATTAGAGTAGGGACAATTCTTCTTGATCGCATGAAATCTTAATATATATAAATCTCGTGTCACAATGTTTGTCCTCAATGGACTCCTAAACCACTTAACCGATTATATTAAAATTCGCACACCATGTGCAGTTCGATCCAACTTGAGAGATAGGATAGTTTAAATCTCAAATTATAGTCGCAATTTTAATTTATTGCAAATTATATATATACTGATAATTTTTACTATAAATTGACAAGTTAGCATCAACATACTACGGTTGCTATAGTTACGCAATGGCTTTTGACAGGACAACGTCTGTCGAGTCAGCTAGTATATTATATGAAACAGGTCATAATCGCATTGCATAGTGATTAAAGCATAAAATTAAATAGATTAAAAATTTAATAATAAATTTTATGAAATTTTTTCAGGAAACAGCCACAGAAATAGCAAAGGCAGAGCAAGAATGCAAGAACTACAGCGTTCTGGATTTATTCAAGACTCCTCGACTTCGAAAGAACAGCATCTTACTTATCTTCATCTGGATATCTATATCTATGGTAAATACACATAAAACTTTTACTATGGAAACTAACGTGGTTTTCACACATTTTTGTTATAAATAAACACGTATTAAACGACTTCATTTTTACGTGAGTATTCCCGTGTTTAATTATAACAAAAACACATAAAACTATTTACAATTTTTTTTGCTCGACTGCTCAAAAGGAAGGTAATTATATTTAGTGTATTAGAGATTGAATACTAGAAAATTAATTCAGTACCTAATTAAGAAATTATCGAGTGAATTTCACGTGAAGTCAAAATACACACAAAGAAAGTAGGGGTTCAAATTAAAAGAACTTAAACCAGCACCACTTTACAGTTTACATTCATTTTCAATACAGGGTTATACAGATTGGGTATGCTAAGCTGAAAAGAACTTATAGTACTCATCTTTATGAACAACTTTTACTAAAGGTCCAACCCGAATTTCGCGAAAACAAATCAGCTGTTCCATACATATTTACTGTCGAGTGTCGTTGTCGTTTTTCTATGGAACACCTGATTTATCTTTCGCGAATCCCGATTTGGCCCCACAGTAAAAATTGTTCTAAATGATGAGTACTATGAGCCCTTTTAGGCTTAGCATACCCTTTCTGTAAAACCCTATATATATACATTAGTGTACAGTGCACCTACAAGTCTATATTACAATATTAATTAGCAATTTCTTTCCGCAGGTTTTTGACGGCCACGTAAGAAACGTAGGCGCTCTGGGCCTGGACATGTCTCTGACGTTCACCGTGGCCACCGCCACCGAGTTCCCAGCCGATATACTGCTGATATTGACGCTTGATGTGTGAGTATATCGCATCGTAGCTCAACTCGGGGATCGTCCATTAATCACGTGATACTCGAGAGGGGGGTGTACCAAAAATACACGTGATATTGGCGGGGGGAGGAGGGGTTACTTAAAACCTCACTAATCACTATGTATCACCAACGGGAGGGAGGATGAAAAATTTGATAAAAAACATCAAGTGATTAGTAGACGGCCCTTCAGCACCACGCATCGTTTTAAAGCCCTTTATGTAAATAATAAGTAACTGTAAGGTTGCTTAGAAGAGATTCATCTTAGACTTGCTTGCGATAAGAACTCCAGTTACACTCGTTCTTACGCGCTATTCCGTTTGTATGAACTTTCTGTGGCACGGCTGATTTTCTCGCGATTTCAGGATAAGTCTCGTAGAAAAATTGTTCATAATAATGAGTACTATGAACCCTTTTCAGCTAAATATATTATCCTTTCCTTACACTGAGACAAGAACATTATTTTACAAAACAAAAAACGAAAACCGACTTCAAGAGACCGACTATTGATAGTTATTCATCTATTTGTCGCGCACGTACCTTATGCAAATTTAAGACTTATATGGTTTTCTCATGGATACCATTATCAGAACTGGACTAAATTGAAATGGGACCAAATGGGAAACGTCAGCTTTCTAATAAAAAAAGAATCATCAAAATCGATTCACCCAGTCAAAAGTTATGAGGTAACAAACATAAAAAAAAAAATTATAAAAAAAAAAAACATACAGTCGAATTGATAACCTCCTCCTTTTTTGAAGTCGGTTAAAAAATGGCCACCAAAGTTCCGATGGTTTCACCTTAAGTACGGAGCATACTGATAGTCACAAAAGAGTACCTACGATGATTAGCGCCAGTTTTTAACCGACTTCAAAAAAGGAGGAGGTTATCAATTCGACTGTTTGTTTTTTTTTTATGTTTGTTACCTCATAACTTTTGACTGTATGAATCGATTTTGATGATTCTTTTTTTATTAGAAAGCTGACGCTTCCCATTTGGTCCCATTTCAATTTAGTCCAGTTCTGATAATGGTATCCATGAGAAAACCATATAAGTCTTAAATTTGCATTAAGTACGTGCGCGACAAATAGATGAATAACTCAATAGTCGGTTTGAAGTCGGTTTTTGTTTTGTAAAAATAATGTTCTTGTTATAATCTTAGTGTTTATGTTTATGTACATACAGTTTGGGGCGTCGCTGGCTGGCGTTTGGTTCGATGGTGGTGAGTGGGATCTTCAGTCTCGCAGCAGCAGCTGTACCCATCGGTAAGTATTACCTCTGGATTATAAGGCGGATATACAGGGTTATTCATAAAGGGTATGCGAAACCGAAAAGGGCTCATAGTACTTATCATTATGTACAACTTTTACTTTGGGACCAACCCGAAATTCGCGAAAAAATTATCAGCTGTTCCATACATTTTGTCGAGTGTCATTGACATTTTTCTATGGAACAGCTGATTCTTTTTTCGCGAATGTCGGGTTGGTCCCATAGTAAAAGTTGTTCATGAATAATGATAAGTACTATGAGCCCTTTTCGGCTTAGCATACCCTTTATGAATAACTGTATGACCAAAATAATTTCCTCATTTTGTAATGTCCTTTTCTGTTTTATACCCCAAAAACCCAAAAACAGTGTTATAAGTTTGATCGCTTTGTCTTTCTATCTATGGCACCATATCCTTTAACAGCTAAACCGATTTGGATTCAATATTATTTGACAGCAGGTTTTCTAATGGTGGTTCTTAGACATATTTCACTACCCGCGTCTGTTTTACCTAGAAAGTGCAACCCGGGTTGTTCAAAAATAGATTAAATAGATTTTTCCTAGGCAAGCGTGCCACATCTTCGACCACACCGTCGCTTTCCATCAGGTGAGATTGAGGGCCAACGCATGCCTAGTCCGATGTTAAAAAAATGTTTTACCAAAATCGGTTCAGCCGTTGAAACGGCAGAACCGGATTTAACCAGTTTTTTTTATTTTGAAATCGCTTTTTCTTTCCACAGGCCTCCCATCAGCGTCCCTGGCCATCATAGGCCGCTTCGCCGTGAACATCTCCTTCAATATCGGCATGCAGTATGCTGCAGAACTGCTGCCCACCGTCGTGAGGGCACAAGGGCTGGCTTTCATTCACATTACTGGATATATTGCTACTATACTAGTGCCTTATATTGTTTATATGGTAAGTTAGGTTGTCTGACTATTGTGTATATGGTAAGTTGGGTTATTTTTTTTTTAGGTTATGTTACCTCCCCCCCGAATGGGTTCCCGCCTTTCCGTGGCGGGGGGGATAAGTAGCCGTGGCACTGAGCCCGGTGAAACGAAGAGGAACCCGAGGTGGGGCCTTCCGCGTGTCCCTCTGGCAGCAGAGGGCTGACTAGCAGAGGGCACAGCGGATGAGCCGGGGTCTGAGCGATGGCTCGGACCACCAGGGGGGTTTTCCTTGTGCTCCTCGCCGCGTGTGGGTCGCGGTCGGGAGTGCAAGGAAAGGAGGAGGGTCTGAGTGTGGTGGACGCCGGGGGATGCGGCGCTCCACACTTGGACGGTGGCATCGCGGCCACCGGTGACGAGTGTGGTGGACGCTGGAGGAAACGGCGCTCCACGCTTGGGCGGTGACAGCGGTGCCACCAGGAGGGTTTTCCTTGTGCTCCTCGCCGCGTGTGGGTCGCGGTCGGGAGTGCAAGGGAAAGAGGAGGGTTCCTTTTGCACCTCGCCGCGTGAGGTTTGCGGCCGGGTGTGAAAGGAACGTGGGCTTAAGGCGGGGTGGGTGGTGCTAACCACACTGCCCACCACGTGCGAGCGAGCGGGGCTGGGGAGCGAGAGGGCGGTTCGCCCGTCTCCTTGCTCCTCGGCAGTGGGGTTGCCGGTAGAGTCGGGGGACTCTCCCGGCCTGCACGACCCCACACTGTCTGGGGGGTGATCCTGGGGAACAGGGTCACCCCGCCATGGGTGCAGGGGGCCCTAATCGGGCCCGTCGCCGGGGCAAGGTGGTCAATGCTAACGCGACACCACCTTGCCCTACCAGGCGGACGATGAATTCCCCAGTGGTTTTAGTGGGTATGCCGCCACTAGGGCGGAGACTCCCACATAACCACCCTGCCTCCCCCGGGGCGGGCGTGGTATCCATAAAGGATTTCCACTGGGTAAACAAAAAAAAAAAAAAAAGGTTAGGTTACCTGCTGTCACTATCGTGCGAGCGCAGGGGCTGGCTCTCATACACATTACTGGATACATTGCTACTATACTTGTGCCTTATATTGTTTATATGGTAAGTTAGGTTGTATAACTATTGTTTGTATGGTAAGTTGGGTTATTTTGTTAGGTTAGGTTACCTGCTGTCATGAAGTATGGATGCAGACACTAGCTCTCATCTATTATATATTACTGGATACATTGCTGCTATACTAGTGCCTTAAATTGTTTATATGGTAAGTTAGGTTATTTGGAAGAAAAAAGAAAGAAATAAAGATTCACGCAAGAAGAATTTTGGCCGACGGGTGTCGTATATCGCGGATTCCATGGTCGGCTACGTCACCTCGCGCCAACACTACAAAACGCGTCAACTGCGAAACGTGTCATTTTTTAGTTTATGTTTTATTTGTTTTTAGGGTATTTTTTTTCTATTGGCCTCTGTAAATCAAATTGTAGGTTAAAGTGGTTTGCCCTTTAACAACAACTGCCTTACCATGTCAGAGGCCTTCGGGCGGCCTAAAACTTCTGACACCAGGGCCTGCCACCCGGCCTATAAGAGCTTACTTACTTAATAATTTATCTCATGCTTTATCTGCTTTTTTCAGGGCACCATAGCAACCGAGATTCCTCTCATAATCTTAGGCACCCTGGGCATATTGGGCGGCTGCCTCTGTCTGCTGCTGCCGGAGTCCATGGGGGTGGTGATGCCGCAGACGATACTAGATGGGGAGAACTACGGGAGAGGGCAGAGGTTCTGGAACTGCCCTGCTTGTTCTGGGTAAGCATGTTAGACAAGAAAACTGATAGACATTGCGTGGATCTAAGGCGAGGAGCAATATTTTTATTTTATTTTTAACGTGAACTAGTCCGCGTTTGACCACCAACTCGCCTGATGGTAAGCGACAATGTAGTCGAAGATGAAGCACGCAGACTTAGAAGATACCTATTCACTCTGACCTTGAAAAGCCCAAGATTGTATCTCTCAACAAGGAAGCCGGCAGTCTGTTCCATTCCTTGGCTGTACGAATCAGAAACGTAGATTCGAAACGTTTTGTACGAATTCAATGGAAATCCACGGTGTAAGGGTGGTAGAAAGGCGTCTTTTTACTTGTCCTGTAGTGGAAAGGGGATGGCAGAATCAGGTCATGAAGCTCTGAAGCACATTCTCCGAAATGAATCCAATGGATACTTTATTTTGATCAAATCGTTTCGAATGTAATGTTGATGTGAATGTGTAATGTAATGTAATATGCAAACATTACGTACGTCGTTTGTTTTTATACGACAATGCGGAAGCGGTGCACATCCCTGGCGCGCAGGGTCCAGGACAGCCCCAACACCATTTTAAGCGTATTTTCGTGTAGGTTTGACTGTCAGTACGTGAATCATTGTTATATGGTTCATGTACTGACTAACGAAGAAATCCTTAAATGTGTGTGTTAGTTGTAATTGTTATTTTTGCCTGATGTGGACTAAGTAATAGAGAATAGACGTTAGTGTCTGATAATAAATATTTTGAATTTGAATTTGAATTACTGTGTTCCGGTCGCCCCGCGTACATTGGCCACCAACGAAGTTATATCTTTGTTTGCAGAATTAATTAGGGACAAAGAAATAATTTAAATAAAAAAAAAAATTATCAATAATTATTTTAATGTTATATTTTTTTTATTTATTAATTAAGTAATTAATTAATTAATTAATTAATTATTTATTAAATTATTGTTTTTTATTTTTTTTTTAATTTAATTTTTTTATAGTTAATTTTCTATTTGATTTCAGAAAGAAAAATGAAAAAGAACCAGAGACCACTATTAATTGTTAAGTATTAGAAGATAAAATCCAGTGGATCATATACTCGTATTTATTGTATACAAAATCATAGTCATATCTGTAATTGCCTATTTAATTCTGTCTACCTAATTTAACTTTTATTTTATTTAGTTAAATATGATTTTGTAGTAAAGAAAATTTCACTAATTTTGTTATTCAACCAAAATGTCTACGAGGAAACGGTAAAAATAAAATGTATTTTAAATTTATATTTGCTTTATTTTAGTAATAATAAAAAATATTCGATTGCATTAGGTATAAGTACATTTTGTTCACTTAAAAATAATATCTTACAAATATAAAATATCTTAAAGGTAGCCTATCGAACTAAGCGTCACAGACGCTGCGTCTTTCGGCAACTGCGCTTATTGGCTTACAACGCGGTTACCGCGGCACTGTGACGTCACAGACGCCGCGTCAGTGTCGCTGCGCTCGAATGACGTTCCCTAGAATTTCATACATTTGCATAGGTCATCTATCTGTCGCTCTGTCACGGCGTCACAGTCGCGGCGCCACTGACGCTATAGACGCTTAGTTCGAAAGGCTATTAAATAAAATGTTTATTTTATTTTTTCAAGCTTATTATTCTGTTTTCATTTGTTTCATAATACTTTGATTCATTCTGAAAAGGAAAACATTTTATTGATTACCTTATTATTATAATTCACAGGGTTATAAGAAAAGGGTATGCTAAGCCGAAAAGGGCTCATAGTACTCATCATTACGTTAAAATATTACCCGGAAATCGCGACAAGATTTTGCTGTTCCATACAAAAATGTCAATGACACTCGACAAAATGTATGGAACTGCTGATATTTTTTCCGCGATTTCATGGTTGGTCACACAAGAAAAATGATGAGTAATATACGCCCTTTTCGGCTTAGCCATACCCTTTCTTTATAACCCTGTATAATTTTACCAAAAATTTTTTTCACCAAGTCCAAGTACCAGGATTGCATAAACCATGAAGAGGTTTTTTACCTTCTAACATATGCCCTTCGCTTCGCCTGTATGTCCATGACTAGCGGGTCGATTTCCACTCGAGAGTTGCTGTCGATGAGGCCTGGCATTATGTCTGAGGCAGCTTCGCTGTCTGGCACTTGAAATTAAAAGAAAAAATAAAAAACAAATACAAGAAATTAAAGAAAAGAGTTAAGAAGATGGTAAGTGAGTCCGTTCAGGCCGAGGTTTTTGACGTCAAAATTTTTAGGCCACCCGAAGTCTTTTGACTTGGCTTGGCTGGTATTGTTATAAAAACAACTAAACAGCCAGTGGTATGAAAATTCGTACACAATTTCTAAAGAACCGATTGGTGTTAGTCGGGATCTGAACCCGCCGCCTGACGATAGCGTTGCGGCCGTTCTCCCACTGAGCTACCATGGCTACATTGGATACTGCCAGCGAAACATCATCATTTGCTAGAAATATATCTCCAAGGCACAACACACGTGCGATTCTTGGGACTGTATTCTTTGACGCTCAAGATTATCTTCGTCACTCTCACTCTTATGACATTGCTAATGCTAATGAGCGACAAGGGCCGATATATTAATCAATATATATAAAAGTGAAGGTCGTGACTGACTGACAGATCAACGCACAGCCTAAACCGCTTAAGCTACAAACTTCAAATTTGGACAAAAGTTTAATATCAAAAAGCGGACGCACACTAAGAAAGGAATTTGCCCAATTCAACCCCTAAGAGGGTGAAAAGGGGTGTTTAAGTTTGTATGAAAAAAATATTTTTCTTAATGCTACAATTATCAAACTTTGCGAATATACTAAAGTTAAAAAAATAATCGACTCCTATTTCATCATTTTTGAAAAATCAACCCCTAAAGGGGTGAAACCGAGCAAGGAAGTTTGTATGAAGATTTTTTTTTTAATGCTGTCATTATGAAACTTTGCAAATATACTGAACTAAAGAAAATAATAGACACTTATTTTTTTGTTTTTTGAAAATCAACCCCTAAAGGGGTGAAACGGAGTATTGAAGTTTGTATGGAGATTTTTTTTTTGATACTGTGGCTACGAAACTTTGCAGATATACTAAGCTAAAAAAAATAATTGACACTTATTTTTTTGTTTTCTGAAAATCAACCCCTAAAGGGGTTAAACGGAGTGTTGAAGTATGTATAAAAATATTTTTTTCCTAATGTTTCGATTATTTAACTTTGCTATTGTAATAAGCTAAAAAAAATATTAGATACCTGTTTCATTATTTTTTGAAAATCCACCCCTGAAAGGGTTAAACAGAGTGTTGAATCAACGCATCAACATTAACAGATCAACGCACAGCCTAAACCGCTTAAGCTACAAACGTCAAATTTGGACAAAAGTTTTATACCAAAAAGCACATTAAGAAAGGAATTTGCCCAATTCAACCCCTAAAGGGGTGAAAAGGGGTGTTTAAGTTTGTATGAAAAAAATATTTTTCTTAATGCTACGATTATCAAACTTTGCGAATATACTAAAATTAAAAAAATAATCGACACCTATTTCATCATTTTTGAAAAATCAACCCCTAAAGGGGTGAAACGGAGTATTGAAGTTTGTATGAAGAATTTTTTTGATGCTGTGGTTACGAAACTTTGCCAATATACTAAGCTAAAAGAAATAATAGACATTTATTATTTTGGATTTTGAAAATCAACCCCCAAAGGGGTTAAATGGAGTGTTGAAGTTTGTATGAAATTATTTTTTTCCCTATGCTACGATTATTTAATTTTGCAGATGTACTAAGATAAAAAAATAATAGATTCCTGTTTCATTATTTTTGGACAATCAACCCTTAAAGGGGTGAAACGAGGTATTAAAGTTTGTATGGAAATATTTTTTTCTTAATGCTACTATTATTTAACTTTGCAAATTTACTAAGCTAAAAAAAATAATAGACACCTAAGTATATTTTTGTTTTTGAAAATCAACCCCTAAAGGGCTGAAATGGAGTATTGAAGTTTGTATACAAATATTTTTTTCCCAATGCTACGATTATTTAACTTTGCAAATTTTTTAAAAATAAAATACATATATTTATTTATTTACACTATTATTAATTTATATTTATTGAAATTTTCAACCCTATTCTTAATTTAAATTTATAAAATTTTATTTTCTATTTTTTTAGTTCGGTTTTTTATAAAAAGCGTGTTTTTTTTAGTTTTTTTTTAACTATTATTTATTTTTCGCTTTTTAGTTCGATTTGCTAACTATTAACCATTATTAATATGTACAAATGTGTTGGTGTTATCCGATTTTGGCCGTCTGCTCAAGCAAATTAAAAATAAAATTGATGCGTAACAAAAAATATTGAGCAAAAAGATTTGTAGCCGCGTGGTTTCGATCCTCAGACCTCATAAAATAAAATTGATGCGTAACAAAAAAATATTGAGCAAAAAGATTTCTAGCGCGTGGTTTCGATCCAGGGACCTCTGGGTTATGAGCCCAGCACGCTTCCACTGCGCCACTCTGTTCTCTGACACGAATGACGAAATTACCATTTGTAAGTTAAACGGTATTAAAAGTTAAAGAAACTTTATAGAAAAAGCGTGTTAAACAAATTAATAGTTAAAAAAACTAAAAAACACGATTTGTTTAGTGTATTGTCATCGGTCCTCGATATATCTACAAAGTTTGAAAGAAATCTGACCGTTTAAAGTGGGTCAAAAACGCGCTCAAAGGAGTCGGTTACATACAAACAAACATACAAACATACAAACATACAAACATACAGGTGAAGCTAATAAAAGCGTGATAATAATAGATACATGTTTCATTATTTTTGAAAAAACAACCCCTAAAGGGGTGAAATGGTGTAGTAAATATAGTACGGAGAGAGAATTGTAATGACTCACTGACAGACAACGCACAGCCTAAACCGCTGGCCGTAGAAATTTGAAATATGGAGGGTGTGTTTGTCTTGATGAGTAAACGTGTACCAATAAAGAATTTTTTGAAATTCTACCTCTAAAGGGGTGAAATAGGGTGTTAAAGTTAGGATGGAGAAGCATTGTTTTTGACGTCACGGTATTGAAACTTTACAAATATACGAAGCTTAACAAAATAACGAACACCTATTTCACCATTTTTGGAAAATCAACCCCTGTGGGGGTGAAATGGCGTGGTAAAGATAGTACGGTGAAAGAATTTGTTTTGATGCTAACTCAATGAAACTTTACAGATGTACTAAACTTAAGGCGGGTAAACAACATCAGGAAAAAATCCAAAACCTTCGAAAAGTCATATCCTCGAGGTGGAACTGCTAATTATCTCGAAAATTATTACCAAAGCGCTGAGACTATTAAGTCACCAAAATCTCGGACCTTTTTGGAGCCATTAAAAATAACATAGTCGCCTCAAAAACATGGCCGCCATACAAACTTTGAGGGTCTATATCTCCGAAACGGTTGAAGATGGGTGGGTGTTTGACTAGATGTCATAGGAGTTAGCAAGGGCTACTTGATGGTTGTGGCAAAAATCCAAATGATTCAAAATGGCCGCCATTATTTTTTCTACATGATTCGAGGGGGCTGATTTAGCATCTGTTTTGGCATCTGGGGGTTTTTGGGGTCCCTGCTTCCATTGTATGACGCTTTTTACATGTTCTCAAAAAAGGAGGGTTAAATTAATTATCGGTTCCCGAGGTATAGTCCACGCGGGCGAAGCCGTGGGCGGAAGCTAGTATACTTAATAATATCTCACTCGCAAGAGGCATGTACAAAAAGTTTTTACTTACGCACTCGCCCGTAGTCGCTTATGTGTAAACTGCCATCGTAATATACAGTGCCTTCTGTGTCCGGTGTTAGTTCTACAAAAAAAGTCTTATAAAATTCTTATTCTTCTTTTTTTTCTTCTTCTTTCTTTTTTTTTCTTCTTTTTTTTATTCTTTACATATTTTATTTAAAACTACATGAACCTAAATGAACATCAATAGAAAATACTCAGATCTCATTATATTGCAGATAAAAATAAAACTCAAGAATTAAGAATTCTGCTAAAAACTGAACAGCCAAAAGCCAAAAAAAAAGTCAAACCCCCAAAAAAAAGCTCACCATATTGTTTCAAATTAGATTCCAATTCATCATTATCTGAAAAAAAAGACAGATAAAAACACAAAGAGAAGAAAAAAGGACGCTTTGCTATTTTAAGAAAACTGAAAAACTGAAAGAATATTCAGTTAAAGAAAGTTAATAAGATTTTTTCGCAATATTATTTTAACATGTTTGATTTTAATGTTTGGTTTGTCATTGTTGCACTTTTCAGAACGGCAGAACTGCAGTTTGATTTTTAGTTTTTGAAATCAGTTTTTTAAAATTAGTTTCAAGGCATTTTTTACCTTAATTGTTATTTAACTAACCTGGGAAGAAAATTGCCTGCGGTGGTGTGGACACGATATATATAGGTGTGATCTTGGAAATCGGTTCCGGCGCTGTGGTAGATGGAGATTCAGTCACTAACGCTTTCGCTGAAGGTTCTGTGGAACCGAAAAAGAAGAAAGAAATACTGGTAGATACTAATATTGTCAGTTTTGTAGAAAGGGTAAATCTATCTATAAACTCAAAACACTACTTAAACGTCTTATATCTCAGGGTGACGAGCGCAGGGTCTTGAATAGTTCGAAATTCTGGATGACGCAGACCTGTTGTAGGCAGGCGGGCGATTTGCTCGTCTCGTCACTCAATAGCATAAAAAAACTAAACCTTTAATACTCCCACTGCTAGGATACAGATCTACTCTCGAAGGGTGATTAGGCCGTATTCCACCACGCTGCCAAATGCGGGTTGCTGGATTCACATACGCCATTGAATTTCTTCTCCGGACGTATGCAGGTTTCCTCGCGATGTTTTCCTTTACCTAAAAGCCTTATACTTACATACTTACCAGTTTTTAAAATAGATATTTGCTTTTCATGATCGATTAGTTTCTCGGCCGGTTTCGGTGTTTCTACTACCATTTGAGGTTCCTTCGTTACCATCATTGTCGCTGGCGGTGGTTTTAGAGGATTCATTTCTGGAAATATACCAAGTTTCAGGTTTATAGAGAAAGGGAATGCAAAGTCGACAAGGGGTTTTAGTACTTTTCATTATGAACAACTTTTACTGGGGCAACTCTGTAATCGGAAAAAAAACTGCTCCATAGTCATTATGTCGTAGACATTTTTGTATGGAACAGCTGGTTATTTTTCCACAAAATCAGTATCTTCATTTGGGATCAATCCTGAAATTACGTATAAAAACAGCTGTTTCAAAGAAAAATGTCAATTGACACTTAAAAAATTCACGTACTCATATGTACGAGTGTCTTTTGAATCTGTACACCGAAGTCGAATTAATATAATAACTCTGTATAATTTCATTCATTTTTGCAATGCAGCGTTTGGAGCACGCGTCTTTTATGAATTTTGTATAACGCTTGTTTTAGGTAACTACCTAGTTCTCGGTTCGTTTTTTGAAAATAAATCATTAGCTTAAAGTAAAATTCAATACTTTTTCATAAAAGACTTACCCATGAACTTGAGTCTTCTAAGAGCTTTTTCTACGCACCATTTAAGTACCTGTTCATCCGTGTTTTGTCCAATTTG
The DNA here is from genome assembly GCA_949125135.1 of Alcis repandata. Classification (NCBI taxonomy): domain Eukaryota; kingdom Metazoa; phylum Arthropoda; class Insecta; order Lepidoptera; family Geometridae; genus Alcis; species Alcis repandata. Next base: position 2,202,643 of record OX421251.1, read on the forward strand.
ATTGCAAAAGGTTGTCGCCATAGCCGAGAAAGGGTCACTTTTCGCTGGATCTGCCTGTTTTATTTCATTCAAGTCCTGAGCTTTTTCTTTTTTTTCGTTAGGTTTTTCTGCTTCTTTTAGATTTAGAATAGCAGTGTTTTGTTTTCTATGTTTATTTAGTCGTTTATATTTGTTTTTGCTGAAGTGGTTGATCCATCTACGATCTCGTTTCACCGGGGTTTCACTGAGACTGTTATTGACAGGTATCATTATGGTAGTCTCTAATTCATTTCGTTTGATCTTCGATAGCTTACTTCTATTAACTATTTCGACACTGTTTGGGTTCGTCGAGTAGTTATTCAAAACCTTGCTTTTCATTAAAGCGTCTATGAACGTGTTGTTGAAATAGAATTTGTAAACTAAATCGTCTATTTGCTTTTCGTCTTTTTCTTTTATTATTAATTCGTCTTGGTTTTCTACTTTGTTTGTTTTTGTTGGTATTGAAAATAGGTCTATTTTCATTGATTCGGTATTAGGTGAGATTGTTGTAGTTTGTTGTATCTTAGGTACTACTGTGGTATAATCAGTTTCGACTTTTGCAATAAATTTGTCTTGTTGTTTTAAATCGCTCTGATTTAATTTTGCTTTGTTATCGTTCATTATTTGCTTAGCTTTTTTCAGTATTCGCGCAAAGTTGTTCTGTCTGTGCGATATTGAGCTCTGAGTCTGCGCAATTAGGTTCTGTCTCGAGTTGATTTTTTCGTTCTGAGCGAGCATTAACTTCTGTATGGCGTAAAATTGTCTTTGTTGCACCAAGAATTTCTTTTGCTGATCTTGAAAGTCCGTAAATGTATTGTGCATTTCTTTTTGTTTGATGTCAAAGAAATTCTTCTGCGAGCTCAGTTCAGCTTCAAAAGATTTGAGTTTGTTATTGAATTGTATCATATCAGCATACTTGGAATCGAAATCTTCAAATTTTGCAATGACTTCAGTAAGTCTTTTATCGAAATCCTCTTTTACATTGAGCAAATTCTCGTGAATGTTTTTAATGTCACTATGTTGCTTGCTAACTCTTTTAAAAGTTTTAGTTAACATTAAAATTACTTTAATCAAACTTCTTTCACTCAAAGTTTTTGACTTAACAGGTTCTTTTGGAACTACTTTATAGAAATTGTTGTCAGTTAAAGGAAAATTTTGTTTCCAGACTTTAACGTCTTTATCTTTAAACTCGTCTCTTTCTAGTTTATTTAGATTAGCTTTCTTTGTTTTATCATATTCCTCTACCAAATTTAAATTAGGCATTTCTTCATTGTCATGGTCGTATTTTTTACTGCGTTTAGAATGATCAGTCAAATTTGTAGCTTTAAGAGATACGATTTGGATTTCTTCTTTTAGATCAGTATCAATATTACTTGCGTTGTTTACAAATTTATCATCTAATTCGATTTTGTTTAGTTCTCCTAGTAGCTTTTGAGTTTTAGCTCTATCTGCTTCATTGTTTAACAAAATGGCGACTTCGTAAGGATATTCATTGAAGACAGACGTTGGTTTGAGATCGGTTACTAGTTTAGACTTTATCATGATATCATCTTCTACGCTGCTTTTAATATTTTTTTCTGTCTTCATACCTTTTTTCGGACGTTTTCTACGTGTGTCTGTAATTTTTAAATGTTTTAATACAGTACTCGTAATAGCCCGGACTTACGCGATAGGTGGGACCAAGCGATAACAGTGTAAGTCGAATTCGCGTAAGTCGGGGTTCAACTTTGCATAAAATAAACTTATTTTTTTTGGTCTCCTGGATGACATAATTAAAGATAATCAATAATGTGCACTGCGTACGTAAAAACTTCCACGCGTATAGGTAGTACGTGCGACTTCGAACCTATCGTAAACCGAATATTGACAAGGCGGAGTGGGCGCTGCGATCAAAATAAAAAACCGCGTATCTCCGAATTCGCGTAAAACGGGGTAGCGTAAATCGGGGTATCACTGTACTTGAGACAGTGCGTTTTGTCTCGCACTTCACAGTAATATTCTCACAACCAAGATTTAAAGGTGTACTTGGCAAAATAAATACCGTGCAACTATCAATATAATGGTGGTAAAAAAATTTGCTGTCAGAAAAAAGTTAATGGCTTTTTACATAGTCCATGTGGTAGTGAAATGACGTAGGGTTGAGCCAAAGAACATTTTAATCGATTATCAATTTTGGACATTAAATGTTGATAAGTGCCAGATTGGAGGTTGTTTTCTCGATTTTGGAGGACAAATTGGCTCTTAGAGAAATGGGGAAATTACGTGGCGTTAGAAAGCGCCTATTCTTTACTTATTATGACGATAACACTTCTTCAAATAAAAACGATTTTGTAAAAAGTAACGTTTTAGGGAAAAAATATCAAAATAGGACAAAATGGAGAATCCGACCCGGCAACCACGTTTTAGAGACTTAAAAAACTTTTTATCGAAAACCAAATAAAAACTTAATTCACAACCAACTCACGATCCGGGCTGCGCCTGGTTCTCTGCACATAATTAGTTACGAAGGGCGCGTCCTGCAGCGCGTTGATGCTGTTCCCGAACAAGTCAAAACCGTTCTGCATGACATTGTCCGCGTCGAGCGAGTTGGCACGAAAGATGAAGTTTCCTGCAATTTAATTAACAGCTAGCGATTTGTGAATCGTGGAATCAGATCAAGTAGAAAGAGTCCCGCGTTAGATACAGGTGAAGCCAAAAAAACTATCCTGCCTTTCTACTTGATCTGAGTTCGTGGCTAGAAAAGTACCTAGTATGTGTACTAGGTTACCAGGAAAGGGTATGCTAAGCTGAAAAGGGCTCACCTTAGTGAGCCCTTTTCAGCTTAGCATACCCTACCCTGGCTACCCTGGCTGTTCTTGCCTTAGCAAGAACAGCTGTTCCATAGACAAAGTGATTGACACTCGACAAAATGTGGAACAACTTTTTTGGGAAATTCCAGATTGGTCCCAAAGTAAAAGTTGTTCATAATGATGAGTACTAAGAACCCTTTTCGGCTTAATAAACCCTTTCTTATAAGCCTATAAAACCTGTCTACCTCAATGAGATAAAGCTAGCTCCCTGCCATTTTAGCTGGCCAATATTTTCAGATATTAAGTACGCTGAAAATACTTATTGATTGTTACAATTTCAAAGAACAATTTAATTCCTCGCTTTCTCTTTGAAAATGGCTTCTCACGGTCATTATGAGATCATTAGCGTTAGAGATTTATTGAAGAGATCACTTACCTATATTGTTCCTGTCAAAGTCGGTTTTCCCCTGCTTATTCCTAACCCATACCCCCTTGTTCACAATATTGTTCCTCTCCAACTTTGGTCTGTAATTCGATTCGGCTTCCAAATAAAAACTATCGATTATTTTAATCGAAATCGATAAAGTAACAAGTATTTTCGCGTACATCACTAGTTTTGACACATACCTACTCGTATGTGAAGAATCGGCTCTGAACTCTGAATGGAATGAATTTAGGATATGTACGAATTTGTATGGAGCGGATTTCGTTTATTTGTAAATATGGTTTTTAGAGTGGGGTGGAGGTCGATCAAAAATATCGATAGTTGATAGTTTTAAACATCGACAGTCGATAGTTTCAATGCTCAAGTGCTTAGTGTTCCTGATTTTAAATGTTATTGTTGAATAAAAGACATTCTGAAACGTTTAGTAAAACCAATAAGTAATTTAGGTATAATAAAAAAAAACAAAGCTTTAACATTATTTTTCATGCGTCTTATAAACAAAATTACCTAAACTAACAATATAGGTAGGTTGTCGGCCTGTTTCGCTCAGCGGTAGTGTATCCGCCTTATAAGCCAGAGGTCCCGGGTTCGTTTCCCGGCCGGGCAGATGTTTGAATGATGAATTTAAATATCTGTTCTGGGTCTGGGTGTTAGTTGTCCTTGTCTATGTGTGTGTTCCGTGGCATCCCCGACACAGGATTTATTCCTAGTGGAGAGCTATGAGTGTGAAACGTTTATTTATTTATTTCTTAGTGGAGAATGTGGAGATATAGATGATGGTGACTGGAATAATACTTGTATAGAGTTACCATTCACGAGTGTTTACAATCGTGTGTGTCTGTTTACCTGCACATTTTACAGAACAGAATTAACGGCCCGGCTGGGAATTCAACCCGGGGCCTCCTGCTCACAGGGCAGACCCACTACCAAAAAAAAGTTGTCATGAAATTTATCGATAACTTTTATCGATATTATTTTCCCCTCCCTTTATGCAACTTCAATTGTCAATATTTACGTTCCCCACTCTGTTTACGATTTGCGGCATTTTCTTCTATTTTTGTAAACAGTTACTTCTTAATTGGGACAATTAAAATTGACTTTGCAACTTAAACTTTATTACAAAGGGCATAAGAGCTATTTCTGGGAGATGAAATGGTCAAAGTTTGTCTGATACTAGAAACATACTTTGAAAATGTGAATGAAATATGAGTATTAAGGTTTTGTAGCAAATTAGATATGTTAGCTTTTCTGCTAGCTTCGCTAAGTCTGTCTGTATGTCTCAGTTATTTTATTCGGAGCCTTTGGACAACTTTTAATAGTTAGATGGATAATTAAACTCATTAACAATAATGAGTTACAAATTACAAACAAAAGGGTACCTACTGAAAAGTGCTGCGGCCTTATGGCTAAGAGCGTTGAGGCCAATAATAAGTAGGTATTATTATAATATTAGTATAGACAACTATTAGAATAGTTGCTGTAAATTCCTTATGTGTGAAAAAATTGGTTGTCTGTAAAGTCGGTTTACGGACGATAGTTTAACGTGACAACGTCATAACAAAACATTGATGAAATGATTGCATACTGTTCTCGCTCCGATCTGACGTCACAATGAGCGTAACGGGACACGTAACGGGACACGTCTTTTTCGTGCGTGCAGCTGGCGTACATCGATTTATTAGACGTTGTCACGTCAAAAACTATATTAAATATCTACCTACTTATAAACGTGTTTTTTTTCTTCCAAAACTACTTACTTATCACCTACCTACTTACCTATTGATCCCAATTAGTTCATGCTGCTTCTAATTCGCGACAATTTTCACACCAAACCATTTATTTTTCCAAAATGAAAACGTAAAAAGATAACCGATAAGGAAAAGTTTTGAAAACAACGGCCTTAGTTTCTTTCGAGTGCTGAACAAACTTGGGCTCAAGGTCTGTATCTAAGATACATCTGATTTGAAGCAAGTTATTTAAAAAGTATTTTAAAAAACAAGCTTTTTTTTGCATTGTCATCGGAGTTACACAGGTATACCAAATTTCAGCTCAATCGGACATCGGGAAGTGGTTCAAAAATCTGTTGTAAGATTTTCCCCTATCAAATAAACATAATAAACGACAAGTTAAATAAAAGCTTGTAAAATACTATCATAATAGATAATAATACAGTTAATAGCGTATTCAGAAACATTCTCAATAAAATACCGCATCGGAATATTGACGAGGTAATTAATATTTTTTTTTACCTGGGTAATTTTTTCTTGCGGTAGTAGCTTAATAACATCATCCAACAGTTGAAGAAATACCACATAAAATGCTAAAATTCAATTTTATTATTTAAAGTGTCTTAAACCCAAAAAACTAAGGAACAAGATTACACTGAAAAAATGGCCATCAAAATTCCGATGAATTCACCTAAAGTACGGTGACAACTCGTAAAAACTAGTACTAGCACCAGTTTTTAGGGCGAGAACCTTTTGTTATGATAGTTGTCACCGTAAAAATTGGTGCTTATCATCGTACTTTTTGGTGATTATCACTATGCTCCGTACTTTAGGTGAAATTTTTCTCAGTGTACCTACTCAGAAAGATTGAGTGATTACTAAAAAATTAGTTCTGGTTTTTTTTTATAAATAAATGATGATTATGATAAATAAATACTCACATACATTATAAACAGTAGGTAATCCGCAAGCGAGTTTTATTAATCATCAAGAAATCTGTTTAGATTTCTTAATTTTGTTTATTTTAACATAATACCTACAGATAGATATCATTATAACCTAGGTGTCTTCAAGTTGCGAGTGAATCGGTTACTTCTAGGCAAGCATGCTCCATCGTTGCTTGCCTTCAGGCAAGATGGCGGTCAAATGCAAGCCAAAGCAATCAAATAAACAAAAATCCTTTTTTCAGTAACATCCTGTATACATGTCGCGATGGGACTACGACACCGTGTTCTACAGGGTGTTCTGCATCACGCTGCTCGCTGTGGCCTTCACTTTCACTGTCATACTGACCAACGTGTTTGTTGATATTGATGGACTGCTGTCTAAGAAGGAGAAAGGTAAGAGAGGTGAGACATAGTGAGATTGGGTGAGATTAGACTTTGACGATATTTTTAAAAGGTTGTCATATATACAGAGCTATAAGGATGGTGGACTGCTGTCTAAGAAGGAGAAAGGTAAGAGAAATGGTGAGATGAAGTGAGATTAGGTGAGATTAAACTTAGAAGATGTATTTAAAAGGTTGTCTATGATAAAATTAAGTCCCCATGAAGCAGCTAGCTTTAGTTTCTGAGATAATCGCCTCACTATGAGTGTTTCTTTTAACCATTTTGGTACGTTATGCTAACGGTTGTCTAGGATAAAAAAAACAAATGTAAATCGTACTTAGTATGAAGATGTTTCTTCTGGATTTCAAGCAATAGGAATAATTCCATTGCTGTAAATTTTCACCGCGTTTTTTTCTTGCAATAATATTACTTACAATTACAAGCTATAAAATTCGACTTCCCTTGTAAGTTTGCATTAAATCTTGCAACTGATTTTTGAACCACTTCCCGATGTCCGATTGAGCTAAAATTTGGTATACCTGTGTAACTCCGATGACAATGTAATTAAAGATTGTTCAAAATACTTTTGAACTACTTTTTTCAGTGAAATCTCCACAACCGCCCTCAGAATCCTTAACTCATGATCTCACAGAGCTGTCCCGAGCCATCAACGTGAACATGGACAAGTCTGAAGACGTGTACGAAGACCGGGACTACCAGGACTCCAGCGATCTTTATAGAAGTAAACGGTCTTTGGGTAATATTTGAGCTTGTTTTGTTTTAATATTGTGAGGGCTAATGGGTTTATTCAAGATTCACGGGTTCACGGGGGGAGGGTTTTTTCAATACGTGATTGCACGTAATGAGTACAGTGGCGAGACAGTAAATGTGCATGTGCACGCTTGGTCGAGCAAACAAATCATGTTTCTAGCGACTGCATCGCCTCGCCAAACTGTTTGTATAATATATCTGTTTGCTCGGCCGAGAGCACTGTTTCGTTACTGTGCTCGTTACGTGTAATCAACCTCATGAACTTAAGACCTCATGTTGTAAAAGATCTTTTACTTTTCATATTAACTTATATCATGACGAGTATGTTCGTCAGCATGTCAACTTTCATCAGGATTTTTGAATCTTAACGAAAAAGATAAAAGTAACAAAAGTCAAAATCAAAAACGTCTAAAACAGTGGGATGTAGGTATTCTAGTTTCTAATAATATTTCATGCTTTTCAGAAACACCAGATCGCATATTCCACATCAAAGATCCTAAAGTCAAAAAGCTACTGACCAGCCATCTAGCTAACCTCTTGGACGAGCTGGATCAACAAAACAACAACAAGAACAACATTAAAGTGTCTATCAATGAAAACAACAGTATCAAAAAAGATAAAGGCAAACTACATCCTGACAAAACTAAAGATAGAAATGAAAATGCAAACTTAAACAAAGATAAAAACAAAGTCAAAGAGGAATATATAGGAATCGAGGAATATTTAAAACGAAATAAAGATGAAGCCAAAAGAAATAATGACGTGGTTAAATCTCACAAAGATTACAAAACAGAGCTACTACACTTGGCTATGCATAATATTATTCTACAAGGTCTAATAGAAAACACAAATCTGGACGATATGTACAAAAAAGTAGCAGACTTAGTTAAGGATTTTGAAAATGATCACTCAACGATTAAAAAAGGTAAGTTAAATAAAGGCCTAGATAGAGCATTTTAGGCCGTTCGAGATTGTCTCGGTTCCTCTCACTCTAATGCTATTTCTAATGAGAGCGACAGTGACAGAGATACTCACTTGCCGGGACAGGTCCTATTCTGCTGTTCTGTGGTCTGGGGAGGTCGCAGAACAACTACAGTGAAAAAAACATGAATGTTTGTATTATTTTAGTTTTTACACCGGCACTGCTATATGTTAAGATAATTTGCATACTTGAATACTAAGCAAAGATACTGCAGAGAACCACCTATTAAAATAAATAAACATAGGTACATATGTTAATATTATTATTTATTTTAGATGATTTCAGAAATTTAGTTAAAAACGTTAAAAGTTTCGAGAAACACACAGATTCTTCAAACGATTATGAATTCAGAAATATTAAGGAAGCACTCAGACAAAGGGATTTAGAAATTAAAATAATTAAGAACGAAGAAGCTACGACTGAAAATAATCTCATGCAAAGAACCACTATCGGAAAACCTAGAGGTAACTGTATAGAAATCATAATATTGTCCGACCCACGCTCAGTTATAAATGCTACTCATGCAACCCATTCAGAAACTGGACAATTCAGTTGTTTAATTAATTCGTTAAATGGCTAATTAGCAATATCAGTATCGCACAAACACAATTCAATGACCTCACAGCTATAGTAATTAATATAATAGATAATAATGATATTTTTCTAGACCACAACGTAATTATCAAGACAATAATAGACATCACCGCTATGTCTAATGACAAAACTAATAAGGACAGCGATTTGTAAGTATCTGGAATTTTACTATTAAACAAAGATAAAATCATTAATGCTAAGATAAAATTTTTATATGAGTCATTCACGGCAAAAGGGGAGAAGTTTTTTGATACTAGGTGTATTGTAGATTATGGCAGATATTTAGTAAATCAATGTTTTTTTGTGACACAATTTGAAAATGAGAGTCGTATTACAAAGTAGTTGCAATTTATAACAAACCAAAAAGTATGCCTTAATCACTATTAATTACACCTAACTTAGCTAAGCTTAACTTAGTAAACTAATAGAAATGAAATACATGTTTCAGGAACCCAAAAGACAAAATAAACGGGATTATTAAACTGATATACAATGGAAACGTTATCAAATTTAAAAGAATGGAGGATGATAACAACACCAACAGCCAAAGCATTGCTAACAAATTAGATTTGAAAACTGGGAGCAAAGAACCGCAAAATGGAAGTCGATTAAGCAAGAGCCATCTAAATAAACCGCATGTTTCAAACCAAAGTTACTACCAAAATGTATTTTACGATTACTTAAAGAGATTCAAAGGATCAGATAACTTAGAACAAGAAAAAGTATTTTCCAGCAAACGACTTAAAAGACACATAAAAATCCGATACGATAACAACAAAACTACAAAGAAGCCAAAAACAAACAAGGAAGATGACGAGCTTTTTGTAGAAATCGAAACACACTTCGATAGCAAAGGCACTAAAGGAGAAAAAAAGAAGAAACTGATAAAAAACCTAATAGAAAAAATACAAAAAGCTATCCATTCGGACAACAATTCGCATAAAAAGAAACAGCAAAAATGGCACGTGAAAAAAAGAATACAAAATCCATTGACCAGTAAAAGTGCTACCGCTTTGATAAACAAACTGATCCTACCTTTGGAAAAACTAGCGCATAGACACTTGGATCCTATTAGTAAACCATTACCGTTACACGAAGACATACCTCTTGTTAATAATCGCTGGAGCCGTTTTCCTTGGGAGGAGCCGTACAGCCCGAGATTTTTTGGCAAAGCTATCAACTCTGCAGAAATGAACACAGTCAACACAGATTATAACAAAGTTATGAGACACAATGGCATCCCTCAAAGACTACAAAAACCTCTAAACACAGATATGAGCGATGAAGTGTTTCAAGATGCGAAGATTGTTGATCTAGGTAATCTACAGTTTTTGATGAAGAATCTGGATGGTACTGGTTTTTCTATTGGTTTCAATCAGTACGCAGACGAAGCACCAGACTCGGAGACAATGAAACTTTTTTCAGGGTTAGAAAATATTATCAAAACCTACCACCAGGAGTATGATCAAGATCCTACTGTTAGTAATCAACAGCAAAACACTTATGATAATTCTCAAAATATTCCACCTGATGATGCTTATGAAAATGATAATGAAGAACAAGCCGATAACTCTAACCAACATGTTATTCAAAGACGTTCTATCACTAATTTCGATGAAAAATACAACCATTCAAATGGTTTTAAAATTGTATACGGACACAATTTTCTGACATCTAAAAACTATAAAAACATAGCTTCTAATAAACCTAATATTGCGAAAGTTAAGAATATGGAAGTTTATTCACTGAAAACTCCAAAAAAATCGGCTTTTATGTGGGATGAAAATATCTTTGAGAAAAATTTGAAACCGGCGGAAATCTTTTCTATCGCTAATTTGTTACAAAGGAAAAAGAGATCATTAAGAGTGAAAAAGATTTCAAGCGTAAAGCTTAAGCCGAAATTTAACAGGTATTTAAATACGAAAAAGATGGCTTCTAAAAATGTATTCAAAACCAATAAACAAACAAAAAGAATCAAACGTCAGATTGATAAAATAAGAATCATCGCAAGAGATATGCAAAATGGTAAATCGGAAGAAGATAAACTATTCGTTGTTTCTGATGAAAACTTTTTTGGTGATAGAGCTTTGGTCAGAGAAGTAGAATTGCCTGAATTGGAACCCAATGATAAGACGCATTCTATAGCACACTACGATATAATTTCACCTCAAAAAGAAGAAGAACAATATTATGACATAGTGCATCCACCTCAGAAAGTAAACAACAATGAAGATGAATTAGACATAGTTAGTCCATACTTGTACGAAGTTAGCCCATTCGAGAGCAAAAACGAATTTAGCAGACGAGCTAGACACAATTCCTTGATGTCCAAATACCCCCATATTATCATGGAAGAGACGCCAAGCTATGTAAACCAAGGCGAACAGTTCCTAATGGATAATAATCAACAACAACAATTCAATATAGAAGCTACTACAGTACCAGTAGTACCTACTCTAGATATATCCTCACTTAATGATCAAGAAATTGCAGATTTTATATCACCGCCATCAGATCACAGCAATTACAGGATGTCAGTAAAGATAAGACCAAAAAATGCAACGAATATGTCTGGATTCAAAGAAATACATACTAGCATTAATAAGATCTACAACAAAAATGGCTTAACATACACATCTTTAGTAAACGTATCCCAACTTTCAAAAGTTGAAAAGATAAATAAAACATCAACCAAGAAAGAGAATGATGAACATGCAGAACAGAAAGTCAATTTAAGGAGACACCACGATGTAATCAAAAATTTAATACAACAACACAAGCATCGTCTTGATATGCAACTAAAACATTTACAATTTGAAAAAAGTAAACTGGAAACTTTGTTTGGTGATAATCTAGAAATCATATCAGATAATGTCACAGAAAAAAGTATAACGAATTCCAAGAAAGTACAAAAGCCAACACAAGATAAAGCGAGAATAAAAGTAAATCGTGAAACGACAACAGCTGCACAACCAACTACATCCGAACCAACAACCACGGAGTTTATGCAAACAACACCGGATGATACTTTGAAAACCAAAATGATTGAAACGATAGCGAGAAACGAAAACATAACAAACGAATTACTGAAGAAAATTGATCTAAACACTGGCGTTCTGAAAGTCTTTCTAGGCAAACTAATAGCTACAATAAACGTAACTGCTCAAAAACCAGAAACAACACTCCAAAAGGAAGAAACTAACAACAACACAGACCGTCCAATAAACAACGAATCTAGCACAAATAAAGCTGCAACAAAACAACCAACAAACGACCAAAACATAGATAGAAATCATATTCCATTCAATTTTGAAGACTATCGTTACATGCCTAATATTTTCAGAAACATGCCTAAATCAGAAAACAATACCTACGGCATACCTTTCGTTTACGCCGTTCAACATCCGTATGGAATTATTCCCAACCGAGAAACCGTGGCCAGCGTGGTATACCATGGCCATATACATTCAAACACAGTCAACGAAAACAACAAAATTAAAAGAGATAAAAGTCCAACAATAAAAGTCGTTCTACAAGATAAAATCAAAATTTTGACCGATAAAAAGAATATAGAGACAGATTTTTGGAAACCAAAGCGGGGAGAAAAGGTTTTGCATGATTTTGTGTTTAACAAGAATAATACGAGGTTTTTTTTAGATGATGCTCAAAATGCGTTCACAGTGGCTCCTCGGGGCGGTGAAGCAAAAAATGCGTTTCCCTTAGGCTTGGTTAATACCACGAAAGTATAATCTTTGTCAATGAATTTTCAAGTTTGTATTTTTTGTACTGAATAAAGTTTGAAATATAATATTTTACTATCTGCTTTTGTTTTTCATTTATTTAAATATTCTGACATTCTGATTAAATAAAGATATTTTACTACACACATATGCAGGGTTATTCATAAAGGGTATGCTAAGCCGAATAGGGCTTATAGTCACTCATCATTGTTGATCAACTTTTACTATGGGACCAACCCGAAATTCGTGAAAAAAAAACAGCTGTTCCATACACTTTGTCGAGTGTCATTGACATTTTTTTGGAACAGCTGATTTATTTTTCGCGAATTTTGGGATTTATTGAACAACTGATACATTGTAATTTACCTTACCGTTTTACCTAATTTACCTTGCTTATTTACCCTTTTCTTATGACCCTGTATTATTCATCTCTCCGCTTTTCTCGATAATTAACTTGATCGATAAGACCCACAAACTATTCATAGTTGAAATATCACAGATCTAAATAAGATAAGGTATCAATTAGGAAGTATTTATATTTGACGCGGGCGGATTTTAGACGAGTTGTGTTCGGAAGTAGGTAGTGATGTGGTGTTAGTGAAACATGGCGCGGAAACTGGTAAATTTTATTGAATTTGTCAGTTTTCAAAAGATTTGGTACTTCTCAATTCGATTGTTTTTTAGCCAGCTTCAAAAAAGGAAGACGTTATTCGATTTTATTTTACTTCCTACTTGTTTTTTTCCTTCAAATTTCGAAAACTCAGTTTTTTTAGCGGATTGGAGTTTTGTATGTGCGAGTGAAATTCTTGAGTGGATTAGATGCTATTAACATAACTAATATAACTTTGTATTTTTATACTTTTTTGCAATTCATTGCTTTACGAATATTAATTTGTTTTTGACTTATGGATCTTTTACGTAATACACGCTACATATTTTCAACGTTGGTATCTCTTCTTCCCTTAGGTATATATCTATATTTTTAAACTTTACCATTATTTTTGCAGGTACTTGTGATAGTGCTTATATTGCAGCTGTGCTGTGTGCTCAGTCTTTACATAACACAGGTAAGAATCTTATTATTATACTAGTACTAGCTGTCCCGACAGACGTAGTCCTGTCCTAACTAAATCTTAATTTTCTACTGTTCCACTCAACTTTCTTAATTTTTTCTTTCATAAGAACCTTCTCCTGACAATAATTAACACATCAAAAAAGTAGTTAGCGAATTTGTTCCATCCGTTCAAGCGTGATGCGATTACCAAGGGAAATAGAGATTCATTTTTATATATAAAGATTTAACATTGGAGCGCGGACCACATGCAGCCCGCGGGACATTCAATTAGAAAGTAGAGTATGGTTCATTTTTATGCTTGATTTGATAAGGTTGAACAAGTTGCAAAGCGCCATCTAGATACATTTTTCGAACTAAAAAATTAGTTGCTTGTAATCTCTCACCAACTAGCGTGAGTAGATATAAACAAATCAACTAATTAAAACTAATATCAAAATTGTTTTACAACAATCTTTTTTTAACTAAACCATTTTTGATCAGGTCAACAATCAATCAGCAGTCTACGAAGTCAAAGAAGACGAAAAAACACACACACTTACAATAAGTAACACGCAACCTGAGAAGCCAGTGCTGAGAGAAATTATATATTACCACATTATTGAAAAGCCTTATGAACAGGTAACCAAACATAATAATATTACTAACAGCAAAAACATTAAACAAAAACCACACAATGACAACGACAGTAACGGAAATAATGCAAGTAATCCTAATACATCCACTGAAAAACAAAATGACAATAATATTATAGTAAAAGATTATATTATTGTTGATAATGATATTACTATTGAAAGTAGTCATGTAGAGGACAATATAGAAAATAAAACAGATAGTGAATATATACTAACCAAAAAAGATGAGACTGATATCAAAGATATAATTATTGAAATAGATAATATCACTGAGTATGAAAACATACCAGACAATAAAGAAAATATAACATTTACTGATGAAAATATTGACAACAAAGATGAACCAGAGAAAATCGATAGCGCAGTTAGCGTTGAAAACATTGACGATGGAAATAATATAGCTGAAAATATGATAAATGTGCCAGAGAGTAAACGTGGTTTAACAGACAGCGATGATTTTACTTCGAATGGTCTTGAGCCTGTTGTTATTATACCTTATAGAATTAATGTTTTAAGTAACGAAAACATGACCGACATGGACGATGATAGTTCAGATAATGCTACTGAAAATGAAAATTTAGTTGAAGAAAAAGAACATGTTACTGCCATTGTTGATAATAACACTAATGATAATATAAATATAACTAGTAATCCAATCGACATCTATTCTGATGATATTATTAAATACAAAGATATACCTGAAAATATACTAAATCTAATTGAAGGCGTAAATACTTTTGATAGTAATGACATAGCCAATAACACAAATATTACACTTGATACGAATAAACCAAACAGTGACGATAAATTAGAAGTCATAATAGCTGATAATGAAAATTACTATCAAGCTGAGATTGAAGATCATAAAAGTATACCTGTCAATCAAGACTACGTCGCTCAAAACGATGACATTATAATCAATGAACCTATTTCAGGTCATAAGGATGCAATACCTAATATAGATGATAGATTTGAATCTGAAAACGATACTGTAAGTGAAAATGAGTTAACTATAGACAAAAATATTGACGCTGACAATATTAGCAGTCAAAATTCGACAGACAAGGATGACAAACCCTTCATAATCATCGCTGAAGATGAAAATGATGAAGACCATTTAATTGATGATGATAGTGACATAATAGACGATAATATCAAAAATGATATAACTGCAGAGAAAAATACTGACGCTGACCACATTAACAGTCAAAACTCGATAGACAAAGATGACAAATCTTTCATAATTATCGTTGAAGATGATGATGAAGAAGACAATTTAAATGAGAATAGTAACAACAACAATATAATAGACGATGATAACCCTAAAAACGATATAAGTGCAGAAAAAAATACTGACGCTGACTATATTAACAGTCGAAATTCGATAGACAGAGATAACAAACCCTTCATAATCATTGTTGAAGATGATGAAGACAATTCAATTGATAATGATGATAGCATAACAAACGATGGTAATAATTATAAAATAGATAATGGCAACAACATAATCGATCAAGACAAAAACGATATCGAAGATATTAATATAGTCATTAATAACAACAACCTAAACAACGAAGATAACATCGATAACGATAAAATATACAATCAATTTTTGAAATACATTGAAAGTGATTATGACGATCCCGATGGAAAAGAAGGAGTAAATTTCAATGACAGACAATTCACAAATGGACACGGTTTTCAATATTACTATCCTGATCCTCAAAGTCAGGTAAAAATGCTGTTCACAGTGATCGTCATTATAAACATTTTGGATTAACTAAACTAAGCAGCATAAAATGGCATTAATAATAAAACTATAATAAATATATTAATTAAAATAAAACTGCCTAATATGGCGATTATACTTAGTAATATAGCATAAATTGTGAAGATGTTTGAAGGCCTGTGGTATAGCTGTTCCTAACATTTTTGAAATAAACCATCTTGTGAATTACGCTGTTTTGTACTCCACTTCTAGAACTATATTTCTTCAATCTTTTTTAAAATCATAAATGATCATATTCTATTATAAGAATGCCTCAATAGCTGCTAAGACCCGTGCTCTCATGCGAATTACTAGTCTTGAATATAACTGCCAGAAAATTGCAGTTTTCTAATATTGGGTGTATAATAAGTTAAAAATCATTAAATTTATTGTTCAAGTTAGATTATAAGTTTAATCAGAGTTCGGTTAATCGGATACCAAATTTCAGCTCAATCGGACAATGGAAGTGGTTAAAAATTCAGTTGCAAGATTAAGCCACATACTAACACGGCAAGTTAAATAAAAGCTTGTAAAATGTGAGAAAGATAAAACATTCAATATTTTTCAGAACCCGTCTGAAGACCCTGCACCGGTTGTTGATACTATTGATCCAGATGTAAAAGAACCTGCCAATATTTCTGAAGAAATCGATGGACATGATGAAAAACCAATAAATAAATTAGAAGATGTTATAGATGATAATCTAGAACCATCAGTAAGTGGAGATAAAGATATTGAGGGCGCAAATTTAGATATAGACAATTTTATAATTAACTTACTTTATTATTTTTAGGATTCTCAGGATAAGAAAAGAAGTAAAAGGGGAATTGCAACATTAGTAAGTACCTACTACACTTTTATTAGCATTAGAATTTTATCAGCATTCATCTGAACTGCAATTCAGGTCTGATTCATTGCATTGTTATTTTATTACTTTTTAATTGCTTTGTTGTGTGGAATAAATAAAAAAAATTAGAAATATCGTGAAAAATAAATTGCACGTTAGATAGAGATGGTATTTCAAAATTAACTGTTCAAGTTCATAATAAACCAGAAATAGCATTTTTTTAGTGAGAATAACTATTATTATTCTGTTTAAAGTGCCAAAGAGAATAACAAAATCACTAAGCATGAACTCACTTTTTTCTCGAAATCGATCCTAATTTAAACTAACAAACGCATTCGAATTTGTGAATTATTCAATATTCGAAGAAGCACTGTAAATTTTAACTTTCATAAAGACGAAAATATAGCAATAAGTAATTTGAACATTAATTTTCAGTATTCTTTCAATGAAGATTTTGCGCCAGAAGACGTTTTAAAAAATGTGATGGACAAAGCATCGAAAAGAGTAAGGAGAAGATTAGACAGTGAAGGCACGTTTGGGATGACATTAACGGGAAGTAAAGGAGTGGTATGGAATGTAAGTACTGAAGAACCTAATTTTTGGAATCACGATACTGTGTTGATTTTAGACTTTTAGGTTATTTGTCACTCGTTTACCACTCGTTGGCGCAGTGACCCAGTGTTTAAGCCTCCGATACTAAGAGGCGACATCCTTACCTAAACAAGGTTTTACAACAAAACACATTGCTTATCATTGGGTTCTTCAATAAATTATGGCAGTTAATAAAGTCTTAAAAGGTCGGCAGCGTATCCGGACGCCTCCGGTGTTACAGGTATCCATAGACGACTGTGATCACTTGCCATCAGGCGGCCCGTTTGCTTGTTTGCCACTTATGGTGTAAAAGAAAAAAAAAAGACGTGTGGCACTCGGGGACTGCCGCGGTAAAGCTATTGCATAGCATTTTTATCAACTTATGCAATTATAATTAAAATTATTTCATTAACCAATGCCACCTAGAGGCGAGTTGCTGAACTAAAGAGACAAGCGTGATATTTCAAAAAGTAATTAAAAGTTCTGCTATTCATCGGTAGCTGATGGCAAAACTAAAAAGTATCACCGCTGTGCCTTAGGTTATTTTCGTTACGGAATTCCTGGATTCGGCCTCCACGCCCAAGGCCCGCGATAGAAGCTATGCAATAGCTTAATAATAATAAAATATAAAGAAAAAGTATGCTAAGCCGAAAATGGCTCATAGCACTCATCATTAATAATCATTTTCAACAACTTTTACAATGGGGCCAACCTGGAAATCGTGAAAAAAAATATCAGCTGTGCCATACATTTTATCGCGGGTCGTTGACGTTTTTCTATGTAACAGCTGATTTTTATTCGTGATTTCCGAGTTGACCCTGTAGTAAAAGTTGTTTGTAATGATGACTATGAGCCATTTTCGGCTTAGCATACCCTTTCCTTATAACCTTGTATTGAGCAAGTTTATGCTAGGCATAAACTTCAAGATCCTGGAGATCTTTAGCCAAAAGACCAAATATTCCAATGAAACAAAAAAACAACATTGAACCAAAAACAAACAGCAACAATAACAATGATATTTGTTGTTTTCGTTAGGGGCCGTTCAAATATTACGTAAGCAGATTTATTACAATTATTTACCCCCCCATCCCCCTTGTCAGCAAAAGTAAGCAAAGCTCTTACCCCCTCCCCCCATGCTTACGTAAACATTTTTCGATTATTGTAATTTATAATTTCGCCACACTTCGTTAACTAACTTTTGTACATTTTGTACTTTCGTACTTGTATGAGATTTTTTAAAACTTTCAAACAATTTTTGGTATAACTTGGATTTGTCTATTTGCTATGTTTATATGCTTACAATACGTCTACTCGCTATAGTATGCAAACGAAATACACTGCACTGACAGTGACAGAGGAAATTTAGACGAGTGAATAGCGCGCGGTAATTCCCCTAATCGGTTCTAAAGCGAGTGCCTAAACGTATGCATTATTTGCGGGAGTCCCCGAAAATGCGTTTCGTTTTCAAGCATAGACAATGTGAGGGTTGCCATTCGTGTAAATAGTAAATAAGTACCGATGACGTAATCATCATCTAGACCCCCCTACCCCCTATGTCATCCAAAATAAGCAAAACAAAGACCCCCCCCACCCCCCCATAGTGCTTACGTAATACTTGAACGGCCCCTTATTGTAATATTAATAGAAATACAATAAAATGTACTTACGCTAAGACCAATAGCAAAATCAATAGTTTTTAAATTAACACTTTAAAATTGTTTCAGGTGCTTGATGACATGAAAGATTTTTTTGGAATAGGAGCTAATAATAAATTTGATGAGGTAATCAAATATCCAATAAAAAATAATAATAATATTTATCTGATTATTAATTATTATACCTAATTTCGGACATTTAAAGTATCTAATGTTTTTTTTCTACTTCATATTAAAACTGACTATTTAATTGAATTTTTATTTCAGAATAGAAACGAAGCTGATGAATCTCTTTTTACAGCAAGGACAAATATCAATAAAGAACACAACGAAATAGAGACCTATTCTAATAATATAGAAAGAAAAAGCAAACGAGAGCTAAGCAACAAGAAAGCTAAAGATAAAGAAACTAATGTTCTAGAATCTTACAAAGAAAATCCTGATGAGAGAAATACTGAGCCATTTAAAGCAGACAAAACGTATGGAATGAGTCTTTCAGGCGGGCAAGGAAGAGTTTGGAACGTAAGTAAAAACAAGACTTTCATAATCAACATACAAGTCAGTTTAGAAAGCTTCATTTATGAAATTAATTGTTTCGTACTTTAACAAATCAATTCGAATTTATAATTATATATAAGGCCCAAGTTTGAAGGCATTTTAAGACAGATCTAAAGTAACTAAAAATATATCTGTCTTTATCATTGCAAGCCATTAAACAAGGATGCCAATAGTTTTAGAAAATTTAGATCTGTCTTAAAAAGCCTTCAAACTTGGGCCCAGTAGCATAGTAAAAAAAATTGGTTATCTGTAAAGTCGGTTTACGGACGTAAGTTTAACGTGACAACGTCATAACAAAACTTTGATGAAATGGTTGCATGCTAACCAACAATGAAAACGTTACAATGAGCGTAACGGGACACTTTTTCGTGCATGCACCCGACGTTCATCGATTTATTAGATGCTGTCACGTCAAAAACACATATATTTGTTATAGGACTTAGATGGCAACAATTTATCTTATGATGTTGGAGAACCACCGAAGAAACTGACGAAGAGAGTAAATAAAGATGATGAAATAATTAATCAGAAAATACAAGCATTCCATAGTTTTTTGAATGGAGAACCTTCAACGGACAATCCTGATATAGAAAAACTGAATGTCATAAAAACAACTACTGAACATTCATTAAGCCGGGAACCAAGTACGGAGAAACAAACCACTAAACAGCTGATTTCTAAAGAAATAAGTACTGAGAATCCGAAAGTTGTACAATTTACTGAGGCCCCAGAGATTGTAGATCCCAAGATTGATGAACTAAGATTTGAAGAATCCAAAAGTGAGGAATCAAGTGATCTCGATAAAACTTATGGAATGAGTCTTACTGGAGATCAAGGAATTGTTTGGAACGTAAGTAGCATAATTTGATAATTCATAAAATTGGCAGCAGTTTTCATTTATTACATTTACAAAACATTACAGGTACTTGTTTTTCGAGTTCCGTTTCATGATTTAGAAAATGAATAGTTTTTGTATTGTATATTATTAAATTTGAAATTATTCACAGGATTTAAATGGAGGTCGAGTGTCTTACCATGTTGGTGATAAAAATGCACCAACATCAAAATTTAGTGAAGATGACAAATTAATTAATAAAAAAATAGAAGAGTTCCAAAACAAAATACAAGAAGCAGCGCCTAATGTTGAGCCAAAAGTTGAAGAACCAATTACAGATCCAAATATAGAAGAACCTACAAACAAATACCCAAAAATCGAGCCACTAACGGAGGAGCCTACAATTTATGAAAAAAATAATACTCCAGAAATTGAACAAGTAACTGAAGAGACTATAATTTATGAACCAAATAACACCCCAAAAATTGAACCACTTACAGAGGAGCCTGCAATTTACTTTCCCGTAAGTGATGAGCCAAAAACTAACAGGCCCATCGTTATTGGACCAACCAATCAAACGCCAACAACTAATGAACCAATCACAGATGCCCCGAGTATGGAAGAAAAAGACGAACCAGTGAAGACGTACGGAATGAGCCTAACTGGGGACAATGGATTAGTTTGGAATGTAAGTTATATTTAGAAAACTTTTTTGAAATGATAAATCAAAATCAATTTCATGTAAAAACAAACATCTTATTATAACGTCGGTAACAAGACAGAGTTTATTATTTTGGGTTTTACATAATATAATAAAAAGCAAATTTAAAAATATGATTGATATTTGAATCTAATTTTGTTTGTACTTTACAGGATTTAAATGGCGATCGAGTATCCTATCATGTGGGTGAAGCAGATGATAATATTGAGGTCAAATATTTTTTATATCCCTTTCTTTCTTATTGATATTATGGATTAAAATGCCGTGAAAAACTTTTAGAACTAAATAAGTAAATTTAAAGTAAAGTAGAAAACTGCGGACCAGAAAAAAGTCAAATGTTCTATCATTGGTTTGAAAATAACTCGACTTTAATTTTATTTCTATTTTCAGGAAGAAGACGTTAGCGAAATTGCTCCAACTTCTGATTTACAAGAAACACCTAAGCCTATTGACGATGACAAAGAAAACTTAAATGATGCTCTTGAGGACATTGATAATTTATTAACAGAATTTGCTGATGAAGTTGAGGAATCTATAAATGACACAGCTAAATCTGTTGCTAACAAAATACTTGATTTGGTAAAAGAAATTTTTAAAAATGAGACAGCAAAGCTAGAAAACAAGCTCAATGACCTAATCAAACAAGAGGTAACTAAACAAATTGAAGATTATTTTGCAACACATAGCGAAGCTCAGGAAAATATCGATATTAACAAAAACGGCACAGAAATTGTTGGAAAAAATGAAGAAAATATGGAAGAAGTATCGAAGAAAAGAAAAGATTGTGATGATAAAAAAGAAAAGAAAGAAGATACATTTAAAACAGCAGCGAAAAATATTTACGGCAACTCGGTAGGAAATGGCAATGTTACGAACATATTCATTTTCAACATTAATAATGGATCTGATATTGGCAACATTAAGCTGCCCAGTAACGGAATAGACGACAACGTATTTATTATTGGAAATGATAATAATAAACCTGATGAAGAAGAAATTAAAGAAGGTAATGAACTTGAATCTCATAGCTCTGAAGAATAGTTTACTCTTAAGCCTCAAGACTCTGCCATACTGACAGTGGGTCAGAAGCACCGCGAATCCACGCAAACTGTAACATATGAAATAATATGGCAGATTATGAGGCCCACGCAAATACCGCCTAAGAATACAGACTTATTTACATACACAAAGCACATTTTTTTGCCTCTAACCTGCTTTCAGTGTCGGTAGAGCCTTAATGACATACCTAAATACTTTTTAGAACATACGACAGAAGAAGCGACTACTGAAAAAGTAACAGCAAAGCCTGAGGAAGAAAACATTGAAACCACTAAAGATCCTGCAGAGAATACTGACACGCAGGACAAAGAAGATTCCAATGATTTAGAACCTCTAAATGAATTGACAAGTGAAATCCCAGAAGAAAATGAAATAATAGATACTTCAACTGAAAAGGTAATTACCTCAGAATCTATAAAAGATAACATTTCTGATCAAACGACGGAAACCTCTAATGAATATACGGAATCTTTAATTAACGAAAGTAATGAGTTAGTCGAAAATGCCGGAAATGATGCTACGAACACTATAAATGAACTTGTTTCAGAGCCAAGTATCATTTCAGATCTAAATGGCGGCCCAGAAGAAGATCAAAATAACGTATTAGAAGTGGACACAAATGATGCTAAAGAAGAACCAAACGACATCCAACAAAAATTAAATAACACTTCAGAAGAAGGCTCAAATAACATTTTAGAAGCAAATACAAATGATATTTCAAAAGAAATAAATAACAGCCTACAAGAAGAATTAAATAATACTCCAGAAGAAGAGCCAAATACAATTTTAGAGGAAACAAACGATATTGCAGAAGTAGAACCAATTGATGTTATAGCAGAAAACACAAATGACGTTCCATCGAATAACGTTTCTGAAGAAGTAAATGATATTTTAGAAATAGAGCCAAATAATATATCAGAAGAACCAGCTAATACTTCAGAAAAAAATGATATTTCCGAAAATGAGCCCAATATAGTTTCAGAGCCAAATGATACATCAGAAAAACCAAACGGCGTTTTAGAAAATGAGTCTATTGACGTTTCAGAGCCAAACAACATCTCAGAAGATACGCATGATTTTTCAGAAACGGATCTTGATGATATTTCAGAAGATCTCAATGTTGTTTCAGAAGTAGAACCAATTGACGCTTTAGAAGAAAATATAAAAGATGTTTCAAAAGAACCAAGTGGTATCTCACAAGAGCAACTAATCAACACTTCAGAAGAAGAACCAAATGACATTCCCGAGGAATCTAATGACACTGCAGAAGAAGCACTATCAAATGACGTTTCCCAAGAAGTAACTGACATTTTAGAGAAAGAGCCAAATAAAGTTATAGAGCCTCACAAATCTTCAGAAGATCTGGATGACATTCTAGAAACAGATCGAAATGATATTTCAGAGGATTTAAAAGACATTCCAGAAGTGGAAACAAATAACGTTTCAGAAGATAGTGCAAATGGCGTTTCGGAAGAACTAAAAGGCATCCCACAAGAAGAATTAAATAACTTTTCGGAAGAGAAAAATAACATTTTAGAAGAAACAAGTAACGCTTCAGAAGAACTATCAAATAACGTATCCGAAGAAATAAATAGTGTTATAGAGAAAGAAGCAAATGACGTTTCAGAAGAAGAGCCAAAGAATATTTCAGAAGAAACAAATGACATTCCCGAAGAAATTTATTATGTTCCAGAAGTAGAGCTAAATAACAATTCAGAAGAAACAAATTACGCTACAGGAGAAGAACCATCAAATGACGGTTCCGAAGAAATAAATAATGTCTCAGAAGAAAAGTCAAATAACATTTTAGAGGAAACAAATGAAACTGCAGAAGGACCATCTTATGAAGTTTCTGAAGAAATAAATGACATTTTAGAGAAAGAACCGGATGACAAATCAGACCCAAATGATATTTTGCAACAACCAAATGACATTCAAGATGAAACAAGTGAATTAGATGATGAAATAGTAGATATGCAAACCAGCTAACCAGCTACCAGCGTAGAGTCAAGAATATCTAATTTAACACTTTGACTGCTGCTAAAATCACATGCGCTTGCCTTAAGTGCGGCTAATAGTCAAATGCGTTGTTTTACGCGCCTGGCGTGTGTGACCGCATTCGCGTTGCACAAAGGAAAACACAAGACTAATTAGAATTCTGACAACTTTTTGTGAACGAGAAATTTGAAGGAAAAATTCGGAGAATTTTGAGTTGTGATTATGTATAAGCAGGGTTTATTTAAATTATAACCAAAATGATGGTCCTTAAAAAGCCTGCTTAAAGTTAATCATTGCATAAAGAGCTTTTGATTTCACTCGTGACATTTCTCGCCAGCGAGAATTTGTCAAAGCATTTTTAAGCACTAATTTTAAGCTACGTTTCTGAGTAAGGCCCAATTTGCTGTGTTAGGCTAATCTTCGTATCTAAGTGTCCCGTGTAAATAAAAACCTTAAACTTTTTATTGCGTTTCATTTTACCTATAAACTTGTTTACAATATCGTGAAAATAAACATATTTTTTCATTTACACTTAACTTTGAAGTACCCTATATGGTGACCACTTACCATCAGGTAAGACGCTAGTTTGCCACATATAGTATGTTATAAAAGAAAAACTTTAGCCCTGACTTGATCTTTCGTCCATTTTTTACCCCGAAAAGCGGGGAACATTTGATAATTTCGAGTAAATCACCAGTTCAGACTTTAACCCTGGCTTCTACCTTCCCTATTTCTAATTTCTACTCATCGCATCTTTACCCCAAAAAGCGGGAAAACGAGAAAACATCGGGTAAATTACCATAAATAAAACAACACAATTACAAAATATAACACATTTATTTCTAGAGTACTAAATAACAAATCCCTGAAGTATGGCACGAGCGCGATAGAACACTAATGCATTCACAGACAGCCAATAAGGAAGCAGAAACTAATGACGTATGACCAATCAGACGCTTTCATTTTTGACAGCTAAAGTTTAGTTTACCATAACTAGATGGCGTTGGCTACGCCGGTTTTCAAAACCATCATCTTTCGTTAAAGACAAATATTGTTATAAGACATAAGACTCAAAGATTCTGTCAACGTTGACAGATATTGTCAGTCGATTGCCACGCCATCTAGTTCAGAAACAAACTAAATTATATAGAGATGATTGTCAAAAAAGAAACTGACCTTTGCGAAGACATTTGTTTCAGTTTAAAAACCTATTTTTAGGGGCACATAGCTAGTGAATTCTTTGTCCAAGTTTAGATAGGGGTTTTATTGTATGGTGAGCGTTTCCTTAAGAGTAAAGAACGAAAAAATATACGTCTACCCCCAAAAAGCATACAAGGATTTTTTTACATTTGCCTATTCTTGGGCGAATGAGATTATCTCCGTCACTCTCACTGCTATGACATTTCTAATGAGAGCGACAAGGACCGAGATAATATCCCACACGCACACGTATTTTATACACTGTTTTTTTAATGTTTCTAGTACATTGGATGTCTGTGAAGCATTAGACTTTTTAAGACTAAAATACATACAAAAACTACTGTTTCAATTATTAATCGTTTTTTTTTTGGCTTGTTTGAGACATATTGAGTTAGAAAAAGACAAGTAATTTTAATGGTTTTTTCAATATCTGAAAAAAGGACAAACTAAAAATTGAAAAGTTTATCAAAATAAATTGTCTCCAGTTTGTTTCGTTTTTGTATGCAATTGGAAGTACATTGAAGACAGTTTTTAAATAAAATTCTAAAATAGATACATTTATAATTATTTCTATGAAGTATAAAACCATTTTCTTTAGTACTTTATGCCAACCAACAACATATTTTTTAACCCAACTGCTCTGAAAGGAGTTTCTTTCATTCATTTTCTATGTTTTTTTAGATTACAGGGTTATAACGAAAGGGTATGCTGAAAAAGGCGCATAATACTGATAATTATGAACAACTGTTAGTATGGGACCAAACCTGCAATCGCAGAAAAAAAAATCAGCTGTTCCATAGAAAAATGTCAATGACACTCGACAAAATGTATGGAACAGCTGATTTTTTTTTCGCGATTTCCGGGTTGGTCCCATAGTAAAAGTTGTTCAAAATGAGTACTATGAGCCCTTTTCGGCTTAGCATACCCTTTCCTTATAACCATGTATAGTGCCGTAGACAATAATTATAGCCTGTTTTTTTTTAATTAAAAAATATAGTTATTTGACATAAAATATTTCAAAAACAAGTACATATATTTCTATCTATGTATAATATAAAATCCGATCAGTAAAATATAATATCTATATAACAATTAATAGGTATAATAAATATAAAGCGTGCTAATATTGCTTATATATCTAAATTGTATTTTATTTATATAAAATACTGTGCAGTGATGTATTTTAACCACCGACGCAAACAAAAGGGTGTTGAGTTTAAAATAATTGCCTGTGAGGCTGTGACACTGACAGACACTGGACTCTCCATAAGGGTTCCGTTTTACCACTTTGGTAAGGAACCCTAAAAACGTGTGTTGTCTGTCTGTAGCATCGTAGCTCCCAAACGGCATTACCGATTTTGATTTAGTTGTTTGTTTGAAAGGCGATTTGATTAAAAAAAATTAGTTTTTCGGGAGTATTTTTCTACAATTTTTTTGTTTTTTACAGGATGGTTATTTATTCATTACTGTTTTGATATTTTCATGAATATTGTTGCTATTCGAGGAAAATAATATCCAAGCCAGCAGGCGAGTATTTATATACCAATGTTATGTGTATTTATAGACCAATTACGCCTTTGCACGTTTTTCAAGTTTTTTTCAGTTTTTTTCGTTGCTGCTACAGTAATTTACTATTTCTTACATATTTTCTCTACTATGGTAAAATATTATCTGTACTAGGATTTATATACCGTTTTCTTAAAATTAACATAGAAAAAGTTTTTCTTATGACAAAATATTTTAAATATTCGTAAAAAACTTAGAAAACTTAATAAAAATTATGATTTTCATTTAATTCATTGTTTTATCTTTTACTTTTTTGTTTAATAAAGCAAGATACTTTCAATATTTTTTTGTATCTTGTATTCAAGTAGAAAATATAAATACATGATAAAAGGCTAAAATCTATAAAAAAATAATTCGTATATAAAATATATAAAGTAATAAATTCATGGATGGGGCAAGATATTTTTAGGAAAAAATATTAATTTTCATTTTTACCTACAATACATAATTTTCTTAAAATAATTATACAGGATGGTTTTAAACGACAGACATATTTTTAATTTGAAAAGGCAGTTTTTTTATCTGTTTACAAGCTTTTATTAAATTTGACATGTCAGTATGTGTGGGTAAAATCTTGCAACTGAATTTTGAACCACTTCCCGATGTCCCATGGGTTGAAATTTGGTATACCTGTGCAACTCTTATGACAATGCAATAAAAACTTGTTTCTAACCGCCGACGCAAAAGGTAAGGTGTTATAAGTTTGACCGCTGATTCTTTGGCACTGTAGCTTTTAAACAGGTGAATTGATTTGGATACGGTATTTAAAAAAATATTTTTTTGAACGTGGTTTTTTTCATCTATTTTTTTAATCTTGTTATTGTATATCGTTTAACCTACCATCCTGTATGACTATGATAGCTGTATTATCACTATAAAAACGAACGTGGTTAAAACATTTCGTTATAACTAACACGCGAATACTCACGTTTTATTAAATCGGCTATTCCGAACAAAACGTGACTAAAGAAATACCGTGCTAATTATAACAAAACGTCGGCTTTCTGCAAGAAGCCATTAACTGCAAAATCAGTGCCGGGCTAAACGCGAATTTAAGCGCATTACGCTTGTTATTACTCCTCGAAAAAGATCACCGATGATCGAAACTTCGTATCAGACTTAATAAAACGTGAGCATATTTAACAAAACGTGAGCAATGTGTTAATCATAAACAAAAGTGTCATAACTAAGTTAGTTTTTGTAGTAAAATTTAGACTTTGCAGTTAATGACTTCTTGTAGTAAGCCGACGAGGAAGCTGTTATCAGTCCGTATTAGTTGATTCTGAGCTCAGCGAGTTCCTTCTCCTCGTCGACTTCGTCTTCGTCCTCGTTGTCAGAGCCGTGGACCGAGGCCGCTGGGGTTGTACCTCCTGGAAGAAGGGAGGTGTTATTTAGGTAGTGTGGGGTTGTACCTCCTGGAAGGATAGAGGCGTTATTTGTGTAGTGAATGAGGGTTTGGGGGGAAGTTATGTTTAACGGGGGCAAACTGAGGTTTTACAGGACATACTGAAAGTTTTACGGAGAAACTTAAGTTTTAAAGGCAAAAACTGAGACTAACGGTTTTTAAAGGGCGGAATCGAAATTTTATTGGAAAAAAAACAGATTTAAAAGGGAAACTGGCATTTTATCATTTATATTCTAAAGGAATTTGTCTAAAAAAAAGATAATAGAGGTTTCCACAAAAACTTAAAATTGAAGAACTAGGAAAAAACTTAGAACTCTCTTGTTTTTAGTTTTACAAAAAAAAAACTGGGATTTTACAGAGTGAAAAAGCATATGATAGGCGGTTAACTCCGAATTAAAAAAAACTTATTATATTCAAACACACGGCAGTGTCCCAAGCCAAGTCTGGCAAGAGTGTTATACTAACTACATTCCACTGACAATGCCTTCTCCTATTTATCACCCACAACAGTGCATCAAGCTCCAGTTCGATTTCAGTGCTACAGTAACCATATCTCATCAAAAATACAAAAAAAAACTGAAATTTCGACTTTCCTGTAAACGAGTAAAAAAAAAAAACCTTTTAGCAACTACCCACCATAATAGTGCAAGTGCGATAAAATAATAAGACGTAAACAAGAACCAAAACAAAAAAATTCCATCTATCTAAATCACGGTAGTACCCCAAGCCAACTCCGATAAAAATGTGAACAAAAACCTACTAATAAAAAAGTTACTATATACTCAGGGCAGTACCCCAAGCTAAGTACGACAAAAGTAGGGTAACCTCAACAAAAACCGCCCGAACACGACCCACAGTTCGCAGCGAGTCAGGCCGAGGTTGAACGCCGCTAGACGCTCGAACCGACCCGGGTTGGCTCGGAACGTTAACAACATTTCACCTGTTGATTGGTCACTTGGTTTACTACAGTCCTACGGTTTTACTCGATAAATTATGGTGAACTGTCTTTGCCTACCTGTATATATATTTTTAACCTATTGCATAGCTTCTATCGCGGGCCTTCAGCGTGGAGACAGAATCCAGAAATTCCGTAACGAAAATAACCTAAGGCAAAGCGGTGATACTTTTTAGTTTTGCCATCTATCGATGAATAGCAGAACTTTTAATGACTTTTTGAAATATCACGCTTGTCTCTTTTTCTAGTTCAGCAACTCGCCTTATAATTATAATTACATAAGTTGATAAAAAATGCTATGCTTTACCGCGGCAGTCCCCGAGTGCCACACGTCTTTTTTTTGTTATAGGCTTGCGTTTGACCGCCATCTCGCCTGATGGTAAGCAATGATGCGGTCTATGCTGTGCGTTTATGAACCGCATCATTGCTTACCATCAAGCGAGGTGGCTGTCAAACGCAAGCCTATCACTAAAAACACACATTCACAAAATACGTTACGCACACATTGAAATAAAACTTTAATTTTAGACACGGGATCTTTCAATGTGTGCGTAGCGTATTGTGAATATGTGTTCCTATCTATACAAGAGTATTTTTCTTGATATTTTTATACGTTTTTACTTTTTACCATTTCTCAATATAGTTTATATTTGTAGAATGTTAACAGAAAGTCTTTCTTTAAAAGTTTGACTTTCACAGTTTAAACCTATCATAAATCAAAGCGAATCAAGTGACCAATCAACGCCGTGTCTAATAAATTCGAAACTAAAATCGTAATGTATAGCCAAGTTTGACAATACTGTCAAAATTTCAAATCCATTTTGTGCACCAACCCCGAAACTCAAATTCAGAACACGGTGCTCAAGCTTACGCTATAAACTACAGAAAAAAAACTAAGTTTCAAGTTCAAATGAAATACAAGAAAAACAACTCAATAAGAATGAAAAAAGAACCTAATCGTTGGCACAGTCGTTGAGTTTAGCGATTATTTGGTCGATTTGTTCAGCGACTGCTTCGTTCAACGGTTCCAGGAAGGTTTCGTTCGGCGTTCGGTAGTTCTCGTGCTCCGATTCGGCAAAGTTCGGCTTTTCGAAGCTTATTTCTAAGCCATCGTCGGGCAAGTCGGTGATTTCGAGTATTTCCAGCGACTTTTGTATGGTCAGTCGCTTTTGGTCGTCGGTTTGGACTTGCTCGTCTTTGGTCGTTTTTTCGGTCGTCGATGCGGTCATACGCGCGATGTCTTGGCGACGCACTGTTGTCATAGAGATAGGACTAGGCATTTTTTATTAGCTCGCTTGGTTTATTAGGAGAAAATTATGAAAAATCGTTAATTCTTGCAGTAGGTACTGATTGATGTTCCTAACTTTTCTATGGTAAAGTTGGGAGTCTAATTTTTAAACGAGTTATATTGACTATAATGATGATATTTTTGCATTTTTTTGATAATTAATATAATAAAAAAGTGTTGAAGTCTGGCAAACAACACAATACAAAAATTAATTAGAAACCTTCAAACCTACAAACCTACAAATCATCAACAGTTATATAGATATGATTTAAATTTGGTATATAACTTATACCCTGGCTACTTTTTATCCCAAAAAAATTGGTTGTCTGTAAAGTCGGTTTACGGACGATAGTTTAACGTGACAACGTCATAACAAAACATTGATGAAATGATTGCATACTGTTCTCGCTCCGATCGTGACGTCACAATGAGCGTAACGGGACACTTTTACGTGCGTGCAGCCGGCGTTCATCGATTTATTAGACGTTGTCACGTCAAAAATAACAGTTCTTGCTGCAACCGCAGGGCACAGCTGGTTGAAAAACAAATAAATTTTTTTTTAAGCTTTTGTCTTGGCCGGTAGTGTCCCAGCCAAGTCTATGAAATACTCACTGGACTGCGAGGGGCTGGGCGGCTCGGAGATGGGTCGCGGGTAGTTGAACCGCTTCTCCAGTTCCTGGTCCATTTGGTCCACGTAGTCCGGGTATACCGTCTTCAGGGCTTGCGCGCGGGCTTGGCGGTAGTACTGGAATAAATATTGGTTTGTCAAGTTTATTAGTTGTTTTCAGGTCGCAGTATCGAAGTATGAGGCTAAATAAAATAAAAGCTACATTTTAGTATATTTCGACTGCCCCTGCGAACACTATCGAAACTGCAAATAACATTTTAGATGAGAGCAATTTAAAGTGAAAAATTGAACTAAATTACAAGTTTAAATCGGTACATATGAATTTTATTCCATTTAAAAAATGTACATTTTTTATTTCTTTTTCTTAAGTGTATTAAATATTCGTATAATTGGCACAAGGAACAAAACGTGTTTTTGCAGTTTCGTAGGGGCAGTTTTTTTCCTTTTTTTAATTCATTATTGGGCTGACGTACTGTCATGACGTCATTTAGCTAACTGACACATTTCGGGTATGCTCTTCTGTAATAAGTGCTCGGAAATATATGAAATATTGGATTATTAAGCTATTGCATAGCTTCTATCGCGGGCCTTGAGCATGGAGACCGAATCCAGAAATTCCGTAACGAAAATAACCTTACAAAAAAGGAAGATATAAAAACTTAAACATTTAAAAAAAAATAGAACTACGGGGGTACCCTCGGAAGAGAGAGTCATGACGTTTGAAAAACATTTTTTTAAATATTGCAAGGCCTATTTTTCAAAAAAGTACCCAAATGAATTTCTGTAATAATTATCAATAATTTTCAAAATAAAACAAACTTCAAAAGTCAACGAAACCTTACACTCGACACCTAGAGGCGAGTTGTTGAACTAAAGAGACAAGCGTGATATTTCAAAAAGTCATTAAAAGTTCTGCTATTCATCGATAGATGGCAAAACTAAAAGGTATCACCGTATGCAATAGCTTTACCGCGGCAGTCCCCGAGTGCCACACGTCTTTTTTGGCAGACACACAAACGTAACACAGTACACCACCGTATTCATACACGGTAGTCGGTAGTGTCTTAGCCAAGTCTGGTAAATGTACTTACAATGCCCAAGTTCCTCCAATCCATGAGGTCGGAGAGACGTTCAGTTCTGTTCCTTTGAATGATGCGCTGACGCCGCGTCAATCTGAAATAATATAAGAAATATATTTTTAAAAACAAGCTTTTATTGCATTGTCCTCGGAGTTACACAGGTACACCAAATTTCAGCTCAATCGGACATCGGGAAGTGGTTTTAATTTGGCTTCGAATATTTGATCTACACAGTAAGTTAAACAAAAGCTGGTAATGACTACGAAACCCTAAGTTCTTAATTGGTAAAATCGAACATGCGCAAGCTGCTGTACAGAAACACTTTTGACTAACTAAGGAACCCTAAAAACCACTTGATCTAATCGATCCTATTTAACAATAACTATGGAACGCTATAGCACTTACTCGGTAGAATCGATCATCATCATCATCCACAGCCCTCTCTGTCCCACCGCTGGGTATAGGCCTCTCTCCCGTTATGCCATCTGCCTCGGTCAACTGCTAATCGGGTCCAGGTTCGACCCGCGACTCGGACTAAGTCGTCGACCCATCTCGTCGCCGGACGATCAACGAATCGATCATATTTGAATAACTCCAGAACCCTTTTTTTGGGGGGGGGGGGGGGGGAAATCATCAAATGACCCCTCTCACTCTTGGGCAGAGCGGAAGGGAGTGTCAGACTTCTACTGACTAAAAACCACCCATGTTCCTTCTACGCCCTTGTGCCACCGAGGCCGCGGTAACTTCTGAACGACCCGCAGCCCCGACGGGCAACTCCGGAACCCTGAGCACTCACTTGGTGAAGTCGAACATGTACTGCGCGAGCTGCTGCACGGAGCCCTCGAGCGAGATGTAGCGCCGGTCGATCACGTAGATACCGTACGACATCGGGTCCGCGATGTGCTCCTGCATGAAGCAGCCGAAACCTGGGGACCACGCGGATATCTAGTCCTCGCCTGCGGGGCGGGGGCGCGGGGGGCGGAGCCCCCCGCGCCCCCGCCCCGCAAAAAATATTGACACATAAAATATTTGACACTATTTTTTTATTTCTAAAATATTTTATTTTACATTATTTTAAATCCTAGATAATAATCATTTATTATGCGAAGTATAGCGATTTGGAATATATTATGATATTTTTTCTATTTTTTTTTTATGTTTTGTAAGTTTTTTCTTATATCACTTACCAGACAGGTTAGTAGTAATACTAGGTATACCCATAACGGTACACTCGGCGGGAGTATACCCCCACGGCTCGTAGTACGAGGGGAATACCCCGAGATGGCAGCCGCGGACGAACTCTTCGTAGTCCAGCCCGAATAGCGGGTTGGTTGACGTCAGGAACTCTGGGTGGAAGATTACCTGAACAAAAAACAAAGACATGTAAAAATAACAAGCTTTTATTGCATTGTCATCGATCATTTTAGAGCCGTGGTAGCTCAGTGGGAGAACCGACGCTTCGCATTCTTGAGGTGGCGGGTTCAAACCCCGACTCGTACCAATGAGTTCTTTAGGACTTATGTACGAATTTACATACCACTGGCTTTTCGGTGAAGGAAAACATCGTGAGGAAACCCGCATATGTCAAGCAAAAAGGGCCGATTACCGGCCTAGTTGCGGAAAAAGAGCCCGCTCTTTATCTTTTATGCATTGTCATCGGAGTTACACAGGTATACTAAATTTCAGCTCAATCGGACATCGGGAAGTGGTTCGAAATTCAGTTGCAAGATTTGACCCACATAGACATATAACGCGGTCACATTAACTAGACGCTTGACCTTGTGACGTCATTTTGGCGCTCAAGTACGGTGTGCAAAAAAAATATCGAGTAAATATTAATATCGAGTAAAAATTGCTTAAAAATTAAATTTTTTAAATGAATAAAAAATATTTATTTATTTCGAAAGGTAATATACAACTACGAGTACATAATTATTCTGTGAAAATTTTAGGTGTCTATCTGTTACCGTTATTAATATTGAGCAAAAAAATAGGAAAAAAAAACACATTTGTTGTATGGCTACCCAATTAATATTTACCTATTTATTTAGTATTTTTCGACAGGAATGTAGTCGATTTTCGTCGTTCGATTATCGACGCGTGTATCGATAACAAAGATGCTGACCGTACTGACACTTGCCGGGCGAGAAAAGGGAATGCGGGGGGAAGCGGGCGGGGTAAAGGTAAAGGTAAAGAGCGGGCTCTTTTTCCGCAACTAGGCCGGTAATCGGCCCTTTTTGCGTGACATATGCGGGTTTTCCTCACGATGTTTTCCTTCACCGAAAAGCCAGTGGTATGTAAATTCGTACATAAGTCCTAAAGAACTCATTGGTACGAGTCGGGGTTTGAACCCGCCACCTCAAGAATGCGAAGCGTCGGTTCTCCCACTGAGCTACCACGGCTCTCGGCTGGAATGCGGGCGGGGACCCGCATTCCAGCGATGCGTCGAGTTAATGTGACCGCGTTATACCTACTATCACGGCAAGGTAAATAAAAGCTTGCAAATTAAGGGAAATTTAATTGCTATAAACTCAAATCTGATTACTATAAGGTCTTATCCGACTAATATGACGAAAACAGATATATTTTACTTATGTGTAAATGTATAAATTCACGTAACTAAGCAGTAAGATTGGTTTATTTTCGACTTTGTTAAAGATTGATAAAGTTGATAATTTTTGTTATAATTAAACACGGGAATACTCACGTAAAAATTAAGTGTTAAAAACCCGTGTTTAATTATAATAAAAATGTGTGAAAACCTCGTTAGTTTCCATAGTAAAGTTGATAATTGTTTGGCATTGAAAATCCGGTTAAAAAAACATCGCGAGGAATTCTGCATAGGTCCGGAAAATAAATTCAATGGCGTATCAATGCCACTCGCACTTGGCCAGTGTATATACGGCCTTCGAGAATACCCTTATAATATATACCTTATTATAAAAATGAAACCCGTTTTCCTTGGTCACGGCCTCACGCGTGAATGGCTGGACCGATTTCACTAATTCTTTTTTTGTTGTATTTGTTATTATTAGGAGAAGGTTCTTACGGAAAAAAATATTAAGAAAATCTCTCAGAAATATTGAAAAACCCTAAAAACAGCCCTTTTATTTTTCCCATACAAACGTTTTCTAACTAAAACGAGCTTTATTGCTATTGTATAAAGTTCATATTGAATTGCAAGCACTCACTGTTGTTTAAGCAATGTAGGTATGTTCCTAACGTCCAAGAGTCAATTTGCACTTTATTACCTCTGTACAAAGTTCAAATTCAATCATATCTATCAAAAGAGTGTGCGTTTTATACTGATAATTTTTACTATAAATTGACAAGTTAGCATCAACAAACTACGGTTGCTATAGTTACGCAATAGCATGAGAATAGAGGTTATAACAAAGAGTTCCTATAATTATTCTCAACACCTTTGGTCACGCCATCACGCGTGAACGACTGGACCGATTTCAATTTACTCTACGTTTATCCCAAAGTCTACCCGTGCGAAGCCGGGACGGGCCGCTAGTACCTTATATTAATATCATAATATACCCTTCGAGGGTAGACCTGGTATCCCAGAGTTGGGATAACCGTCAAAACTTACTTTGACTTTGTCGTTGACAGTGTTGAACAGTTCACACCTCCTCACACCGTTCAGCACAGGATCGCTCCAATCGTCCACCTGGAGAATGAAAAGAACGATTGAATGAACGAAATGAACTGTATTGATGAAGCTTGACGAAATATTGACGTAACTAGACGAATTATTAACGAAAAACCAATGCCTAAGTCTCATACATCGAATTACCTGTCAAACGCATTTTTGTTCAGCTATTGTTAAGGCAATGTTCAAAAATTGTTTAAATATTTTAGACGTGAAGAAAATGGATTCAGTCAGATTTAATTAAAATTAATAACGTTTCACACTCAAAGCTACGATAACCTATGTCGGGGATGCCATGGAACACACAAAGACAAGGACAACTAACACCCAGACCCAGAGCAGATATTTAAATTCATCATTCAAACATCTGCCCGGTAGGGCATCATTTGGCAAAATATTGGTTGACAAAAATCTTTTGAACTTGAGATCTTGACAAAATACTGACAAGATCTTGCCAAAATACTGACGAAATCTTGACAAAACTTACGATATTATGCGTCGTGACGGGCGGTAGGCCGTCTCTCTGTAGCGCGTAGATACACCTCTTTAGACGAACTGTCTTATTTTGAATGAGGTCTGATGCTTGACAAAATACTGACGGAGTCTTGACAAAATACTGACAAAATCTTGACAAGATCTTCACAAAATACTGACGAAACATTGACAAAACTTACTATATTATGCGTCGTGACGGGCGGCAGGCCGTCTCTTTGCAGCGCGTAGATACATCTCTTTAGACGAACTGTATCTTCCTTTTGCATCAGGTCTGATGCTTCTGGCATATGGCCTCTGTAAATTATATTTGGCAAATTACAGAAAATATGTCGAAAAAAACTATTTTGATGTAGGTCTATATTTTCGAAATCGGACATGATTTCAAACCTAAGAAATCATGTTCAGGCGTTTGAAGTATACGTTAAAGAAGGGCTTATAGTACACATCTTTATGAACAACTTTTAACAACTTTTCAAAGA
The DNA here is from genome assembly GCA_949125135.1 of Alcis repandata. NCBI lineage: Eukaryota > Metazoa > Arthropoda > Insecta > Lepidoptera > Geometridae > Alcis > Alcis repandata. Next base: position 2,239,529 of record OX421251.1, read on the forward strand.
GATAAACACTAAATTGAAGAAAAAGTAATCAGCTAATCCATAGAAAAGTGTCAATGACACTCGACACAATGTTTGGAACAGCTGATTTTTTTTCGCGAATTCCAAGTTGGTCCCATAGTTGAAGTTGTTTATAATGATGAGTACTACAAGCCCTTTTCGGCTTGCATACTCTTTCCTTATAATCCAGTACTCATTTTTAATTTATTTTTTTGTTTTTTCATTTCTTTAAACTGTTTCTTTTTCTATTTTCAAACTTACCTCAAGCAATTATCATACATCCGCTTCCCGACTTTCTGCTGTATATCTTGAATAGTGTCTCTCAAGGCTTTGGTAACGGCGTGTCCCCTGAGTGACTCCACGTTGAAGTTGTTTGTCTTCGCCGGGAAGATCAAAAACGCTACTACCGTCATGTCGGAACCGGATGACTGGAAAAAATGTTTAATTATAGTCGTCACAAAATAAGAGGCCCGTTTTGACGTTTGTCATTGCGACGTAACTAGTGATATAACCATACGACTCGGTACTCGATACTCACGATAAATCGATTCAAGTTTGTATGAGTATTTGATCGATTTGATTTTGTATTGTAAAGTACATTGGATTAAGGTTACGATTCGAAAATTTAACTTAAACTTGAATATTATAGGTATATTGAAATGATACGAAATGGTGCGAGAGGTCAATTTGTCTTTAATTTAATATTTTTAGTTATAATAATATTCATTCAATAACAAAAAAACAAGAAAAAACGAAAGTGATTGAATCTTCATTTAATAATTTTCTTCGTATGATGAGCCAAAATCGTTAGTTGAGCTATCGTCAATTCAATAAATAATTGGTTACAAGTTACAACACTAATATTTGAAAAAAGAAGACTGAGAACGTAACTGTTTTTGAGTTTCGTTATAATTTGACATTACATGCTACCATAAAGTATGCGCGAAAAGCGTTCGAAGTTACATTCTACGGTCGTTCTCAAGTGTCAAAACGGGCCTCTTATTTTGTGACGACTATAGCACTTTTGTAAGGTTTTATTTAACTAGCAATGTTTGTGTGTTTCGTGGAGTCTAATTTTGCTCTTTCCCGATGTCCTATTGAGCTGGCATTTGCTTTATCTGTGTAGCTTTGATGGAATATATAGATTCAAGATTTTTTTTATTACTAATTTCCACCAAAATTATTATATTCAATTTATTCATTTAAGTTTAAAATAAGCTAAAATATAAAACGAAAATAACTAGAACAAAGAAGTTTACAAAACTAAAAATCGAAAAGTAGGTTTTGCGCGTGTGGCAAAGTACCAAGGACGCTGGCTGCATTCCCGCGCTGAATTGCCAGTGAAATTCTTTGCGCGAGTGAATTTAAGTTAAATTAATTTTATTTAAATTTAAGTGAGTAATTAGAAAACAATGAATGACAAAGTTTTCGACTTCGTCCAATAAATAGGGTGTTTGGCCCCAACATAAATTCCTCAACCGCTGAAATTTTGCAGGGTGACATACATACATACTGTTGACAAATTGTCAAAAACTTTTATTTCAAAGTTAAGTTTGTTTTCGTACCTAAACATGAAAATCACTTCTGGCTGTCGATGGAAAATTGTTCAGTTCTACATAAGATCTCACATCTTATTGCGGTAGAAGAATTTCACTGCGAGACTTGCATTTTTTAATTCGTATTTTTGTAAAAAAAGCAAAATCATTAAAATTAAATGGTTAAATAAAAGTCAAACGAAAGTAGAACCAACCTTCAAATAGTGATTCAGTCTCGCCAAGGCCTCGATAAATATATCCGCGCCTTTGTTCCCGAACTCATACCGGCCAGCGATGAAGAAATACAGAGTTTTATCGAGATCGAAGTTGAAATGACTGAAAAGGTAAAAAAAAGTTGGAATATCTATGTTCTATTTTCTATCTGTTTTATTTTATACATGGGACTACTCGTATAAAAAACTAAATAAAAAAGGAAAACAGAAAATAAAATTATGATATAAATTTCTTTTTCGAGAATAAAAAATCACTAATTTTCACTAATTTTTTGAAAAATGTTCTAGGAAAGAAAAAAACCTTTGGCCAAAGAGCGAGATGGGATATTAAACTACTAGTCGATATGTTGGTAAAAGAAAAGTATGAACTGTGTGAAACCAAAGAAAGTATGGATGAACTGTGTGAAAGATGATATGAAAAGGAAGGGAGTGTATTCAGATATGACGAATGATAGAGATGAATAGAAGAAGTGTACACTGTACATACTGTACCGACCCCACGTAGGTGGAATAAGGGTAGGCAGATGATGAGTCAAGATGTTGATAAATCTGATGGTATAAATGGTTATATTGCTACTCATACAGCTGGTAAATCTCAGTCCCGCCAGTCAACTCGTTAGTCAAACTTTTTTTTTTTTTTTTTTTTTTATGTAATTGAGTGACGAGACGAGCAAATCGCTCGCCTGATATTAAACGTCACGTTTGCCCATAACAGGTCTGCGCCACCCAGAATTTTGAACTCGCAGAATTCAAGCCCCTGCGCGGCACAGCACTGCGCTCGTCACCCTGAGATATAAGTTGTTTAATCTCCCATTTGCCCTGTAATTTCACTGGAAACAATGCCCTTCCAACCGGAACACAGTAATGTTTGCACATTACTGCTTGGCGGTGGAATAACTGGCAAAGGTGTGGTACTTCCCCAGGCGGGCTTTGCAAAAGAGCCCTACCACTACAATACCTACTATAGTCAAATCGCTAGTCAAATCTGCTAGTCATTACAACGTTGCTATTCAACTTCAAGCTCTAGTAAACCTGCTAGTCAATCCTAGTCAATTTCTAGTCAATCCCAACCTGCTAGGCAAAATGCTAGTCAACTCGCTACAAACTCACCCATAGAAATGTCCCCTAGAAAACTCATTGATCTTCTCCTTGGCTAGCGCGTGCAAATTCTGGAACTCGTGAAGAGCCGAAAATTTCTTCACATTCAAGCCGTTTGGTGTTATAATATCGGCTTTGCGTTTCAAAAGATGTTCTGCTTCGTAACCTGAAAAAGAAACGGGAAATGTATAGCTGTCTTTTTCTAGCTATAGTGTTTTGAACGGTCTCTCAAATTAAGACAAATTGAGGCAAATTCCAAGTGTCCTAAAAAACGCCAAGACCTATAAATAACATATTTATCTCATTCCAATTCTCTTAAATAAGACCTAATAGAAAGAGACGGCAAAACTAACCTGTGATATCCGATACAGTTGTGAAGATGTGAGTCATATGCACTGCGGCTCTTTCCATACAGTATCTGTGGTATATCTGTCTCTTTCCCGCCTCCTCGTCCACTGAGAACTGAAAGAGATAGACGATACGATTATTTTTGAGTACTGGCGAAAAATAACTATTCAAATATTTTTATTTCGGACGCGTGTGCCGTGTGTCGGTTGCGTGTGGCATTGTATTGCCATGTTTTATTAAAACAATGTTACCTTATCCAAGTTATTGTAGAAATCAGTGTTGCCAGCACAGAGATATCTCCCCAAAAGTGTGGCGTGAGTCGTGAACACAGTTGCGACATCGACGTGGCGGACTCTGTAACCAAGAATAACAAAGTTTGTTTTATTCACAAATAAAGTGGAGAAGAAAATATAATATAGCTATGTAACAACCATATTATATGTGGAGTCACCAATGATGAACTGAATCCAGTAAGTTCATTCCAGTGCCGGTTTACATTTTTCCAGTAAGCAATCCAGTACTGGACTGGATCGCTGGACTGGAATAATGTAAACCGGCCATAATATTAAGTCACCAATCATACTACATGTTAAGTGTCCAATCATGCTTAATGTTAAGTCACCAATCATACTACATGTTAAGTGTCCAATCATGCATAATGTTAAGTCACCAATCATACTACATGTTGTCTCTAATTATGCTTAATGTTAAGTCAGCAATCATACTACATGTTAAGTCTCCAATTATGCTTAATGTTAAGTCTCCAATCATGCTCAATGTTAAGTCGCCAATCATGGTGAATGTTAAGTCACCTGAGCATGATAAGTCCGACGCCGGCCTGCCACTCATGGAAGTGCGCCACAACCCGCGGTGGTGTGTCGCTGTAGTCTTCGGCTGCTTTGCGGAACTGAGAATAGAATTTGTTGTTAATAATTAATAATATCAAATTTAAAAGCAGCTGGCCTAGTCAAGTTTTGTTATAATTAACACGGTGTTTACGTAAAAATTAAGTCGTTTACGACTAGTTTTCTTCACATTCGGTGACCTTCATCAGGTGAGTTACAAGCGTGACGCGCTCGCGGTTGAGTCTCGCTTGTCTTAGTTTTCTATCGTAGAATTGCAACTTGGCTGGGGGGCAGGACTTCTCAGAGATACTCGAACTGCGTGAAGCCCAAGATAACTACGTCGTCGTATGTGTAGTCGAAGAGCTAACAGCAGCCGAAGGAACCTTTCATACAATTAGCGCTGAGTGTCTTAAGCAATTGGCATTTATGCTGAAATGGGTCCCTTTTGACACGAAAGTTTATCTTTGTTGTTTGTTACCTGCTTTCCTTTTTGATAATTTTAGTTTCATATCAAAAACATCTGTTGTACCTACAACGTGTTAATTAAAAAACCTTTCATTCTTTCTTTCAAAATAGTCGAGGAGCAATAGCTACCTGCAATATTCACTCACCTCAGTGATGAACTGCGCGACCATGAAGCCTAAGATCACCGCGTCGTTGGCCTCAACGTCCAGATGTGGGATGCCCACAGAAGTGGTGTCCCACAGCTCTTGTTTGTAGCCGTCGAGTTGCCAGGCCGCTGAGCCGATGTCGAATAGGATGATTTGAGGGTTGCCATCTACGAGCCACGTTCCCGTGTGGAGCTGGAAAAAATACAAAATAGTTGTACGATCGGGATAGGGCATTTGCAACAGCTATTGATAAAGATAGCTAAAATTTCTATTGAATTACCATGCTCATACTTGTGATTATTCAGTTTTACTATAAAAACTAACGTAGTAAAAGTAAAATCTCTTTACTACGAACCACACCACGGCAACGGTGATCTTTTCTTCCGGTGGTTGAAGGGATTTTAACAACATAAATAAAAATCAGCACTCAGAATGTAAGTAAAGATATATTTTTTAACGCACCCTTAGCACTGGATAGCTAATACTGATCGGCGGACCAAGGTATCAGGCATACCTTCAAAGTACATACTAATACTACTCTACCACATTTTATATGTTAGAAAATAAGTAAGGTCTAGTGGCCCCGGAATCTTGGACTAACACGTGAGTAGTCAGTATATTATAACAAAAAAAAACCAAGAAAGTTATATGAAACTAGCTGACTCGACAGACGTTGTCCTGTCAAAAGCCATTGCGTCAATTCTATGTCAAATGTCAAAATTATAGCAACCGTTTATAGTAAAAACTATCAGTTTATATAATTTGCAATAAAATAATATTGCGGCTATAAATTGAGATTTAAACTATCCTATCTCTCAAGTTGGATCGAACTGCACCATGGTGTGCGAATTTTATTATAATCGGTTAAGTGGTTTAGGAGTCCATTGAGGACAAACATTGTGACACGAGATTTATATATATTAAGATGAAATATTAACTATTCTATAGTTAAAAAACTAAAAAACACGCATTGTCATCGCTCTTTGACAAACGCGGCACGTAGCAGAATATGTACCAGTAGCCGTGGGGAACCACAGCTTAGCCAGCAGTAGTCACAGAATTCGCGTACCGAGTCACAGCTTAGCTAACAGTAATCGTAGAAATCGCGTTCGGAGCAAAAACACAATCAATTTATTATTCATATAATTATTTTAATTTATTTATAAGTATATATTTTTTTGCATAATAATTTATTGTCATCGATCCTCGATATATCAACAAAGTTTGAACGAAATCCGGCCGTTTAAAGTGGGTCAAAATCGCGCCCAAAGGAGTCGGTTACAAACATACAGGTGAAGCTAATATAAGCGTGTTAAAAACAGAAACAAAAAGAAAAAAAGAAGTGAAGAAAATTATAAATGGTTTTTTTTTAAGTTTACCTTGTAACCCTGGCTCCTCATAGCGTTGACGGCGGTTGTGAGTGGCGAGTTGGGCGGAAACTCAGCTTCTTCCACTTCGGTACGCGCGCACTGCTCTTTATATGGACCTGTATAACATACACGCACTCACAAAATGTTTTTAGGGTCCTGAACCTCCATCGGAGAAGAACCCTTAAGGCGAGACTTCGGTGTCTGCCTATCTGTATGTCAAAGAAACTTTATCTCTTTATAATACTGGGTTATAAGGACAGGGTATGCTAAGCCGAAAAGAGTTTGTAGTACTTATCGTTATGAACAACTTTTACTATGGGACCAACCCAGAATTCGCGAAAAAAAATCTGCTGTTCCATACATTTTGTCATTGACATTTTTCTATGGAATATGTAGCTGATTTTTTTTCGGGTTAGTCCCATAGTAAAAGCTGGTCATAACAATTAATACTATGAGCCTTTTTTAGTTTAGCATACCCTTTCCTTATAACCGTGTAGATAGATAAATACAAATAATTTATTTAAAAAACAACTACACTTTTTTAGGGATCCGTACCGAAATGGCAAACCGGAACCCTCATAGTGAAACTCGGGCGTCAGTCCACTTGTCTTTGGGCCACGCACGACCAATCTTATTAATATTAAAAATATCAAATTTTGTATGTTTGGACTTTGGATGTTTGTTGCTCAATCACGAAAAAAACGCTGAACGGATTTGGTATGAAATTACCATACACTGGATTAACATATAGGCTACTTTTTATCCTAGAAATGCGGGTGAAACCGCGGGGCGCAGCTAGTTAAGTGACTATCAAGAACTCACCCAGAAGACAATAGTTGTCCCCCATTTCTTCAGTAGACACGTAAGCCTTAGACCGGATCACGGTGTAAATACCACCAACTGAAAGAAAACATTTTCATCATTAACATTTGTTGATACCACAACAAGAACATATTTTTACAAAACAAAAAACAAAAACCGACTTCAAAAGACCGACTATTGAGTTATTCATCTATTTGTCGCGCACGTACTTAATGCAAATTTAAGACTTATATGGTTTTCTCATGGATGCCATTATCAGAACTGGACTAAATTGAAATGGGACCAAATGGGAAGCGTCAGCTTTCTAATAAAAAAAGAATTATCAAAATCGATTCACCCAGTCAAAAGTTATGAGGTAACAAACATAAAAAAAATATTAAAAAAAAAACATACAGACGAATTGATAACCTCCTCCTTTTTTGAAGTCGGTTAAAAAGTATAAGTACAGTAAAACAAAGATAAGCATAAAAGCCTTACCGCTAAGAGCGATCTCTTTCAGATCCCTTTTCTTGTAATTTCCGCTAAAGATCGTCCTCATTTCACGCCGCATTATCAAATTACAGTAACAAACGAGAAAATCTAGATTGCTAACAATGCAATAGACAACGCATCTTGGGCAAGCATAATAGGTGTTGTGTTTCTTGTCCAGACCAACTTGCCTTGGCTATGGCGCCTAGGTCTTGTGATGTAACTTGGCTACCAAATAGGTACGAGTGTGCAGGGTTATTATGAATGAGGATTGAAGTACTATGAGCCCTTTTCGGCAGTAATCATCATTATGAACAACTTTTACTATGGGACCAAGCTTAAAATTGCGATAAAATTAGCTGTTCCATATATTTTGTTGAGTGTCATTGACATATTTCTATGGAACAGCTGTTTTTTTCGTGATTTCAAGACCTCCGTCTCGGACTGATACTGTACTCGTACCACAGGCACCCTCTTACGGTGGAAATTCCGTTCAAGCGCAATAGGCATTTTCATGCCACCGTTTTAGGAACGGTAGTGGAACTCATTGCCTGCTTCTTTCCGAAAAGGTACACAGGTCCGAAAAGGTTGTTCGAGAAAAGTCAATACGTACTTTTTAGGAAAGCGTGCTACATCTTCGACCACAGCATCTCTTACTATTCGGTGAGATTACGGTTAAACTCACAACACACGCAGAAGAAGCGAGTATGATGCGAGTAGCGTCACCTCGGTAGGACGTCAAGTACCAGGGGCCCATACATAGCAAGGAGTACCTTTGTTCGCCGTCTCCCATGCTGTCTGGAAAGTCCAACTGTTCTCTTCACACGCCGTCTGTCCGCGGTCCAGGGAAATCGTCAGTCCAAGAGTAGAGTCCACTGCCTTGGCTGTAAAGTACCAGGGGCCCATAAACAGTAAGAAGTACCTTTGTTCGCCGCTTCCCATGCTGTCTCGAAGGTCCATCTATTTTCTTCGCATGCCGTCTGTCCGCGGTCCAGGAAGGACGTCAGATCGTGAGTGGAGTCGGCTCGATAGAACCGTCTGGATGATCTGTCGCGAGACATTTTTGTTCTGTAAAGAAGAAAGAAAACTGAATAAAATAATGTGTTTTAATAAGTTTAGCATGTGACGGTTCACGCACATTTGGATGGGTCGCACGCATGCAATGCAAAAGTCATCCTGCATCACTGTAGTATTTTTCGTATGAACCATAGCACACTACAGCAGGGTGCAGACTACAGAGCAAAAATTGGTACTGTAACACCTCATTGCGGCCCGTCCTATTGTGCACAAACGGTTAGGCGCATCATTAAGCCTCAGATGCATCTTTGGAGCAATTGCCTCATTTGACTACCATTGAAGTATCATCGAAGTCCGATCCGTGCTCTTCCGTTGCATATTATCAATTTTTGCGCTTTTTGATTATTTTGTTGCTCAAAGCGATGAAACCGCGTGGCGCAACTAGGAATATTATATTGTTTACTGTAGCCTTTTTTATTTTTTTATGTAATTGAGTGACGTAACGAGCAAAGCGCTCGTCTGATGTTAAACGTAACGCCCATAACAGGTCTGCGCCACCCAGAATTTTGAACTCGCAGAATTCAAGACCCTGCGCGGCTCAGCACTGCGCTCGTCACCCTGAGATATAAGTTGTTTAATCTCCCATTTGCCCTGTAATTACTACGTGTGAGCCGTAGGAGGAAGCTAGTGCTTCATAGCACGACCATTTTGCTCACTCAATTTTTATAGACAAATGCTTAGCAACAACTCACTCATTGATGTCAACTCACTTTTATTTCAATCACTTATACAACCTTGACCACACCGAACTGTCAAACCAAAATCGCTCTTACTACCAAAACTATAGAGTTGCAAAAACAATCAGCCGCTCGTCGACTTCACACATTTTGCATATCAATGCGTAGACACGTGTGTGGAAGTTGGCTTGACACCAACTTGCGTATTTTTGTATGGGAGAGGCGTGTCCGTGTTATATAAGAACTGTTTACTATGATAATATGGCTAACTACGTAGTAACATAGATTAAAATAAACGACCGATAACAGGTTTTTATGGCATTTTAGCAGGATTTACATATTTGATGATTTTGAAGTTTTATATAAACGTTTCACCAGTGGCGGCCTTAGGGGGGTGCGAACTGTGCAATCGCACAGGGCTTCACGCTTGGAGGGGCCTCGCGCAACAACCCAAGCTAATATTTAAAAATATTTGTTAAAAATGTATCTAGTCTGAATTAAAACTTTTAACTTTAATTCTTATTTATTAAGAAAATAAAGTAAGTTTCATTCATTCATACAAAACATAATTGAAAATTTAATTATGTAGTACTTGAATATCGCGCCTTGAAACACTTCTCGCATCGCTGAGAAATCGCTAGTGTGAATGGAATGGAATGAAATGGGGTGAAAATCTTTCATTGTAAAATATTTGAAAACTCAAATTTTATTTTATAAAAAAAAATTGTATAACTATCATTTCTCGTCAAACACGACAAATACCTAAACCAAACCACCAGACCTACTTTCGCATCACATACTTTCCACGAAAGACAAAGGGCCTCGCAAAGACCTGCTGCTGCCAGGGGCCTCGCAATGGGTAAGGCCGCCGCTGCGTTTCACACTCCCCGCTAAGATAGCCTGTGTCGGGATGCCATGGAACACAAGGACAACTAACACCCAGACCCAGAGCAGACATTTAAATTCATCATTCAAACATCTTTCCGGCCGGGATCGAACCCGGGACCTTTGGATTATAAGGCGGATATACTACCGCTGAGCAAAACAGGTCGTCAGACAGAACACAGGTCAAACAGTCAAAATGTATTTTAGACGGTACAATGTGAGTTTGTACAGGTCGAGAGTTTAGGCCCTTTGCAAGGGCCTCTACTCTCTTCTGGATACTTTGGCTGTGGTGCAGAACCAGCTATGACCACTGCTGCCTGCTTAGTTCAGCGGTAGTGCAGCCAACCTGAGCAAATGGTCACGGGTTCGATTTCCGACCGGGCTGTTGTTTGAATGACGAATTTAAATATCTGTTCTGGGTCTAGGTGTTAGTTGTTCTTGTCTTTGTGTGTTCCATAGCATTCTCGATACAGGGAATCCTGGTGGAGAGCTACGAGTGTGAAACGTTTCTTTTTTTTACGAAATTCCTGTCACCGGTCCCCAAAGGTGGTCATTAAGACAACGCCAGACGAAAGTCAAGGCGACCCAGTTAAGGCTCACGCTAAGAGTTCGCGGTACCGCCATAGCACAAGTTTCGAATCATGGTTGTTCAACCCTAGCGCAGATAAATTCTCTACATCCAACTCACCGCGTCGGTAGCGGGACGAGGTATGTATTGTATATAGGGTTATAAGGAAAGGGTATGCTAAGTGGAAAAGGGCGTATAGTACTATCATTATGAACAACAAGCGCGGTGGTTAGTTACGGCATACAGCAGTTCAGCATAGCTAGTAAGCACACGTCAACATGCGCATGTCACCGTGGACGTACCAAGATGAAGGCATGAAACGTGCGCACGTAAGCGTGGACGCATGTATGCTTATCTTCCCTTACACTTTGTTTATTGACACTAACCCGACAAACCTATTAGTGCCGGTGCTAAAATGACTGAACTAAAAATGTTTTACGGAACGCAGTCAGTTTTGTTCGGTAACAGCGATGGTGGCTCCATCAATGAGCTGCAGAGTAAGTTGTCCTGAAAACCTATATTCTGAAGCGTGGCTTGGACAATCTTGAACCTGTTGTGATAAGATAAGGCAATCTTACGAGCTCGAGTACTCGTTCACAAATCGACCGCCCCTACGGACAGTATCGAAACTGCAAAATCACGGTTTTATATCATTGTACCAATTATACAAATGTTTAATATTTTTGTTGTAATTAAACACGGGAATACTCACGTAAAAATTAAGTCGTCTACCACGACTAGTTTCGGTCCCATTCGCCTGATGAAGGTCACCGAATGTGACCGAAACTAGTCGTAGTAGACGACTTAATTTTTACGTGAGTATTCCCGTGTTTAATTATAACAAAAATGTGTGAAAACCACGTTAGTTTCCATAGTAATATTTAATATCTTTTAAGGAAAACAAATAATCCAAAAAATTATAAGTATAGTCATTTTTTAAATCGAATAAAATTGATACTAGGATAGATAGATTGATACATCTTTCTAACTTATTAATTAAGGTCAAATTTTGACTTTAAATTGCTCTTCTGCAAATACAGACACGGACGCAGGAGTCTCGTCCCCGAAGGAGGCTCAGAACATAAGCCAAAGAATGCCATTTGCAGTTTCGATACTGTTCGTAGCTGCCGTCGAAATATGCTGTTTAAACTACGGTTTATAATAACTGTTGCATAAACTGTGTCATCATCAATAGTAACTGCTGCGTTAACTGTGGCTCGGTCGATAGTAACTGCTGTTTATTCTATAACATGGTCAAGATCAACCGCTCCAAGCACTCAAGGCCTCAAGTATTATTTTTGGGAGTCGAAAAGTTGTTCCATTATTGATTGACTGGCTGCGACCTGCGGTTTCACTTACCTACTATTTTTACAGATATTTTTCACCTTCGACACAAAAAGAGGGGTGGTATAAGTCTTGCCTGCGATTAATTTATGATTTGAACGTAATAAAGTTTGTAAGTTTGGATGTACGAGTATGTAGCTCAATCACGCATAAACGGCTGAATGGATTTGGATATAGTAAGCTTGGGCCTTCCTTATTCAAGCAATGAAGGCAAAGAAGATGTTTGTATGGTTTTGACCGTTTTGAACATCTGCTCTGGGTCTGGATGTTAGTTGTCTTTGTCTCTGTGTTCCATGGCATCCTGGCACAGGGTATCCTAGTGGGGAGCTATGAGTGTGAAACGTTATTTGTTTTTTTTTATGATATTGAGTAATGGTCGCCTGAAGTGAAACGTCGCGTTTGCCCATAACGGGTCTGCGAATATTGAATTTTGAAATCTTAGAATTCAAGCCCCTGCGCGGCACAGCACTTCGCTCGTCACCTTGAGATATAAGATGTAACATCTTCTATTTGCCCTGAAATTTCACTGGAAACGTTGCCCTTCCAACCGGAACACAGTAATGTTTGCACATTACTGCTTGGCGGTGGAATAACTGGCAAAGGTGTGGTACTTCCCCAGGCGGGCTCTGCAAAAGAGCCCTACTACTACAAAACCTACGTTATCAGTCAAATTGTTTCCAGTGAAATTACAGGGCAAATGGGAGATTAAACAACTTATATTTCAGGATGACGAGCGCTGTGCTGTGCCGCGCAGGGTCTTGAATTCTGCGAGTTCAAAATTCTGGGTGACGCAGACCTGTTACGGGCAAACGTGACGTTTAACATCCGTCGAGCGATTTGCTCGTCTCGTCACCCAATTACATAAAAAAACTTCTACACTAATATTACAAAGACAAAAGATTTGTTTTTTGTATTTTCAAATGTTTGTAACGAATACTCAAAAGCTACTAGACCAATTTTAAAAACTCTTTCACCAATATAAAGTTACATAATTAGCGAGTAACATAGACTATATTTAATTTTAACACCCATGCGAAGCCGGGGCAAGTCGGGTGAAACCGCGGGACGCAGCTAGCTTTCATAAGCGCTACGAATTCATCTATTAATTTGGTTAACTATTTGTTACCCATCGTAACAAGTCTGATAAGCACAAGATAAAATATTTGACTCCCCTGATAAGGGTATTACATGAATATTATGTTAATGACTTCAATGAAAAATGTATTGATAAACGACCCAGTTTTTAATCGCGCGGTTTTAGGGTTCCGCGCGTAACTGTGCAAAACGGCAAACCTTTTTTTTTTACACGCTATTTATTAGCTTCACTTGTATGTTTGTTTGTATGTTTGTAACCGACTCCTTTGGGCGCGATTTTGACCCACAAGGCGTGTTTTTTAGTTTTTAAACTTTTGATTTATTTTTCTGAAAAAATTAGATACCTAAGTTACAAAACAATTTATTCTAAACTTTAGTAATTTGCTGTTTTACCTACTATCGTTGATATTATACAGAGTTATTCATAAAGGGTATGCTAAGCCGAAAAGGGCTCATAGTACTCATCATTATGAACAACTTTTACTATAGGACCAACCTGAAATTCGCGAAAAAAAATCAGCTGTTCCATAGAAAAATGTCAATGACACTCGACAAAATGTGTGGAACAGCTGACTTTTTACTGAGTACTATGAACCCTTTTCGGCTTAGCATACCCTTTATGAATAACCCTGTTTAGTGTGTCTCTTAACCTATGCACGAAAAATCCTGAACAGAATGAAATTATACATATTTTGTTAAGTACCTAACACGAATTTACTGTTCGATTGTATAGAACCCTCAGAGCGCAAGGTCGATTCGCACTTAGCCGGTTTTATTATTATGTTACCTGCAAAAATAAAATTACCCCGCAAACCCTTTCAGGAGGGAGCCGTGGTAGCTCAGTGGGAGAACCGACGCTTCGCATTCTTGAGGTGGCGGGTTCAAACCCCGACTCGTACCAATGAGTTCTTTAGGACTTATGTACGAATTTACATACCACTGGCTTTTCGGTGAAGGAAAACATCGTGAGGAAAACCCGCATATGTCACGCAAAAAGGGCCGATTACCGGCCTAGTTGCGGAAAAAGAGCCCGCTCTTTACCTTTACCTTTACCCTTTCAGGATAAATTTCAGTACCATATAATTATCTGCGATTCATGACAGTTTGTCAGTTCCAAGTGAGTCATTACAAAAATCAGGTTAATAATATGTTATGATACATTAATTACTGTGTTAATGATGTAGATTATAGATAATACATAATTATGCAACTGTCACCCGTTGCAGTTTCTATAAATAAATAACATCATAACAAAGCGAGGGAATATCAATCTTCTACTAATAGTGATATGGTTGGTTTTGTTTTGATTATATAGGATTGTTTATTTCATTCATATTTTTCAATTAGAACTTTTTCCTTCATTTACAATGCCAGCCTGTACTTTAGGTTCTTTAAGAAAATAAAGATAATCTAAGTTTTAACAACAAATTAAGTTTGATTAGGCCGAGCGGCTCATACTGGGCTATAAGGAAAGGGTATGCTAAGCCATAGGCCGTGGCAGCTCAGTGGGAGAACAACCGCTTCGCATTCTTGAGGTGGCGGGTTCAAACTCCGACTCGTACCAATGAGTTCTTTGGGACTTATGTACGAGTACGAATTTACATATCACTGGCTTTTCGGTGAAGGAAAACATTGTGAGGAAACCGGCATACGTCCGGAGAAGAAATTCAATGGTGTATGAGAATCCAGCAACCTGCACTTGGCAGCGTGGAGCCGTGGTAGCTCAGTGGGAGAACCGACGCTTCGCATTCTTGAGGTGGCGGGTTCAAACCCCGACTCGTACCAATGAGTTCTTTAGGACTTATGTACGAATTTACATACCACTGGCTTTTCGGTGAAGGAAAACATCGTGAGGAAAACCCGCATATGTCACGCAAAAAGGGCCGATTACCGGCCTAGTTGCGGAAAAAGAGCCCGCTCTTTATCTTTATCTTTACTTGGCAGCGTGATGGAATACGGCATAATCACCCTTCGAGGGTAGACCTGTATACCAGCAGTGGGAGGATTAAAGGTTGCATATTATGATGATGACACTAAGCCGAAAAAGGCACATAGTACTTACATTATTAACAACTTTTACTATGGGACTAACAAGGAAAGAGAAAAACATCAGCTGTTCCACAGAAAATGTCAATGACGCCAAACAAAATGTTTGGAACAAGCTGATTTTTTTTTCGTGAATTCCAGCTTAGCGACGTAGTAAAAGTTATTCATAATGATGAGTACTATTAGCTCTTTTTGACTTAGCATGCCCTTTCCTTATGACTCAGTCTGTATAGGCTACTTTATATCCCAGACAAAAACATTATTTTTACAAAACAAAAAACAAAAACCGACTTCAAAAGACCGACTATTGAGTATTGAGTTATTCATCTATTTGTCGCGCACGTACTTAATGCAAATTTAAGACTTATATAGTTTTCTCATGGATACCATTATCAGAACTGGACTAAATTGAAATGGGACCAAATGGGAAGCGTCAGCTTTCTAATGAAAAAAGAATCATCAAAATCGATTCACCCAGTCAAAAGTTATGAGGTAACAAACATAAAAAAATAAAAAAAAATAAAAAAAAAAAACATACAGACGAATTGATAACCGCCTTCCTCCTTTTTTGAAGTCGGTTAAAAATGAAACGATTTAAATAATTCACTAATAAATAGCAACAAGAGCTATTTAAATCCAACCATTCAAAATTGACATCACCGTATCAAAAAATCGCCGATTCAATGCTTTCAGGGGACTAGCCAGATTAAAAAAATTTAAAACACATGTTTAGTTTTATTTTTAAAAAACAGATTACTAAGATTTTCAATAAATTAAAACATTAAAATACAGCAATCGGCCATCTTGCCAGAAACAACAATCACAGCGTAGGACGTCACGCCAAAGTGAACTCAGGTCATCCGCTGCTCATCACGCATAGACACAATGACATGACACAATGCCGTGACGTCAAATCGACGCCATGACACAAGCAAGCTGTTTTCGGGCACTGTTGAAAAAATATGTGAAAAATGGCTTCAAACTTCGTTAAACTTAAGTTTATTACCGAAATAAAGGCTTTTTTGTAAATAGTAAATGTGTACTCACATTATGGAAGAGGATTTTAAAATCTTTCGTCACGCCTATTGTTTTGTGAATCTCACCTAAATTAATTACATGGTAGTAGTGTTAGTTTTTGAATTTATTTTTCTTGCTGACCAGTTTGTGATTAAATCATATTTTAAAGTGATAGAGTATAGAATTTATTGCTGGCCATTTAAATAACAGCCTTACATGTTTTAAAGTAAATGAACCTTTTTTTGTAAAAACCTTTTCATCATCAGCAACCTTTAATCCTCCCACTGCTGGGATACAGGTCTACCCTCGAAGGGTGACTAAGCCATATTCCACCACGCTGGCCAAGTGCGGGTTGGTGGATTCACATACGCCATTGAATTTCTTCTCCGGACATATGCAGGTTTCCTCACGATGTTTTCCTTCACCGAAAAACCTTTTGTCTTCCCTCTTTTTTTATTTAGCTATAGGCTTGCGTGTGACCGCCATCTTGCCTGATGGTAAGCAATGATGCGGTCTACGATGGAGCATGTGCGCCTAGAAGGAACCGATTCACTCGTGACTTGAAGACACCCAAATTATCTCTTGAAGAAAATGCTCTAGTCATAGGCTGCCCTTTCTGTTATTAAACTAGATTTGCGATTTTAGTTTTTTAGTAATTATTATTTTATTTGTAGTTTCTGGTGTGACCAATAATGAAATTATTCTATCTATCATACTTTTTGTTTATGTAATTGAGTGACAAGACGAGCAAATCGCTCGCCTGATATTAAATGTCATGTTTGCCCATAACAGGTCTGCACCACCCAGAATTGAAGCCCCTGCGTGGCACAGCACTGCGCTCGTCACCCTGTATATCTACCTGTATCATAAGTTGTTTAATCTCCTATTTGCCACTTACTTGCTATTATACTACAGAGATATAAGGCTTTGCTTTCCTATTTTTATCTTGTATATTATAAACCTATTTTAAAAAAATAATTTCGAATTGTTAAACTTTAGAAATTAAACACAGCTCAGAAATCTTAGTGGTAAGGTGAGCTGGTGGAAATTTTCACCCTGACAAATGATTTAATTAAAATATAAAAGTTGTATCACTTATATTTGGATATTTATCTAAAGCTATTTGGAAAACACAAGTAGACAATACTCAGAGAGGATCTTTGAGCCTATTTTATATTCGATTTATTTAGACGACTGTCTAGGTTGGTTGTATCAGAATATTTGATTTTATTTTAAATATCAGGTAAGTACTAGTAAAAATATAATATAGTTCAAAATACAACTCTTCCCAAAGTTAATGTTAACACGCAAAATTAGCGTAGATATCGGAAGCTCTTGATCTTAACTCCGTCGATATTTACTACAAGCAAACGATAAAAGAAAACTATTTTTATCACACCGATTCTCAATGAAACGTGTGTCGTGTGTCGAACGAAATAAAAAGTAAATTAAAAACTTGGGTACACCCCGTACACCACAAAAAGAACTCACCGAGAAAATTCCTAGTCAGGATCACGTTTTAACACAGATTTATCACTCAAAACTCCTGTGGCAACGTGGCTTCGGGCAGTTTTATTCACTAAATACGATTATTAAAGTTTTTTCGGCGTTCAAACGGCGAAATACATGACTGCGCGGGTAGGAAATCCAACTGAATTTGGTTTTTCTGACAGAATGTCAAATGCGATTCGTGTGAAGGTCACCTTGAAGTGACAGTTGTAGTGCTGAGGTAAAGACCGTCCGTCACATTTTTCGATTTTTTATAATCGATTTGTTTACATGTATCTGATAATATTTCATACTACATATTTGTCTTTATCCTTTTACTTGAGAAGTATTAAAGTGATTGTTCAGCGTGTGATTTTTTGCCATTGGGTATTAAACATATATATCTCATACTAATTCATAAATTCGTTTCCACACAAATGAAGCTCGAAAGATTTCTTTATTTCAAAATAAGTACACACATTAGTATTAACTCGCCTTCAACTTTCAACACTATAGTGGATTTCACAGTGCTGCCAAATTTTAAAACTACCCTGAGTTACAGCGAAAACACCATAATATCCCCCTAATTAAAAAAAAAATAGAAGTCGACTCAGCATTGCTTGGTAATATACGAGATAATACGTCCATATTTAATGCAAAAAAACAACTGTTAAAATGATACAATTCTTAATCACAGAATTTTAACAATTTGTGTAAAATAAAAAGTTTCACAAAATATCAACAGTAGCAAAACATTTGTTTTGGAAAATATTTTTAATACTCGAAACTTCCTTACATAACGAACTATACTGTTTCCCTTATTCTAAACTTAAGGGTGGACTACCCTCAAACTCTTCTTCAAAATGATCGATTGTTTTATCGACATTTTGTTCAGTATTTCCAAAGCTCAATTTTACAGGATTTATATTTCGTTTCACATAGGTCCGATTCATCGAAATGTTCGATACAATTGGACTTCTCTCCGTGTCTTCAGTTTTGACAGTATCGTCGGGTAATTTTATCGGTGTGACTACACCTAGTAATTTATTTACACTCGCATTTTTTGACGTATCACTTTCGTCTTTTAAAAGCGGGCTTTTGTATGAATTCGTTGCGTTTTTAGATTTATTTATGATATTTATGGTGCTTAAAGAAGGTGGTTCGCCGTACATTTTTAACTTCGCAATCCTCTCGTTGACTTTCTTTTTCCGTTCGAAAGTTTTAGGCGAGAGCTGCGTGTCTGGCTGTCTGAATGTAGATTCAAAATCTAACCCCGTAAGGTTGAAATCTTCAACCTTATTTTTACCTTTAACTCCAACAGGGGTTTCGATAAATACCTTATTTCTGCCTAAATTATAATCACTATTGTTAAATCTATATGGCGATATGTTTTTGCTGTCATTTAAGCATCTAATGACGGAATAATTCTGTTTGATGGCAATACAATCTTCACTAAGTTTTCTTCGATCCAAACCAAACAGTTTTTTGTTCATTTCTTCAACCATTTCTCTTCCTTTATCATTTTTCGGAGTTTTCGTGAATATGGCAAACTCCGTTGCTCGAAATTGGGGTACATTTTTCCGAGTGTTGCCAGCCCGCTTCTGGAGATTACCACAGTAAATCACCTGTCCTGTGTCTAAAATATTTTCGTAGCCAAACTTTTTGATGCCACCCCAAAAGTTGACACCGATCATATTTTTATCCACATCAGCTAGATAAACGTTTTGGAATTGGTTTTTATTCGAGTCGAAGTCTCGATTCGAAGGATCGATTGAAAATATCATGCCTACTGTGTCGATTTCGTCATAATCCGTTTTCATCGAAGGGTTTTGTGACAAATCTTTCAAACTGTAGCAAGTCCGTGATAAAGATATTAAATAAGGTTTAAAGATATCTTCTTTGCATTTAATAGACCGAAATATGGCCTGTCTGCCCGCTGATATCTGTATCTCCGAATTTCTGTAACAAAGAAATATAAAAGTCAGTAAAAAAGGTCAAATATTTCACACCAACTTTCGTCCTGTAGGGAAATATTTTTTTTAACTGACAACACAGGCACAGTGCCACCGACTTTTCTATAGAGCTACATGACGGAGGGAGCCACCTTCGTTTATTTCGAGCGCTACCATAGGAAACGACCGCTACCTAAAAAAATGTTCCCATTTTGGCCACCTTCACTGACAGGTTAGTCAAACTTTACAATATATTCTTAACCGACTGTCCAAGAAAGAGACCAATTTTGTTAGCCAATTCAATTTATGCGGAGTCTTAAATTTGTCTTTATGAAAAATATTTTAAAAAATAATAGTTAAAAAAAACTAAAAAAACACGCTTTTTATAAAAAACCGAACTAAAAAAATAGAAAATAAAATTTTATAAATTTAAATTAAGAATAGGGTTGAAAATTTCAATAAATATAAATTAATAATAGTGTAAATAAATAAATATAATATGTATTTTATTTTTAAAAAGCGTGGGGTGCATGGGTCAATAAGTAGATATTATATATTTTGTAGATACATTTTGTATTGACAGACATGAGTAGAGTGATTAGCATTTTGATAATATCTTAGAAAGCACCCCACGCTTTTTTAAAAATAAAATACATATATTTATTTATTTACACTATTATTAATTTATATTTATTGAAATTTTCAACCCTATTCTTAATTTAAATTTATAAAATTTTATTTTCTATTTTTTTAGTTCGGTTTTTTATAAAAAGCGTGTTTTTTTAGTTTTTTTTAACTATTATTTATTTTTCGCTTTTTAGTTCGATTTGCTAACTATTAACCATCCTTAATATGTACAAATGTGTTGGTGTTATCCGATTTTGGCCGTCTGCTCAAGCAAATTAAAAATAAAATTGATGCATAACAAAAAATATTGAGCAAAAAGATTTGTAGCCGCGTGGTTTCGATCCTCAGACCTCATAAAATAAAATTGATGCGTAACAAAAAATTTTGAGCAAAAAGATTTCTAGCGCGTGGTTTCGATCCAGGGACCTCTGGGTTATGAGCCCAGCACGCTTCCACTGCGCCACTCTGTTCTCTGACTCGAATGACGAAACTACCATTTGTAAGTTAAACGGTATTAAAAGTTAAAGAAACTTTATAGAAAAAGCGTGTTAAAAAAATTAATAGTTAAAAAAACTAAAAAACACGATTTGTTTAGTGTATTGTCATCGGTCCTCGATATATCTACAAAGTTTGAAAGAAATCTGACCGTTTAAAGTGGGTCAAAAACGCGCTCAAAGGAGTCGGTTACATACAAACATACAAACATACAAACATACAAACATACAAACATACAAACATACAAACATACAAACATACAAACATACAAACATACAAACATACAAACATACAGGTGAAGCTAATAAAAGCGTGTTAAAAACAAGCTTATCTTGCATTGGCATCGGGGTTACCCGAGCAGCTCTATAACTATTTTTAAAAACAAGCTTTTATTGCATTGGTATAGGACTATTTGAGTTACTCGGGCAGCTCATACGGACATTGAGAAGTGGTTAAAAATTGTTTTGCAAGATTTGAGTAATCTTTTTTAGGGTTCTGAATCTTCTTGGGGAAAGAACCCTTAAGGCTAGACTTTGGTGTCTATCTGTCTGTCACAGCCAATTATTTAAACAGTAAATTTGCTACAGAGTTTTTTACACTGTTAATTGTTATAACAAAATGCAAACAGTCACCTGAAAGCTGTCGGGACGACGTTCGTAACTTCGATCCAGGAACCTTCTTTAAAGATGTCTAGAAGTTCGTCATTCGGCTTCCAAATGGACAGCGTTCCTGGAAAACACAAATCTCTACTTAAATAAATAACGTTTCACACACATAGCTCCCGACTAGGATTCCCTGTGTCGAGGATGCCATGGAACACACACAATGACAAGGACAACTAGTAGGTATCTGGTAAGAAGTGAGTTGTGTATGTTATGTATTATACATTTAGTAACAGTAACATTATCGCCGTTCCACTCCAACCCAGCGACTCTCCTTCTAGCGAGCGTGACAAAAATATCTGTCACGCTGCTTAAATATGTGATGGACTTAATCTGGTATGAAGTGAGTTATGTCTGTGATGTATTATACCTTTAGTAACAGTAACATTATCTCCGTCCCTCTCCAACCCAGCGACTCTCCCTCTAGCGAGCGTGACAACGATATCTGTCACGCTGATTAGATACTTGATCTTGATTTGGGAAGAAGTGAGTTATGTATTGTACCTTTAGTAACAGTAACGTTATCTCCGTCCCTCTCCAACCCAGCGACTCTCCCTCTAGCGAGCGGGACAACGTTTCTCGGCTGCAATCGCTCCTGCACTCTGTCCTGTATTGCTTGCAGATATCTGTCACGCTGTTTAGATATGTGATCTTGGAGGAGGTTGCTCTGGGATGAGGTTAGTTGTGCCTGTAAAGTGTTGAAGTTTATTAATCCTACTAATATTATAAACATCAAAGTTTCTGTTTGTTACTCAATCACGAATGAACGGATTGGGATGAAATCTATCTATATATATAAAAATGAAACCCGTTTTCCTTGGTCACGGCCTCACGCGTGAATGGCTGGACCGATTTCACTAATTCTTTTTTTGTTGTATTTGTTATTATTAGGAGAAGGTTCTTACAGAAAAAAATATTAAGAAAATTTCTCAGAAATATTGAAAAACCCTAAAAACAGCTTTTATTTTTCCAATACAAACGTTTTCTAACTAAAACGAGCTTTATTGCTATTGTATAAAGTTCATATTGAATTGCAAGCACTCACTGTTGTTTAAGCAATGTAGGTATGTACCTAACGTCCAAGAGTCAATTTGCACTTTATTACCTCTGTACAAAGTTCAAATTCAATCATATCTATCAAAACAGTGTGCGTTTTATATACTGATAATTTTTACTATAAATTGACAAGTTAGCATCAACAAACTACGGTTGCTATAGTTACGCAATAGCATGAGAATAGAGGTTATAACAAAGAGTTCCTATAATTATTCTCAACACCTTTGGTCACGCCATCACGCGTGAACGACTGGACCGATTTCAATTTACTCTACGTTTATCCCAAAGTCTACCCGTGCGAAGCCGGGACGGGCCGCTAGTTTAGTATGAAAGTAGCTTACGCCCAGTATTAATATATAGGCTACATTTATCTTGGAAAACGCGGGTATAACCGCGGGGCGCAGCTAGGTAATAGGCTATATTTTACAGCCCTAAACCTGCGAGAGCAAACAAAACTGCTTATGTGTACACTTACCCTAAATTCCGCGGGGTCTCTGCTGATTTTAATTTGTTTGGCAATCTGCGAGCCGCTGTCAAGACACTTCCTTTTGGAACCGGGGTCTGATATGCTGTCCGAGTCTTGAGATTCCTGCAATACCTAAATATTAATACAGGATAGGGTCAACTCTAATACACTTTTTGCCGGCGGCTAATATGCATTGGTCCAAGCAACTTTCGTTCTACAACTCTCGAAAATTCAGACGGGTATACTAAGAGAAAAAGGCTTGTAGTACTCATCATTATGAACAATTTACTAAGGGACAAACCCGGAATTCGTAGAAAAACCGCTGTTGCTTACATTTTGTCGAGTGTCATTGACATTTTTCTATGGAACGTCTGCTATTTTTTCGCGAATTCCGGGTTGGTCCCGTAGTAAAAGTTGGCCATAATGATGAGAAATATGAGACTGATGTAATGAGTACTATGGACTTTTTCGGTTTTGGAAAATCAGTGACATGAACGTTGGAAATGTTACACCCGATTATATTTTCAATGAAATTGTCACCTGATCACACATTTCCTTTTCGACCTCTTCATATATCTTCTCGATCATCGCCTCTCTTTCTGCTTCATACTTCATTTGGTACTGGTGTTCTAGGCGCTCTGATCTGGTCACTGTTGATTAGAATTGACTTTTATTTGTATGGAACATACTCGTAGGGTCTAGTTAGATTTACCGTGTGGTGCATAGAGTTCGATAATTACGTTGGTCAGTATTATAAAAATATAGTTTTGCTTTTGTGTAAAAACAAAAAAGTTATACTTATATTACGACAGAGAAAGACGTTTGCTTTGTTGTGAGAAAAAAAGAGTTTTGCTTATTTTGAGACGAAGTAAGATAAGTGTTTGAATTGCGAAAAATAAGTTTTGTTTGAATTGAGACAAAATAAGAGTTTTTATTATATTGCGACAATGTAAGAGTTTTGTTTATATTGTAACAAAGTAAGAGTTTAGCTTTTATTGTAACAAAGTAAGAGTTTAGCTTTTATTGCAACAAAATAGGAGTTTTCCTTTCATTGTGAAAAAGTAGGAGATTTTTATCATGGTGGACGGGCAAAGGTCTCACAAAATGTAAGAGTTTTGCTAGTTACACTTACCAGTCGAGCCATCTTGGAATTTCTCCACATACAGCCGAGGGTAAACCCTCACCACGCTAGCCCGGAGCCTGGCCACCTTACCGCCGCCTACTCTAACGGACGCCAGTCTACATATCATGGTGGACGGGCGGAGGCCTAGCTTCTCGTGCCAGCGGGCGGGCCGAGTGCTGTTCCCGGAGATTGAGAGACGGATTGCGGAGGTGTCCTGGAAATAAGGTTTTGGTAAAGAGGATTGTAGCTTTAAAACACATTTAAAAGTTTAACACGCTTTTATTAGTTTCACCTGTATGTATGTATGTATGTAACCGACTCCTTTGAGCTCGATTTTGCTCGATTCAAACTTTGCACACCTGTCAAAAACCGATGACAATGCGTGTTTTTTAGTTTTTCAATTTTTGTTTATTGGTCAAATAAGACCTCAGAAACTTCGATGAGCAATGTACCTATCTATGAAGGATTATGAGGATAGAGTATGCTAAGCCGAAAAAGGCTCATAGTACTCATCATAATGAACAACTTTTACTACGGGACCAACCCGGATATAGAGAAAAAAAAACATCTGTTCCATACATTTTGTAGTGTCATTGACATTTTTCTATTACTATGAGCTTTATTCGTCTTAGCATATTCTTTCCTTACAACCTCGTATTTAAGAGGAACTCTGGTCAGAGAGCTCTTTTCTTCTACTAGCCCTTTTTTTAGTTGAGTAAATAAAGAGACAAACATACTTCCCAAGGCGCAACTCCTTGCTCACAATTCACCAGTTCAGCGCCACAAGTGACAATCTTCTTTCCAACCACAATCTTCTCGTCATAGACAAGTTTTGACAGCAAATTGTCTATGGTAGCCTTTATGAAGTACCAACCGTCTGTCAGTAGCAACTCTATGTTGTTTAGGTTGGTAGCGCTGGAAAATAACAGTTTTTAATTATTAATAGCTGCTCCAGCGATTTTACCTGCTATTCTAGAAAAACTGCTAATTTTGAGGGTTAAAAAATTGTCTATGTGTAAATCTAGGGTATAAACTACATCCGTACCAAAATGTATCCGGATCCGTTTAGTTTTTGCGTTTATAATATTAGTAGAGTCCAGTAGCAAAATTTTACTTCTACAAACAAACATAGGTTGCAAGTTTAAAAGAGCTTGTAAGGGATTGACTATTAAGTACGTGAGGCTCGAAAAGCCCCCCCCCCCCCCTTTGGGGGGGTTTTGGAAAACATTACGAAATTTCACAAAGGGGTAGTGAGAAATCACGTGTATTTATTTTTTCGTTAAATTCTGATTTAAAGACAATTTGTACCAGAAAAAATACATGTGATACTGACCGGGGGGGAGGGAGGTAATTTATAACCTCACCAGGTGGGAGGTAGGATGAAAATGTTGCAAAATAGATCACGTGATTGATGGATGACCCCTAAATACTGAAAATAACACGTAACTATATCTTAATTCTTACCTTATGACACTAATGCCATCTACATAAATTCCAGCCACGCAAAGAACCATAGTTTTATTTGGTGCGTCATCTTTTTCTAGAATCTTCCTCAGAACTGACCTCTCTGAATTATACAACTCTTTGTCATATCTGTATTTCAACTGCTCTATGACATTCTTAACTGTACAGACTTTGCCTAAAGCATTGGGGAACCTAGTTTCGTATGATATTAGCTTCCATAGAATCAACTTTAGGTGAATATCTAACCAACCATCTGGGATTAACTTTATGTCTGTCCCTTCTGTAAAAATTTGTTTTAGCTCTTCTATGGTCATTTTTCCTTCTTTAAAATCGTTTCTATCTTCATCAAATTCGAAATCGAGAATGTTTTCTAAAGTAAAATTTAATATGTATGGATCTGTGGTCTTATTTTCACCCTTTTCGAAATCAGTCAAGTCTTTTAGAGTGTACTTTTTGTTTTTCTTGTAAAGTTCTCTGAAAGTTATGATGTTTTTTTGTTTTGAAACTTCTGTATCTTTTTCTTTATCTGTGACCGTTTTTTGATTCATTTTATAAGGAGTTTCGAATTTCTTCCTTTTCTTTGCTTTCGGACATAGAAGTATGGGACTGGCTGATCTTTTATTGGGTCTAGATGTGTCTCTAAAATCTTCTGTACATACATCTTCTTCAAAATCATGCACTACTTGTGTGTTTAAAATCAAATCTATATTTATTATATCATCTTTTATTTCTAGATCTTTCGAAGTCTTTAGTACTGTTTTTCTTTCTTCAACGCATTTCTTATCGTTTTCTATATGTTCAACAATAATTTTTTTCGAATTTAAGAGAAAATTTTCAGGGATAGCAGACTCTTGCTTAGGACCAGTTTTTAATCCAAAATTGTGTTTTTTTGCACCCTTTTCAGTTGTATTTTTGTCACTGTTATTTTTCGGAAGGTAAACGTCACTTTCTGTGTCTACATCTTGAAACATTTTCCTGCTTTTTGCTAAAGCTTGCTCTGATATTGTTACTTTGTTATTATTTGCAGTTTGAAATCCTGCGAACGATTTCTCATTGTCATCTTTGCCAAAATCCTTAATATCGAATAGGTTCTTTGCCTTTTTTAGAGCTTCTTTTGATACTTCTACTTTTGTCTTGTTTGCCGATTGGAAACCTTTGAAAATTTCTTTTATTGGCTCCAAGTTTGAAGGCATCTTCGCTGTTATTTGTAAGTCTTCAATATCGTCCAACATTTTCTTACTTTTAGCTAATGCTTCCTCAGAAATCTTCACGTTTTTACTGTTACTTGCTGTTTTAAATCCAACAAACTTGTTTCTAGAATCTTCTGTTTGGTTACTCAAATCATTGAGTAACATTTCATTTGCAATCAAAACTTTTTGATTAATATCAACAGGTTTCTTATTGTTTATTTGAAAACCCTTGAAATTAAAATTTGCAGTCTTGGGAATCTTTTCAGGTAAAGCATCATTGGTTTCATCAATATCATTGAATATCATTTTGCTTTTAGCCAATGCGTCTGCCGAGACTGTAACAGGTTTTTTGCTTGCAGTTTGGAAACCTTTGAAAGAAAAAATTTCGCCTTTATCCTCATAATGTTGAGTTTTGTCATTAGAATTTATGGGATCTAAAAAAATATTTTTGTTATTTTCTAATATTTCTGCAGATTTTTTTGGAATCTTTTCAGGTGTACTATCATTGACCCCGTCAATATCTTTAAATAGTCTTTTACTTTTTGCCAATGCATTTGCAGAGACTGTCACTGGCTTTTTACTTGCAGTTTGAAAACCTTTGAACCCTAATTTTTCATCGTCATTCTCATCGGTAAAAAGTCGACTTTCTTCATTAGGATCTATTAAGTCTAAATCCGCAAATATGTTTTCACTTTTTTCTAATGCTTCTGCAGATATTTTAACGGCTTTGTTATTTGCAGTTTTAAAACCTACAAAAGCAGGTTCTATTTCATCCGATATCATATTGGCACTATCATCATCATCAATTGTAATATCTTTAAACAGGCGTCTTTGTTTTTCTATAGCCTGTTGGGATATTTCAACTTCTGCCTCACTTTCTGTTCCAAATCCCTTAAAAACAGGTTCTGGGTCATCAAATTCACAACATATAAAGTTTTCTCCAGCAATGTCCTTTAATATTTGTTCAGATTCAGATAAAACGGGATCTAACTTGTTATTGTCTTTACTGCTGTCTTTATTAAACATAGTTTTACTAGTTGAAGGCTGATTAGAGTCGTTAGGAATATCTATTCTCGTTTGTTCTTTGTCTATATCTTTAAAAATATTTTTAGTCTTTGATAGCGCATCATTCGATATTCTGATATCTTTGTTATTAGCCGTTTTGAATCCTGCAAAATTAAAGTTGCTTGTTGTAGGTTGACTTATCATATCATCAATTGTTTTTATTTTATGTTTATCTTTACCAATTTCTTTAAATACATCTTTTGATTTGGCAAACGCTTCGTCAGATATTTTTATTTCTTGGTTATTAGCCGTTTTAAACCCAACAAATTCTGTTGTACTTGTTGAGGGTCGGTTAACAAATTTTATCGCATTGACTTCTTTGTTAATTTCAGAATCATTCTCTTCAACATTTTGTAGTTCTAAATCAATATCTTGAAAAACATTTTTTGAATTCGTCATAGCTTCTTTCGATATCGTGATTTTTTTATTGTCAGCTGTTTTGAATCCTTCAAATTCAAGACGCTCCTTAACGTTACTATCTCTTTCTTTTTCTTCTAGTGACATCTCAATATTTTCAAACTCTTGTAGAAGTAGTTCATCATTAATTTTATCATCAGTATTTGTGAAATTATCCGTCTTCTCTTCAGTATTATTCAAACAGGATTTTTGTTCAACAGCAGAATCTGTATTGTTGGCTATTTCGACTGCATACACATTTTCGATTAGATCAATATCTTTGAAAACTTTTTGACCTCTTTTTAATGCTTTATCAGACATACAAATTTTTTTATTACTTGCAGTCATTAATCCAGTAAAACATTGCTTTTCGGGCGCAGTCATATCTGTGTTCCTACTATTATTAATACTCGTTCCTGTTATTTCAATACATTTGTGTCCTTGTTTCTGTCTTACTATTTCTTCAAACTCATTTACGAGTGATACTAATTCTACAGCTTCTGTTTTACAGCTCTCTTTAGGTTTTGCAGCTATATTTGTAATATTATCACATTTTTCAACTAACTCTTTTAAACTTAACTCTTTAACATCTTTACCATCATCATTACTAAGAATACTTTGAGCTTGTTTATAAGAATTTC
The DNA here is from genome assembly GCA_949125135.1 of Alcis repandata. Classification (NCBI taxonomy): domain Eukaryota; kingdom Metazoa; phylum Arthropoda; class Insecta; order Lepidoptera; family Geometridae; genus Alcis; species Alcis repandata. Next base: position 2,268,190 of record OX421251.1, read on the forward strand.
TGGATATTTCGATAGATTTGTTGCTAGCAGTTTGAATACCAACAAACATGTTTTTTTCTAGAATATCTGTCTTTTCATTATTGTATATTTCTAAAGCGCAAGGTGGTGGTAAAATTTGAGACTCTTCTTGATCGAAATCTTCTTCATCACTGCTAAAAAGAATTTCGTCTTTCAATACCTCACTAGGATTTTCAGTTATATCTTTTGTGTACCTGATTGATACTGATTCATCCATTTTAGCAGAAATTAATTCATTTGAATTTATTTTCAATTCATCACTTTTGAAACCAAGTATAGGACTGTTGTCTCTTTCTATCCCGAGTAGAATATCTGTATCATCATTAAGACACAGTTCTTTGCCTAATATTTGCGAATTGATCAAATGTTTAGCTGTTATGAAATCAGTGTCTTTGACCAGTGACATGGCAACATTTTCGAAGTTTTCAAACGTTTCTAGTGAAACAACTAATGGAGGTTGTGTTTTTAGTTTTCTTTTCATTGCTTTAATGTTTAATACTGGACTTGGAGATCTTTCTATATCTTGCCCTGTGTCTATATCACTGCCACTGTCTGTCTCTATTGCACATGTGGTCTTATCTATGTCTATCTCTTTCAAACTATTGATTATTACTTCTGTTTCTTCATTCACTTCTTGAGTAATTGGTAGATTATCAATGAAAGTTACTGTATCTTCTGTAGCTGTTCTTGCTAGTTGCGAATTTTGTTCCATATTCACATCTATTGAGTCATCAAGAAACATTGCAATATCATGATCTATCTTTGTATCTTCTTCAGTTTTTTTTTCATTGAGTCTTGCATCAATTTCTTTTTTAACTTGACCACTTTGAATAACTATACCAGATTTTTTATCAAAAATGGATACAACTTCGTGTTTCTCATCATCATTAGTATCAGTTTCAGTATAATTCCTATCTTCTTTACATGGTTTTGTATTTTCAATGTTTACAACATCATTACGACTGAATGTGGTATCAAATTCTTGAGTCATACCCGTATTTGCATTCATTGTTGCAGCACCATCTATTATGTCCAATAACTGTGTGTCTAACACACATTGGGTCTCGAATTTGTGTGGGTTTTCTTTCGGCGCCTGAAAGATTTGAAAAAAACAATATGTAATGATGAGTGCTCAATGTTTATCAACTTTAACTGTCCAAAAAGAATACAGTAAAACATAACTGATTAACTCTAGACTATTTTCCTTGTTCAAAAATGAAAAAGTTTGCAAGTCTGCTCTTTTTCCTTTTTTCAATAAGAACTTATATTTATTTAACACTATATTGCCACTGTCTTTTTGGGATGTATAGCTTACTAGTCGCTCTCGCAATTCTAACTTATTTTTATAGGGTAAAAAGTATCCTATGGGTTATCTATTGATGCACATTATTTTTATGTTTTTTACACAATCCGTGAAAACGTAATAAATAGAGAATGTTTCTATACCATTTTTATCTATATATATAAAAATGAAACCCGTTTTCCTTGGTCACGGCATCACGCGTGAATGGCTGGACCAATTTCACTAATTCTTTTTTTGTTGTATTTGTTATTATTAGGAGAAGGTTCTTAAGGAAAAAAATATTAAGAAAATCTCTCAGGAATATTGAAAAACCCTAAAAACAGACCTTTTCTTTTTCCCATACAAACGTATGGCAGTACGAAGTCTGCCGGGTCAGCTAGTATTAAATAAATAAATGTTTCACACTCATAGCTCCCCCCCCCCCCCCCACTAGGAATAAATACTGTGTCAGGCATGCCATGGAACACACACAAAGCCAAACAGGCCAATATTAAAATTATTTGGAGCTTTTCTTTATCATTGCATACCCCAAGTCAAGCTAAGTTTGGTTACACACTCGCACATTGAAGAGTAGCTGGTTTAGCAGCTTTAAAGGCCTAAATGGAAGATGATATCCTTACTTTAGGTAAATTCATTCTATATTTATTTTTTTAAGTACCTCTTCAGTTGATGGAAGAATAGCGTAGGGGAACAATTTGTTAAATTTGCTATTTACCTAGTAAATTAATAATTTCATAATATAGCACAAATACCTCGTCCATTTTAGATCCATACACTGGTAGCTTGTTTAAAGGTAAAAAATTAGATTTCTTCCCTTTAGTCAAGTCTTTGCAGCCGCTTTTTGCACTTTTAACACTGTCTGCCAATTGGTAAGCTTTTATTTGCGAACTAACGGTTTTAATAACATCTTGGGGTTCAAAAGTTTCTTCACTTGGATTAAGGTCTTTATTATAGAGAAATGAAGGCTTTTTCAAGCTTTGTTTCTGTAAAAGAAGCTGAAAATCTTCTATGTTTTTGTTCGAGCTGTCCATAGCAAGCAGTTAGGAAATGGAGTGGAAAACTGAACGATGAGTTAAACACTGTAAATAACTTTTAGTGAATCAACAGATAAAAATAATAAAATAAACCCGTTCAGTTTCAATTATTAAAGATAGGATGATATATGTTTATGTAGAGTTTTCACTAGGCACTAGGTATTTTTGTTTATCATTAGCACTATTCGCTATTCGCTCCGCTCCCGCTGTTGACATTGACATTCAAATTTAACAAAATTGACATTAAAAAAGTTTGACAGCAGGACTATAAAATAATACCAAATTTGGCTTCACAATATTTGGAAGGATTATTTAGCCCATGTTATTTAATTTGTATCTCCTATTGTTTTTTATGCGTTAGATTTCTATTGAAGCTAGTAATAGCTGTGGTAATAGATACAAATAAAGTCTGTTGGTAAGCTATGGTCTTTCAGCAGGGACTATCTACGCAGTATTCCTTAATCACGGCTGTCTACTTAGCTCTTGGCAATGGTCATGGTCAATGACTAAATGCTGTTGGCCACTGAGGCCCCTACAGCGTACCAGGTGGGGAAACCTAAGGGTGACGAATCAACATCGAGCTGTGCTGCGCTGTACTGAGCTGTGCTGTGCTGTGTTTCTTAAGCTACGTTTTTTTAAGAATCAACATCAAGCTGTGCTGCGCTTTGCTTAGCTCAGTATAAAGCCGAACGTCCACCGCCGGCTAAACTAAATGAAAACTAAACTCACTGAACTAAGCTAAGCTAAACTAGAACTACGTTGTCCGTCCACCAAAAAAGTAATCAGCACATAAAAATCCATAAAAAACATAGCACAGTTCGGCACAGCGCGGCTCAGCACGGCGGGTAGCGCGCCTCGCTCGAGACTGCTGCGTTTTTAAACAGAGCGTAGCCTCACACAGCGCAGCACAGCATGGTTTGTTTCTATCCTCATTGAAATATTAGACGAGCGAGTTGACCAAACATAGCACAGCGCAGTACAGCGCAGCACAGCTCGATGTTGATTCGTCACCCTTATTATCCTCTTTCAGGCGGCTTTGTACTTAGGGATCTTCCAGTAATCACGTGAGGCTCAAAAGGGGGAGGGGTTTATGTAAATATAACATAATATCACAAGGAATGTAGTGAGATATAGCACTTAGGTATATAATTTTTTGTAAAATTCTGAAAATTTTAATAACAAAAAAAAATTTGATGTAGGCTGTATGGGGAGGGGTAATTTATAACCTAATCACCAGGGGGAAGGGGATGTAAGTTGCTAAAACGCCACATGTATAATGAATAACCCCATACTACTAAATCATTGTATGAACAAAAAACTTCCAGTCAATTTTGTGCATAGATTTATTTATATGCATAATTAAGTTAGTAATAGGTAGATAAAATAAATAACATATTTTCCCTAAAAACTAACAAAATACAGGGTTTTGGAAAGAGTATCCTAAGCCGAAAAGGGCTCACAGTACTCATCATTATGAACAACTTTTATTAAGGGACCAAACCCAAAATTCGCGAAAAACAAAATTAGCTGTTTCATAGAAAAATGTCAAATGACATTAGACAAAATGTATGGAACAGCTGATTATTTTTCGCGAATTCCGGGTTGGTACCGTAGTGAAAGTTGTTCGTAATAAAGAGTACTACGAGCCCTTTTCGGCTTAGCATACCCTTTTCTTTTAGTCCTCTATACATAAACAACCACCATTTCACACTATAGGTGCAAGTTCTATATAATTATAATCTTATTGTATTTTACGATAAGTACATTTCAATCTCCGTTTTTAAAAAATAAATACTTTTGGTTGTTTTAAAACTATTGATAATTTCAATATGTCGAGAAACATACAGGCAACACTAGTTAAAATATAACATCTGACTTAAAATGTCTCATTCAAATATCACAGTAAGTTGCTAAATTGTAATAATAAAATTTATATCTATTAACGAGATTAAGTCAGTGGTCAAGAGAAAAGGGAGCTGACGGGAATTAAAACGTTTTTTTGATGACTTTGAATCTACGGGTTCAACTTCAATAAAGTGCAATCAGAATATTTTTAAAGTGGAGTAGTGTAAAAAAACATATATTTTAAAACACTATGAACATGTTTCTTTGTTACTAACTCCAAATTTTGAAAGCGTTTATCTCGATAACGTTATTTTACCTTCAGGTCCTTTTTAGCTTGCCCTCTTACATATTTTAACAAGATTATAGTAAGTATACCCATGCCACAGATAAACTAAGCTTCTAGGTGTCAATTAATTGAACTACCACCACCAAAACTTTGCATCGCTACTCTATGCCGTTTGCTTAAAGACTGTGTCGTGTTTGCTTCAGAACTTTGTTGCGTTTTGAAAAATACTGTGTTGAGTTTGGATAAATACTGGGTCGCAATTGGATAAAGACTGGGTCGCGTTTGGATAAATACTGGGTCGCGTTTGGATAAAGACTGGGTCGCGTTTGGATAAAGACTGTTGCGTTTGGATAAATACTGGGTCGCGTTTGGATAAAGACTGGGTCGCGTTTGGATAAAGACTGTGTTGCGTTTGGATAAATACTGGGTCGCGTTTGGATAAATACTGGGTCGCGTTTGGATAAAGACTGGGTTGCGTTTAGATAAAGGCTGTGTTGCGTTTGGATAAATACTGGGTCGCGTTTGGATAAAGACTGGGTCGCGTTTGAATAAAGACTGGGTCGCGTTTGGATAAAGACTGCCGCGTTTGGATAAAGACTGGGTCGCGTTTGGATAAAGACTGGGTCGCGTTTGAATAAAGACTGGGTCGCGTTTGGATAAAGACTAGGTCGCGTTTGAATAAAGACTGGGTCGCGTTTGGTTAAAGACTGCCGCGTTTGGTTAAACTACGCCACGTCTGTTGCGTTTGGATAAATATCGTGTCGTGTTTGCATCGCGACTGTATCTCTGCAAACGCACAGCTACATATCAACACATATCACTCTAAAATACTTCAGCAGGGCTAGGGAAAGATAATCTTTCCCCCCTTTTTTAATCTCGCGATAAAGAGATAAACATATTCTTATTCTAGCCTTGTCACATTTACTTGAAGATAAAAACGATGGAAAGTTAATTTATCCATGGATCAAGTTAAGTTCTTCACAACTTCGAAGCGGCAGTCTTTGCAGTGAATTCTTCTTCTAACTCAGTCCAAAAGTTGATCCGATCCACGCCGTAGTCGCGGGCAAGGGTTATCTCGTCGTCGAGTAGTAGTGTGCATTTTTGTTGTTTTGTGTATGGGAGCCACTCTACGGGCTGGTTGGTCCAAGTTGGTTTTCTGGAAAAAAAAAAATAAGCTTTTTAGGAAAATGTAATAAATAAAGGTTATAAGAAAAGGGTATGCGAACTAAGCGAAAGGGCTACTTTCTGCTTACTTTTTGGAACAACTTTTATTATCAGGCGAAGTCTGAAATCGGAAAAAACCAGCTGTTCCATAGAGTAATGCGTCAAAATGGGCGGAAAAGCAGTTTTTAGGATGTTTTTTTACATAAAACCTTACCTGATGGGGAAAACGGTGTGGTCAAAGATGTAGCATGCTTGCCTATTACCTAAATACCTTTTCACTTTTCATTTAAATAACCCCGGATTGTTACTGTTTGGATTGTGGAAAATACGACGGTGGCGCCTCCACATAAATACACACAAAGTTGCCAGTTATAAATACAATAACTTACCCATTCTTAGCGAAATTACAAAAAGATTCCGTCAGCATTTCGACAACTTTCATATCTTTTTCGTTTGCTTTACGCATCTTATTTTTTCTGTAAAATTGATATTGAATCATATCGCCATGTGTTGCGCCTTTGACACCAATACTTTTCATAGTCCTTGTGTGCATATTTCCTGAATAATTAAATTGTAGGTAATACAGTTGATCCCAATGCTCTGCTATGAATTCAGCGAAAAAAATAATGTCCTTCCAGAAGAAAACGTCTGAAATCATTTGTATATATTCGTTTTTTACGGTCTCATCGGCATTTTTGTTGCCAGTGTAAAATTTTCGGAGTTTATCTTCTATTGATTTTGCTCGGGCAGTGCCTTTTTGCATTTTAGCGTATTGCGGTATGAAGTAGTAGAAATCGTTTTCGTATACGACGTTGCCATTTTCGTTGAAGAATATGACGCCTTCGTGCGAATTTATTGATGTTAGAATTGGGACTTTGTGGAAGCGATTTTCTTTTATGGCAATCTTGGGGTGTTCCGTAAAAAATTGTTCGACGCCGTCGAATTTTTTTTCCACGACTGGCAAGAAAAAGGCGTTTATGACTGATCGCGGTCTGCTCAATTCGGCTTCAGTAAACGCTATTATTAATTCTTCAGCTGGAACTTGTACTAAAAAGTTGTATAAATCTCTTTCGCTATTTAAATCTTTGCCTAAAATCGACGCTACTTTCGCTGCTTTCTTAACAGAATCTTCCTCAATCAGATACACATCCGAAATCGAGTTGCCAGATTGAGCAATGACTTTACTGTACAATCCTCCTGTCATTTTAGACGTCATAAACGATGTTGCCACAGCACTGCCAGCACTCTCCCCGCTAACCGTTACATTCTGGGGATCACCGTTGAAACTACTAATATTTTTATTTACCCATTTCAGTGCCATGACTGTGTCTTTCAGACCCACATTTCCCGGACATTCCGGTATATTCAAACACATCCACCCTAAAATATTCAACCTATAATTGACTGTTACTAGAATAACATCATGTTTTAAAACTAAATCTGGAGTATAATAGTCTCCATAGCCAAATATTAATCTTCCTCCGTGTATGAAGAAGATGACAGGTAGTTTTTGTATTCTTTCGGCTGGCAACACTGGGGTGTAGATGTTTAGGTAGAGGCAGTCTTCAGAGCCGTCTATGGGGGTGCTGGAGTATGGATTGGCTTGTAGGGCTTTGTTGCCGGGTTTAGTGGCGTCGAGTATACCTGTCCACGGTTCTGGTGGTTCTGGATTCTGAAATTAAAACAACAGCAAACTAAATAAAAATAATAGCAAGTAATTTCTACGAGTATGTTTTACTTATTACTTCTATACTAATATCGCCTACCCTGTCAACTATGTTTTTATGGCAAGTTACAATATACTATCCCACTTCACCACTTCTGCATTCTGATTCGATTCCGGAAAGAACATGGCAAATCTTTCCGAGATTTGACAAATAAATTCGAATTATTTCCGAAGGCGGAAGACTTCTCGAAGATTTTCGTCGAATACCTACATTCGATGTTTGGATAGCTGAATCAGCCTGCTGAACCCGTGTGGTCTCCCCTTCTTATTAAAAGTAAATTATTGCACAAAAGGCCAAACGCCTTTTTTTGTTTTAAAGCTTTCAAATTTATTTACTTTTTGAGTATTTTAAAGAGAAATGACTGACTTTAGATAACCGGAATCGTCAAATCTCTGTAATTTCTCGTGAAATTATTTTTACAAGTGATTCAAAAATCGAGCCTCCAGGCTAATGCTAAAAACCATGAATAAAAGTAAAAAACGTACCCTGAATCGTAGCTTCCCGACTGGTGGTTTTGCATATGGTATACCTTCAAAACTGTAGTAATTTTTCCCGTAGAATGTCTTACATTCCTTGCCTTGGAGTGCTCCTTCTTGCACAGTGACTTGACAAGATGCCATGTTTCTTGCCTGGAATTTAGAAGATTAAAAAATTATTGTATTTGCTACTATAATAGTCGTCACAAAATAAGAGACCCGTTTGGACACTTGAGAAAGACCGTAGAATGTTGAAGAGACCGTAGAACTTGGAACTTGGAACCGAGGGCCGCAGCTTCTTTAGAAATATTTTGCAGTTAAGTTTCTATTTTATGAACTACACGGAACCTATTTGTTTAAATTTAATTGCAACAAAAAGAAAAGCTAGCATATTAAAAAAACAAATTACAATAAAACTTACCTCCTAAATTATTAAGCACACCGATAAATGAGGTACTAGCCAAACAATTAAGATTTTATCGATTCAACAATGATAACCACGGAAACGTACTTTGAACTCAAGTATTAGCAAAAATTAAAGGAATAAGTGCCTTGTTGGAGATTATAGATTTATTCGCTCAAGATAACCAAAGTAATAAATTAAATGGTTTGGTATTATTTCTACACAAAGACACGTCACATTTCGTTCAGGTCGTAATTATTCATAAACTATGAAATATGAATTATAAATTGAAATAAATTTACAAATACACTTTGGTTTGTTTACTTCTGAAATATGAAAATGAATGCATTTGGAATTGATATTGACATTGACTTTTTCAATAAAATTGACAACAGCTCGAAGCTTGTCTATGAAAAAGGGTAATTTTTTTGGGCATTTATTGCTGTCGTTGTTCTAGTCGGTGATCCAGTATTCGATTTTTTATTTTAATCTGTATTCATACAACTTTATTATTATCTGTATTCAAATTTCACATCACTAAAAAGTGTCATGGCCACCATTCACCATCGCTTGTGCGACATATGTAGCGTGACAAGTCATGTCATTTATGTCCATGATATATGAAAAATTCCAATGGCAGATTCTTTCTTTGGGTTCGATACTTCGTTATCGGTAAGTTTGCGCTATAATCTGCATGATTAGACCTTTCATTTGATGTATAACATGCTGTGTAATAGACGACAAACGCTACTGCCAACACGCCACTACGTCGTCTTAAAATCCTTATATCTCCATATTTCACCACTTTACACGCGTTATTTTGGCAATTTACTACAACAAAAACCTTTGTTTACAAGTTAGCTAGCATTCCAATACAAAACAAGTGCGTTAAACACGAAAAGTACAACATAATTTTTTACATACTTAAAGACTCAAGAGATATGTACATGTCATTTTGTTTGTGTCCACTAACACTTTTGTTACAAAAACACGTAATTAGTCTTCTTGGAACATTGTAACGTTTCCGTTAGTGATAAACTTGTGCAATATTGGAATAATAAGCTATTTTCAAGCATGTAACAATGATATTCACTGGTCATGACCTGTATAATAAGAACACTGAGTCACTTATTTTCTTTCATACATAATTACCAGTAATATATGTGACGTGTTTTGTCCAAAACACTGACATGTTGACACAGATTTGGCTGTATTTATGGATTTGTTGATACAACCATCACATTTCTAATATTAGGGGTTAGGCAAGTCTGCAGGACCTTGTAAGTATGTACAAACAAAGTAAACAATATAATCACTATGCTAATATTCTAAACATTCTAGTTTGTGTTATTATGCTTCCAAACAATTCCTTAATTGATAGATTTAATCGAAATTCTGTCAGAAGATCTTATGAAGTTACATTCTACTAAAATAATGAAAAAACCTGCCTATTAATGCTTGAGCCAAAGTATGAACATAAAGTATAATTAAATGTGTATAGGCTAATTTTAAAACTAAGTCTGGGCTTTAACACTTTGACTGCGGCTAATAATCACATGCGCTTGCCTTAGGTGCGGCTAATAGTCAAATGCGTTGTTTTACGCGCGTGGCGTGTGTAGCCCCATTTCGCGTTGAACAAGGTATGTGTTTCCCGCAGCCAAAGTGTTAAATGCACCAGTATTTCTAGAGATTATTCTGTAAAAACATACAAACTTTAGCCTATGAAAATTATAAGTATAAATAAACTTTTTTTCAATCAATTAAATGCTTACATTTGACCACCATTATACCTGATGATACGATGGAGCATGCTTGCCAAGAAGAAACTGGTTCACTCAAGACACCCTGATTGTACCTATCTTTTGAAAATCTTCTGTATTTGTATGAAGATCTATTCAAAATTCAAAAAATTATTCAATCAAAAATTCAATGTCAAATACAAAGACTGGGTCTCAACAACCGTTTTGGAAAAGTGTTTGTTTTTGAAACACTTTTGCAAGGCGGCCTCGATACCGGGGCCGATCCAGCGGGGTCATTGAGACCCAGTCAATAAAAATGTCAAAATCTTAACTACATAACCCACCCCTAATCGTTCCCCGTGGGAAGGTGCCCACAACACCCACAGCATTACTTCTGAATTGTGATGACCATTTCTGCACCAGGAACGACCCGGAGCAGGAGTCACCACCCTCTTAGATCTATTCTATTTGGACAACCTGTTTGGTTCAGCCCCGGGTTCAATTCCCAGCCGGGCAGGTGATGAATTTCAATGTCTGCTCTGGGTCTGGGTGTTAGTTGACCTTGTCTTTGTGTGTGTTCCATGGCATCCCCGACACAGGATTATCCTAGTGGGGAGCTATGAGTGTGAAACGTTTATTTATTATTATTTATTTATTTGTTCTATTTGTTTATGTATTGTGCCTGATATCTTAATATATTTTCAGAACTTGAATGACGAGGACGGTGGAGGAGGGGAAGGTTCAGAAGGAGAGTATGATGCTCTTAACGATGAGACTTTCGGGTTTGGAAGTAAGTTTGCCGGGCCTTTTTTTACACGCGTATATTAGCTTCACTTGTATGTTTGTAACCCTTTTGGACTCGATTTTGCCCTACTTTGAACGATCAGATTTAATTCTAACTTTGCACACCTGTCAAAGACCGATGACAATTGACAATGCATGTTTTTTTTTGTTTTTTAAGCTATTTTGTTATTATTAATAATAATAATCTTTAATTCAGACCATAAATGTCCATAGAGTTAAGTTCACATATTTTACATAATACAAAATTTGAATCAAAGATAAAATCAGAAATCATAGACCCAAACATTAAAAATTGAAAATTACAAATTACAATAGTTAGTTATCCAACAATAGTTAGGAATGCCGTCACCACATCTGCTTATAGCCAACGGCTGATCGCAAGATTTAAAAAAAAAAAAAAAAAAGTTAGTTATCCAAAAAATCATGCAAAATTCAAAATGTCAACACAGAATAAAATATAAAAATAGAATACACAATGTCCATAATAATTATCTAAGCCTATACTTGGGTTTGGTTCCGGAGTGCTCAATATTTTGTCCATGTGGTTTGGTTCCGTAGTACTGAATGTGCACATTTGTCCATGTGGTTTGGTTCCGTAGTGCTCAATGTGCACATTTGTCCATGTGGTTTGGTTCCGTAGTGCTCAATATTTTGTCCATGTGGTTTGGTTCTGTAGTGCTCAATGTGCACATTTGTCTATGTGGTTTGGTTCCGTAGTGCTCAATGTGCACATTTGTCCATTGAGTTTGGTTCCGGAGTGCTCAATGTGCACATTTGTCCAGTGCTTCACTATTGGGTATTATTGTTTTCTAGATGACGAGTTCGACTGGGAAGTGGAGCACGAGCAGCTTGCTCACCAGCTGGAGAGCAGTCGTCGCTACGAGCCGGGTCTCCACGATATCTCCAACTCACAGCTCGGTGAATACACTTTCAAATTGCTAATAGCTATAAAATAATAGCTGATTGTTTTTTCGCGAATTCTGAGTTGGTCCCATAGTAAAAGTTGTTCATAATGATCAGTACTATGAGCCTTTTTCGGTTTAGCATACCCTTTATGAATAACAATATATTAATATATTCCACAGAAGCGACGCTCTCCCAGCTAGTGCTCGACGAGACGGACGCTCCGAGACACACCCTCGGTTCCAGCGTCTGGAGACACGACCCTCCTCCGCCTCCGGTGAGACAAGCATATATAGAACTTACAAAAAAAAAACAACGTTATGACCTCAGATCAAGTAGGAAGAAAGATAATATTATGCTTGCCTTAGATCAAGGTGAAGCCAAAACATCAAAAAAAAACTCGCTGATCCCCGTGTACGTCAATACAAATGTCAAAATGTTGTTTACATGTAATAGATAGATAGATAGATAAAATCTTTATTGTTCACACCATAAAATCGAAAAAAAAAAAAATCGTATTCGAAATTACAGTGCAACCTCGATATAACAAATCGGAGGGGAACAAGAAAATATTCGTTATATCAAGTAATTCGTTGAACCGAGGTTTGCTATGTTGAGGTTAGGTTGGTCTAAAATTCGTTATAAAGAGGTAAAGAAATAGTTTCGCTTTTCTGCAACCGATAAGGAACACCTTTTACGTTTCTGAGCCATTTTAACTTAAATCTTTAACAACAGTGACGAGCAGAAGTGTTTACATTACTTTCCATCAAACAACAATGATTGTTTTACGAACAAAAGCGTGTCGAAACATGTCGCGACATGAATCACATACTATAGGATTATTGGTGGGAACTTTATTAAAGGTTTTGGGTTGACAAAATTCGTTAGTTAGAGGTATGTATACTTTTTCTTGATAGTTGAAAATTCGTTATAAAGAGGTTGTTCGCAATGTAAAGGTATATTTTATATTGACTCATATGGACAATTCAAGGGGATTACGAAGAATTTGTTAAATCGAGAAATTCGTTATATTGAGGTACGTTATATTAAGGTTGCACTGTATATCCTAAAAAATCATGTTTTTTACGATTCTTACAAGTGGAAAGTTATACCATCGGACTTTTTCACTAGAAAAAGTCTTTTGGAGGTTTTGGCTTCACCTGCATCTAAGGCAGTACTACATCTTAATTTCTACTTGATCTAAGGTTATATGACAAGGATACATAGTTAGATAAACTTGAAAAAAATGGTTTACCTTTTTACAATTAGCTGTCAATCCATTAATTCTAACAATTTATATCTATTAATTTTATTTATATAGTAATTTGTAATTGTAACTTTCATAGATCATTTTTATTTTATTTTATTATTTTTGGACTTTGTAATTTATTAATTTGTTACTGTGTATGGGTGAAATGACGCCTGAAATAAATTCATTTTAATTTAATTGACCGAGCGAAGAAAGGTCTCGGAGTCTACAGAAACAAAACGGCGTTTGTGTGTTTGTTTGTCCGACGATAACTTGAGTATCGTTTATCCGATCTTCATGAAATTTGCAGGCAAATTGTTCATTTCAATACAGTTTTTAAGTTCTAATATGAGCGAAATCGATCGAAGGGTTGTAGAGATATATAAGCGCAAGGTCCAGTTCGCCGCGAACTACTGGTATCAATGAGTTGTGGCCTCACTTTAGGGATAGTTAGGGCCTTTACCTAGTGCCCTTTAGGCGTGTTTGATATCTACACTAAGCGCATCTTTGCAAGAATTATAAATATTTGCATTAAAAAAAGGATATAAAATTCTCCACTTTACATCAACATCCTAAATTCGTAAGACATTTTTGTATTTTATAACTTTGTCTTATGTATCCCTGTCATGACAAGTTTTAAAAACTAAACAAACAAATAAAAATAAATATAAATCGAGTTTCACCCATGATGAAAAGCGACGACGTTGAAAAGTAGACGTGTTTTTCAGAGTTACATACCTCTCATGTGTGAAACCCATATGTTAAGACTGGTGTTTGTCTGTATGTATGTCATAGCCAATTATTTTTTCTATGCACATTTATGCAAAATTTGAATAGTTAAAGCGTGAAAGCATAACAAACAAACTCACATTCACTTTTAAACTACATGCATTTGTTTAATTTTTTTTTTTTTTTTTTTAAATTATCGCCACTGCGAGATATCACACATCATCAGTGTTCATCATACGAGTCCATCAGTTTGTGCTGATAAATATCAAATAAATAAATAAAGTTTTTGTTTAACTTGCAATGTATGCAAATATGTAACTATGTTTGTTCCAATGAAATCTTGCTACTCAATAGGCATGACGACAGTATCAAAAAATCGCCGATTCAATGCTTTCAGGGGACAAGCCAGATTAAAAAAATTTAAAACACATGTTTAGTTTTATTTTTAAAAAACAGATTATTAAGATTTTCAATAAATTAAAACATTAAAATACAGCAATCGGCCATCTTGTCAGAAACAACAATCACAGCGTATGACGTCACGCCTCAGTGAACTCAGGTCATCCGCCGCTCATCACGCATAGACACAATGACATGTTTACTAGCCGTGACGTCAAATCGACGCCATGACACAAGCAAGCTGTTTTCGGGCACTGTTGAAAAAATATGTGAAAAATGGCTTCAAACTTCGTTAAACTTAAGTTTATTACCGAAATAAAGGCTTTTTTGTAAATAGTAAATGTGTACTCACATTATGGAAGAGTATTTTAAAATCTTTCGTCACGCCTATTTTGAACCACTTCCGGATGTCCAATGTTGTGTGCGCTCCAATGACAATGCAACAAAAGCATGTTTAAATATTTTTAAAATTATCTTATTACATGTTTTGTTTAGCCTCCAAAAGTGCAACAGCTGAAAAATGTGTGCACAGTGGAGGAGATCGAGCGGCAAATGCGGCAGGCGCAGGCGCAGGCACAGCCGCAGCGTCCGCCGCATGCACAGAACTACTTCCAGGTCAGGTTTCACACTAACTCCCGTTTCACACACATTAATACTTGTTTCAGACCTACTTATACTGTTTCACACTTGTTCACGCCTAGTGATACCTGTTCCACATTTACATTACCTCTACATTACTGATTTATCTAGCTCATAAAATTAATTTATTAGAGTTCCATAGTCAAAATGCAATAATGCGACCCTAAGAACATTTTTAAATGTTTAACTAAGACATTTAAAACAAACTGAAAGTAATAACACATCTATTTACCCCTTACAGCCCAGATTTCCAGTCATACTGCAAAGACCACCAGGCCTACAAGGCCCGGTACCACTACCATTTGCGCCGCAACAACCAAACAATAGTATGAACCAGATGAACCAACCACTCAACAAACTGTTGAACCAAAACCCGCAAATGAACCAACTTGGCCAAAACAACCAGATGATGCCGAACCATGTTAACCAGCTCGGTCCAAACGTAAACCAACTCGGTCCAAACGTAAACCAAATGCCCCAGAGCGTCAACCAGTTTATGCAACACAACCAAATGGGTCAGTTTCAAAACAACCACGGACAGAGCAATTTGTTGAATAATATAATGCATCAGAGCAATCAAATGATGCCGAACCAAATGGGCGTGAACCAACTCAATCAGAACCACAACCAAATGGGACAAAACCCGAACCATATGGCTCCGAACATGAACCAAATGGGTCATAACATCAACCACATACCTCAGAACAATCAGATGAGCCACAATGTAAACCAGCTAGGTCAGAACAGCAACCAAATGGCACAAAATTTGAATCCGATTGGTCAAAATGTGAACCAAATGGGTCAAAATGTGAACCAAATGCCACAAAATTTGAATCCGATTGGTCAAAATGTGAATCAAATGGCACAAAATTTGAATCCGATTGGTCAAAATGTGAACCAAATGGGCCAAAATGTGAACCAAATGGGTCAGAACATGAGCCAGAATGTGAACCACGCTATGCCTAATGGTAATCAATTCGGACAAATAAACCATTTTCAGCATATGATGGGCCAAACTAGAATGATGGTTCCGCCCCCTGGCATAAATATGCCCAGGCAAAATTTTAGCCCAAACATAGGCCAATTCAACCATAATTTTCGAGTGAGTATCCATTTATTATTTGGTGTTTTTATTTTGTTTTTATTGTTGCTAAAATGATCACAATTTTTTCATCTTCATTTTCTGGAATAGTAGATTGTTTTATACCGACCAAAGGCTCACTATTTCATCTGTAAGCATATTTTGTTTTTCATTTACAATATTAATAAGTTACCTATTATAATTTAAAATCGGTGAAACGATGATAGATATCAGAAAAAATATGTAACAAAAGCTAAGCTAAAAGTACAATAGGCCCAAGTTTGAAGGCTTTTTATGAAAGATATAAATTTTCTAAAACTATTGGCATCCTTGTCTAATGGCTTGCAATGATAAAGACAGATATATTTTTAGTTAGTTTAGATCTGTCTTAAAATGCCTTCAAACTTGGGCCTAATGTATGTATGTAGGTGTGTGTTGCAGCTTGCAAGGTAAATCGTGGATAGTCTTGACGATATGAAGTTCATATAATTCCATATAAATTAGTTGGTATTTCTAAAATAAAGCTAGATTAGTATAGATAAAATCTTTGGATAGTTTTTTCATGAATTTTGTTCCCTTTCACTCATTTTCAATTATATTTTAACTGGCTACGCCCTGTGGTTTCAATTTACAATATTCGTTGAGAATTCTTTACTCAGAATTAAACAGTTTCAAAACATCTATGTTATAAAATCCAATGCTTTATACTACGTATATGCAACCTTTTATCCTCCCACTGCTGGGATATAGGTCTACCCTCGAAGGGTGACTAGGCCATATTCCACCACGCTGGCCAAGTGCGGGTTGGTGGATTCACATACGCCATTGAATTTCTTCTCCGGACATATGCAGGTTTCCTCACGATGTTTTCCTTCACCGAAAAGCCAGTGGTATGTAAATTCGTACATAAGTCCTAAAGAACTCATTGGTACGAGTCGGGGTTTGAACCCGCCACCTCAAGAATGCGAAGCGGCTGTTCTCCCACTAAGCTACCACGGCTTCATACTAACTTTCTTTATTTAATTTCAGGGCCCAATACCAAAACCAAATGAACAACCAAATGTGATTGACAAACACATAATGATATTCAAGAACCAGCATTCACAGAACGGGGGCCCAATGAACCAGAACATGAACCAAATCGGTCCAAACATGAACCAACCCATTCAAAACATGAACCAACTCGGTCAAAACATTAACCAACCCATTCAAAACATGAACCAACCTGGTCAAAACATGAACCAACCCATTCAAAACATGAACCAACCTGGTCAAAACATTAACCAACTCGGTCAAAACATGAACCAACCCGGTCAAAACATGAACCAACTCGGTCAAAACATGAACCAACCCGGTCAAAACATCCAAAATCCGAACCTATCACCGAACAAAGGGCTCAAAACGGAAAAGAAGCAACAGACTCGAATCTACAACAACTCCAAAACCCAGAGTAATTTGACGTCTCAGAATCTAGTTCAGTTGATACAGAACACACATCCAATGTTACAATTCAACAACAGTTTCCACAACGCAACTCACCATCCGTTGTTGAACAGAAATCAGTTTAACAACATAAATCATCCGTTGTTGAATAGTCAAAGACTAAATGGGAATGGAAGCTTTAGTAATAATACTAGTGGGACGAGGTGAGTTGATTTTATTACTGACAGGAGTTTAACTATAACTAGCTTGTGTTAACACTTTGGCTGCGGGAAACACATACCTTATGTTTTCCTTTGCGCGACGCGAGACGGCTGCACACGCCAGGCGCGTAAAACAACGTGTTTGACTATTAGCCGCGCCTGGGGCAAGCGCATGTTACTAGCCGCAGCCAAAGTGTTAAGTGATAGTGTGGTAAAAGCTGGTAAACATATGAGAACTGGCTATCATTATCATCCACAGCCATCTTTATACCACTGCTAGGTATAGGCTTCTGTTTTAGGGTGTTTTCTATCTCGGTCAACCAATCTACTTGCCCAATGAACTCAAACCGTTTTAAAACCCTCCAATTTTCTTTAGGCCCTCTTTGACTAATCCTTGACACATATTATAGTAGTCTTCATCCATTTTGAGAACCTGCCTTACTTGATTAACTTAAAAAATAATAAAAAAACAAAACAAAAAAATTTTAAGTAATAATTATTTTTACAAAACAAAAAAACAAAAACCGACTTCAAGAGACCGACTATTGAGTTATTCATCTATTTGTCGCGCACGTACTTAATGCAAATTTAAGACTTATATCGTTTTCTCATGGATACCATTATCAGAACTGGACTAAATTGACCAAATGGGAAGCGTCAGCTTTCTAATAAAAAAAAATAAAAAAATGTCGAATTGATAACCTTCTCCTTTTTTGAAGTCGGCTAAAAAGTAGATAAAAGTTGTTCCTTATTATTCTTATTATTCGATATGGGGGGCGATAAGTCTCGCACTGGCGTTCCGCAAAGAGTGTATAGCGCGTTTGCCAGCGATTACCCGAGCCAACCACTCCTTAAAAAGAACGGAGCGAGGCTCTTGGCCGCTGGCAAAACTGCTCCAGTGGCAAAGATGGTGTAAATATCATAACATTGCTCTTTGTATAGTTCCGTACCTCAAAAGGAAAAACCGGAACCCTCATAGGATCACTTAGTTGTCCGACTGATCTTCGTTAACTGACCATTCTCAACCTTTAATCCTCTCACTGCTGGGATACAGGTCTACCCTCGAAGGGTGATTTAGCTGTATTCCACCACGCTGATGCGGGTTGGTGGATTCATATACGCCATTGAATTTCTTCTCCGGACATATGCAGGTTTCCTCACGATGTTTTCCTTCACCGAAAAGCCAGTGGTATGTAATTTCGAAAGAACTCATTGGTACGAGTCGGGGCTTGAACCCGTCACCTCAAGAATGCGAAGCGGCTGTTCTCCCATTGAGCTACCACGGCTTTTAAATTAACTAAACTATTAAAATAATTTTAACTATTTTGTACTAATTCACAGATCAATGCTAAATGGTGACGATAGTAGTAGCGATTCCGATGACTATGCCGGTCTCATGACCCAAAGAGAGAAGCAATGGCTAGTCAATATACAGATGTTACAACTCAACACCGGAACACCCTATATACACGACTTTTACTATACCGTAAGTATTTTTACACTTATTTAAATTTTTTCCTATTTTTAACACTTTAACTGCTGAAAACACATACCTTGTGTTTTTCATGGTAGCAACACACGAAAGGCGCGTAAAGCCCACTTTCAATACAACTGTGCGGTAAAACACAAACGCATGTTAAGTGTTAAAGTGTTAAGTAACTAAGTTTTTATTGTTTTGTTTTTTGCTAGTTTGTGTTTTGTTTTTAGCCCCTGACGCAAAAACGGCGGGGTGTTATATGTTTGACGTGTCTGGGTGTGTGTCTGTCTGTAGGATCGTTGCTCCCGAACGGACGAACCGATTTTGATTTGTTTTTTTTTGGTTGGATTTTGTTTTTTCTTGTTTGGATTTTTTTTGTTTGGAATTTTTTTTTTGCTTGAAAGGTAAATTAGTCGGGAGTGTTAGCTGTTTGATGAAAATGACGGCTTTTTTTAAATTTTCAATGTAATTTATATCGTATTAGTACTTGTTCCTTATTATTACTCACCACGGCCACAAATTCTTTGGCCTCAGAACCCAGCGAACCTGCTGTCTCGACTAAAGGAACGATTCGCGCGCTGATTCACAACATGCCTTTAGACGCTTGGCGTCGGCAGCCGAGTCCGACCGCGCTGATACGCAGACAGTTGACAGACGAACGTACTAACGCAAAGGACGTTCCACACCGAGCAACTTTTCCGCCAGGGAATCAGCGGACCGTCTGGGTATCGATTCAGTTAACACTTTGACTGCGGAAAACACATGTGTTTTCCTTTACGACGCAAAGGCTACACACGCCAGGCGCGTAAAACAACGCATGTGATTATTAGCAGCAGTCAAAGTGTTAACCGTCGCCGTTCCTATACTGGAACGTTGATGCGTAACGGCTTTTTCCGCTGTCATTTCAGTTTTGAGACGGACCAAAATAGCTATTCCGCCAAATGATAAACGGCTTAGCTATACCGGTGTAACGTCACCGTCGCTTCGTTCGTTCGTTGACAGCGGAAAAAGCGGTTAGGCATCATCAACGTACCAGTTTAAGAACAGCGATGAATACCAGAGTACCTAGCACAACTACGACGTAAACTAAAAAAAAAGAAAAGAAAAAAAAAATAAGAAAAAGAAAAGAGAATAGAAAAGTACGCCATTTACGCCCGTCAGGGGCGCTCTTGACAGGCGTAAATGACATACACTTTTCCATCGAATAGTCGCTACGTAAATTTACGTTAAAGTGGAGCTAGGTACACTGAATCGCAGCCCTGGTCTCCTGCCGTCCGAGACAGACCGGAGGCTCCAAAGTGCATGGTACTTCTGCTTCAATAAGGGCTCGCCTGCGAATGTCATTAAGAGTGGGGGCGTGGTCTCCGCCCTGCGTATTTCACACAAGCCAAGCCGTGGGGATCGCGTGCGTCGACCATCTTTGCCACTTGAGCAGTTGTGCCAGCGGCCAAGCCTCGCTCCGTTATTTGAAGGAGCTGGGGTGGCTTAGGTAATCGCTGGCAAGGGGGAAACGCACAATGCACCCCTTAGCGGGACGCCAGTGCGGGACCTATCGCCCCCATTCCGAATAAGCACCACACATACAAGTGAGCACCCGAGTCGCAGCCCGACCGTCACCCGGAGGGAGTAGTCGAAAAGCGTACCCATAAAAGAAAAGAAAAAAGAGATGGCTAGGCAGGCATTCACGCCCCGGACTCTGGCCTCGCGACCGCGTATATTCCTACGCTATCATCAAGCAACTGCAATAAGATTGCCTCAGATGTGACCTCGTCCCGACCTCTGACCCATTGGGATCTCGGAACGGTCAGCACCCGAGCTGAGGGACGACCACACTCCAGGAGCTTCCCCCGCGAAAGGAATGCGAACCGAGTCCCCATTGCTCGGTAACATGTGAGCGAGAAGGTTCGCGACTCCTGCCAAGGACGACAAGAATACGGCCCCAACTCTCTCAAGCGGCGAACTCTTAAACCTTCATGCCGCCCGGACAGACTGGTTTGAAGCCACTGGGAATCACGAAGGGCGACGTTGAGGATCTCTTCCGTCTCATCGAGTAACCCTTTCCGTTTCATCGAAGTGTTTTAAAGATATACGTTAGTTTCGGCATCGTGAAACAACTTCCGAGGAGAGTCAATCAATGAAACATGCGCTGTGAGGTGTCTGAAATGATCACTCAACGAGGAGAGAATCCCCCCGAAAATATGGGGGCTTGTGAATGGCCAGACTGAAGGTTAAGGGGCCCAATGGAACACCCTTCTGAGCTCCTACCGGCGACTGAATGCATTTTTCATCATACATCAGATTGCTTGGAGAGGAGTAGCATTGGCAGAGAAATGGAAAAATCTTCTTGAGTCGTTTCCTCATTTCTGAGGATCGTGGTCACCGGAGCCTCTTAGCCGGGTAATCTGTGTCCATCTATTCCGGTCCCATGTTGCCCTCACCGCCTGGTAGAATGTAGAAGAGGAGGTAAAATAGAAAAAATAAACGGGGCCAAAACCTGGACGTTTAGGACATAACCCATCCAGACCAGAAACAGAACCACGAGGAAAATAATTTAGACCTTCTACCACGTCTTCGGCTTTAACAGAAATGCAGGCTGTTTGCGTGACGGGACCCGAGGGACGATTCGGCGAGGGCCGATGCAACGGAGCGGGGTGCTTCTCTCCGAAGGCATCTAAAGTATCATCATTTGATGAAACATTAGCTTCATAGTCTGGAACACCGCCGTAAGGTAGCGTGCCTGGCGATTTTCTACAGGATACATTTTGAAAAGTGTACTTCAGAGCTACACGACCTTTTTCTACCATACCCTTTCCAATACAGGACAAGGAAAAAGACACCCTTTTACCACCCCTACACTGCCGATTTCCCCTGGATACAAAATGATTCGAGTCCACGTTTTTAATCCGTACAGCCCGGGAATGGAATTTTATAGGTATCTCCTAAATCTGCGTGCTTCATCTTTGACCACATCGTCGCTTACCGACAGAGTTAGTTAGTGGTCAAATGCGGATTTATTCATTGTACAAAAAAAAGCAAGAGCACAATCAGTGGTCAGCAAACGCGCCGCTCCCTTGAAGTCCTCGTAAACCTTCGACTGTACTATCCGATAAAGTGAGGGAGACGCTTTCGCCAAACTATCTTCAGGCAGGTCAACGAATTCTTCGAAATATCTGCTCTGGGTCTGGGTGTTAGTTGTCCTTGTCTTTGTGTGTGTTCCATGGCATCCCCGACACAGGCTATCCTAGTGGGGAGCTGTGAGTGTGAAACATTTATTTCACTGCCATTTTTTGTCTCATTTCAGGTTTTCTTAGAAAGACAAGCGAAGAAGGAAAAAGAAGGTGTAAAGGAGGCACATAAAGTGAATCAACAGAATCACCCCTTCTACAGTGGAGGTAAACCTAGAATCCAAATAGATTTCCTTCCGTATTTAGTAAAATAGTTTTTTAACGATTTGTTTTTACGCTTTTTTTTCGGTATTTAGTTAAATAGCTTCTGAACGATTTGTTTTTTTTTTTCGGTTGTTAATAAAATAGATTTTCAACGGTTTCTTTTTTTACGCTTTTTTTTCGGTATTTAGTAAAATAGTTTTTGATTTTTTTTTCTTTTTGACGCCTGTTTTTTCAAGAAAAAAGCTAATGCCAGGCAGAGAAATACCAAGCTACGGTTAGGTATTACTAAATTGTTTTCAAATAATAAACCTACAGGGCTATAAGGAAAAGGTATGCTAAGCCCAAAAGGGCTCATAATACTCATCATTATAAACAACTTTTACTATGTGACCAAACCCTGAATTTTTGTCACATTTTTGACGTGATAACGTCTTATAATTCGATGGAGCCGGGTGCAAGTACGAAAAAAGTGTGCCGTTACCTCGATGAGGCGTTACCTCGCTCTGAGTGAAATTGTGATTTCCTATATTCTATTATATTTTCCTATTTGTCAATTACTTTTGTACCTTACTTAAATAAAATAAAATTAAATTAAAATTTTCTTTTGAAAAATGAAACCATTCTATCAGTATTTTCTTATGACGTTGTCACGTTAAACTATCGTCAGTAAACCGACTTTACAGACAACCGATTTTTATTAGCTTGAGCTATTTTTGTTGAATTTTTTCTTCCAACCCTAATTTTTGATGATTTTTTTTTATTAATATTTTGCTCTAAACTAAACTAAATCTAAATCGTCCGTCTAATGTAGTGTTAGTCATAAGTAGTGATTATAGTGCAAGTGTAATTTATAAAGAACACGTGAACATTGTTGTCTTGTTGTCTGAAAAGGATAAAATAAAATTATATGTATTTTTTTTTATTTCTTAAATTTTTTTTTTTGTATTTTTTTTTCTTTTTTTTTTTTTTCTTTTTTTTTTATTTATTTTTTTTTTTTTATTTTTCTGAGCCGTGTGTTTCGCAGGAGTGAACGCGGAGCCGCCTCGGCGCGAACGGCACAATTCTGCACGTCACAACTCTACCAGCGAAGACGCTCCGCCGCGTACCTACGTGCCGACGCAGTTTGAAAACTCACTGGGAAAGCTACAGGTAACTAACTGTTGAGTGTTAAGGATATTTAGGTATCCACGGACGTAACTAAATACGACGTAATTATTATTTTGACCAATTATTTAGAAATATTAAATCTCTTAGCCAATCAACTCCTGTTCTACTACTTTCAAAAATTCACAAAAAAAAACCCAGCTGCATATAAAAAGTTCATTGCCCTTGGACAAAATGTATAGAACAGCTTTTTTTTTAATTTCTGAAAGTCTTAGAATTAAAGTTGCTTGGATCAATGCTTAGAAGCCGCCTGCAAAAGGTCTTCCAGTGTTTTAGAGTTCTTCTCTTCGCTAAGTCTCTCTCCATGAATGAAGGTTGGCAATCAGCTTCTTGAAACTTTCTTTGTCCAGCTCGAATCACAGTCGGACCACCGTCTTTATGCCAGATGTTACGGAGCCACATCTTCCGACCTTCCGTTTAACTTTTTACTTTACACTAGAAAGCACAATTAGGTTATAATTATATTAGTATCGGATTATATAATATGAGCACCGCGACAAACCTTTAGCGGTTTCTTGGTGTAACAACAATAAAACTATGTAAAAAAAATAATTATATCTTTCCAGTGCGGCAGTGTAACAGCTCCTCGCAAGATAATCGACCTCGAAGTAGTGGGCGGCGAGCAGCAACCCTCAGGACGAGCTTCTCGAGCACCCAGCGTCGCTTCTACTGCCAACCCGGCCGAGGTGAATTATAGGGGGAGTGTTGTGGTGAAGGTGTTGTGGGGAGGAGTGTTGTGGGGAAGGAGTGTCGTGGGGAAGGAGTGTCGTGGGGAAGGAGTGTCGTGAGGAAGGAGTGTTGTGGGGAAGGATTGTTGTGGGGAAGGACTGTTGTGCAGAAGGATTGTTGTGGGGAATGAGTGTTGTGGGGAAGGAGTGTCGTGAGGAAGGAGTGTTGTGGGGAAGGATTGTTGTGGGGAAGGGCTGTTGTGGGGAAGGATTGTTGTGGGGAATGAGTGTTGTGGGGAAGGAGTGTCGTGAGGAAGGAGTGTTTTGGGGAAGGATTGTTGTGGGGAAGGGCTGTTGTGGGGAAGGCAGTATTGTAGGGAAAAAGAGTGTCGTGGGGAAGGAGTGCCTCTGGACTTGATGTTCGAGGTTTATTTCTCTTTACAAACGAGGTTATACAGTAAATTGAAATAGATAACAAGTGCAATACTTTTTGCTTCCCTTTACATCCCAATAAATTGAAAAAATCACAGGTCAAGTTGTTTAGCTCAGTGGTAATCCCGGGTTCGATTCCCGGCCGGGCAGGTGGTTGAATGATACATTTAAATATCTGATCTGGGTCTGGGTGTGTGTTCCATGGCATCCCGACAGAGGGTATCCTAGTGGGGAGCTATGAGTGAAACGTTTATTTATTATTGTAACTATTAATTTTCCACAGGTACCAAGAGAAATGAAGAGAACGAAGCAGCTGCTCCTCGACATTGAGGCGTTATATCTCATATTGCTGAGGGTGGAAGAACTAAACGATCCCTTGGCTATTTCTAACGCACTTATATTAAAGGTAAGTGTTTAAACCGTACTAAAATAAATACACCTTTTTTAATTTTTAACACTTTGGCTGCGGGAAACGCATTCCTTGTGTTTTCCTTTGTGCGACGCGAGTGCGGCTGCACACGCCGGCGCGTAACAAGGCGTTTGACTATTAGCCGCGCCTGGGGCTAGCGCATGTGATTACTAGCCGCAGCCAAAGTGTTAAACGTGAAAAAACGTGGCACTGTTTGCAGAGCTGTCCAATTGAAGACATCATCTTTTTTTAACGTTTTGTTTGTTTTTTGTTTTTGTGTGTACAAACACACTAGGGAGGAGGGAGTCTCAAATATGTGACAAGGACAGGGGGGGGGGGGGGGAATCAAATAATCGTAAAATTCGTGTAACGTGGGTATGTAATGGATGGATGGCACCTCATCTAATTTGTGGTATCTTAATATATATAAATCTCGTGTCACAATGTTTGTCCTCAATGGACTCCTAAACCACTTAACCGATTATAATAAAATTCGCACACCATGTGCAGTTCGATCCAACTTGAGAGATAGGATAGTTTAAATCTCAAATTATAGTCGCAATTTTAATTTATTGCAAATTATATATATTATACTGATAATTTTTACTATAAATTGACAAGTTAGCATCAACATACTACGGTTGCTATAGTTACGCAATGGCTTTTGACAGGACAACGTCTGTCGAGTCAGCTAGTAAGTTAAAATATTTGTTATATTGTAAAATACATGAAAACGAAAACTACTTAAAACAAACTAAATAATACTTAATAAGGTATAATTTCATCCAAAAGCCACGACTCTCCGTTTCTCCGATCGTTCAACAGAAATCGCTGCAAATGACCGTATTGCTCAAAGAATAAGTCCCAAAATGCCATTCTTTCATTCAAAGGCCGTGTACCAATGATCAGGTCGACGCCTATTTCCAAGTAGTTGTAAGCGGTTGAAGAGATGGGCTCCCACTTCACTGGTAGCAGGTTCGATGTCTGTGGCGTTGGGTCCCTGAAAATGTATGCAAAAATTAGTATACAGAAAGGGTATGCTAAGCCGAAAAGGGCTCATAGTATTCATCAATATGAACCACTTTTACTGTGGGACTAACCCCGAAATCGAGATAAAACAGCTGTTCCATAGAAATATGTCAATGACGCTCGACAAAATGGAGCTGACATTTTTTTTTGCGATTTCTGGGTTGGTCTCATAGTAAAAGTTGTTCGTAATGCTGAGTACTATGAGCCCTTTTCGGCTTATCATACACTTTCCGTGAAAACCTGAATACGGGTCAATTCTAAAATACTGAAAACCGGGACCCACAGGCAGCGTGAGATGCTTGCACCAAACATTTGTTCTATGACTTTCGGAAAACGAGATAAAAAAATCAGCTGTTCCATACATTTTGTCCAAGGTTAAACTTTTTTTATGGAACATACATACGCCTATGTAATTTAGTACAATTGTTTGGAAGCCCTAATAGATCAACATATGTGAATATTCAGCAGTTCCAGTAATATTACACACATTTTTGTTAGAATTTGATTTTATTATTCAATATAATTGCTTTCGGGGGCGATACAACGATTATAGCGGTCATACAATTTTTCATTTATGTGCCTACGAACTTTTCAGCTACCTGCTAAGTACGTATCAAATTAATAACCTAATTTGAAGTCGGTAAAAAGATCCTTACCCGTGTTTAACGAAATTTGCCCACATTTGAGTCATCCTGTCGACGACCAGCTGATCTTCCACCGTTGGCTCCTCCATATATTCTATATCGAAAAGATATCCTATTTCATCGGCGTGCAACGCTCCACCTTTGAGAAAGAAAGACAATTATATCTATGATCAAGTAAAAAGGTAGATAGAGTCCCGCTGCCCGTTTACGAGTATGTATACTTCAAGCACACCTTGACGCATAAAAACTACCCGAATCAATCGTCTATTCTTACGTCAGTTGCTCAGAGAACGTGGAGAAGAAAAATAAGTAATAAGGGTAGTTTTTTTGGCTTCACCTGGATCTATATGTCACAATGCCAGGACGTTGCGAACGGACGACCATCTGCAAGCGAAGCGTTGGTCGTCCGGCGACGAGATGGGTCGACGACATAGTCAGAGTCGCGGGTCGAACCTGCAGGCTGATTCAGCTATCCGAAGAATACATATAAATTCGAAAAAAATCCGGCCACGTTCCGACGATATGAATCGCGAAAGGCGGAAGACTTTTCGAAGATAATCGTCGTCGAAATTCGATGTTCGGATAGTTGAATCAGTCTGCTGGACCCGATCAGCATGTGACCGAAGCAGATGGCATAAAGGGAGAGAGGCCTATACCCAGCAGTGGGAGAGAGAGGGCTGTGGAAGATGATGATTTTACGTCAAAGTTGTGCTAGACCCACTAGCTAGTTACACATCTTACCTTGCGTAATATTAGATCTATGCTTCACGAAGTTCCTTCCACCGCTGTACGTAAACGAGTACATATAGACTTTATTCACATCATTCTTCAAAAACCGGTCCGTTACCCTTATAGTTGGATAAATGAACGACATATCTGATCGCATATCCACAGCGCCTTGCAAATTGTCGACAACATCTTCGTCTCCAATGAAAAACTGCTTAGCTATCGCCTCACCCGTGAACGCCTCGTGGTCTATATCAAAAGTGCTTGTCAAACTTTCGTTGACAGAGTTCTCCAAGCTCCTGTTAAATGCTACAAAAGCTCCCAAACCTTCGTCATTGTTGAATCCAACCATCATGTTCATATCTTTGACCAATGGTAAAGCATCGTTTGCTACCCAGTTGTAGCTCAAAAACGGTTCTACACCGTCGAAGGAAAAATCTCCTTCGATGCAAGGTCTGAACTCGAAACCAATTGCATTGCTAGCTTGGACGATTTCTAAAGGGTCTATCTTGTTTATATATTCCAAAGCAATGTAAAAATCATCCGTTTCAAACCCGAAATGCTTAGCAAGAGTTATTGGAGCATTCTTGTCCGGAAACGGGAAAGAAGGTGATAACGACGTTCCGCTTTGAAGGATGACCTGGTGGAACAGCCTTGGCTGGTGATTCCTCACTATATGCAAGTCTGAAGACATGGATCCTGCGCTGTTTCCATCTATAGTGATTCTGTTGGGATCTCCCCCAAAGCTTGCAATGTTTTCCTTTACCCATCTCAAAGCCAGTAACTGGTCCTTCAACCCCTGATTTCCTGGTACCAAAGGACTGTCCGTACACATAAAACCATAAGGTCCTAAGCGGTAGTTGACAGTTACGAGTACGATGTCATGTCGTACAAGGAATTTTGGACCGTATAGGTATCTGCCATAGAAGCCCAATTCGAATCTGCCTCCGAATATCCAGACTAGGACGGCTTTTGGGGTGCTATCAGTGTTGCTAGGCACAAAAACACTCAAGTGTAGACAGTCCAAAGAACCAGTCAGTGTTCTGTTGAACTCTTCGATTTGGGGACATATTGCTGAGTCGTCGATAGCGTCGAATACTCCTTCGAGAGCTGGGTGTGGGGATGACGGCTGCAAAAGTTAAAAAAAGGTTTTATTAATACAACTTATTTCTGGCGAAAATTACCACTATATGGGGCCCGTATCGTAAATGTCAAATGTCACAGTTTCTACCTAAGTCACCACACGCACACATACACAAACTCGCACACTCACACACACACATACACCACACAAACACAACTTGTCATAGAGTATTTAAGCTTTCTTTCGTTTTCGTTTCGTTTTTCTTTCTTGCTTCTAAATTTAACAATTTGTTTATTTAAATAAAATGTATAATTTTTGTAAATTCTTACATCTGAGGTGGGCGTTGCTACCCGCGACACAGTTATTTAACTACTGCAGGTAGCATCGTTTTTTCTTGTTTTTAGCCAGTAAGTTTTTGCACGAATAAAGAATTTGAATTTGAATGAACCCTGGCCGACCGAAGAAAAGATGGCGGAACTTGAATCGTACCTAAAAGACTGGCAAACACTAGCACAGAAATGAATGGAAATATCTGACCAACCCTAGCCCAGTGGCTTTTAAATCTGGCCAATCATAAACGCGTATTAAGGTACATCTAAACGGGCCATATTTTACGACAATTTGTAGCTGCAATTATTGGCAAACATTGCCCAGCCATCAAAAAAACATTTTAGTGCATTTTATGGCTGAGCAATCAATTGCAGGCAACATGTTGCAATATGGCTGCAATAGTATGGCCTTTGATTCAGAACCCTTTAATGAGCCACACAATCCAGCAACAATGGCCGACGAAATGACGCTCATCGCAGCCGCTTACATTGTTTTGGCAGAAAAACGACAGACCAAGTATTAGTCATTTTAATTTATTTTCAAAACAACACAAGAATGACAGCTGCTGACAGCACAGAATATCGCCACACCACAGATTTATAGGTACACGATGGACGTCGCAGCACTCGCAGCACACTTCACGTCGCGCAGAAAGTAAAACGCAAAGTACTTCACGTCGCAGGGAGAAAGGGACGCGCATATACAGTAAAACAGAACAACAATATAGATGGCCCAGATATATTGCAGTATTTTCGATTGCGAGGCGATCGTTCGGCCACACGCCGGCTACACATAAAAACATTTAGACATACCAAAAAATATGTGGCTATAATGCCGGGCCATCCTTAAAATATTGCATAGTGTGGCTGGTATTGCTAGCAATGTTGCCGGCCACAGTATTGCAGCCACAAATTGTCGTAAAATATAGCCCGTTTAGACGCCAATTTAACCAAATCCGCGACCTACGCAGTGACTTGTGCCAAAAGAGAAAAAGAAACGAAAAGAGAAAAAGAAACAAAAGAGTGTCATACGCTATCCGTTTATCCGTCTTCGCGTGCGCGGTTGTGCGCGCCGCCCTCTTAATCCCCCGCGCCGGCATACCCCCGCGCCTCTGTACCGCGCAGGCGAGGATTAAGATAAACGGTTTGGCTATAGAACTAGTAGTAACACGGACTTACGTATTTAAAACAATAGTTAGATGTTATGATTGGAAAATTTTCTCGAGCTAATCTGCTAAATAATTTTGTTATCACGGACACGGGGCAATCAAAAATCGATCTGTCCTAATCGTTTGATAAGGGCGAGATGTGAGCACATTTCTGATTGCGATTGATTACAAAGTACCAGCTGTAAAATTGTTCATATACAACCCGGTCACAATATCTGTGCACCTCGCTGGAATGCGTATAGCCTTATATAGTCGCACTGTCGCACCGGGGAGTGCGCGGAGAGGTGACAGGGGAAGCGGGAGCCTCTCCCGCTTCCTGTCACGACTATTCGATATATATATTCGACTATATAAGGCTATACGCATTCCAGCGAGGTGCACAGATATTGTGACCGGGTTATAATTATGAACAATTTCTACTATGGGACCAACCCAAAAATCTGCTGTGAAAAAAATGACAATGACACTCGACAGAATGTATGGGACAGCTGATTTATTCTCGACATCTGGGTTGGTCCATAGTAAAAATTGTTCATAATGATGAGTACTATGAGCCTTTTTCGGCTTTCCTTATAGAAGAAAATTGTGACTGACTTTTAAATTTTCCTATCTTAATATATATAAATCTCGTGTCACAATGTTTGTCCTCAATGGACTCCTAAACCACTTAACCGATTATAATAAAATTCGCACACCATGTGCAGTTCGATCCAACTTGAGAGATAGGATAGTTTAAATCTCAAATTATAGTCGCAATTTTAATTTATTGCAAATTATATATATACTGATAATTTTTACTATAAATTGACAAGTTAGCATCAACATACTACGGTTGCTATAGTTACGCAATGGCTTTTGACAGGACAACGTCTGTCGAGTCAGCTAGTTAAATATTATAAATGCTAAATTTAGTAGGTGTGTGTGAATGATTGTACCACTCTATAACTACTAAATCGATTTTGATAACATTTGGAACAGAGATACTTAGACCCTGGATTAACACATAGGCTACGTTAAGTATCCCAAAAGTAAAAAAGTAACAAAAAGTATCCCATAAAAGTATATCTTTCTTCTTAATATATATAAATTACGTGTCACGTTGTTTGTCCGCTATAGACTCCTAAACTACTTAACCGATTTCAATCAAATTTGCACACCGTGTGCAGTTCGATCTGACTTAGGAGATAGGATAGCTTACATCTCAATTTATAGTGTCTACCCGTGCGAAGCCGGGACGGGCCGCTAGTAAAATTATAAAAGTATCCTACGAAAAGTAGTAATAGGTGGGAAAAAAATCCATTCTTCTGTACCAGTAGGGATAGATCAGGAGGGATATGTGGAACTGCCGGTTTCATCACCATCACTTGACAACAACAGTAAAAAATGTAATAATAAGAAATTAACTAAAAAAAACTTACCCCAAAAGGATTCAGCGGGTTCACAACACCATACGGTATCCCCAAATACATATAAAAGCTACTGTCTTCACTCGCCAGTCCACTAACCACGCCTTGCGTAGTAGTCACTAAAGGAACCTCTCCCCACACAAATCCTATGAGGAAACATATTATGAGTGTTTGTCTGTACATCCTTCCTTGGTGTTTTCTTGATCTTCCTTGTAGGTTCCGAACCTCTTTCGGGAAGAACCTTTAGCGAGACCTTGGTGTCTGATTGTATGTCACAGCCAATTGTTTTTTAAAGTTGATGCCTTTAACTTGATAAGATAGAAAAGGACGGCGCGAAATATCAGGCAAAGACAGTTTGAGTCGCGCCAACAAAGTTAGTTAGTTTGTAGGTCCTGGTTGAGAGTTTTTTGAATACTGATTGTGAAGCGCGAATCGAAACATTAATCTTCTGTGTTTGGGTAGAGATTAGATATATAAAAATTCGTTTTTAGAAGCGATTCTGTAAAATCATTTAGTAATTAGTTTGAAGGCTTTATTAGACAACTAACTAAAATATTAAATATATCTGTCTTTGTCATTGCAGCCCATTAGATTAGACAATTAAGATAAAATGATCCGCCAACTAAAGCCTTCAAAATTTCATTGTAGAAAACCCGTAAAAACGGAACCGGTTTCAGCAACGGTATTATCTTAAAATGGTAAACGTTGGTTAACCGGTTCCTTATCTTCAAAAAATTAATGAATGATCAAGCATTTTGCAAAAAATGTAAACAATATGAATTAAAAAAAAGTCTTTTCATGATTTCATGCTCCTAAAGTTTTGGTCTACACCGGGCACGTAGATTGTTAAAACGACTTTTGTCTAGTGTTTAAAAGTCCATTACTAAGATAAAAACGAAAAATAACAGAATCGGGGCCACAATCAAAATTTATCGCTTATTACCTTTTGATATACTGATTACATTTTATCTATACTAATATTATAAAGTGGTAAAGTTTGTATGTTTGTAGAGAGTAATCTCCGGAACTACAGTACCCTTATGGGCTGATTACACGTAACGAGTACAGTGTCGAGACAGTGCCCTCGGCCGAGTACTCGGTTTGTATAAACAGTTTGACGAGAGACAGTCACTAGAACCATGATTTGTTTGCTCGGCCGAGTGTGCCCATTTACTGTCATAATTAAAAGAACAACAATAAAAATAACAATAATTTAACATGGTTTTCACACATTTTTAACCGACTTCAAAAAAGGAGGTTATCAATTCGTCTGTTTTTTTTTTTTTATATATATTTTTTTTTTATGTTTGTTACCTCATAACTTTTGACTGGGTGAATCGATTTTGATGATTCTTTTTTTATTAGAAAGCTGACGCTTCCCATTTGGTCCCATTTCAATTTAGTCCAGTTCTGATAATGGTATCCATGAGAAAACCATATAAGTCTTAAATTTGCATTAAGTACGTGCGCGACAAATAGATGAATAACTCAATAGTCGGTCTTTTGAAGTCGGTTTTTGTTTTTTGTTTTGTAAAAATAATGTTCTTGTTGTTATAATTAAACACGGGAATACTCACGTAAAAACTTAGTCGTCTACTACGACTAGTCACTCGACGACTAGTAAACTAGTCGTAGTAGACGAATTAATTTTTACGTGAGTATTCCCGTGTTAATTATAACAAAAGTAATTTAACAAAAACAAAAAAACTTGAAAATCCAACCAATTCGATATAATTTTGTCTAAACCGTGTCTCTCTCTCCATAGTCCAGTAGAAACCGGTCGAAGAAAAAGTCCAAAAACGGCAACCTTGTCAATAAATATTTTTTGTACTGTATTGTAACTCTTACTCACAGAACAAACTCATTTCCATTGTCATCAGGAAAGAGAAGAGAAGCAGAAGCAACTGGAAGCGGCCCAGAGAGAGCTGGAGAACGAGCCTGAAGATGAATCCAACGTGTTCTTGAAGAATATCGAGTCGGTGCAGCGGAGGCCGAAGCAGGACAGCCCCAAGTCGGAGACCATAGACAAGAGACAGGTGAGTTTATGGAGGAAGTGGAGACATTAGAAGAGAGGTCGATTCTAGTACAAAATAAGAAGCAGGAAGACTCCAACGTGTTCCTGAAGTACATCGAGTCGGTGCAGCGGAGGCCGAAGCAGGACAGCCCCAAGTCGGAGACCATAGACAAGAGACAGGTGAGTTTATGGAGGAAGTGGAGACATTAGAAGAGAGGTCGATTCTAGTACAAAATAAGAAGCAGGAAGACTCCAACGTGTTCCTGAAGTACATCGAGATGGTGCAGCGGAGGCCGAAGCAGGACAGCCCCAAGTCGGAGACCATAGACAAGAGACAGGTGAGTTTATGGAGGAAGTGGAGACATTAGAAGAGAGGTCGATTCTAGTACAAAATAAGAAGCAGGAAGACTCCAACGTGTTCCTGAAGTACATCGAGATGGTGCAGCGGAGGCCGAAGCAGGACAGCCCCAAGTCGGAGACCATAGACAAGAGACAGGTGAGTTTATGGAGGAAGTGGAGACATTAGAAGAGAGGTCGATTCTAGTACAAAATAAGAAGCAGGAAGACTCCAACGTGTTCCTGAAGTACATCGAGATGGTGCAGCGGAGGCCGAAGCAGGACAGCCCGAAGTCGGAGACCATAGACAAGAGACAGGTGAGTTTATGGAAGTGGGAACATTAAGAGTGACGTCCACAATGAAGTTCCTCCATTTAATAAAGGAGCCCTGCGGCCATTTGGGGCGATGCCCTGCTTGAGGCGGCTGGGGCAAGTGGATGCTTAAGAAGATCGTGCCTTCTGGCGTTCTTTAGGTAAGGCATATGTCCAGCAGCGGACATACATTAGAGAGGCTGATGATAAGAAGTACTCCTATCGGGCTAGCTGTTACCAGGGACAGCTGCCCGACTGTGCGACGTTATAACTTGTACTGGTACAATGCGCCAGAAAACTTCGTCTGCGTGATTCAGCAGTTTCCCAAGTTGTTTGTGGGAGAAAAGCCGCTTTGCAATCGTGAGGTAGTAAGTTCAAACCCAGGCTCGTACCTATGGGCTCTTTGGAATATATGTACGAACTTTCATACCACTGGTTTAAACGTCTTGCAACCCGCAAACGTCCGATGAAGAAATTCAATGGCCCATGTGAATCTACCAACCCGCACTTGGCCAGCGTGGTGGATACGACTTACTCACCCTTCGTGGGTAGACCTGATATCCCAGCTGTAGGATGGAAACATTTTACCAATTTAGAATATGTTAGATGATCTGTAAAAGTTGTATTCCCAATTTCCAGGTAGTAAACCTGGCCATGTCCCAAAAGCCGCCTCCAATAAAGAATCTACTGGACGAAGACAAAGAAGAGCTCGTCAATAAAATGTTCGCGGGTGTGTTGCACGGGGACCGGCTTGTGCAGATGCTGTCCGTGAGGAAAGGAAGGGTGAGTCTCATCGAAAATGGCTTAGCACTGTGCACGAAGCTAATTTACAATTAGTGTTATATTTGCGTATTGCAAGCAATTTAAATTTTACTTTTAAGTTTTTTTTAAATACAACAAAAAAACTTAACCCAACTAGTTTTATTATTGGTAAATGACGATGTTAATTTTTTTTTTGAATTCTCAAATAAAACCGTCTAAGGGAGCGTTCGAGTATTATCAGTTTTCGTTCATCAGTCGGTTAGCTCAAAAACAGTTAAAAATCTCATCGTGAACTGCAACTTTTGACCCACCATTGTTAAGACTAAAATTGTATATTTGACGGTATACAAAAATAAAATTGTATTAAATGAGCAAAAGTGGCATTATTCTCAAACCAAACGCTTTACATCAACGCCAATTTTGCAAATGTCATAAATGCAATCGAAGCCAAACCGATCGCACCTTATTGACCGAGCGAGCGAAACGTCTCTGCAACGACTGGCCAAATTTGCTTTCATCTGTCCGGATGTTTGTATGTTGCTATTCGCGTACTAGTCGCATTTTTCAACAAATTACGACGAAACTTGGTATACAGTGGGCCTAGCACAACTTTGACGTAAAAATACGTATCGAGTATTCGATAGAAAAGTGTACGCCATTTGCACCCGTCAGAAGCACACTTGACAGGCGTAAATGGCGTACACTTTACTATCGGAAACTCGCTCCGTATTTTTACGTCGAAGTTGTGCTAGCCCCACAGGTTCAACAATTTCATAGGTTTCTTTTTGTCGTCGAGTTTTTTTGATTGAAACAGGAGGGAAATTGGCTGCAGCGCCATTTACCGGCCGATTATGATAAAATTATATGGTACCTAATTCTAAACAAGATTTTCGAATATAAATAAAATCAGTCGAGATAAAACACCACCACAAGGCGCGGGTGCCCGCGCGGCGTGCGGTTTCTTGTATTCTAATAGATCAGCGCTGCGTGCAGCGGGTGCCCGTCGCACGCGGCGCGGGGGCGGGGTCCGTGCGACGGAGCACGCGAGCGGAGATGTTTTTAGAAAATCAGTGAGCGCCGTTGTGTTTTCCGTGCCGCACGTTCCGTGCTTGTACAGTCTGTTCCATAATTTGATAACAATGAGTATTATTGACACGGAACGTGTCATTTTATCAACAAATAAGATAAGGGAGTCCGTCGCGGGCGTGCGCGACGGGTAAATTTGACCGCGACGGAGCACGGCGCGGGTCCCCGCGACGGACACCCGCGACGGACGCCCGCTTAACGCAGCGGATGCCCTGAATGTCGCAAAAAAAGCTCTCTCGCGGTCTACTGTTCGTAGAACTACATATTATACTTGACCCCCCCCCCCAGACGCTGGTGTCCCGCTTCGTGCGGCGCGTGCCGCAGTCGCACGCGCGGCTCCGCGCGCTGTGGTGGCGCGTGCTGCGCTCGACGCCGGCGCTCGCGCGGCGACACGACGACGGCACGCTGGCCGCACTCGCGCCTTGTCTGGCCAGGTGACACATACATACACTCACACACTCAACACTCACCCTAATCAGCGAGCTGATCTCTCCAGCCCGATGTTGATATATTTTTTTCTAAAATTCGAATTTGTAATACTAGAGTATTTTGGTTTTAATTTAGTATTAACACTTTCACAGTCCACCTTACAAAAACAAAATCTAGTCCCTCGAGTCCACTCCAATATTCATTGTGCATGCATTCATTATCCCATGCATCCTTTTGGATACATGGACTCCACGGCAACCCTGTTTTCGTATCCATGTGGATACCGTGGACTGTGAAAGTGTTAAATTCAGGTTTTTAAATTGTCTCAAATGCATTTTAGTGGACTATAAGTGTTTGAGAAGTTGATAAATAAATAAATAAACACATATGTAGACTTATCGCATGAATCCAGATTAATTGGAGGATTTGAGCTTCTCGAAGCTACTATTCGCAAAAAAATATACCGGTTCCATTTATGCTGCTCTCTATTCAAAAGCTTATAACCAGCAATACGTTTCAGTTCGAAGGGAATAACACTAGATGTCACTTAGACTTGAATGCTCTTCATTTCTTCAATAGGCGTGACGAAAGATTTTAAAATCCTCTTCCATAATGTGAGTACACATTTACTATTTCCAAAAAAGCCTTTATTTCGGTAATAAACTTAAGTTTAACGAAGTTTGAAGCCATTTTTCACATATTTTTTCAACAGTGCCCGAAAACAGCTTGCTTGTGGCATGGCGTCGATTTGACGTCACGGCTAGTAAACATGTCATTGTGTCTATGCGTGATGAGCGGCGAATGACCTGAGTTCACTGAGGCGTGACGTCGTACACTGTGATTGTTGTTTCTGACAAGATGGCCGATTGCTGTATTTTAATGTTTTAATTTATTGAAAATCTTAATAATCTGTTTTTTAAAAATAAAACTAAACATGTGTTTTAAATTTTTTTAATCTGGCTAGTCCCCTGAAAGCATTGAATCGGCGATTTTTTGATACTGTCGTCATGCCTATTAAACATAGTCGCCTTGAAAAACTTCGTCGCCTTGTCATGTAGCATTTTATTTAGTACTGTTGGGACACTAAGTATGCTTGAGTTGTAGAACACAAGGTATGTGTTTTCAGCAGTTAAAGTGTTAAGGTCACATACACGCACGTAGCAGTTCGACTTCATTCGTAGGCACTCTGGCACTTCAGTACCAATTAAAAATTTCAGCTAATTCCGTCTTCTACTTCAGGTATATAGAGAGCAGCTCCGGCTGGGCAACTATCCTGGAGTGCTGCAGCTTATTAGCAGAAGCTTTCGATCCGGCAAGGACACCCTACGCGCTTACCACACCGGTGAGTAAGGGGGGAATTGGGGTGTTTAGGGATGGAAAGGGGGTCATAATTCCGCGCTTACCACACCGGTGAGTAAGGGGGGAATTGGGGTGTTTAGGGGTGGAAAGGGGGTCATAATTCCGCGCTTACCACACCGGTGAGTAAGGGGGGAATTGGGGTGTTTAGGGGTGGGAAGGGGTCATTATCCCGCGCTTACCACACCGGTGAGTAAGGGGGGAATTGGGGAGTATAGGGGTGGGAAGGGGTCATTATCCCGCGCTTACCACACCGGTGAGTAAGGGGGGAATTGGGGTGTTTAGGGGTGGGAAGGGGGTCATTATCCCGCGCTTATCACACCGGTAAGTAAGAGGGGGGAAATAGGGGTGGAAAGGGGGTTTATTCATCCCTGGGCTCAAGAAGACCTCTCTTATTTTCATGATTGATCATGTAAAGTCCACAAGAGATGATTATTTTATTGTCCCGTGTTACTAACTTACTACTACAACAGTAAGTAGTAACAGGCAAAAAATGCCCATGATACCACTGGTAGTAAACTGGTAGTAACATGGGTAGCGTAGGTGAAAGCACTTTTACTTATCCCTTTTATTTTACTTTTGTGCTAATTTATTGTTTTTTACAAGCTTTTATTTAACTTGCCAATGTATAACCCGGTCACAATATCTGTGCACCTCGCTGGAATGCGTATAGCCTTATATAGTCGCACTGTCGCACCGGGGAGTGCGCGGAGAGGTGACAGGGGAAGCGGGGTATTTATGTAACTATGTTTGTTCGGGTGGAATCTTGCAACTCAGTTTTGAACCACTTCTCGATGTCCGATTGAGCTGAAACTTGATATCGAATGTAACTCCGATGATAACGCAATAAAAGTTTGTTTTGAAAATATTATTAAAATGAACTTATTTATAACCGACTGAGTGATTTCTGGGCCTCGTTTTATGTTTTTCTGTTTGTAGTTTCAATAAGGAAGTTTTGTATTGTACGACTACTACTATAGGGTTATAAGGAAAGGATATGCTTACCCGAAAAAAGCAATTTTTTTCGTGATTTCAATGAGTACTATAACCCTTTTTAAGCATACTTTTTCCTTATAACCCTATAAATCTAGAAGAAATCGCTCTAAGCACCGCCTTTTATGCCTATCTATAAGGTTTTACCTGGTTTGTGCTTTTCTTTTTCTGGCATCAACAAAGAATTATTCTACTGTACTAGCTACTTCTAACAAAAAATATCTCCCCATTTCAGTTCACGCTATCAGCGGTCTGTGCCCTCATAGAAAAGGCGACTACCCTCGTAAACACGCCTGAAGCGACCGCCAACGAGCGCCAATGGTCGAAGTTCCTCAAAACCCTGGCTCGAGCGCTCAAAAACACAAACCTTAACGTCGCCAGGCCTCTCCACCCGCTTCCAGAGTCCAAACTGACTTACCATCTCAAGCAAATTGATTCCAGAAGTACCATTGAGATACTACAAAGAGGAAAGGCGGCAGAGTTCGCAGATTTGACGAAGATTGACGTGCATGAGCAGCTGGTTAAGCACCTATGCCTCTGACACAAGTCCGAAGATGCCGCATGAGACTTTCTTTCGGTCGAAGAAATTCGGTCGGTTGTGTCCTCTGTCGTGTGTACATATAAAACTGGTTGTTTAGACGTGTTTGTTTGTCATTCTGACTTTTTCGGTCGAGATAATTATTTATTGTTTATGACGCGATCTTTCCGTTGCTCTCGGGATGTGATCAAACTGTGGTTCAGGTGTTTCGTTTATGGTAACCTTGGGAACTATAAGTTGTTACTGATCCGGTCGAAGTTGTTACGGACTCGGTCAAAGTTGTTCCTGAGACAGCCGGAGTTGTTAATGACTCTGTCGAAGGTATCACTCGGTCTGTCTATGTTATTACTGACCCGTTCGGAGTTATTACTGATTCTGTCTGAGATTTTATTGACTGTGTCACAGATATTACTGACTTGGTCAGAGTTATTACTGGCTCGGTCAGAGTCATTTATGACTCTGTCAAAGTTACTACTGACTCGGTTATCGTTAATACTGACTCGGTCAGTGTTATTATTGAGTCGGTCATAGTTAATTTTGACTCTGTCAACGATCAGTCAATGTTATTAGTTATTACTGACCGAGCCAGTCATGACTGATTTGGTCAGATTTATTACTGACTCGGTTAGATTTATTAATGACCGGGTCAGGGTTATTACTGACCCAGTCAGAGTTATTACTGCCTGGAATAATGTTGATAGTGTATCCGCGGCCACTTACTAGCATTACATTGTATTTAAATTTATGTAAATTATGTAACATTTATTATAAATTCGTAAATAACTCGCGGCTTCTAAATCTTAGAATATTATCTATTATAGACACAAAATTAAATTTCTCAAAAAATGAAACGCACTA
Organism: Alcis repandata; assembly: GCA_949125135.1. Lineage (NCBI taxonomy): Eukaryota > Metazoa > Arthropoda > Insecta > Lepidoptera > Geometridae > Alcis > Alcis repandata. The sequence continues at coordinate 2,308,242 of OX421251.1, forward strand.
TCACAAAAAAAATTAGCTGTATTTTTAGGGCTGACAACATGGAAAATCAAATGCGCTGCAAATCGAGAATAATATTGTTCAATCATTTTTTTCAAAAACATTTTATTGTAAATATTAAGTACAGTTAAACGTTTTTATCTTTGTAGTATAGTAGCTTTTTAATTTAAAAAATTGAATATTAAAAACGCGGTATGCTTTTGATTTTAATTTAACATTAATGAGAAATCCATTGAATTGTTTAATATGGAGGATTAATATGTTTTACGATCCATAATAAAGTTCATGGATACTTTAGGCTCCGTACACACTTGAAGGGAACAATATTTGGTCATAAAACCGTTTTACACCAGACCAATGGGATTGCATAGACAATACTAACTTTTTTTTCCATTCCATACTAGGTTCAAAAATTGTATTTAAAGTATTTTTTTTCTCTATGCCATTTTTTACGTTACTAAAAACAGGAATTTAAAAACTTGTTAATTTTTTTTTTACAATACATAATATTCAAAAATCAAAAAAACTTTCTTTTGTTTCCAACATACTTTTCTTAGAATTAAAACAGTTTCAACTTTGCTTATTTTTTATGCATTCATCATTGGCCCAAGTAGTTTTTTTTGGTCTTTAAAATATGTTCTAGACCGTGCAAACCTTCTTGTGTGTACCTTTTCACGGAGGATCGATTTTTTAATATTTTTTTAATAATAATTTAAAAAAGCAACTGTGATCCAATATTGAAACGTAAACTTGTAAATTGTTTTATCTCAAAAAAATCGATCCTCAGTGTCACAAAATCACATACAAACATTTGTTTTATTTAAATGTGAATTTTGTCCGTAGATAATTAAAAAAATTAAAAAAATACGGTTAAAAGGTTATATTATTGTAAAAGGGTTTTAATATATTTTTTCAGAAGCCCAACTTCCTGTGACTCCCATTTTTTAATATAAAGGAGTTTTTAACTAGGAAATGTTTTAATTCTTTTATTTTTATAAAAATGCCTTTTTTTCGTGTCGGCACTCACAAACATTAAAATTAAATTTGTTAAAAAAAATGTTGCCAGTTTTCTCTGATGACACGGCAAAAGGCATTTTTAAAACTTAATATGTATAAAACTAGTTAAAAATATATAAAAATGTATATAAAAGTATGACTGCCACATGTAAGCAAAATAGAATCATATGATATATAAATTATATATCATACTATTATGATAGTGATTTGTTAAACAAGTTTTTTTGTAATATATAACTTTTTTATTTCATCGAATCTTAGAGGGAGTTCTATTTTTAATAATAGTTTTTAGTTTTTTTTTTATCCAATAAAATAGATTTGTTTATAGTAATTGGAGTTTAATTTTATTTAATTTAAGAAATTAGGGTAATTCTGAGTTACAAGTTATTAAAACCAAAATCGCGGTTCGAATCCGCAGTACAGTGTGCCTAGCACAACTTTGACGTTAAAATACGTAGCGAGATCGATAGAAAAGTGTACGGCATTTACGCCTGTCAGGCGCGATTCTGACGAGCGTAAATAGCGTACACTTTTCTATACACAGAGGTGACTTGTGGCAGAGATTGGTGTGATCAAACTCGAGAATCTAGTGACCTCTATCATTTCTGCTGTCCTGGTAGGTACCTTGTACCTCGTGTCCACAAATTCATGGTAGGAAGCTTTTATTTCACTGTTTTATTAACAAGTACCTAGTATGGCTCCTTAGCGCAAAAAAAAAAATGGGGAGGAAAGTTATTTTCCAATACATTCAACATATTTATCAAGCCATTTACGCTCCGATAGGCGTAAATGGCGTATATCGAATACTCGCTACGTGTTTTACGTCTGAAGTTATGCTAGGCCCCTGGTACAGATTGTTGAACAAATTGCAGTAGACGGGTGTATATTCCTAGAAAACTTATGGCCTAAATGGCTTGCCTAATTATAAAAATTAGGGGTTGTGATTGAATCATTAGAAAGATCGCTATATTTGCGATCCCGGTTTTTTTAACACCCCTTTCGACTTGGCACACCCTTTCTCAACAACCTGAAAGTGACGGTGAATAAGAAAACAAAAAACCACACAAATTTTCGAAATTATTTTATTGAGTCATAATCATAAAATTATACAAAAATATGATTCAAATGACTAAAATACAATGATTATTACGACTAACATTATTGGCACAAAATATCTACAATATAGATAAATAGATACAATTTATTTGATTAAAATAATTTAGATTTGTTTGTAATAAAAATATATTTGCCAGGTTCCACCAATTTGATAAGCTTAATCAGTACCTTTCTGCCTGAAATGATGTCAATTCTCCCATCGCTCTAAACTAAACTTAAGTTTGGTAGGACAGAGTCGACTTGCTGTCCTTGTCTAGCAAACTGGAGTGATAAGGACAGCATCTTGCTATCAAATAGTTTTAGAGTATGTTAGAACCGATATCATTGAATGCTCCTGATCAGTGTTCCTGACCCCAGCAAGCATAGTGCAAACTTCTTTTAACAAAAAAATCTGTCGAAAAATACGTAATGACGTCTCAATAGAAAATTCAGACAAATCCGTTTTGATTTTTAGCTTAAGTTAAGGTTAAATGTAAATAATTCAATCAGGACACAAAATAATTAAGATACAAAATAAACATATTTAAAAAAAAAACAGTTGCCATTTACACCCACCAGGGGCGTTATCTTATTTGTTCATACATTTCATCTATCGAGGACACTATGTATTTTTCGACAGAAATTCATGTTTTTGAACTAGTAACACGCAGCAAGGTTTTGTTTTTCTTTTGATCTTGTTTAGAAGTTTTAAAGATTTGGCTTCGCACGTTGCTTGCTTGGGAACTAAGCATTCAGGCAATTTCACAACCATCATAGCTTTTTCCTTTACATAGATTCAAAACGTCTTACAAACCTATTATATGTATATAGTCAAAATGCGTTTTATCTTCAAACTGCTTATTCTAGAACTAAAAACCTAAAAACCGAGTTTCTAGAAACCGAAACTAGCATCTAGAAATCAAAACTAACAAACTAGCTTCTTTTATTTAAACCAATCTTCTAGAAAGTTTAACTTGAAAACTATCGATTTTTTTTTAAATCGAAACTTGTCAGTTTTTTAAGAGGTTTTGAGTTAAAATTCAAGTCAAAAAACCAAAGTTCACCAAGACTTGACATCAATTTCTAACCAACTTTACTAATTTTGACAACTCTTTAATAGGTTATGATAAAGATGGGCCTATACCAAAATAAAATAGGTTTGTCAGACGTTTTTAAGTTTTATAAACATTTCTCTATGAAGACCGAAGTTAACTTTCAAACTTTTCACAAAAAGACATGTTTTTTTACCGAAACTACTTATAAGTTTTGTATGCAAGGGCGTCGCCAAGGGGGGGCAGGGGGGGGCAGTTGCCCCCCCCTAGAGATCAAATGTAGCTAGCCGCAAAGCGACCAAAGTGCGCGAGCAATTCACTTCCTTACCTATTAATGAATTCCACATCGCATGACAAAACGTTAATAAATTCACAAGGTTTAATGTAAATTGTAGAAAATATTGAAATATTCAGAATAACATTAAGATTTAGACATCCGTTTTAAAAATCGCCGCCATTTTCATCACGATCATCAGATTTGCCAAAACGCAAGACCATTAAACAGTGTAATAATATGTAGATCCAGATCCAAAATATCACCCTCATAGGATCACTGGAAGATCCACTGGAATTTGACGAAAACATGAAATACGCCATCTTGGATTTTTGTTTCTGAATCTCGATTGTCGTTATGAACCTCTATAATATTTCTTCAAGTACATTCCATCCATCTACAGCGGTTCCATAGCTGTGAGCATTTCCTTTTTTTTTATTTGTATGACTGTCAAACTTTTTTGTATGGCGATGGCGACTATATTTTTTTATCATTTCCCCAAAAATTTGATCTACATTTCAAAAGTCGGGTGTACCCCTCTATATCCTTCTACCGTTTCCGAGATACGAGAGGTAAAATTTTTCGTCAGCCATCATCATCATTTATCCGATTTGAGCCACAAAGAGTCATTTTTCAAAGTGTTTCTTGAGATTGTCGGATTTAGCGATGTTGAAAACTTGAGGAAAACTCATTTACAAACTTGTGATATGATCTACTGCTAACCGAGGCTTCGTTAAGAGAAATTGTCATCTTTTTGGCCTGGTCTGAAATGAATATCAACATATCTCAAAACCACGAGTCCTACCAACATGCATTTAAAAGCAATACTGTAGGGAATGTTATAGAGAACATACTTGTCTTGAACAGTTTCCTAGTAGCTTGAATTGTTTTTGAGAAAATCGCGAAAAACCCATTTTGGTGACCTTCTACCCGGAGTAAGATTTTTTGCACGTATCGGATCGATGGTGACTTTTTAGATTTCATTTATGATGGTGTTTCAAACAATCCTACCAATTTTCAGCTGGGTGGAAATTACTGTACCCTCCAATGTCTAAATTGTCCCGACTCTATTGTGCTGTCGAGGGCTTGTGAAGTTTTATACATTGATATTAGAACCGTGTTCTTATTACAATCGTCATCGAGGCAAAGACTTCCAAAGTGTAACGCTTTATGCTCTCGGCGTTTATTTTTTTTATCCTCCATAATATTGCCCCATTGCCCCCCCCCCCCTTAGTCATAAGCTGGCGACGCCCTTGTTTGTATGTGACGAGTTTTAGTTTTACTCTTTTTTACCTTTGTATGAAAAAAACTACTAGAAACGTGCCGTCATGCAAAAGAGGTTTGGTTTTATAAATTAAAGTAAAAAAAGTGGAATGAAATGTACCTTTTACAATTATTAGTTTCGGTAAAAAAGCCTCCCCCGCCCACTTTCTTTGCGAATGGGACAAGCTGCGAATGGGACGAGTTTCGAATGTGTGACGAGTTGCGAATGGGACGACCTGCTTTCGACCCTTTTTACGTAACTTGCGATCGTTGCTGTCAAAATCGGGATCATCGGAATTTGACGTTGACAATGACATTTAGAATTTATCGTTTGTCACGTCAAATATCGGTCTTTTTACAGCGACAGTCGCTAGCCGTAACACCCCCGGTATACATAGACCTTTATCCAAAAAGTACCTTCTCAAGGATTTATTTTTATTTATCATTTAGTTAAAAAAATAAACATAATTACATAAATCTTCGAAAAATAATCGAAAAAACTCTGAATAACGATGAAAAATATGGCTTATTTTAAATTGCTTTTCACTTATTTACTGCCTTAAATTATAAAAAGGAATGTAAAATAAATACTGTAACACTATCTACAGCTCATGTTAAATAAAAAAATAAGGTTGTCTTTTAAAAAATGTTAAAAAATATTACAATTTCAAAAAGTTTTTTAGCACACCACAGTTAATTTTAATAGAAAGACAACTGTCAATTCTGTGCCGATTTCTTAAACCAAAAACAGTTGCAGCTCTAAAACTATTGCCATATCTGAATGAAAATAGAGACAGTTTAGTTTAGAAAATGGCACTACAAAATCGACACCCTTGATCGAAGATTATCTAAGTATAACATGAAAATAGCCGTTTCAATAACTAATTTGAAATATCTAATTTTTAATCGAGCTTAGACGTGTAAAACCGGCTTTATTCAAAAACGTTAAATGAGCCTTTAGTAAAAATACAGGGCTATAAGAAAAGGATATGCAAAGCCTATGAAAAGAGCTCAAATCATCATCAACAACTTTTACTATGGGACCAACTCGGGAAACGCAAATGAAAATATAGCTATTACATTCATTTTGTCGACTGTCATTGACATTTTCTATGGAACAGCTGATTTTTTTTTCGCGATTTCAGGGTTTTGTACTGATAAGTACTATGAGAATTTTCAGCTTAACACGCCCTTATAACCCTATGAAACCTCTCTTTTTTTGCACATGAAACTTTTCGTTTTCGAGAAGTTGACAGCACTATTTCATAGAATATATAATTTAACGTTTATGAATAAGGAGCTAGATTGAAACTACAGAAACTCTATAGATTCCGCATTGAAGATCAAAGTTGACGCATTGGTAAAAACGCACCTATGAAAACTGTCTCTCATTGGTTGATTGCTAAACATAGCTTTGACATAACCAGGCGCGGATTTAGGATTTGATTCAGGGGGCTTTGTGTTGACCTTTGTTTTCCTGACCTGTTTGGTCTTTTTTGATTGGAACTGGATTGGAATTCGTTCTAAACAAAAAATAAATTTTGGTTTTTGTGTTTTGGTTATTATCAATTTATATATGTAGAAGCACCCCCACCCTCTATGAATATTTCATAATGTTAAAAAAGTTAGTACTTGTACATGTTTTGGGTTCACAGTCATTGTTCATTTGGGTATTAGGACCCTTTGCCCTATAACCGTTCCTGGAGATATCCATTAGAAATTTCATCTCAGCCTCCGAAAAGCACGCACCCCAAACTTCTGCACATTTTTCTCCTATCAAAGATCTCAATACGGTATCTATAGGGATCTATGATCAACACTAAATAACCTACCTATAAATAAGTGACTACTTCTTCCCGCCGAGCGATTCGAAAAAGTTGACAAATTTGTTGACACCAATGTTCTTCGGCAGATCGTCTTCCGGTGGGTCGTTGGCTCTGATGACGTCTTTGGGGACGCCATTGCTGTTCTGAACCATTTTGATCTCGTTCGACGTCCTCTTTATGCTTTTTTCGGCGTTCCCGTTGACATGCACGTTTTCTACTACCCGTTTTTCTTCCGTTACGGCACTCTTTTCTTCCGTTACAACACCCTTTTCTTCTACTTCGGGCTCTGCGACTAGCGGGGCGTCGACTACTTCGGTTTCTACCACTTCGGGCGTCTCTACCCGAGTTTCTACCACTTCGGGCGCTTGAGTTTCTACCACTTCGGGTACAACCACATCTTTAATTTCGTGAACTTCTAACACTTCCCCAGTTTCGACGCTGGAAATTTCGACCAAGCTGGAGACTGTTTCTACGGAATTCGCTCCTGTGGTGACTATTGTTAAGGTTTCGACGATCACAGGTTCGGGTCTGGGGGTTTCCTCGGTCACGTTGGTCTCTTGGTCCCATATTTTGTAGTATTTGAAGTAGAGGCTATCCCAAAACTCCATTTTTTCCTTGTCATAGTTGGCGCCGAGAGTGAGTTCTTGGCCTATGTGGAGGTAGTTCTCGTTTTCTTTGGCGGCTGGTTGCCAGGTTACGTTGATGTAGTGGTTCTCTTCTGGTGTTGGGTTGCTGGAAAGATGAAGAAATTTTCATGAGTCTTTTTACTACAATTTATTAGCCGAGCAGCTAGTTAATAATATGGTCAAGCTTTTATTGCATTGTCATCGGAGTTACACAGGTATACTAAATTTTAGCTCAATTGGACATCAGGAAGTGGCTCAAGATTCACCAGCAATATTTGTCCCACACAAACATACATAGTACGTACTAACTAATACGGCAAGTTTGTAACAAAAGAATCCTCACCCAGTCTTAGCAAAGTTCGTCCACAGCCGCACCATCCTCTCCCTCATCTTCACATCCTGAGGAGTCGGCTCCACGTCCTTCAGCAGATCAGTCTTAAACAGATATCCCAGCTCGTCCAAATGCATCGGCTCATCCAGGTACAGGCTGGACGAAAACTTCTTCGACATGTTCAACTCGCCTACGTAGTCAAATTTGTAGAAATAAACCGGGATATTTGAAGAGTGCAGCAAATATTGGATGTATCTGTGAGTGTCCACGTTTATGTACCTATCTGATGTGAGCTGGTAGTATTCCCTATCTGTTATCTTTCCGTCTTTGAAGTACAGCTTTTTGAATTCCTCAGCGATGGCCAAAGAGGTTTCCGAGTTCTTTTCGATATGTAGCTCGTCTGGGATGAAGATCTGTAAGTCGTCGTGTTTTCTTTCGAAGGCGAACTCTAGGGCAGTCGACCCAATCATCGTTGGGACTTGAGCCACTCGGCCAGACTTCACCAGATCAGCGAAAGGTTCAGTCGTGATCGCTTCGATACCAGGAAACTCTTTCTCTACGACCAGGCTGAACATATTTGGGGATTTTTCTAAGACGTCATCGAATGACGACATTTTGGATTGAGCTTCGACGATGTCTTTGGCCGGGGTGGTGGATAGGAACTCAAAGATTTCCTCTGAGCTTTCCGCTTCGCAACCCAAGAGTTTCGCTAGTTTCCTGGCGTTATCAACTGGAGCTTTTTGGATGAACCAGCTGAGCAGGGCTGTTCCGGACTGTACGATTGCTCTGTCGATCAAAGTTTTGGACAACGGACTAGCTGTCAACATGGACACCATCCCACCTCCTGCGCTCTCTCCAAAAAGCGTCAAATTCCCAGCGTTTCCACCGAAGTTGTGAATATTCTCCTTTACCCATCTCAATGCTTGCACAACATCCTTCGCGCCAGCGTTTCCTGGTACTTCAGGAGTGTTTAAGCCTAGGAAACCGAGCGCTCCAAGACGGTAGTTTAGAGTGATGACGACCACATCCTTTTCTACCAAATAGTCTGGTCCGTAGAAGTCGGAATTGCCTGAGCCGTAGACGAAACCTCCTCCGTGGACGTAGACCATGACCGGTAAGAAGGCCCCGTCTACTGTTGGGGTGTATATGTTTAGGAAGAGGCAGTTTTCATCGCCAGTGTATGTTTTGGTGGCAATATCGATTTGAGCTGACACGTTTCCTTCGGAAGTGGCGTCGCGGACGCCCTCCCATGGCTCGTGAGGTTGCGGCGCCTGGAAAAGACAAATAGTAACATTAGAACAAGACATTCAATGTTTTCGTTATCAGTTCATAATCAAAGACCCCCTGAGTTTAACAAACATTTTTGAACGGTCAATCCTAAAATTGTTGCCATCCTCTTCTCTAATATTGAACTGAAATGAGACAATCAATATTGGTCTTCAAATTGGTTCAGTTTAGTGAGTGGTCAGAATCGACGTCAAATCAATATAAACAACTGTATGAAAAGGTTGTCATGCGTCATCCCTTAAAACTAAACTGAACAATGCCGGTTCGTTGTTTGTTTGTTAATATGTTATTGTTTGGTGTTGTTGATATTTGAATTCCCAACAAACTTCATGGGATCACCGTACGCTATTTTTAGATCTTACTATATAGTCCTATCATACTCGTGTAAGTGTTATTACTAAATAACAACTAAAAAAACTGACTGCAAAAAGAGTCTTTCCAACATGAAGTTGAATCTAACTACACTTCGGTGTTAACGAGCGTTATCATACGATCCAAAACCGATTGGGTCTTATTTAGTTTTTTACACAGGTATACCAAATTTCAGCTCAATCGGGCATCGAAAAAGGGTTCAAAATTCAGTTGAAGATTTGACCCATATTAAAAGCATGGCATAGCATGGCTAAAACCTTTTTTGAAATCGGTAAAAGCATGGACATTAGTAAGGAGGTCTTTGCCAAGTAATTTTTACATTCACATTTCAGAAAGCGAAAGTGACGCAAGATTTTATCCGGCTTATCAGCATGACCAACTTTCGTAGTTTTTCCACTTAGTTATAGCTCCTACGTCATCTGCCATATTACAGTACTTATACAATGTGTATGAATACTGAAAGGTACATTATTTTTAACCCACCATTTGACATGATAAAAATAGAGTGAATAGGTTTTTCCTAGGCAAGCGTGTTACATCTTCGACCGCATCGTTACTTCCCAATTTCCCATCAGGTGAGATTGTGGTCAAACGCACGCCTAGTCCGATGTAAAAAAAACCTGCTGAGGTGGTAAAATAATGAATAACGTTCACGTTAACCGATTCCAAACTGAACGCACCTTAGGGGGCGTCCATAAATTACGTGAGGTGTTTTTTTAAATTTTCTGTCCCTCCCTCCCCCCCGGTGAGATGTCGTGAGATTTTATTCAACCCCCTCCCCCATCCCCCAATCTCACGTGAGATTTTTCAAAATGTGGGTTTCTTACTTAAACGCGTTGGATTGTTATTGTAAAAAAAAATAATTGCAAAATAGTGTAATTTTTTTTTTCCAATCAGAAAAAAAATTGCGTGATATTTGCCGAGACCCCCCCTCTCACCAACGTAAGATTAGATGAGATTTGAATCGACCCCCTCCCCCCCTTAAACATCTCACGTATTTTATGGACGCCCCCTTACTCTACACCTTTCTATGGGGTTATAAAAAAAGGGTATGCTAAACCGAAAAGGGCTTATAGTACTCGTCATTATGAACAATTTTTACTATGAGACCCGGAAAAAGCGAAAAAAATTTTCTGCCATAGAGAAATGTAACACACTACAAAATGTATGACTTTCTTTTATTATGCAATTGAGTGACGACACGAGCAAATCGCTCGCCTGAAATTAAACGTCACGTTCGCCCATAAACAGGTCTGCGCCACCCAGAATTTTGAACTCTTAGATTTCAAGACCCTGCGCGGCACAGCACTGCGCTCGTCACCCTGAGATATAAGATGTTATGTTATTTTGTGTTCCTATTACAGCTTATATAATTTCGTTGGAATACCCAAGACGCTGCAAGCATACCTTGCTGTTATCAACTTATCTTATTTGCCTCTGATAAGGCGAGACGTATGTTTTTTCTGATAATTTAGATTATGGAGGCAGGTGACTGTTTATGCTAGGTTTATGCAGTTTTAGACTGAAGTTCGGTTCAGTTGTTTTGTAATATATAACTTTACCATTAAAAAAACGTAAGCTAAGCCGAAAAGGGATCATAGTACTCATTTAGAACTTTTACTGTTAGCTGTTAGCTGTTCCATAGAAAAATGTAAATGATACTCGACAAAATGTATGGAACAGCTGATTTTTTTCCCGATTTCCGGCTTGGTCTCATAGTAAAAGTTCTAAATGAGTACTATGATCCCTTTTCGGCATAGCATACCCTTTGCTTATAACCGTGCATTTCCCCGTTACAAAGAAGGATCCTTGCTATCTATTCGACAGCCTTGGCAACATTATCAAGCCTGCAGAGTGACTATAACTCGAGCCGAGTCACGTTTTACGTTCTGCCTCGATACGTTATCGTCTCACGCAAGGTTTAGTCAAATTACGTATTGTGTTTAATACGAGTTCGTTTTTCCTTTATATACATGTAGATTACATGTACATTGTATGTACCTTAAACAGCAATGATGACCCGAGCGGAGGTTTGACATTTTATTTATTACCTTTGCTGTCCCACTGCTGGGCAAAGGTCTCCTCCAATTTATTTTTTTTAACATTAGGTTTAACATAAGGATCGTTTTGTGGTCTAGCACGGTACAACCTACATTCCCCCACTGCTCTTATAAAAACTATTATCTCGAAAATTTTATTTTTGATTTTGCCTGACGCCTTATACCATCAATGCCTTATTTACCTTAAATCTCAGCGACCCGAGCGGTGGTTTAGCTTAAGGATCGCTTTAAAGAGTATTCCTATACATATGCTCACCGCACGCTTTAGGCCACCTTCCCCCACCTCTCCTATAATAACTATCAACTCGATTATTTTAGGTAGGGTATCTTCTAGGTCTGCGTGCTCTATCTTCGACTATATCGTCGCTTACCATAAGGCGAGTTGGTGGTCAAACGCAGACTTAACATAAATATAGGGTTATTCATAAAGGGTATGCTAAGCCGAAAAGGGCTCATAGTACTTCATCATTATGTACAATACAACTTTTGTTACGGGACCAACCCGAAATTCGCGAAAAAAAAATCAGCTGTTCCATAGAAAAATGTCAATGACACTCGACAAAATGTATGGAATAGCTGATTTTTTTTCGCGAATTTCGAGTTGGTCCCATAGTAAAAGTTGTTCATAATGATGAGTACTATGAGCCCTTTTAGGCTTAGCATACCTTTTACGAATAACCCTGTATATTTTAAATTTTTGGCCTGACGCCTTGAGCCATCAATATCTAACCCAGTGCCTATGTATTTATCTTAATTTTTGGCCTGACGCCTTGAGCCATCAATGCCTAGCCCTATGTATTTACCTTAAATCTCAGCGACCCGAGCGGCGGTTTCGCGTAAGGCACGCCCAGGAAGGCGAAGTGCGCCTTCCCCGAGGGACTGGCCACCACCTTGCCCTGCAGCTGGCCCTGCTCCACCCTCACGATCGGTGCTTCGGTCATCCTGCCGCCGCTGGGGACAAAAAACAATGGTAAATTATTTATACAGTACAAAAAACAGTTATTAGTTATTTTAGTTTATTATTTTAGCTTATTTTAATTTAAGATGTAAATATATGTACCTAATTATTGAAAAAACAACTATGTAGGTATTTTAGATTGCTATTTGATGAACAAAACAAATAGCTGATTTGGACAAAATGGAAATGGATACCTACATAAAAGGAAGGCACAAAAGACGGCCTGATCGCAGAAAATCAGCTGTTCCATAGAAAAATGTAAATGACATTCAACAATTTTTTTTATTGTGTGATAGGCTTGCGTTTGACCGCCATCTCGACTGATGGTAAGCAACAATAGTCTACGATGGAGCATGCTTGCCTAGAAGAAACCGATTCACTCGCGACTTGAAGACACACAGATTATCTATAGCCATCGGGAAATGCCCACTCGGGCAGAGCATTCCACTCTATAAAACAAAACCAGCAGTGAACAAACATAAGATAGTCTGATGATCATGATATACTTAGAGGTATATAAAAGAAACTAGGAGATTGATATACAAAAAACAAGAACATTATTTTTACAAAACAACAAGAACATTATTTTTACAAAACAAAAAACAAAAACCGACTTCAAAAGACCGACTATTGAGTTATTCATCTATTTGTCACGCACGTACTTAATGCAAATTTAATACTTATATGGTTTTCTCATGGATACCATTATCAGAACTGGACTAAATTGAAATGGGACCAAATGGGAAGCGTCAGCTTTCTAATAAAAAAAGAATCATCAAAATCGATTCACCCAGTCAAAAGTTATGAGGTAACACACATAAAAAAAACATACAGTTGAATTGATAACCTCCTCCTTTTTTGAAGTCGGTTAAAAACAAATAACTCTCTATGACACCACAAAATTGAAATCACAAATGTAATAAAATACATAAAAGGAAGGCACAAAAGGCGAAAGCTAAGAGCGTTATATTTGCCATTCAACGAGGCAACGTCGCCAGCCTTTTGGATATTTTATCCGCGGATATTGAGACTTGAAAAACACCAAAAGAAAAATATCAATGACACTCGACAAAATGTATGGAACAGCTAATTTCTCTTTCGCGATTTCAGGGTTGCTCCCATATTATGTTAAAAGTAGTTCATAGTGATGAACCCTATGAACCCTTTTCGACTTGGCTTACCGTTTTTTTCTTATATTGCACTGAAGGTCATACGTAGGCGAGGAAGTAAGCAAAAGTTAGTATATTTTTTAAACACATAGGCCTACTAAATTATGTGTAAAAAATTATCTGAAACCCAATAAATAAATAGATAACAATAAAATAAGTGATACATGAAATACTTATGTACATTCCAACTGTTATCGATAAATAAAAAATAATCAATCAATTCGAAATCCTCAACGAATATTTCATTAACTATACAAAGATAAGCAATTCTCGTAAAATTGTAAAGATTCGATTAAATGTTATCGGATAAAAGGTTAGTAACCGTTGTAGCGTAAAGGCTCTCACACACACAACCCCTCCCCCCCCCCCCCCCCACACACACACACATTCGTCTTTACAAACCCAGCCCCCCTACCCAAGTTTCAATTCCATAATCGAAACTACAAAGTTCCCTAAAAAAAACTCTTGAAAAAAACTGACAGTCAAAACGACTCACCAAAAAAAATCGAAATTAAAAACTGACACATACCAGCCACTCGCCGCAAACTTACTTTTTATCAAGTTTTATCTCGAAAGATGCCAACCACTCCACTTTCAACAAAACTATGGAGCACACTAAACATTCTTGAAATTGTTATCTCCGATAATAAATAATAGTTAAAAAAAACTAAAAAAACACGCTTTTTATAAAAAACCGAACTAAAAAAATAGAAAATAAAATTTTATAAATTTAAATTAAGAATAGGGTTGAAAATTTCAATAAATATAAATTAATAATAGTGTAAATAAATAAATATATGTATTTTATTTTTTAAAAGCGTGGGGTGCATGGGTCAATAGATATTATATATTTTGTAGATACATTTTGTATTGACAGACATGAGTAGAGTGATTAGCATTTTGATAATATCTTAGAAAGCACCCCACGCTTTTTTAAAAATAAAATACATATATTTATTTATTTACACTATTATTAATTTATATTTATTGAAATTTTCAACCCTATTCTTAATTTAAATTTATAAAATTTTATTTTCTATTTTTTTAGTTCGGTTTTTTATAAAAAGCGTGTTTTTTTAGTTTTTTTTAACTATTATTTATTTTTCGCTTTTTAGTTCGATTTGCTAACTATTAACCATCCTTAATATGTACAAATGTGTTGGTGTTATCCGATTTTGGCCGTCTGCTCATGCAAATTAAAAATAAAATTGATGCGTAACAAAAAATATTGAGCAAAAAGATTTGTAGCCGCGTGGTTTCGATCCTCAGACTTCATAAAATAAAATTGATGCATAACAAAAAATATTGAGCAAAAAGATTTCTAGCGCGTGGTTTCGATCCAGGGACCTCTGGGTTATAAGCCCAGCACGCTTCCACTGCGCCACTCTGTTCTCTGACACGAATGACGAAATTACCATTTGTAAGTTAAACGGTATTAAAAGTTAAAGAAACTTTATAGAAAAAGCGTGTTAAAAAAATTAATAGTTAAAAAAACTAAAAAACACGATTTGTTTAGTGTATTGTCATCGGTCCTCGATATATCTACAAAGTTTGAAAGAAATCTGACCGTTTAAAGTGGGTCAAAAACGCGCTCAAAGGAGTCGGTTACATACAAACATACAAACATACAAACATACAAACATACAAACATACAAACATACAAACATACAAACATACAGGTGAAGCTAATAAAAGCGTGTTAAAAATGTCCACTTATCGATAAAAAATACTATCTTAGTTACTCAGTTATTTCGTAACATAGAATGTGTAATAGGAAAACTAATTCACTATAATTGGTTGACGAACACTTACAAAATAGGTACCTAAACTCAGATCAAGTAGAAAGCAGATATAGTGCTGCCTTAGATCCAGGTGAAGTCAAAAAAACTACCCTACTGCCCGTGTACCTACGTATACTTCAAGCACATAATATTGACTCATAGAAACTATTATTACCACTTATTTTACTTGTCCACGTTCTCTGAGCAACTGACGTAAGAACTGACGATTGATTCGGGTAGTTTTTATGCGTCAATGTGTGCTTGAAGTATACGTACACGGGCAGTAGGGTAGCTTTTTTGGCTTCACCTGGATCTAAGGCAGCACTACTTATATCTGCTTTTTACTTGATCTGAGTACCTAACCTACCTGATAGCGGTACCTCCATACAAAATTCATCCAAATGCGTTGATTGAGTCACAAACTTCCAAACAAACATGGTTTAGCATATGTATGTAAATGAACTTTCCTCATTTTTACAGCTGACATATTTTTATTATAAAAAAAAAATCTAAATTATTTTTATTTGTTTTTTTTCGTTATAGTTATGGTTTTTTTTAAATAACTTTTTTTGTCAATTTACGGGAAGTTTCTTACCACAAAAACATTTTGCTTCCAGACAACGCTTCTTTCGACTCGGAAAACAGTCTGTACCTTCTTCTCTTATTTTGTTTTCTTCCTTCTACTTTTTTCCATTCGAACACATTCAAATTGCGTGTCAAATCTTCGTTTAAAGAATCGCAGAAGTTCGACCAAACATTATTCTCTTGGTGTGTTCGAACGAAATTGGCGATTTTTTTATTCACAGGTTTCTTTCCTAGCGCCAGAAGCCTAGATTCCCGCGCTAGGAGATATCTCAGCGCTGTTCTTTTCAATATAATTAGTTCTTCTAAAGTTTTGGCCATGTATCGTCAAAAGTACCAAAAATGTTTTTATAACACTGGTCACACTCACACAAAAAAGTTTAGAGTTTTCACAAAAAGTTTTAAAAAGTTTCCTGTCAAATTCCAGCCATTTTATGGCGGCGTATATTTGAAAAACGAACTCAGTTTACTTTTTAAATCACGTCCAAAACAAAGACTGAATAAAAGAAGGCCTCACTAGCGGTTACAGGGCGTGGAAATTTCAAGATCACTTAGCACTTTTGAGACGTGACATGATGGATCGAGTAAGCGTGCAAATTGTGCTAAAAATAGAGCAAAATGTGCTGCTACCTATAAGTATAGCCCTATACCTTATAGTAGTTATTAAGGTCTTACATAATAATACCAAACTTTGGCGGTTAAACTCCTTGTTAGATTTGCATGGTTATAGATTCGTCTTTTATTTCCTGAGTGTCATAGACAATTTGCAATCGCCTTTTTTGTTTTATTTTAATGATTCACTGGTTTTGTGTATCCCATTTATTGATTCAATATTATTTACAAAAATAAATTATTATATTATTTTTAATTAGTTATTATTATTAGTCTGTTACGTACGTAACAGACTACACCTACCTCGGGCAACTAGTGTCGTTCGAAAACCCTTCTAGAAAGGATGTACATCGAAGAATTGCGGTAGCGTGGAAAAAATACTGGAGTTTTAAAGAAATAATGAAAAACAAAGAAATCAAGATAGGTATAAAGAGGAAAGTATTTGAAATCGCAATTCTTCCATGCCTCACATATGGATGTCAGACTTGGGCGGTACGACTAGAAGACGAGGAAAAATTAGCAATTTGTCAAAGGAAAATGGAAAGAAGTATGCTTGGACTTAAAATATCAGATAAAATAAGAAACGAAACCATAAGGGAAACAACGAAAGTAATAGATTTAAAGAAAAGAATAAAACAATTAAAGTGGAAATGGGCTGGACATATATGTAGACTTAACGACTCAAGATGGACTAAACTCACGACAGAGTGGATACCACTAGAGTGTAAAAGAAAACAAGGAAGGCCCAAAATGAGATGGAGAGATATTTTTACCAAAAAATGTGGACCGGAGTGGATGAGGAAAGCGCGAGACAGAGACGTATGGCGCGATTTGGGGGAGGCCTATGCCGCAGAGGCAACAGCTACCGAGACATAGCTCTACTTTAGATTTAATGATAGTGTAAGAATTGTAATGTAGGTACCTTGAATAAAGGCTTTTTTATTTTATTTTTATTTTATTTTTATTATTATTATTAAATTAAATTATAATATTTAAGAGCATTGCTCTTATCGGCGGAGTTATTTCCGGGGCTTGGCGGACTTCTTTTATTGTAGTTCCTACTTGGTGACAAATTGTTGTCTATCCTTTACCTACGGAGTTATTCCCTTCTGGATTTTCCTTTTATCATTTATTGTTCATAATGCTTAGCTGTTTCTTCCGTATTTAGATTTATTTTGAGTCCCTAATTACCCGTTCCCGTAGTATGTCAGCGTATAAGGAAATTTACATAAATGTATATTAATTGCGTGAAGCGGATTTTCGGTAAAACAGTAAATATGTCAACAATTAACATAAGGAGGTAAATTAATTTTCCTTCGAGTTCAGTATTATTGTTTTTTCCAACGCGGCTCACTGTATTTTGTTCAAACAATATTTTAATAACAACAAATAATTTCTTATTTTAAAAATCAATTAAAACGTCCTAATTATCGATGTTAAAAAGATATAATTAAATTTAATTTTTATATCTTTTATTTTTCAAATATAAAAAAATAAATTGAATAAAAAAAATAGATAAATTAAAATAAATTGTTCGATAAAAAATACATTACTAAAAAGAGCAAAAAAAAAACACTGTTTTTGAAGTCAGATCAAAAATATACACATTTTCATAATATATTATTTTAATGAAAGTGATATTAAAAAAATGGATTTTATTTTAAATCATAAAAACATAACAGGACCAGATTTCAACATCACTGATTTTCTCAAAGGAGACGGTACCCATAGACAAGCATTAGATTTAGAAGAAAAAGAAAATGAAGATATTTTATTCTATTCATCGGTTATGAAGAAAACGAAAACCAGTGCAGTTCTGTGTTTAGTGACTTGTGTTACAGCATTAACCTTCTGGGTTAAAATCCCAAGATGGCGGACGTTTGAAAACTTTTTATATATCAACATCATATTTTGCTACACCCTAACCTACGTTTTACTTCCTGTGATAAATTATTTAATTAGAAAATGCTGTGTGTCTAATATTTTATTTATTAAGTATTGGAGTTATCCAAAAGTATTTTTTCACGATTCTTTCGTGTGCTGGTTGTTTGTAACTTCGATTGTTACGTATATAAAAGTTGTTAATGTCTTTCATGTGAGTATTACGAGAAAAAAAATAAAAAGCATTTCTTTCGCGTGGGTTGTACCTTTGTTAAACGGTTTATTTAGATTTTGTTCGATGATAACAGATAATAAATTGTGGCATATTTTTCCTGTCTTAGTTATATTTTTATTACTAGTTTGTAATTTGTTAATTTACTTATGAGTCATTAAATACTATTTTTTGTAATCACGAAGAAGAAAAAGCAAGTGGCAACACTGATTTTTCTGATAAGTGGATCCATGATGTTGCCAGCTCTGATTTTTGATGCTTCGAGATTGTTACACGTTTATAATATTTCATACAAAACAATAATATGTGTTAAGTGGTTATATAACATACAGAAAATAATCATAAACATATGTTTTTTGACGTTAAAATCAAATCGTTTAATGTGGCGTGTGTTATGTTGTAAACAAACTGTTAGTGTATAAGTTTTTAGGGTTCCTAAGTGTCTTGTGTTGTAAAAGCGGCAATTTTAAGCTTTTAGAGTTCCGTAGTAACATAGACATGACAAGATTTGTCATTTGACATTTTTTGTTCATTTGTTTGACATGTAAATATGCGAAAATGTAAATAAAATTTGTTGCCTTTTATGTGTTGTTTTGTTTGTTTTTTGTTTGTTTCCGAACTTTAATGGTTTTTAGGGTTCCGTACCCAAAGGGTAAAACGGGACGCTATTACTAAGACTCTGCTGTCTGTCTGTTAGCTGTATCTCATGAACCGTGATAGTTACAGTTGTTTTCACAGATAATGTATTTCTGTTGCCGCTATAACAAAAAATATGTACTTTAGTAAGTACATATTTTTGTAACGACAAAAAATATGTACTTTAGTAAGTACATATTTTTGTAACGACAAAAAATCATGGTTTTAACCATGATTTTTTGTCGTTTTATAGATAATGGTACGGAACTCTTCGTGTGCGAGTTAGACTCGCACTTGGCCGGTTTTTTTGATGTTTGTTCCGAACTGTAATGGTTTTCTTTTATAATATTCTAATCTATCCAGTGGTTGTTTTTTAGCGTTTTTTCCCGCGTAATTATAACGAAGTGTGTCAACGTCAACTTTTTTTTTTCTTTTAGGCCAAGCTAAAAATAACGTGGTTTATTACTCATTTATTGTTTTTATGCAATTGCTGCGGTTGCTGCAATAGAATAATAAACTAGAATATATGGAATTTTGGGTACCATTATGTTATACCATAAAGGGTTATAAGAAAGGGTATATTAAGCCGAAAAAGGCTTATAATAGGTACTCATCATTAAGAACAACTTATACTATGGCAACCCTGAATTCGAGAAAAAAACAAGTAGGTAGGTATTAAAAACAAGCTTTTATTGCATTTTCATCGGAGAAATTGTAAGAAAACTGATGATTGTAATGTTGATAATAATAATTAATTATTATATTTAGTATTTATAAATATTATAATAATTGTTTTAATTACATAATTTATTAAATCAGGCGTTACTTCGCGGAAGTTCATCTACAAATAACTGTTTTTAAATGTATTTAATAATATATTTCAAATGCATTACATTTGTACGTGCAAACGTAATTAGCTTAACATAATGTTTTACGGTCATTTCGAACTCATTCTCAAGCCGGGTCCCGGCTAGCTTAAAAAAGGCTACCTACCCTAGCCTGGCCTCGGGTATCCCGGGCATTAAAGTAGGCATCGTAAATCCCATTCATCTTATTTATAATAGAGGAAATTCTGTAACAATTTACCTCATACAATCAGTACTCCTTTGTTCAACGACCGCGTTGTATCTTGTACGATTCTTGAGCTCGCATTTAACGTTAAAAAAGTAGCTCAATACTTTGAATTGGTGAAAACAAAATGTGCATAACGTGATAAGTCAAATTTGTTTGAAAAAATGGAATTATTAAAAGAGAACTCAAGTAATATCCTGCAGAATATAAGTGATATTTTTCAAGGAAACTCTGCCGAAGATGAATTACTTAGTGAAGAAATCGAACGAGCAAACATTAATTATTATTCGTCAATTATGAAATACATCAGTGGAGTGTTTTGTTTAGTGACTTTTGTTGTGGCAGTTGTCTCGTGGATCAAGATTCCAAGATGGCGGACGTTTCGGAACTTTTTGTACTTCAAAATAATAATTTGCTGCAACATGACATATCTGATACTTCCTTTATTAAAGCATTTAATAAGGTTATTTATCACTGACGTCAAATCATTTAATATTTACTGGAGATATCCGAAAGCATTTTTTCAAGACGCGTTTGTTTGTTGGTTGTTTATAATTTCTGTTTACACTTACATGCAGATTGTCAAAGTTTTTTCTATGGATATTAAGCGGAAAAGGCTAAAAAGCACGTATTTTGCTTGGGGTGTTACCATATCCAATAGTTTGTTTAGACTGTATTATATGGGCACAGAGAACAACTTTTGGATGTTATTCCCAGTTTTAGTAGTATTTTTCTTAATTGTTTGTAACTTGATGATTTATATTAGAATAATATACAGCCTTTTTTACGAAATCACGTACGAATATAAGCAAAAAAAGCAAGTGGCAACACTGACGTTCCTAATAAGTGGTTTCATGATGTTGCCTACAATGGTTTTTGACGTTTTCACGTTGTTAAATGGCGAAAACAAATCTATATGGACAAGTACAGCTTGTAAATACATTTATAACGCTCAGAAAGTCATCATGAATGTTATTTTTCTGTTGCTGAAATCGAATCGTGTGATGTGGCGCGAGTTTTGTTGTAAGACGAATGATCGTTTGGACTTTCCTTAAGCTTGTATAAGGATAACTATAAGAGCTGAAATCAAAAGGGTTTTAGGTATTTTTCTTACTGCCTGAAAAACCTTGTATAGCTACCTCAAAGACCCAAAATGAGTTAAAATTAGGGGTGGAAAGTGTACACTATTTACGCCGGTCAAAATCGCCCCTGACAGGCAGGTACTATAGTCTATTTCAAATAGAGAGCGAAAAACGGACATTGACCTTTTAGTGTTGCGCAGGGAAGACCAACCTTCTTTGCATCAATAAATTGTTTTAATAGTTAGCAACTATTTTGTCACTATCAAAATTCAGGTTTTCAGTTTTTACCTAACAATTATCATTACATTACTATTATCACTATTTAACTCAAAACTGTAGATCAAGTTTTTCGTGTAACTATCTACCTACACATTAGTAAATTAATCATCTGACATTGGCAGGTGTAATTAGTTTAAGATTTAAGTGTGTGCCAAATAAACTATTTATAATTATTATTACCTATTTATAGGAAACGATTATGAAAATAAAATCAAACGAATAAAAAAATTACATTATATTAAATCTGAATCAGAATTACTATCGTCTGACGAGCTGCTGTCTGATGTTTCGCCTGTTACGTTTATGATAAATGAATCCACAGTTTTATCCACTTCCTGGTCTAATGAGGCTAATTTTTCTTCTTCTTTTTTTACATGGCTTATACAGTTTTGCCATTTTTCGGGGGTAATGTGGCTTAGCGCTTCATGGAGTAGCTTTTTTACATGACGAGGAAGACGACTCCGATGATTCCATTATCACTCACAAACAAAAAACAACACAAAACAAATATATGTCCTAACAAAAACAGATATAACTAATTTAACTCAACAAAAAATAACAATTAACAACCAAACATTCAAATAGCACACTAAAACAATCCGAATCCAAGCGTATTCCAGAGCGGAATGTGGCCCCAGCCATATCTTACCGAAAAATGTCAAAACAGGTTTGCAATATCTGATGGACCTTGTCGCTCGCCTCGCCCGGTACCACGAAACACGGTAAATGCGTAAGCGACAGGGAAACGATACATAAATGTATGGATAACGATACGCATCGTTTGTTTTCGGTGCTCTCGTGGTACCGTGGCGTGAACGTACGTTTTTCGCTCTCTAGTTGAAATAGACTATATGGAAACTAACGTGGTTTTGATACATTTTGTTATAATAAAAAAACAAAAGTACATATACACGTGGACTTAATTTTTACGTGAGTATTCCCGTGTTTAATTATAACAAAAATATCTCAGTGATATATTTTTTATCGCGAATAAGTCTACGTCATCTCCTGTAACATTGATTGTACAGGGTTATACAGAAAGGGTATGCTAAGCCGAAAAGGGCAGCATCTATCATTTTTAACAACTTTTACTATGGGACCAAACCGAAATTCGAAAAAAAATCAGCCGTACATTTTGTCGAGTGTCATTGACATTTTCCTATGGAACAACTGATTTTTTTTAACCCTTTTTGTATAACCCTGTATTTGTAACATTATTTGTAAACTTAGCGGGCTTACCAATGATGAAAGGCGATAAATTAAATTAAATTACACACGATATGTAATTTAATTCATAATTTTGTTTATACATGTACACCACCGACCGTATTCTATTCCTGTCCACCCAAAGGTTAACAGAAATCCCTTTAGGCGATAAGGCCACCCATGTAATTTTATTCACGTTTTATCATGTAATTCATTTGATGTGCAATTAAGTCATACTTTATTCTAATTTAAATATGTAATCAAATTAATTACCTCCATATAGTTTTAAACACTTTGTTTTTTTTAGTATCAATTCAATTTTGTCATTTTCTAAACTAAACTTAATTTGACAGCTCAGAAAATTGTTGCCATTATTTTTTCACATATTAAAATAAAAAATAAAATTTTGATACTTATTATTTTTAGTATAATACTAGCTGACCCGGCAGACTTCGTACTGCCATACGTTTGTATGGGAAAAAGAAAAGGGCTGTTTTTAGGGTTTTTCAATATTTCTGAGAGATTTTCTTAATATTTTTTTCCGTAAGAACCTTCTCCTAATATTAACAAATACAACAAAAAAAGAATTAGTGAAATCGGTCCAGCCATTCACGCGTGATGCCGTGACCAAGGAAAACGGGTTTCATTTTTATATATATAGATTATTTTTATTTATTTTTTCTTTCTTTTTATAAAGCCGTGTTAGCTCAGTGGGAGAACAGCCGCTTCGCATTCTTGAGGTGGCGGGTTCGTACCCCGACTCGTACCAATGAGTTCTTTCGAACTTATGTACGAATTTACACACCACTGGCTTTTCGGTGAAGGAAAACATCGTGAGGAAACCTGCATACGTCCGGAGAAGAAATTCAATGGCGTATGTGAATCCAACCCGCACTTGGCCAGCGTGGTGGAATACGGCCTAATCACCCTTCGAGGGTAGACCTGCATCCCAGCAGTGGGAGAATTAAAGGTTGAAATGATGATGATTCTTTTTATTAATTAAAATAAGTTTAGAGAGAGGTAGAATCGACATCAGTAACTACTTATAATTATTCATTAGGACATTCATTGACCGACAGAATGTCTACTCATGCCTTAAACACGAGGTCGTGAGTGTCATAGTGAAGGAGCTGCTGACAAATTTTATTACGAGAAGATTTTTTTTATATCTTTCAGTAAATCTATATATCAGACTAGCTGACTCGACAGACGTTGTCCTGTCAAAAGCCATTGCGTAACTATAGCAACCGTAGTATGTTGATGCTAACTTGTCAATTTATAGTTAAAATTATCAGTATATATATAATTTGCAATAAATTAAAATTGCGACTATAATTTGAGATTTAAACTATCCTATCTCTCAAGTTGGATCGAACTGCACATGGTGTGCGAATTTTATTATAATCGGTTAAGTGGTTTAGGAGTCCATTGAGGACAAACATTGTGACACGAGATTTATATATATTAAGATAGATAGATTCTTTAGGTTACTATTAGGAATGACACTGTAACATTAGTAAACGAGGCTAAATGAAATGCATTTATAATAATTGTAAATAAATAAACAATTGTTTTTATGTTTTCCTTATTTTATTTTTAGTCTTGTTACCGAGTTAATGATTGTTGTTTTACAAAACTAGGTGATGTATCATCTGAGCTACGTCAGCTCTCAGTTGTAGCAATTACTCGCGGTCACCTATCAAAAGACTAACCATGACGTCTGTGGCTAAAAAATAGTTTCGATTACAAAAAGCTAGTCGCGCTACG
The DNA here is from genome assembly GCA_949125135.1 of Alcis repandata. Taxonomy (NCBI): domain Eukaryota; kingdom Metazoa; phylum Arthropoda; class Insecta; order Lepidoptera; family Geometridae; genus Alcis; species Alcis repandata. The sequence goes on from OX421251.1 coordinate 2,332,698, forward strand.
CTACGAGCAATACAGTCATACTAATCTTACTAATAATTATAAATGTGAAAGTTTGTATACAGGGTTATTCCTAAAGGGTATGCTAAGCCGAAAAGGGCTCACAGTACTCATCATTATGAACAACTTTTACTATGGGACCAAACCAGAATTTGTGAAAAAAAAAATCAGCTATTCCATACATTTTTTCGAGTGTCATTGACATTTGTCTAAGGAACAGCTGTTTTTTTTTCGCGAATTTCTGTTTGGTTTCATAGTAAAAGTTGTTCATAATGATAAGTACTATGAACCCTTTTCGGCTTAGCATACCCTTTAGGAATAACCCTGCATTTAGATGTTAGGATGTTTGTTATTATAATAAAATCACACAAAAACGCTGAACGGATCTGGATAAAATTTGATATGACTTCTATTCCGGAAAATTCAACGGTTTCTATAAGACCGCTTGTGATTCACGGGTTTCAGTAATAAAAACCGTCACTATCTCCCGCACTATATCAGCGTGCAGTCACACTGGCTTGTTAACAGTGCTAACGCGATAATTAAAGTGTTCGCCTGTTTGTCATTGGTACAGTTCAGTGGTTCTCGAAGTTTAATGCGGACCGTGGGAGGCATGCCAGGCGCCTGCACTTGAAGCTTGTCATTCGAATTCCTGCTTTAACACACAACTATAGGGTGCAGTTTTCAATGTGCTTAGTTAGTCCGTGTTGAATCGATTGGGAAATAGGTAAGTTAAATAATAGAAAAGGTTTCGCTCGGTTACTTACACGGTCTCTAAATTGTTGAGTAGTGGGTTGATTTCACGTAACGAGTACAGTGGCGAGACAGTAAATAAGCATACTCGGCCGAGTAAACAAATCATGGTTCTAGTGACTGTCTCGCCTCGTCAAACAGTTTATACAAACCGAGTACTCGGCCGTGGGCACACTTCGACGTTGTCTAGATTATTAAGTGCTTGCATTAGCTAATTCATCTTCACTCAAAACACTCATATCTGCTAAACGGTTTTAGCGTAAAGAAAAAACAAACGTACGCGCCTACTCACTCATAAACTTTCGCATTCTTTAAGTGAAATGTGTGATTAAGCAAAAAAAATAATACCTATCTACTTTTTCCAAATCGGTAACTGTAATCCAGACCTGACGGGCGCGATTTTGTGGATGAAAATAATTAATGTAAAAACTGATTAAAAAGGGGCCTAGCATCAAAGTTTCAGCATCTCTGGAGGCTACTTACCGTTTTGCGTTTTGTTACATAAGTTTTAACCTTAAAAATACACAATATTTGTAATATTTTCATGCTCTTGCGTCTGGTAATATTACTGGTTATGTTTAAAATAAGAGCATACATTTTTATTAATTGTTTTAAATGCAGTTGTTTTGCAAATACACGTAGAGAAAACCACACGAAACGCTTTGATTCCACTTTTATTGTGCGAACCGCTAGAGAGTGGAATGCTCTGCCCGAGTGGGTGTTTCCCGATAGATATAATCTAGGCTTCAAGTCGCGAGTGACTCGGTTCCTTCTAGGCGCGCGTGCTCCATCGTAGACCGCATCATTGCTTACCATCAGGCAAGATGGCGGACAAACGCAATAGGCCGGGGTAGAAGCCTTTAAAAATAATGAAAAGTGAAAAAAAATAATAGTAGCATGAAACCCATTAGAAATGGAGGAGAATATTATAAAAATGAAAGGAAAAATAATTTACGGGCGATCTGAGGTCGGGAAGGGGATGGGGGTGTGTGTTTAAGGGTAAAAAACGGATTTTCTCGATATCCGGAAAAACTAAAAGTCCTATGGAAAAAAGTCCAATGGCAAAGTTGTAGGTAATAAGAAGATCTAAAACTTTTGTATTGACACTTTCTTCACATAACCTCAAAATTTGGACCAAAAAAGATGGCGCGCTGAGGAGAACAGTAGGTATTGGTTGATAAAAACGGTTGATGAATATTGATAAATAAGGTGATAGATAGGGCGATGATTCATGATAGTAAGTATTTTTAGTCAAGCCTTAACAACTAAGTTAGTTTATAGTTAGTCAAAAAGCAAACTCTTGACTAACTCACCGAAGGTCGTCTAGGAATTCGTTCACAGCGTTTATCATGGTGCGTTTTTAACTGAAAATAAATTAATAATTATCAGAAATAAGTCAATTTAATTAATAGATTAAAGTCTATAGAAGTAGAATTGTATTGTGAAGAAAATAAATTTTCTTTTTAGCTAAAATTATAATTTTACTGCGCTATCATTCAGGGTGGTTTCAACATTGATAAAAATCTTGTTTCTGGGAAGAAAATGTGTCGACCATCTTTTTAGGGTTCCATTTTCCAAGAGAGCCAAACTGCTAGTGGTATTTAGGTACAGCAGAGCGCTACCGTAGATACCACAGAGTAGCTATAAACATAAAGCATATAGGAAAAAACAACCATGGTTAACAACCATTTAACAAAATGGTTGAACGTTTTTGTAAAATGGTTGTTTTGTTTCCAGTGAAATTTCAGGGCAAATAGGAGATTAAACAACTTATATCTCAGGGTGACGAGCGCAGTGCTGTGCCGCGCAGGGGCTTGAATTATAAAAGTTCAAAACTCTGAGTGACGCAGACCTGTTATGGGCAAACGTGACGTTTAACATTTGGCGAGCGATTTGCTTGTTTCGTTACTCAATAGCATAAAAAACAACATCATAGCGCATCAAACCGCAGAGCACAGCTAGTTTATAAAGTACCAAAAACCGTACAAGATTGAAATGCCCAAAATCCCATGCTAGCTCGCGATTTTTAGATAAGATAACTGTCAGATACCGCGTGAGAACTGTGATAAGATGCAGCGACCGACTTATAGGGGGGGAGGGCGCCACTCCCGGATTTATAAGTTTAATATGATAGAATATGAGGAAGCAGTACTTACTACCACTGCAGCCGCATATTCAAATGATTTTGCATTACATTAAGGAATAATTAAGAGAAAAGATGTCCCTATACAGGGTTATTCATAAAGGGTATGCCAAGCCGGAAAGAGCTCATAGTACTCATCATTATGAACAACTTTTACAATGGGAACAGAGGAACAACCATGAAACAGCAGATCTTTTTTTCGCGATTTGCTCCCATAATAAAAGTTGTTTATCATAATAAGTTCTATGAACCCTCTTCGGCTTAGCATAACCTGTCCTTATAACCCTGTATTATTTTCTAATTCTATTAATCCCAAGTAGGTATATTACATTAATTGATTACGTCATACATAGTAATAAATAGAACAGTAGGTAGGTATTTGTATACGAGGTAAATATCTTAACAATAGCAGAAATGTGACCGCTCTTGAACTTTGTTTTTATTTATAATAGTTTTACTTTTATGTTATCTTAATTATAATTATAAATTACGTGTCACGTTGTTTGTCCGCTATAGACTCCTAAACTACTTAACCGATTTCAATCAAATTTGCACACCGGGTGCAGTTCGATCTAACTTAGCAGATAGGATAGCTCACATCTCAATTTATAGTAAAAAAAACATGAAAAATTAGAAAATTTAAAAATACTTAAACCATATAGCGCTTTGGACAATGTAAACTTTTTTAATGTAACTTTTGACATTTGACATAGAATTGACGCAATGGCTTTTTTTACCAATTCGAATTAAATAGTCATCGTTAAGACAGGACAACGTCTGTCGAGTCAGCTAGTTTCTTTATAATTTTATATTTTAATTACTAAATTTATCTATTCTTTTTATCTCACTGCGGTAATTTAAATATGCAATGACTAGCTTTCTTTTCCGAGCGAGCGAGGCTTTTACCTGTTCGGCTTAACATACCCTTTCATTATAACCTTGTTGTAGGAGGTTTTTATTATTATTTCTAGTCAGTAATTTCAATGCAAAACAACCACAAAAACCACACAAACAATAACAATCTTCAATGCGTGAAAGAGACAGCTGTTGTTTTATCTCCGTCGCTAAAATAACTCGGTTACTTTCTTTTCCACACAATTCTCTAGTTTTACGTGTGAATAGACATGAATATAAATGAATAATTTATAATTAGAATGTAATTGAGTGGTTTCATTAGAGATCATAGCTATGGGTTGATTACATGTAACCAGTACAGTGGCGAGACAGTGCCCTCGGCCTTGTACTCGGTTTGTATAAACAGGCGAGGCGAGACAGTCGCTAGAACCATGATTTGTTTGCTCGGCCGAGTGTGCACATTTACTGTCTCGCCACTGTACTCGTTACGTGTAATCAACCCATTAGCTTGATTAACGAGTCACCAGACCTGTCAATGTCAAGTTTTACTTGCCCGCTATTATCGATTTCTTTGAGAGAGCGAAGTTTCTCAAAGTCAAGAACAAACGGGGATTTATTTGTATGATATGTAATAACTTGAGAACCGCTAATCCGATTTTAATGAAATTTTGCAGGTAAGTAGTTCATTTCAATGCAATTTGTTACTTTAAATATTAGCCAAATCGCTAACAGGGTTCATTCAACTCAAAAACTCTGAAGACCTTTTGTAGGCAGCTTCTACGCATTTATCCAAAGCAACTTTCGATATACGACTTTTGTAAATTCACAACAAAAAAACAGCTGTTCCATACATTTTGTCGAGTGCCATTGACATTTTTCTATGGAACACCTCACTTTTTTCGAGAATTCCGAGTTGGTCCCATAGTAAAAGTTGTTCATAATAATGAGTACCTATTCTGAGCCCTTCTCGGCTTAGCGTACCCTTTCCTTATACCGCTGTATACCTGTTAAAACACTTTCGTACGTCCATTATTTTACCAAATTTTCAGTTTTTTTTTATCAGAAAAAAAAAAGTAAAACTTCGTCTTCTTATTTTGAAAAATGAATCGCTGTTTGTTTGTTTGCCTATAACTCGAGAATGGTTGGACCGATTTCGCTAATTTTGATCTTGAAATATTTGTGGAAGTTCAGGGAAGGTGTAAAAGAAAAAAAAAACTGGAGTGAAACCGCCGGGTGCAGCTAGTACCTATTAAATATAATTTTTCAATCACGTCCGTACGTAACAGCGCCTTATTCGTGACCTACCCTTGAATATACAATCTCATTACGCGGTCAGGCTTCCAGTGTTAATCTGTTTAGAGGTTACATTTGTTTTATTGTTCATAAAGGTTTTATTGTATTGTTTTTGGCCAGTATTTTTGAGAGTGAAAACTGTTTTTGACCGCGTAATGGGCCCTTGTTTTTGGCCAGTATTTTTGAGAGTGAAAACTCTTTTTGACCGCGTAATGGGCCCTTGTTTTTGGCCAGTATTTTTGAGAGTGAAAACTGTTTTTGACCGCGTAATGGGCCCTTGTTTTTGGCCAGTATTTTTGAGAGTGAAAACTCTTTTCGAACGCGTAATGGGCCCAAGTTTGGAGGCTTTCGTTGACAGATCCAATTTAATTAAGTAATTCAAATTTTATAACTTTTCTAATTTAAAGTATTGGTGTCCTTGTCTAACAGGTTGCAATAACAAGGACAGATATATTTTTAGAAATATTGTCATTTTCTAAGAGAAATGGTATACTAATATTATAAATGTCAAAGTTAGGTGACAAAGACAGATATATTTTTAGAAATATTGACGTTTTCTAAGTGAAATGGTACTACGTAATATTAAGTTTGGATGTTTATTGATTAATTAGGCAAAAACGGCTGTATGGAATTAAAGGAGAATGGGCACTTTTGTATGGGCGCCGTCCCCGTGTTGTATCAAGTCGTGACATATGTCATTTGAAAGATGATATTATTAGCTTTATTTAATTGTATGACTCAACCTTGAATGACGTGCAGGGAAAAAGATATGATCGTTTTAAGATTTAAAAAAATTGCTGATTTTTTGCTTTCTAAAGCTATTATAAGGAATTTTATTAACATGTATGTCAAAAATTACTTTTATTATTGAATCCAGGGTTATTCTTAAAGGGTACGCTAAGCCGAAAAGGGCTCATAGTAGGCATTATTTTCATTATGAACAACTTTTACTATGGGACCAACCCGGAAATTCGGGAAAAATTCAGCTGTTCCATAGAAAAATGTCAATGACACTCGACAAAATGTATGGAACATGTAGAAGTCATTTTGGCAATAGTTTGCAAGAAATAAAGAGTATTAAGAGTGCTGTCTGATAAAAGGCATTTTATGTCAGTCGCTATTATTCAGTAGCTGAATATGCCCTCTCTGAAAAACATAATGAAAAAGCTAGTCGTTTCCATTAACACCTACAAAGCTTTCACCAGGGTTTGGCATAAAAGCCTTATAAGCAAGCTCCCTTTGTTTGGTTTGTTCACTTGGTTTGTTGCATTGATATCGAACTTCCAGCGGGATTATTTGATTCGAGCAGTGGTCATTGGTGGTTCTTTATCTGATTTAAAAGATATCAAGGCCGGTGTTCTCCAGGGGTCGGTGCTCTCCACAACGCTTTTCCTTGTTCACTATAATTATCTGCTAAAGCCTGGTGTTTTTGGGTACGCAGACAACAAACCCGCGTTGCCGTTGTATATCCGACGCGCGGTTCAGCGGATGAAAAATCTAGCCTCCGAGAGAAGCCATGGTCAAGCGCATAAGCTTGTCTCTTGGCAGTTTTCGATTGAGGCGGTACTAACCTGGTTAAGTTTGATGCGCACTATGACATTTTATCGAATAATAAAGCAATACCTACAGTAAAAACACGAGTTTTTGCAATCGGTATAGTATAAGATACACGTTCGAAAGTAGTGTTACTGATGGATAGTCTATTATGGATAGTTTTTTTGAGACTGGGGGAAACCTTAAGAAAATAACCGGCTGCGTTGGGGGGCAACCGGGTCAAGGGGGTTTTGTGGGGTATCCATCCTCTGTCGGTGGTGATATGAGCGCTTCCTCATGTTTTCGATAGTCTCTCAGATGTGAGTGGTAAGATCACCAGTAGACCAGTTTCAGCAAAATCCGTACTGCCAGTCACTTACGAGGTCATTAGCTTCTCGGTACGCCAGGAGCTTGTTCCATAGTATGTTGTCTTGCAGAGTATGAATATGATCGGGATAGGCATGTAGTCAGATTCAGCACGACTACCCTTCTCAATAAATACAGTTCTCAATAAGATTTCTTAATTATTTTCTAGAACATCAATAATGTCGAAACAAGCCGATTTTATCGGTAGTCACACCGTTAGCAGTATTGTGACGTTTTGAGCCAAATTCATGGCTGGCTCTGCAAAGAAAGCCTAATTGACCACTATTTTCAAAGTCAAAAGCATTTAAAAAGTAAAAATCTCTGCATTTAGTCTATGATTGCTCTCTGCTCTATGCCTTTACTCTTATCTGTAACCATTATTTAAAGTTTATCTCGCTCGCTTTTATAGTGTCTTAGTAAAGAGAGAGATAATTAAAAAAACAAACTAGTTTGACGAAAGGTTCGGGCTTTTAACCCTTCGACAAGACAACTTATAATCTTAATCAGACATCACTTTCAGGTAAGTTCGCTTAATTTTTCAAATATTGATAATATTAATAAATCGATATTATATTATGGCATTATTCAGACAAAAACTGTCGATAATCAGCAATGTAAGGATTTTGGCATGTGCCAGTACAAAATTAAAATAATTACAACTATATAAACGTTTATAAATAAACTATTACTAACTAATTGTTAAAAGGGAGTGATAAAATAGTCACAGAAAATGCATACACGATAATAAAATTCGATAAAATAGTTTTTAAAACAAAAAAAAAACAGCACTTTTTAGAATCTAAAAACCGTCATATCTTTTTCCCTGCACGTCACTCGGGGTTGCTGTCATATAATTAAATAATGCTATTGTTATGCTCTTTCGAATGACATATGTCATGACTTGATACAACACCGGGGACGAAGTGCCCATCATCCTTTGTTATAAAAGTAGCTTACATCCACGATTAAGATAAAAGTTACACATCAAAACAAATATTACGGCTCAAAAAATCGTATAATTTTTTTTTAACTGCCTACATTATAACTTGACAGATTAGAGTAGGTATAGGGTATTGAGCCAACAAGTTTTAAGCACCTACGTAACTCAACTTGCCGGTTTTGGCGCAAATACTGTCCGGGAGTAGCCAGCAGCCAAATGGGTCACTGGATCAATACAGCTACCTCGCAGCCTCGCAGATTACCTATTTATAGATACCGGAGTCGAAGCGGATCGTTTGAAACACCTTACAATGGTTAGAGGCAACTGGGTGGTAGGTGGTAAGATGCGTTAGGCGGATATGAATGGTCGTTAGCTATTTCGTGCATTGAAAATATGAAATCACTTTGTAGAAAAAAAAACATGAGATAATTTAAAATGGCAATATAAATGTTGAAAGTTTTAATTTCTTTTCATTTGACTTAAGAAAATCTTTTTTAAATAAAACATCAAACAACAAACATTTTTTAAAACACAAAACATATTTTTGATGATTTTATCTGTAGATTTTTTATCCACAATCAGCTATATTAAATCTTTATAACAAATAAAATGTAATAATGCGCGAAAGATATAATAGTCACCCATTTACATGCCCTATTGACTGGTTCATCACTAGGCGTTGGCCGTAACCTTGATATAATCAATGAAATGCTTTAGTTCAGTTTTCGATACTCGCGCTTTCTTCCAAACTTCAAAGCGTTTTTGCCGAAACAAAAGTCTCGTACTGCATTATCTATGAAAAGTAATCTGCGAGCTGTCTGGACCCGATAATCCATCAAAGCAACCATAAGGCTTATCCACTTTTTGACCAAAATACGTAGCTTGTTCCTAATTACAAATATCGAGATTTCGAGAATGATTATAATAGTCAAAAAAAATTTAGCAACGGCAAAACACTACGTTTGTTGTATGAGAGCCGCCTTAAAGATTTATTTTATTGTTTTTTAGTATTTCTTGTTATAGCGGCAACAGAAATACATCATCTGTGAAAATTTAAACTGTCTAACTACCATGAGATACAGTCTGGTGACAAAAAAAACAGAAAAGACAGACAGAAAGACGGACGGACAGCGAAGTCTTAGTAATAGGGTCCCGTTTTACCCTTTGGGTACGGAACCCTAAAAATACTGCTTTTCATGAAGTAACCGACGCGAGTAAAACCACCGGACAAAGGTAGTATACACATACATACATACAAACACTTCTTCGTCCAGCCAATCACCAATGTTGACATATCACCGGCGCAGTCACCTCTCGAAGTAAAAGTTGTTTTTAGGCATCACTTTCGCTGCATGTCTTGCCAAAAACATTCACTTTCGGTACTATTACCTAATCTGCGGCTTAATTTAATGAGGCAGTGAGTTTCATTCAAGAGTTCATATGTAAGAAAGTGAATTTCGTCGCTCCCTCCACTTGGATCCACAGCTCGGCACCACATGTGGATCCATGGATACTTCTTTTTAACTGAGCTAAGTCTTTTGGAACAATCTGCAGTTTGGGATTGTTTCTGTCTTGTTCTATTCCTTTTTTCCGTTTAGCTTCCCCGGAGTAGAAATCTATACTAATATTATAAAGAGGAAAGATTTGTATTTTTGTATGTTTGTGTGGAATAAACTCAAAAACTACTGGACCGATTTCAAAAATTCTTTCACCATTCGAATGCTACATTATCCCAAAGTGACATAGGCTATATTTATTACCTGAAAAAATTAGGGATCCTTACTAAAACTTCAATAGTGTCCACCTGTGCGAAGCCGGGACGAGCCGCTAGTAATAAATAAATAAAAACGTTTCACACTCATAGCTCCTAGGAATAAATCCTGTGTCGGGACGCCATGGAACACACAAAGACAAGAACAACTAACACCCAGACGAAGAACAGATATTTAAATTCATCATTCACACATCTGCCCGGCCGGGAATTGAACCCGGGACCTCTGGCTTATTAGGCGGCTACACTACCGCTGAGCCAAACAGGCCGACAAGTGATTACGTTCATGCCCTCCCCCCTCCCCCTCTTAAATTTTTCATTACTTTTGTGTCAGCTCTCAAATTGTTGTCCGGTTTGATATTCTTAATTGCTTCGAATAGCGGAGAATAATATATTCCATTTTAAGAACACCTTTTGATTCCAGAGGTTTAATTTCTACGTGTTTCGCCTCCCTTGACAACTCCCTATGCCCCCCAAGGGTGGCATGCCCCCTTGGTTGGGAACTCCAACCTTATATTATTATTCAAGAATTAATTGCAATCTATACTAATATTATAAAGAGGAAAAGATTTGTATTTTTGTATGTTTGTGTTAAATAAACACAAAAACTACTGGACCGATTTCAAAAATTCTTTCACCATTAGATTGCTACATTATCCCTGAGTAACATAGGCTATATTTTATATCCGTGCAAAGCCGGGGCAGGTCGCTAGTTATTTATATTTTTATTAGACCGTAATGCGTCACCGAGTAAGCTGAAACTTGATATGTGTCATCTTTCCCGATAAACGCAATAAAAAAGGCAAAAAACAAGAAATAAAAACATTAATGACATTCTACAAAATGTATGGAACATTTTTTTTTCGCCATTTCGGGGTTGCTCCCTTAATAAGAGTAAGTTAGGATAAACTGGTTGGGATAAACTTTTATAACCCTGTACAGGGTTATTCGTAAAGGGTATGCTAAGCCGAAAGGGGCTCATAGTATTCATCATTATGAACAACTTTTACTATGGGGCCAGCCCAGAATTCGAGAAAAAAAACAAGTGGTCCATACATTTTGTCGAGTGTCATTGACATTTTTCTGTGGAACAGCTGATTTTTTTTGCGAATTTCGGGTTGGTCCCGTAGTAAAAGTTGTTCATAATAACGAGTACTATGAGCCCTTTTCGGCTTAGCATACCCTTTATGAATAACCCTGTATTCCCAATGTCCCCAATGAAATCACTAACAGGGCGGTGGAAATCAAGCGTGAATACACGAGTCAATAAAACAAAAACTAAAAAATAACCAACAAATGAATAAAAATATCCACCTATCTATTTTAAAATGATATCATCAATTTTTATCGCGATGGTAACTAAAAATTTCGATTAGCATGAAATCTAAATATTTTAACAGCTCTTGAAATGCCTAAACATAAAATAAATATTTATTATTTCACTAGCTGACTCGACAGACGTTGTCCTGTCTCGATGACTATTTAATTCGAATTGGTAAAAAAAGTCATTGCGTCAATTCTATGTCAAATGTCAAAAGTTACATTAAAAAAGTTTACATTGTCCAAAGCGCTAAAGTTAAATTATGGTTTAAGTATTTTTAAATTTTCTAATTTTTCATGTTTTTTTACTATAAATTGAGATGTGAGCTATCCTATCTCCTAAGTTAGATCGAACTGCACCCGGTGTGCAAATTTGATTGAAATCGGTTAAGTAGTTTAGGAGTCTATAGCGGACAAACAACGTGACACGTAATTTATATATATTAAGATATTAAGATTATTTAGAATTTATTCATTTGAGCCAATGACGCCAATTGACCTCATTGGTTGACGCTAAGAAGTCTAAAATCACGAAAAAAAAAATATAAGAAATAATACACACACACACATACATATTATCACGCCTCTTTCCCATTGGGGTAGGCAGAGACTACATCCCTCCACTTGCTACGATCCTGACATATGTCTAAGGAAAGACATATGTCAGGTTTGTCGGAGGTATAAGAAATAATACCTCCGACAAAGCTGATAATTGCCATTTTCTCAGTGATTATTTATTTATTATTTCTCACAAATTGTTGTTTTGTTTTGGTTTTTATTTATTTGTTATGTATTTTATTCTTCCCTATTAGTATTATTATATATTTATATATTACTTTTATATGTTTTAGTTAGTATATTTTCGCAAGTATAGGTAGTTTTAGTATTTGAATGTATTTCTAAGTATTTATTATTATTATTTTTTATGTAGGTTTATATGATGATGTTTTTCTTCTAGGTATATTGCACACCCCGTTTTTAATATTTTTTTTATCTATCCTCTCCATCCTAAGGTTGCCTGGAAGAGTTCGCTCTTAGCGATAAGGCCGCCAGTTGTCGCACTAGTTTTTAGGTGTTATAATCCTTCTGTTTGTAATTTATGGTGTGAACAATAGTTTATCTATCTATCTATCTATAATTTTCAAACAGCCGAAAATATTTTCTTTCATTAATAATTATCCAATCAAGTCACCTTTAACCAAAAAACCTGAATAAAAACATGGTACAGCCGTTTGGAAGCTACGACGGCACAGACAGACACGCACGTTAAATTTATAATACGTAAACACGAGGGGTTAGCGTGAGGGGTTAATAAAAAACCTTTTTGAATGTCGAGCATTTCGTAAAGGAATAAAATATTCAGAAGCAAAAAATACTGTGAAGATAAAAGAAAAAACCGACCAAGTGCGAGTCAGACTCGCGAATGGTTCCACACCATTTTTATAAAAACGGGAAAAAAATATCATGTCTGTAGTATGAGAGATCCTTTAAATATTTATTTTATTCTGCTTTTTTATATTCTGTATTTGTTATTATAGCGGTAACAGTGTACCTAGCACAACTTGAGCGCAAATAGCATACACTTTTCTATCAAATACTCGCTACGTAAGTTTATGTCGAAGTTGTAGCTACAGAAATACATCGTCTGTGAAAATTTCAACTGTCTAACTATCACGGTTCATGACATACAGCCTGGTAACAGCCGGACGGACGGACGGACTGCGGAGTCTTAGTAATAGGGTCCCGTTTTACCCTGTGGGTACGGAACCCTAAAAATTTTGCACCTTTTGATGATGCCATATTTATTTATGACTGTTAGAGGTTAGGTTAGGTTAAAAGATATAACGGTATATCTGCAGTCTAGACTTCTTTTACCGTTAAAAATGACAAATGACTATTACAAAACCCATTCCAATTTTAAAACTTTTATAAGTCTAACAGTATAGTTAAAAAAAAATAAAGACGAAAAGAGCTTCAACTTCAATTTTTATAAATGGCTTCTGCGGGGTTGCCACAATTTAGCCAGTGTCAAGTGGATAGAGTAGGTACGTGCCCCAGTAAAGTAGTGGAGACTTTACTAGAGGCTTTTCTAAGGAGTTTTGGAAGCAACACGAAATGACACGATTCACTGCATTTTATGATTTGCCCACACTCGTGCACGTCCTCAAGCACTTAATGGTTATTTTCCCCACTTAAAATAAACATTAACACTCAAAATTACACAAGTTTAGTAAAATAACAAAATGAAGCAACATGTCTCTTCCACGTTCCCGCCAAAACTCCGACGAAAAGAGTCTTGTTGTTATAAGTTTGACCGGTACGTTAAAAATATGTTTACGTCAAAAATGACGGGGTGTTTTAAGTTTAACGTATGTGTGTGTCTGTTTGTCTGTGACATCGTAGCTCCTGAATGATGAATAGATTTTGTTTTTTTTTTTCTTGGAATGGTGAATTAGTCAGGAGTGTTCTTAGCAGTTTGATAAAAATGTCGGAGGTTTTTTAAATTTTAAAAATTGTTATTTAAATATATCTCCTATAATGGACCTAGCTAGGCGAATGACCCAAACATATATTATTCTGTATACCTAGCAGAATGACACTAATATTTTTATACATACAGACATACAAATGTGTCATTCAATGTAATGTTTAACAATAGTCCTCCCTCACCATACCCAAAACAATCGAAGGAAGCCGGATTGTATGATAAGTTGATAAGTCATGACGAACAAACCAACATTACCACTGTTATTGGCTATGTGGATGGTTACTGAGAATATGCAAGAGGTTTGGACTGGCTTGGCGTTTGACCACAACTCATATTTGGTGGTGGATAAACTCTTTATTGGTCACAACGAAAATAAAATGGCCGTTTTTAAAAAACTTTTTTTTAAACTATTTGAGTTTGGGTGTGTAGAATCTTGAGTCTAAACTTTGACAAAAATCAGTTAATTCAGTAAAAATAAACAGTTGAAAATGATAAATTAATAGATCATTCACACCACAAAGGTTTTAAAGTTGTTAACTTCATTTTTAACACGCTTTTATTAGTTTCACCTGTATGTTTGTAACCGACGCTTTTGGACTCGATTTTGCCCTACTTTGAACGATCAGATTTAATTCAAACTTTGCACACCTGTCAAAGACCGATGACAATTACTGTTTTTTAGTTTTTTAACTATATTTTTATATTACTTTTACTTAGACGGTTATTTTAATTTTATTTTAAGCTATTGAGCGACGATATATTTATTTTATTTTTAGTAAAAAGTTTATAGCATGCTACGGACTTACGTGGTCAAAGAAATGAAAAAAAAAAATAGCTTAATGGTATGTTTTGACATGAACTACGTCGATTTTTTAATTACCTAACCTTTCTAGGAAGGTAACGTGATATTTACCTACCGCCCGCATTTTGTGTCTTTGACCCACTTACGTGGTTCTAGTAATATAATAAAATGTAGTTACTGTTTGTTTTTAACCGACTTCAAAAAAGGAGGAGGTTATCAATTCGTCTGTATGTTTTTTTTTTATGTTTGTTACCTCATAACTTTTGACTGGGTGAATCGATTTTGATGATTATTTTTTTATTAGAAAGCTGACGCTTCCCATTTGGTCCCATTTCAATTTAGTCCAGTTCTGATAATGGTATCCATGAGAAAACCATATAAGTCTTAAATTTGCATTAAGTACGTGCGCGACAAATAGATGAATAACTCAATAGTCGGTCTTTTGAAGTCGGTTTTTGTTTTTTGTTTTGTAAAAATAACACAAACTTTACTTCTTTATAATATTATTAGTATATTAGTATAGAAGTACATAGATAAGTAATATGAGAAACAATAAAAACCGCCTTTTTTTGGATTTTTACCATTTTAACCTTGTTTTTAAATCAGCTGTTTTGTGTGCTCGCTCGCAGCGCTTATTATTGTAATTGAGGAAATATTTTTTGTATTTATTTATACAGGGTTATTCATAAAGAGTATGCTAAGCCGAAAAGAGCTCATAGTACCTTTTACTACGAAACCAACCCGAAATTCGCGAAAAAAAAAACAGCTGTTCCATACAATTTGTAGAGTGCCATTGATATTTTTCTATGGAACAACTGATATTTTCCATTTGTCTCATAGTAAAAGTTGTTCATAATGATGAGTAGTATGAGCCTTTTTTGGCTTGGCATACCCTTTATGAATAACCCTGTATTAGCAATAATTAGATTACTAGTAACTGTACATTGTTATAAGAACCTATTGTTTAGACAAACCCGACTGGGTTTTAAGGCAATTATTGTTTAAAAATATACTGTAATAAATAAATGAGTGACATAAACTATCATATTACATATGTACAATGTGTCCCTTTTCCGATGTCCGATACTTTAAGGGGTTAAAATACAATTAATTTTATCGACAAACCACTGATTTTTTTTTCTCCATCAATAAAAAATGGCAGTACTTTAAAAAAACTAACCAAAAGTCAAAGTCAGGTGTTTGTAAGTCTTCTACTTGGGGAGATATTGTTAAATAAATACAAGCACCTATGCTTCGCTAACAATTTTTAAAGTGCTGCCATTACTTTATTGATGGAGAAAAAAATCCGTGATTTGTCGATAAAATGAACTGTATTTTAACCCCTTAAAGTATCGGACATCGGAAAACGGACACATTGTAAAATAACGGTGTTATAAGTTTGACCGCTGTGTGTCTGTCCGTGGCATCGTAGCTCTTAAACGGTTAAACCTATTTGGATAAATTAGAAAGGAGGTTTTCTGGCGGTGGTTCTTAGACATATTTTATCAAAATCGGCTAAGCGGTTGCGACGTTGGGAGTTTTTAATCGTACGCGTTTGTACTCGTATGTCAACATGTGAACAGTTGTGGGTAAAAATGGCGTTTCAACAGTTTTTTTTTCCAAAACGAACGCAAAGATAGAAATTAGGGCACAAGTATTGTAGACAAAACTTCCGAAGGTCAGGTTCTAACCTCAAAAACATGCAGCCACGTGCGTGCCACAGAGGTGCGAGCGTGGAACCACATGAGAGCCGCCCAAATATTTTAATGGGCTATTACCATGCTACCAGGCGACCGGCATACATAAATTCCGTGTTTATGTATTATACATTACCTACACATTTACTATACATCTGTTTGGCGACGACGGCCTGTTTGGCTCAGTGGTAACATAACCGCCTTATAAGCCAGAGGTCCCGGGTTCGATTCCCGACCGGGCAGATTAATTTAAACATCTGTTCTGGGTCTGGGTGTTAGTTGTCCTTGTCTTTATGTGTGTTTCATGGCATTCCCGACACAGGATTTATCCTAGTGGGGAGCTGAGTGTGAAACGTTTATTATTATTCTTATCTATATATCATGTTGGTCCCAGAGCAAAAGTTTTTCATAATGATGAGTACTACGAGCCTTTTTCGGCTTAGCATACCCTTTATGAATAACCCTATATATTAACTAAATTAAAGAATTTAGGGGTAATGAAACGTACCCTCTACAAACATGCAGACTTTATTTTTTTATATAGTCAGAAACGACCAAACCACAGACCAAACTAAATGTCTATCTTTTACTAAATCCTTCTCAATGAGTCTTAAAAATGACATGCTAATGTCTGAGGGGCAGGATGAGAAAAAATGCCAGTTAAATTGCAGACTAAATATGGAGGGTGACGTATCCAGACGGTCCAAAGTTACCCTTTATCGTACATTCTTGACTTCCAAAACAAAACAAGGGCTCTATTCTGGGACGCTCGAGTTTATCTCTGTTAGACTTACTTTCATGACATTTCTCGACTGCCCCTACAAACTTTCGAAACTGCAAAATCACGCTTAGAATAATTATCTGCTCTGGGTCTGGGTGTTTTTTGTCCTTGTCTTTGTGTTCCATGGCATCCGACACAGGCACAGGGTATCCTAGTGGGGAGCTATGAGTGTGAAACGTTATTTAATTTTATTTTATTCATTGTACCAATTATACGAATATTTAATATGCATTTAGGAAAACAAATAATTAAAAAAAATGACATTATTTAAAAATTAATGAAATTGATATTACATATTTTTTTGTCATTTTAGCTAATCAATTTAGGTCAAATGACTTTAAATTGCTCCTGCAATACCATTAGCAGTTTCGATAGTATTCGAAGGAGCAGTCGTGAGAGCGACAGAGACGCAGATATCACCAGAATAGGCCTCAAATGAGTCACAAAACGTGTTGTATCTCTAATTAATGATGGCGGCTTGAATGACAAGGCCTGTGAATCATAAGGACCAACTGTTTGCAGGCTGCATTTTTTATTATTTTTTTTTTATTCAAAAATAGGCTTGCGTTTGACCGCCATCCTGCCTGTTGGGAAGCAACGATGCGGCCTACGATGGAGCACGCTTGCCTAGAAGATACCGATTCACTCTCGACTTGAAGACACATCGGGGAACACCATGCATTTAGGATGGTTGGTGGAGACAACATTCATTAGGATACGGGCGCGCTTTTAGTTTGCCAAAATATTATTAGCTGCGCCCCGCGGTTTTACTCGAAATCCGGGATAAAAAGTAGCCTATGAGTTAATCCAGACCATGAACAACCTTCATTCCAAATTTCATGTAAATCCGTTCAGCCGTTTTTGCGTGAAAGAGTAACAAACGTCAAACATACATCGATACGTACAAACTTTCGTGTTTATAATATTTAGATGGTAGGATGTCGCTCGATTAAACTCGGTCAAATGTTATTTTTAGGGTTCCGTACCCAAAGGGTAAAACGGGACCCTATTACTAAGACTTCGCTGTCCGTCCGTCAGTCTGTCACCAGGCTGTATCACCGTGATAGTTAGACAGTTGAAAAATTCTTAGATGATATATATGTATATCCATATTTATAAAAAAAAAACAACTTTGTGATACGTAATACTTGATACTAAATATTTTTCAAAAACGTACAAACTTTTTTTTTATATAATTGAGTGACGAGACGAGCAAATCGCTCGCCTGATGATACGTCCCATTTGCCCATAACAGGTCTGCGTCACCTAGAATCCGAAATTCAGAAACGTTCGTCCTTCTCAAAAAGCCGTTTCTCATTTGCGCCAAGGATCCTCGTATTCACTGGAACCGAGTCGGAAGTACTACCGGAAACGATAGTGTTACATTGTTCGTGAATAAATGAACATTGTCTCGCACGCTAATGTGATATTACTATTTATTCTTAGAATACACAGGGCTATACGGAAAGGGTATGCTAAGCCAAAAAGGGGCTCATAGTAGGCGCTCATGATTGTAAACAACTTTTACTATGGGACCAAAAATGAAATCATCATCATCATCAGCCTATCGGATTTTTGTCCACTGCTGGACATAGGCCTCTCCTAAAGAACGCCACAAGGCACGATCTTCTGCCTCACGCATCCACTTGCTACCAGCCGCCTTACGCAGGTCGTCGCTCCACCTGGCCGCAGGGCGCCCTACTCTACGTTTGCCGATCCGTGGTCTCCACTCTAGAACCCGTCTACCCCAACGGTTGTCAGTTCTCCTACAGATATGGCCAGAAAAAAAAAACTAGCTGTTCTATAGAAAAATGTCGATGACACTTAACAAAATGTATGGAAAAGATAGATAGATAGATAGATAAACTCTTTATTGTTCACACCATAAATAAAAAAAAAAAAAGCAGATTTTTTTCACGAATTCCGGGTTCGTTCTTGGTAAAAATTGTTCGTAATGATGAGGTACTTAGAGTCCGTTTCGGCTAAGCATACTCTTTCCTTACAACCCTGTAATATAGACAGGTGGCGTCTGCATACATTGCCTACCCCCTCTGAAAAAATTCTATGATGACAAACCACGAAACCGATTTGTACAGTGCAACACGCTTGCCAAAGAAATCGATTCACTTTCATATAACATTTAAGTTCAAACCCCGACTCGTACCAATGAGTTCTTCGGGACTTATGTACGAATTTACATACCACTGGCTTTGCGGTGAAGGAAAACATCGTGAGGAAACCTGCATACGTCCGGAGAAGAAATTCAAAGGCGTATGTGAATCCAGCCCGCACTTGGCAGCGTGGGGGAATACGGTCTAATCACTCTTCGAGGGTAGACCTGGCTGAACAATTTACTTAAGACTCTTTCCCCAATCATAAACTCAAGCTAGCTCATGCATAAGTGTAGTATCAAATACAGCATGCGTTGTAACCAGGGTTCCCATCCGGCCGGATTTGTCCGGACTTATGGGCTTCTGACCGGATTTTGTCCGGCTTTTTTGCTAAAAGGAATACGAGTGATAAAACTTACAAAAGTCATCAAATCAGTCTATCCGCGTTCGTGTAATGTAAATTGTGGACATGATCGAACTTTGGGCGCGAGTCTAAAGTCCGGACTTTTATTGAAGTGTCCGGCTTTTTGCCCGGACTTTTAAATTTTCATATGGTAACCCTGATTGTAACATGATTCATGGCCGTCTCCACACATGACTGTACAAACCGACTTAGGTATTTCACTCTGAGTCATATACGCTAAGTTTGTCTGGAAAAGGAAACGACGTGTCTTTGGAATGCCTTTTTGTCTTTTTTAACTAACTGCCTAAAAAGAAGGTAGTTAATTCGTAATTCACGAAAAAAATCTGCTGTTCATTTTGTCGAGTGTCGTTGACGTTTCTCTATGCGCTTTTTTTTGCGAAATTCGGGTTGGTCCGGATGTTTGTATGTTGGTACTCGAGTACAGGTCACGCTTCTCAACAAATCTCGACGAAATTCTCCGGACGTATGCAGGTTTCCTCACGATGTTTTCCTTCACCGAAAACCCAGTGGTATGTAAATTCGTACATAAGTTCGAAAGGACTCATTGGCACGACTCTTAGTCGGTTAGAATTAATTATTCATCAATTTTTATTAACTCAGAAACAAATTAATTAATGTTTTTAGATGTGGAGTGTTGGTAATTTTTTTGGGACCTCGTGAAAGGCCTTTGACCCATTTTAAAAGCTATACATTAGGCTTATTCAGGTGTACTCCAAAAAAAGGTTTCAAATGACTCCACGAATAAAATCGTCTATTTAATCTATATATATAAAAATAAAACCCGTTTTCCTTGGTCACGGCCTCACGCGTGAATGGCTGGACCGATTTCACTAATTCTTTTTTTGTTGTATTTGTTATCATTAGGAGAAGGTTCTTACGGAAAAAAATATTAAGAAAATCTCTCAGAAATATTGAAAAACCCTAAAAATAGCCCTTTTATTTTTCCCATAGAAACGTTTTCTAACTAAAACGTGCTTTATTGATATTGTATAAAGTTCATATTGAATTGCAAGCACTCACTGTTGTTTAAGCAATGTAGGTATGTTCCTAACGTCCAATACTCAATTTGCACTTTATTACCTCTGTACAAAGTTCAAATTCAATCATATCTATCAAAACAGTGTGCGTTTTATACTGATAATTTTTACTATAAATTGACAAGATAGCATCAACAAACTACGGTTGCTATAGTTACGCAATAGCATGAGAATAGAGGTTATAACAAAGAGTTCCTATAATTATTCTCAACACCTTTGGTCACGCCATCACGCGTGAACGACTGGACCGATTTCAATTTACTCTACGTTTATCCCAAAGTCTACCCGTGCGAAGCCGGGACGGGCCGCTAGTTAATAATAATTTTGGTTTCAAACTGCTCCATGGTATTCTCAAAGTACTCCACGGTACTGGTTTCGTGAAATTAAATAAGCCATACATCCATTCTCAATCAACTCCACGCAATTTTTATTAAATTAATAATTAGCCTTTATGTCTGGCTGTTTGCAATACCTATATGTATATTTACTTTATTAAATACCTACGATATAAGATAAAATTAAATTTAAAAAAAACCGGCCAAGTGCGAGCATATGATTAGATACGTAGCTTTAGTAAAAATATAAAACTAGCCAAATGCCAGTCGGACTCGCGCACGAAGGGTTCCGTACCATTTTCTCTAAAAACGGCAAAAAAAATCACGTCTGTTGTATGAGAGCCCCCTTATATTGATTTTATTCCGTTTTTTAGTATTTGTTGTTATAGCGGCATTAGAATAGCAATACATCATCTGTGAAAATTTCAACTGTCTAACTATCACGGTTCATGAAATACAGCCTGGTGACAGACGGACAGCCGAGTCTTAGTAATAGGGCCCCGTTTACCCTTTGGGTACAGAACCCTAAAAAGTATAAATCAAAGTGGTCAAGAGAATCTCCATCTCACCGCGTCTCCTATTTTTAACCCTCGACGCAAAAGGGGTGTTATGATGCTATTTATAGGTGAATGACGTTGGTTGGAAAACCCTTCAGTATTAATAAACTTTAACACAAGGTTATACTTTGCACAAGTGCAGGATGAGTAGGACAAGAACATTATTTTTACAAAACAAAAAACAAAAACCGACTTCAAAAGACCGACTATTGAGTTATTCATCTATTTGTCGCGCACGTACTTAATGCAAATTTAAGACTTATATGGTTTTCTCATGGATGCAAATGGGAAGCGTCAGCTTTCTAATAAAAAAAGAATTATCAAAATCGATTCACCCAGTCAAAAGTTATGAGGTAACAAACATAAAAAAAAAAAAAAAAAAAAACATACAGACGAATTGATAACCTCCTCCTTTTTTGAAGTCGGTTAATTATAAACGAAACAGACATAAGCGAACTGATCGAGGATGACGACTGCCGAGCACCGTTCTTGGATTTCGCTGAGAGAGCCCTCCGCGCTGCAGCGAAAGCCAACGGGGCTAAAGTATGAATCTAAATTAATTTTGTGTAATTTTCAAAGGTGGGACAATTATTTATGTTATCTAAATTAATAAAATATTGTAGGCTAAATTGTTAAATTGTTATAAATCGTAATATATAAGAAATCTAATAATAGTAAATTTATTTATTTTTTCTTTGTTTATTTTTGTTTTTTTGTTTAACCTTTTGTCCCTAACATGTAAACATAGTTTTAAGGCACATATATTATGTAGTAGATTAAGAACCATATAAAAAAAAAAAAAAAAAACCCTTGAAAAACTTATTTCTAGGATTTATAATAACAAAAGAATAAAACCCTGCAATCAAAGTAGGGAACACAAACCAGTAAAGGTATGCTAAGCCGAAAAGGGCTCATAGTACTCATCATTATGAACAACTTTTACTATGGGACCAACTCAGAAATCGAGAAATAACCGCTGTTTGGGGGCGTCCATAAAATACGTGAGATGTTTAAGGGGGGCGGGGGTCGAGTCAAATCTCATCTAATCTTACGTTGGAGAGAGGGGGCCCCCCCCTCTCTCCAAAGTAAGATTGTTGTGTTTATTATGCTTCTGGCTAAAAGACTGATTGTTCATTTTCAACATTTCCCAAAAATGCATTGTAACTTTTTACTCGAAATTAATCGAGTGGTTTCGTTAAATTTCAATGTAAACCTGGTAATTTACACTTGTCACCTTGAGTACTTATCTGCCTACGTCTTTATAAAGCTAAGTATAGACTATCAACGACAGAATATATGAGTGTTGCTCTTGTCGTTGCAGCTATGTCATCCTACTAAATATTATAAACGAGAAAGTTTGTAAGAATATATAGATGCGAGTATATGCTGCTGCTGAACGGATTTAGGTACGTGAAATTTGGAATGAAGGTTTTTCATGGTCTGGATTAACACATAGGCTACTTTTTATCCCGGAAAACGCGGGTGAAACCGCGGGTCGCAGCTAGTATTGGATCATTTCTGGCGTAAATACATAGCGAATCTTTCACAGGCTGTTTTATTGCGTGCGGCGAATGTGAGCAACGCGACAAACCTTTGATGGTTTCAACAACAAAAAAAAAATGTATACCTACTGAATAAAAAAATAGACAAATGTATGAAAAATTAGACAGGATGAGTACGTCTTTAAAGCTTCCATAGTATAACAGTAGAGGGCAATTTATAAAATTGATGGTGGCAAATTCGTCGGATACAGGTTGGTGTTGCAGCTACATTATAATAGGCCCAAGTATGAAGGCTTTTTAAGACTGATCTTAATTTCCTAAAACTATTGACATCCTTGTCTAATGGCTTGCAATGATAAAGACAGATATATTTTTAGTTAGTTTAGATCTGTCTTAAAATGCCTTCAAACTTGGGCCTAATATCTATCTATATTCTACATAAAAAATTTAATTACACTACACGATAGCGAAAGGATCAAAGAATTATTTACACGTATTCACGTAAAAAACACAGCCGAGTCTACGATTTTTTAAATAGAGTTATTTTTTTAAATTTTAGTTTCAATACCTAAACATGAGAATTTGTTTGCCTATTTTTGTAGGAAAACTTGTTTGGATCAAAATGACTTTATTCTTGAAGCTTTGTGATTTAATTCTGTGCAACTTAAATGCGATTTTTCATCATTTTATTCAATGATTTAATAACTTCAAAAATTTTGAAATGAGCGAGCGTCATATTCAGTGCCTCACGTATTGCCCAGCAAGAAACATTGCTGTTGTTGCAGTATGTCGTACATAGGTTATACCTATCCTTGGTACACATTCGAGCTCGGAGTCAACTTTCATTTGCTTCTCTTATCAGGCGCTAAAGCAATTAAACATGCATTTCAATGCACTTCGGAGTTGAATAATGAAGAGATGTCAATTCAAATATACAATATGTCCGGTTTCCGATGTCCGATACTTTAAGGGGTTAAAATTCAATTAATTTTATCGACAAATCACGGATTTTTTTAATTTTTCTCATTATCTCTTATTTTATTTTTTTTTGTTTTATTTCATTTGCTGGGGTATGCGCGCTTTTCAAGTACGTATGTTTACACTGTCATAGCTCATAAACTATCTAACTCACAGTTAAGATTTAAATGTACATTTATAGCAAATATCCTGTATTATTAAAAAAAAAAAATTGGTTAACACATTGGTTTTTTTTTTTTAAACTAATAATCTGAAAAAAACATCAATTTGTTGTCCAATAAATTTTTTTCAAAAATTTATTTTTAATAATACTGAAACATTAAAAAATTAAAATTTGAATCTAGATTTATTGTCTACACTATTAACTAACATTTGAGACCACTTTTGTGTTTGTAAGTCTTCTACTTGGGTAGATATTGTTAAATTAATACAAGCTCCTATGCTTCGCTAACAATTTTTTTTAAAGTGCTGTCATTTTTTTATTGATGGAAAAAAATAAAAAAAAATCCGTGATTTGTCGATAAAATTAATTGCATTTTAACCCCTTAAAGTATCGGACATCGGAAACCGGACATATTGTATATATATGTATTTTTTTAAATTTTTTTTAAAGAATAAATCCGCATTTGACCACCAACTCGCCTGTTGGTAAGCGACGATGCGGTCGAAGATGGAGCACGCAGATTTAGAAGATACCTATTCACTCTGACCTTGAAAAGTCCAAGATTATATCTCTCAGGCAACAAGGAAGCCGGAACTCCATTCCATTCCCGGGCGTCCATTTCCATTTTTTTTGTAATCTTCTTCTTCTTCTTATAAGTATATAAAAATGAATAGCTGTTTGTTTGTCTGGCTAAAACTCGAGAATGGTTGGCCCGATTTGGCAAATGATCTTGAAATATTTGTGGAAGTTCAGGTAGGGATTAAAAGTTAAAATAAACAGCGGGTGACACCGCCGGGTGCAGCTGGTGAGAAATAAAAAGAGAGTGGAGAGATGAGTATTATTGTACTCATCCCTCACTCTCTCTTTCTCATTGGTACTAGTTTTGATCACAATTGGTGATCTTCTTCGAGGAATGATTACAAGCGTGATGCTTGAAGTTGCGTCCAGCCTGGCACTGATTTTGCAGTTAATTCTTGCAGTATGCCGACGATTTAGTCCGTTCAGTTCAGACGTGTGCAAACATCACATAATCCTACTAATATTATAAACGCGAAATTTTGTAAGAATATGGATGTACCTATGTTTGTTACTCTTTCACGCAAAAACGGCTGAACGGATTTACATGAAATTTGGAATGAAGGTTGTTCGTGGTCTGGATTAACACTATATTATTATTTTATTTTTAAAAAGCGTGGGGTGCATGGGTCAATAGATATTATATATTTTGTAGATACATTTTGTATTGACAGACATGAGTAGAGTGATTAGCATTTTGATAATATCTTAGAAAGCACCCCACGCTTTTTTAAAAATAAAATACATATATTTATTTATTTACACTATTATTAATTTATATTTATTGAAATTTTCAACCCTATTCTTAATTTAAATTTATAAAATTTTATTTTCTATTTTTTTAGTTCGGTTTTTTATAAAAAGCGTGTTTTTTTAGTTTTTTTTTAACTATTATTTATTTTTCGCTTTTTAGTTCGATTTGCTAACTATTAACCATTATTAATATGTACAAATGTGTTGGTGTTATCCGATTTTGGCCGTCTGCTCAAGTAAATTAAAAATAAAATTGATGCGTAACAAAAAATATTGAGCAAAAAGATTTGTAGCCGCGTGGTTTCGATCCTCAGACCTCATAAAATAAAATTGATGCGTAACAAAAAAATATTGAGCAAAAAGATTTCTAGCGCGTGGTTTCGATCCAGGGACCTCTGGGTTATGAGCCCAGCACGCTTCCACTACGCCACTCTGTTCTCTGACACGAATGACGAAATTACCATTTGCAAGTTAAACGGTATTAAAAGTTAAAGAAACTTTATAGAAAAAGCGTGTTAAACAAATTAATAGTTAAAAAAACTAAAAAACACGATTTGTTTAGTGTATTGTCATCGGTCCTCGATATATCTACAAAGTTTGAAAGAAATCTGACCGTTTCAAGTGGGTCAAAAACGCGCTCAAAGGAGTCGGTTACATACAAACATACAAACATACAAACATACAAACATACAAACATACAGGTGAAGCTAATAAAAGCGTGTTAAAAATCACGTCGATCGCCATCAAGCTGGTCAAAATCGGTTGATTCGTTCGAGAGATATCGTGAACGAAAGAAACCCGAAAAAGTGTTTTTTCGGGATTACTCCGAAATTTTTGGTTCGATCAATTAAAACTTCATCGAATGCCGCCAACTGCGTGAAAATTGCTTGATCCATTCAAAAGTTACTGCGGTTTGAAAATTCCAAAAATAGTGTTCTATGAAACTTCTATCAGACTATTGAGCTGGAAGAGCTAATGAATAGAAATATTGTTTCTTTGAACTCAGCGAGCTCAAAATATCACATAAAATATATTTTGAGCTCAAAAAGTACAATTTTAAGCGCCCAAGAATGGAATTAGCGGGAAGTTGCAGGGATGGCCTTTAGGGTGAACCGATTTTCTAATTTTTTTTTGTCAGATCAGGCGAATTCCTCTAGATAATCGTCAGATTATGAAACAGTACGTTTAGAACATAAAGATGAACCATTATATATCTTAATCTGACGCGCTTGAGTATTTCAAAATGGCGAATTTTTTTTGCACATTATGAAAATGGCCGCGAGTTTGCGTCCCATCGAAATCGTCAGATTAGTGAATGAGAGCTATTTTTTGGTGCACTTAACACTCCCTTAGAAAATCTGACGCGCTCGATTAATTTTATTTTTTTTTCATTTTCAACCCTTACATACAACCACCCGCATCATGCAAACGATCAGATTAACATACGTACATTATTAAAAATACGTAAGGCATTGATGCTATCAATATTTGACGCGCTCGAAGATGCCCATGCAACAGTTTTTTTTTACATATTTAAAAATCTATAGCCGCTTCCCCCAGCGATGAAAAGGTATATATCACTTAACATTTTTTCTTCTTATCATCTAAGCTTTGCAACCCAATAGGTCTCTATGACGCTCGATGATATCCCCATTTAGCATCGTGGGCTCCCCTACTATTGGAGCCGAGTAGCAGTACGATGCAGATAACGAAGGAAACGACTTCTTAATGGCGCGATAAAAGGACTTTAGCCGAGTTAATGACTGACAGATAACGGGCTGTTTACATATTTACTATTTACCAGAGCAGCGGGAACGTCCATTAATCACGTGAAGTTTGAGGGGGGGGGGGGGGGTTCGGAAAATAAAATGGAACTAGCGACATGCCCCGGCTTTGCACTGACATAAATTATATTTCGTCGCTTCATTCTCGATATAAGTATATTCACAACGTAGTCCCTCTATCCTACAAGGTAGCTTCGCACGATTTTCAAAGTAGAATCGATTTTTACCTATAATCGATTATAAGTTTTTGGACTATACTGGCCACACTATGTCGTTGCCTGCTCAATTCGTCATTCCTTTTTCGTGCGAGGTAGCGAGCACAAGTGTTAAAAAATATTTCTCAACTTTTTTAAATCTACCTGCACTTTGAAGAAAATTGTGAAACGATGCCGAAACGGAAGAATAAAACGGATAAAAGAACGGAGAACACCAAACGTCGAAGAATCATTTATTCAGAGTCATCTGACTCTGAGAACTCAAGTAAGTGTTTATCTCAATTTAGAAATATGCGCTAATTTTGGCCTGGTCACTTATGGCCTAGGTACATGAGCCTTTATTAGGCCTGGGGGTTGGTCGAGAATCAACACAAAGGCATTCAGTACGCAAAATGCGTAGAAGTTGGTCGAGAATCAATCTAATTAACTAAAACGCCTGGGGGTTGGTCGAGAATCAACACAAAGGTTTCAAATACATATTTGACAACGTCTATCGGTCGGTCGAGAACCCACCCAAAGATATTTTATCACCTACATTCTAAAGAGGCCCGGGGGTTGGTCGCGAATCAACACGACGGTAACAAAGCACCATTCATTGAAAGATGATATGGATAATGCGGATGTAAAGTACTTATCTAACTAGTGTGTCGAACGACTTTCTTCTCTAAACGTTGGGAGAAGTCTACCCTCAGCGTAAGAGTTAGTAAAATTGTTTCTTACTCATCCTATTATTTTAGATAACGAAACACCCACAAAAGTGGTGGAGGTTCCACTACCAGGGGAAGAGGTTCTACCCGTAGAAGATGTTCCAGCGGAACCTTTTGCTTTGGCTCTGGAAGAACCATGCCAAGAACTATCACCAGAAGCTGATGCTACAGTACCTGAATTAGATTCCGAAATTTTACTAGCTCTTGGTGCCAACACAAGTGAGGCACCTGAATATGGAGAAAAAATCCATCAAAATTTAGCGGGTTTATGGCTGCCCTTATTAAAGAAAGGGTTGACAAAAGAAGAAAAAGATAAAACTCTTAAGGAATATTTAATTCCCAAAAACTGCCCTTTGTTGATGGCCCCAAAGCTAAATCCGGAGATATCAGCAGCAATAACGGAAGCTAGCCGTTTGAGGGATAAAAAGATGACTTATGCCCAACAACAATTGGGCACAGGAATATCCGCTATTAATAGAGCTATGGATGTGTTACTAAGTAAAGACTTAGACAAACTGAAAGTCATTAAAATTTTAAGTGATTCCTGCCGCATTTTAAGTGACTTACATCACCGGAATACTCAAGCGAGAATAAAACTGCTAACACCGAGTCTAGATAAGAGTTTTTTACAAATACTGGACGGTTCATGCAGGGACGACACACTTTTTGGAAGTAAACTATCCGAAAAGATTAAGACCATTGAGAAGCAAGGCCTCCAAATAAAGAAACCGGCCATTGCTATTTCCTCTACTCCCTCAACATCGAGAGCTCCCCAAAACCGGGGAAACTGGGGGGCCCCTCCTCGTTATCAGCCCAACAAGAACAACCAACCTCAACGAGGAGGGAGCAGGAAACCGTCACAGCTGCCGACGATGTCGCGCAGACCACCTTACACCGGCCCGGCTCCAGCGAAGCAAGCAACCAAGCCGCAGACCCGTGCCCAAACACAATAGCTCAGGTACCTCACGCTGGTCCGTTAGTTATTTTTATTACTGTTGGAAAAAGGTAACTCATAATCCAATAGTTTTGAAGTGGATTCGATGTGGTCTTTCAATTCCTTTTGATAAACCGGTGATACAAAATACGGTTCCTAAAGCTAATAATTTGTCTCAAGAAGAAATAGCGGACATGTCCTTAGCGATTCAAAACCTAATAAGTTTAGGAGCAATAAAATCATGTACTTCTATACCAGAACAGTTTATTTCGAAAATATTCCTTACACCGAAACCTAACGGAGGCAAGAGATTCATTCTAAACCTTAAACCTCTCAATAAATTCATTAAAGTCGAGCACTTCAAAATGGAAGACCACAGAACAGCTTCAAAACTTATACCGAAAAATGGATTTTTAGCGACAATTGACTTAAAAGAAGCTTATCTTTTAATACCAATTGATACACTTGACCGAAAGTTTTTTCGTTTTCAATTTGTGGATAAAGATTCACAGTTGAACACGTACGAATTTACGGCTATGCCATATGGCCTATCCATAGCTCCCAGAGTGTTCAGTAAGATCATGAAAGAAGTAGTCACGTCCTTAAGAACTTTTCAATCTGTCCAGTACCTTGATGACATTTTGTGTATTGGCAATACCTATTCCGACTGTTTACAAAATGTTACCGAAACTATAAATGTTTTGCAGTGTCTGGGTTTTATAGTAAACTATGAAAAGAGTTGTTTAGAACCTCAGCCAGTCTGCAAGTTTCTTGGCTTTATTTTTGACACAAAGAATCTAACTTTGAAGTTACCTAGTGAAAAACGTAATAATATTGGCCAAATAATTACAAAATTTTTGCCTTTGCCCCGTTGCACTATAAGAGAGTTTGCTCAACTTATAGGAGTTCTTATTTCTGCGTGTCCAGCCGTCAAATATGGATGGCTTTACACAAAAATCTTAGAAAGAGAGAAATACCTCTTATTACAAAAATACGAAAATAATTACGAATCAAAAGTTTATCTTTCAAAACAAATTCTTCAGGATTTAGCATGGTGGGCTAACAACATAGGTACAACTTCTTGCCCCATGAGAATATCACATTATGATGAAGAAATTTTCACTGATGCCTCAATGACAGGTTGGGGCGCGTTTTCTAATGGAAAACGTGTAATGGAAGCTGGAAAGTGTCCGAAAGAAGTTTACACATTAATTATCTGGAACTTCTAGCAGTATTCCTTAGCCTTAAAAGTTTGATTAGTGAACGAGTTAATTGTACAATATTATTACGAGTTGATAACACTACCGCGATCAGTTATATTAACAGGATGGGAGGAATCCAATACCCCCACCTGAATGACATAGCGAGACAAATTTGGCAGTGGTGTGAGAAGCGAGGTATTTGGCTGTCCGCGTCTTACATAAACACCAAAGATAATAAGGAAGCCGACGAAGAATCCCGAAGGATTAACCCTGACATTGAATGGGAACTTTCAGAATCGGCTTACCAAAAAATATTAAAATCTTTCGGTCAACCCGAAATAGATTTATTCGCTTCTCGTACCAATGCCAAATGCTTAATATCAATAATATCAATAATATCAATCAATCAATATCTTGGAAACCAGATCCTGACGCTATGACTGTAGACGCATTTACTATTGATTGGAGTAATTCTTACTTTTATGCGTTTCCCCCATTTTCGTTGATACTCAAATGTATAAGAAAAGTAATAGAGGATAAAGCAAACGGATTGTTAGTTTTTCCCTATTGGCCATCCCAACCGTG
The DNA here is from genome assembly GCA_949125135.1 of Alcis repandata. Lineage (NCBI taxonomy): Eukaryota > Metazoa > Arthropoda > Insecta > Lepidoptera > Geometridae > Alcis > Alcis repandata. The sequence continues at coordinate 2,363,300 of OX421251.1, forward strand.
GTTCCCCCTATTGAAAAATATTTTAGATTCTGAAATAATATTCTTTAAGCCAAATAAAAATTTATTACAATCTCCCTTCAGGAATCATCATCCTCTACACAGACAGCTTACCCTGGCTGCCGCGAGGCTCTCCGGGCGGCGTTCATACAGCGAGGATCACCGACAGCAGCACTAGAATTAATGCTTGCTTCGCTTTCAAACAACACCCTTCAACAATATAACACAACTTTAAAATTATGGTGGCAATATTGTTCAGGTAAAAATGTCGAACCTTGTAAAACATCAAATGAATTAGTCATGTCATTTATTGCCGACCAGTTTAATAAAGGGGCGGGTTACGGTACCCTAAACAATCATCGCTCGGCTTTATCGCTATTACTGAATAGTAATATTGGAGATGATGACCGCATCAAGCGTATGCTAAAAGGAGCTTACGAATTAAAGACATCGGCACCTCGCTACAGCTCGACATGGAACCCACAACTGGTTCTCAATAAAATTGCAGAATGGGTTCCACATGAGGAAATTCCTGTTAACAAATTAACTAAAAAAACTAGCAGTATTGTTAGCTCTGTGTACTGCTCATAGAGTTCAAACCCTATCTGTTATCAATATAGACGAAATTAATAGAGACACAGATGGGATAAAAATCAATATTACTTCTTTAATTAAAACTTCAGGACCGGGACGAGAACAACCCGTACTTTACCTCCCTTATTTTTCAGAAAACCCTAACATATGTCCTGCGACAGCTTTAAATGATTATTTACTTAGAACAAATGCCATCAGAGATAACATCAAAAATCTCTTTTTAACATGTAAGCGTCCACATAAAAATGCGACTGCGCAAACAATCAGTAAGTGGATTAAAAGTGTTTTGTCTGAAAGTGGTGTAAATACTGACGTATACAAAGCGCACAGCACTAGGCATGCATCGACATCCGCTGCAAGGGCGGCCGGACTCAGCATAGACGCCATCCGTAAAACAGCAGGCTGGTCTCACTCTTCGTGTACATTTGCCAGATTCTACAATCGGCCAATAGTTAACGACAGTGGATTTGCTAGGTCCGTTTGCTTGCCTCAACCACCATAATGATTAAGTTAATCTATAATGTACTTATTAAAATGCAATGATTGTAAAAATGCCTATAACTAAAACGGCTTACTTACTAACTTACGGCCTAAAATAATATTAGAAGAACTTTTATGTTTGTTAAATGAAAGAAATAAAATGTGTTTGATTTGTTACTCATTACCGTTTCATTAATAACGCAAAACTTTCTCCTCTAAACATCTACGTTGTGAATATACTTATATCGAGAATGAAGCGACGAAATATAATATACAATCAAACGAACTTAACAAGTGAAGTTCGATAGATATTATATGAGTCGCTTCATTCGAAGATATAAGCACCCACCCACCCGAAAGACCCTTAAGAAAGTTTTGATTTAAATAAATCTCTAAAGAAAATGACGAATTGAGCAGGCAACGACATAGTGTGGCCAGTATAGTCCAAAAACTTATAATCGATTATAGGTAAAAATCGATTCTACTTTGAAAATCGTGCGAAGCTACCTTGTAGGATAGAGGGACTACGTTGTGAATATACTTATATCTTCGAATGAAGCGACTCATATAATATCTATCGAACTTCACTTGTTAAGTTCGTTTGATTGTATAATATAGCCTACTTACTAGCTGCGGCGGTTTCATCCGCGTTTTCCGGGATAAAAAGTTGCCTATGTGTTAATCCAGACCATGAACAACCTTCGTTCCAAATTTCATGTAAATCCGTTGAGCCGTTTTTGCGTGAAAGAGGAACAAACATCCATTCATTCTTGCAAACTTTCGCGTTTTTAGTAGGATGTTACTTAGGAATAGCGCGTTTTAGTAGGATGTTACTTAGGAATAACGCGTTTTAGTAGGATGTTACTTAGGAATAGCGCGTTTTAGTAGGACGTTACTCAGGGATAATGTAGCATTATAATGGAGAAACAAATTTTGAAATCGGTCCTGTAGTTTTTGAGAGTAATCGTTATGAACATCCAAAAATCCAAACATAAAAATCTTTCCTCGTTATAATATTAGTGTAGATGTAAATATATCACGAGGGGCGAAGGGGGAATGTAGAGAAATATCACGTGTAGGTATTTAATTTTTCGTTAAATTCTAAAAAATTTAAGTACATTTTGTAGCAAAAAAATACACGTAATATTCGCGGGGGGGGGGGGGGGGTTATTTGTAACCACGCTATGTATCATCAGAGGGGATGAAAAAGTTGTTGGTACGTGATTAATGGACGACCCCTTTGGTACATATTAACCATAACCACAGAGCAGCTTACGTCATAGAAAGTGAAGCTGTTTTGTTCGGTTATTTTAAGGTATTCGTTGTGTAACTTGATTTTTATCTGATCTTACGTCTGTCTGTAAACATTTTTGCTGTTTAAAAAAACTTCTGTTCTTTTTGACGTTTTAAACGGCGACTTGACATTACTCTTTATTTTTTTATTTGCACATACGTTTTGACTAAACAAAAATTATGTTTAACTTCAAAAGATTTAAAGATTTTCGTTTCAAAATAAACCTTTTTTGTCGCGAATAAGTCCGCGTTTGATCACCAACTCGGTTGGTAAGCGACGATGTGGTCGAAGATGAAGCACGCAGACTTAGAAGCTATTCACTCTGACCTTGAAAAGCCTATGATTACATTTATTACTATTTAAGAAACTTTACGCCCTTGGGTCTAAACGCATGGTCGCTCTTCAATGATCTATTAAGATCAAACGACCAAAGGGCTGGTGCTTACCTCAACAGAGAATTAGCATTGCTATTCAACGAGGTAACGTCGCCAGCCTAGCTAGTAGCTACCCTAAACGCGGATAGTAGCTCGAGCTCTGTTTTTATGTCATTTTCTATTCTGTTTAAGTTAGGGCAAATTAAAAAAAATATATATATGTCAACATAATAACTAGATTTTTTTTCTACTTGCCAGTGAAACGTCCCATACGTTTAAAATTAATTTCATGGGAATATGCGAAATCGTCACCTTTTTATTCTACTGCACCCTGCATATTAATACAGCGGCATCGAAATGCCAAAAATCATCTTCCTTAATTTTAATACATCCCTTTCCCTACTAATATTATAAATGTGAATGTAAGTTTGTTTGTTACGCTTTCACGCGAAAACTACAAACGATCATCATGAAACTTTATACACATACTAGCTGCGCCCCGCGGTTTCACCCGCTGTCCTGCAAGAATAGCGGAAAGCCGTTCAATTTTCTGGGGTAAAAAGTAATCTACATATTACCTAGGGCTTAAGCTACCTTCATACCAAATTTCGTCAAAATCTGTTTAGCTGTTAAATTGTTAAATCAAATTGTCATCCATACGTCCATTACATAGCTGTCATTTGCGCAAAGAGTATAATAAGTCGTTTTGTTATTCCAAGTCTGATTCTTTTTTGTTATACCTCGTTTTATAGTGACTGATGTTTTATGTCAATTCACACTTGAATGCTATCGAATTTATTTAATAGAAATAAATAGTGTAATAGGAATAAATAGTATCCTATGTGCGTTTCCTGGCTCTAAGCTACCTCCTCACCAATTTTCAGCCATATCGGTAAAGCCGTTCTTGAGTTATAAGTAGTGTAACACGAACACGACTTTCTTATAAATATATAGATAGTATTCTCGCGTTCGTTTTGGAAGCGGAGGCAAAATTAACAGCTAAAAATGACAAAATCGTATGTGTAGGTACGTTCGTACGTCACGCATGCGAAGGAATGTGAGCAAAAGTGGCGTTTTATAAGTGTTTTTATTTCCAAAACGAACGCCAGGTTTGTAGTTAAGTAGTTAGGTACCTACCTGAATACCTGATTTACACATAAATTTCAAGTTCATGTCTACAATATTTATTTTTATTTTGCATATAATATGAAAGTTATACGTAATTTTGTATCAGATCACGTATTTTCATTAACAAATTTTGTAATATTTTTATTGTCATTATTACCTACGTGTTTTTTTTTTAATTATTTATGACTGCCCAGAAAAGTCGTAGTAGTCGTTACTTGTAAAATCGGCTTTGTTTTTTTTTGGTCGTATTAAAAAAAACAAGGTAGGTATACGAAAGGTATTTTTTAATATTTAATGGTTTAGGGTAGGTAATTTATTAAGACATTAATCCGAATCGTTAAATTATCTACATAACTACCGTAATGACTGAGCGAAAAATAAATCGATGCTACTCGAATCGCTTCGATATGCAATAAAACTGTATAAAATATTAAAACAAAAGCTACGAAGCGAAGGTCGATGTGAAACCTGTTTGCAAAAATCTCACGAACTGCGGCCGGCCGGCGATCTTTTTTTTTACAATTTATGCACATGCATTTCTATATACAGCCACAAACACACAGAAAATTGCACGAAAAAGTAGGAAAGAATTATACGTTGTTTATAAATGTACTCACCTGGTTAAATTCACAAATAAGACGATATTTTTCTTGATTTTACGATTCAAATCGCGGAGGACCGGCGCACTCGTGATCAAGCGGGCATTAACACCGACGGCACTGCCAACTTGACGCGCGGGTGGCGAACGAATCGAACGTAGATGACGTGACTTTTGACAGCTGACAGAATTCTTTGTTGTACAGTTGGCAGAGCTGAATTTGTTAGGGTTCCGTGCGCGCTTAAGTTTTAAAATCTTTACGCATTTAACAAACGTTACCTGAAGTACTGAGAGAAAAATTAGTTTTAGCTCGTTTTAAACACAAAATGTGTTTTGTGTGTTACTAAATTACTGCCGACAGATATCTTAACAAATATTTAGTATTTAACAATAACAAGTATTTAGTTTACTACACAACCGATCATCATGAAATTTTGCATAAATTTTGTCATGGGTACAGAAAAGGGCAAAGGCTTCTTTTCATCATCATCACTGTGTTTCATCAACGCGACACAGCTAGTATAAGTAATCATTCGTAAAAATTTAAATTACTCCGGAACCTTCAATTTACGAGAACCAAAACTCTTAGCTGTCTCATTCTGTTCCATGCTCTAGCGATTATTTCATTATTTTTAGCATAAAGCCTATTTTTTTATTTGCGAGGGGTAAAGCCATAGATGTATTCTGATGGTCAAGCAAACAGGAACCTGCCCGGAATTAAACCTTTTTTGGTTTTTGATGATTTTGAAATCATGGTCTCTATCCTTAATTTAGTGCAAACAGAATATTTTTAAATGGGGTAGTTAAAAATGTCTCATTAACTTGTTAACTTGGTTTGCAATTCCAAACTTCAAACGACTAAGACCTCGAGCTTTACTCTGGCGTAAGCTATCTTACTTTCTCTCGTCACAAAAGAATCGAGAGTAAGAGTGACAGAGACAAACTCGCATGCCCCAGAGTATGGAATCTGTATTAGGTAGAATTCTGTACTACCCACATTTCTCAAATTATAATTATAAAGAAAGAAAAAAAATGCAGTAAATTCAATTGCAATAAAACTCGAAATCGCAATAAAATATTTATTTCTGTGTAAATAAAAATAATTTCATGTAAAAGTTATGTAATTAGGTAAGTATACCTCTTCTGAACTAAAATATAAGATATTGGGCCCAAGTTGAAGGCTTTATTTGACAGATCTAAACTAACTAAAAATATATCTGTCTTTGTCATTGCAACCTATTAGACAAGGACATCAATACTATTAGAAAAATGAGATCTGTCATATAAACCCTTCAAACTTGTTCCCAATATGATAAGTATTACATAATATTTATCTACTTCTAACAACAACTTTGAACATTAAAATAATAAGTAAGTTATATTAATAATTGACTTACATAAGGCAAAATTGTAACTTATAATTTTACTATTGGAATAGGCACATTTTACAATGACATCTAAATTATAGTATGTATACAAATAGTATAGATATATTTTTCTACTTATATTATAGCCTATTTTGAAAAAGATGCGTCTTATTTATAAACCTGGCCTATACTTAGTCATTGCTGACAATTCTCCGTCTTGTTTTCACGTGGCGTTTCATGTTAGGGAGAAGTTGTTAGAGCTTTTTAAGCAGTGGCTAACTTTAATCAGGCTTTATGAGCAAGACCTAAGTAGTAAAGTAATATGGTTTCTTAAATATTCTTCTTATATATTATATAAATTGTAAGTAATCATTTTGTTATACTATTGGAATAGGCACATTTTTGTATTGACTTCTTATCTTACTTATAAATCTTATAAACCAAGCTTAAAGTTAAGTTCGATTAATTAGTTCATTCCACGCTCTACATTTTTGTTTTAACAAAAAAAAACGCATTTTTAAATTCCTTGTTTCCTAAGAGATACAATCTTGGGCTTTTCAAAGTCAGGGTGAAGTATATTCTAAGTGTGCGTGCTTCATCTTCGACCACATCATCACTTACGAACAGGTTGGTGGTCAAACGCAGAGTTATTAGCAATAAAAAATATAAATGGTATTTGACAATCTAAGCAAAGTCTATAAGTATGGCCGTTATAATAATTCTATCCTATTTTGAACATTTGTAGGAGAAAAAGTTTTTTTTTATATCTGACTAAATTGTGTGCTTTGTTAATTTTACTACCATTTTATATTGACATATAGATTATTATATTCATATTATATTCATACTCATATTCCTTTATTCGTACTAATAGTATACGTCAAAAGATATGATATAGATAGTAGTTTCATTTATTGTAATTGTGTTTCATATGTTTTTAAAAAAGCAGCCATCCCAACAATGGGAAATTGGCTGATAAAATCTACTGTAACAAATTTTGTCCTTTAAGTAGGTATACATTTTTTGGTTAACTATAATTATTTCATTTGAAAATTCATGTTAACTTATTTTGAACCTTATACTAAAATGAAATTAGATTTTAGTCTAAGTTTTGAACAGTAAATAATAAATATATAAGCATTATGTAAGTTATTGATTTGACTAACTTAATTGTAGGTAATAAATTATTACTGTAATAGGCACTGTTGACATTGACATCTTATTTATTGGAAGGTAATATTTATGGCGTAAGTAGATATTATTACTATTAATACATGGTTATAAGAAAAAGGGTACGCTAAGCCGAATAGGGCTCACAGTACCCAACATTATGAACAACTTTTACTATGGGACCAACCCTGAAATCGCGAAAAATCAGCTGTTCCATAGAAAAATGTCAATGACACTCGACAAAATGTATGGAAAAGCTGTTGTTTTCGCGATTCCAGGGTTGGTCCCGTAGTAAAAGTTGTTCATAATTAATTTTTTATCTTAATTGTGAACAAAATATTGTTAAAATTAAGTACTTCAAGTTTACACTGGCTTTGGATTATTAACAAAAATGCTAAAATTGTAAAATTAATAATACTATAAGTACAAGGATTCACGCAAAATAAATTCGCTATTACAAATAAATCACCCCATTTTATGATCAACAATTAAATGTAAAATAATACTGCATTTTGATAACGTTGGAAATCACAGTTTTTCTTGGAAGGTTGTGTTTGTATAATTTGCTTTGTGTTTTTTGTTTAATTCAGGCGGTTTTCTTATTCTGTTGTTGCTTCAAGTAACTCTGAAAAGATAAAACAAACAATTTAGTCCGTTTACAATAATAATTATTCAAAGAAGGCAAAAAAACGACACGACTAAGTCGAGAATGGCTCATAGAAGGTTCGATTATTATCATGATTTTGAAAATGAAAACAAATCTAAAATTTTAGAAAAATGTTAATGACACTAACGAAATGTGTGTAACAACTGTTTTCGTCTTGCGATTTACAACAATTTTTTTTTCAGGGTTGTCCCTATTTTTTCACAAAATTTGTTTTAAAATAAAACACCATTTTCTTTTTGATATTACTATTATTTTGTTATGTCATATTGTGCCTTAAAATCAGCCCCCGCTGACGCCGTTTCAGCCACTCAATACCATACCTGTTCCGCGATTCTGTACAGAGCCGCCGCGGTATCAGCCCCGGTCTGAGCCACAAGCGTCTTGAACACGCCCCCGCTGACTCCTTCCGGCTCGCTGACCTCGGAACGGTTGGAATATGTCCGCGTGCGAAGAGAGTCTAGCATGAGAGTGTTGCTCTGCTCCTCTCTTTCTAACACTGCTCCGGTTTCCGAACTCTCTGGAATGGCGAGTGGCGCCTGGAAAACATAACCAAACATTTTAACAGTCAGTTTCGTTTATACGAGTACATGGTTGCAGTGGCGTAGCTAGGTAACCAAGGGCCCTGGGGCAAGTAAAAAAATGGGGCCCCACTGCTATCTAAACTGGTTAGGTTTTATCAAGTAAAAATATTAAATATAAAAATGCTAAGCTACTTTATCATCAGCTCTTTTACGTGCACTGCAGGGGCAGGTAATAAAAATATTAAACAGTAAAAAGTTAAAAACATTACAATTAATACTTGGTGTAGGCATTGTGGCAATAAAACGAAATAGAAAAGATTCAAGGGTTTATTATATAAAGGTCGGACCTACCAACTGACTAAATAACTATTATATTTACAATCTTTTCCTAGCTTTAGTTTTCGCAAAAGTATCAATGACTTCGGTTAAATCCAGGCTTGATGCGGTTTTGTTTTCAATTGCTATTTAGCGATAAATGTCGGGGTCACTATCAATAGAAATATTTTGTCCAGAAGTACTTGCAGAAGGCTGACTAAAAAACTTGTCAATTTTTGTTTACTATCTTCTCTTTCTTGGCGTTGTTTGCGTTTAAATGCACCAGTGGGTTTCTTCTTTTTGTCCATAATTTTAATTGTCTAATTTATTTATGCAATATTTATTGATTGTCCTCGAGTAGGTAATCACTGTTCACTGACGACGTTAAAAGTAAAAGGAAGGAAAAACGTAATGTAATGATACGCTACAAGCCGTCGTTGGGGAATCCCCGGCAAACATTTTATCGCCGCTAGTGTTACCACATTAATTAACGGTGGAGACGAAGAACGATATCGCGCGCGGGGCTGAATTAATGCACCTAATGCAGGTGACCTGCATTTTTTTCACGATATTTCGCGTTCTACAATGAGTAGCCGAAATCTATAGATTTGACATGATTTATTGACGTAACGGATGAGTGGTACTAAAATCAAATAAAATTGAACCATTATACTGAACAGTACTAAAAAGTTTATTGACATTATGATACAGCATTTATTTTTTAACCGTTTTCGAAAAACAAAAACATCTGACATAATATATGATACAGCATTTATTTTTTAACCGTTTTCGAAAAAAAAATCTTGACTCGAATTAACAATAAAACGCACATCGGTGCGTTTTATTGTTAATTCGAGTGATATGAATAATAAAACGCACATATCGCTATACGTCCAATTGACATCACTGCCAACCCACAGAAAGAATTTAGGGGAATTCCCTAGGCATAACTTTCGAATTTCTCTCAACTGAGTTGCCATGATTAAAGTCGGGTTGCAACCTGTCATATTTATTTTGAAAATGGGAGAAATTTTCAAAAGCTCAGTTCAATCGATTTCCTGGTAAGGATTCGAGGGCCCCCTGAGCTTGAGGGCCCCGGGGCACTGCCCCGCCTAGCCCCTAGGTAGCTACGCCACTGCATGGTTGTAAGGAAAAAGTATGTTAAGCTAAGAAGGGCACATGGTACTCATCATTATGAACAACTTTTACTTTTGGACCAACCTGGAATTCGCAAAAAAAAAACAGCTAAGTATACCATAGAAAAATGTCAGTGACACCCGACAAAATGTATGGAACAGCCGATTTTTTTTGCGAATTCCGGGTTGGTCCTTGGTCCCATAGTAAAAGTTGTTCCTAATGATGAGTACTATGACCCTTTTTCGGCTTAGCTTAGCTCTCCTCTCCTTATAACCTTGTAGAGAATGCGATAATGCTTAAGCTGTGTGTTAAACTGTGCTGTGTGGTGTGTGTAAAACTGTGTACTGACCTGTGATTTGGTGAGCGTAGTGTGTCTGTGCGTCGAGTCGGGACGCGACAGCAGCTCCCACGGGTGACCAGACTCCACCACGCGGCCTCTGTGACAGAAAAAACCAGTTGGATGTTCACAAGACATCATCCTAAATTCAATATGATAAAATACTTCTACTAGAATTAATGTTTTGAATAAACATGTGCCTTTACGGGCGTGTCAAATAAAAACAAGTCCCTGGTGATGACTGTATGTATTTGTGTGTACTCACTTGTCCATGACTATGACCCGGTCGTAGTCCATGACTGTGTGCAGCCTGTGCGCCACCGTCAGCACGCTGGCGCCGGAGAACGAGCGGCGGATCGTCTGCTGGATGTGCTTGTCCGTGCTGGAACAATACAGTGTGATGTGGAGACCGGAGACAGGTGGGAGGGCAATATGAGGGAACCGTTAGGTCTGCTGTATAGTGAGCGAGAACAGTGCCGCGCGCCGCCGTGTATCTGTGGTGACTCACTCGGTGTCCACGTTGGCGGTGGCCTCGTCCAGCAGCAGCACGCGGCTCCGCTGCAGCCGCCGTGTATCTGTGGTGACTCACTCGGTGTCCACGTTGGCGGTGGCCTCGTCCAGCAGCAGCACGCGGCTCCGCTGCAGCCGCCGTGTATCTGTGGTGACTCACTCGGTGTCCACGTTGGCGGTGGCCTCGTCCAGCAACAGCACGCGGCTCCGCTGCAGCCGCCGTGTATCTGTGGTGACTCACTCGGTGTCCACGTTGGCGGTGGCCTCGTCCAGCAGCAGCACGCGGCTCCGCTGCAGCCGCCGTGTATCTGTGGTGACTCACTCGGTGTCCACGTTGGCGGTGGCCTCGTCCAGCAGCAGCACGCGGCTCCGCTGCAGCCGCCGTGTATCTGTGGTGACTCACTCGGTGTCCACGTTGGCGGTGGCCTCGTCCAGCAGCAGCACGCGGCTCCGCTGCAGCCGCCGTGTATCTGTGGTGACTCACTCGGTGTCCACGTTGGCGGTGGCCTCGTCCAGCAGCAGCACGCGGCTCCGCTGCAGCCGCCGTGTATCTGTGGTGACTCACTCGGTGTCCACGTTGGCGGTGGCCTCGTCCAGCAGCAGCACGCGGCTCCGCTGCAGCCGCCGTGTATCTGTGGTGACTCACTCGGTGTCCACGTTGGCGGTGGCCTCGTCCAGCAGCAGCACGCGGCTCCGCTGCAGCCGCCGTGTATCTGTGGTGACTCACTCGGTGTCCACGTTGGCGGTGGCCTCGTCCAGCAGCAGCACGCGGCTCCGCTGCAGCCGCCGTGTATCTGTGGTGACTCACTCGGTGTCCACGTTGGCGGTGGCCTCGTCCAGCAGCAGCACGCGGCTCCGCTGCAGCGCGGCGCGCGCGAGGCACACGAGCTGGCGCTGCCCGAGCGACAGGGCTCCGCCGCCGTCCCCCACGCGCGCCGCCAGCCCCGCCGGGAGACGGGACACCATCGTGCTCAGCTCCACCTGTCGGACAATCAAGAACAAGAATTCGTCATCTTTCAATGCTTGACATTACTAAAACCCGCATAAAACACTTTTATTTTCCAATAAGCTTATTAGCAACAACTCCCTTGTAGAAGTTGCTAGTCTAAAACACAAACCTGCTCCAACGCCGCATATATCTCCGCATCGCTATACGCCCCGACCGGGTCCAGGTTCTCCCGCAGCGAGGCCGCGAACAGCGCCGCGCGCTGCGGCAGCGCCATGAGCCGGGACCGCCACATGCGGAGCCCCACCTGATCCGCCGACACGCCGTCTACTGTTATGCTGCCGGTCACTTTGCTTAGCCTGATAGGGGTAAATACTAATATTTATAAACCAACCCATGATAAAACTATAAATTTTTACTCATAATTACTAAATGTTAAATTGAATAAAAGTAAATTTTATTTTTTATTTTATTTTATTTTGGATAACAAACGGCCTTCTTATAATTAAACAATAAAGTTTGATAGGCACACCCAGGCCTTAAAGAGTTATCACTCGTAGCAAATTAGTAAATTACGTATAATTACGTATTACGTAGCAAATTAAATACAATCTCACTATTTAAATCTCAAGAGATCACGTCGATTCACCTGTACTTCCTCACCCTAACGTATCAATCAGGCTGGCAAAAATACATAATAAAAAATTTAAATCTTTAAAAAATTCATAAAGTGTATAATATCTGAGAAAAAAATGCCTTGCTCAGAATACAATACAAAATGGTCCCTTTTATTAGTTCTAAAAATACTTAATTTCTAAGAAAAAAAATCCTCGTTCAGAATACAATGTAAAATAGAAACCTTTTACTAATTCATAAAGTACATACATAGTATCTGAGAAAAAATCCCTTATACAGAACAGAATGGAAAATAGATCCGTTGACTAGTTCCTAAAATACATAATATCTGAGAAAAATCCCTTGTACAGAACAGAATGCAAAATAAATCCGTTGACTAGATCCTACAATACATAATATCTGAGAAAAAATTCCTTGTACAGAACACAATGCAAAATAGACTATTTCTCATGATCCGTCAGTCAGGTAATGGTCGTTTATAAATTCCATACCATAACAGTTTCCCTCTAAAATAAAATATATTTAACTTAGAACAAAAAAATCCCATGTAAAGTAAAGAATAGACCTACTTTACCTAAAATAGACCTTTTCTCCAACAAAATAAGGTATATATCCTACCTGAAGAGCGCGTTGAGCAGCGAGCTCTTCCCCGCGCCGGTGCGGCCCACCACGGCCACCTTCTCCCCGCCGCGCACGGAGAAGCTCACGTCGCGGATGGCGAGCGCCGGCGCCGGCTCTGACGTCAGCGCCGGCTCTGACGTCACTGGCGTGCCCTGTGGCGGCGCCGGCGGTCGCTCGTACTCCAGTGATACGTTGGTGAAGACTATTTCGCCTGGAGAGAGAAGGGTGATATTGTCTTTATCTTTTGGCGGGGTAGCGTGGGTTGGCACACTTGGCACGCTAGGGCGGTTTTCTACCAAATATTTCTAATATGAGATTTAAAAAAAAATGCGTTGAAATGTAATAATGTAAGAAGGTGTACGTGTCTGTTTGTGTGTTAACTATAGTAATGTTTTTCATATGGTTGTATTTTTTTTTGTAGTTTAGATACTTAGTTTGTAATTTTTTTGTAATAAATTTTTCCAGAACCATTTTATTTTTACACAGTAACATTGTAATAATATTTCATTCGGCACGATGCGTTTTTTTATAGAATATTTTTCCCAAATTAAAAAGATGGTGATAAAAAATACCTTTAGCTGGCCATTGGTCCAATTCCAGTTTGGGATGTTTAGTTCTCAACGCCTTCTCGTCGCACTCCATAGGTTCCTCCGCGGGTAAATTCGTGTATTCCAGGATTCTTTCCACCTGGAAAAAAGTAGAGCAACTATAAAACTGGGCACTTAAGTTATTTTATACATACCTTTTTTTATCCTAAATACAAAAGAAAAGGATCATAGCACCTACTCGTATATTTATAAACCACTTTTGCAATGGGACCAACCCTATAATCGAGAAAAACAGCTGCTCCATGAGACATGTAAACGACACTCGACAAAAAGTATGGAATAGCTGGTTTAATTTTTCTCGATTTCATGGTTGGTCCCATAGTAAACGTTGTTCATAATGATGAGTACTATGAGCGGTTTCTGGCTGCGATTTTCGGTTGCGGTTTTAAAACCCTGTCTGTATAAGGGAAAATATACTGTGTTCTGGTTTGAAGGGCAATATTACCCGCGAAATTACAGGGCAAATAGGATAGGAGATTAAACATCTTTTATCTCAGGGTGACGAGCGCAGTGCTGTGCCGCACAGGGGCTTCAATTGTAAGAGTTCAAAATTCTGGGTCCAGCAGACCTTTCATGGGAAAACCTGACGTTTAACATCAGGCGAGCGATTTGCACGTCTCGTTACTGGCTAGCATAAGAAAAACACTCTCCACTTACAGATGTCATCTGGTTCTCCACCTCTGCCGTCTGTCTCATTCCGTGCTGACATATTCCGACCAGGCTGATCACCTGGGTAATGGCCAGACCTACGCCACCACCGGCAGTACCTAAAACAAGCAAAAAGTTTTAAGAAGTTGTATAAAACAAGAGCATTGTGAAAAGCGCCATCTAGTATCAATAGATTGTAACTAAAATTTATAACTAAAGATTTTTTATTTTAATGGATTATAATAATAATAAAAGCCTTTATTTACTGACCAAATTACTGTATAGTTTAAACTATCTATGTTAACTATTAGGTACTATTTTAAATCTAATTTGCTTGATTGTTAAAAATCTGCTTTAGCAACCACTTTGTTGGTCAGGTTGTCACACGAACTATTCTTCTCTATCCTTTTGGTAGGTCATCTTCCTTTCTTTTTATTTGACGGCAAAAAGGATGTCAAATTAAAAGACGGGATTTTAATTGATTAAGAAAGTTCAAGTATGTGTTTTCAATGGTTCAGTAAAATTTAATTTAATTGACTAAAATTTCAAATATTAACGTAGGGATTTCTGTGAGCTTACCTTCGCCAAAAAATACGAAGAAGCTAAACGTAACCAGACCCAAATACACGCAGCATAAAATGTCCATCCAGAATCCAAAAGTTCTGAAAAAAAAGGGATTTTTAGGTACTGAGAGGCTCGCGTTGGACTACCAAAGCTGTTCCATACATTTTATCGAGTGTCATTGACGTTTTTCTATGGAACAGTTGATTTCTTTTCACGATTTTGGGGTTGGCCCTATAGTGAAATTGTTCCAAATGATGTTTTTGGCCAAGCATAACGTTTCCTTACCACTTGTCGTCATCACCATTTGCCTATCTAATATTCCAGTCTAGATTTATGCCTCTCATAAAGAACGCCACAAGGCAAGGTCTTACGAATCCACTTGCTACCCGCCTTACGCAGGTCGCCGCTCCCCCTGGCCTCAAGGCGCCCAACTCAAAGTTAACTGTACTTTGTGGTTAAAAACCTATATGTATTGAAAATTCCTCACCTGTTGCCAGTGACCATCACCGTCCAGGCCGCTCCATGCAGATCTTGTAACGTGTCGAACTCTTTCGCCAGCATGCGTTGTCGGCGCGCAGAGCGAATCGTGGCGAGACCGTATACTGTTGCTGACAGATGGTTTAGGGACTGGCTGCGGGCTGGAAGTTGAGATTAACTGATTGGTGAGAAGACAAAGGTCTAAGGTTGGTTGTTAAGGGTGTGAAGGTAACCACCTTCACACCCTTAACAACCAATAATAAGGATAGTAAGGAGCGCCATGCTAATGTTGCAGCGAGTCAAACTGTCTCGTCTCTCATTCGTGAGGTAACCAACGGGTTTAAGCCCCGACTTGGACCAACGGGTACTTTGGAACTTATGTTCATTCACGTACCACTGGCTTTTCTTTAAAGGAAAACATCATGAGGAAACCTGTATACGTCCAGAGACGAAACTCAATAGCATAGTGAAAAGCACCAAATAGTACGATGATAATAAAAAAAAATTACGGTGACAACTATCATAATAAGTATATGGTTGTCATCGTAAAAACTAGTACTAGCACCAGTTTTTAGGATTTTAGGGTACTTTAGGTGAATTTATCGAAATTTTGATGGCCATTTTTCTCAGTGCATTCTACTTGATCTGAGTTTCAGGCAAGTTTCTCACCAATAGCCTCAATCCTCTTCAAGTCGCGACTGGTCCGCAGGTACACGGTCCGCATGGGCAGCATAGCGCACGCCACGAGCGCGGTCGGCAGCACCAGCCACCAGTTCACCAGGCACACCACTATCAGGATCGCGAGGATTTCTAGAAAGAACTGGAAACGGGAAAGTCTTTTGTTATTACATGGAACTTCTCATGTATTATGAAGCCTGGGTAGTCCAAACCAAAACATGAAAACACATCAGTTTCCATAGTAAAACTCTTTTCTGTCCTCAAGAGGAGGGCAAGGCATTGAAGATACCTTGGATATTGGAGGCTCTTAGGAGGGGGGGGGGGGGGGTCGAATAAAATCTCACCGAATCTCACGTGGGGGGTTCTCGGCAAATCTCACATATTTTTTTTCCACAAAAAAAGGATTATTGTCAGAAAACTGGGTGAAATTAAGTAAAACATGTTTCTTCACTAAAAAAAAATCGAATGCACTCTAGCACAAGTTAACTTATTTACATTTAAAAATGTGCATTTAAAAAAATCTCACGTGAGATTAGGGAGGGGGGAGGGAGTCGAGTAAAATCTCGCGACATCTCACCAGGGGGAAAGGGGGGTCGATAAATCGCCAAAATTGCCTCACGTAGTTAATGGATGCACCCTTACTATTAAGTGGCCCGTCGCTTATTTTTCTCTAACATAAAAAAATGACAGTGGATAAGACTGGACCGGAAAGGATGGCGCGCTGAAGAGCAGACCTATACTCAGCATGCGTGGAAAAGGTGAAATAAATGAATAAATGAAATGGGATCAAATTCCTAACGATTAACTTAGAGATAACTCACCCCGAGGCAGTCGACGAGCGCCACCGGCAGCAGCGTGTCGACCTGGCCCATGTCCTTGGAGAACCGGTTGAGCACGCGGCCCGACGGGTTGTGGTGGAAGAACCACATCGGGGCGCGGGTCACGCCGCTGCAACACACATGTATATTGAGCACGCGGCCCGACGGGTTGTGGTGGAAGAACCACATCGGGGCGCGGGTCACGCCGCTGCAACACACATGTATATTGAGCACGCGGCCCGACGGGTTGTGGTGGAAGAACCACATCGGGGCGCGGGTCACGCCGCTGCAACACACATGTATATTGAGCACGCGGCCCGACGGGTTGTGGTGGAAGAACCACATCGGGGCGCGGGTCACGCCGCTGCAACACACGTGTATATTGGACTCAGTACGGGTATAGCAGAAAAAAAAAACCTAGCTGTAAAAATATGTCCTTTTGTTTCTTTTTATAAAAATGATATCATTTTTTCTTTTACTCCAAACATATAGCATTTCTCACTTGGCAGAATACGAATTCCTTGTACAGAACACATCATTCTCATCACAACAGAATTAAATGAATTTGAATTTCGTATGAATTTGAAATTATGCACTAAAATGATACGAAAATACGAATGTTTTGCTCACAAATATCTTTCTCATATCCAAACAAGTTTCTTGCCCAGAACACATTTTTAAAGTAACATTGATTTCTATTCTGGGTCTAGGTGTTAGGTGTCCTTGTCTGCCCGTCGAGGCTGCGGGTCGTTCAGAAGTTACCGCGGCCTCGGCGGCACAAGGGCGTAGAAAGAACATGGGTGGTTTTTAGTCAGTAGAAGTCTGACACTCCCTTCCGCTCTGCCCAAGAGTGGGGGGGGGGGTCATTTGATGATTTCCCACCCCCCCAAAAAAAAAAAGGTGTCCTTGTCTTTGTGTTCCATGGCATCCCCGACACAGGCTATCTGTATCTATAGCTGTGAGTGTGAAACGTATATTTAATTGTTGAATGTAATACAATATTTCACTCACCGATACATAGTCTCGTGCAGAGTGACGGAGGCCCTGATGCAAGTATTGTAGAACACCACCAGCTTGTTCCACGTGAAGAATATGCAGACTGCGATGAGGCTCGCGTAGATGTATAGGCACTGCTCGCGGGACAGGTTGAAGCGGTTGGCGGGTAACGACTTGAAAACTTGTTCTGTGAAAAAGAATAAGCATTAAAAAAAACACAAAAAAATATATATAAACATAACTAAATTTAAAAAATAACTGAAAAAAATAATAAAAAAAAATAAAAAAATGAAATATTTTAAAAATGATTTAAATATTTTAGTTTTGTCACTCACTGAAAAACAAAAATATTGATTCGATTATAAATATTTGGTACCTTTGTTTTCTTCAGTAATATTCGTTACATTTGATAACTTAAATGCGCTGTTTGCTTCTTCTAGATTCACCCTGAAAAATAAATAAATATAAACAAGAAAAAATATAAAATAAAATACAATTAAATCTCTAAAAATCATCAAATATTTGCATGACAAAAGCTGAAAAACATGCAATATTTTTACTATGGGACCAAAACCAAATAATCAGCAGAAAAAATTGTTGCAATCCTTTCGCTTAGCATAGCAGTTCTGTCCTCTTACGCACTCACCAATCTTTCAGCCAAATGTCCATAGACGAGTAGAATATCTGCGTCATTAGAAACAAAACGAACAGCACAAATATAGAGAGGCTGGTCGCTCCAGCTCGTATGTAGGACTTGTATACGTAGCCATCTACTGAGCCTTTGGCTTGGACTTCACCTGTTAAAATACATACATGAATATTAATGTGAGTTTAGGGTGATATTAGTGCGAGTTCACGCTGATTTTAGTGTGAGTTTACTCTGATATTGATGTGAGTTTAAGATGATGTTAGTGTGAGTTTACGCTGATATTGATGCGAGTTTATACTGATATTCATGTGAGCTCACAAGCAAAGCACAAATATAGAGAGGCTGGTCGCTCCAGCTCGTATGTAGGACTTGTATACGTAGCCATCTACTGAGCCTTTGCTGGACCTCACCTGTCAAAATACACTCATTTTAAACGTGAGTTTACGATGATGTTTCACATATCAAAATACATGAATAATAATGTGAGTTTGGGGTGATATTAGTGCGAGTTTTCTTTGATAGTGATGTGAGTTTACGATGATATTAGTGTGAGTTTACACTGATATTTATGTAATATCACACGGATATTCAGGTGAGCTCACAAGAATATCTGTGCCAGTATAAATAGCACGAAAAGACAAATATAGAGAGGCTGGTCGCTCCGGCTCGTATGTAGGACTTGTATACGTAGCCATCTACTGAGCCTTTGGCATGGACCTCACCTGTCAAGAAATACTCATTAAACGTAAGTTTATGATGTTTCACATGTCATAATACATGAATATTAATGTGAGTATAAGGTGATATTAGTGCGAGTTTACGCTGATTTTAGTGTGAGTTAACGCTGATGTTGGTGTAAGTTTACAGTAGTATGTGAGTTTACATTGATGTTCATATGAGTTTATATTAACGTAAGTTTACGCTGATATTAAATTTGAGTTTAAGGTAATATAATATTAATATCTATACTAATCTATACTAATATTATAAAGTGGAAAGATTTGTATTTTTGTATTTTTGGATGTTTGTGTGGAATAAACTCAAAAACTACTGGACCGATTTAAAAAATTCTTTCACCATTCGAATGCTACATTATCCCAAAGTGACATAGGCTATATTTATTACCTGAAAAAATTAGGGATCCTTACTAAAACTTCAATAGTGTCCACCCGTGCGAAGCCGGGACGAGCCGCTAGTAATAATATTATAAAGAGGAAAGATTTGTATTTTTGTATTTTTGGATGTTTGTGTGGAATAAACTCAAAAACTACTAGACCGATTTCAAAAATTCTTTCACCATTCGAATGCTACATTATCCCAAAGTGACAGGCTATATATTTTTTATTTTTTTTAAATTTTTTTTTTCCTCAGCGAAGCGTGGCAGGGAACAGCTAGTAATTAATATAATAATGTGAGTTTATGCTGATATTTATGATAGTTTACGCTAGTAATAATGTAAGTATACGCTTCACATTCTTTGAACAGACATAGTATTTTTACTTGTATTATTCAGATACATAATAAGTATATTTTACCTTCATATTCTTGGCTCTGGTTGTCTAAATCCAAATTGAATGATAGCTGCGACATTTCCGACATGGACCTTTGGAATGATCTCTGAGAACGCAGTTTACGGCTCTGTTCCTGCAATCATATATTGAAATTAATGTGAAAATTACCTAATTACTAATTATCATTTTATTTCCAGCTGACACCAGTGGCTTTGTGCTCAGTGACGTGCTGCATGGCCTCATGGGTTCTGGGCTGTAAAACATAGCCTAAGCCCTAGAATAGTCTGGCTTTCCATTAGATGAAATCTATAGGTACATAGATTTACAAGCACGTGAATTTTGGTTCAGCGCCCAAAAATAACTAAACAATAGGTAAACTACGACCGTTGCAGTAATTTGAGCTTAAACGCTGAATTTAGATAAAGAACAGAAAAAAAATCAAAAAAAGACCGCTAAAGTAGATTTAAATTTGTTGATTAAGACTGATGATGATGATGATGATAAACTCACCAGTGGCTCTTGGTTCTCGTATTCGGTCTTTTTCTGCTTCTCTTGCTTCTCCGTAAGTTCAATCAGCTTCGCGAACTCGGGCACAGTACAGAGCTCTTTGTAAGTTCCTTGAGCTACTATCTGTTGAATTGAAATTGTAAAACTACTGAAATCTTAAGCATATTGTATAGAAAATGTTTATAGACCTTTAATGGCATGTTACAAGAAAGTGAATTTTGAAAAAAATTGTTAAAACTCTACTGAAATAAACAAACTGGTTAATATTAAAATTATTTTTTTATCAATGGGTACCTATTATCACTAAAACTAAACACATACACCATTGTACATATCTGGAATCATGCATTTCAAAGAACTCTAGAATTCTTAAGAATACGAGTACATAAGGATTATATCTATCCGAATATTCACGTTTCAACATATTAAAACTTGAAAAATGTCCGAATGATTATTTTGATCTATTACTAGATGACACGCGGTTTCACCCGCTGTTTTTTATATTTTTTTACTTTTAACTCTTCCCTGAACTTCCACAAATATTTCAAGATCAAAATTAGCGAAATTGGTCCCGCCGTTCTCGAGTTATAGCCAGAAAAACGAACTGCGATTCATTTTTATATTTAAGATTTCACGTTTTAAATTCTATGATGGCTATAACAATACATCTTAACCCCTCTCTCCCCTTCCCTTCCCTTCCTTTTTATTTTTTTCTTTCCTTACCCTCCCTTCATTCATAACAGCGACGTTGTGTGCATACTGTGCGAACTGCACGCGGTGCGTCACCAGCACCACTGCGTACTCTTTGAGGAACCCGCGGATACATTCGTCGTATATAGCTGCTGCTACCTTGTGAATAGAGGACAGGATATTAATAAAACATAAAAGGGAAAGGAACAATAAAAACGCGGGTGAAAGAATAAGTGGATGAGATAAAGAAGAAAGAACTAGTAAACTAAATAGAAATAAAAGAAGAGCAGAATATAGAATATAGCAGAGTAAATGGAACGGAAAAAAAGAATGAATGAACACAGCTATTGTGAGAAGGAGCCAGTTAAAGGACGAGTATTTAAAAAAAGAAATAAAAATTAAAATAATGATGAAGCGAAAGAGAGTCCTACCTTAGAGTCGACGGCCGCCAGCGGGTCGTCCAGCAAGTACACGTCGGCTGCCTGGTAGACGCACCGCGCCAGCGATATACGCGCCCGCTGGCCGCCCGACAACGACGCTCCTGCAACACAATCATACACAGAGGTCCTTTAATTTTCATGCTTCCCTACTAATTTCTAAGTGTATTACTTTAGATAATATGTGAATGCTGCTTTGGTAAGAATTAAGCCGCTTTCAACAATCTACTATGAAAGTTACACTGAGACAAATGGCCATCAAAATTCCAATGAATTCACCTAAAGTACGGAGCATACTGATATCACCAAAAAGTACGATGATTAGCACCAGTTTATACGGTGACAACCATCATAATATATGATTGTCACCCTGAAAACTGGTGCTAGTACTAGTTTTTACGGTGACAACCATATATAATAATAGTTGTCACAGTTTTTAGGGTGATATCATTATGCTCCGTACTTTAGGTGAATTCATCGGAATTTTGATGAATTGTGTGAAGTGAAGTGAATTCATCATTCTTTTAGCGGAATTTAGATGGACATTTTTCTCAGTATAACTAGGAATTACCAACCTCGTTCGCCAACGATAGTCTTGTCCCCATTCGGCAGCAGTTCAAGGTCGCTCCGCAGCTGGCAGCACTTGATGACCTGCTTGTAGCGCCGCAGGTCCAACTCCTGTCCAAACAGGATGTTCTGACGCACCTACATAAATACAGCCGTTAGAGACTATAGGCTGGGTTACATTATAATCGAGGATTCGGCGAACGATTGCAGACATGTCTCTAAGTACAAATCTAAAACTGTTCCAAATTGTAAAAATCAGTTTTCAAAAAGTGAATTTTCAAGCAGTTACAGAACGTTACCTTTCAGTGTTTACTCTCTACTGTAAATAATGGTTTATGGGACAAGTCTCCTTTTATTTGCTAGCTCCTCAATAGGCCTGGGTAACGTCTAGGTACGTACAGAAGCCTCGAAGAGCCAGGGGTCTCCATTTAAGGGGTCCAGGGACCACGACCATCAGAAATGAGGGGAAGTGAAAGAGAAGCCTGTGGAAAGTCTACGTACGGAAGCCTCGAAGAGCCAAGGGTCCTGCGCCGCGTAGGCCACTTGCGCGGCGCGCGCCAGGTGGCCGCGGCTCGGGGCCAGCTCGCGCAGCAGCGCCGCCAGCAGAGACGACTTGCCCGACCCCACGGTGCCTACTATCGTCGTCAGGGTGTTAGCCTTTATCTATACACAAAAAATTGGTTGTCTGTAAAGTTAGTTTACGGACGATAGTTTAACGTGACAACGTCATAACAAAACGTTGATAAAATGATTGCATACTTTTCTCGCTCCGATCGTGACGTCACAATGAGCGTAACGGGACACGTAACGGGACACTTTTTCGTGCGTGCACCCGGTGTTCATCGTTTTATTAGACGTCACGTCATCGTCAATAATCCAATACACGAAGATGCCAATCTTTATTCACCTAGTAGATCTCTTGACGTACTCGCAACTCAAGAAGCTGATCCAAACTGATCACCAAAGTTAAATAACCATCAACGTGATGATGATCATGATGCGGAGATGATAAAATGATGAGAGGATTCAGATATATGATGAGATATATGGGCTATTCGGCTTACAATCTGTCAAAAACAACAACTGTCAAACTGTGCCGGAAGAATTCGGATATAATATTGACTTCTCCTTCTTCGTCTCCAAGTGCCTCTACACTAATGAAGGTTGGCAGTCAGCTTTTTAAAATTCTCTTTTTCCAGCGCGAGTCTGAACAGTTGTTCCACCGTCTTTATCCCAGTCCACTCCCCGATGTTACGGAGCCACGACATCTTCCGTCTTCCGACCTTACGCTTCCCCGGTATTTTGCCCATCATTAATAAAATTGACATAAGAGCTAAATACTCAGCATTTAAGAGAATTTACAAAAAAAAACGTATATTAATTTGACTGGTACCTTATTCGAAGCTTATATAATGAGATAGGCTCTACGTTTCCCGCCTTGCATTGTAGCTAACTTCAGCTCAATAGTCCCTTCTACGGTATGACGTCACTTCCACCTGGCAGTGTGGCTCCATTTTGGATCAGCCATCTTGGCTTTCATTGGCGTTTTGGATTCCCGCCGAGTCGGACGCACTCAAGTTGGTGCCGTCGACTTTCATATAATTTTTTCGGATTATTTCTTTGATTATTAATTCGGATTTATAAAGTATAAACCTATACTTTATCAAGGTACTAGATCGACATTTTTCTATTACTAGTGCAAATATAAGTTAAAAGTGTAACTGAATATAAATCTACCCGTTTTTATCTTAGTGAAATCCTATCTCGAATAGTGTCGTTTTTGTAACATTTTACCGTCTTTTTTCTTTAGTATGGATAAAGATATTGAAAATTTGCCGTTATCTTCGGCAACACCCAGGAAAAAACGAGATCGGAGTTTACCGAGTTCCAGTAGTGATAGCGGAAGCAGTTCAAGTTCCTCTTCAACTGTGGCGAGACGGAGACATAGAAAGAAGAAAAACAACAAACGGAAGCACCGATCGTCTCATAGGAAGCTAGCTGAAGAGATTCGCGCACTGCGAGAACAAGTTGTTCGCCAGGCTGGACATTGTCAGGTACCTAATGATGATGCTATATCACTTGCTGCGTCCTCCTTTACTGACGATTGCAATCAATGTTTGGATTTAAGTGACAAATCTGAGCAATCAGGTTTCACTCTTTCCTTTGAAACTAAACTCAAGGAACCAGCGATCCCTAAAGCAACGCAATCGCAATTGCAAATGCTAGGTTTTAGCCGATATGTTTCCGACTAACACTCCTATCTATCTACGTTCCTATTAGAACCCGAGACTAAAGTACACATTTTAATACTGCACTTCGTACTAACATCATGGAGCGAGCCTGTGCTCAAACGTAAACTTCTTAGCTGCCGCGGCCGCGCCTTCATATAAATAAACGCGTTGAGGAATCGCGCGCCAGTCGCTCGCGAAACACCGCGCCGGAATGTCGTCGCCTGCTCATCGCTCCACTGAACGCGCCGATGACGCGCGCGCCGCCACCACGTAAATATCGGCGCGCGCCGCTCGCCTCCTCAGTATGCCGCGGCGCTCGTGCGGTGCGCACGTATGACTACATGGATGAGATGTAGTGTAGTATGTAGGTCACTACAAGGTGAATATCAGCACTTAGAAAAGAGCGATTGGGGCGATGTGCGATACGCTGAAACTCAGAAGGTGTATACTTTTACACCAGGGTTCACGGACCTAGAGATTAATGATGAAATTAAAGACCACGAAACACCAAAGCATCTGACACTTGCAGACAAAGCGTTTGCAGCCCTCACTATGTGTGTTTTTAAGCAAAAAGAGTCTCTAGAAACTGGCCTACGAGATATATTGACGTGGGCTAAAGGCTGTGAGTCCATAGATTATGAGAGTCTGTTTCAGAAAGTCACTACCCTATTTTCTGCGGGAGACTTCCACAAAGCTTCTTCAGATCTGATGCAGATTATCTGTGGCCATCGGGCCGAAACAATTCAAATGCGCCGAGATAGCAAAATTCAAAATTCAAAATTCAAAATAATTTATTCAAACATGGGTACATCAATGCACACTTATGAACGTCAAAATACAATTTTTACGAATAAATTAATACACAATAAATTAAATGTCAAAGAAAAACAATATTATTAGAATGTCAAAAAAATTATATAAATTATTGCAATGTCAAAATATCAAGGTATAAAATAACTACAATAGTAGGTCTAATCAGTTAAGACACTTATGAATGTCTAATACAATTTTTACGAATAAATTAATGCACAATAAATTAAATGTCAAAGAAAATAATATTATTAGAATGTCAAAAGCATCTTAAAGCATGCAAAAGATCCTGTGTCCAAGGCGAGTCTGCGCAAGATTCCGCCGTCGACGATCAATCTTTTTGCTGCCGAAAAATTCACAGCTGCAGTGGACCGTGCAGGCGGCGTCAGAAAATGCTTTTGGCCGGCACAAAGAGCCATTATGACTTCTGCCTCGCGGGCAGCCCCAAAAAAGTCACGCGGCCCCTCGCAGGGGTCCGCTTCTAATTTCAAACCCTCGCAGGGTTTTTCTCAAGTTTACAATCACACTACTACTCAAGCTCACTGCTCCCATAATAACCCGCCTCCGCAAGGTGGTTATCATCGTGACAGTGTGCCTTATAATAACTCGGTCGCACCGAATTATCAGAATACATTTCGAGGAAATGCCTCGCGGCCCTTTGTAAGGCAGCAGAATTATTCGAGCCGTGGAAAGAAGCGCACTTCCTCCCCATCTCCACAAAATGGAAACAACAAGCGTCGAAAATTGTGACTCGATACCGTTCAAAGCGGGTCGCCTTGCACATTTCTTAAAATTTTGGGAACAGCTAGGAGCACCAACTTACATTCTAAAAATGATAACAGGGTATCGCATACCGTTTTGCCAAAAACCTCCGCTTTTTTATCCCACCAACATGTCTACTCGTACCAGAGTCAGACAAAATGACATCTGTCATAAACAAAATGAAACACCAAGGGGTTTTAGAACGTGCTGTGGTGTCTCCGAGCTTTCTATCGTCAATGTTTCTGGTTCCCAAAAGCGACGGCTCAGCTCGACCGATTTTCAATTTAAAGAATTTGAATCGATACATAATAGTAAAACATTTCAAACTAATAAATGTTCAGCGGATACCGGATTTTCTACAACCGAAGGATTGGCTGTGCAAAATAGACATTTCACAAGCCTATTTTCATCTATCCGTGGCTCGCAGCCACAGAAGGTTCCTGCGCCTCCTATATCGCAACGAACTACTGGAAATGACGTGTTTACCTTTCGGCCTGAGTACGGCTCCAAGAACATTTGCTGCTCTCACAAACTGGATAGTGCAAATTCTAAGGCTAAAAGGTATACGAATAATTGTCTTCTTGGACGATTTCTTGATTGTAAATCAGAACGAATCTGTTCTTCGAAGCCATGTATACATGGTGTGCGAGACTCTCGAGATGCTAGGCTGGTTAATAAACTACGAAAAATCCATCACCACTCCCAAAAAGAGTCTTGTATTTTTGGGGATTCTCTGGAATCCTTGGACAAATTGCAAAAGTCTGCCCGTAGACAAAATACCTGCTCTTGTAGCCAAAACCAATCAGATGTTAACGGAACAATGCTCAAATCTCAGAGACCTGCAAAGTCTAGTTGGTCTTCTCAACTTTGCCAGTTTTGTGGTGCCGAGGGGCAGACTGAACTATCGAGGTCTTTTGAGCCTAATAAACCAAGTTCTGAAACTAGATCCCAGGATGTTTAAACAGCGGCATGCCCTAACGCCTGCTGCATTAGAAGAGTTAGTTTGGTGGCAACAAAATTGCACCCGCTCGACACTTATTCACATGCCACCACCTTCACATTTCCTCACAACCGATGCGTCAGATCTGGCATGGGGAGCTCGGTTAGACGACCTATCTCTAACGGGTCCTTGGACCAAAACAGAGAAGGACCTCCACTGCAACCAAAAGGAAATGTTAGCAATCTTAAGAGTGCTGCAGCATCATTGTCAGGTCCTGAGTCGCAGTACATTACTAATACAGTCCGACAACCAGTCCGTGGTAGCTTACCTCAGACACGAAGGAGGAACGAAGTCGTCTGCCCTCATGGACTTAACCTATCAAGTTTTCAAGATCCTAGACAGTCATCAAACACACATAAAAGTGTTTCACATTCCCGGAATGTACAACAATCATGCGGACCATTTGTCAAGACTTCGCACACCCCCAGAGTGGCATTTGAAGCAGGAATGTACGAAGAAAATTTTCTCCAAGTGGGGAATTCCGATGATCGACCTGTTTGCCTCGAGTCGAGCTCACGTAGTGAGCAATTATGTGTCACTAGACCTCCACGACCGGCAAGCGATGTATCAAGATGCCTTCTCTCAAATCTGGAAGTACAAACTAGCCTGGGTATTTCCTCCTCCATTTCTAATCCCCAGAGTTCTAAGCCATCTCAACCAAGCTCAGGGAATTTACCTTCTGGTAGTTCCACGATGGAATCGAGTTTTTTGGCGACCGGACATCAAATCGCGAGCCCTAGCTCCCCCATTCACAATTCACCACCTAGACAGAGTCCTAGTAGATGTCACGACGGGATTGCCTCCTCCGAATGTGTTAAAGATGACTCTAGAGGTATGGAAATGTGGGGGTGGTCTGGGATGCTAAAAGGATGGGACAGTAATCAAGTAAAGCTTCTGCAAGAATCTTGGCGCCCATCTATCTACACGTAAAGTGTATAGCGTCGCTTGGAAGAAATGGTTGTCTTGGTGTGAATCGCACGAGACTAACTTTTCAAGCCCTACAGCAAGTGATGTTGCTTGATTCTTATCTGATTTGCATCTAGTTCATAAACTATCATACAACTCGATCTTGTTGCACAAATCAGTGGTAGTAACTCTATGTGATCCAGAATAGTCAGGCCATCTTACCTCGCATGTGCTTATTAAGCATACGTTAAAGTCTATAGCGTTGCGAAAACCAGTTAATCATGGCAAGCCCCCGGTTTGGAATATTGATACGTTGGCCTCATTTTTAGAAAAATATCGTATTGACAAAAATAATGTTTTTCAAGTTCAGAGGCATACAGCTGCACTACTACTTCTTTGTTCAGGCAGAAGAATTCACGATCTGACATTGCTTAATGTTGATTTAGTAATTGCATAATTAATGATGATTCACTAATAATTATTATGGCCATCGTTTGGTTCTAAGACAGACTCTGTAAATTACAGGCAGTCCGGTTGGAAGCTTGTGGTTAATAAAGATAACGAGAAATTAGATGCCGTTTTTTGGGTCAAACATACTTTGTCTCTCCTCGAGAATCGTAGAAACGCTGCTAAAACCAACAGCTTATTTTTAAATATTAGGGGTGACCCTAGATCGGCATCACGTACACTAATTGCAGGTTGGATCAAGTCTCTGTTAACTGATGCTGGCATATCAGCCACTCCCGGAAGCTTTAGGTCAGCTGTAGCTTCTAAAAATTGGTTAGATAACTACCCTCTCGAAGAGATACTTGCTAGGGGCAACTGGCGTTCTCAAAATACCTTTTGTAAATATTACCGGTGTCAGGTCACACCCGCTAGTAGGACGTCTGTTACAAAATTTTTTGATCCTGTTGATTAAAATATTAAAAAGTAATTGTCGATAATGAGAATTGAAAATAAACAGTTTTCTTAAAGATGAAGATAAATATTGTTATTATTTATTAAGTTCCTGAGCATAGGCTGACACATACCTAAACTATAGTCATATAATTAACTTAAACCTTAATGTGTCTACTATCTATGCATACAATCACATTGGCGTTTACGTCATCACCATCACTTCCACCAGGCGATAACAAACACGTCTCATTATATAAGCTTCGAATAAGGTACCAGTCAAATTAATAGCGGCGTTTTACCTGAAATAAAACGCATATTAATTTACTTACCTTATTCGAAGCTTACAATAAATTGCTGCCTGGTGACCAAACAAAACGCAATGAAAACCAAGATGGCTGATCCAAAATGGAGCCACACTGCCAGGTGGAAGTGACGTCATACCGTAGAAGGGACTATTGAGCTGAAGTTAGCTACAATGCAAGGCGGGAAACGTAGAGCCTATCTCATTATATAAGCTTCGAATAAGGTACCAGTCAAATTAATATACGTTTTATTTCAGGTAAAACGCCGCTATTTAATCGTACTTCACAAAGAAATTAATGGGAATTTAGCCAAAGTACTTACATCTAAGTTGATATCTCCAAGTGCCATAACTTTGGCATCAGCGGATCCATCTTCTGCCTTATGCCAGTACGCGGTGTAGTCTTGCATGCTGATCAGCACTTGAGGCTTCAGTTGTTCCAAGTTCGATTCAGACTTTATGTATGCTTGCTGGCTGTAAATAGTCAATAGACAACTTTTAAGTTCATCACAGTTACTTATGGACCGGAAACAAAATGACGTAGTAAAACGGGGTGAACAAAATCTCAGGGGTGAATAGATTCGGGGGTCCCGTGACGACCTCCGGCCACCGTAGACGCGGGCCTGTGGACGGTGAGCTATTGGGCTAGCTCGCTGTCCGTCCATCTTATGACGACACAGGCCGTGTCGACGGCGCGTTCGTGTTCCACGCGCGCCTCAAAGAGATGTCAGCAACATGGAAGGGGCCCGAAAGGGCTCATGCACGTCGGGGCTGCGGGTAGAAGTTACCGCGGCCTGGGCGTCACAAGGGCGTAGAAGGAACATGGGTGGTTTTTGGTCAGTAGAAGTCTGACACTCCCTTCCGCTCTGCCCAAGAGTGGGAGGGGTCATTTGATGATTTCCCACCCCCCCAAAAAAAAAGGGGTGAATAGATACAAAACCAAAAATGATTATCTACAGACAATAGCCAAACATTTCGAAAAAGAACAAAAAAGGTGAAAGAGGGTGAAGGTTTCGAAACTTTCGGTACTTTTTTCCTTCGAAATATTTGGCTTGAAAAACATTTTTAGTTTTGTATCTATTCATCCCTGCGATTTTATTCGCCCCGTTTTACCAATAGTTATGACTGTTTAGTGTATATGGATGACTTGGTGCTGAATGAGAATTTAACTTTATGCAACACCAACATTGGTAGGTACGAACACTTGGAGTTATTGTAAGATGACATGAATTTATTTATTCAAAATATCACGAATTTAAGTTTGTGTCCTGTGTGCGTTTTCCAGCATTTTTTTATCTTTTACTAGCTGCCCCGGTGGTTTCACCCGCTGTTATTTATATATTTTTTTTTACTTTTAAACCTTCCCTGAACTTCCACAAATATTTCAAGATCAAATCAGCGAAATCGGTCCAACCATTCTCGAGTTATAGGCAAACAAACGAACAGCGATTCATTTTTATGTATTTCTTAAACACGAATGAAAGTTTGCGTCAGGTGTTGAGTGTTGAGTCACCAAATATGGAATACGATTTTGTTTTAGAGGTATAAAATAAAAACTAAATAGAAATGAAAATAGTTTAATGGCATTACTAATCAGTCATACATTTTTATGTAGTACTTAACAGCATTTTATCAAAAATTAGTTATCAAATAAAAATCTAAAACAAAAAGCAAAATCACAAAACAGTGACCATATATGGAATAGGTACCCTTAAATGGAATACAAGCCTAAATCATCATATCAATGAATAAAATAGACTTAAAATATCCATGAGATCAAATAAATTTAATAAAATATTGTGATAAATGGAAAAAGTTGCTTAATTAACTTTCAAAAGTCACAGATCCAAGTATAAAACTCTGGACCAGCACAATCATAATGTGCCCAAAGAAACCTAGATTACATGCATAATGTGTAAGCATTATGCACTTAATTCAGCTTTATCCACGTTTATCGATGGAATAAAGTCTTAGACGGAACATACATTCTGCATCAGCAGAGTCAGGAGATAATTGGTCCATAACTTATCATGTTCATTCATCATCACGACCGACTGTCCATATTTGGATTTTTATACTAGTTCAAAGTCGTATTAATATTTTTCCAAATCAGAATATTTTAATTACAGAAGGTCACAAAATGTTAAGATAAACTTAATTTCGATATACTCAATAGTATAAAACTTATGTAAACATACATAATAACTGGTAATACTCATTTACTAACGTACCTTTAAAAATTTCTGCATAACAACAAAACAAAACACACCTGACACACATGTAGCGTTCGCGCAACTGAAACGATGGTGTGAGTGCGGTAGTAAAGCGACCAAATAAAATAGAAAATGGTAGTGTGTTGTGTTTTAAACTTATAGTTTTGGAGAAATTAAGAGATTCCATATTTGGATACTATTCCATATTTGGTGACTTTCTTCTACGTGCAGAAAATTCTTTACCACTGTTTTTGTAGAAACTTTAAAAAGAGGTTCCAATGCTTCGGTGCAAAAACTCGTATTTTCCGTTCCGTCTAATAAAAAAAATCTGAAACTTACCCATTGCCAATCTTCTCAAAGACCCCATTCGTTTTGCTTTGTTTCTTTTCTTTTTCTTCGTCTATACGCCACAAATCAACTCCATCATGTTTCAACTCCGGCAAGAGGAGGAACTCTTGCATTCTCTTGAAACTTACATAAGCCTCGAGACAGTAAGTGATGGCTAGCGGCAGGAAGTCCACTAGAGTCGACTTTAGGAAGTCATAGTACGTAAATATTACGAAAACCTGAAAGTAAAGTAAATGGGGTGGTTGGGTAGTATACAGGGTTATTCATAAAGGGTAGGCTCATAGTATCATCATTATGAACAACTTTTACTATGGGACCAACCCAAAATACGCGATAAAAAGTCAGCCGTTCCATAGAAAAATGTCAATGATACTCGACAAAATGTGTGGAACGGCTGATTTTTTTCTTATAACCCTATATATCTAGTTAATTACCAACCACCTACCAGCCACACTAGCCCCAATCACCACCATTATTGATGTGGTCCTGGGGCTTGGCAAATAATAATAAATCGTCGTTGGTCTAGGGGTTTTTATTGTTTTACTTCTCACTTAGGAACAATTAATAATTATATAATTTTAACTACTTCTCGCACTCGTAACCACATAACAATCACACCGCACTTTTTCGCCATCTTGCTTTCGTCTATCTTGCATCCCCTTCTTACATATTATATACATCCTCTCACTCACTCGCATAGCGGGCTTTCATCCATCCTACATTGATATGTATAAAGTTTATACCAAATTGAGTTACCTTAGCAGCAGTGAGCTCATTATCCAAGGATATGTAAGTGAGAAGACTGAGCAGGATGGCCACCTTGGTGTTCAGCTTCACGCAAGATATCATGACGGCGCGCAGCCAAGACATCTTCTTTATTACGTTCATCTCCTTTCTGGAAAACAAAGTTTCTAAATCACTAGCTGCGCCTCACGGTATCGCCCGGTATCCTGCAGGAACCATTACATTTTTAGGGATAAAAAAGTGTCTATAAATTCAGGGAATAATACCAACAAAGCAGATGAAAATGATGTGAGAATCAATGAAGAAACAGTTCGGTATTAGCATTCCCAATGATTCCATTGCCATTAATGTCATTAAACTTAAATATTTCTACAAAATGAGAAACTAAAGCCTTTTCCGAGTTTTTTTTTATTCAGACATAGGCTTGCATTGGACCGCCATCTCGCCTGATGGTAAGCAACGATGCGGTCTACGATGGAGCATGCTTGTCGAGAAAAAATCGATTCCCTCGCGACTTGAAAACTTCCAGATTATATCTATCGGGAAACACCTAGTACTTGGGCAAAGCATTCCACACTCTAGCGGCACTATTTACAGTATTTAATGTTTGTCCTTACTTCCTTGCTTTGCCAATGATTTTGGCGAACGCGTCTTCCCAGGCATTCATCTTGATGGCCTCTATGCTCTGTATGACCTCGTTCATGAGTCTGATCCGGTTGTCTGTCCGTACGGCGGTCTTAAGGCGAAGTTTACTCGTTACTTTGCCGAGGTAACCTGAAAAATATTTAAAATTAGTAAAAAGTTTAGCAAACCGTGACTTCGAAAATAAAGTTAAGTGATCCCACATTTTACAAAATATAAAATGTTGGCAATCACTTGAAGCACAGTAACATGAAAATAACGAATGGATTGACAACTCATCAACAACAGCCAAATGAGTAGTTTACTGTAGCGTGTAGGTCAAATGCAAAAACAAACATACATGCGCTGCTTAAAACAAATTTTACCTTTTCGCATTCATCTAAATCTGAATTAGAATGCAACGTCACCCCCAAAAGCACAACATTGCCCCAAACGACGGCGACGGCCTGTTTAGCTCAGCGGTAATAATATCCGGGGCTTATGCCAGAGGTCCCGGGTTCGATTCCCGGCCGGGCAGATGTTTGAATGATGAATTTAAATATCTGTTCTGGGTCTGGGTGTTAGTTGTCCTTGTCGTTGTGTGTGTACCATGGCATCCCCGACACAGGATTTATCCTAGTGGGGAGCTATGAGTGTGAAACGTTATTATTATTAAAAGTGGAAACATTGTCACTAAAATTTAACATAGCCACAAAAGTGCAACATCGCCCTAAAAATACTTCACTGTCTGAAAATTCCAACATAACCCCAAAAATACCACATTGCCCCGAAGAGCACACCATTTTCCCAAAGCCACTCACCTTGCAGCGGTATAAAAGCCAGCAAGAAAGCCACGCCCGCAAAAGTCGCGACTCCAATCTGCCGATACATCAGATATACAATCAGGGTGCTCTCGATCGGAGTCCGGACCAAATCGACCAGGAATATGGTCGCCAAGTCGATGCGGTGCGCGTCTGTCGTAATAAGAGTTATGAGGTGGCCAGTTAGACCTTCAGTAGCTTTGCCACCTACTGACAAGTCGAGGCGGAGGAGCTGAAATGAAACGATAAAACATATTCAAATCGGTACTACTCGTATAGCCAAACCGTTTATCTTAGTCCTCGCCTGCGCGGTACAGGGGCGCGGGGGTATGACGGCGCGGGGGACTGAGAGGGCGGCGCGCACTACCGCGCACTACCGCGCAGGCGAGGAATAAGATATAAACGGTTTGGCTTTAGTATCTTTCGTAGGGTTAATTTTTAGTTTGAGGTACAATTATTTATTTTTTGGTCTGATTTGAAAAACTTAAAGTAAAAAATTGCATAAAACTGTGTATACATTTGATTGAATTGATTTGGTTTGAATTGATTTGATTGATTTGGTTGAATAAATTATGTTAAGTCTTAACAGTCTAATTATCCTAGCGGACATGCAATGAAGTTTTTCCAGAAATAAAGCAAATTTTTTTTTTAAGAATTAAGCAAGCCAACAAACAAAAGATTGCTCATTGTTAAGTAAGTTAACTAAAGCGCCATCTAGTTCTATTCACTATGAACTAAAACATAAAAGCCAGTTATTTAAATTAATTAATGTATTTACCTTTCTATAGAGAAGAGAGCCGGTAGCCACGCGTATCTTCAGACCAATGAACAACAGCCAAAGGAGCAAAGGATGTATTATGGTCGCGGTTATCGCCATGAATCTGAAATAAAATTACTAAGTACACCACTACAAAATTGTCTATTGGATAGACCACTGTTGTGTAATACATGTGCAGTAAATACGAGAAGGATACATTTAAAATAAACATGTGAAATACACATGTTTCCTTAAATGAATTCCCACGGTTGATCCTTGAGGGCTTGAGGGCAGAATTTTGGGGAAGACGAGCCCAGGACGACAGATACGGAAATGGCTGGACGACATTAAGAAGTGGACCGGACTGTGTTATCAGCATTTAAAAAGCACAGCATGGGATCGCAAGAAGTTAAGCCTACTGACCTCCAAACTTCAACATGAAGATGGCACCTGATGATGATGATGTTGATGTGAAATACACAGACTGCGTGCAGTGGCGTACTGCCTGCCTAGTTACGTACCCGACTAAGCCGGCTGCGTACAGATACGCATGCTCCGCCGGCACGCCCGCGTGCGCCGGGGAGAAGTAGTTGATCAGACCCTCAAGGCATACCGGGATAGATAACCTGAAAAATAGACGTATGTCAGTGAAGTATGTAACAAGTGTTCATTTAAATGCTCTAACAAGAACATTATTTTTACAAAACAAAAAACAAAAACCGACTTCAAGAGACCGACTATTGAGTTATTCATCAATTTGTCGCGCACGTACTTAATGCAAATTTAAGACTTATATGGTTTTCTCATGGATACCATTATCAGAACTGGACTAAATTGAAATGGGACCAAATGGGAAGCGTCAGCTTTCTAATAAAAAAAGAATCATCAAAATCTATTCACCCAGTCAAAAGTTATGACGTAGATAACAAACATAAAAAAAAAAAAAAACATACAGACGAATTGATAACCTCCTCCTTTTTTGAAGTCGGTTAAAAAGAATAAGAAGTACTAGTCAAGACAAATCAAACGAGCCCAAAGGCGATGGGATTGCGTCGTGAAGTTCCCAAATCAAAATCAGTTCCGTCGTTACGTGTTGTTTACACGTAACGAGTACGAAGGCGAGACAGTCACTATAGCCATGATTTGTTTGCTCGGCCGAGTACGCCCATTAACTATCTCGATGCTGTATACAGGGTTATAAATAAAGGGTATGCTAAGCCGAAAAGGGCTCATTGAACAACTTTTACTATGGGACCAACCCAGAAGTCGCGAAAAAAAAAATCAGCTGTTCCATACATTTTGTCGAGTGTCATCGACATTTTTCTATGGAACAGCTGATTTTTTTCACGAATTTCGAGTTGGTCCCATAGTAAAAGTTGTTCATAATGATGAGTACTATGAGCTCTTTTCGGCTTAGCATACCCTTTATTAATAACCCTATATTACTCATTACGTGATTTCAACCCATTAGCTACACACTACAATGCTACAGACAGACAAATACTCACATTAAAATTATATCAGACGTTCTGTTTGTGTCAGGATTTAAAATATAAAATTATACGTACCGTATAACTGTGTCAAAAAGAGCAAAAATTGTGTTTCCTATGATGAATCTCCATCCATGGATTTTTATTATAGTGCGAAGTAGAGAAGCCTTTTGGCCCTTTTCTGAAAAAAAAATAGCATTATTTGTTTTTTAATTAATATCTACTGCACTTACGTAACGCCAAGGCGTGCGACAAGTCAGATTTATCAACAGTTATAATATAAAAATTAAAATTTAAAAGTGAAAAACATGTCTGAAAAATAGTTAATTCTATTTTGCAGTTTTTCAAATAGTTTTCATATACCTATTACAAGATTTTAAGGAAAGAGTATAAATGGCTTATAGTGTTCATTATCATGAACAACTTTTACTACGGCCAACCCTGAAATCACGGAAAAAAATTAGTTGTTCTATAGAAAAATGTCAATGACACTCGACAAAATGTATGGAACAACTGATTTTTTCTTCTTGAATTCCGGGTTAGTTTAACAGTAAAAGTTGCTAATTATGAGCCCTTTCCGGCTTAGCCTTTCTTTATCCTACTAATATTATAAGCGCGAAAGTTTGTAAGAATGTAAAATATGTTTGTTACTCTTTCACGCAAAAACAGCTGGGCCTTTATTCGCTATGAGCACACGAGCACGTAACGCGCCGCGTTACGTCAAATCCATGGAATCGACATGGAATGGTATTCCGTATGCCAATGTCAAAATTTAAAACGCGTGGACTCTGAGTCGCGTTCACGTTACGTGCGTGTGATGACGTCACGCGTTTTTGGCGTGGAATATGATGGTAGATAGCGATTATGGGCCCTGAACGGATTTACAAGGAATTTGGAATGAAGATTGTTCATGGTCTGGATTAACACATAGGCTACTTTTTATCCCGGTAAACGCGGGTGGAACCGCAGGGTGCCGCTATAGTAACTCAAAGAGGTACTTTACCTTGCCACTAACCTTGTTTCCCGAGCTCCTCGCGCCACTTCTCGCCCAGGACATCGCCATTGGGAGACGCTCTATGCTCTGGAGTACTCCTAAAAAGAGCAAATAAATAATAGTTCAAAAAAAAACTACAGATAAATAACACGCTTTGTATAAAAAACCAAACAAAAAAAAGTGTACTTACATTATGAACGACTTTTACTATGGGACCACCTCAGAATTCGCAAAAAAAAACAGCTGTTTTAAACATTTCGTCGAGTGTCATTTACATTTTTCTATGGAACAAAATTTTTTTCGCGACGGTCCTGGTTGGTACCATAATAAAAGTTATTCATAAGGATGAGTACTGTGAATCATTTTCGGCTAAGCAGAGCCTTTCCTTTTTACCCTGTAGTAGAATAATACATAGTCGAGACATCGGGAAGTGGGTCAAAATCTTGTTGAAAGAAACAACAGTATGTTCGTTTAGGACATACAAACTAACATACATACATATTAGGCCCAAGTTTGAAGGCTTTTTAAGACAGATCTAAATTTTCTAAAACTATTGGCATCCTTGTCTAATGGCTTGCAATAATAAAGACAGATATATTTTTAGTTAGTTTAGATCTGTCTTAAAATGCCTTCAAACTTGGGCCTAATGAATCCATACAAAACCTGTTTATACTTGCTTGAAGCTATCTATTCAACTACTAGGTAATTAGTTACCATTCAGACCACTTATTTCAACAGTTAAGTGGCGCCACCATCGCAACTTCGGAACAAATCCAATGACTCCCCATGAAAATTATAGTTTCATCATTTCGCCACCTTCCTGATAAGTTTGTTTTGTATTTATCTTATCTTTCAGTAAAATAGACTAGTAGGTATTTGCACTGATATTAGATATACAGGGTGACACAGAACGGTACTAACCCGAAAGGAGGTAATTAAGGGGGTAAGGAGGCTTTTTATATTGAACAACGTTTATTGACAAATGTACGTGTATCTTAAAATGGCAAAAATTAAAAAAATATATATTTTAAAAATTATACGAAAGCAATATGTTGTTTACTCGCAGTGTTTAAAACAGAAAATATACACGATTTCAAGGTTGGTCCTAATAATATAAAAGTTTTAATTCAAAAGTACAATAAGTTCCTTCCGGCGTGGTTACCCTTTCCGTGTAACCTGGTACGAGGGTCGCGAATCTAAATATAATATCTACCTACGTACCTATTTATCATAAAGATAAATCGAGCTCATCAAATATATCTAATTTAAGTTTCATTATCTATTCAATAGTGCTAGTACTTTCAGGGGGCCGCGGGCCGCATTCAACCGCGGGACTTTCTGATGTTTTCTGAAAGTGCGGTACATTATTGTTGTACTTGCTGCACGCGGCGGTTTCACCCGCTGTTTTTTTACTTTTAAACCTTCCCTGAACTTCCACAAATATTTCAAGATCATTTGCCAAATCGGGCCAACCATTCTCGAGTTTTGCCAGACAAACGAACTTTTTATAAGTAAACAGAGTTTTTCAATAAAGGGTATGCCAAGCCGAAAATGGCTCATAGTACTCATCATTATGAACAATTTTTAATATGAGAATGAGACCAGCCCGAATTTTGCGAAAAAAAAATCACCTGTTCCATAGAAAAACAGTCGTCAATGACACTCGACAAAATGTATGGAACGACTGATTTTTTTGGCGAATTCCGGGTTGGTCCCATAGTAAAAGTTGTTCATAATGATGAGTACTATACTATGAGCCGTTTTCGGCTTAGCATACCCTTTATGAATAACCCTATACCAAGTTCAATTCATGTCAATTTACAATTGACAGATCTAATTTTTCTAAAAGTATTGGTGTCCTTGTCTAATAGGTTGCAATGACAAAGACAGATATATTTTTAGTTAGTTCAGATCTGTTAAATAAAACCTTCAAACTTGGGCGTTATAATCTTCTTCTTAAATATTATAATAATTATTATAAAAATGAATCGCTGTTCGTTTGTCTGGCTATTTATAACTCGAGAAAGGCTGGACCGATTTCGCTAATTTTGATCTTGAAATATTTGTGGAAGTTCAGGGAAGGTTTAAAAGTAAAAAAAAAAGCGGGTAAAACCACTGGGAGCAGCTAGTTACTTATCAAAAAGTTACTTACTTGTATACATCTGCTATGCTCAGTTCTCCTCGCCATCCTTTTCGGAATATTTCTTTCATGTAACTGAAAACAAGTAAATTATGTATTTAGAGGTGTAAATATTTACATACGCAATGTACATAAAGTTAGTCTTGACTTCCATAAATCTAGATTATATAATCTGAGTGTACATACAACCGCACACACACAACGGACACATACAACGATACGATTGTAAACACATATGTTATGTAAAAAATACAGTAAGGAAGTTATCGGGTTTTCCAGTTTTGATAAAACTGTGTATAGCTAGCACAACTTTGACGTTAACTTACGTAGCGAGTTTTCGATAGAAAAGTGTATGCCATTTACGCCTGTCAACAGCGCACTGACGGGCGTAAATGGCGTACACTTTTCTATAACAACCTAACCTGGTATGTAAATTCGTACATAAGTTCTAAAGAACTCATTGGTATCGGGGTTTGAACCCGCCACCTCAAGAATGCGAAGCGGCTGTTCTCCCACTGAGCTACCACGGCTTTTTAAACAATAATATACCTTATGCTTATGTATTTAACGTCTACTTCCGGTGTTTAGACTGAAACAATAGTGTTTGAGCAGTCTCCGTCAACTGATCTATTCCTTGTTGACAATTGTCACGATTCAGTGTATGGTTTGAATTTAAACTTTATTTCAATTTTAGCCAAAAAAATCTTGACGTGAATATAAATTTTAAACAATAGCACGTGACTCTGCAGGGTTATAAGGAAAGGGGACTAAGCCGAAAATAGCTCCTGGTACTCATCATTTTGAACACTTGAACATCTTTCACTATTGGACCAACCCGGAATTTGCGAAAAAAAAACAGCTGTTTCCTAAATTTTGTCAAGTGTCATTGACATTTTTCTATGGAAAAGCTGATTTTTTTTTCTCGAATTCCGGGTTGGTCCCATAGTAAAACTAATATTTCGATGGCGTTATGTTTAGTAATAGCTAAGCTTTTTATGACATCTACGATCTATTTATTTCGACTACCACCTACCGCTACAGCCCTCTATTGCAAAACGGCGGAAGCTGTGCACCTAATTGTTCAGCATACTCTTTTCTTAAAACCTTGTTTTGAACCGGATTTTAAAACATCCTAAATATACCGGGGGTAATCTGTAGTATACTTTTATATAGGGTTATTTATAAAGGGTATGTATGATAAGCCGAAAAGGGCTCATAGTACTCATCATTATGAACAACTTTTACTATGGAACCAACCCTAAATTCGCGAAAAAAAATCAGCTGTCCGGGCTGTCCCATACATTTTGTCGAGTGTCATTGACATTTTTCTATGGAACAGCTGATATTTTTTTCGCGAATTTAGGGTTGGTTCCATAGTAAAAGTTGTTCATAATGATGAGTGTTATGAGCCCTTTTCGGCTTAGCATACCCTTTATGAATAACCCTGTAGAGGTAAATTCATTTAATAGGTAGAATGGTAAGTAAATTATAAATGCAAAAGTTTGTCTGTATGATTGAAAATTTATATTCTCTTCGACCTTATTATTGTTTAATCGCAAGAAGACCCCAGTGAGGATAATTGCGAGCGCGAAACTCAGCTTTTGAAAAGTTTCGCGTGTTCGTACAAATTTGTTATGAAATTCATGTCAAGCGCTTGAAATTCTGAAGGGCATAATTGAGTCACGTTGCATCGGGTGGCATGTTTTGGAAGCGCTTCAAGCAACAAGTCACGTGGCACGCGGCGGCCGCAAGTGGCGCCCTCTCGCGGCGTTGGCGAACGACACTGGCGGGAGGGAAAATACGCGTGCGTGAGGTGCGTCGCACCTAGGGTTACCAGATGAAAAAATCATAAGACCGGAGAAAAGGCCTGATTTCCTTGGAAAAGTCCTGAGATTTTATAAAGTTTGAGAATTTTATCTCAAAAACGTATTGCTCACACGTTGCAACTGGCACATCGCACTCAAAGCGGCGGGGCGGGGGGTGGCAGCGGCACCGCCCGTCGCCCCGCACGGATTAATTTAGTTGATTTAACTTTTAATTAAAGAGATCTTTAAAATATAACCTTTGTTTTATGGAAAATCCTGAGATTTGCAAAATCCGGCCGCAATCCTGAGAAAGTAAAAAAATCCTGAGATCTCAGGACAAATCCTGAGATATGGTAACCCTGGTCGCACCCTACGAATTTCCCCAATGACTTTTCCTCTCAGATGAAAGAAGAAATATTTGATTCAGATATGGTTTAGATAAAAAATAATTCAGTAAGCACTCCATGTAATAAAAGGTATATTGATATTAATTATTTAGGTCTTTTCTGAGTTGATTCGAATATTAGTTTAAAAATTCGAAAATTTGTAAAATAAACATGTAATCGTTCTAAATAAGAATATGTAGTTTCATAGACCAATAATAGAAAATCTATATTTCAAATTAAATTAGGTACCAAGGCAGAATGGTTAATGTAAAGTGTAGGTCATAGATATATTACCTAAAGATATAACCAAAGTGTAACCGCACATGCGACAGCTATATTCTTGAAATGGATGCCAGGATAGGAAAGCTTCCCCCATTTTAGAGAAAAAAAAATCATAAAA
The DNA here is from genome assembly GCA_949125135.1 of Alcis repandata. Classification (NCBI taxonomy): domain Eukaryota; kingdom Metazoa; phylum Arthropoda; class Insecta; order Lepidoptera; family Geometridae; genus Alcis; species Alcis repandata. The sequence continues at coordinate 2,404,771 of OX421251.1, forward strand.
TATTCCTAATCTTTATACTTCACAAAATAAAACATTGTTATACAGGGTTATAAGGAAAGGATATACAAGCCACAAATTGCTCATAGTAGGAAAAAGTCTAATAGTAGGAAAATAACTACTAGCATAATAATCTATTCATAATTATGAACATCTTTTATTAAATAGGCAATCTTGCGATTGCGAAAATAATGTACATTATCTTAGTTTTGGGTCAGCGGGAAATATGAAATAGTCCAATAAATTAATTATTAATTAATTTATTGGGTACAATCCTGGGCAAACATAATTCACAACCCCTGGCAGCTACAAATCGTAGACGGCTCACGTAGTAACTATTATTCCTAATCTGTGGTTTGCCCACCTTGGCACGATTACAGCGACGGGGACAAAAAGTGAAATGTCTGTCTCTCTTTTTCAACCGTGTTTGGCACTTGCCATCTTGCTCTTTTTTACAAAGTAGCAATTATGGTTCTATCTGTTAATCTGAGGTGTAGGTATACAATCTCAATAGTTTAATAGATCAAGAAACTGTAAAAAAAATTCAAAAAATGAATCACCACATCCACATTTTCTCAGTGCACGTTTCGAAATTATTTTTCTTAATCTTTTACGCTGAAATAGCTTAACGGAATCGGATGAAATCTGGAATAAAGACAGCTTATACCCTAGACTAACACATGGGCTACTTTCATCATTTTTTTAATCACCATTTTTGATTACAATACGAATAAAACCACGAACGTAGCTACTACAATATCTTAGTGGAAAAATACTGTAAAACTGAGTTCTAAATACATTAGTTAAATATGCGAGTGTGATAACGTAAAATAAAATTAGAATTATCAGAAAACTAGCTAATTCACTATTTTACAATATAATAATATACAAACATTGACACCTTTTCAAAAATAACTAACTTATACCTACTATTCAAGTAAAATTAAAATAGAATTAAAGAAAGTCAAGTCGAAACAATAATAAGAGAAAAAAAAATTAAATTAAAGTCAAATTAATTAAAGTTATGAATTAACAACGGTTTAGTCCAGGCTTTACTTTGTTAGAACTTATGTTTGAGAATATCGTTGTTTTATATGTCTTGTTTCAGTTTCAAGGCTACACATGAAGACTGAAGGTAAAATAATTCTACATCTTTTTTCCTATTTGTAAGAGGTAATTATTTTTAAACAAGTATTATTGCATTGTTTCGGAGTGACAGGTATACCAAATTTCAGCTCAATTGGACATCGGAAAGTGGTTCATAATTCATTTGCAAGATTTGACCCAAAAAACTAAAACAACAAACAGGAAAGTTAAATAAAAGCTCTTATGTACAGTTGCTACAGGAACGTTAGTTTTTCCGGGATAAGTGAGCTCGTATAGGCCGAATAGTCAGCCCTAGTGGTAGTTTTAGGCCGCCTAAAGGCCTCTAACATGGATTGAGGCGATAAAACAATCCACCCACAAAAAAGAATACAGCCACAAAAAGAGTTGTTTTTTAATTCCGTAGGTGGCTGACAAGCAAACGGGCTGCCTGATGGTGAGCTATCACCGTCGCCTGGATACCTGTAACACTGGAGGCGTCACGGATACGCTGCCGACCTGGACTCTATTAACAGCCCTTTTGAAGAACCCAATGTTGTAGTTACTCGGGAATACAGGTGGAGGGAGCTCGTTCCACATTTTGCAAATGTGTGACAAAAATAGGGTTGCCATCTCTAAAATTTGGAAACCAGGACATGACGCGTGAAAACCCCGGTTTTAGAGCCCAGAACCCGGACATATCAACAGATTTTTTTTAAACATAGTCAGTGTAATAAATTTAGCGAGTCGGTTCGTCGGTTGATCGCAGCGTGCGGGCATATGGCGGCCCGACTTAACATTTTTAAGCCCGGACTTCAAATGAAGCCCCCCCCGCCCGGACGCTCCCCGGATGCCCCCTAAACTAGGACAAATCTGGGGAAACCCGGACGGATGGCAACCCTGGACAAAAAAGACGTAACATATTTATGCCCAAAATTTGTCTACGCACTTCATAAGATGCCTATTACATGGCTGGCTGAGCACATAAAGATGTGGTCATTACGTAGCGATTACCAGTAGTCATGTGGTTACCTAGGCAACAATCAATTGTTTATACAGTCCGTGACGTTCACAACACATTTATTATTCACGTATTATGAATGAGTCATAGATATTATTGCTGTAGCAAAGCTTCGCAAAAAGTGATGCAAAAACTAGGGGATTTTAGGGCAGACTCGTTTAGGTTTTTTTCGGCGAGACGAGCAAATCGGCTAATGTTAAACGTCATGTTTGGCCATAACAGGTCTGCGCCACCCAGAAATTTGAACTCTACAGTACAGTTCAAGCTAAGATCGAGTAGAAAGAGTTCAAGAACCTACGCGACACAACACTTTTTTTATTCTGTGATAGGCTTGCATTTGTCCGCCATCTCGCCTGATGGTCAGCAACGATGTGGTCTACGATGGAGCACGCTTGGTCGCTTGGCTAGAGGAAACAGATTCACCCAGATTATAGCTACCGGTATATTTTACCACTCGGGCAGAGCATTCCACTCTCTAGCAGTATACACAATAAAGGTGGAATCAAAGCGCTTCGCACGAGTTTTTGGGGGTACCTACATGAGGTAGGTATGTTACAATTTATAATTTACTAGCTGACCCTTGCCCACTTCGTTGGGCATAATGTTAATTAAACCCGAAGCCATCGCGCGCCGTCCGGACCGTTTTTTCTCCGATTCACTTTGCAAAACGGACTACCACGTAAAAGCCTTTTTATTTTTCGGTTTTTTATATAACCTATGACACTCAGCAATAATGTGGCTTTCTATTGGTGAAAGAATTTTTAAAATCGGTTCAGTAGATCCCGAGATTACCCCTTACAATTTAACAAATATACAAACACACAAACTTTACTTCTGTAGAATATTAGTATAGACTAGCTGACTCGACAGACGTTGTCCTGTCAAAAGCCATTGCGTAACTATAGCAACCGTAGTATGTTGATGCTTAGTAAAAATTATCAGTATATATATAATTTGCAATAAATTAAAATTGCGACTATAATTTGAGATTTAAACTATCCTATCTCTCAAGTTGGATCGAACTGCACATGGTGTGCGAATTTTATTATAATCGGTTAAGTGGTTTAGGAGTCCATTGAGGACAAACATTGTGACACGAGATTTATATATATTAAGATTACAATTTTATTTATTTTTTTGTTTTTTAATATATTTCTAATTTTCAAGATATTTATTTATATTTCTTAATTCTTAATTTTTTTACAATATAGAATAAAAAAAACAATATACCTATTATAAAAAACTTACGAGTAAAAACTAGGGTGCCGCCGGCAGCGGGGCAGGGCCCAAGCTACCGGTGGTTAAGGCTGCAGAGTGAGGAATCTCCTGACAATGCGGGCCGTGTGTATTATTATATTATTATATCTATCGGGAAACACTTTTACCTCTGATTTGAGAGAACACTTACATAAATGCAAACTTGGACAGCAAATTCGCTGTCTCCCTCGGGTTCTGCTTCCGTTCCGTCTCAAAGTACCCGGGATCCATTTGGTTTTATTTTTAAGTACACTTATTTATCACTAAATTTAAGATAAAGCACCAGTTAAGTTATTTTTAAGTTGGTAACTAAGTATATGGCATCGTTGTTTTATCTGAAACAAAATAACAGATTTTTGAAAAATATTCTTAATATGTAATTATTTTTACAAAAAACAAAAAAAATACCGACTTCAAACCGACTATTGAGTTATTCTTCTATTTGTCGCGCACGTACTTAATGCAAATTTAAGACATATATGGTTTTCTCATGGATACCATTATCAGAACTGGACTAAATTGAAATGGGACCAAATGGGAAGCGTCAGCTTTCTAATAAAAAAAGAATCATCAAAATCGATTCACCCAGTCAAAAGTTATGAGGTAACAAACATAAAAAAAAAAAAAAACATGCAGACGAATTGATAACCTCCTCCTTTTTTAAAGTCGGTTAAAAATTTGAAAGATTTGACTCACACAGACTTATCACGTTAAATAAAAGCTTGCAAAAAAAATTGGTAGCTTAGACATTTGGTATTTGTAAGGAACTTATGTTTGACAAAAAGAAATAAAAAACAAAAATTAAAGAAGGCCTCAAAGAGCGTAAATATAGTACTTAGCGTCTATATATTTCAGCCTTTTGGGGTCGAAAACTTAGGAAAGTGGGGGCCGGGCACTAAAAAAAATATAAAGAGCTCTCTTCTCGTCTGGTCGAAGCAACACGAGACCAAAATGCTGGCCTCTATCTCGCCCAAAGGGTGAGCATCGCCGTACAACGTGGTAATGGGGCCAGCATTTTGGGAACAATTCCCACAGGCCTTTTAGATTACTTTGGTTTAGTTTTTAATTTAGGTATATTTTAATATTCCTATAGGCCCAAGTTTGAAGGCATTTTAAGACAGATCTAAACTAACTAAAAATATATCTGTCTTTATCATTGCAAGCCATTAGACAAGGATGCCAATAGTTTTAGGAAATTTAGATCTGTCTTAAAAGCCTTCAAACTTGGGCCTTATATACTTGTATAATAATTTAAGTCCCCAAATAAGTTAGTTTTAAAAACATGTTTGACAAATGAGGGCCAGCATTTTGGGAACAGTTCCCACAGGCCTTTTAGATTAGTTTGGTTTAGTTTTTAATTTAGGTATATTTTAATATTCTTATATACTTGTATAATTTAAGTCCCCAAATAAGTTAGTTTTAAAAACATGTTTGACAAATGAGGGCCAGCATTTTGGGAACAGTTCCCACAGGCCTTTTAGATTAGTTTGGTTTAATTTTTAATTTAGGTATATTTTAATATTCCTATATACTTGTATAATTTAAGTCCCCAAATAAGTTAGTTTTAAAAACATGTTTGACAAATGAATAAAGTCTACATTTTGGAAGAGGCAGGCTAACAAACAACCAACCGACCGACAACAAACAAAGCTAATAAAAGCGATTTCAGTAAGGAGAGTAGGTATACAGGGTTATTCATAAAGGGTATGCTAAGCTGAAAAGGGCTCATAGTACTCATCATTAAGAACAACTTTTACTATGAGACCAACTCGAAATTCGCGAAAAAAAAATCAGCTGTTCCATACATTTTGTTGAGTGTCATTGACATTTTTCTATGGAACAGCTGATATTTTTTTCTCGAATTTCGGGTTGGTCCCATAGTAAAAGTTGTTCATAATGATGAGTACTACGAGCCCTTTTCGGCTTAGCATACCCTTTATGAATAACCCTATAAGTGTAGTCTCGTTTAGCGTGACCAATAGGTTGATTACATGTAACCAGTACAGTGGCGAGACAGTGCCCTCGGCCGAGTGCTCCGTTTGTACAAACTGTTTGACGAAGCAAGTGTCTAGAACCATCATTTGTTTGCTCGGCCGAGTGTGCCCATTTACTGTCTCGCCACTGTACTCGTTACGTGTAACCCATAAACGATGGCGTGGTCGAGGATGGTAACCACCTAGTATGAAAGGCGACGGTGGGCCTAGCATAAATTAAAGCACGTAACGAGGATTCGATAGACAAACATGTATGAAAAATGAGACAGCGCTGGAGTAGGTAAATGGAAAACTGAAAAATGTATGGAAATATTCCATACATTTTACAAGCTTTTATACTTGCCCTGATCGTTTTGTTTTGGTTTTAGGATCAAATCTTAGAACTGAATTTTGAACCACTTCCCGATGTCCGATTGAGCTGAAATTTGGTATGCCTGAGACGATTCTCAATTCGACTTTTTGATGTATGTTTGTTACGGAATTACGCCGTCAATTATGAACTGATTTTGATGATTGTTGTTTGGTTTTTTTTATTATTTTTATTTCTATAGAAATCGCTACGTTTATTACGTCAGAATTTATACTAGGCCTAGTTGGCAGTCTAGTAAAGTTGTTGCAAGCTACTGATAAACTGTTAGTCTGGTACGCAAGCTGCACAGAACGTCCCACTAACAATTAAAATCAATCTACGGTTGATTAATAAAGTGCTTTAACAAACAGGGTTACGCAGAAAGGGTCTAAAGTGAAAGCTCACTGAATTTAGCAATATGAACAACTTTTATTATCCATTCCTGTAATCGCAAAAAGCTGCTGTTACACACATTTCGTAATGATCATAATATTAAATTTATTAATTACATAATTATTTACTAATGCTCTTTTTTATAAATTTACAAAAAAAAAGAAATTAGCTCCTATCGGCATAGTATATCTCTTTCCGTGTAGCCCTGTATACCTAACTTATTTATATCATCCACCCACCTATGCCAAGTATCTCTCTACATATTATGTACTTACTAACTTCTAAAAAGTACCTAATTATATATCTATTCACAAAAACAATAAAAACAAACATTCAGAACAGCTAATTATAATAATTTGCTCGTTGTTAGAAAATGAAAAAGACTACAAAAGCCTCGTCAAATCATTGAAACAAGAGTTTATCTACCTACCTCTTGAAATAATTAAACAATAGAAAAAACAACTATGTTTATTTGCATTTATACCAAAGTAACACAAATACGATTTTTTTAACAAAGCCTGGCATATTTTCATGCAATCACTAAGCCAAAATATAAAAAAAAGAAATGGAAAAATACTTACGACTCATCGACAAAGTCATAACAAAACACACTGGCTGCGGCGGTGGACAAAAAATCACTAAACGTAAAGTTGTAGGTTAGGTAGTTTCTGAGGAAAAACCAACTTAACTCCAACATGAACGAGGGAGCCACTTTCACGTTTATTGAACAAAACTGACAGCTACTCATACAAAAATTTTAGTTCACTTTTTCGCCACGTCAACAGCTAAGTTGGTAGCATTTCTAATTCTGACACAAAGAAAACCCCGTCAAGTCATGTAGGTCACATGCTTCGAGCTGGCACGCGAAATATTTCTGCGTTTTATTTCAGCAAGGTTATTCAAGATTCAGAGATTGCGCGACTAAATTAAAAAGAGCGCAATGTGTAAAAATGTGTTATGTAGGAAAGTACGTTTTAATTTGGTCGTGTATTTGTTTGCTTTGATAAGATATTCTGCTGAAAGTAAACTTCCATTGGTTTTCCGGGTTTTTCAGTTTGCTCTTTTAATAATTATATTACGTATCGAAACTCGTTTTTCAGTTTCAACCTATTTTTATCGAAATTTTAGTTTAGTTCGTAGTTCACAGAAAACATTTTCGTTGCGTTTTTCACAGGAAATAATATTATGTTATATGAAAAACTAGCTGCGCCCCGCGATTTCGCCCGCATTTTAAGAGGAATTATTAGTAGGAATAAGTTTCGTTTGTTCCAGATAAGGGGCTTAAAGCTGTTTATTTATCTGTCAAATAAATCGTAACAGAGACGTAGTTTTCGTGCTAGGGGTACATTTCTCGTATGTATGGGAATTTCCAACTTTTTTATACAATTAAGTGACGAGACGAGCAAATCGCTCGCCTGATGTTAAACGTCACGTTTGCCCATAACAGGTCTACTCAAAATTTTGAACTCTAACAATTCAAGACCGTTCATGTTCCGATTGTTTTTTTTTTTTTTTTTTTTTTTCTTAGATTAAGGAAAAAAGATTTTAGATTAAACATCTTATATCACAGGGTGACGAGCGCAGTGCTGTGCCGCGCAGGGCTTGAATTATAAAGAGTCCAAAATTCTGGGTGACGCAGACCTGTTATGGGCAAACGTGACGTTTAACTTCAGGCGAGCGATTTGCTCGTCTCGTCACTCAATAGCATATAAAAAAGATCTGTCAACTAAAGACTTCAGAATTGAAACAATTTAAATATAATACAGTATAAGCCGTAGCTTATAGCTTTATTTATACATAATTTTTATAACTTACGAAAATGATACAACAAAATCAAACTTCAGTAATTACAATTTTTTAAATCTGATAGGAGTACAGTTATTCGGAAAGGGTATGCTAAATTAATGGAGGCTTAAGTTGTCCAACATTTTGAGATAAGCATACCCTTTCAGAAGGACCCAAGTTGATAATCGAATTATCTAGGACAAAATAGATAAAACTAAAATCATAAAAAGTATAAAAGCGTTTTTTACTAAAAGCATGACAATAAATGTTTTACATAACATTATTTTTTTCTAACATTAAGACATAATAAGCAACAAATAAAATCTTGAATAAAAAAAAAACAAATCAAGTGTCAAGCAAAAAAATTAAGTGCGTGTCGTTATACGTTTATTAGGTTCTGTAGCTGGAAATAAATGTTAAAATCATAGTCATTATAAGTAGTTTTAAGCGTGCAACGTTATTTGCGTGGTTTTCCGGAAAATTTTGTTGCAAAGACTTTTTATATTATCTCAGTCGGTTATACAGGGAAAAGGTATGCTAGGCCGAAAAGAGCACTTAACACTCATTATTACGAATTTCGCCTATTCCGGGTTTGGTCCCATAGTAAAAGTTGTTCATAATGATGAGTACCATGAGCCTATATCGGCTTAGCATACCCTCCCCTTAAAACCCTGTAATATCAAAACATTTTATGGTGGATAGCAAAAAAGTTGTTGAGAATATAAATATGTTGGGAGCAGTGTCGCCATTTGTCGCATAGTCGCGCTGCGACACCATGAGACAAATGTTTCAAACATAATCAAAGTGTATAAAGACTAAAATTGTCATAACATGAAGAAATGCTCTGGCTAATGTTGCAATATTTCACATAAACTTTCGTGCGACAAAATCAAATCAAGGTGTGTAGACAATATTGTCGTTATGCATGAAGATGTGTTCAGGAGCGACTGTCGCAGCTAGTCGCTCCGTGTTGCAAAGTCGCGACAAATCATGCAAACAAATCAGGGTGTGTGCACAAAATTGTCGTTATGCGTGAAGATGTGTTCGGGAGCGATTGTCGCAGCCTGTCGCACCGTGTCGCAAAGTCGCAGCGGCGTGCGACTGATGCGGTGCGACAAACGCGCGCTGCGGCGGACCGGCGTCACAGTGAACATTGGCGTCGGTGTTTTGTCTTTGGTGCGACTGAAAGAGAAATATCTCAGTTAAAAAATGACCTACCAAAGAAATAAATTCTGTAAAAAAAAATTTAAAACAAGCTTTTATTGCATCGTCATCGGAGTTACACACGTATACCAAATTTCAGCTCAATCGGACATCGGGAAGTGGTTCAAAACTGAGTTGCAAGATTCCACGCGAACAAACATAGTTACGAGTACATACATTGCAAGTTCAATAAAAGCATTTAAAAAATACATCAACTGTACACTCTTTGTCGAGTGTCATTAACTTTGTTCTGGTATACCCGTTTCTTACAACCCTGTTTAGAGTTAATAGGGGGAGACCTTTGCCCAGCAGTGGGACAGCTTAGGTAAATTAAAAAAAGAGTCAACATATAGGGTTATTCATGAGGTATGCCAAGCCGAAAAGGGCTCATAGTACTCATCATTATGAACAACTTTTACTATGGGACCAACACGGAAATCAAGAAAAATATCAGCAGTTCCATAGAATAACAAGAACATTATTTTTACAAAACAAAAAACAAAAACCGACTTCAAAAGACCGACTATTGAGTTATTCATCTATTTGTCGCGCACGTACTTAATGCAAATTTAAGACTTATATGGTTTTCTCATGGATACCATTATCAGAACTGGACTAAATTGAAATGGGACCAAATGGGAAGCGTCAGCTTGCTAATAAAAAAAGAATTATCAAAATCGATTCACCCAGTCCAAAGTTATGAGGTAACAAATATAAAAAAAAAAATTAAAAAAAAACATACAGACGAATTGATAACCTCCTCCTTTTTTGAAGTCGGTTAAAAAATGGCAATGACTCGCAACAAAATGTATAGAACAGATTTTTTACGCGAATTCCGTGTTGGTCCCATAGTAAAAGTTGTTAATAATGATGAGTACTATGAGCCCTTTTCGGCTTAGCATACCCTTTCCTTATAACTATAGTATGACTAGCTGCGCCCCGCGGTTTCACCCGCGTTTTTCAGGATAAAAAGTAACCTATCCAGACCATGAACAACTTTCATTCCAAATTTCATGTAAATCCGTTCCGCCGTTTTTGCGTGAAAGAGTAACAAACATACATCCATGTATTTTTCCAAACTCTCGCGTTTATAATATTTAGTAGGATATTTACAGTTTTGCCTGTTGCACGGCGAATTTGATGATCGTGCTTTTGAAGACGTTTTTCACATCGACGAGTTTGGGATCGGCCTGTCGAGCCGCGCCGCTCTGCGGACTGATCTTCAGCTGCATAAACTTGTTCAGCAACTGGTCGAGGTTGGAGTCGACTACCGATTCCTGTGGACAATTTGGTGGTTTTATTGAATGTGTCACAGAAAAGTGTGATAATATTGAGAGGAGCAAGTATCACATTTCGAATCCACTGTATTACTGTTTTTTGCTGTAATATTGTAATTTAATAAAAAATGTACCAAAATATCAAAATCTAAATAAAAACTTAATTTTAGTGGACGTTTGAAAATTAGACGGTTGGATCAAGGGTCGGATGCAGAAGGCAGTGATCCTCGCCATAGTTTGCATTATCCGGAGGTATTTCTCTGCCACCCTAACCACTGCCGCCGCAAGTTCAATTATTATAACAATTTTGTTGTTTCTAAAATAATATTGTATGTATTTAGATGTAAGAATTAATATAAATACTTAAAAAGTTTAATATAATTAGTATTTCTTTTTTATTTCATACTACTCAACCTTTAATCCTCCCACTGCTGGGATACAGGTCTACCCTGGGAGGGTTATTAGGCCATATTTTTTTTTACATTTATGCCTTTTATCTTTCTTTAATGTAAACATACCTCAGCTCCCTTAGCGATGGCCTCGTTCCAGCACTCCAGCGAGGCAGTCAGGTTTCCTCTCGCGTCCTCCAGCGCAGCCCTACACTCCCAGTAGGAAGCGCTGCGTGGGGCTCCGGGGAACCTAGCTCGGATGGAGCGAAGCCAGCGTGCCGCTTGCTGCCAGTCGAAGCCCTGGACAAAATACGGACTTAAAGTATACAAATTAAATAATGTAATAAGTCAATTTCAAAAAAAGAATTAAAACAAACTTTTATTGCATTGTCATCGGAGTTACACAGGACAAATTTCAGCTCAATCGGACATTGGGAAGTGGTTTTAAATAGAGTTGCAATATTTCGTCCAAACAAACATACTTGGACATAGAAACATTAAGTTAAATAAAAGCTTGTAAAAAGTATAGTTAATGTCTAACCCTTAACCACCTGACGTCGGTCTCAGACTTCGGCGATTTTGTTTCTCAAATAACTCGGCTACGATGCACACTACGCCACTGTCTGTCCATGTACTTTTTCTCTTCCTGTCCTACTATCGCGTCGTTTATTCGGTATATAATAAATTATAAATGGGACTTGTTGTAAATTAGTAGAAACTATTTTGTCATTGTGAAATTTTCTACTCAAATCTCAGGTTTTCGAAGCTACTAGCTGTTTTCCTAAAAATTTGTATATTTGTGTTCGGTGTCGATTTTTGAGATGTAAAAACATAGTTTAAACACATATGACGAACAAAGATATAATGAAAATACAAATCCGACTTACATTTAATTGCAATATTTTTAAAAATGGTTATCAAACATGGAAAATATGCAAGCGGTCTCCAGGACCGGCGTCAGGTGGTAGTGTAACCGAAATAGATGTCAGGTGGCTAATGGCTAATGGTGATTTGTGATCGACCAATCCGGAATACATCCCATTCTCGTCGCCACTATAAAATACGCACCGATTTGCATTAAATAACTGAGCACACACTACTTTGGACAGGATGACACACCAGACTGCTTTTCTCGGAACTACCCTCATTTTAGGACATAGCAAAATAAAAAACTGGATTGAGTATAGTCTTACTTTAAAACTAACGCGGTTAACATATTTTGTTTGTTACATCATTTTTGTATGTTGTTACTAATACGCAACAATTCCCAATAAATAACTGAGCATCAACCAATTTGGCCAGGATGACACACCAGACTGCTTTTTATCATTTTAGGACATACACGCAAGCTGCTGGACATCCTGGAGGACATCGGGTGGCTGGAGTAGCTACCGTCACCCGTTCACGCAAAAAGGGCCGATTACCGATTACCGGCCTAGTTGCGGAAAAGAGCCCGCTCATCAAGTACCAAGTAAGTACCATTTTAGGACATTGCAGTTATGTTATGTTTTGTTGTAGTATAGTGTCTTACCTCTCGTAGCAATGTTGATAGATCGTTCAAAGCTCCTTCCAGCAACTCATCCATAGTTATCACAGACTCGGCCGATGTCAACGTACTATCGTTAAACTTGTGACTGGCGTTGCTTTCATTGAACAGACTCTCCGATGCCATGCTCACGTTCCTCCAGTTAGTTACATCAATCTTATTAGCAGGCGTTAAAGTCTCTTCTGGCTTGTTCATCATTTCGGTGTACGATCCGTCATCGCTGTCCGATTCTAACGAAATATTCTCCTTGTTCTCATCATCAAACCGAGGGGATTCGATGGCATCTTCAAAGGCCATTGATGATATTGATTTCGGTGTTCCGAATGCTGGTTTCAGATGGTGGAGACCAAAGCAATTCAAATGTTGGTATGAGCTTAGCGACTTCCCACGTTTTTGTAGCCACATTTTCAAACGGGATTGCAGTTCCTCCGGTCTTGGAGTATTGAAACTCATTAAGCTGGGAGTTAGGAATTTGACTTTTTTTCGTTCGCTTTTGATGAATGAAGTGACTTTTTCATCTTTTAATGGTACATCTTCGTTTAGGTCTACTTTGTCAAGCTTGTCTCCGATGGAACCCCATTTGTGAATGCAGTTATTTGCTTCGCTTTTGCTCAAACGTTTGAAATGCACCGCTGAAATGGAACGGCGTTGAGAATATTTTGCTTGTGATTTCTTCTGCTGATGCATGCTATAAATCAAGTCAGCATTTTTGCTAACTTTTTTCAAGTAATTTGGGTCTGTACGAAGCTTTTCGGCTTCTGTAGGTTTCTGCTCCGTTGTCTTTTTAATGACTTTAGGTTTATATAGACGGTCAAAAACGGATTCCGATTTTGAGTCTTCAACCAACTTTGGCAGCATAGATCTTCGTGCAAAAGTCTTTGGTTTGCCTAATTCGTAGTTACTAGTGCTACCCTGTGAATAACTCTTCCTGGACTTCAGGTCGTTCTTTTGAAAGAGTTTCGATTGGATTGTCACCTTTTTGGTGATTTCGGTCAATACCTTCTTTGTGGCAGACTTATTTGTTGCTTGATCAATTTCTGTCGCTATCAAAAGGTCAGGTTTGGAACTTGTATCCTTGGATGAATTTTTCACGTCGATATTCTTTGGTTCTGTCATTTTTGTATCAGCGTTTTCAATATTTGCCGTAGCATTGTCACTACTTTCTGTTATAATATCTGGTTTAGATTTCAAGTCAAAGTTTGACGTAGACGGTTTGTGATTCAAATTCTTAGTAACTTTTATAGCTGATTTTTTAACGTTGGCAGCGATGAAATCTTTACCTTTAGCTGATACGTTTCGGTTCGGCTTGGCTTCTACTTTTGTTTCACTTTTAGTGCCAATTTTGATGGCTACTTTAAGTTTAGAGTTGGCATAGTCTGGTTTTTTCATTACAGGTACGGTGACTGGTCTCTTGTTTCCACAGAAAGCGTGGGCACCAGTTTTTACGTTGTTGATTTGGTTGCCTTGGACAGTTTTGACTGCCCCAGCTTTGACTTGCGGAGCGCTCGTCTTTTTCTTGACTTCTTGCTGGTTGTTTGGGTTGATCAACAACTCGCTTTTGGGATATTTTTTCATATTTATTTCCCGCAGCTGAAAATAAGTTTTGTGTTAGCGATAGAGGTATGAACAAATTAGTATAGTATAGCTAGCTTGTGGGTGAGTAATATTTTACCAATACATAGTTACATTTCCGGATCAGGGACCAATTTACAAAATCAAAAATGAATTAAAAATGATTTGTGTCAACTTTAAAAGCTTGCACACATTAAGGCGGGTCACACTGCACCGCAGCATCATTACAATACAAATTGTTGTGCTGCGGCCCGCCTGTAGTGTGCGATAATTCATATAAAATGTACAAAATTGATACAGGAGGATTTTGTTATGAGTTGCAGTGCGGTGCGGTGTTTGCAACACTTTAAATAGCATTTACGCATAGACCAGTGCTCTATGGCACCGCTCAGACCCAATTTACTCAACTGTCTGTTCTACCAGTCAAAAATTTTCGAGAACTTTCTTCTAATTTGTCCAACTCCAAAACCTAATTGGACTAAACATTCCAATAACAATCAGTTCAATCACTATATTTTTTCTAATAAAACAATAAAATAAAAATATTCCTTCCCAGAATGAATTTTAAAAATGGGGATCAATGAATTTGTGGATACCAGATACCAGGAAAGCAGAAACAATGAAGAGGTATTGTACTGTGGATTCACAAAGAGTGCTATCATGGGTAGGAAAGAGGAAAGCTGCCAGTATAGGTACATACTTTTTGAATTCTAGCTTGTTCCCTAGCCACCCGTTCTTCTCGTAGCCTCTTGACATGGTCTGCCATGTTCGAAGACATCTTGTAGGCGGCAGCTGGGTGAGCTTAAAACCTGCAATCATATAATTAGATTTGTTATAGCCATACCATACCATACTGATATTGTAGAGTAGTTTGTTTGTCTAAATATCAGATTCAGACACTTACTTTTTGAAGCTTTTTGGTAGTAGGCTAGTAAGTAAAAAGCGCGGGCTTGTAAATATTTAGTAAAGAAAGCACTGCAGCAGTGATTTAGTTGCTTTATGGACAATAAATGTGATCATCTACTCAGTGAAGAACTGTGGCTGAGGCGAAAAGCTTTAGGATATAGAGAACTATGCTCTAACCATGAACCATGCCAGCCGCACAAAACTTTTAAGGCCAGAGCTTGGCCTATTATAGGAACTTACTCTAACAACTTTTACATTTTGTGCTAGTAGGTTTAAAAAGATTGATTTAGTATATAAGTTTTGAATATATGGAAAGCCTTAAGGTAAATAGGCTTATCAATTTCAATAGATAAAGTACCTCATTGGTAAAAAATTAGCTTACAAGTAGTAACAAGATTTATGTTTTGGATCTACTTACCTAAAAGATTTTCTACGTTTTCACGCAATTATCAATTTGGTAAAATGCTTTCGATATTCCATAACCAGTAAAACACACTATTTTATAATTTTACACGCACAATAAACAATTTCTCATTATTTCTTGCCGTAAACCGATGAAACGAAAAACTCGAATACGAAATCCAATGCAAAAGACGGTTGTTTTGCTAACCGCCAGTCAGAGTCAGAATTCAAATCGAATCCAACAACAAAACAAACAAAAGAACTGTTGATTTTTACCACAGACAACTGTGGGGTTGCCATAAAGAAATTCGCATTCGTATTTCTACTTGTCACTAGAGGGCACTGTTTAAGTTAGTGTTTAGGTTAGTAGTGAACTGCTGCCATTTAAAGCCGAGTTGCAAAAACTTTCAATTGCACCAACCAAAGACAGTTAAAAATTTAGCTTTTTTAAATTTCATTCATTCATTTGCTAGTTACTCGCTCTCTTCAAATTGTTCACTC
The DNA here is from genome assembly GCA_949125135.1 of Alcis repandata. Taxonomy (NCBI): domain Eukaryota; kingdom Metazoa; phylum Arthropoda; class Insecta; order Lepidoptera; family Geometridae; genus Alcis; species Alcis repandata. The sequence goes on from OX421251.1 coordinate 2,420,446, forward strand.
AATACGAGTCGTTCGCGAATCGCGAATGACAGACGTGTGTGCGAAGCGTGTGTTGGACAGAAATTTGCGTCATTTTTAAAACAATTTGTCCTTGTGTCGGATAATTTTATTTAAAAGTAGACAAAATGTTGTAAAAAGAGCATAAATATTAAGTGTGCTAGTAATTTGGTGCTGTGTTTGTGAGATTTTGCCAACTTTGGTGCCGTCAGCAAGGCAACAGCTGATTTCAATTACAGGTGAGCCTTTCTCTACTTTTAAATTAATTTGCGTGAAAAGTACGCAATAATTTAAATACGAACCGGTACCTGGTAAAACAACGCTTTTATTTTTATGCACTTCATTGAACTTTATTATGATTTGTACGTGTAGCCATGCAAAAGTTACGTCTAGAAAGTTGTCAAGGAAAAGTTTCAAGTGTTGTACCTACATGAAGTAGATATAAAACGAGGTAAAACTTTGAAACTGCAATTGCACGCGGCAAATAATCTCGAAAAAACCGGTTCTGTTTATCTAATAACTTAAAAGTTGTACCAAGCAGCTTCATAATTATTTTACTGTCCTAATTACATTTGAGGCAGTCTAAAAAACTAGTTTTTCTTCAATTATTTCGGTATAAATAGTGCTCAAATCTTACCTTTTAATTCTTACTATTTCCTTGCCGATTTTCATTGCGATCGATGCAGCTATTTAGTCATGAAATGGTAAAAACATACATCCAAAAATTATGACCTATAAATTTAAAAACCTCAAAAATACAGGTCTGCCAATGAGTTTTAAACTCATTGAGGTCTGCAGCTTTTTTTCTTTCGACCTCCAAACTTCAGATGAAGGTGGCACATAACAATGAAGTGTAAATGTGAACCGTTTGGTAAATTTAGAAACAATAGAAGACATTTAAAAACAATAGGACATAAAGAATAGACTTCTAGGAAACTATACGACATGTTTTTAATGAGCTTTAAAAATGACCTTTTGTGTTCAAGCTGTCACTAAGGTCTTAGCAGAGATGAGGCATGACAATTCTAAGGGCATTATTATATCAAAAACCAGCCAAGTGCGAGTCAGACTACTACTATCAGAATCTACTATCTTCTTCTTCTTCTTCTTAAATAAAAAAATGAATCTGTTTGTTTGTCTGGCGGAAAACTCGAGAATAGTTGGACCTATTTTGCCAATTTTGATCTTGAAATATTTGTGGAAGTTCAGGGAAGGTTTAAAAGAAAAAAAAGGAGTCGGGTGCAGCTTGTAAACAAAATATATTAAAATCAGAAATATTTATTTACCTAATAACATTGAAAGTATACAAAGATATTTCATTATTTGGTTACAATTTTTTATTGTTTAGGTTTTACAGAACTTACGTATCTGGTAACTTTAAACTTCCTGTCGGAAATTGATTTATGCAAATAATATTATTGAAAAGTAAAAAGTTTTAAAAGTATTAAAACTCCTGTTAGTAATAAATACTTATATTGCATTTTTGTTTTGTCAAATATCTTGGTTAAACTAGATAATTCCGGTTGACCCTTATTACCTAGAATTAATATACAAGGTCAACTCTTTAAACTGTAAATACCTTTTGCAGTTGGCTTCTATGCATTGATCTAAGCATTTTTACTATGGGACTAATCATGAATTCCCGAAATAAAAATTTAGCTAAATCAGCAAAAGAATCGAAATGAATATAGGGTTGTTCATAAAGGGTATGCTAAGCCGAAAAGGGCTCATAGTACTCATTATTATGAACTTTTACTATGGGACCAACTCGAAATTCGCGAAAAAGAAATCAGCTGTTCCATACATTTTGTCGAGTGTCATTGACATTTTTCTATGAAACAGCTGATTTTTTTTCGCGAATTCCGGGTTAATCAGTAAGAGTTGAACATAATGATGAGTACTATGAGCCCTTTTCGGCTTAGCATACCCTTTAGAATAACCCTGTATAAGGCTATATAGGTACTAGTATATACAGAAATAGAAAGGCTACCATTTTCCTCAAACATGTAACTAAGTAACACTTGTGCAAATACACTATTACGTGCTGTTACTACCACAGTACTAAAAGTAAGTACAACGTACAACTACAAAAACCCCGCGAGCCTTATGACGCAAACACGGACAAACCTCCTCTCGGTATCGAGTTGAAAACATTGAATTGGAAACTTGGTTTTCCTTAATCATTGTGATCTGTGTAGTTACCACCTGTGAAAAGCCGCCCCGAAATTCCGAAGTTCTCCTAAGTTTGCCGACGAAAATGCCCGCCTGGGGAAGTACCACACCTTTGCCAGTTATTCCACCGCCAAGCAGTAATGTGCAAACATTACTGTGTTCCGGTTGGAAGGGCATTGCTTCCAGTGAAATTACAGGGCAAATGGGAGATTAAACAACTTATATCTCAAGGTGACGAGCGCAATGCTGTGCCGCGCAGGGTCTTGAATTCTGCGAGTTCAAAATTCTGGGTGGCGCAGACCTGTTATGGGCAAACGTGACGTTTAACATCAGGCGAGCGATTTGCTCGTCTCGTCACTCAATCACATAAAAAAAAAAAATATCTTAATAAATTCAAATATCTTAAAAAATTGGAACACGTGTGCCTATAAGTAATGGGTTGATTACGCGTAACGAGTACAGTGGCGAGACAGTAAATGAGCACACTCGGGCAAGCAAACAAATCATGGTTCTAGTGACAGTCTCCGTCAGTCAGTCTCTCGCCTCGTCAAACTGTTTAAACAAATCGAGTACTCGGCCGAGGGCAGTCTCGCTACTGTACTCGTTACGTAAAGAGAAAGGTAAAGAGCGGGCTCTTTTTCCGCAACTAGGCCGGTAATCGGCCCTTTTTGCGTGACATATGCGGGTTTTCCTCACGATGTTTTCCTTCACCGAAAAGCCAGTGGTATGTAAATTCGTACATAAGTCCTAAAGAACTCATTGGTACGAGTCGGGGTTTGAACCCGCCACCTCAAGAATGCGAAGCGTCGGTTCTCCCACTGAGCTACCACGGCTCACTACTCGTTACGTATAAACAACTCATAGGGTCGATACCCATCTGACGGAAGATGCGTCGCGTATTATCGGTCGCGTAACGCCAAACAGAGAAATGTATAATAAAACGTCCAACCTTTCACACTTGACGCACTAGCGCATCATCGCGCATCTTCCGTCAGATGTGTATCGACTCATAAGCGATTCACTCGCGACTTGAAAATACACAGATTATATCTATCGGGAAACACCCACTCGGGCAGAGCATTCTACCTCTACACTAGCGGTTCGCACAAAAGCTGAATCAAATGAATTGTTGTAGTTGTAACGTGGTTTTCCTTAAACATTGTTATTTTTACAGGCTTTTTATCTTGAAATCACAAAAATCAGCTGTTCCATATATTTTGTTGAGTGTCATTGACTTTTTTTCTATGGAACAGCTGATATATTTCTCGATTTCAGGATTGGCTCCATTCCCAGATGTAAAAGTTGTTCATAATGATGAGTACCTACTATGCGCCCTTTTCGGCTCAGCATACCCTTTCCTTATAACCCTGTATATAGAAAGGTTTATTCATCTGAAATAAAAACATTCTATTTATTTATAGGCTGCATATCTGCATAACCCATCTTATTGAACTGGACAAAGTCTCGTAAAAAGACCAAAAGAACTAACAACCAATTTAAACATATAAACATTTTGCTTCATCAATTGAATAGCAACAGGGACCAATTGAACTAATGAAGAATGACAGAAAAACAAAACGAGTCGAAGGGTTTCAAGGAAAGGGTAAGCTAAGCCGAAAAGGGCTAATAGTACTCATCATTATGAACAACTATTACTATGGGTAAGAGACAAATCGCTAAACGCTAGCCAATTTCAATGACTTGGTACAGTTTAACTTTGCATTCAAACAAAATTATCTCGAAGCAAATAACTACTCCCACCCACCTACTACAAAACGAAGTAACTTTGTTCTGTCGTGATAAGATAACAAATACATTAAATACATATGTATAATATATTGAAACAGTTAAACTTTTAATAATATGCGTATACACTGTAAGAAAAGGGTGCGCTAAGCCGAAAAGGGCTCATAGTACTCATCATTATGAACAACTTTTACTATGGGACCAACCCGGAATCCGCGAAAGAAATCAGCTGTTCCATAGAAAAAATTTTAAGTTAAACGGTTTTATAAAACAATAAAAAAAAAAATGTACTAAAAACCGTGGGGCAAGAAAACCGTGGGACGTGCCCCACGGTTTTATTTTAGTCTAGTCTATGCATATGTTTATAATTCCCACGACTGTATCTATTTTATTATTTTTTGGTTTTTAGTACATTTTTTTTTATTGTTTTATAAAACCGTTTAACTTAAAATTTTTTTTTTACTTATTTTTATTTTCTAGTTTTTAGTTTTTATTTTATATAGTACATTGTATTATACTGGTTGAGCACTTTCATTTGATACCCATATTGATGGGATCGATAAAACCTACGTTATCCGCCATTTTGTAGCGGCCGCCATCTTGTATTTCAATTTTTTATAGTATATTGTATTCTGCTTGTTGAGCCCTTTCATTTGATACCCATATTGATGAGATCGATAAAACCTACGTTATCCGCCATTTTGTAGCGGCCGCCATCTTGAATTTCAATTTTTTATAGTATATTGTATTCTGCTTGTTGAGCCCTTTCATTTGATACCCATATTGATGGGATTGATAAAACCTACGTTATCCGCCATTTTGTAGCGGCGGCCATCTTGAATTTATAATGATAATGAATAAACATAATTGTATTGTCACCAAAATCCAAAGTGTATACAAAATTTCAGATTAATCGGTTGACAGGAAGAGGGTGAAATTTGAATTACTAAATTTGACCCAAAAAAAAAGAAAACGTGAGCTAAATAAAACCGTTTAAAAATTTAATGACTCTTGATAAAATGTATGGAACAACTGATTTTGAATATCGGACCAACCCGTGAGTTCGGGGTTTGTCCCATAGTAAAAATTGTTCATAATTATGAGTGCTAAATGAGCCCTTTTTGGTTTAGCATACCCTTTCCTCACGAACCTATAAAATTATAATACTGACATAAACATTCTTAAAAACAAATCGACTTTTCCAAGAAATCATATAAATTCGACCTTTCCATTTACAAAACAGTGTTCTTAGTGCTAACTCCAATGTTTATAGAAAAAGAAGGTACACACGGCGTGAGAGCATCGTTGTATGACACTGTTGTATCAACATGCCTTTCTGGTAACCATTAACTTCAAGAATATCGCAGACGATGGACTTTTAGTAGCCATTAAAATAAAGAATATGGTAATTTTAAAAATGTTTTTAAAAACAAGCCTTAATTGCATTTTCACCGGAGTAACACGTATACCAAATTTCAGCTCAATCGGACATCGGGAAGTGGTTCAAAATTCAGTTACAAGATTTAACCCAAAACCAAAACAATAAACAGGGCAAGCTAAATAAAAGCTTGTGAAAACATCCTCCTTTTGAGCAGTTGGGTAGATAGATCAATAAATAAACTCTTTATTGTTCACACCAGTAGTTACAATCAAACAAGAACATTATTTTTACAAAACAAAAAACAAAAACCGACTTCAAGAGACCGACTATTGAGTTATTCATCTATTTGTCGCGCACGTACTTAATGCAAATTTAAGACTTATATGGTTTTCTCATGGATACCATTATCAGAACTGGACTAAATGGGACCAAATGGGAAGCGTCAGCTTTCTAATAAAAAAAGAATCATCAAAATCGATTCACCCAGTCAAAAGTTATGAGGTAACAAACATAAAAAAAAAAAAAAACATACAGTCGAATTGATAACCTCCTCCTTTTTTGAAGTCGGTTAAAAAGATAAAGGCTGCGTTTTGACTTTTTTCCTTTTTTTATAAACTCGAAAGTTTGTAAGAATGTATGGATTTATGTATGTTTGTTACTCTTTCACGCAAAAACGGCTGAACGGATCTGCATGAAATTTGGAATGAAGGTTGTTCATGGTCTGGATTAACACATAGGCTACTTTTTATCCCGTAAAACGCGGGGGAAACCGCGGGGCGCACCTATTATTCAATATAATTATGTCGTTTGACCGCCATCTCGCTTGCTGGCTTGCAATGCTGCGGTCTACAATGCAGCACGCGCGTTTAGAAGGAACCAATCCACTCGCGATTTGAATACACTCTTTAGGTAGCGGTCCGACCGCCGCCGGCGATGAACGAGAAACGAGTAAAACTAGAAACTATAAACGAGTTGGCGATCAGCGGGAAGCGAGTGTGTAGGTTTCGATAGTTTTGTCGCTGGGCTATAAGCGACTGTGCAAGTGCGACGAGCGATTACTCGCGCCTCTCGCCCGCGGTTGCTCAGTCTGTACTGTAAACAAAAGATATTGAACAAACACTGTAAAGAAATGATCAAGCGAGCGAGCATCGCTGAACGAGTATCGCTGAGCGAGTTTATTTTTGAAAGCTCGTCGCTCAGCGACAAAACTAGTAAAGCGAGTTGTCGTCGGTAGTGTGAACAGTCAGAGAGCACCTTTTAATAAATGCATCTCTTTCGTTTACACTGAATGTACATTTAATTTTATTGTACGTTTCTTGAGAGAGAAAATCGCCGATAGTTAGTCGTTTACTCGCCGGCGGTCGGACGACTGCCTTAAGAATGGCCCCAAGCTTGTCACTCAAGCTTTGCACCCCTATTACGTCACTGGCAGGGGGCTATAAATGCAAATATCGCGTGATTTAGCCCCATCAGTCTTATTTCCGGTTCAGGTCGACATGACATCGCAACCTTTTCTATTATATAAACGGATACCTTTTTTAACAACGACAATACAGGGTAATTCATAAACGGTATGCTAAGCCGAAAAGGGCTTATAGTACTCATCATTATGAACAACTTTTACCATGGGCCCAACACGAAATTTGCGAAAAAAATCAGCTGTTCCATGGAAAAATGTTAATGACAAAATGTATGGAACAGCTGATATTTCGGGTTGGTCCCATAGTAAAAGTTGTTCATAATGATGAGTACTATGAGCCCTTTTCGGCTTAGCATACCCTTTATGAATAACCCTATATACTTCTAGTCCTACCTCTACATTACCGGTCTTGCTTTGCCAAAACGCTTTGATTCCACCTTTATTGTGCGAACCGCTAGAGAGTGGAATGCTCTGCCCGAGTGGGTGTTTCCCGATAGATATAATCTAGGTGTCTTCAAGTTGCAGTGAATCGGTTTCTTCTAGGCAAGCATGCTCCATCGTAGACCGCATCGTTGCTTACCATCAGGCGAGATGGCGGACAAACGCAAGCCTATCTTCTTTCTTACTCGTATGGTATAAAAATGAATCGCTGTTTGTTTGGCTCGCTATAACTCGAGAACGGCTGGACCGATTTCGCTAATTTTGATCTTGAAATATTTGTACAAGTTCAGGGAAGGTTTGAAAGTAAAGAAAAAACAAATAAAAAAAAAACAGATGAAACCGCCGGGTGGCAACTAGTTTCTAAATAAAAAAACTGCTTAAACTTAATTCCTGCTTTTATTCTCCGTCAGGTTTTCGCACATGATATTTCACGTCCGCGAGAAGTTGTGAGATCATTTCAATTCAAACAGTGATTAACTTTAACTTTAGCAGTCATTATTAAAAATCGGTTCATAAATTTACTGAACATCGCGCGGCTACACCCGAATTGGGAACCCCTTTTCCTGCCAAAAAGGGGGTTAAAAACTTTTATCAAATCATACCCCAAAAAGGGGTGTGAAACAAAAAAAATTTAAAAACCCAATGATAATTCAGTGTTTTCCTACTCATCTCGATTTAGTAGAAATATGCGGAAAACCACATGAATAATAATATATTATGTATGATACATCTTTAGCAATACTAGGTGCGCCCCGCGGTTTTACCCGCACGGAGATAAAATAGACTGCTGCTACGAACGCCATCGAAACTGTAAAATGTTTTTGTTATCGTACCAATTATACGAACATTTAAAATGGTTTTTTACAAATATTACAAAAAAAATTGTCAGTTTTTAAATCGAATAAAATTGTTAAACTTATTAATTACTAGCTGACTCGACAGACGTTGTCTTGTCAAAAGCCATTGCGTCAATTCTATGTCAAATGTCAAAAGTTACATTAAAAAAGTTTACATTGTCCAAAGCGCTAAATTATGGTTTAAGTATTTTTAATTTTTCATGTTTTTTTACTATAAATTGAGATGTGAGCTATCCTATCTCCTAAGTTAGATCGATCTGCACACGGTGTGCAAATCTATGTCTATAGCGGACAAACAACGTGACACGTAATTTAAATATATTAAGATGGTCGACTTATTGCCCTCTAGTAAAGCTAGCACTATTGCATTAATATCGGTGTAGTAGTTACGGAGATACAAGGTAACAAATATTCACACACACACACTTCCGCATTTTTAATAGTAGTAGGAAAGGATTGGACGTCCGTGAATCATAGATTGATAAAAATGTTGACATATGGAAGTGAGTTTAGGTATGTCTGAACACGTGTGAACAAGTATGACCACAGAGTGACTGATAAATATGAGTTACGGCTTGGTTGTGGTTTTTATTGTTTGTTGGTTTGTTTTTAACGTTTGGCTTAAAGAGGTTTAGAGTTTAACGTGTAGGTACAGAAGACAATCTATGTTACATACAAAGTGGAATTACAAAGAAGAAAAAACAGAAAAACACCCTGGTTTTGCGATCTTTTTTAACTACCATGTTAGTATGCATATTTGTGGGTGTCGAACCTTGGAAACCAAATTAGAACCACTTTCTGACGGCCAATTTAGCTGCATGTATTTATGACCCCTTCTGGGTAAAGATCTCTAGCCAGTACCATCTTTTTCTGTACTGTGCCTTCTCAAACCAGTTTTTTTCGGATTTTTGAATTTCATCTGTCTACCGGGTCCCTTGGTCTTCGTTTGCTTCTTTTTACACGCTTTTTATTAGCTTCACTTGTATGTTTGTAACCGACTCCTTTGGAAGCGATTTTGACACACTACGGCCAGATTTCGTTCAAACTTTGTAGATATATCGAGGACCGATGACAATAGGTACACTAAACAAAGTGTTTTTTTAGTTTTTTTAACTATTAATTTATTTTATTTTTGACTAATAAAAAAATAAGTAATAGGTACTTACACTAGAAAAAAAATATTTTTTAATTTTTTTATAATTTTAACTTTTGTTTTTTTACAATTCCCTGTACAAATATACTTAAGTACTTGTGTAAACGTTGACGTTTTGATAACGAATTGCTCAACATTGTGAGATGCGACACAGTAGGGTTTGCCATTATTTGCCGCTACCTGTTTTATCTTTATTGGCTTAGCAAAATAAATATGGTGAAGGTGAGCTATTTACAGTTTAAAAACTAGTAATATTTGTCGTTTGTCGATGCATGCATTATGACGTCTTTATAAATTAGCTAGCTGACCCTACAGACTGTGTCCTGTCTTAACTATGAATATTAAATTCGAATTGTCTGAAATTTTCTAATGTTCCGCTCAACTTCCTTATTTTTTTCTTTTATAAGAACCTTCTGACAATAATTAACACAACACAACAAAAAGGCTGGTGCTTACCTTGGCAGGAGAATTAATATGGCAATTCAACCAGGTATTTTTATTTGTAATTTTATAAAATGTGTTTTGTTTAAAAAAATAATCAGCGAAATTGTTCTATCCGTGCATGCGTGATGCGATGACCAAGGGAAATAGAGATTCATTTTTAAATATATTAGTTTTTTTTTTGTGAAAATGAGGATGAAAACGAACTCTATCTCTAATGTTTGATTTCAAATCGCAGACGTAGACATCAATATTTGCTTAGGGTTGAGAGGGGTTTTTTCGGTGAATTCAAACTAATCCTACTGAGAAATATTGAACAAGATGCGAGTCACGTTTTTCTTATCTAATTTTTACTATTTTTGAATCTATCTTGATCGCCGTAACCTTTAAGATAGTGCAAAATATTTTTATCTCAGTTTGAGATATTTTAGTATATGCTGAGTAGATTTTCTTCCGGTTTGAATAGGAGGCGAGTTTTTATATTTTATTTAGAGCACGTGGGAAAGGGTTGAGAAAGGCTACCAAATGGTAATTCTCATTAGGTATACCCAGAAGGGGTCAGTTTCGTAAAAAACAAACCCAGCTGTGACCTCGTAGGCTTGCAGGATGGCGGTCTTACCAAACAAAATTATCTAGCACAAAAATATTGCCATTCCTTATTTACATTAAAAAGAGAAAGAGACGCCGCTAATTTCCAGGCTATAAAACTAGTACAAATGAAATTGTCTAGCTGTCAAAACGGTTCAATAGCGGGTCTAGACAAAAAGAGTCATTCCAGCTAACATCCCGTCGTCAACATTGTTGACGATCGGGAAAATAAAGTTGCGTTGGTTCACAGTATTGACGAGACGAACGCTACTTCTCATTTCCCGATAGTTTCACAATGTAGTTCAAGAATCAATGCGAAAATGGATGGATTTCAATGAAAAATAACGTAGATTTCTAAAATGTTTTAATTATGTATTTTAACACACAATCAACTCGAAACACAAAATGTTTGTTTTACCTACTGAAAATAAAGAAGCGATAGTTATTAAAGAAATAGAATCGCTACGAAGCCAGTACCATTGGCCCGCTGAATCAATATAATTTTAGAAGACCTTAGGATACTGAAATTGACCTCTCAACCTAACCTTTATGCTAAACAGCACGTAACGTGACTAATTCAAGTTAAATAAACCCGTAGATAATGCAAATAACGGGCAACGGTACCTGTAATTATGAATGGTACAAAACTTAACAATAGATTTAATAGATACAACGTAAGGCTTTATTGTTCATAAATAGAAATACAAATTACAAACAACTGTGTTAACTTATAAAAGTTAGTCATATCTTACAGTAAAGTTGTATGTAAGGTTTTACCCTATTCACTTGAGCTAGCTTATGTCCGCGGCTATTTTTTTTTTCATACATATACAATATACATATTATTATCATCCTATTTCACCCCCGTCAAGGGGTGAATATCGCAAACTCCTTTCTTATTGGGTTTTACATTAGACGGAGGACCAGCGGTTTAGGCTATGCTATGATGATATGTCAGTAAGGCAATGTCTTTTTTATTACAAGCTTTTATTTAACTTGCCGTGTTAGTATGTACCTATATTCTTGTAGGTCAAATCTTCGAAGCTAAATGAAAATCACTTCCTGACGTCCAATTAAACTGAAATTTCTTATACACATGTAACTCCGATGATAATGCATAAAAACTTGTTTCTGAAATGAAATAAACATCTCGTTTATAAATATTTAGATGGATACGAATTTTACGATTGCAAGACAAATTCCTAAACGTTAAAGTCTGCAACAGATACGTTACTAGGTTAACCTATAACCCAATTGCGAAGTTTATTCATCCAAACACACGTTTAATAAATGTCAGACAAGATAACCAAAGAGCTATCGGATACGCAGATCCCTTGTTGGAAAGGTGAGCCTTCTATCGAGGGGTCAGATCGTTCTGGGCACGTGTACAACTAGGCCAATGACACATCACGTTTGCGATAGATAATTTTAATGCCAGTAAATTGCGCCTATGTATATTGACATTCTAATTCGCGGTAGTTTATTGGAGAGTAATGTTTTGATGATTTTCTTCATAAAAATAAAAAATAAAATAAAAAAAGTAAAAAAAAATAAAATAAAAGATATTTTAAATTTTTTTGTTTGATTTTTTCACAAAAAGATTTAGTTTACAATAGAACTTTTTTTTTAAACGCCCAAGTCCTATACATCGAGTTACCTGTCAATCGTATTTTTTTCTAGTTATTGTTACATCAAATCTTCCAAAGATAATTCAAATATTTGGTACGTGAATAAAATAAATATTAGTGGTTTAAAACAAAATGACGTTTCATCAAGACATATTATGTAAGACATAAATATGTACATGACGAGTAGCCAAATAATCTACCTGACAGGTAAAACGTACATATGTCTGTTCGCGATTCTTTGTCTGTAAAATTGCGTGAAGACTGCGAGTAAACGGGTTTCAAGTTATTATCTGCCAAATATAGCTCTACAAAATTATTTTTACAAAACAAAAACCGACTTCAAAACACCGACTATTGAGTTATTCATCTATTTGTCGCGCACGTACTTAATTCAAATTTAAGACTTATATGGTTTTCTCATGGATACCATTATCAGTACTGGACTAAATTGAAATGGGATCACACGGGAAGCGTCGGCTTTCTAATAAAAAAAGAATCATCAAAATCGATTCACCCAGTCAAAAGTTATGAGGTAACAAACATAAAAAAAAAACATACCAGTCGAATTGATAAGCTCCTCCTTTTTTGAAGTCGGTTAAAAATTACAAACTTAAGCGCCGCGGTTTCACCCGCTCCCGCTGTCTTACACGCCCCGTATTTTTTCCGGAACAAAAATATGCAGGGTTATAAAGTAAGGGTCTGCTAAGCCGAAAAGATTGTTCATAATGAGTACTATGACCACTCATTATGAACAATTTTATCTATGAGAAAATCCCGAAATTTGCGAAAAAACAATCAGCTGTTCCATACATTTAGTCGAGTGTCATTGACATTTTTCTATGGAACAGCATTTTTTTTCGCGAATTCTGAGTTGGTCCCTTAGTAAAAGTTATTCATAATGATAAGTACTATGACCCTTTTTCGGCTTAGCATACCCTTTTCTTATAACCCTGTATGATCCATTATATAAATAATTACAATACCAAGTATCATTCAGTAATTTTACCATTTATGTGGTAACAAAGAAACAGGCAGATTTATCCTCATGTACAGTTTATTATATGTACCTACGAGTACATACGGTTTTAGTTATTCTTTTGTTCGGATATTTTCAGCACTGATCCTACGTCCATTGTTGTAAAATCTTTGCGTCGAAGTGCCAATTCGTTCTCCGAGAATAGGGGACCGTCGCTTGGCTCGGTCAATAAGTTATTTATTATAATAATAATGTAATAAATAATTTAGTTCAGGCAATATAACTTGCATACCATGCAAGTTACTGAGGCCCATAGAAAATAAATTCCTTACAGACCAACATACATAAAAGTATATAACAAAGAACAGTGGTGGTGTAGCGTCACGCCAATCCACGGTGGGTTGGCACCCGGGGCGATTTCCTATTACACCTCTTATCATATCCCCTTAATCACTCGACCAAGCGCCATCGCCACCTGAAGGTATTATTTTAGAAAATTAGGTTCAAAAGATAATTATACATACGAGTACAAGATAATTATTATTTTTTATTTTTTTATGTAATTGAGTGACGAGACGAGCAAATCGCTCGCCTGATGTTAAACGTCACGTTTGCCCATAACAGGTCTGCGCCACCCAGAATTTTGAACTCGCAGAATTCAAGACCCTGCGTGGCACAGCACTGCGCTCGTCACCCTGAGATATAAGTTGTTTTATCTCCCATTTGCCCTGTAATTTCACTGGAAACAATGCCCGTTAACCGGAACACAGTAACGTTTGCACATTATAATATTAGTGTGCAAGTGGATATGTACAGCAGGTAGCTATTTACAGATAGGTATGTCCTTGAGTACTTAATTCTTGAGCATACTCGGTCTGTGCGAGTGAGTTGTCATTGTCAGTTGTCACCCCTTCAGGTTTGGCACCCGGGGCGAACCGCCCCAGCCGCCCCTCTACGCCGCCACTGCCAAGGGGTAGTTCTCTTGATTAAATCGAGGTGGCCTTCAACGCACCCCAAGGCTGGGTAGGGTCAGCTGAAAATCAATGGTAGTCTTTATTGCTTTGGCTATAAATGTGCTAAAGTTACAACGGAAATGTCGATTGGGCTGGTCGACTAGTCTCTGCTCGCTGGTGAGTTCGCGTAGCGTAAATAATTTAATAGTAATAATAATTATTTAAAATAAATAACCTGTAGCATTATTTTTTTCATTAAACATTACCAGCCCCATTTTGAGTCGTCGTTGTCAAAAATATTGAAAATACCATTTTTAATTTTAAATGATCTATCCTAACTAATTTTCGCAACTAAAAGTTTTAAAACAAGGACATTCATGCAAGTATTTTGAACTATTTTTATCCCCTTAGGGGGTTGAATTTCAAAAAAAAAAATTTTTAGTAATCTCTGCGCATCAAGACAAATACATTCCCTTCAAGTCTCTATGACCAGCGGCAGCTGTTTAGGGTATGCGTAGTCTGTCAGTCAGAACTTTGTCTTTGGGACATTTTGTAGCAGTGTCGCAACGACATGCTAAAAAAAATTCCACGCGTTTGCTACTTGTCGCAGTGATAACGCACCGTGCAAACGACTACACTGTTTTTTGTTGCAGCGACAAAACGCACAGTTTGCGCTGCCACACAAAAGAAGAGCGGTTTTTTGCGAAAGTTCGAAACGAATCTGAGACATTCGCTTCGCTCGATCAATTTGCACAGGGCGATGACGCGTTTTACACGGATGATTCACCTTGTTTTATTTACCGTGAGAAAAGATCAGCGGGCCCATTCTGTGGCGTGCGATATTATCTCGTTCGCACCCTCACTTTTATGACTTTTATTTATGACAGTGTCCGAGATGATATCGAATGGCCCAGAATAAGGCTCCAAATCCTGCCTATCAAAGCAAAGATCATTGACTCGAGCGCGTATTAAAGGCAAACTTGTGATACTGCTTTTTAACACCACTAATATACATGCGAAAGTGAGTTTGTTTGTTACGATTTCGTGCCTTAACTATGTTACTTGACCAATCATCATGAAACTTTGTATACACATTGTCAAAGGTACAGAAAAGGGCGTAGGCTACTTTTCAATCTCATCATGATCATTGCCGTTTTATCAAGAGCTGCCAAACCATATCAGGGGACTTTTTTTGTTGACGGGGTTGAAATCTTGGGAAGATACCCGGCTGCGTTAGGGAGCAACCGAGGTATGTGGGGTTACACCCACTAAAAGCCCCCTCGGTGGCCAGCCTCTGTGCTTAACACGGCACCAGGATCTCTGACCAACTCACGCTGGTGCCCCCTATCACGGTACTCGAGGAACGATTCCGGGGGCGTTGCTCCTACTTCCGCCCCTACGATACGGGCCACACCGCACCGTTGCCTTCCCTGGGCTCGTTCGAGAAGGTAGACTGATCCCCAAATCTGACCACCCACGAGCTTAAAGGCCGCTTTTAGTCGGCTCTTACGACAGGCAGCCGTATTCTAAGACCCCGGCTCCAGGGTCAAGAGGGCTGGCCAAAACTCTGACATTAGACATAAATTAAACTAGAGCTACTCACTCGGCCTTACTTTCATAAATGAGGGTGAAACCGTGGAGCGGAACTAGTATGAAATATGAATCCTACGAAACTTGTTTCCTTGTTCCGTAAAGCAACGGTATCAAAGAATGTAAGAAAATACTGTAAGGCCTTGAAGAAAAAATTGCAACATACGAGGGCAGTCAGAGCGATTAATTTATATATACTATATAAGAAGATATAACAGTGAACCCCGCGGTTTTAGCCGGTTTTTTATGCGAACAAAACAAAAAAATTAAATCGGTCAAGCAGCTTTTGTGTTTTAGCGAGACTAACGAACAGCGATTTCTTTTCATATAAAAGAGAAGAAAGCTAAATATTCAAGTAAAATTTAAGTCTTAGATTATGGACCCGTCTTGGGGTATAAGCCTCTTCCATTTCAGGCCACATCTTTCTGCTCTTTGGATATCTTTCTAAAATGTATTTTTATTTGTTTCAGATTCGTCCGCCATGATACTTAAACTTACTTATTAAAATTAAAAAAAATATACAAAAATTAGTACTTAAAAACCAGTGATATAAAACATATCTCAGTCGAAAGGTGCCAAATAACTTAGTTAACTTAAATTAGTGAACTTAAGTGTATTTAGTAAAACATGGATCCAGGATATTTCGATACGGAAAGGAAACAGAATCCTAAGGAGAAGGCGAATTTCTTGTCAAAATTTGGCTTTTGGTGAGTTTTTTATGTTTTATGTACCACAATTTTGTATCACAAAAAATAAGCGTTATTTATGGGTCACGTTTATTTCATAGAAAAAAAACGAATTTCTTTTTCAAAAACTAACCCCCTGTAGGGGTAAGTTTAAAAAAATATTTAATTTAATCACAGAAATGGTTTAAGACTTTTTGTTGTGCTTTGTTTTTGTTAAGATAATTTTGATACATTTTTTAATCGTAGTCTGGTTATTTTGGCTCACTACGTAAATTAACCTGATGTTGTTAAATTTTATTTCGAAACCTTTTTATTATGTTCACAACGTAATTATTTTTTAAGCCAAAAAAGAAATATTATTAGGTACCTAATTATTTACAGTATCTGTAATTCTGTATATGATTAATTTCAATTGTTCCGAATAAATAAAAATATGATTCATTCTAAAAATTAATAATTATTTTTTCAGGTATACTAAAGAAATATTCCAAAAGGGGAGAAAAGGCCAACTTAGCATATCAGATGTATATAGGTAACTAAAATAGTTTTACATGGCTTCAATAAAATACCAATAAGGAAAAAGTTGTCTGCACGAAATTCTTGGTATTTTAAAACTGGTCTTGTATTTATTTTTGATTTTGTTTTTTTCCCAGTATTAAAAAAAACAAACAGTTGATAGAAATGTTTTCTATTTTTCTCCCTAAAAAAGTAAAGTATAATTGGGATTGTATGTACAACCCGGTCACAATATCTGTGCACCTCGCTGGAATGCGTATAGCCTTATAAATATAGTCGCACTGTCGCACCGGGGAGTGTGCGGAGAGTGCGGGAGCCTCTCTCCTCTCTCTCTCTCCTCTCAGGGGTGTCACCTTACCTGTCACCCTACCTGTCACCTGTCACCCGCTATAATGCTATACGCATTCCAGCGAGGTGCACAGATATTGTGACCGGGTTAAAAATCCGTCAAAGATGTAGAACTGACCTGTTTTTTTTTTTTAATTTAAATTCATTAAAAATACACAACAAAACAAGGCTTAAATTCGAAATGTTGAAAACGTCTCTCTTACAAGAGAAGATGTGTAAGTCTATGTATGTATGGTTCGTGTATGAAAAAAAATTATGATTTCAGATGTTCGCCAGGGCACAGAGCGGCGCCCCGGGGCGACGCCTTAGGTGTTAAATGGAAACAAGAAGTAGATAATGAAGGTATGTACGTTCTTACAATTGTTTAATAATAGATCACAATATTTCAATTTACAAAAAAAACATTCGTTTTCGATTAAAAATAAAATGCTAAGAGCATCGCCGCTGTCTTATTAGCAAATCGTGCAATTAATAAATTGATTTAAATATTATAATTAATCATGTCATATATTTTTACACCCGAACGCACACAGTTTAACGTTTGTTTGTGTGTCTGTCTGTGGCGTCGTACAATGGACTTTGATTTATTTTTTTTGTTTCTAGAAAAAGACAAGAAACCCTCCCTACTCCGAGCAATAATAAAGATCCACGGGTGGTCGTTTATTATAGGAAATATATTATTTGCGTTGGTGGATTCTGCGTTACGGTAAGCATAAACATAACATTGTAATAACACTTTTTTTGTTCTATGATAGAATTGAGTTTGACCGCCATCTCGCCTATGGCTCGCAATGCCGCGGTCCACGATGGAACACGCGCGTGCAGAGGAATGAGATTCACTCGCGACTTGAAGACACACAGATTGTAACTGTCATGCCGGCGCCCCACATGGGCTTATGACTTGGTTCCAACGTTGGCTACGAATAGAATGGCCTGTTTTTCTGTTCTGTTTTTATCCAATAACGTTTCAAGATCGATCCTCACATTGGTGTGTTGGATCCAACAGTATAACTTGGAGCCAACATAGCCCATGTGAGGCCCCCGCATCAGGCAAAACTCACTCAGGCAGAGTATTCCACACTCTGGCGGTTCACACGATATAAGTGGAATCTAAGCGCTTTGTGCGAGTTTTTGGAATGACAATCATGAAACGATGAAACGATAGTTGTTCTCGATAGATATTAATCTTTTTAGATAGATATTTTTTGTAGTGGTAGGGCTCTTTTGCAGAGCCCGCCTGGGGAAGTACCACACCTTTGCCAGTTATTCCACCGGCAAGCAGTAATGTGCAAAAATTACTGTGTTCCGGTTGGAAGGGCATTGTTACAGGGCAAATAGGAGATTAAACAACTTATATCTCAGGGTGACGAGCGCAGTGCTATGCCGCGCAGGGTTTTGAATTCTGCGAGTTCAAAATTCTGGGTGGCGCAGACCTGTTATGGGCAATCGTGACGTTTAACATCAGGCGAGCGATTTGCTCGTCTCGTCACTCAATTACATTAAAAAAAACTGTTTTTTTTTAAGTCGCGAGCGACTCGGTTTCTTCTAGTCGCGCGTGCTGCATCGTCACTTCAGACAGCGTCACTGCATACCATCAGGCGAGATGGCAGTCAAACGCAAGCCTTAAACTCCTTAACGCAATGAAAGCTAAGTCAATTTAGCAAAATAATGACAATATACGTTTTTGTTTCCAGATTATCTATCCCGGTATGCCTTGAGGGTCTGATCAACTACTTCTCCCCGGCGCACGCGGGCGTGCCGGCGGAGCATGCGTATCTGTACGCAGCCGGCTTAGTCGGGTACGTAACGAGTCTGTACAGGGTTGTACAGATAGGGTATGCTAAGCCGAAAGGGGCTCATAGTACTCATCATTATGAACAACTTTCACTATGAGATCAACCCGGAAACGCGAAAAAAAATCAGTTGTTCTATAGAAAAATGACAACGACACTCGACAAAATGTATGGAACAGCTGATTTTTTCTTCGCGAATTTCGGGTTTGTCCCGTGGTAAAAGTAGTTCATAATACTACTACGAGCCCTTTTCGGCTTAGCAGATCCTTTCTGTATAACCTTGCATTGCAGTATGTTCTAGGTTATCCCGATGTACCTCGAGGGCCTGTTCAACAACTTTTCCCGGCTTACGTTGTAATTTTTAATCCCTGCGCTGAAAATGGCTGTTATAAGTTGAATTAGTTTGCAGTTTGTTTATGTGAGCAAAAATTTGAAATCAGGCTTTGGATTTTACAATTTTGTTACAGATTTATGGCAATAACCGCTAGTATACTGCACCCGATGCTGCTTTGGCTCCTCAATATGGCGATGAAGATTCGAGTCGGGTGCGGCTCCCTCATATATAGAAAGGTATAAACATAATTTCATTATATCTGTTCTGGGTCTGGGTGTTAGTTGTCCTTGTCTTTGTGTATGTTCCATGGCATCCCCGACACAGGGTATCTGGTGGGAGAGCTATGAGTGTGAAACGTTTATTAAGCTATTGCATAGCTTCTATCGCGGGCCTTGAGCGTGGAGACCGAATCCAGAAATTCCGTAACGAAAATAACCTAAGACCCCCCACTCCGACCGGCACAGCGGTGATACTTTTTAGTTTTGCCATCTATCAATGAATAGCAGAACTTTTAATGACTTTTTGAAATATCACGCTTGTCTCTTTAGTTCAGCAACTCGCCTCTAGGTGGCATTGGTTAATGAAATAATTATAATATTATAATTGCATAAGTTGATAAAAAATGCTATGCAATAGCTTTACCGCGGCAGTCCCCGAGTGCCACACGTCTTTTTTATTTTTATTTATTTATTATTTTGTCTGTGGACTGAACGAAATTAGAAAACTTGAAATATTTTGTCGATAAGTTTTGTGTGTAAAGTCGGTTTATTGGCAATTTCAGAGTGTCATGTCACATCACGCACGGCACAGCAGTCGTGGGTAACCTCGTTTCTTACTAGCTTTTCATTAATTGGCCGTGTTAGTAGGTGTGTGTTTGTGTGGGTCAAACTGAATTTCGAACCACTTCCCGATGTCTGATTGAGTTGTTTGGTATACCTGTGTAACTCCGATGACAATGCAATTTGCTTGGTATAAAGGGTATGGAAAGCCGAAAAGGGCTCATAGTACTCATCGTTATGAACAACTTTTACTATGGGACCAACTCAGAATTCGCGAAAAAAAATCAGTTGTTTGTCGTGTCGTTGTCATTCTTCTATGGAAGTTCTATGAAGTTTTTTTTGCGAATTTCGGGTTGGTCCAATAGTAAAAGTTGTTCATAATGATGAGTACTATAAGCCATTTTCGGCTTAGCATACCTTTTATGAAAAACCTTGTATTTTTTTTTAATGTCGTTTTTATTTTCCAGCTTCTCCGATTAGACTTAACCGTCGGTGGCAAAGCTACCGAAGGTCTGACTGGCCACGTTATAAACCTGCTCACAACGGACGCGCAAAGGTTCGACATGGCCTGTCTGTTCCTCGTCGACTTGGTCCGGACTCCGATAGAGAGCGTCCTGATCGTATACCTGATGTATCGGCAGATTGGAGTCGCGACTTTCGCGGGAGTGGCTTTTCTGCTGGCTTTTATACCGCTGCAGGGTAAGTAGCTTTGGGGAATTGGTGTACTCTTGGTGTTAATTTTTTTTCCAAGAAAAGCATTGCCCCTTTTTGTATTCTTTGTATTTCTCTTGTGGTATTTTTTGGGCAGTTGGTATTTTTAGGTGTAATGTTACATTTTTGTGGCAAAGTTGAATTTTTGGAGCAATGTTGCACTTTTCAAACAATGTGGGATTTTGGGAACTATGTTCTAGTTTTGGGGCAATGTTGCACTTTTGGAGGAATATTGCACTGTTTTTTTGGATACAATTGAGTGAAATACGTGACGGTTGACCATAACAGGTCTGCGTCACCTAAAATTTTGAACAATTCAAGACCCTGCGCGACACACAAACTCTTCACCCTGAAACATAAATTAATTAAATATTAGGCAATGTGTCATTCAATGTTTCAAGGGGCAATGTTACACTTTTGAATCAATTTTGGATGTTGTGATCAAAAAATTGGTTGTCTGTAAAGTCGATTTACGGACGATAGTTTAACGTGACGACTTCATAACAAAACATTGATGAAATGATTGCATACTGTTCTCGCTCCGATCGTGACGTCACAATGAGCGTAACGGGACACTTTTACGTGCGTGCAGCCGGCGTTCATCGATTTATTAGACGTTGTCACGTCAAAGACATTGAATAAAGCTAAGCTTCTTGACTTTCAGGCTACCTCGGCAAGATTTCAAGCAAGCTTCGCCGTAAGACCGCCATACGGACAGACAACCGGATACGACTAATGAACGAAGTCATACAGAGCATAGAGTCTATAAAGATGAACGCGTGGGAGGACGCCTTCGCTAAAATCATTGGACAGGCCAGAAAGTAAGTGAAAACTCCATTAACACTTTGACTGCGGTTAATACATAATCACATGCGCTTGCCTTAGGTACGGCTAATAGTCAAATGCGTTGTTTTACGCGCCTGGCGTGTGCAGCCGCACTCGCGTCGCGCAAAGGAAAACACAAGGTACGTGTTTGCAGCAGTCAAGTGTTAAAAGATCAACATTTGCACAAATAGCGTTAATACAGAAATTCCGATTATCAATAAAATCAAGAGCGGGAGAGACTGCTAAAGCGCAAATAGAACCGGGTGTATAATAACATAATCTTCGAATGTCAGGCCAGAACCGGGTGTTTTATAGTCATCGCATGTTAAAAGGATCCCTTCTTTACCCGACTTCCAGAACGATGGAAGTGATTTTCATGTAGTGGTAGGGCTCTTTTGGAGAGCCCACCTGGGGAAATACCACACCTTTGCCAGTTATTCCATCGGCAAGCAGTAATGTGCAAACATTACTGTGTTCCGGTTGGGAGGGCATTGCTTCCAGTGAAATTACAGGGCAAATGGGAGATTAAACAACTTATATCTCAGGGTGACGAGCGCAGTGCTGTGCCGCGCAGGGTCTTGAATTCTGCGAGTTCGAAATTCTGGGTGACGCAGACCTGTTATGGGCAAACGTGACGTTTTACATCCGGCGAGCGATTTGCTCGTCTCAACACTCAATTACATAAAAAAAACTTGTACTTCTTTTCCAGAAAGGAGATGAACGTAATAAAGAAGATGTCTTGGCTGCGCGCCGTCATGATATCTTGCGTGAAGCTGAACACCAAGGTGGCCATCCTGCTCAGTCTTCTCACTTATATATCCTCGGAAAATGAGCTCACTGCTGCTAAGGTAATAGATGCTTCTACTAGAAACTATTATCTAATCTGTGCCTCTACATTATGTACTGTACTCGTCCGTATTTGGCTTTTACATTTCCATGTATATAACGATCCATACTAGACTCATTTTTTACAATTTTACTCCCTATTTTTTACTCCCCCCCCTCGGTGACCAACCGTAGTATTTGCTAAGCCCCCCCCCCCTCCCCCTCGACTTTTCACGTAGTCACGTAATCAGAAATATGGTTTTAAAGAATTTTTTGCAAACAGAAGGAAAAAAAAGAAGAAATAAATGAGATTTTTCTAGAGGATATTGAGTATGTGACGAAAACCAACCCCCCCCCCTGTGACCAAGCGTGGTATTTTTAAAGACCCCGTCCCTCCCTGAACGGGTTACGTAGTATGGGTACGTTCCCTAATACACTTACGTCGTTAATTGATTCAATGAGATATAACCACAAAAAATCCGTTTTTTTTTTTGCAGGTTTTCGTAATGTTCTCATATTACGACATCCTAAAATACACCCTAGTGGACTTCTTGCCTCTAGCCATCACTTTCACTCTCGAAGCGTACGTGAGTGTGAAGAGGATGCAAGAGTTCCTTCTCTTACCCGAGATAAAGAATCAGGACGTCGACTTGCTGAATATTGACGAAGAAAAGAGCTCGGTTAAAAGTAACGGAGTCTTCGAGAAGATTGGTAATGGGTAAGTTACTTTTTGAATTTTTAGTCTTTTCGTTATTTTTTTTTTGAAGTGAGAACTTCTTTAGCGGCGTTGTACACTTTTTTGGAATGGGTAAAAAATGTTAAACTCGCGACAGGGTCACGTGACCTGATCGAAAATTCGTAAGACGGATGGAGAGTAGACAGCTAGTATCCCCCTCTCTTTCTACGGCGCGGCGAAAATGAATGCCTGCGCCGGCTGTTTCGTTTAGGCGGCGCAGGGCGCTTGCGCGAATGTTCTAATTTGACAGTTTTAGTGTTGTGACCTAGTGATTATAGTGGACACGATATCGATTCATTTTTCTATTAAAATAATTAAAGCAATTCGTGCAAAATTATTCCCTAACCATTCCAAAATATCCAAAACGCCTAAAAAAATTTCTGGGCTGGTCATGTGGTCCGCATGCACCCGGCAAGATAGGCGAAGATCGTCGGCCTCGAACGAGGTGGCGTAACGATCTTCGTGGCTTCCAGCCCGATTGGCCCACCTTTGCCGAGAAGGCTTGCGTGGAGGGAGATGGGGGAGGCCTTTGCCCAGCATTGGGACACAAGAGGCTGAGAGAGAGAGTTCGTTTTTGACCGGTCAACGTCAATTAAATCGAAGAACGCCGGGTGCACGCACGAAAAAGTGTCCCGTTACGCTCGTCCCGAGTTGCTATGGGACCAACCCGAAATTCGCGAAAAAATAAACCAGCTGTTCCATAGAAAAATGTCAATGACACTCGACAAAATGTATGGAACAGCTGATTTTTTTTCGTGAATTTCGGGTTGGTCCCATAGTAAAAGTTGTTCGTAATGATGAGTACTATGAGCCTTTTTCGGCTTAGCATACCCTTTATGAATAACCCTGTATTGTGTTCTCAAACGGAAATTAGCTATATTTCTAAGCTGCTTGTTTGTTTCCAGCCAACAAGCGTATATAAAGTCTGAATCGAACCTGGAGCTGAAACCTCAAGTTCTGATCAGCATGCAAGACTTTACAGCGTACTGGAAAAACGCAGAAGATGAATCCGGAGACGGGAAGGTTTTGGCTCTTGGAGATATCAACTTGAATGTAAGTTTTGCTTGCTCCTTTTTTTAGTAATAATCGGAATCAATTCTTTTTCACGCATTTTAACACGCTTTTATTAGTTTCACCTGTATGTTTTTAGCCGAACCTTTTGGACTCGATTTTGCCCTACTTTGAACGATCAGATTTAATTCAAACTTTGCACACCTGTCAAAGACCGATGTCAAGCGTGTTTTTTAGTTTTTTTTTGAACTTTTAATTATTTAGCGGAGCGTTTGCAACATTTATGACAAGACTTCGAAGGAAATACTGAGGAGGCCGAAGATTTTTTTCAGTGATTTTGTGTATTTTCTAGTTAACTACGTACCAAATAGACTAAATACAATGTTGACCCGTTGTTTTGTATTTAAGAAAGCTTTTTTTAACTTGTCTTGTTAGCATATGTGGGTCAAATTTTGCAACTAAATTTAGAACCACTTCCTGACATCCGATTGAGCTGAAATTTGGTATACCTGTGAACTCTTTTCTCTTCCTACATAGATGAGGGAACGTACCTATACTACGTGACCTGTTCAGGGGGGGAACTTCAAAAATACCACGCTTGGTTACAAGGGGTTTTCATTCGTAATAATTATAATAGGTATGCACGCATTCTAGGTGTCAATTAGATTTCTTGACTTTGATTTAAAATCATATTTCTGAATTACTACATGAAAATTTGAGGAGGGGGGGGCTTAGCAAATAAATACTACGGGTGGTTACCGAGGGGGGAGGTGGTTTAAAAATTGTGAAAAATGGGTTACGTAGGATGGGTACGTTCCCTAACCTACTTTCCGATGTCCGACTGAGCTGAAATGTGGTATCCCCGTGTGACTCGTATTTTCCCTTTGCAACCTCAGACTAACAGACAGAACCATAACAGCTACTTTGTAAAAAAGAGCAAGATGGCAAGTGCCAAAACACGGTTGAAAAAGAGAGACAGACCTTTCATTTTTTGTCCCCGTCGCTGTAACCGTGCCAAGGTGGGCAAACCACAGATTAGGAATAATAGCTACTACGTGAGCCGTCTACGATTTGTAGCTGCCAGGTTGTGAATTATGTTTCCCCAGGATTGTACCCAATAAATTAATAAATAATTAATTTATTGGACTATTTCATATTTCCTGCTGACCCAAAACTAAGATAAGGTACATTATTTTCGCAATCGCAAGATTGCCTATTTAATAAAAGATGTTCATAATTATGAGTAGATTAATATACTAGTAGTTATTTTCCTACTATTAGACTTTTTCCTACTATGAGCAATTTGCGGCTTGTATATCCTTTCCTTATAACCCTGTATAACAATGTTTTATTTTGTGAAGTATAAAGATTAGAAATATTTAATGAAATTTTTTCCTCTAAGATGGGGGAAGCATTCCTATCCTGGCATTATTTCAAGAATATAGCTGTCGCATGTGCGGTTACACTTTGGCTCTATCTTTAGGTAATAAATCTATGTTTGCAACAGATAAAGGCCGGCACGCTGAGCACGGTGGTGGGCACCGTGGGCGCGGGCAAGTCGGCGCTGCTGGCGGCGCTGCTGCGCGAGCTGGCCCCGCGCCGCGGCCGCCTGGCGCGCGCCGGCGCCGGCGCCCCCGAGCTCGCGTACGCGGCGCAGGAGCCCTGGCTCTTCGAGGCTTCCGTACGTACGCAACCCACAAGCTCCTTCCTCTTCAATAGGCATCATGAGAATGAAATTAGGGGATAAGTCAGATTAAAAAAAAAAACAGGTTTAGTTTTATTTGTAAAACAGATTATTAAGATTTTCAATAAAATAAAACATTAAAATACTGCAATCGGCCATTTTTACTTCAGCGTATGACGTCAAGGTTAAGTAAACTCCGCTGATCATAGATCATCCGCCGCTCATCACGCATAGACACAATGACATGTTTACTTAACCGTGACGTCAAGCCGGCGCCATGACACATGTGAGCTCTTTTCGGGCACGATTGAAAAAATATGTGAAAAATGGCTTCAAACTTCGTTAAACTTAAGTTTATTACCGAAATAAAGGCTTTTTTGTAAATAGTAAATGAGTACTTACATTATGGAAGAGGATTTTAAAATCTTTCGTCACGCGTATTGGCCCTTCATTTCTGAGGATCGTGGTCACTGGACCCCTTAAATGGAGCCCCTGGCTCTTCGAGGCTTCCGTACATACACGTGACCAACTTCTATTGAGGAGGTAGCAAACAAAAGCAGACCTAATTCTAATCTAATTCTAAATGTGGGTGATACGACCTGCACCGATGTCCTTCTTGGGGTTTATTGTGCATTACCCCCCAACTGCCAGCTTACCCAAACTGAGAGGGTATACACTGAAAGGTAACGTTCTGTTCCTGCTTTAAAATGCACTTTTTGAAAACTGATTTTTACAATTTGGAACCGGTTTAGATTTGTACTTAGAGATATGTCTGCATTCGTTCACCGGTTCCTTAACTAATGTAACCCAGCCATGGGCGCCGGCAACAGGGTGCAAGGGGGTTAAATTAAACAAAAAGATCTTAAAATCTCTGCGCTCGCTACGTTCGCGCATTACTATTATTTATATAGGCCACGACTATTTTGTCTAAATTAATCGACAACATCTCAAAATTTAGTTTAATTCACTGTAACCATTACGTACACCCCGTAATTAAATAGCCTGTGCTAAATTAAACAAGAAAATCTTAAATCTGTGCGCTGGCTACGCTCTCGTATTGTGTTTCTTTTCGGTAGACCCTGACAATTTTTGAATTAACTGAAAAATCTTAAACGTTCACCCAAAACGAATAAAGTGTAATTTCTTTTGTTAACAGCCTCCCGTGTAATAATTTATCCTAAATTGCCAAAAAATGCCTAAATTTTTTGCGCTCGCGTATTCTTGATATTTAATGTCCGTTATATGAGTACGTAGTTCGTTAAAAAAATTCTGTTCCGAACTGATCAAAAATTTCGCGCTCGCTGCGCTCGCGCAATTTCATTATTTATTTTAACTTTTAAACTTGCTGTGTACAATATCCAGAAGCTTGTTGGTGAAAACTGCTACAGGTTTGGCGCTTAGTTAATCAAGCACTATGTTGTAGGAAAATGTGGGTAAAAACATATTTATTGATTTTTTATTTCATTCAATTTTTTAAATCAAAAGTTGATACGCAAAACGGAATTAATTGGTTTTTCGAAAAAAAAGCCACAGTTTATTTTGAACAAGTGCGGCTCGCCGTTATATCTATTTGTCACTATGCGGCCCGCGTCTGCCAAAAGGTTGCCAACCCCCGAGTTAATGAGTTAGTTAATGTATAATGTGTAGATATAGATGCACCCCCCTGAATGTAATCCTGGCGGCACCCATGAACCCAGCCTATAGTCTCTAACGGCTGCATATGCACAGGTGCGGCAGAACATCCTGTTCGGTCAGGAACTAGACCTGCGGCGCTACCAGCAGGTCATCAAGTGCTGCCAGCTGCGGAGCGACCTCGAGCTCTTGCCGCATGGAGACAAGACGGTCGTCGGCGAGCGAGGTTGGTGTTGGTAGCATCCTAGTTAAGTTTCATAGAAGATGGTGGAAAGCGACTTAATTCGTACCAAAGCAGCATTCATATATTTAAAGCAGTTTACCTAGAAATTAGTAGAAATACGAGTAGATACACATGGCGTGTGATAGCTCAGTAGGAAAACAGCCGCTTCGCATTCTTGAGGTGGCGGGTTCAAACCCCGACTCGTACTCGTATAACTCTTTGGGACTTTAAACGAATTTACATACCACTGGCTTTTCGGTGAAGGAAAACATCGTGAGGAAACTTGCAACATGTCCGGAGAAGAAATTCAATGGCGTATGTGAATCCAGGCCGCCAGTGTAGTGGTATACGGCCTAATCACTCTTTGAGGGTAGACCTGTATCCCAGCAGTGGGAGGGTTGAAGGTTGCACATGAGATATTATAATAAAGGACCTCTGTGTATGATTGTGTTGCAGGAGCGTCGTTGTCGGGCGGCCAGCGGGCGCGCATATCGCTGGCGCGGTGCGTCTACCAGGCAGCCGACGTGTACTTGCTGGACGACCCGCTGGCGGCCGTCGACTCTAAGGTACGGGTCATAACACTCCTTCCAGACAACTTTTTCTTTTTTTTTATGTAATTGAGTGACGAGACGAGCAAATCGCTCGCCTGATGTCAAACGTCACGTTTGCCCATAACAGGTCTGCGTCACCCAGAATTTTGAACTCGCAGAATTCAAGACCCTGCGCGGCACAGCACTGCGCTCGTCACCCTGAGATATAAGTTGTTTAATCTCCCATTTGCCCTGTAATTTCACTGGAAACAATGCCCTTCCAACCGGAACACAGTAATGTTTGCACATTACTGCTTGGCGCTGGAATAACTGGCAAAGGTGTGGTACTTCCCCAGGCGGGCTCTGCAAAAGAGCCCTACCACTACAAAAACTTACGTTTCTTTCATTGTTTTGTTTGCAGCTTCATTTATTTGCAATGGAAACTAACGTGGTTTTCACACTTTTTTGTTATACTTAAACACGGGAATACTCACGTAAAAATTAAATCGTCTACTACGACTAGTTTCGGTCACATTCGGTGTCGGTTTTCGGTTCTTTTATTTGCTTCATTATTCAGTTACTCATAGCTAATTTCGTTATTCTGACATCTCTTTTACTCTTCTTTTCATTGGGTCCGTTCGTTTACATGGCCCGTGCGAAGGTTGGGAAGAGCTTGCGCAACAGAGACGAGAATGGCGCCACTCTGTTTACAAGGCTGCCGATAATTTTGAAGTCAAGCGTCTACAAGATCTGGATGCAAAGTGCCTTACTATCAGGACCCGTCCAAAGCCTTCCTATTCTTATACATACAACAGCGAAGGTCTATTGCATTGTGCGCCATGCAATAGGACTTTTAAAACTAAATTTGGGTTTACCAGCCACATTCGTGCTCATAAGCGTATTTTGTAAGCCAGGTTCGCCATTGACGGACACGTCAAGGAGGACGATACATATATCTTAACATCTATCTATAATTTTTTCTTCACTATTTAATTGTTTGTTCTCTTCTTATTTTTCTTCGCTTTATTTATTCACGCCAACTATCTTTCTTGCATCAACGCTTTCTTTACTACATCCCTTTCATTCATTCTATTAGCTCTACCTTTTACTTGATCATCTTGTAATTCAATCATTTATATCATACATCACATTCGACATTAAAATCTATAATTTTATGTTCGGATCAGATCTTTCAACTCAATTTTGAACCACTTGCCGATGTCCGATTGAGCTGAAATTTGGTATACCTGTGTAACTCCGATTTCGAAGACAGTGCAATAGAAACTTGTTTTTAACCGACTTCAAAAAAGGAGGAGGTTATCAATTCGGCTGTTTTTTTTTGTTTTTTTTTTTTATGTTTGTTACCTCATAACTTTTGACTGGGTGAATCGATTTTGATGATTCTTTTTTTATTAGAAAGCTGACGCTTCCCATTTGGTCCCATTTCAATTTAGTCCAGTTCTGATAATGGTATCCATGAGAAAACCATATAAGTCTTAAATTTGCATTAAGTACGTGCGCGACAAATAGATGAATAACTCAATAGTCGGTCTTTTGAAGTCGGTTTTTGTTTTTTGTTTTGTAAAAATAATGTTCTTGTCAAAATACCTCTTTAATATGAATGTCTTTAATGAACAGGTGGCAGCAGCTATATACGACGAGTGTATCCGCGGGTTCCTGCGGCAGTACGCAGTGGTGCTGGTGACGCACCGCGTGCAGTACGCACAGCACGCACACAACGTCGCTGTTATGAATGAGGGGAGGGTACGTATTTACATAATACTTATAAATGAGGGAGGGCTACACGTTATACATTAACATAAAAAGAATTGTCAAAATCAACTAAACAATTTTATTTCTAATTCACATACCTAGTCTAGATATTTTTCCAAAGCATTAGTGTGTGTGTCATTAAAGCATGTGTCACAATAATAAAAAAATAAATTTAGTTAGGAACATTTTCTATATTTTCTGTATTTACTATATTTTTTATATTATCTATTTTCCTATTTCAGATAGTAGCACAAGGCACGTACAACGAGCTCCGTACGGTACCCGAGTTCGCTAAACTAATAGAACAAACCGAAAAACACGAACAAGAAAAACAGAAAAAGGCGGAATACGAGAAGCAGGAAAGTCTGGTGAGTTGAAAACAAGATTCAAGTTGACAAAGCTCAAAAAAAAGTAACCCTGCCAATGCGAAAACTCGTATACCGAGGGTTCCGTACCTATCGTATTTTCAGCGAGCGCGGAACCCTAAAATTATATCCAAGACAAAATGATCAACAACACAAATAACACATCTGCACCATTTTCTTGTTCTTGCTCGTCTCGTCATTCAATAGGATAAAAAAAAATTATATAATAAAAAAACCATGGTCCATTACTACCAAGGGAAATAGAGATTCATTTTTTATATGGATAGATTTATAAATTGAATAAAATTAAAATAAACTGATGAGTGTTAAGAAAAGCGCCATCTACATAGTTTAGTTTTGGCCAAACTAATGGTCCCCATGAGATAGCGAGCAAAACCTTGGGTCGTAGCTAGTGCTAAACTCCTTGATATGTTTTCAAGGTGTATAATGTATTGGTGAAAGCGGATAGCAGAGTGGATGCCAAGAAAAGCGTTAGTTGCCACGTCATATATTATAAAAAACTCAGATCAAGTAGAACTGCGTTAGATCCAGGTGAAGCCAAAAACTACCAAACTGGCCGTGTACGTATACTTCAAGCACATATTGACGCATAAAAACTACCCGAATCAATCGTCAGTTCTTACGTCAGTTGCTCAGAGAAGTGGACAAAAAAAATGGTGATAAATAAATAAAACAGCAAAAATTACGCAAAAGTAAAAAATACGTCCGAAGGAATAACTTTTCACGTGTAAGTATTTATCGTAAATTTTAATAATATCTCATGGAACACATAAACAATAAAAAATTTAGGTTAACATATAATTTCGAATACAAACGTCAAAATTACATTTTGACATTCGGGTAGTTTTTATGCGTTACTTAAGTGCATGTAGTATACGTACACGGGCAGTAACGTAGTTTTTGGCTTCACCTGGATCTAACGCAGCACTATATCTTCTTTCTACTTGATCTGAGTATAAAAATCACTAAATATAGATAGATAGATAAATAGGCCCAAGTTTGAAGGCTTTTTAAGACAGATCTATATTTTCTAAAACTATTGGCATCCTTGTCTAATGCCTTCAAACTTGGGCCTAGTAGTATTAATATTAAGTAAAATTAAAAATCAAAAGCAAAGTACTTGTAGGTTGTAGGTAATTTGTTCGTTGTTTATTTTTTTTGTATTTTATCTTCAACTAGCTGACCCAGCAGACTTCGTACTGCCCTAGTACTTCTCTATGGTACTGCCTAATTAAATATAAACACTGCACTTTACAATTTTATACTTATAATATATTACAATTATTATAGGTACGAATTTGTTTCGTGTATCAGTTGACAAAAGCAAACTCATCCATGAAAAAAAAACACTGACATTGACATTTTGTTGTTGTTTCAACTTTTTTTAATTTGATATGACTTGGAGTCAAATCCTTCGAAATTTTAAAACAAATGAATGAACTATTCGATTTACACTGTTTTGATAGATATGATTGAATTTGAACTTTGTACAGAGGTAATAAAGTGCAAATTGACTCTTGGACGTTAGGAACATACCTAAAATTAATTAATTAAACAACAGTGAGTGCTTGCAATTCAATATGAACTTTATACAATAGCAATAAAGCTCTTTTTTTTAAAAAAACGTTTGTATGGGAAAAAGAAAAGGGCTGTTTTTAGGGTTTTTCAATATTTCTGAGAGATTTTCTTAATATTTTTTTCCGTAAGAACCTTCTCCTAATAATAACAAATACAACAAAAAAAGAATTAGTGAAATCGGTCCAGTCATTCACGCGTGATGCCGTGACCAAGGAAAACGGGTTTCATTTTTATATATATAGATAATCATATAATATCTGTATTTTTTTCTAACTTTATTTAGAGATATCTTTATACTTAGATGTAATTTGACGTATACGTATTGGTTTTAATCGATGTTTTACAGCACTGCTGTTCCATGTTAAACAATTTAATTTTATTTTATTTAATTTTTTTTTTTGTTATTTATTTTAAAGAAATTTTGACAGGAACTTATTTTGTTTTTAACAGGAACACAGCTACAAACTGCGCACGCAACGGTCGATGTCGGAATCTTCGCAGCTGTCATTTAACATGGACATGGACAGCCAGGAACCTAAATACGAGGGTAAGTGTTACAGAAGAGGTTGAAAAATAGTTTTTAATGACACTTTGACTGCGGGAAACACATACCTTGTGTTTTCCTTTGCGCGACGCGAGTGCGGCTACACACACCAGGCGCGTAAAACAACGCATGTGATTATT
Organism: Alcis repandata; assembly: GCA_949125135.1. Taxonomy (NCBI): domain Eukaryota; kingdom Metazoa; phylum Arthropoda; class Insecta; order Lepidoptera; family Geometridae; genus Alcis; species Alcis repandata. The sequence goes on from OX421251.1 coordinate 2,452,843, forward strand.
AGCCGCAGTCAAAGTGTTAAGCACGTCTTTGGAAAGCAGCTCTTTGCTTAAACATTTTATTGATGAAATTAACCTAACACTCCTTATTTGAAAGCATGTAAAACGCGTTTTATAATGGAATCAAGGAAATAAATAAAAGGCCCAAATTCAATCAGCCCCTTGGGACCATTTTGAAAAATGGCCGTCATTTTGAACCCGCCATCTTGGATTTTTGTCACCACCATCTTATTCTATCATCATCATAATATGCAACCTTTAATCCTCCCACTGCTGGACCACAGGTCTACCCTCGAAGGGTGATTAGGCCGTATTCCACCACGCTGGCCAATTGCGGATCGCTGGAATTCACATACGCCATTGAATTTCTTCTCCGGACGTATGCAGGTTTCCTCACGATATTCCTTCATTTATTCTATATCACAGCCAATTGATTTTATTCCCCAGGTGAAGCTCAAAACAAGGGTTCCGTGAACAGCAGCGTCTATTTATCCTACATAAGAAGCGGCGGGAACAAGCTATCGATGTTTCTGCTCTTCGTGCTTTTCATATTGGCGCAGATATTCTATTCGTCGACGGACATTTGGCTGAAAGACTGGTGAGTTTTCGTTTTATTCAACATTATTAATTGCACAGCTTTACTACCAACTTTTTAAACTTAAAAAAACGTTTTAAAACTTAAAAAAAATGCTTTTTTATACTTAAAATAAGTTTTTTACTATTTTCTCATACTCGCTGCTTTTTTTTTAGTACGATGCGATGAGGATTTAATAAACCAGGGCCAGTGTTCCAAATATCTGTGTTTAAAATTTCGTAAATTAGCCTAAAATTGTTTGAAATCATCCTCATATAAAGGTCACTATTGAACAGATTAATCGGTATGTACAACCCCGTTTAAGGCTTTGTCAAACAGAACGCGTAATTAGCGTCGCGTAAGCGGCGCGTTTTAACGTCGCGCTCTCTTGTCACACTTGACTAGAGCCCAACGCTCCTTAACGCAACGTACAATACGTACGTTCGCCAAAGCACAGTGTCTAACAATAGAAGGATGTGAAAAGTTTGTTTGTTACGAGTATTAAGATGTCGAGTGATTCAGATGTGGAAGAATTATTACTTTCATATGCTTTATCGCGGTCACAGAAAAAAGAGTATGGGTGCACGACATCAATAAAAAGAGAGAGGATCCCACAATTTCAATGTAATTGTTAAATTTTTTAACAATTATCTTTTATTTGTACAAACATGGGTTTTTTCTTTATTTTATTTATTTATTTATTATTAAATACATGCTGCACTTACAGCAACGCCAAGGCGTGCGACATGTCCGACACAAACAATTGTAAAATAAAATAAAATTTTAAAGTAAAAAGAAAAACAAAACATCCTAAAAATTATAAGTACACATAAAAAACAAAATTGAAAAAGAAAAAAAAGAAAAGAAAATGTCAAGTCATTAAAAAAATAATAATAATAATAGTAAATGAATCAAACGATAATAAAAATACTATAAAATCAATTTTTCAGACATTATGCACATTCGAACTCGGACGATAAAATAAAATTTGTAAAAAAATACAACGGCCGACGTCAAAGCGTCCTAACGCCGCGACAGAGCGTCGCGTACTGCTAGCGCTGGCGCTCCGTTTGACGGTACTCGGTACATTATCATAGTAGTACAACGCAACTCGGCGTCATAGCGCGCCGTCAGGTTAACGCTCTGACGCGCGCTAAGAACGCGTTCTGTTTGAGGAAGCCTTTTTAGGTTTAGCATAGCAGTCCTGTTTGTTTTATAAAATAAATGTTTCATTTTCTAGGGTTAACCTGGAAGAAGCCTACAGTGCGTTGAGGAATAGTACCCTGAGCACACCAGGTATGAAATAAAACAAAAATGTCATATTTTATACAAAAATCACAAAAAATAAATTAAATTCCACAAAAAAAAAATTAAATTTCACAAAAATCTCTTGAATTTATTTTCATAACTTTACTTATTTACTCATTTATATTTTTCACAAACATATTCATAATTTATAATAGTTTATTGCCGTCTCTTTATTTTCGAGAATATCCTTGCTGCTTGAGAAAAGTACGAGATAGATTTTTTATTTTTTACATTTGCTCCCATAATAATGAATACTATAAGCCCTTTTTGGCTTAGCACATCATTTCCATATAGCCCTATTATATAGTATGTTAGAAAAGGTTGGCAACAGTTTTAGAGCTGTCAGATTTAGTTTAGATCAGGGGTTGGCAACCTTTTGGCAGACACGGGCCGCATAATGACAATTTGAAATAACGGCGGGCCGCACTTGTTCATTTAATTTAGAATATAATACAGCAGAATAGCTATGTAAGAAGAAAATGTGTATTTTTTTAGATTTCATAAATATTCCCGCCAACCGCTTCAACCTGTCCCGCGAGCAGTGCCTATACATCTACGCGAGCCTCATCGCAGTCTGCATATTCTTCACGTGGAACAAGCTGGTGGTGTTCTACAATACTTGCATCAGGGCCTCCGTCACTCTGCACGAGACTATGTACCGGTGAGCGAGAAAGATATATGTTCCGGGTTCTGGGCGAGAAAGTGTTCCGGGTGTGTTCGGAGCAAGATATTTGTGTTCGGTAAAAAGATATTTTCTGAGTGAGAAATTTCTGTTTGGGTATGAGAAAGATATGTTCTAGGTAAGAAATTTGTGTTCAGGTATGATCTGAGCATGAAATTTGTGTGCGGATGTGAGGAAAATATTTTCTGGGCCAAAAAATGTTCGAGTTTCTTCTGAGCAAAACGTTTATGTTCGGAATTCAGATATAGGAATTACATTGTCTGAGAAAGAAATGTGCATTCGTGTATGTTCTGAGCAGGAAATTCGTGTTCGGATGTAAGAAAGATGTATTTAATGTCTAGACCACGATTTGTGTCCAAATACGATGAAGATATTTTAATGTTCTTTACAAGTTTACGTTTTAGTATCGGATTATCTGAAAAAAATACGCCATTTTCCCGTGTTAGGGGCGATTTTGACAGGCGTTAATGGCGTACACTTTTCTATGGAATGAAACTCGCTACGTATTTTTACGTCAGAGTTGTGCTAGGCACACAAGTAGAAAGGCAGGTAAAGTCCCGACTTAGATCCAAGTGAAGCCGAAAACTACCCGAAAATTCGAAATTATGACCTAAAAATTATGATGTTTATGTGTTCCATGAGATGTTATTTACGATAAGTAGACATGTGGAAAGTTATTCCATCGGACGTCGTTTTTACTTTTGCGTAATTTTTGCTGTTTTATTTATTTATTTTACTTGTCTACGTTTTCTGATCAACTGACGTAAGAACTGACGATTGATTCGGGTAGTTTCTATGCGTCAATATGTGCTTGAAGTATACGTACACGGGCAGTAGGGTAGTTTGTGGCTTTACTTGGATCTAAGCCGGGACTCTACCTGCCTTTCTACTTGATCTGAGAGGCACACTGAACTAAGTCCAACATACAGCGGCGTGACCCGCGCCCCGATGTGGTTCTTCCACCACAACCCGTCGGGCCGCGTGCTCAATATACATGTGTGTTGCAGCGGCGTGACCCGCGCCCCGATGTGGTTCTTCCACCACAACCCGTCGGGCCGCGTGCTCAATATACATGTGTGTTGCAGCGGCGTGACCCGCGCCCCGATGTGGTTCTTCCACCACAACCCGTCGGGCCGCGTGCTCAATATACATGTGTGTTGCAGCGGCGTGACCCGCGCCCCGATGTGGTTCTTCCACCACAACCCGTCGGGCCGCGTGCTCAATATACATGTGTGTTGCAGCGGCGTGACCCGCGCCCCGATGTGGTTCTTCCACCACAACCCGTCGGGCCGCGTGCTCAATATACATGTGTGTTGCAGCGGCGTGACCCGCGCCCCGATGTGGTTCTTCCACCACAACCCGTCGGGCCGCGTGCTCAATATACATGTGTGTTGCAGCGGCGTGACCCGCGCCCCGATGTGGTTCTTCCACCACAACCCGTCGGGCCGCGTGCTCAATATACATGTGTGTTGCAGCGGCGTGACCCGCGCCCCGATGTGGTTCTTCCACCACAACCCGTCGGGCCGCGTGCTCAATATACATGTGTGTTGCAGCGGCGTGACCCGCGCCCCGATGTGGTTCTTCCACCACAACCCGTCGGGCCGCGTGCTCAATATACATGTGTGTTGCAGCGGCGTGACCCGCGCCCCGATGTGGTTCTTCCACCACAACCCGTCGGGCCGCGTGCTCAATATACATGTGTGTTGCAGCGGCGTGACCCGCGCCCCGATGTGGTTCTTCCACCACAACCCGTCGGGCCGCGTGCTCAATATACATGTGTGTTGCAGCGGCGTGACCCGCGCCCCGATGTGGTTCTTCCACCACAACCCGTCGGGCCGCGTGCTCAATATACATGTGTGTTGCAGCGGCGTGACCCGCGCCCCGATGTAGTTCTTCCACCACAATCCGTCGGGCCGCGTGCTCAATATACATGTGTGTTGCAGCGGCGTGACCCGCGCCCCGATGTGGTTCTTCCACCACAACCCGTCGGGCCGCGTGCTCAATATACATGTGTGTTGCAGCGGCGTGACCCGCGCCCCGATGTGGTTCTTCCACCACAACCCGTCGGGCCGCGTGCTCAATATACATGTGTGTTGCAGCGGCGTGACCCGCGCCCCGATGTGGTTCTTCCACCACAACCCGTCGGGCCGCGTGCTCAATATACATGTGTGTTGCAGCGGCGTGACCCGCGCCCCGATGTGGTTCTTCCACCACAACCCGTCGGGCCGCGTGCTCAATATACATGTGTGTTGCAGCGGCGTGACCCGCGCCCCGATGTGGTTCTTCCACCACAACCCGTCGGGCCGCGTGCTCAATATACATGTGTGTTGCAGCGGCGTGACCCGCGCCCCGATGTGGTTCTTCCACCACAACCCGTCGGGCCGCGTGCTCAATATACATGTGTGTTGCAGCGGCGTGACCCGCGCCCCGATGTGGTTCTTCCACCACAACCCGTCGGGCCGCGTGCTCAATATACATGTGTGTTGCAGCGGCGTGACCCGCGCCCCGATGTGGTTCTTCCACCACAACCCGTCGGGCCGCGTGCTCAATATACATGTGTGTTGCAGCGGCGTGACCCGCGCCCCGATGTGGTTCTTCCACCACAACCCGTCGGGCCGCGTGCTCAATATACATGTGTGTTGCAGCGGCGTGACCCGCGCCCCGATGTGGTTCTTCCACCACAACCCGTCGGGCCGCGTGCTCAATATACATGTGTGTTGCAGCGGCGTGACCCGCGCCCCGATGTGGTTCTTCCACCACAACCCGTCGGGCCGCGTGCTCAATATACATGTGTGTTGCAGCGGCGTGACCCGCGCCCCGATGTGGTTCTTCCACCACAACCCGTCGGGCCGCGTGCTCAATATACATGTGTGTTGCAGCGGCGTGACCCGCGCCCCGATGTGGTTCTTCCACCACAACCCGTCGGGCCGCGTGCTCAACCGGTTCTCCAAGGACATGGGCCAGGTCGACACGCTGCTGCCGGTGGCGCTCGTCGACTGCCTCGGGGTGAGTTAAATACATGTTACAAGACAAAAAAAAGTACAATTTGACTATGAATAACAATAGGAAAAAAAATTTAAAAGTGACAAAGTAAAAAAAAAGTAAAAAAAAAATTGACAAAAAGGTTTGATGCCGGAAGGAGTTTTTAATTTTAATGTTGAAAGTTGAAATCATTTACATTACATCCTCTTTGCTTACCATCAGGCGAGATGACGGTCAAACGCAAGCTTATCACAGAATGGAAAAAAGAAACATTTTTTGATGGTAGTAGTATAATTTTTAATCCTCGAGTGTGTGTTCTTAAAATGTTGAACCCCGTCTCCAGTTCTTCCTGGAAGTGATCGCCATCCTGGTAGTGGTGTGCCTGGTGAACTGGCGCCTGCTGCTCCCCACGGGCTGCGTGTTCGCGCTGCTGCTGCTACTGCGAGAGCTGTTCCTCTGCACCAGCAGGGAGCTCAAGCGGATCGAGGCTATTGGTGAGTGCAGTGTGTTCGGCGGGATTCTGAGGTCAGCGGTACTATTGGCTCAGCGGATCTGTGAGGTCAGCGGTACTGTGGGCTCAGCGGATCTGTGAGGTCAGCGGTACTGTTGGCTCAGCGGTACTATGAGGTCAGCGGTACTGTTAGCTCAGGGGGATCTGTGAGGTCAGCGGTACTGTTGGCTCAGCGGTACTATGAGGTAAGCGGTTCTGTTGGCTCAGCGGATCTGTGAGGTAAGCGGTACTGTTGGCTCAGCGGTAATATGAGGTACTTAAGCGATTCTGTTGGCTCAGCGGATCTGTGAGGTCAGCGGTACTGTTAGCTCAGGGGGATCTGTGAGGTCAGCGGTACTGTTGGCTCAGCGGTACTATGAGGTCAGCGGTACTGTTGGCTCAGCGGATCTGTGAGGTCAGCGGTACTGTTAGCTCAGCGGTAATATGAGGTAAGCGGTTCTGTTGGCTCAGCGGATCTGTGAGGTCAGCGGTACTGTTAGCTCAGCGGTACTATGAGGTAAGCGGTTCTGTTGGCTCAGCGGTACTGTTGGCTCAGCGGATCTGTGAGGTCAGCGGTACTGTTAGCTCAGCGGTACTATGAGGTAAGCGGTTCTGTTGGCTCAGCGGATCTGTGAGGTCAGCGGTACTGTTAGCTCAGCGGTGCTATGAGGTAAGCGGTACTGTTGGCTCAGCGGATCTGTGAGGTAAGCGGTACTGTAAGCTCAACGGTACTATGAGGTAAGCGGTTCTGTTGGCTCAGCGGATCTGTGAGGTCAGCGGTACTGTTAGCTCAGCGGTGCTATGAGGTAAGCGGTACTGTTGGCTCAGCGGATCTGTGAGGTAAGCGGTACTGTAAGCTCAACGGTACTATGAGGTAAGCGGTTCTGTTGGCTCAGCGGATCTGTGAGGTCAGCGGTACTGTAAGCTCAACGGTACTATGAGGTAAGCGGTTCTGTTGGCTCAGCGGATCTGTGAGGTCAGCGGTACTGTTAGCTCAGCGGTGCTATGAGGTAAGCGGTACTGTTGGCTCAGCGGATCTGTGAGGTCAGCGGTACTGTAAGCTCAGCGGTATTGTGCGCTCAGTGGCACTCTGCACTCAGTGGCTGCTAGTGATACTGTCATTAAAAATACATTATGCACCCACACACTACACTCTTTGTATAGTCATGATTCATGGAAACATTAATAACTTTCTTTAGGCTAATTTACAAGATTTGCATAGCTCTTACTACCCAAGCTTTACCAACTTTTAACCTCTACCACTTCTCACCAATCAGTTAATTTTAACTTCCAGCCCGCAGTCAGTCGTTAAACCACATATCCGCGACAGTAGACGGTCTCACCACGATCCGCTCTTCACGGAAACAGCGCACACTGGCGAGAGAGTTCGACAAACTGCAGGACTTGCATAGCTCGTCTTGGTCCTTACTGCTTAATACTAACAGGTGAGAATGTTTTGAGTTTAAATACAGGGTTTTGGGAAGGGTGTGCTAAGCCAAAAAAGGGCTCATAGTACTCATCATTATGAACAACTTTTACTAAGGGACCAATACGGAAATCGTGAAAAAAAATCAGCTGTTCCATAGAAAATATCAATGATTGTCAACAAGATGTGAGGAACGACTGATTGTTTTTTCGATTTCTGGATTGCTCTCATAGTAAAAGGTGTTCATAATAATGAGTACTATGAGCCCTTTTCGGCTTAGCATACCCTTTCTCTATAACCCTGTATTAGTTTGATAATTATACTACTTTTTATGGAAAAAAGGTTGAGAATTAGAAATTTATATTTTTTTTTATTCTCTGAACATGGAAATAATATATTTATGTTCTAAAAAAACTGTCGTAGCACAAAATATTCTGAACAAGATAATTTGTTCGAAATTAATTTCTCTCTGAGAAATGAATTAGAATTTCGTTTACTTTTCGAATATTAATATTAATATTTGATGTAGTTTATTTTGTCAACAGGGCTTTCGGATTCTGGATGGACATGCTGTGCTGTGCATACTTAGCGGTCGTCACGTTTAGCTTCTTTTTGTTCGTCGGGGAAGGTGAGTTCACATTTTTAACCGACTTCAAAAAAGGAGGAGGTTATCAATTCGACTGTACGTTTTTTTTTTATGTTTGTTACCTCATAACTTTTGACTGGGTGAATCGATTTTGATGATTCTTTTTTTATTAGAAAGCTGACGCTTCCCATTTGGTCCCATTTCAATTTAGTCCAGTTCTGATAATGGTATCCATGAGAAAACCATATAAGTCTTAAATTTGCATTAAGTACGTGCGCGACAAATAGATGAATAAAGGGCTTCACACACAGCAGCTATAATGTAAAGATGTACATTATAGCACGATACATCTCATTACATCTTTCCATAGAAATCGTCAGGAGACCACACACGACAGCTATAATGTATATTTTTACATCCTGACGATTTCTATGGAAAGATGTAATGAGATGTATCGTGCTATAATGTACATCTTTACATTATAGCTGCTGTGTGTGAAGCCCTTAACTCAATAGTCGGTCTTTTGAAGTCGGTTTTTGTTTTTTGTTTTGTAAAAATAATGTTCTTGTTAATGCTTCTAATATGATTTTTACAAATTGGACTGATACATTTAAATCGATACAAGTGTCGTCTGTGTAGTGTAGTGGTAGGGCTCTTTTGCCGAGCCCGCCTGGGGAAGTATCACACCTTTGCCAGTTATTCCACCGGCAAACAGTAATGTACAAACGTTGGGCATTGTTTCCAGTGAAATTTCAGGGCAAATGGGAGATTAATAGACGTATTTCATGGTGACGAGCGCAGTGCTGTGCCCCGCAGGGTTTTGAATTCTGCGAGTTCAGAATTCTGAGAATTTTGCCCATGCAAACGTGACGTTTGACATCAGGCGAGCGATTTGCCCGTCTCGTCATTCAACTACATTAAAAAAAGTATATGTTTATGTTTTCGACGATAGAAGACTAACTATACAGGGTTATTCATAAAGGGTATGCTAAGCCGAAAACGGCTCATAGTACTCATCATTATGAACAACTTTTACTATGGGACCAACCCGGAAATCAAGAAAAATATCAGCTGTTCCATAGGAAAATGTCAATGACACTCAAAAATGTATGGAACAGCTGATTTTTTGTTCGCGAATTTCGGGTTGGTCCCATAGTAAAAGTTGTTCATAATGATGAGTACTATGAGCCCTTTTCGGCTTAGCATACCCGTTATGAATAACCCTATATAAAAACCTATCAACGGTGATTCTCATGCGACCAATTTATATGTTAAAATAAAAAGAGAATTAATAAATGTTTTCAAACGTAAATGTCATTTCCATACAATGTTTTATCTTTTTCCAAAGCGTTTGCGGATATAGAACTGCAACTTGGCTAGGTTTTACGTTTACTCATATCCTGGCAATAAATCGAATCACCAACTGTTATTTCTCGATATTCAGACACGATCGGAGGTAGCGTGGGGCTGGCCATCACTCAGGTGATCGGCCTGGTGGGGATGTGTCAGTACGGGATGAGACAGACGGCCGAGGTGGAGAACCAGATGACGTCGGTGAGTGGCCCGGGAACATGCAGACAAGCTCTCTGACATACTTTTTAAGTTTTTGTAAAACTAAGCCTGACCCTCAGATCAAGTAGAAAGGCAGATAGAGTCCCACCTTAGATCCAAGTGAAGCCAAAGACTACCCTACGGTCCGTGTACGTAAATTTCACGCACTTAGTGACGCATAAAAACTACCCGAATGTCAAAATGTCATTTTCACATTTGTCATTTTGACATATTTGTAGTCGAAATTATAACCTAAAAATTATGATGTTTATGTGTTCCATGAGATGTTATTTACGAGAAGTAGACACGTGGACAGTTATTGTGGACAGTACGTGTGTTTTATTTATTTATTTTTCTTGTCCACATTTTCTAATCAACTGACGTAAGAACTTAGGATTGATTCGGGTAGTTTAGCGTCAATATGTGCTTGAAGTATACAAGTACACGGGCAGTAGGGTAGTTTTTGGCTTCACTTGGATCTAAGGCGGGACTCTATCTGCCTTTATACTTGATCTGAGGCTTGACCTAACTTTGTTAAATTTAATTTTCAAATAATGAAATTGTAAACATTCAATGACACTTAAGGTCAATAAATATTGTGAATTCTGATTTCATACAATCCAAAATTCAAAATTTAAAAAAAACTATTTTTGGTTTTTAAAATTTGGGTTAGGCGAAATACGTAGAGTAAAGTAAGTATTGGACGAAAAATGTATGAACAATGCATTGCATGGTGTCGCATTTTGCATACATTTATCTATCGAATACTACATACGTAGTGTAAAATATATAGAGGTATATACTACGTACTATAATATACATATACGTCGTATATATTTTCAACGAATTTAACGAATATAAATTTGTGACGTCAAATTTTGTGTTAGGCATACTGGTGGGTTGCGGGACAAGATAAGAATGATCGTCCTTTCATGCTCTTAGTAAAATATTTCCTTATTGTTTACCAGGTGGAAAGAATACTAGAATACACGAGTTTACCAGCCGAAGAGCCTATAGAGTGCAACGAGAAGTTGTTGAAAACGAACCGTCCAGACCTCGACTTGGACAAATGGCCGTCCAAAGGTATATAAATCATAATTTTTATTAATAACAAAAATGTTACATGTCAAATGCATTTAAAAAGATTTATAAAAAATAGTACAAGCAATCAGTAAAAGTTATGTTTTTTATACTGTTTTTTATTCACGCATATATTAATCAGGGTTTTATATTTGTACTACATATTTTATAAATATACTATTTTATAATAATTAGGTATTGAATAAAAAAATATTGGTCCTAGTTTACACATTTATCATTTTATTTTCACTTAAATATGTTTCTAATACAATAGTAAATTTAAATTATGTATGCACAAAACATTTTTTTTTAAAGATAAATATAATTTAATCAAGAAAAAAATAAAAAATCGAAGCCAAAAAATCAAAATCAGTTTTTTCAAGAAACCAATTTTTTACTTCAATAGTATATTATTATTTAGTTAACTTCGTTGCACTAAGTATTTTTAGTGACTGTCCCATTCCTTCCCAGGCGAAATAGTGTTCAAAAACGTATCACTGGAGTACGAGCGACCGCCGCCACAACAGGGCGTGCCAGTGGTGACGTCAGAGCCGGCGCTGACGTCAGAGCCGGCGCCGGCGCTCGCCATCCGCGACGTGAGCTTCTCCGTGCGCGGCGGGGAGAAGGTGGCCGTGGTGGGCCGCACCGGCGCGGGGAAGAGCTCGCTGCTCAACGCGCTCTTCAGGTAGATACGAGTATATAATAAATAATAAATAAATAAATAAAAATCATTTATTTCAGGCGTAAAAAAAACCCATAGGAAAAAAAATAAAAATTAACTCACAGTAAAAAATGAAATTAAAATTAAAAAATGAAATTAAAATTGATAATCTAACATAAGTACCTAAAATAGTTTCACCTGTAGAAAGGGTGAAACCACGTCCATAAAAAAATATAAAAATAAAAATGCTACACAAACTTTGTGTTGTCACTTTTTGTTTTCGTTCATGTGTACAGATACCCAATGCCTGAACATGGGACTCCGTATGTCGTCAGAGACTGCCCTATACCTTATGTAGCAGTGATAGGGTTGATTTTAAATTAAGAGTAGCTCGCAGATCTATGAGCTTTTCATGTATGATACTAGTATGTACCTTAAGTGACAGTGATAAGGTTGATTTTATATTGTGAATAATTCGCAGATTTATTGTATTGTTTCTAAAAGATGTTTACTTTATTTGCAAGGAATAAAAGGCTTTTTTATTTATTTTATTTTATTTTATCAATGCGCTTTTCAGGAAGATGTATACCTTATGTAACAGTAATTAGGTTGATTTTATATTGTGAGGAGCTCGCAGATTTATTCGGTCTAAGAACTAAGAGACTGCTAAAAACGTCGATTTTATGTTGTTTTCTGAGAAAGATATTTTTTGATCTGAGTTGTGAATTTTATTTCTGGACGAGAAATTTAATTTTTCATCAAATTTATGCCTTGTGAACGAAGTGACTATCTTGGCTTTCCTATGACTCGTTTTGGTGTGACTGGTTAGGAACCCCCCTCAAATAACATGCTATTATATGAATAGCTCTAAACTTCGATTTCAAGTGGCTTTCTGAGCAAGATGTATTTTTGTTCCGAGTTGTGAATTTTATTTCGGGGCGAGAAATTTAATTTTTCACTAATATTTATACCTTGTGAACTAGTCAAGGTTAAATTTTAAATTTATAATAACATGCCATAATGTGAACGATTTTATATCGTGTTTTGAGAAAGATATTTTTTTGTTCTTAGTTCAAAATTTAAGTTCAGAAAAAAAAAAATTCAGCAGTTATGCCTTGTTACCTAGTCATCATCTGCCTACCCTTATTCCTTACTTCTTTGATTGAAATTTTAAAAAAAAGTCGTTAAATGTTTTGTCCATTCTCAGTTGTTAATTATAGTAAACAAAATAAAAAAGTCCAATTTTGGACACTAGCTGCATTTTGCAGATGTACTCGCTGCACTATTTGATCTGTTATCACGTGTGTTATTTCAGGGTATTTTAGCTATCCCCATTTCAAATTCTGTTGAGACGTTTCAGGATAAGCAACTAACAAATAACACAAGCTTTCGTAATACAGTCAACTTGGGTAACTTTGACAGGTTCAGGGCACATTATTGCTTATAACAATGTTAGTAAAAAGTCGTAGATTCATGTGGAAAAGTAAATTTGTGTATTGATGCGAAAATAATCTAACCCTCATTATATACAAGTTTATTTGAAAAAATGCAAAAGTTTGGTATGTCAAAGTTACCCCCCCCCCCCCCCCCCCCCCCCGCCCCTATCTGGGTAACTTTGACAGTAATTTTGGTTTTCACTAAAATCGCTTATTAATTGAATTTTAAACATTCTGGGTATCTTTGGCAACCATTTTATAGATTTTGGGTAGCCTTAACGCAAAATAAAAACACGTGGAATAGACAAACAGTTTTTTTTTTAATAAAATGGTAAAAAGTTGAGTTTGAACCAAACTAGACATTGAGCTTAGAACTATTGAACTGAAACACTGAACTGAACTGAAACACAAAACTGTCAATCTTACCCAGAATGTCAAAGTTACCCAAGTTGAGTGTACCTCTAATATTAGATTTATTTATTTTCCAAATAGGCTAAGCAAAACGACAGGCAGCATAACAGTGGACGGAGTGAGTGCGGAAGAGGCGGGGCTCCGCTTGTGGCGGTCCCGGCTCATGGCGCTGCCGCAGCGGCCGGCGCTGTTCGCGCTAACTCTGCGGGACAACCTGGACCCGACCCTGCAGTACAGCGACGCCGAGATATACGCGGCGCTGGACCAGGTTTGTTTTTCAGACTAGTACCTTTGCGCCGATGATCGGACACTTTGCAGTTTAGCCTTTACAAGGAAGTTGTTGCTTAAGCTTATTGGAAAATGACTCATTTTAAATGAGAGTGCTTTGTGCGGGTTTTAGGAATATCAGGCATTGAAAGATGATTCATGGTTACGTTCTCGATTGTCCGCCAGGTGGAGCTGAGCACGATGGTGTCCCGTCTCCCGGCGGGGCTGGCGGCGCGCGTGGGGGACGGCGGCGGAGCCCTGTCGCTCGGGCAGCGCCAGCTCGTGTGCCTCGCGCGCGCCGCGCTGCAGCGGAGCCGCGTGCTGCTGCTGGACGAGGCCACCGCCAACGTGGACACCGAGTGAGTCACCACAGATACACGGCGGCTGCAGCGGAGCCGCGTGCTGCTGCTGGACGAGGCCACCGCCAACGTGGACACCGAGTGAGTCACCACAGATACACGGCGGCTGCAGCGGAGCCGCGTGCTGCTGCTGGACGAGGCCACCGCCAACGTGGACACCGAGTGAGTCACCACAGATACACGGCGGCTGCAGCGGAGCCGCGTGCTGCTGCTGGACGAGGCCACCGCCAACGTGGACACCGAGTGAGTCACCACAGATACACGGCGGCTGCAGCGGAGCCGCGTGCTGCTGCTGGACGAGGCCACCGCCAACGTGGACACCGAGTGAGTCACCACAGATACACGGCGGCTGCAGCGGAGCCGCGTGCTGCTGCTGGACGAGGCCACCGCCAACGTGGACACCGAGTGAGTCACCACAGATACACGGCGGCTGCAGCGGAGCCGCGTGCTGCTGCTGGACGAGGCCACCGCCAACGTGGACACCGAGTGAGTCACCACAGATACACGGCGGCTGCAGCGGAGCCGCGTGCTGCTGCTGGACGAGGCCACCGCCAACGTGGACACCGAGTGAGTCACCACAGATACACGGCGGCTGCAGCGGAGCCGCGTGCTGCTGCTGGACGAGGCCACCGCCAACGTGGACACCGAGTGAGTCACCACAGATACACGGCGGCGCGCGGCACTGTTCTCGCTCACTATACAGCAGACCTAACTGTTCCCTCATATTGCCCTCCCACCTGTCTCCGGTCTCCACATCTCACTGTATTGTTCCAGCACGGACAAGCACATCCAGCAGACGATCCGCCGCTCGTTCTCCGGCGCCAGCGTGCTGACGGTGGCGCACAGGCTGCACACAGTCATGGACTACGACCGGGTCATAGTCATGGACAAGTGAGTACACACACACACTTATACTGGCAGCTTGATTTTACTCGATACGTTCATTAAGACAACTATTTCATTGAGACTTCGTCGTTCTAGCAAAGAATAAAATTAAAATAATTATTTTATCTAAATAAATGAATGTCTAGAATGTTATATTTTGTGTTTTTCGTTAGGACCACTGAAATATTGAACAGTATTACAAAGATGAGTAGCTATCACAGATGTATAAATATTTTGAATTTATACAACTAAAATTTTAGTTTTTTTTACAGCACGTACGTAAAAATCTGGAAAAAAATGTCTGAAGAAACAATTTGTAGGATTGGCTACTAGGCTGTAAATAAAAACTAGGCTGAAGATTCTACTAATTAATGATTTTCGTCGTCATGACAGAGGCCGCGTGGTGGAGTCTGGTCACCCGTGGGAGCTGCTGTCTCGGCCCGACTCGACGCACAGACACCCTACGTTGTCTAAATCACAGGTAATTTTTATATTTACACTAGCTGACTCGACAGACGTTGTCCTGTCTTAACGATGACTATTTAATTCGAATTGGTAAAAAAAGCCATTGCGTCAATTCTATGTCAAATGTCAAAAGTTACATTAAAAAAGTTTACATTGTCCAAAGCGCTAAATTATGGTTTAAGTATTTTTAATTTTTCATGTTTTTTTACTATAAATTGAGATGTGAGCTATCCTATCTCCTAGCTGACTCGACAGACGTTGTCCTGTCAAAAGCCATTGCGTAACTATAGCAACCGTAGTATGTTGATGCTTAGTAAAAATTATCAGTATAATATATATAATTTGCAATAAATTAAAATTGCGACTATAATTTGAGATTTATACTATCCTATCTCTCAAGTTGGATCGAACTGCACATGGTGTGCGAATTTTATTATAATCGGTTAAGTGGTTTAGGAGTCCATTGAGGACAAACATTGTGACACGAGATTTATATGTATTAAGATTAAGATAATCTACATATATCTTCATTACTTACAAATACCTAAGCTTACTGTATGACATCTACGATATATTTATTTCGACTACCACTTGTCATCACATCCATCTATTGCAAAACGCAGACTGCAGCATCTGTAGAGATAAATCAGAGCTTATATCGCTCTGGGTTAGTGTAGTTTTCCATTGGTGAAAGAATTTTGATAATGGGACCTTTAGTTTCGAATGTTACCCCATACAAATTTACATACATACAAACTTAATTTCTTTATAATATTTATTTATTACCACTCAAATCATCAAATGTATATTGTGCCCTGACCTGTTTTTTTTTTTAATTTCGTACAAAATTACAGTGTTTTTAACTATCACAATCACAATTACCAATTTTTTATTGATTAATTAATATGTCACATTGTAATTAACTTTGTTGTTATCTTAACTTTAGGTACCTTATTACTGCCCGTCGGGGCTGCGGGTCGTTCAGAAGTTACCGCGGCCTCGGCGGCACAAGGGCGTAGAAGGAACATGGGTGGTTTTTAGTCAGTAGAAGTCTGACACTCCCTTCCGCTCTGCCCAAGAGTGGGAGGGGTCATTTGATGATTTCCCACCCCCCAAAAAAAAAAAAAAGGTACCTTATTACTACGAATGTCAGTTCATACAAGGGCTGTTTCCAGGCGCCGCTCGCCGTCCCGGAAAGCTTAGAAACTGTCCCAATATCTGAGCGAGAAGAGCAGAACGAGACTCTTGTTCTGGACTCTAACCGGATGCGGACGTACTCCAACCGCTCCGAGCGCAGCGAGCCGGGAGGCGGCGGGGGGGGCGGGGGCGGGGGCGGGGGCGTGTTCAGGACTCTCGTGGCTCAGACCGGGGCTGAGACCGCGGCGGCTCTGTACAGGATGGCTGAACAGGTAAATGTTATTGAGTGGACCTAAATTATTATTTTTCCATTTTTTTCCTATGGCTTTTTTTACCTATGAGTTTTGTTACGCCTGAAATAAACGATTTTATTTTATTACTAGCTGACCCCCGGCGGTTTCACCCGCTGTTTTTTTTTCGTGTGTAAAATAAATATTATCCGTTTTTTAACCGACTTCGAAAAAGGAGGAGGTTATCAATTCGTCTGTATGTTTTTTTTTTTTTTTAATGTTTGTTACCTCATAACTTTTGACTGGGTGAATCGATTTTGATGATTCTTTTTTTATTAGAATTTGGTCCCATTTGGTCCCATTTCAATTTAGTCCAGTTCTGATAATGGTATCCATGAGAAAACCATATAAGTCTTAAATTTGCATTAAGTACGTGCGCGACAAATAGATGAATAACGCAATAGTCGGTCTTTTGAAGTCGGTTTTTGTTTTTTGTTTTGTAAAAATAATGTTCTTGTTGCATTTCCATCAGTGTTACACTGGTATACCAAATATTTCAGCTTAATCGGGCATCGAGAAGTGGTTCGAAGTTCAGTTGCAAAGACCCAATTTGACCACTACATAAAAGCTTGGAAAAATATTACATTTGAATAATCTATTTTACAGAGCTACAAGAAACAACAAGAAGCAAAGAAAAACTGCTGAATTTAGGAAAATAGCTAAATATTAGGTTTAATACATTCCTTGATGGAACGCTCGTGATTTATAGAAATACAAACAGTATTGGAAATATGTAATATTCTACGTAAAATAACTACTTAATTTTATTTGTACTTAAATTTGATGATTATTTATGATTATTCCAAAGAAACGGAAAAATCTGGTCCGGGAATATGTTGACAATTCACGAAAACCGGTTTATGTTCAGAATTTCTAAGAAAAAAACTTTTTATTCTGGACAAGAAAAGAAAGACAAGAAATTTTCTCCTTCCAGAAAAATCATGTTTATAAATTAATGCTAGTAAAGAATTGCTTATAAAGATATAAATGATTGCTTGGATGTTTTTTACTGTTCGGCTGTCGAATTTAGTTTTTCAGTAAATATTTATTTGAATTTTGCACTTTATGTGCTGTGATAAAACATTTTATTTCGTACTTAAAAAGTTTTACAAAATAAATATAGAAATTTGGTGCTTAATTGAAACTAAATGGCTTAATTGCATTTAATTTAAATAAACGAGTAAGTTATTTTAATAATAATTAAGTGATTTTAAAATTACTTACTTTTCAAATTTGAAAAAAAAACGCCTTTTACGTGTATGTGGATTTTGGTACTGGAATTATCATGATTTTAATTTAATTGTCATTTTTGGCGTATTTTTTGTAATATCATTTAATTACAAATTTGGTGCAATTTAAATAATTTTGATTAAAAGAATGATTGTAAAATGTTTACACTAATTAATTATGTTATTTTGTGTTTTTTCGTGTAATCCGTGTCATACAAATTACAGTAATTAACGCATATATCATTCTTGTGATTACAATTAGTGCAATATCTACAGGGTTCTAAGGAAAGTGTATGCTAAGATATTTTTTTTTTTTGCAAATTCCGTGTTGGCACTTTGAGTGCTTTTCGGCTTAGCATACCCTTTCTGTATTACCCTGCATAACTATACGGATTAGTGCAATTAATATCAAACATGTGATCACACGAGTTCAACTCTAAAACATTGAAGGCGGCTTTTATGCATTCATAAAAAATCTGCCGACGACTTTCAAATTCAAAATTTAAAATAAATTTTATTTCAGGTTAAAAATGTACCCATTATCACAAAAACTTAAATTAAATGAACTGGTATGCCTTAAAAAGTTTAACGTTAAATTATTTTCACTACATTAAATTAGAAAAAAGAATGCAAAAAATAAAAAAAACAAATAACTTTAAAAAATAATCAGCTGTTATTCCATACAAAAAGTTCGTTGATCTTGGACAAAATGTATGGAACAGCTGATGCTTTTTTGTGCATTTTTAAAGTCGTAGAACAGAAGTGGTTTGGTTCAAGTATGTAGGCCTCCTGCAAAAAGTCTTCAGTATTTTAGAGTTGATCCTATATTTGTATGATGATTCATACATAAATACATACATGTGGTTACCGAATTAGAGCTTTTTCTATGTGATTTGCTTAAAATATATGATAATATATGCTATGCTGTGATTAGCACAATTTTTACCATGTGATTACTTTAATTATCTGCGTTTAGGGTTCCGTGGTAAACTAAGGAACCCATATAGTTTTGCCATGTCTGTAACAGTTTTTTAGTCTTAGACTAAGAACTGTAGCGCTGTAATTTGGTACACATTTAGATATTTAAAAAAAATAAGAAAATATTTATAAAAAATTACCTATAAAAAAAAATTGGTACTTAATAAAAACTATGAAAGCTAAGTGAAAAGAGGGAATATAAAAAATCTATTATGAGAATATTTTTTTATTTCTAACGTATACTACGTCACGTCACGACACGACCTTTTGAACTATTTGGTAACTTAAATTAGTGTTTTCTTTGCAATGCCCCGAACTAGAGTTGTCAATTATATTGAACTAGTTATTCGCCCCGAACTAGTAAAGTGAAGTTTATTCTGCTGTACAAGCCCAAGAGCGGTATCTAAAAAAAAATATTTCCGTTTTTCACGTATAAAATGCGTAATTTTGTTAGCTGTCAGATGCATGAAAAATCTAAAAAAAAAAATTTTTTTTGAGATGTCGCTCTAGTACTTATGATTACAGTATTGGTCTTATAAGAAATTGTAACGCTGGGTAAGTCATTTAACGTAGCAAAAATTATTATAATAGTCAATTTAGCAATTCATAGAAAAATAATATCTAATAGAAGTTGACTTATAATCTCGGGAACCCTATAACTTTAAGACCCTAACTTTTAAATTCTGATGTCTTCGGTTTGCTCGGTTAAAAATATATGTTTTGAAAAGTTCTTAGATACTTTTTACTAGGTACTTATTTTGAAATAAATACATAGTTTAATTATTTAATAATTGTGATAATCATCGGAAATTGTTATCAGTATTTTGTTTCTCCACTAAAAGTTATGCAAATAAATTAAATAATAAAAAATGTTAAAAATATTTTTACGATAACATGAATATTTAATGTTCACGTATTAATCGAGTATTTAAGGACAATGGGTTTAGTCATAAAGCCTGCTTAAAATGCTCTGAGAGTTTTAAGCAGTGATTAAGTTTAAGCAGACTTTATAAATACGGCCCTTAATACTTAAACATTCATAGGGATATGTGTCAAATACCCATAGGTTACCGATATAGATACCGCTTGTGAGATCTTTGTTCCGATCGAACACACCGGTCTGACGAAAACGCGGTTTTCGGGACTGAGGTTACCATTAGTTATCTCGAGAGAAATACCTACAATATATTATACTATAATGAGAATATATTAGTTAGTAAAGAACTAAAGTTTTTTTTTAATTCAGACGCTTTCACTATTTAGGTCAGGGCTCGGGTCAATTTGCACTCGCAGCCAGGAATTATTTTCACGGGAGATTTATGCGTCCATCGGCTCGAGTGCGGAATCTATGCGGGCTAATTAATGAAATTACCGAATTTAATTTATTTAGCCAATTACTTCTAAATATAACATTCATATGTCAATTTCATTGCAATTATTGTAGCGGTTATGTATAAATTATATGTATGTATAATTGTTACAGCCTAAGTTGATTGTGATATGAAAATAAACATTTTTATGTGAAAAATTGATTTTATTTTTAACCCTTTGACTGCTGCTACCAACACCATCGAAACTGCAAAATCACGATTTTATTTCATGTATCAAATATACAAATATTATATTTATTACTTTCAGGGAAACAAATGCATAATTTATTCAAAAAATAAGTTTCCAAGTGAAATTAAGTTTATATTTACACATTTTAATTTATTAATTTAGGTCAAATTTAGACTTGCAAACACACGAACTTAACCTATTTGCAATATGTATTAGTACAGAAATAATTAGATAAAGCAGTTGGGCGACGATAATGAGGGGCCATCTGTTCTTCATTTTTTTTCCAAAAAAAGTGCACTACGAATGAAGTTCTTCTGCTAAACTGTGAACCAAACATTTGATTATTTACTTACGCCTCTCAACACAGCACACCTTCGCTGATGCAGTTTTATTTTCACCTCGTTCCAATATTATGCCATAGACATTTTTTACGTAAATAAGAGTACATATCTTTACACTTCAGGAATATATTACTGTAAAATGAAACTCATGTCTATGTACAGAACCTGTCGCATACAATATTTTGCCGCATGTTAACTCTTGTTAAAAGCAAAAGGGTGTTCAAGTACGACACCCTGGCCTGGTACGGACAGGAGTATAGATTTTGTAAATCTAAAGGTATTTGATAAGCCTCCACGCCGTGCCAGGAAGTAGGACATGCAAAAGGCCTGTCCCGCTTATATTAAAAAAGGAAAAATTATTTATTTTGTTGGTACTCATGTTGGCCGGACAGATCACGGCTAAATTGATTTGCCTGAAATATGGTTTAAAGTAGGTACCCACTGAGAAATAAAATTTGAAGTAGTAGCTGGCTTCTTTTTCATTCCAAAAAAATAAGTTAGTTTGTTAAAAATACTTGGTTTCTGTAGGATAGCGGGTAGGTATGAGTAAGGAAAATAAGACAATAAACTTTATTTCTTGGTAATGCAGGTACATACCTATAGGGTGGAAAAATAAAGAAGACAAAAAGTTTTATTTCTTCGTAATGCAGTCTCCGGTTTCTTCAAGTAGTTTTCTTGCTGTTCTTTTCATTTTGGTTTTCTAGTCACTAAAGCCGGTCGTAAGGTATTTTTACTAGATTACTTTATTATTATTACTTATTATTACTTTTAATATAAGTATACAGTATTATCAGGAAAGGGTATGCTAAGCCGAAAGGCTCATAGTACTCATCATTATAAACAACTTTTACGATGGGACCAACACGGAATTCTCGAAAAAACCAACTGTTCCCTACATTTTGTCGAGTGTCATTGACATTTTTCCACTAAAATTTTACAGGTGATTTTTTGCAGTTTCAATATGGAGCATGTTTCGAGTTCTTCAAAAGAGCCCTGTCAAGGATCGCTCACCATCAGGCGGCCCGTCTGCTTGTTTGCCACTTATGACATTCAAAATTGATTTGTTTCTTATTTAATTTTGTTTCACTTTATTTAACACCTTTTTCGACCGGCTTAGTATTTACCAAAGAAAAAACACGTGATACTTTCTTCTTAAAATCTTCCTTCTCTTCTGTTCTTCATCTTTCTGTTCTTGACCGTAGTGGTAATGATCATAGCGACCATGATCATATCAACCATGATCACTGCTGAAAGAAATATACCTTGTGTACGTGTAAGTGTTCATTTTCGAAACCATTGATCAATATTTTTTTTTTATTTTGGCGGCCTCATATTTTTTCTTTTTTTACAAAATCAATCCGAATCACGGTCTCTTTTTTTCCCGTGTTACAATCTTTTCGAGTTTATCATCCGGCCGCCATCTTTATTAATAACGTAACTGACTGTCAAAAAATGTACTGACTGTCAAAAAATATCTTTTGTGCCGGGTTGGGGAGTTTTTTTTTATCGGCAGAGTTTTTATTTTTTCATAAGATTTCTTTTTTACACAATGTACAGACAGACTAGGTCAGATACATAAAAGCTTTATATAACTAACTTACTATGTACCTAATCCAAAAACGATCTACAAGTTATAGTGCTGTCACCTTCTCGCTTATGGCGGAAACCACACGCCAGAAAGAGACAACAATATTAGTAAACTTCTAGAACATTTCTGAATTAGATCATAACCTCATTCGATACAATTCAAAAACCCACAAACCTTTTTTAGCTTAGACAAAATTATCGAAAGCTAAAATCACAAAATTTTTCCTTGAAAAGATTTGTAGTAATTTTCAATTTGTACAAACAAGAAAACTGTACAAATATAACGCTTATAGATATACACGTTGCTAGCATCCCATAAAACTAAGTAATTCACATTATTGCTGTAATTCAATCCGTATAAACGCCGATGCCCACATATCGTATTGAATTTGTACTAACTTTACAATAAGCTATTCAAATACACGCCAAAAAGAGACAACTGATCTAAAATATAAGCAATAGCGTTGTCTCGCTCTAGCGCTGTCAGTCGCAATGTTTAAATAGTTCTAATTGGTTGTATGACATGCTGTCATGCGAAAAAAAATACGATTTTGTTCTATAGAACAATAAACTAGGGATTCCCCGAGTGAGTGAGTGAGTGAGAACTCGGGTTTTGTAGAGCGTTGTCTCTTTCACGTCACCGAGAATCTCTTCTTGGTTTCGAGAAAGAGACAACTCTCCACAAAACAGTTCTCACTCACTTACTCATTTGTGTAAACCCTAGTTTATTGTTCTTTAGAACAAACCCGTTTTTTTTCGCATGACGTCACGATCCATAGAAAAAATTGGAACTATTTCAACGATGCGTCTGACAGCGCTAGACAGAGACAAAGCTATACAAAACTCTATCTTACTCTTTCATCCAACTTGCCAATAGTAAAAACGCGTAGTATTAATCTGTGGCATATTTTCACAGCTTAGTAAGTAGTTAGTATCAATATACAATACAATACGATATACAATACAATATGGTTCAGTGGACACTTTACTCTGCATCGTAGTTGGCTATCGGTCGCAAAAACAAACGCTCGAGCATTTCCAGTTTACTTTTAAATGTGCGATCTGATCGCGCGAACAATTACGTCGTTGAAAAGACAAGCAGAGTGTTCGCGCGAACAATGTTGCGATCGCTGTTCGTGCGAACGATGACTAACTATAACGCCTTAGAGCTGATTTACACTAGATAAACCTCCTTTACAATTTATAACAGATATTTGTGTCCTTCACATCACAAATTTCATCACATGTGATCAGTTAAATAAACTCAAAATTACTTAACTAACGCGGTTTTGACTTATTTTGTTATAATCAACACTTAAGTACTTCCATCTTATAATATAATATTTTGTGTTAAAAATAACAAAACGCAAAATCAATAATTTGTAATTTCGTTAACTCACATAATATGATGAATATCTGTGATGAGTTTCATCATAAACTGATTACAAGACTCAAACTGCAACTATGAACAAGTGTCGCGGCACATACCACCAGACACAAGTCCTGCTCGTTGCATCGCTCAAACAGTTTCATCGAAATCGACACAGCCAATCTAGTGTAAACCTGCTCTTTACAATCTACAGGCGAAGTCAGGATAGTACCTTATCGAATTCCATACAAATTACAATTTTAAACCAAAGATATTTCAAACTAAACCAGGAGACTAATTTTTTATTGATCGTGTTTGCTATCTCTTTCTCGCCAACCTGCACGATCTTCCCTCTCTATCATATTACGAACAGACATACATGATCAACTCTAAAACACTGAAGACCTTTTGCTGTCGGTTCCTATACATTGATAGAAGCAACTTGCGTTCTACGACTTTCGAAAATTCACAAAAAAGCTGTCTCATACATTTTGTCCAAAGTCCATGAACTTTTTGTATGGAACAGCTGTTTTTTGCAAATTCTCTAAAGTCGTCAAACAGATGTTTGGTTCTAGTATCTCAGGCAAGTAGTGGAAGGTCTTTTTAGGGTCCTGAACCTCTTTCGGGAAAGAACACTAAGGCGACACTCATGCGACTGTCCGTCTGACATGACAACTTTTTTCATACAGGAACTTTACCTATTTTAAACGTTAATTTTAAGAGTTGACATTGTTTATAAAATAAGTGACGAAAAATGGCGGGCCACCTGATGGTAAGTGGTCACTATATCAATAAAAATCTTGGCTTAAATATGTAATTTATACGTAAATCGATAAGTTAATATCCGTACTAGGCCTTCACAACACATCTTATAACATCTTGTATATCTATAAACAACTCTTAACAACTAGAAAAAACAAAGCAAAACTATTTACACAACGGAACCAACTGCTTTTGTATAATATTATTGCTATATTTAATATACAGGGTTATGAGCAAAGGGTATGCTAAGCCGAAAAGGGCTCAAAGTACTCATCATTATGAACAACTTTTGTTGCATACAAAAATGTCAGTGATTCGACAAAGTGTATGGAACAGCTGATTTTGCGATTTCCGGGTTAGTCCCATAGTAAAAGTTGTTCATAATGATGAGTAGTGTACTATGAGCCCTTTTCGGTTTAGCATACACTTTCCTTATAACCTTGTAGGTACTTTGATTTTGTGTGTCGATATTAAACTTTATTCATGGTATAAGAGATTGACCTTATCGAAAACTCTTAATGCGAGCCTGAATTGAATAGCGTTGAATCTTTTATCTCCACTTTAAGATGACGTACTGAACCACAGTACAGTTTTTTAACATTTTTTTCTACACATAAATAAAGTTTCTCAAATCGACACATAATTTTAATAAATGGATGGACCGCTTTACAATTACCAAAACTGTACTTATAGCAGTATAAATCCAATTAATAACAGAAATAAAAATCCAGCAGAAGACCCCTTACAAATATATTACAGATAAAAACAACATGTGTCACGCAATAATTAAAAACTAAATAAAACAAACTAAAAACTAGTATTTATTTCGATTAAAACAAATAAATAGAGTTAAGTGTAAAACACAAAAGTCCGTTTCTTTAAGTTTTAGCAAGCCTAGGACGGATAAATTGTCTTTCCACCGTTTTTATCCATGCATAGATATAGCTGAGAGGGAGAGCACAGCCGCTTCGCATTCTTGAGGTGGCGAGTTCAAACCCCGACTCGCACCAATGAGTTCTTTCGAACTTATGTACGAATTTACATACCACTGGGTTTTCGGTGAAGGAAAAAATCGCGAGGAAACCTGCATACGTCCGGAGAAGAAATTCAATGGCGTATATGAATCCAGCAACCCGCACTTGGCAGCGTGGTGGAATACGGCCTAATCACCCTTCGAGGGTAGACCTGTATCCCAGCAGTGGGAGAACTAAAGGTTAAGAAGAGTAGATATGACAAAGCTAGAATACGGATTTGTAACTCTTTCTACCGTGATAAAAACGGTGGAAAGACAACATGTCTACTATCCATGGTAAGCCTACAGATGACCCAAGTCAATAGATTGTATATCTTCAGTATAAATATTTCATTGTCTTAGACAGGTTTTGCTTTGAGGAACTTAAATCTGCGGCTTTATGCGGTTTACTTTTAAACCCGGCTTTAACTTAATCACTGGTTAAAATTCTTGTTTTCGCACCTGATATTATGTATTTTTTTTTTATGTAATTGAGTGACGAGACGAGCAAATCGCTCGCCTGATGTTAAACGACACGTTTGCCCATAACAGGTCTGCGCCACCCAGAATTTTGAACTCGCAGAATTCAAGACCCTGCGCGGCACAGCACTGCGCTCGTCACCCTGAGATATAAGTTGTTTAATCTCCCATTTGCCCTGTAATTTCACTGGAAACAATGCCCTTCCAACCGGAACACAGTAATGTTTGCAGTAATGTTTGTCAGCGAGAAAATGTCATTTTTTAAACAGTGACTAACTTTGAACAGTGTTTATAAGACCCATGACTAACTGGTAATCCTGTTTCTTAATTTGACACTCGAAATAATCTTTAAGTATCAGAATGTCGATACCGATTACCATTTAGTTAGATAATAAAGCCGCTATAATGAAACTCATCACAAATGAATTAATTTCAAGACTCGAGAACGATCGAATAAGCACTTGCACGGAATCGCTCGAAACTCAAATTTGATACGACTAAAGTTTCTATCACGACTGGTGATCTTCTTCAAGGAGTGCTTACAAGCGCGACCGCGACCTTACACTGTCTTCGACAGGCTAAATGTTTTACAACTCAATATAAGCCAACGTGACAATTGATTAGAATAGATTTATCTCAATTTTATTTTTCTTCGAAAATATCGCCGTCTCTTTCTCACATATTGAAATGGAGAGAGACAGACATAAACTTAAGTCAGAATAGAGCACCCGCTCAAAACTAACCAATAGAAATTTTTGTCTTTGGAAATTAGGGCCTCTTAATTTTTAGGGTTCCGTACCGATATGGTAAAAAGAAACCTTTATGGTGAGACTCCTGTCCGTCCGTCTGTATATTTTTATGCAAGTACGCTCCTGTACGTTTGCGGCAGGTGGTATTAGAACACCTGTTTAGGAGCCATTTTCATTTTTGACAGCTGTCATTTTTGACGGATATAATTTACATTCCATTTCATCCTGACCATTATTTTCAAAATAAATAAATAAAGTTATTGCTCAAAACTGTGTAGGTACAGAGGTGGTATAAAATCACTTACTCGTAGATACAACAGTTTGTCCTAACGGACATGCAATGCTTGGATATCTACGAGATGAAAATGATTTCCATTTTTACACCCTTTTTATTACCTTCACTTGTATGTTTGTTTGTATGTTTGTAACCGACTCCTTTGGGCGCGATTTTGACCCACTTGAAACGGCCAGATTTCATTCAAACTTTGTAGATATATCGAGGACCGATGACAATAAACTAAACATGCGTGTTTTTTAGTTTTTTTGAACTATAATGTTTGCAATGTTGACAAAATCTTATACATTTATCAAATTTGACAAATATTACTTTAGTTGACATAAAATTGAACGTAATGACAGCTGTCAAAAATGTAAACGGAACCCTTTCTTTTCTTTGTTTCTTCTCAATCTTGATAAACTCAATCCGTTATGTAGAAATATTTTCAATAAAATAAGCTCGAATGAATTAATTATTTACCTTATGATTATCCCAGTAATGTTTGTGATGTCAAAAGCAGTGGCTGTATTTGCTTCGGAAGCAAGTGTTCATCAACCGACTTCAAAAAAGGAGGAGGTTCTCAATACGACTGTATGTTTTTTTTATTGATGCGTATGTTGGCCTCGGCGACGCATTAAGCCACATTTCAATGATTCCGTTGACGTGATCTTAGGTCCTTTTGGATTTTTATATTTATGTACGTTTGTTTTGTTTGAACAGCGCCATCTGTGTGACCGAGTCGTGAACTAAATTATATTTTGTTAATGATTAAAAATTAACTAATAATTGTTTTCGAATGAATGTTTTCCTAAAATAAATTATAAAAGAACATTTTAGACGTTTTTCTTAAGTATTTAATATATTGGTTTTTAAAATCGTCCAACAGGCTCGGTGTTAGCTAAACAAGCTATATCTTTCACGACGTATTTGTTAGTTTACATATTTTGAGCTTTTTTAAGGTAAGTGACCAGCCCTAGCGTCAGTTTTTATTCTGGCTGTAAGCCCCTGACATGGCTCAAAATTTAGTATGAGGTAAGTTGCCAGTCCTAGTCACTTTTTAAACCAGCTAAAATCCTTTCATATGGTTCGTTTTTTTTTGCAATTGTTTTTATAAGACAACAAACAACCGGGGCCAAACAAACGTGTTATTCAAACCAAGAGCTCATTGTATAGCCACTCGCGGTCACCCATCCGAAGACTGACCGTATCATCTGTTGCTTAATCGGTGATCGGTTACGAAGTCGAGCTACGATGCCACACTGCCAACTAAAACCGGCCTATTGAACGCGCCTTACTCTAATTTCTCTAAAATCACTTATTTCGTATTACTCTTTATGGGCTAGCGTAATACGGAAAGGGTATGCTAAGCCGAAAAGGGCACATAGTACTCTACATTGAACAATGTTTACTGTGAGACCAACCCTGAAATCGCAAAAAAAAGGTATTCCATATAAAAATATCAACTACCAAAATCATGTAACAGCTGGTTTTGATTGCGATTTCAGAGTTAACCCATTGTAAAAGTTGTTCAAAATGAGTACTATGAGCCCTTTCGGTTTAGCATATCATTTCCATACAATCCTGTAATTATTCTTTAGATCTAATCTGTATATACCTAATTTATTTTGGAGTTCTTATATTGCAACATGGCATTTTGAGGCACTATCAATCAATTTATTATTTTAAGGTATTGAAGCTATTTAAATGTCCGTTTTTAAAAATAGAACCCGCGATATGCTAAGCAAAACCGGAACTACGCTAAGTTACTGTATGTATAGGTACTATTTCGTGAATTATACAGGGTTATTCAGAAAGGGTATGTTAAGTCGAAAAGGTCTTATAGTACTGATCATTATGAATGGCTTTTAATATAGGATCTACCCAAAAATCGAGCAAAAAATTACATTTTTCTATGGAACAACTGTTTTTTTTTTTCAATTTCCGGGTTGCACCCATTGTACAAGTTGATCAAAATGATGAGTACTATCAGCCCTTTTCGGCTCAGCATACCCTTTCCTGATAGCCCTGTAATGTGTTAATTATGCTATAAAAGGTACTTTTCAATAAACTTGTCCAGTTGGCGATAATGAATGACCGACGATTTTTACATTGATTTAAAATTGAAAATACTCTATAACTAACAAATTCCTGGTCAAATATCACAAATATCGAAACACGCACTAATAACCAGCCAAATAGCACGAATAGTCTGCTAACCTGCTCAAATAACCAGCCAAATAGCACGAATAGTCTGCTAACCTGCTTGAATAACCAGCCAAACGACACGAATAATCTGCCAACTTGCTCGAAACTTTCCTGAATAGCTAGCCAAATGGCACGAATAATGTGCTAACCTGCTTGAATAACTAGCCGAATGACGAATAATTAGCTAACTTTGATCGAATAGCTAGCCAAATAGCATGAATAACTAACTTTCCTGATTAGCCAGCCAAATGGTTCGAATAATCAGCTAATTTGTTCGAATATCCAGCCAAATACGGTTCGAATAATCAGCTAATTTGTTCGAATATCCAGCCAAATACCACGAATAGTCGGCTAACTTGATCAAATAGCTAGCCAAATAGCTTGAATAATCAACATACTTTCCTGAATAGCCCGCCAAATGGTTCGAATAATCAGCGTACTTTTCTGAATAACCAGCCAAATACCACGAATAGTCAGCTAACTTGATCGAATAGCTAGCCAAATACCACGAATAGTCAGCTAACTTGATCGAATAGCTAGCCAAATACCACGAGTAGTCTGCTAACTTGATCGAATAGCTAGCCAAATCGCTCGAATAATCAGCATACTTTTCTGAATAGCCAGCCAAATAGCACGAATAATTTGCTTACTTGTCTGAACATACAGTCGACTAGCACGAATATTAGCCCACTAACATTAACATTAGACCACTAGCACAAATATCCGGCTTACTAGCACAAACATTGAGCCAACATGTACGACTATCCAGCCAATTATCACGAATATCCAGCCATCTAACACGAATAGCTATCCAACTACTATGAATATACAGCCAATTATCACGAATATCTAGCCTACTTCTTCGAATAACCGCTTCTTCCCAGCCAATCAGCACAATTACTCGGCCATATAGCAGCAAACCTTTCTTTTCACATTGGTACAATCAAAATCGCCAATTTCAAAATATATATTCCGCCTTTACGCCTACCCTATACCGTATGATAATAAAGATGAATCTAGCAAATCTAAAGGATATTACGAATTATTCTAATATATAGAAAAACGCTTTCTCATTCAAAAATATTATATAAGCACATTTTACCAAAAATATAATAAAGAAGGCTTATAGTACATTTTTGAAAGGAATATAGACAGTTTGTTTCACAGAGTTGCATCCTATCTTTAAGCCCGATCCAAAAGCAAACGGACTATAAAGAATATAGGGTGCATTATATACAGGGTTATAAGGAAAGGGTTTGCTTTATTTCTAGCCGAAAAGAGCTCATAATACTCGTCATTATGAACAATTATTACTATAGATTCAATCTTGAAATCAGCTGTTACACACCATTTGTCGAGTGTCATGAAACAGATTTTTTTTCACGATTTTAAAGTTGGTCCGACAGTAAAAATTGTTCATAATGATGAGTACTATGAGCCCTTCTCGGCATAGCATACCCTCTCCTTACAACCCTGTAGAACTATCTATACGTTTTCCCGTATAAGTACTCACAACATCTAATATTTGAACTTTTAATTTTATTATAGTAAGGGTATTCTTTTAACTATATCTAATATAAACTATATATAGTTTTGATAAATCGTTGTCGAAGATAAAAGACCTATTAGCTTCATTCGCTATTGGCGCCGATTCTATCGTATCATGGACTAAACTAAATTAATCTGACAGCACTGATACTGCGTCACTTCCTTATACAGTATATGAGAAAGAGACAGTCATATTTTTAGAGGTTTCGAATTTTGTCGTTTTAAGAATGACTATTACATTAGTTTAAAAGTTTGAATTGACATCAGAAATTAATATTACCTTTTTTTTTACTTTTCTTTGAAATATCTTGAAAATTGTCGCCATTCCTCTTTCACAAATTGAAACGTAGAGAGATGGATACTTTAGTACCTTAAATTGCTTTAGTCTACAAAATGACACGACAGAATCGACGTCGACTCGTCAACGATAAAAAAAAATCCATTTAACTTTTAAGAAAATAACATCCATTAAAATCAATTGTAAAAGTTAATATTGCAAATACTGGTCAATTATTTAATAATAGAATATTTCAAAAAATTCCAAAATCTCGCCTTTACTTTATAATGAGTTTTGCGTCGCTCGTTGATGAAAATTAAGTCGATCTCTTTCGCACTTATTAGGGTGCCAAGTAAGCGTCGTTTGTGTAAGAGAGACAGAACGTCTTTCGTACTCAATGTGGTATCCAAGTAGTATACCAAGTAGTATACCGAGTAGTATACCTAGCAGTAATATTAAGAAGACTGTGTGATAGAGATGACATCATGCCATTCGCACAAGAGCGAGTGAGGTAGACTAACCCTTCTGGTGTCAATTTTAAATAATCGACCCGTATCGCCTCTAAATATAGACTACTACAATGTAGTCATACTACTTCTATTCTGTTGTACAACTCACTAAACTAAACTTGAGACAACTCCAGAATTGTCGCCATCCCTTTCTTACACCATGAAAATGAAAAGGGACGGCGATAATTTTAGATCTGTCCAACAAAACTGTCCAGGCAGCAAATTCTGAAGGTACGCACAGACCTAAACACAAACTGTCAAACTGTCAGTGGGTTGACAGATCTGAATTTACAAAATAAAAGTAAAAAGTTAATTGATATTCCGTTTAACAAGCTGCAACGATAAAGACAGCTTCGTCTAAGGTTGCCTAGAAGAGATCGCTCTCTAGTTTTAAGTGTTATGATCATTTGTCTGTAATTTCTGATGTGAATAATAGTGTTTATCTATCTGTCTTTAAGTTTAGCCAATTAAGTTCAAGTTTAATTTTCAATAAGTCAAGGTTTATAATAAACTTGTGTGTTAATTTAGTTTAGATGGTACAACGGAATGGAAACCGTTTCCCAAAACAATGAGTACATCAAATGACTATTTTTAGTAAATTCCCAAATCTGTCAACAATAACCTTTAAGATTAGCTCGTATATTACTTTAGTTTAGAAAGTGATACAACAGAACTGACACAACATCAAACGACAAATAAAGTACATCAAACGACAAATTAAAAGTACATCAAACGACAAATTAAAAGTACATCAAAGGCCAAATAAAAAGTACATCCGGTAAAGCTAAGCCAATCGGCGCACGGCGCTCCGGTGACGTCACCCCCCAGGAGACGTCGCGCCGTCAGTCGGCGTGTCAACGTCGCCACGAGCGGTCCTCTCGCTCCTCATCCTCTTCCTCTTCGAAACGGAGCAAAGCGTCTGTGCTCAGCGTCTGGGATGACTATTCACATTTGTAGATAATATAAAATGATTAGTATCATATTTTTATTAATTTTTGACATGAAAAAAAAACATTTAAAACTATATCTATCGATGATGATACGAATATTGCGTTTCATTTTTCGTTGACACTTCTGCCAATTGCGACGCATCGTAGCGTGCCTATACGTGTGAGATGAGCATATAAGTGAGTGGATCCCGGAAGCGGTACTTTTACAAATAATTGGTACCAAGGTTCACAACGGCGTGCAATAAAACGCACCAAGGTTGACCTATTCTCCCAGTTCTTACAATTAGTTCTTCTAATATATTATTATAGGTATATGGTCAAAAACTTACAAAATGGGTTTCCACTAGGTAAAGTTCAGTTTTAAAAGAACTGTCAAGAGTGTTTGCACTGAATTCTGAGAATCTGAGAATATGCTTTTAATGATGGACTTACGTTTGACCGCGTCTATGTAGTTTTGACCATTTATTGGATATCAGTGCTGCCACCTAGTCTCGTAACCCCTCAGTAGCCGTTAACAAGAGTTATGAAACCTTGGTAGCTCAGTTGGAGAACCCCTTCGCATTCTTGAGGTGGCGGGTTCAAGCCCCGACTCGTACCAATGAGTACTTTGGGACTTATGTGCGAATTTATATGCCACTTGGTTTTCGGTGAGGAAAATGTTGTTAAGAAACCTGCATACGTCCGGAGAAGAAATTCAATGCCGTATGTGAATCCACCAATCCGCATTTTGTCAGCATGGTGGAATACGCCCTAATCACCCTTCGAGGGTAGACCAGCCTAGCCAAGTTGCAATTCTATAATTTCATAAACACAAAAATGTATCTCTATTTCCTTTGGTCATCGCATCACGCGTGAACGGATGGAGCAATTTCGCTAATTCTTCTTTTGTTGTTTTAATTATTGTCAGGAGAAGGTTCTTATGAAACAAAAAATAAGGAAGTTCAGCGGAACATTAGAAAATTTCAGATAGTTCGAATAAAATATTCATAGTTAAGACAGCACAACGTCTGTCGGGTCAGCTAGTCTATTTATAGATTCTATATTATGTCTTTCTCATACGTTGTCTTAGTTATCTATAGCCTTTCGATTATAGAATCGCAAGTTGGCTAGCGGCTGGTATCCTAGCAGAGGTATTAAAGGTTAAGTAGTAAAAATAAACGTTACACACTCACAGCTCCCCCCCACTAGTATACCCTGTGTCGGGGATGCCATGGCACATAAAGACAAGAACAACTAACACCCAGACCCAGAGCAGATATAAATTCATCATTCAAACATCTGTCCGGCAAAACTCACGGACCATGGAGTCTGGTGTATAATAAACGCCTTAAAAAACATGTCCGGCTGGGAATCGAACCCGTTACCTCTGATATACTACCGCTGAGTCAAACAGGTCGTAAAAGAGAAGTAAAAGAGTTAGTGTGTAAAGTATGTTACCTCTTCCTTTGGTTCTGAGGCGGGTGTGTCGCCGTTGACTGCCCGCTCGAGAGGCAAAGGCATGGAGGCAATCTTCGGAGTACTCACCCATGTTATCTAAATACATTAAAAAAGTCAGACTTTTCTTTGAACATAGATTTGAAATATTAATGTGTGGAGTCCTAAAGGCCAAACAATCTTTTCGTTTTAATTTTTTAAGGATCTTTTCTTGT
The DNA here is from genome assembly GCA_949125135.1 of Alcis repandata. Classification (NCBI taxonomy): domain Eukaryota; kingdom Metazoa; phylum Arthropoda; class Insecta; order Lepidoptera; family Geometridae; genus Alcis; species Alcis repandata. The sequence goes on from OX421251.1 coordinate 2,486,912, forward strand.
ATTTCAATGTAATTAGGGTCTTTATGTCTCTCTTAAAATAATTACAAGACACTAGTATTGACTATTCTACAAATTAAATAACACTTTGAACTAAATCACATGTATGAAACTTATTAATTACATTTAAAGAAACATAATACAATTGGACAGAAAAATAACGAATATTAGAGCCAGCACTACCACTGTGGTTGTTATCTTTGCCTATTCGACTTTACCCACTCCCTTGCTACTCGCGTCCTAACGTAGTCCTAATACCCCCCAAGTTTTTGAAGTTATACTTCTTTTGGCGCGATAGAGAAAAATGATGAGTGAATTTTTACGATGCGCGCGCACACCGACACCTAAATTCTACACCGTGAAGTTAGTTCTAGGTGGCACGATGCGCGCGCACACCGACACCTAAATTCTACATCATGAAGTTAGTTCTAGGTGGCACGATGCGCGCGCACACCGACACCTAAATTCTACATCATGAAGTTAGTTCTAGGTGGCACGATGCGCGCGCACACCGACACCTAAATTCTACATCATGAAGTTAGTTCTAGGTGGCACGATGCGCGCGCACACCGACACCTAAATTCTACATCATGAAGTTAGTTCTAGGTGGCACGATGCGCGCGCACACCGACACCTAAATTCTACATCATGAAGTTAGTTCTAGGTGGCACGATGCGCGCGCACACCGACACCTAAATTTAACCCCATGAAGTTAGTTCTAGGTGGCACGATGCGCGCGCACACCGACACCTAAATTTAACCCCATGAAGTTAGTTCTAGGTGGCACGATGCGCGCGCACACCGACACCTAAATTCTACACCATGAAGTTAGTTCTAGGTGGCACGATGCGCGCGCACACCGACACCTAAATTCTACACCATGAAGTTAGTTCTAGGTGGCACGATGCGCGCGCACACCGACACCTAAATTCTACACCATGAAGTTAGTTCTAGGTGGCACGATGCGCGCGCACACCGACACCTAAATTCTACACCATGAAGTTAGTTCTAGGTGGCACGATGCGCGCGCACACCGACACCTAAATTCTATATCGTGAAGTTAGTTCTAGGTGGCATGAAAATTGATAACTATGCTCAAGTTGTATATTCTAGTATTTTTATATTTAGAACACGTGTTTCGTAAGAGTACAATTAAACAGTGTGAATAAATAAATATTATTTTGGTGTTTTTATTAAATCAATTTTATATACGACGGTGATAATATTTACTAATAAATAATTATTTATTAGTATTTCTATATAACATATTGAATATTAGTGATAAAACTGATTTGAATAAACTGTTTTGAGTGCATTTATAGATTTGAGGTTAATTGTCGGTATGTATAATTTATTTTTCCATACGCCAAAAAAGTATAACTTCTAACGCGTGTACATAAGTACACACACTAATTTTTTTTTTATACAATTGAGTGACAAGACGACCATATAGCTCGCCTGATGTTAAACGTCACACCCATAACAGGTCTGCGCCACCCAGGATTTTGAACTCTTAACAATTCAAGTCCCTGCTCGGCACAGCACTGCGCTCGTCACCCTGAGATTTATGATGTTTAATCTCCTATTTGCCCTGAAATTTCGCTGGAATCCAGAATACTCTGGATCCTGTTAATCTAGTTAGTGTCAAATATAATGGACTCACCGACAGCGTGCGGTCGTTATAGTGCTTGCCGTGCAACATGGCCTGTTCCGCGTGCGCCCGGACTTTGTACTGGAGAACTAGTTGAGGGACCGCCATGTCTACTTCTTTGCTGCTAACTTCGCCGTATTGCTATGAACATAAGGTTTAATTATTAAAATCCTTCTACAACTAGAGATTTTGGTGTGTTTGTTTGTTCCTAACGAAAACGGCTAAACAGATTTGTGTAAAATTTGGTAAGGAGGTAACTTATATCCTGGATCTTTAAACAAACAAAACAAATCCAAATCGGCTCAGCCGTTTGGGATACGATGCCACAGACAAACAGTTAAACACGTTAAATTTAAAACCCTCTTTTTTATAATGAATAAATCCGTGTTCGACCACCAACTCGCTTGTTGGTAAACGACGATGTGCTCGAAGATGAAGCACGCAGACCTATTCACTCTGACCTTGAAAAGTCTAAGATTATAATATCTCTCAGGAAACCAGGAAGCCAAAAAAACCTATTCCATTCTGTTCCATTGTGAGAGTTAAAAAGAACAGCCTTCGCCATGTATCTGACTCACCGCGAAGTGTGTATACAGTGTTTCGAGCTCGTCCGTCTCAAAGCCGGATATGAGCAGGCCGCGCGGCCGATGGTCCACGCTGGCGCTGCCCGGGAACTGCCGCGCGGCGCCGCGGGTGAAACGCAGTGCTGGGTTGAACTTGCCCCCTCTTTTGTAATAGGACAAACACAACAATTAGAATACATCAGATTTTTGCTTAAGGGAAGAGTATGCTAAGTTGAAATATAGCCGTGGTAGCTCAGTGGGAGCAACAGCCGCTTCGCATTCTTGAGGTGGCGGGTTCAATCCCCGACTCGTACCAATGAGTTCTTTGGGACTTATGTACGAATTTACATACCACTGGCTTTTCGGTGAAGGAAAACATCGTGAGGAAACCTGCATACGTCCGGAGAAGAAATTTAATGGCGTATGTGAATCTACCAACCCGTACTTGACCAGCGTGGTGGAATACGGCCTAATCACCCTTCGAGGGTAGACCTGTATCCCAGCAGTGGGAGGATTAAAGGTTGCATATGATGATGCTAAGCTGAAAAGGGCTCATAGTACTCATCATTATAAACAACATTTACTATAGGACCAACCCGGAATTTACCAAAAAAAAACATTAGCTGTTCCACAGAAAAATGTCAATGACACTCGACAAAATGTATGGAACAGCTGATTTTGTTTCGCGATCTCAGGTTTGGTCCCATAGTAAAAGTTGTTCATAATGATGAGTACTGTGAGCCCTTTTCGGCTTAGCATACCCTTTCCTTATAACTCTGTATATATTTGTCAATTCTTAATAACCTAAAATAGTTTTAAAACATTCTTGTTGTAACAAAAATAATTACCAATTTTTTTTTCTATTTTTTTATGTTTATGCCTTACCTGAAGAATCTCCTCTTGACGAATCGATAGCTTGAAATATAGGCAACTTTTGTTAGCATCATCACATTTTGACATAATTATATTATTTCTTGTACGTATCATTATTTTGTAATTTTCAGTTGTATTTTTTTTTGTAACTATGTAATTTTAATGTAACTTTTTGCAATTTTGTAAAAATTCTAAATTATTAAAAAATATATATTTAATAAAATAAATAACAATAGTTATTTATTTTTCAGGTATTTATTTCGTTTTTAATTTCTAGGTTTTTTTACAATAAAAAATATAAAAATACATATAATTCAAATAAAACCTAAAAACTAGGTTGCCGCCGGCAGCGGGGCAGGGCCCAAGCTACCGGTGGTTAAGGCTGCAGAGACAGGAACCTCCGGACGCGTGCCGTGTCGAGGACCACTTATTTATTTAATTACTAGTTGACCCGGCAGACTTCGTACTGCCATACAGTACTTCTCTATGGTACTGCCTAATTAAATATAAACACTGCACAAAACACTATTTACAATTTTATACTTTTAATATATTACAATTATAGGTACGAATTTGTTTCGTGTATCAGTTGACAAAAGCGAACTCATCCATGAAAAAAAAACACTGACATTGACAGTTTGTTGTTGTTTCAACTTTTTTTAATTTGATATGACTTGGAGTCAAATCCTTCGAAATTTTAAAATTCCTTGGTTTTGATAGATATGATTGAATTTGAACTTTGTACAGAAGTAATAAAGTGCAAATTGACTCTTGGACGTTAGGAACATACCTACATTGCTTAAACAACAGTGAGTGCTTGCAATTCAATATGAACTTTATACAATAGCAATAAAGCTCGTTTTAGTTAGAAAACGTTTGTATGGGAAAAAGAAAAGGGCTGTTTTTAGGGTTTTTCAATATTTCTGAGAGATTTTCTTATTATTTTTTTTCGTAAGAACCTTCTCCTAATAATAGCAGAGTTTTACCTACCATTAAAACTCACATTATGTCCGGAGCCTTATTCGAGGCCTTGTAAACAATATTGAGATGACAGCTTCCGGTTTCGGCCGTAATTTAGTCGTTGTAGTTCCATTTAACGCCGAAATTATAGCAACTTCCGGCCGCCATGTTCACCAGGTGATGCTCATTGCTCATTGGGGTTCTCTTCATTGTGGTCTCAATAACCTACTTATTTCTAACTTAACTAACACCAGGCAGAATTTACTGTAAGGCCTCGAATAAGGCTCCGGACATAATATGAGTTTTAATGGTAGGTAAAACTCTGCTATTATGTCCTTCCGCCGTTATTCGAGGCCTTGTAAACAATATTGAGACATTGTTTGTTTTCGCCTGGTGAACGAGACGCCAATGTGACTACAAAATAATTTCAACTATATTTACAACGTAAAGCTTCATTACTTAATGTAATTTACATTACATACATTTGATTTCCTTTTTTTTTTTTTTTTTTATTTATTTATTTTTATTTAATTTTTTATATGTTATACTTACGGTTGGCTATTTTCAGAATATTATTTACTATCTTACAGGTTCAAATTAAGTTTCTAATGAAATACTATTAAAACTGCCATTAGGTATTGATCTTATTTATTTTTTATAGAACTTTGAAAAAGTATTCACTGACCTCCAATTAGCCCTAGACAAGACTTTATGTAGGTAATGGTTCTCTATAAATCCAACCCCTAAATGCAACAGCTGACCTCACGTTTCCAGGAGTTGCATCGACACCTGCTCCGGATAAAACAGACTTTACCCAGCCAACAATCACAGTTCGAGAAGTAGCTATGGCAGATCCTCGGCCTGTTACAAACAGATTACTAACATTACCTTCTCTACGTCTGTCTCTACCAATCTGTACCAACTTTCTTACCCATAGTACTAGATCTATATTAGGGTTTTCTTTATTCGGGTATAATTTCCAACCAGATTGTATATATATAATGCAGTATCAGTTTTAGGTCCGTATACTGGCCAGAAAGTTAGGCAGTTCGCGTCAGTATTGTCTATAAAATTACTGTTTGATAGATTTAATAGTATAAGGTCATGTAGGTACTTTACGCCCGAGCAAAGTAACAATGATATAGCAAAATGTCTTGAGACTTCACACAAATTTTGAATGGATAACCTTCTATTTGATAACCACGATATTACAATATTTGTATCCCAAATATTTGTTTCGGATCATAGACTTACTTATGGCGATGGATTTTAATATCTGTTTTACTAAAATATTAGAGCTTAGCTGGCAACTATCTTTAGGAGTACACAAAATAGAAACGACAGATTTATGCACCAAATCCTATATGCTAACTTTTCTTTAAGATGAAAATCAGCCAAACCAAAACTTTGCCAATTCGGAGCCCGACGGATTAGTGGGATTAACACCAGAATTTTGACACTATTTTACTCAGCGCGCCCAGGCAGGTTTGTAAGTATTAAGAGTCGCTTTCCACCAGCCTGCCCGCAATAAGGTCTTTTCTTGTGTAGACCACGATTCGATCGCTTCAGACCACCCCCACATTTCCAAACTTCGAACGTCCTCGTCTTCGTCCTGTACTTTTTTTTTTTTTTTTTTTGGTGGAGTATGGCCCGTCGACAAGTCTATTAGTTTGGACTCTAACTGGTGGACTGTGAATGGGGATGCTATGGCACGAGCCTTCAGATCTGCTCTTCAAAATGCCTGGGGCCACCTGGGCGCTACAATTAAATATGTTCCTATGGCCCGATTGAGATTGAGGACTCTCGGCATTAGATTCAGAGGGTGGAATATCCACGCTAGCTTGAACTTTCATTCCCAAGCAAAGCGTTGTGTCTCTAAGCTGCGCGGTACATCTGATCTAGACCGACGTATTTCGGTACGACGTGAGCACGTCCCGAGGCGAATAAATCTATGTCTGGGACACCCCATTTTCGAAAAACGACCTCTGTTACCGAAAGGAGTAGATAGTATCGACTTTCGAGACAGGCGACGTGCGATTAAGTGAATGTCGAAACGATTTATAACTTTGAAAATCTGAAAAGTCAGACTCATCAGTTGCACCGATCGGTTTCCTCGCTCGTTTCTCAGATAAGCCACGACTGACTTGTTGTCGCATTGAAGTAACACTGACGAATGACTCAGAAAGGGACCGACATGGTGTAAACATTTCAAAATAGCTAACATTTATTTTTGATTCGAATTAACTGAATCTTCTCCGCTTCTCGCCCCGTACCTGCATGCCGTTCAACTCTGTGCCCCAGCCCGTGTCGGCTGAGTTGAGAGAAAGTCACTAACGGAGGGTGAGTTGTGAGAAAATGAGTCACTAACGGAGGTTGAAGTCGAGTCGACTTCGCGCAGTTCTGCATCCGCCACTCTAGTTCCTCGATAGTCTGTTAAGGAAGAGGAGCCTTCTTTTCGGAATTGCTCCGAAGCAGATAATTGGAATGGAGTAGGAGGTAACGAAAGTTTAACCGACCCTGTGGTACAGCTAGCCGGGCAAAATTCATTTTCCTGACAATGATTTGAAGTTCGCGAAGCGTCGAATTCTGTTGTTCGAGGAACTCCGTTATATTGGCCCGTAACTTCGTTTTTATTAAATATTAACTATATTAAATTACTATCATTTTCGTTTTGGGCAAGCTTTTTCTGTTCTTCCACGTATCCCATATTAGACCTAGGTATTTCAAAGGTTTCTGAGGAACTAGAATTCACTTGGACGTGTTGGACCATCCATCCCAAATTTCGAAGGGTCTTGAGACCCGTCTGCGTCTGCCTGTTCTGACAAACGATCAGATAATCGTCAAGAAAAAGTGCGATTCGAATCCCTTGCTCTCTTAGAATCTCGGCGGTCCAGTTCGAGAGAGATGCAAACACTTTGGGAGCGGTTGCAAGTCCAAATGGTAAAGATTTGGAGTAAGTAGTTGGCCCCTGTAAAACATTCTTAGAAAGCACCGACGGGACGGTGCTATTTGTACACGGTAGTAGGTCTATGTGATACCGATTTTGACCATACAATCGTTTGGCTGTAAAAAATCTGAGATTCGATGCACTGAGATAAGTCTAAATTTGGTTAGCTTTAAAAATTGATTCAGTCTCTCTGTATTGAAAATAGGGCGAACCGTCGCTTTTCGGGGTAAAAATAGGGTAGATAAAAAAAAAATTTTGGGCATTTGGGGGCATATTCCAAAATTTTCTCCATTATTAATTTGTTAATAGTCTGATCCATTTCACAAGATGGAGCAGTTTGGTAGCGGCCACTGTTGAGGCGCGGTAAAGCTAGCGGAGGCCGAACTAGAAACGGAATTTAGTAACCTGAAATTACGTGCAGCAAGGGCATCGGGGTCATGCATTCACGAACATCTATAACCTGCCCCCTGAAACGGTTGTGTTATGTCAATACTCTCTAAAGCCCCTCCCCCTGCCGCGCACGGCATTGGGTTCTAAATGGTCCCTGTTGATTAAAAGGTTTTCTCGGATTGGCCGGGGCCTGTTGACCCGCGGTAAACGACGCGAAAAAACCGTTGATTTCCAGCGTAGGCTGGGAAATCATAATTCAAAGTATACGGCTGCATTTGGGTATATGATTAGATAGGAGTATAATTATGTTCTAACTCTTTGAGGAGCCTGATATAGCAACGCAAACGGTGCCGTGGGGCGACCGGCTTGGTTGTAAAGTTATAACTACTGGATCCAGGTTGCGCAGCCTGGGATCCAAATGTAACTCTCTTCTCTTGCGCAGAGAAGGAGTGTTTTGAATTTATTATTACAATTCCTCAATTATTTTTTAAAAATTCTGAGAATTTATCTTTATCAAATAAGAAATCGCAAGACGGGAGGTACCTTTATCAAGGTTGCTTTAAGGAATTTATCTTTTACTGTAAAATGCACATATTTAGATAAGCATCTCGTCTTTGTTCTATAATGTCAGCCCAGCGACCACAAAGCAATTGCAATCGAGGGAGATATTTTTTTTTTTTTTTTTTAAATCACTAGAACAACAAAAAAAAAATAATAAATAAAAATTCCTTAATTTTTACAAGCATGGTTTTTATCAACAGTCTTACTATCATTGACTTCCCAGATTTTAAAGCATCACTTTACATTATCACCGCATGTGTGATCGCACCTAAGAAGCTATCTGTTGCAATCAAATTATTTGTATAATCTCGTCGTTCACCTCGAGTTCAACGAACCCCGGCCGAGCATTGAACGATTTTTTGAATTTCAGAATAACGAACATTTGTCCAATTTTCAGATTTAAATGTTGCAATGAATTTAACAGTTGCAAATGATCAGAAGAAGCCTTCGAAATGGCGGGTTCTTTTAGATTTGTCGTCAAATGAAAATCAAATTGAAGAGCCGACTCGGCGGGCATCTCGAATAATCTCGATAGTTGGCTCATGCAGCGGGCTTGGAGCCAGGTTATTTGCATTCATCACAATTGGGTGGTGGTAATCGGTACCGACCGGATACCAACCCGGAGAAGGGTAGGAATTATTCGCCAAATAATTTTGAATTTGACTTACTTGTTCGGCAAGGTGTTCTAATACCTTACTCTTTTTATGACTTCTTTCGTCCTTGTGCGACCGTTTTCGTTTACGATGCTTTTACGGGTCCTCATCACCATTGGTGGATGAGGATGATGACGACACAGACTCACGCACGTTTTCATCACTTTCCGACATTATTTAAAATTTTTCTCGATTTTACTATTTTATGTGGGTATATTAACAAAATTTTTTAACTTTTTCACGAAACAATTTAAAAATTACGATTGAAACGAAACTACAACATAACGTTTATAAACACTTATGAAGACTTTCAAATCGCTTAAAATACAATTCTAGCGATTTTACTAGCAAAAATATTTTCGAACGCTAACAGCGTTAAAATACTCATTACGGCTCGAAAATCAAGACGCCAATGAAGAGAACCCCAATGAGCAATGAGCATCACCTGGTGAACATGGCGGCCGGAAGTTGCTATAATTTCGGCGTTAAATGGAACTACAACGACTAAATTACGGCCGAAACCGGAAGCTGTCATCTCAATATTGTTTACAAGGCCTCGAATAACGGCGGAAGGACATAATAACAAATACAACAAAAAAAGAATTAGTGAAATCGGTCCAGCCATTCACGCGTGATGCCGTGACCAAGGAAAACGGGTTTCATTTTTATATATACAGATTGTATCTTTTTATTTATCGCATAAAAGTGGGTACATTTGTTCTGTGGTGCACTACTCCTCCAACCATAGCCAAACCGTTTATCTTAGTCCTCGCGTGCGCGGTACAGAGGCGCGGGGGACTCCGAGGCGCGCACTACCGCGCACTACGAGCAGGCGAGGACTAACATAAACGGTTTGGCTATACTCATAGGTGCAAAGCACCCGTATCTTGACGAGGACCTTCCATTATTTGAGTGACGAGACGAGCAAATCGCTCGCCTGATGTTAAACGTCACGTTTGCCCATAACAGATCTGCACCACCCAGAATTTTGAACTCGCAGAATTCAAGACCCTGCGCGGCACAGCACTGCGCTCGTCACCCTGAGATATAAGTTGTTTAATCTCCCATTTGTCCTGTAATTTCACTGGAAACAATGCCCTTCCAACCGGAACACAGTAATGTTTGCACATTACTGCTTGGCGGTGGAATAACTGGCAAAGGTGTGGTACTTCCCCAGGCGGGCTCTGCAAAAGAGCCCTACCACTACAAATAAATCTATTAAATCTATTTTTAAAGGGATACAACTCACCTAGAATGCGGTCTTCTGATGGCGGGATGGTGCTGAGGGAACTGTATCGTCATATTTCTTCTAAGTTCGTCGATTTTCTTTATCAGCTCCGTTACGTCTTGACCCTCCTGTTACAAACCGATAAAATATAAAACAAAATGAAATAATGTTTTTGCATTGTCATTGGAGTTACACAGGTATACCAAATTTCAGCTCAATCGGACATCGGGAAGTGGGTCAAAATTCAGTTGCAAGTCTTGACCTATATTAGCAAGGCAAGTTAAATCGGTTGAACCGATATTTAAGGGGGACCTAAAAATACCTAAAACTGGGACTTGATGTATTGCCCATTTTTATGTATGAAACCTTGTTTGGATCAAATATATTTTTTGTTGATGCTTTGTTATATTATTCTCAACCACTCAACCACTAAACACAGTTATAAAAAAATGTAATTGTTAAAGGTCGATTCACACATATCAGTGAAGCCACAGTTCCGACACAGTACCGGCACAGTGCGAAATATTCTTTCATACATTCTCTATGAACGCATTGAGAGCACACATATTCACTGATATGTGTGAATCGACCTTTAACAATTACATTTTTTTAAACTGTTTTTAGTGATTTTATAACTTCAAAAATGTTCAAATGTGAAAGCTAAATAGCTGTGTAAATAAAACGCGTCAGTCTGCATCTGAAATGTTGAGTTCTAGATAAAAAACAACTAACCTGTTGTTTAGTGAACATATCTAACTCTGCGTCCAGAATCTCCTTCTGCGCTTCTTCTCGAGTCTTCGGCTTCTTGGCTTTCACCTGGAAATGGTAATACGGTACTTGAACACACTAATATTATAAATGCTAACTTTGGGGAGGTAGGTGGAGTTTGCGTGTATTATGTAAAAAAAAAAAATACAAAAAAAACTAAAAATAAATAAAAAATGCCTCTCACACACAAACTCCACCTCCCTGTTTGTATAGGTTTATGTGTAATGTCATGCGGGGTTATTACGACTTTTGTCTATAACTTATGTACCATAATGTTTTATCAATAACGACATCTATGGGCGGAAAGTGGAAAAAGAAAAAAGAAGTGGCCCATAGATGTCGTTATTGATAAAACATTATGGTACATAAGTTATAGACAAAAGTCGTAATAACCCCGCAGACGTAATAGCCCCGCATGACTATATTTGTTACTTTTACCAGCTAGCCGGATTATACCGGCTGCTTGATGACGCTTTACGTCAAGTTCGATCGCAATGCGATTGATTGAGAATCTATATCGACTTTATTTACTGAACTTTTAAAAAAAGTAAATAATTTATTTCAGAGTTTGAATTTGGAGAAAAATTGTGAAAGGATAATGTTAAAACTGCCAAAACTTTGAAGGACGAGTACTTGATTACGTCTACATTCTTATTTGAAGGTGTTTTCTTGTTATGTCAAGTTATATTATGTAGCCATATATTTGTTTATTATTTTGCAAGAATTAGTATTTTGCAATACACAAAGCTATGTACAAAAGTTTATATACATTTAAAAAACGGGTTGAATAATGTACATTATTGTTTTGTGTTAAAAAATATACAAAATTATTAAACAAACACAAAAGCGCTGTTTATTTGGACAACACATTAATTAATTATTTATTTAAACCAAAAGCCCAAACCTACATACATTTAACATTTAAAACACAACATATAAGATATGATCCATATCCTCTGAAAATACGATAAATTAAAATAATTGTTTTTTTTTAAATATAATTACTAAATTGTAACCAGCGGTCTGATTCCGTAGGCTGTCAAGTTTGATCCGCAACTGATCAATTGATTTAGATAAGTAGGTTACTAAAAAAAACCTTATGATACATCATAAGTTATTATAAATTAATTATTATAAATGCGATAGTTTGTCTGTATGTTTGTCACTCCTTTACACTGAAACGGCTGGACGGAAATTGATGAAATTTGGAATACAGACAGCTTATACCCTCGAATACAACATTGAGATCAACACCGCGTATAATCATGATTATTACCGCGGGACGCAACTGATTTATCAATAAAATCTCAATTGACATGTTAAGGTTTTTAAAATTTTGTTGTATCTATGGTATATCTACATGGTTTTACTCTAATAATACTCTACAATAAATACTGATATCTATAATACAGAAGACTAATATGTATTTAATATTTTTAAATGTTATTACACTATCCACGTCTCTTTATAACAATGTAAATACGATACAAGGTTACATGGAAAAAGTGTGCTAAGCCGAAAAGGGCTCCATAATACTTATCGTCATAAACAACTTTGACCAACCCGAAAATCTCAAAAAGAAATCAGCTGTTTCATATAAAAATGTCTATGACACTCAACAAAATGTATGAAAGTTTTTTGTTTTTTCTCGATTTTAGGGTTGGTCAGTACTATGAGCTCATTTCGCCTTAGCATACCCTTTCCTTAAAACCCTGTCTGAACGTTATACATTTTATTATACCATCCAAATATCTTCATACCAACATAAATATAATTATTATATGACTTATAATTACAAATGCTAATATATGATAGATGTTATAAACAACGAGAGCCGAAGATGGCGCATACACATGCGTTGTGCTAAATATTATACAAGGTGTAACGGAAGGGTGTAGTAATACTTAAGCGTGTTCTTCTACAAAGTGAACAACTTCTAGAACTTCGTTTGCTAAATTCGAGAAAGAAAATATCGAATCTCCATTGATTACGTGACTAATTATTTGTACTTGTTGAAATCATTGAGTTGTCTAACTAGACACTTGATGAGACACTTTGCAGACAAATTTTGACAATATTTTTTGACCCCTTAGGTCGTCTACGAAACCGGAGTTTCGAAACTGGTTTCTAGTATGTCTTGTAACCATAAGAATTAACTGGTATTTAGTATGGAGGCGCGGCCCGCAGGACGTTTTCACAGTATAGTCCATTACTGTTCGATTTGAAAAAAGTGGAACCATAACGTTAAAAAAAGCGCCATCTAGTTTCAATGGCGTCGAACTAAAACACGAACTAAAACTAGTTTTTGATTCCCCGACAAAAAGCTATACAGTAATACCCCGACTTACGCTACCCTGTTTTACGCGAATTCGGAGATACGCGGTTTTTTTTTATTTTGATCGGAGCGCCCACTCCGCCTTGTAATATTGTCAATATTCGGTTTACGATAAGTTCGAAGTCGAACGTGTTACTATACGCGTGGATTTTTTTACGTACGCAGTGCACATTATTGATTATCTTTAATTATGTCATCCAGGAGACCAAAAAAATAAGTTTATTTTATATGCAAAGTTGAACCCCGACTTACGCGAATTCGACTTACACTGTTATCGCTTGGTCCCACCTATCGCGTAAGTCCGGGGTAATACTGTATATAAAAAAAATAGTTTAAAAAACACGCATTGTCATCGGTCTTTGACAGGAGTGCAAAGTTTGAACTAAATCTGATCGTTCAAAGTAGGGCAAAATCGAGTCCAAAAGGGTCGGTTACAAACATACAGGTGAAACTAATAAAAGCGTGTTAAAAAAATAGACGTAGGTACGTTTGGTCCCAGATTGTTCGTTTGATAAAATCCGCAAAGAAAAACAAAGAACTTTAAAGAGTGAAAAAGTAACAGTGAACACGAAAACTAAATGCAAACACACAGCATGCATAAATAACATAAAGAAACAAATCAAACTACAAACATATCAACAACTTATAACCTAACACGTCCTTTGATACAAAAATATCCGGAAGAAAAATGGCGTCTTACGTCCGAGGGTACTTTAGTACCCTTAGTAAGCAAGGACAGTCAAACATTACCTTTTCCTTTTTAAGTCGGTTAAAAAGGTGAAATCTAGCGATTTAGCTTTGAAATGATCTTTTTTCAGGGCGTTAGCGTTCAACAAAATCTTCCTAAAAAACATTATGTTTTGACGAACACGACTTTTGTGAACAAGGTGATGTGCGATTGGCGTTCAATTAGACAATTAATATTATAGTGCATAGTGACGTCAGCACTAACTTTTAAGACTAGGATAGTTTTATCCCGAAAAAAATGTGTTTTCTAGAACGACGTCATTGACATTTTTTATGCAACAGATGATTGTTTTCCGCGATTTTAAAGTTGTGGTTAATAAGTGTTCATAATGAATACTATATGAGTCCTTTTCGGCTTCGCATACCTTTTGCTTCTAACACAGTTGAAAAAGTACATGCCTTTGTAATATCGGGTTGTACAATATTGGTCGTGTAATATTGCCCGTAGATTATTTGGTTGCGTGTTGGCTTTACAATAATGAGTGATTCTTTGAGTAAAAATAGGTGAAATGTTATGTTTCAAGCCATGTATAACAATGTTTTTTTATGGCGTCGTGTCGTATGAAACCATTGTAAAGATGAGAGCACAATGCATAGATACACAAATGCACAGAGTGTATTCAGTTCGTTAATGAAACTGGTCAAAACAATCCATTATGGAAACTTAGTTCAGTTCAATTTAAAAAAATAATTTTATTACACATGAAATATGAAAACTGAGTTTCAATCACATTCGGTGAACTTTTTCAAGGAGTGATTACAACTGTAACCGTGTCCTGGTGAGCACAGGAGGCAGTTGCACGTACGCTTGTTATTTTTTTTTGTTATAGGTGCAAACAAACAAACGGGTCGCCTGATGGTAAGCGATCACCATCGCCTGGATACCTGTAACACCGGAGTCGTCACGGATTGCCGACCTGTTAAGACTCTATTAACAGCCCTTTTGAAGAACCTCGTAAGTCACTCCTTGAAAAAATATCACCGAATTTGATCGAAACTACGGTTGAAGTATCCGACTCAATCATACGTGAGTAGTCCCTTGTATTTATGACCAAACAAATGTGTCAATACCACGTTAGTTGTGATAATGAAAAATGGACACAATATTCTGTTTTTGAAAACAGTTCTTTGAAGTGAAAATTGAACGAAACCAATTTTATTGTTTTTTTTCTTGTGAATGAAATATTAGTTTTTTTTTTTAATCTGTTGTGTGCACAAACGCATGCGTATACGCCCTTCGTTCTGTACCTGATTGAGTTGTAGACCAGACATCCGCGCTACGGTCTCTTCCTGTGGTCCAATTAACATCTTTGTAATTTATCGATACTTTCACATCACTATGGTAACTGAAGTTTATCGATACTTTCACGTCACTTGTAACTTACGAGTTGATTACACGTAACGAGTACAGAGTGCCTAGTGAGAGTTTTTTTCACTATTCGATCGCGTTAACGTAAACTACAATTTGTATGAACTAGTTGTAGTTCATATTATGAACACTAGGTGGCGAGTTTTTATTCCATACAAATTGTAGTTTACGTTATCGCGAAGTGAAAATACTAAGAAAAACGCTTTGTTTAGTGTATTGTCATCGGTCCTCGATTTATCTACAAAGTTTAAACGAAATCTGGCCGTTTAAAGTGGGTCAAAATCTTTTGATTTTGACAAACATACAATACAATTACAAACATACACACAAACATACAAGTGAAGCTAAAAAAAGCGTGTAAAAACCCTTAGAATAAAAAGCATAAGAGCGGGCTCTTTTTCCGCAACTAGGCCGGTAATCGGCCCTTTTTGCGTGAACTACATATGCAGGTTTCCTCACGATGTTTTCCTTCACCGAAAAGCCAGCGGTATGTAAATTCGTACATAAGTCCTAAAGAACTCATTGGTACGAGTCGGGGTTTGAACCCGCCACCTCAAGAATGCGAAGCGGCGGTTCTCCCACTGAGCTACCACGGCTCATCTGTAAAAACCCTCACTAGGCACTCATTGGAGACAGTAAATGGGCACACTCGGCCGACCAAACAAATCATGGTTCTAGTGACTGTCTCTCATCAAACTGTTTACACAAACCGAGTACTCGGCCGAGAGCGCTGTCTCGCCACTGTACACGTTACGTGTAATTAACACATTACAATAAGCCTGTTTAAACTTAGTCAGTACTTAAAATTCCCACACACATTTCATTTCACACCAGCGAGCATTTTAAGCAGTGGCTAACTTTAACCAGTGTTTATGAGTAAGACCCTGTCGCAGTTAGATAGTATAATCCGCTATTTCATGTTATAGCTGGACGTTTGATTTGTTTTTATTTAATGATTAAAATAAATGTAGGTATAAAGAAAAATAAGTAAATAAGGTGCAAAGAAATATGTTTTTATAAAAAAAATTTTTTGATTTTTTTTTATCAATTTGATCAATGTAACAAGTAATAATTCAATACAAAGTGCACAAGCTACACTTTCCCTGAGTGCTAAAGGCTGTGCCATGTTTTTTATGCGATGCACTAATACAAGCTGAAAAGAAAGAGGTTTGCTAAACCGAAAAGGGCTCACAGTACTCATCATTATGAACAACTTTTACTATAGGACCAAACCTGAAATCCCGAAAAAAACAATACACTCGAGTGTCATTCACATCTTCCAATAGAAAAAATGTCAATGACACTAGAAACAAGAACATTATTTTTACAAAACAAAAAACAAAAACCGACTTCAAAAGACCGACTATTGAGTTATTCATCCATTTGTCGCGCACGTACTTAATGCAAATTTAAGACTTACATGGTTTTCTCATAGATACCATTATCAGAACTGGACTAAATTGAAGTGGGACCAAATGGGAAGCGTCAGCTTTCTAATAAAAAAAGAATCATTAAAATCGATTCACCCAGTCAAAAGTTACGAGGTATCAAAAATTAAAAAAAAAAAAACATACAGATGACTAATTGATAACCTCCTCCTTTTTTGAAGTCGGTTAAAAATGTATGAAACATCTGATTATTTTTCGCGATTTCAAAGGTGCTCCCGTAATAATAGTTGTTCATAATGACGAATATTATGAACCCTTTTCGGCTTACCATACTCTTTCTTTTACAACCCTGAATTATATAGTAAATATAGCATATATTATAGTAATATAGTATATATAAAAGCAAAACTAACCTGCATTTTCATACTGATAGTGCCTTGGTAGGAAACGAGCTCCTTCTGCAGTTTTTCAATTCCTTCCTGCGTCGAGTTTATGGCGTCCATTATGGCGTTCTTCTGGGGAACTGTCAGGTTACCTGTGACAAAAATAGAAATGTAAATCATCAACCTTTCACTTACGAATTTACATACCACTGGCTTTTCGGTGATGGAAAACATCGTGAGGAAACCTGCATACGTCCAGAGAAGGAATTCAATGGCGTATGTGAATCCAACCCGCACTTGGCTGCGTGAGGGAATACGGCCTAATCACCCTTCGAGGGTAGACCTGTATCCCAGCAGTGGGGGATTAAAGGTTGAGAATGAACCCTTTAGTCGGCTTGCAAGCATTTGAATGGAAATTAAATAAGATAAAATATAAACCCCAGCGGCAGTTTTTTGGGTATTTAAAAAAACCGAGCTCGTTTAGATTTGTCGGCGGGAGCGGCCGGGGCGGATGGGAGGGCTTCTCGCTGTCTTGACCTTTTATACATACACACACATTCTCATTCACATATACTGTCACATTCATAATATAAGTAGGATAGTAACATACTGGTGACGAAAAGTTATGCAGAATGATGTTGAGTACTGCAGTTTCTGTTTGAACCTCCTATGTATGGTCACAGCCAATAATAGCTCGCAAGCTCGCATTTGAATTAATTTGATCAAGGAGAATAGGCGTGACGAAAGATTTTAAAATCCTCTTCCATAATGTGAGTACACATTTACTATTTACAAAAAAGCCTTCATTTCGGTAATAAACTTAAGTTTAACGAAGTTTGAAGCCATTTTTCACAAATTTTTTCAACAGTGCCCGAAAACCGCTTGCTTGTGTCATGGCGTCGATTTGACGTCACGGCTAGTAAACATGTCATTGTGTCTACGCGTGATGAGCGGCGGATGACCTGAGCTCACTGAAGCGTGACGTCATACGCTGTGATTGTTGTTTCTGACAAGATGGCCGATTGCTGTATTTTAATGTTTTAATTTATTGAAAATCTTAATAATCTGTTTTTTAAAAATAAAACTAAACATGTTTTAATTTTTTTAATCTGGCTAGTCCCCTGAAAGCATTGAATCGGTGATTTTTTGATACTGTCGTCATGCCTATTAATTGCTTAGTAATATTTATATATGTCTAATTGACCAACCCAATTAGGGGTTATAAACGGGCCAGAATTTTGTAAAAATCCTTATTTAATTCAAATGATCAAGTGTTATGAAACCTAAAATAAGCAAATACAGTCCACTAAAAAGAAAAGTCTGAGGATTTATTTGGGAAAGAACGGGGTTCCGTTACATTATTTTTTGACGTTTTGTGTGTTGCTCGATGATGAAGAATGATGACATTGTGTAGTAATTACTATATCATATTATATTAATAGTAATAATAGTAATTGTATAGTAATCATAATGATATTGTTTTTCTTTTCATTTTACGTTTTTTGTCGATTATTTTTAACTTGTTTCTTGTTGATGATGTGTCTTTTTTTTGTTTTGTTTTTTGTCGTTTTTTTTTTCTTTTTTTTTTGGTTATATTAAGAGTATCTCCTCACCCGACTCCAACTTCTGTATGAGTCTCCTCTGCTGGTGCAGCTGCGTGTCGAGTAGTTCTCGAGCGCGTTTAGATTTGTCGGCGGGGGCGACCGGAGGCGGGGGGGAGGGCTTTTTGCTGTCTTCGCCGTTGGCTTGCTTTTCTTTTTCCTGGAAGAAATTGGGATAAAATAAATATTCTATTAAAAAAAAGAGTATTTAAAAAAATTACAATAATTATTGCATTGTCATCGGAGTTACACAGGTATACAAAGTTTCAGATCAATCGGACATCGGGAAGTGGTTCGAAATTGAGTTGCAAAATTTGACCCCCACAGATATACATACTAACACGACAAGTTAAATATAAGCTTGTAATTAAGTGCCTTACTTTTAAAGCCTGCTTAACTTAAAGTGAGAAATTGAGGGAAAAAATCCAAAAAATGATGTTGTCCCTGTTGATGAGCACTTTGTTGTGAGCCAGGGTGGCCCGGGTTGCGCTCCGTTGGCTCTGGCCTCCGGGGGCCATGTTCTTTTGTTTACTGTTTTAAATAGTATGTCGGCGCTCTGAGCCAATTATTATTTAGAGTGGTAAAGAAACGTAACTGACAGTGACAGCTGCTGAGCGGCTGACGTTTACCACTCTGGCGCAACTAGGAAATCTAAAAGCGATATTTTAGGGATCTCGACCAGAGCCAGAAGGGCAAGGGTTGATAGTTAAGGTTGATACGTAGAAAGCTGATTACAATAGTTGCAATTACATGTGGAATTACAGTGGTGGCCATAGAATCTTATTGTATCGTGTACCTATGCGCGTTATACGTGTGTTGCAAGTAATGGTTTTATTCCTCTCGCCCGATTATCCACGCCTGTCTGACTAATAGAACCTAACTACATGCCCACATTATGAACATAGAACTGTAGTGAACCGCTCGATAGTACCTAACTTGTGATAATTGGCAACACCTCAACATATGAGTGCCTTTAAGTATATTTACCTTTTCAATGTTATTCTGCTTGATGTCAGCCGTTGCCTTGATGTTGTCTCTGTTGATGAGCACTTTATTGTGTGAGCCGGGGTGGCCTGGGTTGCGCTCCGTTGGCTTCGGCTGACTCTGGCCTGCGGGAGCCATGTTTTCTTGTTTACTCTGGTTTAGGGAAAAAAGAAAGTTATTAGTGCTAGCTCAAACTATATGTCTTATCGCTGCGACAAGGCCATTTTTTTTTTTTTTTTTTTTTTTTTATGTAATTGAGTGACGAGACGAGCAAAAGGCGTGTGACGGTTGGAGAACATATGTTGAATTATGAGTTATGTTATTTTACAATTTATGTTTCAGCTTTACCATCGGGGATCGAAGAACAAAGGATTGTTCTTTGCGCGTCAGTATCTCCACACCATGGTTTAACATTTATACAATCAGAAGACATTATCTGCAAATATTTATTTATTAACTAACTGCACCAGGGGGCCGGCGGTTTCACCCGCTTTTTTTTTTACATTTAAACCACCTGTGTTAGAAGTGAACAAAATAAAAAAATAATACTAAACTCGGTCAAGCTGTTTCAGCGAGACTAACGAACAGACGAACGAACGAATTGATTTTCTGCACTAATATCATAAGAAGGAATGATTTGTGTGTTTGTATTGAATAAACTCAAAAACTAGTGGACCGATTTAAAATTCACCAATATAAAACTATATTATTAGTAAGTAACAGACTATATCTCATACCCGTGCGAAGCCGGGGCAGGTCGCTAGTTATATATAAGAAGATTAGGTACTTACATCAGCATTATGCCAGAACACCTTAATGAATCTATTGTTTAGCACAGCCTCGGTACTCTTGTATGCCACGCTCGCTTCCGTCGGCGTCGAGAAAGTTACTAATGCCGCCTCTGGGTCGCCGCCGAAACATATCTGTAGAGGGAAAGAGAATATTTTTACACTTTGACTGCGGCTAATAATCACATGCGCTTGCCTTAGGTGCGGCTAACAGTCAAACGCGTTGTTTTACGCGCCTGGCGTGTGCAGCCGCACTCGCGTCGCACAAAGGATAACACAAGGTATGCGTTTCCCGCAGTGTTTAGCAATGGACTCAAGTTTGAAGGCACAATTAAAATAACTGTTTTCAAGTGTATTTCCGCCTTCAAATCACGTCGGGTATAAACAAAAAAATTTGGGTTTACCATGTAAAAATTTCGTCTGGGCTCTTTTTGGATGGCTGTAAACAACCAGCATTGGTATACTGTTAAAACCGGCAAATTGTATTGTAACTATGTCCTGTTTGTTTGTTTTATTACCCAAACAGTAATACTCATTTAAAAGGCACTAAAATAGCGTTTTGTTTCAGGACTAAGTTAAGCCACGTATTCACTGAGCAACAATTGTTTATAAACTCTGTTTCAGAAACATAACATTTTGTTTCTGTAAACACTACGTGTTTCTCGTATGTTAACGTAGTGTTTACAGAAACAAAGTGATATGTTTCTGAAACATTATTATATGTTTCAGAAACACGTAGATTTCGTTTCTGAAACAGAGTTTATAAACAATTGTTGCTCAGTGAATACGTGGCTTTAGCTTTTGCTGCAACAAACTTTTGCTCTGAATAAATAAATTTAATAAAAAAAATAAAAAACTTGCCTGTATATTAACAATCTTCCCAAACTTGCAGAAATGGTTGTTTAGATGTGTAATATCGTTGAGACCGCGGGGGACTTTCTTCACTTCTAAGGAACAGTTGGCCGCGTGCATCGGAGGCGGCGGTCTTTGAGGGCCTGAGGAAAACATATAGTGAATTATCTTTGCTAATAAAGAGGGCTAAGCCGAAAAGGGCTTATAGTACTCATCATTATCATATCATATGCAACATGCAACCTTCGAAGGGTGATTAGGCCGTATTCCACCTGGCCAAGTGCGGGTTGGTGGATTTACATACACCATTGAATTTCTTCTCCGGACGTATGCAGGTTTCCTCACGATGTTTTCCTTCACCGAAAAGCCAGCGCTATGTAAATTCGTACATAAGTCCCAAATAACTCATTAGTACGAGACGGGGTTTGAACCCGCCACCTCAGGAATGCGAAGCCGCTGTTCTCCCACTGAGCTACCACGGCTTCATCATTATGAACAACTTTTACCAATGGGCTGATTACACGTAACGAGTACAGTGGCGAGACAGTAAATGTGCACACTCGGCCGAGCAAACAAATCATGGTTCTAGTGACTGTCTCGCCTCGTCAAACTGTTTATACAAACCGAGTACTCTCGTCTCAGGGCACTGTCTCGTCACTGTACTCGTTACGTGTAATCAACCCATAAGGTACCAAGCCTGAAATCGCGAAAATCAGCTGTTCCATACAAGTTCATTGGCACTCGACAAAATGTCATTGTATGGAACAGCTGTTTTCTTTTGCGATTTGATGGGTTGCCCATTCCTGACATGGGACATGGTGAGTATTGAAGTAGGCTGATGATGTTATTTATATGCTATTGAGTGACGAGACGAGCAAATCGTTGGCCTGATGTTAAACGTCACGTTTGCTCATAACAGGTCTGCGCCCCAATTTTTGAACTTTTAGAACTCAAGACCCTGCGCGGCACAGCTCTGCGCTCGTCACCCTGAGATATAAGATGTACAATCTTCTATTTGCCCTGAAATTTCACTGAAAAAACCAAAATAATAACTAAAAGTCTCGCATACCTTTACCTAGTCGATTGTAGTCAAAGTTCTTCTTATGGGGGGGAGCGGCGTGTCGCGGGGGCGGCGGCAGGGGGGGCGTGCCCATGGGGGGGATTTCGTTTCGTACCCTGGGGGGAAGAAAAAGGGGTTTATTTAGGGTGAAAGTTTTAAATTAGATTAGATTTACTTAGTTTTAGATATCTTTTACCTTAATTTAAATTGTAAATATTGTCTGGAACTAAAAATATTACACTAAAACTTTATTTTATTAAATTAAGAACGCTTCATGTGATAAGTTGAGACTGTAATTTTAGAAGTGCTCTATTAGAGTTTTTAAAAAAAAACTATAATGAAAAGCGATAAGACCGCCAATTGTTGCACTTATTATACCTTTTTTCAAGATAGACTTAATCAAGTTTAGTGTGGACATAGCTTTTCCTCAATGGTGTATGATTTTAAGACTTTTTTTGTTACTTCAAATTGTATCTAATTACGTACCTGGGTATGTGTATGAGTTCGCGGGGCGGCGGCAGGTGCGGCGGGGGGAAGGGAGCGAATCCAGGGGGGGCGCCCATCCAGATATCCGGGACCAGGGGGTTGTATTCTAAAAAAAAATTAAACATTTTAAAAACTGTGTGTCATAGTCATAAATTAAATGTAAAAAAATAATATACAATCTCAATAATAAATAACTACCATAATAAAAAAAAGTTTTGATTGCCTCTTATTTATTTATTTCTTAACAATAAATTTAAAAAGTTTTGGTTTTATGTTTGTTATGTTTTATTTTGTTTTACTTATTATCTCCAACATATTCGCTCACAAATTAAATTACTTTGTATTTCTGTAAATATTCTAGGTATGACAAAAAAAAAAGCAAACCGCTGCCAGTTGGCACTTACAAGACTAGCTGTGTTGATGCTTTACCAGCCCTGTTGGGCGTTTGTAAAGAATTGGCTAATGACTGGATAATGGCAATAGTAAACGATAGTAAGTCTGTGGACGATGACGATCTATGTAAAAGGAGGTTTAGGAGACCTTAGTTGGTAGTTGAGTAAAAGTGAAACACTTAGTTGAGAGTAAATGAAGGAATGAATTTATTTATAAGTGTTGCTATATCTAAACAAAATTAAAGATAGGTAACTAGAATGATAGTTGAAAGGCATTTAGTAATTTTAACCAATAGCGGCTAATATTTACAAACACAAAGCACTATGGTGCTTTCTCGCTCAAGCCGGTCGCTTGGTTCGCTCGCACGGTCGCGCCTCGTACGTAAATATGCAAGATCGGCGTCGCCCCTCACATTCCAGCGGCGGCTGGTGCGGTGCAGTCTGTCGCAACTCCATAAAAAAATAAAAGTCTAGGAAACTGGCAACAAGTTTCATGGCGACTAGTTTCATTTCATTCACTTCCTCAGTCTCACTCTTTCTTTCATAAAATGTTTCGCGGCTATGGACATTGACAGTGACTGTATTGTGTTGACGAAGCATTGTTTACCTGGATTTCTAATTTCTCTAAATTTGTTTAAAGATAATTTCAGTTAGCAAACAAGTGAAACGTTGTTAGGACTTGTAATTGTCCTCCAGGACTTGTAAGAAAGTGATAATGAACTTTCGGCGCTGTGAAATATGTGGCCTAAGGTCAGGAAGAAAAGACGGCATTAAACGCCAATTTTTGGCTAGATTTCCTCTCGATGAAGCCAGGTGAGATGATTTTTCAATGATATCTTAGTCATGAACTCCTATTGGAATGTTTTATCATACTTTTTGTGTTCAGTACGAAATAGCCGGTTCATCTCCATAGTGTGGAAAATTTTTACTTTCATCGATATCGATATTGTTTTCAGATGTAAACTATGGGTCAAAATGACAGGTAATGAAGACCTGGCATATATACCTATAGAAAAATTACATGAACTTAAATATGTTTGTGGAAAACATTTTAAGGACAAAGACTTCCAGAAAAAAAAAACTCAACTCAAAAAAACTGCTGTGCCATCAATAAGACTAAGTGCCAAGCCATTGCCAGATAATGTGCTGATCGGATTTCCCTGTAAAATGTACAAGGAACAAAATTTATCAAAAGAAGGTAAGTGGTAGGAAAGGGTGCGCGGGACAGAATAATAATAAAAACAAAAATCTTCAATAACACTTTTTATGGTAGATTCGGCTAGATTACGGCGAGATAAACACAATTTACTATTATAAATTCTTTTCTGTACGGCTGATAGTTACAGAGTAAATTAAGGTTTTCATTTTTTTTTACCATAGCTTAATTTTTACGCTTTTTTCGCTCGGCTCATGCGTTATGGTCACACTTCTAAACTACCCTAACCCTAGCCATTCGGCAGTCTGTTCTGGCACAAACAGTTCGATTCCCTAATATCTGTGTCTTTCTCGTTTATATGCCGGCTAAAATTTAGAAAGTCGGATCCAGAACTGGAACTGAATATTTGACCACAGTACTAGTGCATGTTAAGATTATGAATAGCTCTTAAAAATTTGATAACTTTTTTTTCAGAATCTTTTGCCGAACTAGAAGCAAATGTGGTTTTACCAACTTGCGAAAAAAATTATATTGAGAGCGAAATTCCACCAATTGCAAGAGTTGTTGAAGTAAAAACAAGTCAAGAACAAACTCCGAGAACCAGTCAGTACACAAAGTGTTGCAGATGTGTTTTGATGTAGGTAGAAAGATAAATGAGTATATGATGATGATGAATTTTTTTTTTTAATTTAGTTGCAGATGTTGCTAGCACTTCTACTACAATTCCTGAAATGGAAAATGCTACTGGTTTAAGTCGAAATTTATCCACATCATTGAAAGGTGAGTCTGCAAAGCAGTACTTTTTTCATCAGAGAATCACTGCAATTTACGAAAAAAATTTGTAACAATATATATTTTTAAATTTAAATTGCAGATGTTCCTAGCACTTCAACAATTCCTACAGCGGAAAATTGTAATATTTTGAATGAGAATGCTTCGATATCAAAAGGTTAGTCTAACACATAAATTTTTACCATTGAAGAGAGATGACTCTTCAAACCAGTTAATTTTTACATTGTCCTATTTTATTGTTTTTTTTATTTTATATTTCAGTTATAAGAAAAAGACATACAAAAAGGTCGAAAATAGCAGGAAATCCTAATAATCAAATAACTCCAAGAAAAAAAAAATTGATCAAGAGACTGAAAAAGTGTAAGCTGACATTGAAAGCATTTAAAAAAAAGGCAAAAGTTTTTGATAGTATTCAATCGAAAGCTCTCAAAACAATGTTATTATCAGCTTGGAAAAATCAAAACCGCTGTTCGCAGGGTAAACGCTGGTCTAATAATGACAAAGCACTGGCGATAGCTATGTTTAAAAAATCTCCAAAGCTATATAGATACATGAGACAGTTAATTCCTTTGCCCAGTGTAAGGACTCTCCAGAATATCCTTAGCAAGTTACCGATTAACCCTGGAATAAATAAAACGATCACAAATCATCTTAAGAAAAAAGCAAGTCAGTTATCTTGCAAAGATAAAACGTGCGTTCTATTGTTTGATGAAATGTCACTAAAAAAGAGACTTATTTATAATCATAATAATGATAAAGTTGAAGGATACCAAGACTTAGGAGAACACGGGCGGACTGCAGATCTAGCGGACAAGGCTTTGGTGTTGTTAATACAAGGAGTTCACAAAAAATATAAACAACCCTTAGCCCACTACTTTGTCAAAGGAACAGTATCTTCAGAAAAACTGATGGCTATTATTAAAAATGCTATTAAAACTGTTTCTGAATTAGGATTAAATATAATAGCAACCGTGTGTGATCAAGGGCCGACTAACGTCGGTGCTCTGAGCTTGCTCAAGAAATTCTCAGGACTTCCGCCAGACGTCAACTACTTTTTAGTAGATGGCAAAAAAGTTAATATTATCTATGACGTACCACACTTGCTAAAATCGATACGAAACAATTTTTTTGAAGCAGGTGAAATTGTTTATGATGGAATGAAAGCCCAATGGCGGCACATAGAAGAGTTTCATGAAAAAAACAAGGAAACCCTTCACTTCAAAAAAGTCACCGCCCTCCATGTCTATCCTAAATTTCGGGCGAAAATGAAGGTAAAGCTAGCGGCGCAAATATTAAGCAACGATGTTGCGGCATTTTTAAAATTGCTTGCTGAAACGTATAGAAACGAAGAAGAAACATTTAAAAACGAGAAAGAAAAAACTGGTTTGATAAAACGTGAAGCAATTTTACAAACTGCGGAGGTTATTGGGCAATTAGACAGATTATTCGATGCAACCAACGGTCCAGCGTCACAAAAAGATATAAAGCGCGGAATAAGAGAAAATGTCTCCAAGAACAGTATTCATCACAAACTGTGGCCCCAATTGAAAAACAAGATTAAGTCTATGCATTTTTTAAAGAAAGACAGTCAATTAAAATTGAGAAACGTTCGCTGCGTTAATGGATACTACACAACAATATCTTCTCTACAAGATATATGGAAGTATGTGGAATCGATTGGATTTAAATATCTAAATTTACGTCAACTTAATCAAGATTCTTTAGAAAATTTGTTTGGTTTGATTCGCCAGCATTCGCCTACGAATCGAAACCCTACATGCCACCATTTTACTGCCGCACTAAAGTCAACGATTTTAACCAAAATGAGTACTCCTATTAGAGGTGCTAACTGTGAATTTGACCAAAATGAGTTAGTGTTGGACTTTCAAGACTTGGTATTCAACTCTGATGCTGATGCAGATGAAACAGAACATAGTTATACCCAGCCCCAGGAATATTACTATATGGATCCAGCAGCTTTTTGCGATGATTTTGAAGATTCTATTATACATTTACCCGAAAATGATAGTGACGTAGAAAAAAAACTTTTTGACACATTTAAAAAACAACCTGTAGTGTATGTGAGTGGATACTTGGCTTCTGTGTTAGTGAAGAATACAAACTGTCACTTATGCTGGGATAGTTTAAGAGTAGAGACACCCTCCGAAGACAAAATGTACAATTATATTTCACTGAAAGAATGGTGGCAAGACAAACAATCCCTCACGTATCCAACAGTAGCACTGTGTAGGACAGTTGACACTTGTGTTACGGTGTTTGAACAAGATGTGAAACCACATCTTCACAATAATGATATTGGGAAATATTGCCGCTTGATGATGCTTAAAGAAGTAACGATATCATGGCTTTGCGAAGAGCACCATAAAGATATTATGGACATGTTGTTGTTTCGATTGTCGACATTATTAATAAGAAATGAATGCAAAAAACAAAATTTGCTGATTAGTGAAATTGAGCAGATAAATTCAGATAGCAACAAAAAGTCACAACTGATGAGTACAGCAAAGTAATAAAAGGCAAGTATGCACTGACAACAACTCTAATTATGAGTGAGCGTTTTTCTTCTCGGAGAGCTCTCTCCATCGTCGAATGTCTCTGTCTCCTCTGACCAGGACTAGAGTAAAAAGTAGCTTATGTCAATCTGTATACCAAATTTCAATTTAATAGGTCCAGTAGTTTTTGAGTTTATTCATTACTAACAAAAAAATATATAAACTTGTATTGTTTATGCTTTAGGCACTTCTGCTGCTAGTTGAGAAGACAATAATGTATTTAACATCAAATACCCCAATACCATCGATAGGTGAGTTAAGTAGGATATAAAGGTTTATTAAATGGCTACAATAAACGAAATATGTACAAAAAATGTATATTATATTTATTATTATTTTTTATTGCAGATGTATCTCCATGTATCTCCAATTCAGAAGTGGTACTGAGTATAAGTAGTACATTGTCTTGAAGGGAGCCTACCATAAATACCCCAATACCATCGATAGGTGAGTTAAGTAGGATATAAAGGTTTAATAAATCACTACAATAAACGAAATATGTACAAAAAATGTATATTATATTTATTATTTTTTATTGCAGATTTATCTCCATGTTTCCATGTATCTCCAATCCAGAAGTGGTACTGAGTATTAATAGTACATTGTCTTGAAGGGAGCCTAACATTTCTGAGGTGCCTACTTTGAGCGGCGCAGGATCACTAACCGGTGCCATTTGATTTCACAAGTACCGAAATAGAAACCAAATAGGTATATACTATGCAGATTGTGTGAAAATACCAGTCTACGTACAAAAATGTTCGGATCCCTTTAGTAAATAAAAAAAAATTAAGAAATTATGGTCTTGACTTATTTATTGTGTAACCCTGCCTAAAATTTTGTTTTAATGGTGGAGGTATGATATAAAATAAATATACTTCCACCATTAAAACGAAATCGAGATTTTGAAAATATTTTTCAATGGTAATATAATTCGATATAAATATCGATATCGATATATTTTATGTAGTATATGCAGCACATCACTATTTTGTTTGTAATGTTGGTAAAATTGACAGTTTATTTGCGTACTGTTGGCCACAGATGTTGTTGCCGGTTTTGACATTTGTGCAGATTCTTTTGTCTATGGAAGTCCCGTCTCTTAAAACGTAGTGTATTATATCCTCATTGGTGCGGTGAACGGACGATGCGCGCGATGACTCATGTTGCTACAGAGGCATTTACCCAGCTGTGTGTTGTGTATGATGTAAAAAGGGGCCTATCAGTGGATTATCCAGTATTAAACAACGTATCTTGGTCCAGATTCTAGTGTCAATCTCTAGAGGTAGTATCAACTTATTCTAGTGTCCAATTCTAGAGGTCAACTCATTGGGCTGTTCTACCTGGTTAGTATTTGTTGTTGGTTGGTTCTAGTGACCGTCCCTAATGTCAACCATGTTTAATATGTTTTTGGGCCTAGTATCCAGCCCTAGTGTCAAACGACCCAGGATGGGT
Organism: Alcis repandata; assembly: GCA_949125135.1. NCBI lineage: Eukaryota > Metazoa > Arthropoda > Insecta > Lepidoptera > Geometridae > Alcis > Alcis repandata. The sequence goes on from OX421251.1 coordinate 2,515,861, forward strand.
GTCTTGTCTTGTATTATTAGTTAGTATATCAGTACGCGATGTTTTGGTCCTAGTGTCAACTCACCGGGCACGGGCGGCGGCAGCGCCAGTACTCTGGAAAGCGCGCTATCTTCTAAAACCACGGGGTCGTGGCCGTGGTCCCACTGGCACTGGTCTCCTCGCATGCAGTAACCTTTCTCTGGAAGGAAAAACGAGATTCAATTCAACGAAAAACCAATAACCTTCTTTATGAAGTGACTGAAAGATATTTAATCGTCATTTTTTATACTCAATCGGACATCGGGAAGTATGTCAAACAAAATTCAGTTGCAAGATTTGACCCGCACAAGGTAAGTTTATATATATGCATATGTCCAGAGAAGAAATTCAATGGCGTATGTGAATTCCAGCCCGCACTTGGCAGCGTGGTGGAATACGGCCTAATCACCCTTCGAGGGTAGACCTGTATCCCAGCAGTGGGAGGATTAAAGGTTGCATATTATGATGATGATGAAGTTTCATTCAATCAGCCGAGTTTAGGCGACGACGTCAGAGCATACAGCCAAAAACAGATTAGGTGTTCGCGAATTTGCATTCTATTACATATAGAAATGTCATTCCCATACATTATTTTTGTTCTCTATAGCGTTCTAGATCACAGAATTGCAAAGGTAAACTCAGCAGTGAGGGGAAAACTTTTGAAGATGATGCTGAAATATACTATTATAAATCTTTGTATTTTGTTATTTTTTTTACATTATTAATTACAGTATATTTTTAAACAATAATTGCCTTAAAACCTAGCGCTTACCATCAAAGTCCCTGCAGCGGCGTTTGAAAGTGTCTCCGTGGTCGGCGCGCAGCTCGCGGGGAGACGCGCTGCGGGACCGGGACCGGGACCGGGACCTGGGGAATACTTGTATTATAACAGGTGGACTAAACTATAGCTTATAGCACTCAGGGTGAGACACGCGTGGTATTACAGGTGGACTGTAATATAGCCTGTAGCACTCAGTCACTCAGAGATAGTGTAGCTTTGTTGGGTGAAAGAGTTTTTAAAATCGGACAAGGTACAAAGGTTGTGGAAATATTGGGGTTGCTCGTAACGTCACGGTTCCAAATAAAATAGGTAACAAAATTGAGTTTTCTGTTAATCGACATTCTGTCTCATTTCATCTCACACTAATACCACAGTCTATCCTGCTCACTCGAAGAGCTATTCGAAGTTAGTAAACTCACCGATCTCTATCTCTAGAACGAGACACCCGTTCTCTGTGTTCTCTGTCCCTCGACATTCTGTCTCGCTCCAAATCGCGCGGCGGACGCAGTCTGTCTCGCTCGCGCTCGAGGTCACGCGGCAATGGTCCGGGAGATCTTGACCTGTAAATAATATTATTTATTATATATATTAACACTTTGACTGCGGCTAATAATCACATGCGCTTGCCTTAGTATGTTTCCCGCAGTCAATGTGTTAAAAGTAAAAAAAAAAACATAAAAGTAAAATTTTTTAGTTCGAATGTGAGTTTGACCACCAACTCGCCTTTTGGTAAGCGACATTGTGATCGAGGATGTAGCACGCTTGCCTAGGAAATACCTATTCACTCTTCTTTGAAACCACCCCGGGTTGAACCTATTCGGTAAGACAGACGCCGGCAAAGAGTTCCATCCCTCTGCCGTTCTAATTAAGAAGGTGGAGGCTTCGGTACGTTGCACACCATTGAGGATTCTATTACCCCCGTTTGAAGCAGTCAATTATAATTTAGGGGGAAAACCATAGGAAAAACCGAAGGTGACAATGCAATAAAAGCTGGTTTGACGTCATAACGTCTAATAAATCGACAAACGCCAGATGCAGGCACGAAAAAGTGTCCCGTTACGCTCATTGTGACGTCACGATCGTAGCGAAAAGAGTATGCAATCATTTCATCAACGTTTTGTTATGACGTTGTCACGTTAAACTATCGTCCGTAAACCGACTTACAGACAACAATTTTTTTTTAGCAATATTTACTAAATATAAATTGTATAACGTTACCTGGACCGCGAGAGGCGGTCGGGGAGCGGCGGACTGCGGTTGCGGTAGCGACCGCGCGGCGACGGCGAGCGGGACAAGCGTCTGTAACAATACATACTGATAGTCATCAGCTTTTCTTTGTAGGTTTTCCATTTTTAACACTTTAACTGCTGAAAACACATATCGTGTTTTCCTTTGTGCCACGCGAATGCGGCTACACACGCCAGGCGCGTAAAACGCAACCCATTTGATTAATAGCAGCAGTTAAAGTGTTAAATTGAATTAATTATTTATAAGGCATACAGGGTTATAAAGAAAAGGTGTGCTAAGCCGAAAAGGGCTCACACTGAAATCGAAAAGTCGGATATTCCATGCATTTTCTCGAGTGTCCTTGACATTTTTCTATGGAACAGCTGATTCTTTTCTCGCAAATTCCGGGTTGGTCCCATAGTAAAAGTTGTTCATAACGATAAGCCCTTTTCGGCTTAGCATGCCCTTTTTTTAACTCCATACATGCGAAGGTCTGAGCTTTTTAACCGACTTCAAAAAAGGAGGAGGTTATCAATTCGACTGTATGTTTTTTTTTATTTTTTTTTTTATGTTTGTTACCTCATAACTTTTGACTGGTTGAATCGATTTTGATGATTTTTTTTTTATTAGAAAGCTGACGCTTCCCATTTGGTCCCATTTCAATTTAGTCCAGTTCTGATAATGGTATCCATGAGAAAACCATATAAGTCTTAAATTTGCATTAAGTACGTGCGCGACAAATAGATGAATAACTCAATAGTCGGACCTTTGAAGTCGGTTTTTGTTTTGTAAAAATAATGATAGATAGTATAGTTACCTCCTGTTTTCTTCATGTAACGGTTCCCTTGGGTGTCGTCTCGGGCGCGCGCGTCGGTCTGCGGAACGCGACCGTCTCCGACGGCGGTCGTCGCGCAACTGAGGATAAAACGTCAATTTTAGTGTTAAAACTCACTTTTCAATACATTTTTATGAGCTTTTATTCTGGTACCGAACCTGTGATCACGGAAAAACAATTTTGCTATGAAAAAAACATATTTTTTTTTACTTTTAATGTGGTCTCCAAAAGTATTCTTCCAGTGTATTTTTCTAAATTGGTGTACAAGCGCGGGCTTATTTACGATTAAAAAATCTACTTTTACAAGCTTTTATTTGACTTGCCGTGTTAGTATATACGAGTAGGTCAGTGTGGGTCTTGCAACTGAATTTTGACCCACTTCCCGATGTCCGATTGAGCTGAAATTTGGTATACCTGTGTAACACCAATGACAAACAATAAAAGCTTGTTTTTATTTTTTTTTATCGCGATAAGTCCGCATTTGTCCACCAACTCGCCGATAAGCGACTGTGGTCGAAGATGAAGCAATATTTTTAATTTATTTATTAAATACTCACTGGTTCACCGCGCCTATCCCTTCTCCTGGGCGGCTGGTCGACTGGCTCCTCCAGGAGTTCTGTCAGAGGCATGACCTGTAGACAAACATATAATACATTAATTTACTCATTAGATGAAAACGAGATTTCCAAGAACGAGCCCTTTTCAAAAAGAGATGTATATTTTCAATTTAATGGTGAAAATTACCAAAACAGTATTTTTTTGTGATTTTGTGTATTTAACACCAAATTGTATTAAATAAATTTGCAAAAACTCGTAAAATCCCAATCACTAACTACATACATTTTTCTTTTCAGGGTCGGTCTAGAGTAAAAGTTGTTGCTAATGAGTACTATGAGACCTTTTCAGCTTACCATACCCTTTCCTTATAACCCTGCAGTAAGTACATACCTTAACAAGAGTATGTTCCATTAGAGCCGGCCGCGGCGGCATGTGAGGGACGATATTCTTGGGGGCGCGAGACACCACCACGCGGTGTCGACCCGCCGGGGGGGAGATAGCGCGGGGGGGGCGCGGGCAGGGACCGGCGCCATTTATAGCTGGAATAATAGTTCAAAAAAACTAAAAAAAGGCTTCATTATGCAGCATTAAATTTTACAAAAAAAAAATTAAAAAAAATTTCAAGTCCATCTAACAGCTTATGTACAAACAACCAGTTATGTATTATATATAAACTAAAAAGTAGATAAAAAAGTAGTACTTAAACTAGAAACTTTATGAGCCAGGATATCGATGTCAAAACTTGCTAAACCGTCATAACGATTAATCAACAAAACAAAATTCAAATCAATATTTTGCTCATAATTATGAACACGAACCCTTGTCGGCTTAGTATACCCTTTCTTCAAAACCCCGTATTTACCACATTACTGTAGATACGTTATCTGTTCGTCTTTGAGGTGACCTTCGTCAGATATGGCTAATAAGATAGCTAAGAATCCGATACGCCTCTTATCTAGAATCATTTGATGGCGTCGGTTGCTATTTTTGTGAGCATTTCAGTCCGATGCATTTTCTTTTAAGATACATCTTATATATAAAAATACATCGCTGTACGTTTGTCTGGCTAGAACTCGAGAATGGCTGGACCGATTTCGCTAATTTTAACTTGAAATATTCAGGGAAGGTTTAAAATTTAAAAAAAAAAGGCGGGTGAAACCGCCGGGTGCAGCTAGTTGCTAATAAAGATATCTTCCTAGTTTTTCATCTTTTTCTTAAACCGAACCTAACTTTTTGTATAATAATTTAAAAAAAAGTTTTTTTACGCAATTTAGTGACGAGACGAGCAAGTCTGTTAACTATCGATATTTTCAATCGATAATTCCCTCACTCACCAGGTAAAGGTATATCGGTTTCCGTGTCCGCCTTCTCCACTTCCGGCTCGGGGGGAGGAGTGGGGGGCTTCTCCGCCTCCCTGGGCTGCAGGTAGTCGTTGCTCTCCAGCGATTTGAACAGCATCTCGACGAAGGGCTTGGTTTCTGGGAACAGATGGGGGTTTTGTTATAATTAATTAGTACTTACATCCTCTATTCAGTCGAATAGTTGATCAACAAAATGTAATAAAATAAAATCGAATCATGTTTTGTGTTTGGACAAAATATGTATGTCAAAATCAAAGCCACGATAGTGATCGTTTAGTTTTGAGGGTTAATTATTTTGTTTATCATTTTCATAGTTATTCAAAAGATTTTATCGGCATTCAAATTTTTATCGATATCGATATTTTTTCCATCGACATCGATATTTTTCCATCGACATCGATAGTTTTCGACACTCACCGGCCTGTAGGAACACGTCGAGCTGATCCACCATCACTTCGCGCAGCTCCTCGACCGGTTTGTCCTTCTTGACAAGAGCATACACATACTTAGCTAACGCTGCGGGGTCTGCGTCACAACTGGAAGAATTAAAAAGAAAACAAATAAAATAAATTGATTGGCTTTAAAATTTTAGGTCCCCATTTCAGGAGCTATTTTAATAGTCGGTTAACATTATCTAGCGTTCTATCTTTTGTTTTTCGGCTTTTATAGTCAATTGGCTGTGGCGCACAGACGGACAAACGCACGAGTCTCGCCTAAAGGGTTTTTCCCCAAAGGAGGTTAAGAACCCTAAAAACAAAAACAAGCTTTTACTTCGTAGTCGAAGGAGTTTTTAGGACGTTACACACTCAGAGCTCCTCTCTAGGATTCCCTGTGTCGGGGATGCCATGACACACTCAAAAACAAGGACAAATAGCACCCAGACCCAGAACAGATACATATTTAAATTCATCATTCGTCTGCCTGGCCGGGAATCGAGCCCTCGACCTCTTGCTTAATAGGCCAGACATGATAGCTATATGATAGATGATAGGTATACCAAACTTCAGCTCCTTCGGACATCGGGAAGCGATTCAAAATTCAGAATTGCAAGATTTGACTCGTTACACTTTTTTTTTGTAACGCGAATTCGGATCGCCAACTCGCCCAAATATGCCAAGAACAAGGAAGCTGGCAGTCTGTTCCATTCCCTTGCTGTACGAATCAGAAACGTAGACAAAAAACGTTTTGTGTACGATTCCAAAGAATACTTGCATTCAAACATTGCAAGTTAAATAAAATCTTGTAGAATAAACAGTGTCATTGCAGGTCAATGGCCTGCGGTGGAGGAACTGTGTTTTATCGATCGACAATATTTAAATCTGACGAATCTTTTATGCAAGTGCCGTGGTTTACATTTTTTGAACGCGAAAAGAAAATCAGCTGTTCTATGAATATTTTTGTCATTGACATTTTCTATGGAACAGCTGACTGTTTTCTCGATTTTATTGTTGGTCCCATAGCTATGGTAAAGAGTATTAACGTAACGAGTACAGTAGCGAGACAGTGCCCTCGGCCGAGTGGGGTAATACGACCCGCACCGACGGACGTTCCGCTTGGGGTGTATTGTGCATTGTTTTTCCCTCGGCCGAGTACCTACTCGGTTTGTATAAACAGTTTGACGAGGCGAGTATTCGGCCGAGTGTGCACATTTACTCTCTCGCCACTGTACTCGTTACCTGTAATCAACCTATGATGATGAGTACTATGAGTTCTTTTCGGCTTAGCATACTTTATTTATAGCTCTGTACATCGAACGATTCAGAACTCCAACTCTAAAATCTTCGTTTCGCTCGCTAATAAAGTAACCACAAACTGTATAATCAGCTCTAATTTTATCCCATGATATCACATAATGTTAGATTAACTGAAGATTTATAAACTCATACTCTCGCGTAATAATAGCCAACCTTCATTCACACATGTTGTGGTGTGTCATAGACTTATTTCTACAAACAACAAAATCATGAATGCCAAATTAAAATAAATAATAGTTAAAAAAAACTAAAAAAACACGCTTTTTATAAAAAACCGAACTAAAAAAATAGAAAATAAAATTTTATAAATTTAAATTAAGAATAGGGTTGAAAATTTCAATAAATATAAATTAATAATAGTGTAAATAAATAAATATATGTATTTTATTTTTAAAAAGCGTGGGGTGCATGGGTCAATAAGTAGATATTATATATTTTGTAGATACATTTTGTATTGACAGACATGAGTAGAGTGATTAGCATTTTGATAATATCTTAGAAAGCACCCCACGCTTTTTTAAAAATAAAATACATATATTTATTTATTTACACTATTATTAATTTATATTTATTGAAATTTTCAACCCTATTCTTAATTTAAATTTATAAAATTTTATTTTCTATTTTTTTAGTTCGGTTTTTTATAAAAAGCGTGTTTTTTTAGTTTTTTTTAACTATTATTTATTTTTCGCTTTTTAGTTCGATTTGCTAACTATTAACCATCCTTAATATGTACAAATGTGTTGGTGTTATCCGATTTTGGCCGTCTGCTCAAGCAAATTAAAAATAAAATTGATGCATAACAAAAAATATTGAGCAAAAAGATTTGTAGCCGCGTGGTTTCGATCCTCAGACCACATAAAATAAAATTGATGCGTAACAAAAAATATTGAGCAAAAAGATTTCTAGCGCGGGGTTTCGATCCAGGGACCTCTGGGTTATGAGCCCAGCACGCTTCCACTGCGCCACTCTGTTCTCTGACTCGAATGACGAAACTACCATTTGTAAGTTAAACGGTATTAAAAGTTAAAGAAACTTTATAGAAAAAGCGTGTTAAAAAAATTAATAGTTAAAAAAACTAAAAAACACGATTTGTTTAGTGTATTGTCATCGGTCCTCGATATATCTACAAAGTTTGAAAGAAATCTGACCGTTTAAAGTGGGTCAAAAACGCGCTCAAAGGAGTCGGTTACATACAAACATACAAACATACAAACATACAAACATACAAACATACAAACATACAGGTGAAGCTAATAAAAGCGTGTTAAAAAGCTGGGACGACCAAGAGCATTCTCAGACCAGGGTTTATTCTGGCGAGTGATATTATCTCCGTCACTGTTGCTCTCATTAGAAATCTCATATGAGTAAGAGAGACGGAGAAAATCTCGAGGCTCTCGAGCGTAATTAGAAAAGGTTCCCAGGGGGGGTACCACTTCATTCATTTAATTCGTTCTTAGAAACACCAAGGACTACTAAGGGCACAAAAAAGCAACATTGTTTTATGGTTGATTTACCAAAAACTCGTACGTAACGCTTTGATTCCGCTTTTATTGTGCGAACCGCTAGTGTGGAACGCTCTGCCCGAGTGGGTATTTCCCGACTATAATCTAGATGTCTTCAAGTTGCGAGTGAATCGGTTTCTTCTAGGCGCGCGTGCTCCATCGTAGACCGCATCGTTGCTTACCATCAGGCGAGATGGCGGGCAAACAGGGCAAGACAATTACTGAATAAAAAAAAACACTAACTGCGCCCGCGGTTCTATCCACATTTTTCGAGATAGAAAGTAGCATATAAAATATGTTAATATTTTTAAAGCTTTCTATAAGACTAAATCTAAATAAAACTATCAAAACCAGAAAATGAAATACATATCTATTTTTTTTTTCTAAAAGAGCAGCAAACAGGCAGACCGTTAGCCTGATGGTAAGCTAAAACCGCCGCCTATCTACTTACTTATCTTTTCAAAATTCTGGGTGGCGCAGACCTGTTTATGGGCAAACGTGACGTTTAACATCTGCCTAGCAATTTGCTCTATCTTAATTATCCATCCAAATATTTGCATAAATTTAACAAACAGTCAAACACACAAACTTCGAGATTCATAATATTCGTAGGACTCTCATACACTAAAAAAAATCTCCCTTCTGAATAGTTGCGCAAAAATAATCAGTACGCCCTATCAGTATTACATTGCAAGTTATAAACACATGATAAGGGTCTGATAAGGCCTCGATACTTTTATAAACATGAGACTTGAGCAATAACTTTAAATATAATTGCATAACATATACCTAATACTTTCTTAGCAACAAGACTACATTTTATTTATGCAATTGAGAGACGAGACGAGCAAATCGCTCGCCCGATATTAAACGTCACATTTGCCCATAACAGGTCTGCGTCATCCAGAATTTTGAACTTTTAAAATTCAAGCCCCTGCGCGGCACAGCACTGCGCTCGTCACCCTGAGATATAAGATGTTTAATCTTCTATTTGCCTTCAAATTTTACACATACGAGTATAGATAAACGAATATGTTTCAGAAGACGCTGTTTGTAGCACTCATAGTGTTACTTAACTAAGTGTTCATAATCGATCACCAATATTAAGCAACGGACACGATCAGTCTGATGATAGGTGACCGCGAGTGGCATTCATAACTCACTACTAATTTTTGCTACTTTCTACCAATATTATAAATGTCATAGTTGAGATGTTTGTCACTTAAACAAATGGATAAAAAAAGAAACTAAGAAAGAATTTGGGTCACTACCAACAAAGTTAGTTATTTATTTAAAAATAACATTATTTACCTTGTTTTAAATAATGTATTGAACACCTGCATAGTGGAAATAAAGAGTCTGTTTGCTTTCAACTTAACCATGTTTACTTTTACGCTATCAATTATTTATTTTTAACCAACTTCAAAAAGTAAATGGTTCTCAATTCTTGTATTTTTTCTTATGTTTGTTGTTACATTCAAAGTAATTAATTATAAACTACTAGCTGCAAACGGCGGTTTCACTCGCTGTTTTTTCCACACTTTTTCACTTTTACTTTTAAACCTTCCCTGAACTTCCACAAATATTTCAACATCAAAATTAGAGAAATCGGTCAAACCATTCTCGAGTTATAGCCAGACAAACAAACAGCGATTCATTTTTAATTTTTATATATAAGAAAGAAGAAGACAAGCTGTGCTGCGTGGTTTCACACACTTTTATTCCTAAGCACTGCATTTATATCCTACTTATTTTAAGTTTCGTTAACCGACTTCAAAAAAAAGAGGAGGTTATCAATTCGTCTGTATGTTTTTTTTTTTTTTTTTTATGTTTGTTACCTCATAACTTTTGACTGGGTGAATCGATTTTGATGATTCTTTTTTTATTAGAAAGCTGACGCTTCCCATTTGGTCCCATTTCAATTTAGTCCAGTTCTGATAATGGTATCCATGAGAAAACCATATAAGTCTTAAATTTGCATTAAGTATGTGCGCGACAAATAGATGAATAACTGTTTTGTAAAAATAATGTTCTTGTCTTAGTGTTGTATTAGTTTTTAAAATTCTCTTGTTTTTGTAATTTTTTTCTGTATTTTTCTTGTTTTTCTTCTGTATGCATATGAGTTTTGTTTGTAATAATTACTGGTGTGAATAATAAAGGGTTTATTGATTAATCTGGGTTGAGGCAAACAAAACAAAAAACTTTAAATCACGTATTTTGCGAATTATAGGGAGTTAATGGGTTGATTACACGTAACAAGTACAGTGGTGAGACAGTCAATGGGCATATTCAGTAGAGCAAACATTTTTAATTTTATTAACAACTAGCTGTTCCCTGCCACGCTTCTCTGTGGATAAAAAAAAAAAAAAGGAATAGATAAAAGCAATCCTTGATGCGGATGCATGATACATATCATGCTAAAATTTCAGCTCGATCGGTGCAGAACTTTTTGAGTTTTTGAAGCGTACACAAACCAACATAACATTTTTATATATATAATAGATAGGCTTGCGTTTAACCGCCATCTCGCCTGATGGTAAGCAACAATGCGGTCTACGATGGAGCATCCTTGCCTAGAAGAAACCATACCATGGTTCTAGTGACTGTCTTGCCTCGTCAAACTGTTTATACAAACCGAGTATTTGGCCGAGGGCACCATCTTGCCACAGTACTCGTTCCGTATAATCAACCCATACATAACGCACTGCAATTGATTTTTACACATATAGAATACCCAATCTTCCTGTGGGTACCTATTTTCATCATTTTAGTGCTACTTGGGTGAGATTCAGTCCTGAATTAGAACATCTATAAATAGGTTAAGCAATCCATGCTGTGATTTGGCTGTAATAATAGATCAACCTGTGAGAACTGACAGTCTAGTTTGCTATCACTCCACGCTGACATTTTAAATGCAAATGTTTGTATGTATGTCTATTTTAGTCACTTCTTTGCGCTGAACGGCTGGTCAATTTGGATTAAATTTAATATAGAAGTCCAAGACTGAGGTCTCAAAAAATATTGATTTGTTTTCTCACGCATATTATAGCTTGAAAAATTACGCGTCTAATGCGTGAAAAAACAGAAATATTTTTGTTTTTGACATCCCGCTCTTTGGCTTATGAGGGCAGAGTAGTATACCCGGAATTAACGGATACTCAACTTTGTATCCTGAAAAAATTACTGTCAGGTGTAGAATAGTAAATGCAACTGTGAAGAACAGCTAGAGTGAGACAAATGATGCAATGACAGAGACAGTTACATTTTTATGTAACTTTATGTCAAGTTAAGCGTTTAGAATTGGTTGTAATGTTCACTTATTAAACATAATGACTGCAAACAAAATATTAAATACTAGATGCGTCCTGCGGTTTCTCCTCCGGTTTTTTCGGAATAAAAAGTAGCCTGTGTTAATCCAGACCATAAACAACCTTGATTCCAAATTTCATGTAAATAAATTCAGCCGTTTTAGTGTGAAAGAGTAACAACCTTTTTGCATATCATTTTAATTTTATTTTTAAGATCATTGTGTAGCTTTATTATTGTAGGCGCAGTAAGGATCTACTTTTATGATCATTTTTTTAAGGACTTGTTGTTATTCGGTGACTAAAAGATAAAAGTTTGTAGGTATATTCTAATAAGTATGTACTAAACCACTGAACAAACTTTATCTATACTTCTATATGTACCTCTAAGAACTGCGTAACAAGGATTATTTATATTCTAACGCAAGGTAATGTGAAAGTATTGACGTATTATCACTAGAAAGCAGTTGAAAATACTCACGTAATACAAAATGTTAAGGGAAATCAGTGATATCATCAAAATAAACGCCATGTGTGCATTCCGAGTTGACACGAGAAATGGCAGCAAGCGTCGTTGCGAAACCGTAATTTGATACCCAAGGTCTAATATTTAGATCTTGAATCGGTTTAAACCAAGATTATTACGTGTTAAAAAGTTGAATTGGGGTTATGTTCGTAATTTCTAGAATTTTTATGTAAATAATAAAATAAATATGGCAGCTGAAATACTCACAGGGGTTCCAATATGGAAGTCAGCCAAGACTTGAAAACGTCTGGGTTCTCGATAATCATTGTTTAAAATAAAAAATATAGGTCACACACTACAATCCATTAGGTAAGCACTAGATTTATTTAAATAGTTAACATATAACGTCAAGGAAAAGTTTGTAAATCGCTTCACAAAACTCACGTCCTTCACGTTCACGTATCACAAAAATTCTTTTTTTTTGTAAAATGAAATGAAAGCGAATGACAGAGAAACGTCAGATGGGAAGAAGTTGTTAAAGTCACGCCACAAATGTCGCTTTTCTTGAATGTTGCCACTGAGCAAAACAAATTTTACTATTTTTGAGATTGATTGTGAGTGTTGGACATTAGGCACAAAAAAGGCGTAGGTATTCCACACAAAATACACAATCAAATAAATGTAGAATTGACACCAGAACTATAGTATTTTGTGCCAGAACATACTCGTAAATCATTGACTCACTATATTGTCCATTAGAATACACAATCACAAAAATTATTAATATGTATGTGATTGCGTAATATTGATTTACGTTAGGTTAGTTTTACGCAACCAATCTAAATAGGCAAGTGCAAGGCACTGCTCGCCGGTTTCAACGCTTTTAACTGTGGTTTCCAACAATTCCGCGGGGACTCTAGTTTGCTATTATATAGTAGGTTCAACAGATTTGATTTGTTTGTGGGTCAAATTATGCAAGTACCTAACTAAGATAGACAACAAAAAATTAGTTCAATTGCAATGCAACTAACCAGAGTTGGCTCAATTTTGGACAACTGCTTCTTGTGTTCAAGATTGGTGACTCCCACTTCAATCTGCCGCACTGTGTGCCGCACAACTTCGACGTTATAATACTGTGGGATCCTTCAGTCTAATATCGCAGACGCCGACGTCAGTAACAATTAAAACACTCAGGAGTTGTACAAGCTGATATATTCAGTTTAAACCCTCACGATTTACAATATTATAATATCATCTTCTCACAATCAGGTCTCGCAGTAGAAATCAATACGTCTTTAGCATACGTCTGTACCGTTCGATTGTCAAAAACCATCTGTCAAACCCGCGCTCTCCCAAGTGCCCAGAGTGTTGCCAGTCAAGAAAAGGGAAATGTCCAAAGTTACCTCAAAAATTAGGTAAAATAAGATGAGAACTTTACACTAAGTAGATAGCGTATATTCGATAGAAAAGTGTACGCCATTTACACCCTTCAAGATCGCCTATGACAGGCGTAAATGGCATACACTTTTCTATCGAATCCGACGCTACGCTACGTATTTTTACGTCAAAAAGCTGTGCTAGGCACCTGCACCCAATGTATGTAGAGTCGAAAGAAAATGTTCTATGTACGCACTGACGAGTTTATCATTACTTACCTAGAAATTCTTACGATTAATAAGATTTAGCCTTTATCTAGAGTTAAAATTTAAACAGTTTAACTCAGATAAAAGAACTAGATGTTTAATATAAATTACCTATCTAGTTTCGACGAGTTTTGAAAAATTAATGAATTACCTATTAATGAATACGGAAAACCGACGAAGAACTAAAGTTCGGGACGTCGGAACCGTTATAATGAAGTTAAAGTGGAGTTGGACGGGACACGTTGCTAGGCGGGGAGACGCTAGGTGGAGTATGACAGTGACGGAGTGGTGGCCGAGGCAAGGCAAGCGGAGCGTTGGTCGTCCGGCGACGAGATGGGCCGACGACTTATAGCATAAACAGACGCTCCGATTCGGTTGGTGCCAACCATCCGACCACGACCAAATCGGAAAGTGAAGAGAGCGGTCGGTACGACATAATTATTATTAATATTGGTTGGACGTGGTCGGATGCGCCGGCGATCCGACCAAACCAAATTCCTATCCGGTCCAACCAAATTGGAACGTTTGGAAGCTTTGTTTCGACCAGTGTTGCCAATTTAGCGACTTAGTCGCTAGAACTGGCGACTTTTGCTCAAGTCTAAACGACTAAAATAAAGTTTTGACGACAAAAATTGTTTAGCGATAAATCTGGCGACTTTTAAAAAACCAATTATCAACCAATTACCAATCATTCGAAGATATGTTCGGAAATCTTCATCATCCAATTCCCTATGGAACCGCATATGACTGTAATATTCTCTATTTCTGTAGTAGAATTTAGCCCATTCTCTTCGTTTTTTCCTTGGTTCCTTTTGTAGCGGTGCTGTAGCAACAATGGTTGCTGCAACCAACGCTATTTTAGCATTTTTAGATAGTAACGGTGGCATGATGTTTATGCATCGACGATCGACGGCATCAGGTGGCAAGACGTCCGTTCACTACTTCATAGCAAAGTCAAGTCAACTGACGGCTGGAAGGCCAACCGTCGGACAATCTGTAGCAATGTTGGAATGGTTGCTATGTCGGTTCCAATATGGCTGGCACCAACCGAATCGGAGCGTCTGTTTATGCTTTTAGTCAGAGTCGCGGGTCGAACCTGGACCCGATTAGCAGTTGACCGAGGCAGATGGCATAACGGGAGAGAGGCCTATACCCAGCAGTGGGATAGAGAGGGCTGTGGATGATGATGATGATGAATGAATTACATCGGTTCTTAAAATGTCTTAAAAATAAATGCGACTAGCGCTGCCTCGCGACTGTGGTAACTTTTTATACAGAATAAGTATACCTAACTTCGTAAGAATCGTAAGTATAGGATAGGCCGATTGGCTAGTCTAGGACTATAATATATTTGGTTAAATATTTTAGGCCGCCTGAAAGTCTCTGACATGGCTAGGTGATTGCTATTATAGAACAAACCACCGGGGTCTACAATTATTATAAATATGTAAAATATGATTTCCGAAATAAGAGTTGGTACTTAGGTACCTACGCATTCTAGTTGATGCACGGAAAAGTCATTATTTTACTATTATAATCAAATCGGTATTTCTGAAATGTATTTTATTCGAATGATTGGATAGTTGCCTGTGGAACAGGAATCTGCGTTTGATTTTATAACTTACAAATTATACATACCTAATATGTTTTTTGAAATGCAACTGCGTCAATCTCAGCTAGGGGTGTTATTCGAACGAATGAGCTATTTTGGTGAACTTAAAAAATAATGAAGAGATCGTAAATTTTTCTTCTTCTCCAACTTTTGAAAAGGAAGGTTTTTAATACGATTGTCTTTATTTGCTTATTGTAGATAAGATAAACGTAGATATTATTGGAGATTCCGTGAGTTTAAAAATAGTCTATTACTTAAAAAATTAACTACGTACCTAATGACTTACTTACTTACTAAGTATGTAACACAAATTTAATACACTTATTTATCTCAGTCAATAATCTCATGTTCAATAAGCAATAGGAGTGGCAAAGAGCTAAATAAAATTATTATCTAAAAAATCATCATCTATCTATAAAAAAAAAGTTCACCGAGAGATCACACGGATAGTACGATACGAAATTCTCACAATCTAGCAAATAAAGCGCTTCATTCATCCTCAACCTTGCTCCGTATAAAATCTGCGTCTAATCTGTAGCAAGGTCAAGTCGCTAGATGACCAAAATCACAATTTCGGCAGTCTTCCCGTGAATGGGCCATGACTTCTCACGTGAACAACTCTTTTAAATAAAATATAATAATAACACGCGTACGTGAAAAATTATCTATAATTTTTATTTGGTTATTGACATTGTGATAATATTATTGTAAAGGTTACAGTGGTAGTGGGAACGCTTTTAAGTGTTTCCTTGATTACGTACCTACTGGCAGTTGAACGCGCGGGAATGACAGTCGTAAATCAAAAGTTGGCGGGAAGACGTGCGTTTTCTAAAATATTTTTTTTCTAAATTAGGCCGCAATGGCCAGTGGTTGTGTAGTGTTGTGAAAGTTTTATTTATGTTATTTACGATTCCGTTCGTCATCGGAATTGTTTTTATTATTTATTCTATCAAGTTCTTTCTGGAGCGGACTAGAGAATCAGTTTCAGGTAAACATAATTTAATAAAAAAAATATATTATACTTAATTTTTAATATCTTAACCATTCGACCCTACTTGAGAAATCAAAGTTTCGCAAAAAGAAGTACTTACGTACAAATAAAACTAGTTATACGAAACCAGTTTAGGTGGATTTAACTAATATACAACTCGACACTTTTTATGTACTGACTTTAACGTATGGTTTATAAAAACCTAGACGTCACCAATAAAATTAACTATTCAAATTTACCAAGCAGGAAAGTCAACCAAAATATAAAATAACCTCGTTTTACAAATATACATAATACAGTTTCACTCTCAGCTTCCACTAATATTCCATGTGTCGGTGATGCCATGGAACACACGTAGATATGGACCACTATCAAACCCAGCACTGTGAGTTTTGGAAAACTATTTTCATTAATCGATTGACAAATTTTACGTTTATAAATTAACAAAATGGGTTCATATCGACGAAAAATGCCAAGCATGTAGAAAATAATTTTGTCGGCGGCAAATTTCGATCGGTAAGAGTCTGTACTTGCACAGCTGAGCAGATATTTCAATTCGTAATTTAAAAAATTGCATATCCGGGATAGATCTTTCTTGCTTATGCCCTAAAAACGCCAGGAGCCAAAAAAAATAGCAACTCTACCAAAATTACTAAGTATGTCATAGAGAGCGTAAGTACCCTCAATTCAGTTCAGCAGTTCCATAACATGTAAAAATATTAAGAAAAATATGAAACAGTTCCATTTTCAAATATTTTCAAGCGCCAATAATGTAAATCGACCTTCGTTTCGCTCAGGAAATTCACTCAACTCCTTCGGGAAAATATAAGCTACGACTCGTAGTAACAATGAATGGAAATTCAAATTATTGAAATTAAGTCGACGCCATTATATTCAAATAGACTTACGGCGACACAAAGTTCACGAAGCCACGTACGCTGAATTATGTTTACAATGTACCAACTTATTAATAGAGTCAAGTGAGGGAGCCACTGTCACGTTGTCTGAGCAAATCTGACAGGCTGCTGTAGAACATTTTAATTATCTCGTGTCGTCACTTACAGACTTTAGTCGTGCTGTAATAGGTATGGTTCAAATTCTGTTAACCACGTGCGTATTAATGGAGTAGGTACATGTTTAATCGAACAGTTTTATACTAATGTAACTTTTTAACCGATTTTAAAGGAGCTTCATGATTCAGGAGTTTGAACTTTTTTTCATACTTGAACATCATACATCATATTCCCAATAGGTGTTTCTCCGAAAATTGTGATCAGATTTTAATGAACATCTTCCGAATACGATATATCGATAAACATTGGATACTAAATAGGACATTTTACACAAATATCGTATGTTTTATTTTAGAACTAATCTCTATATTTATTGACTTAAGTTATTTAAGCCGCAGATTAGAAACCTAAGCCACGTACAATTTGACATTGTAAATTACAATACATTTTGTATTTATAATTTTTTCTGTTGATGACCTGTTATGAAAATTATCTATTATTAGAAATTAAATCAATCAATCCGCTTCCGACCCGCGTTCCAACCGCTTTGTCCAACTGGTTGTACTACGGGTAAGCAAAACTATCTATGGTCCAACTATAAAATTATTTAAAAAATAACCACAAAAAATACTCTATTCATTAAACAGTTACATATGAAAAGAATTACATTCATTTTCTTTATCTATCTATCTATCTATCTTCTATCTTCTATATCTATCTATATATATATAAAAATGAAACCCGTTTTCCTTGGTCACGGCCTCACGCGTGAATGGCTGGACCGATTTCACTAATTCTTTTTTTGTTGTATTTGTTATTATTAGGAGAAGGTTCTTACGGAAAAAAAATATTAAGAAAATCTCTCAGAAATATTGAAAAACCCTAAAAACAGCCCTTTTATTTTTCCCATACAAACGTTTTCTAACTAAAACGAGCTTTATTGCTATTGTATAAAGTTCATATTGAATTGCAAGCACTCACTGTTGTTTAAGCAATGTAGGTATGTTCCTAACGTCCAAGAGTCAATTTGCACTTTATTACCTCTGTACAAAGTTCAAATTCAATCATATCTATCAAAACAGTGTGCGTTTTATACTGATAATTTTTACTATAAATTGACAAGTTAGCATCAACAAACTACGGTTGCTATAGTTACGCAATGGCATGAGAATAGAGGTTATAACAAAGAGTTCCTATAATTATTCTCAACACCTTTGGTCACGCCATCACGCGTGAACGACTGGACCGATTTCAATTTACTCTACGTTTATCCCAAAGTCTACCCGTGCGAAGCCGGGACGGGCCGCTAGTATATATATAAAAATGAAACCCGATTTCCTTGGTCACGGCATCACGCGTGAATAGCTGGACCGATTTCACTAATTCTTTTTTTGTTGTATTTGTTATTTAGGAGAAGGTTCTTATGAAAGAAAAAATTAAGAAAGTTGAGTGGAACATTAGAAAATTAAGATTTAGTTAAGACAGGACTACGTCTGTCGGGACAGCTAGTTATATATATTATGTATAAAAATGAATCTCTATTTCCCTTGGTCATCGCATCACGCTTAAACGGATGGAACAAATTCGCTAATTATTTTTTGATGTGCTAATTATTGTCAGGAGAAGGTTCTTATGAAAGAAAAAATTAAGAAAGTTAAGTAGAACATTAGAAAATTAAGATTTAGTTAAGCCAGGACAACGTCTGTCGGAACAGCTAGTTTGTTATATTAAACACGGGAAATTACATTCCTAAAATGAACATGAAAATATCTTACTAGGTTTATTCACAGAGACTTAAATTATGAAAATACATAAGTATATTAAAATATAATTAAATTAAAAACTAAACCAATAAAACTAAACTAAACTAATCTAAAAGGCCGCTGCCTGCGGGAATTGTTCCCAGCATGAAATAAATTGAATGAAACATGAAATACGGCGCTATGGTCTACGTGCTATAAATCAGTTTCACCCAAATATTCGCAGGTAGGTGTCCAACTTGCGCATGTATTACGTATTATTACAATTGCGCACGTAATTTACTACGGGCTATTGTAACCTTATTGACCAATTGAGGGTCTGCGTAATTTTTATTTATAGAGGCTAGATGCCTTTCTATGTACTGCTAAATTACATGAACGAGAGTAATGCTTCCGAAAACGATTTCGCGAAGCGA
This sequence comes from Alcis repandata, assembly GCA_949125135.1. Classification (NCBI taxonomy): domain Eukaryota; kingdom Metazoa; phylum Arthropoda; class Insecta; order Lepidoptera; family Geometridae; genus Alcis; species Alcis repandata. The sequence continues at coordinate 2,535,106 of OX421251.1, forward strand.
AGTGGAAAATTAAGAAGGCTGTCTCTACCAATAAAGGATTTCTAGGGTAGAGCGAAGTGGGAGGGAAAAGTTTATTTGGTTTGTTGGTAGTCTCGTAAGTTTTAGTATTGGTAGTATGGTGTTTATACCTTTTTCGCTTTCTTTATTTAAAAACGATATGGAGGGTAGAGCGAAGTGGAAGAGGAAAGTTTAGAAGGCTGACTCCTCCAATATGTGGGATAGAGAGAGACTATCATGATATCACTCGTTTCTGTCACATTTGCGGGTCGTCTCGTAAGTTTCCAAGTGGCCCGTGAAAGGGGCGACTGGTCCATTGGATGAGTTTGAGACGTGGACGAGTTGCCCCCTAACTCGGTTTTTTAACTTCTTCCTTTTTATTTTCGCTTTTGTCAATGGAGTAATTAGCATTAAAGAAAGGCAAAGAAGCCTAACAAATATTAAAAATTAGGGAGAAAATTAAGATAGATACTCGTAAGTAGTTTTATTACGATTATTTGGTTTAGTAATTTACTTTTTAGTTGTTTTTTTAACCGACTTCCAATTTATTAGAGAAACATTTCAGCATGTGAAAATTAACTGTGGCGTGAACCTTTTCATTACTATATAGTCGTAGTTCAACCTTCCATAAAGAATACACACTTGTCTTTTTGCGAATGGTTTATTCCGCATATTTGCCCTTTCTACAAAACATCGAAATTATAATAACGCCCTTCATTTCACTTCCTCAGCTATCATTATCAAACGTCCTATTTCACCTCCAAGATGCGCATGCAAGAAGCGTGACATCGTCTCGACATTTGACATACGATAAACTTTTAATTTAGATAACAATTAACACGCAGTGAACTCGTCAATGCCACCTCTTTCGTTTCTTCCTTGCCACAAGCACAACGCTATCTTAGCTAATTCTGCCCAAGTTTCAAGGCTTTTTACTACGACAGATCTAAATTTTCTAAAACTATTGACGTCCTTGTCTAATGATAAAGACAGATATATTTTTAGTTAGTTTAGATCTCTCAAATTATGCCTTCAAACTTGGGCCCATTATAAATGCAAAAGTGAGTTTGTTTGTCGTGCTCTGTACCTTAAGGTGAAATTATATCGAAAATCTGACAATTTGACTCCCTTCTAGATCTTTTTATATATTGAAGACCTGTTACAAACTACTGAAGCGGTCATCTTGAAATGTATAAGTACACGTGATTGTCAGAGGTATAGAAAAATACAAAAGCCACTTTTTATCATTATAGTCGCATGGATAGGTATTCTTATGTTAATATTGGCATTGTTTCCAGTGAAATTACAGGGCAAATGGGAGATTAAACAACTTATATTTCAGGGTGACGAGTGCAGTGCTGTGCCGCGCAGGGTCATGAATTCTGCGAGTTCAAAATTCTGGGTGGCGCAGACCTGTCATGGGCAAACGTGTCGTTTAACATCAGGCGAGCGATTTGCGCGTCTCGTCACTCAATTACATTAAAAAAAATATGCTTTTGAAAGTTTTTATTTCACTTTTCCTTCTCACTTGTCATCTATACTAATATTATAAAGAAGTAAAGTTTGTGTGTTTGTATATTTGTTAAATTGTAAGGGGTAATCTCGGGATCTACTGAACCGATTTTAAAAATTCTTTCACCAATAGAAAGCCACATTATTGCTGAGTGTCATAGGTTATATAAAAAACCGAAAAATAAAAAGGCTTTTACGTGGTAGTCCGTTTTGCAAAGTGAATAGGAGAAAAAACGGTCCGGACGGCGCGCGATGGCTTCGGGTTTAATTAACATTATGCCCAACGAAGTGGGCAAGGGTCAGCTAGTCATTAATAATAATATAATAATAAAATGACACTCATAGCTCCCCACTAGGATACCCTGTGTCGGGGATGCCATAGAGCACACAATGACGAGGACAACTAACACCTAGACCCAGAGACCTAGGAACCTGTTCAAGAAATCATTTTATCGTATGGCGTTCGATTGATTTCATTAACGCTCGTTTTTCGTTCATCGTTCGATTGATAACTTTTTGCGCTTTCTTTTATTTAAATTAATGCGTTCTATTTTATTTACCTAACCTATGAATCTTGAAGAAGAGATAAAGTTTTTTCAATAAACCAATACGGGATCGACAAATGCGTTTTTTTAAGCTCTATAATGTTTAAAAAAACTGACTTGTAGCTTGTAGCTATCATAATGCCTTAGTAAGATGAGATTAAATTGAAGTTTACGTTACCAAGTAACTTGTTAATTGAAATGGAATATAAAAAGACTGATACAAGCTGAAATAATTTTCTACGCGTTTTCTACTCAGCTGATCTGGTTTAAATATGATTCAAACAACTTTTTTCACATGTATTTACTACGAGTAGTGTATTTTCGCTTTGCTTTTATTTGATGGCGGAAATAGGTACACTAGAAATACATTTGAAAACTGTTATTTGAAGATGATTTTCCGCGAAGCAACGCCTAATTCAACAAATTACTTAAATATTATATATTTATATTTATAGGGTTATTCATAAAGGGTATGCTAAGCCGAAAAGGGCTCATAGTACTCATCATTATGAACAACTTTCACTATGGGACCAAACGAAATTCGCGAAAAAAAAATCAGCTGTTCTATAGAAAAATGTCAATGACACTCGACAAAATGTATGGGACAGCTGATTTTTTTCGCGAATTCTGAGTTGGTCCCTTAGTAAAAGTTGTTCATAATGATGAGTACTATGAGCCCTTTTCGGCTTAGCATACCCTTTATGAATAACCCTGTACTTTTATACAACTTTAAAAAAAACAGCTTTGCTTCTCAAAGACACACTGTGGTATGCTTCTCTATTCTCAAATACAGACATTTTACTATGGCTATGGCTCCCATCGTGGCATCTATTTATCGATAGAATCCGAGCTATTTCATTATTGGATTCCGTCAGGTAGAGCCGGAATCGGCGTTATCTGGGTTATTGCATTCTTTGCGTATTATGTAGGTATTTTATTAATGATTACGGTTTAGCCGTTTCAATCATTCGTTTATCTAAAAATTTCACAAGCACGAATAAAAAAAAACTTAATAAACACTAATTTAAGAATTCATAGAACCCCAATGTTGAAATGGCTGAACCGATTTTGAGAAAATATGTCCAAGAACTAAAGCTACAAAATCCGCTTTAAACTTAAAAAAATCGATTCACGCGTGAACTGTGTCACAGATACACACACTCTAGTCAAACTTATTACACCCCTCTTTTTGCGTAGGGGGTTAAAAACATATGTTTTTATACCTACTTCTGTTAATTAACCGACTTCAAAAAAGGAGGAGGTTATCAATTCGACTGTATGTTTTTTTATGTTTGTTACCTCATAACTCTTGACTGGGTGAATCGATTTTGATGATTATTTTTTTATTAGAAAGCTGACGCTTCCCATTTGGTCCCATTTTAATTTAGTCCAGTTCTGATAATGGTATCCATGAGAAAACCATATAAGTCTTAAATTTGCATTAAGTACGTGCGCGACAAATAGATGAATAACTCAATAGTCGGTCTTTTGAAGTCGGTTTTTGTTTTTTTGTTTTGTAAAAATAATTATTTAACAAAATACTTAGTAAGAAAGTTAAAAGTAGCTGCGGCAGGTTATAGAAATCGCAAACCGAATCTGGTTGATCGTTTTTGATAGCCTAAACAAACTAAAACTTGTTTTCATGCGCACGTTAAAAGAGGACAAAGAGGTCAAATATTTAAATTAAAGTGCCTGTTTAAAAATAATATCAAACAGTTCTCTGCTCATCAGTGCCTTGCAGCGTTATTTTATGATTTTACTATTTTACGTGAATTACTATTTACTACTTACATGTTATTTAAGGTTGATAAAGACAATAAGGTTTAAAAGCGATGTTTTAATTGTCGACAAATTTGAAAATTGTATTCGACAAAAAAAATTTACGATTTTAAATGTCATATTAGGCCCAAGTTTGAAGGCATTTTAAGACAGATCTAAACTAACTAAAAATATATCTGTCTTTATCGTTGCAAGCCATTAGACAACGATGCCAATAGTTTTAGAAAATTTAGATCTGTCTTAAAAAGCCTTCAAACTTGGGCCTATTATTGACACTAGATTAGTTATGTATACTAGCTGACTCGACAGACGTTGTCCTGTCAAAAGCCATTGCGTAACTATAGCAACCGTAGTATGTTGATGCTAACTTGTCAAATACTAAAAATTATCAGTATATATATAATTTGCAATAAATTAAAATTGCGACTATAATTTGAGATTTAAACTATCCTATCTCTCAAGTTGGATCGAACTGCACATGGTGTGCGAATTTTATTATAATCGGTTTAAGTTTAAGTTGTAAGTGGTTTAGGAGTCCATTGAGGACAAACATTGTGACACGAGATTTATATATATTAAGATTATCGAGCGTGTATGCAAATAATGATAGAAACTCAATCTTAAAGTACCTAAGTATGTACGAGTATTAATAATTCTAAATAATTATTTTTACAAAACAAAAAAACAAAAACCGACTTCAAAAGACCGACTATTGAGTTATTCATCTATTTGTCACGCACGTACTTAATGCAAATTTAAGACTTATATGGTTTTCTCATGGATACCATTATCAGAACTGGACTAAATTGAAATGGGACCACACGGGAAGCGTCAGTCATCAAAATCGATTCACCCAGACAAAAGTTATGAGGTAACAAACATAAAAAAAAAAACATACAGTCGAATTGATAACCTCCTCCTTTTTTGAAGTCGGTTAAAATGAAGGATAAAGAGAATAGGGGTTAGAAATGGGTTAACATTTAATAAGGTACCTAATTAATTTTAATTAGGTGAAGATCATGTAACTTAATTATACAGGGTTATTCATAAAGGGTATGCCAAACCGAAAAGGGCACATAGTACTCATCATTATGAACAAATTTTACCATGGGACCAACCCGAAATTTGCGAAAAAAAAATCAGCTGTTCCATAGAAAAATGTCAATGACACTCGACAAAATGTATGGAACAGCTGATTTTTTTTCGCTAATTCTGGGTTGGTCCCATAACAAAAGTTGTTCATAATGATGAGTACTATGAGCCCTTTTCGGCTTAGCATATAACATGAATAACCCTGTATACTAACGAGCGTAATATACAAAAAGCTCTGACTATTTGATGATTATGTTAACAGTTAATTTTATTTTTTTTTTAATTTTTTTTTTCTCTTTCAATTTAAATTTTTAATTTTGTTTGTCATGTAGGTATGTGTTATTTGAACATGTTTTAATTTTATTCAATTTGTTATAATGTAATCAATTTTTGACATTTTAATTTTTGCTATGTATTTTTGTTCTCGACTTTAATATTTTACCATTATTTTTTTTTTTTACTTTTATTAATTAATTATGTTTTATGTATTTTTCTTAATCGCATGCTGTCTTCACCTCTAAAAACTGCGACATTTTGTATATGTTTTTGTTTGTTATTAACATATTTATTTGAATGTGTTAATGTACGTGTACGTAGTGTTGGTGAACTTAAATAAATAAATAAATAAATAAATAAAAAGAAGGGACCCATTCCGTTCGGTTAGAAATGGGTTAAAATTTAATAGGGTACCTAATTAATTTTAATTAGGTAGAGATCATGTAACTTAGTTATATGTTACTTACTTCTTACTTATTATGGTGTATCGTGACTTGTAGTAAAACTTAATTATAATTAACACACCTCATACCTACTTATTGTTAACACGCTTTTATTAGTTTCACCTGTATGTATATATGTATGTAACAGACTTCTTTGAACTCGATTTTGCCCTACTTTGAACGATCAGATTTAATTCAAACTTTGCACACCTGTTAAAGACCGATGACAATGCGTGTTTTTAAGCTATTGCATAGCTTCTATCGCGGGCCTTGAATCCAGAAATTCCGTAACGAAAATTTTAATAACCTACTAGCTGACTCGACAGACGTTGTCCTGTCAAAAGCCATTGCGTAACTATAGCAACCGTAGTATGTTGATGCTAACTTGTCAATTTATAGTAAAAATTATCAGTATATATATAATTTGCAATAAATTAAAATTGCGACTATAATTTGAGATTTAAACTATCCTATCTCTCAAGTTGGATCGAACTGCACATGGTGTGCGAATTTTATTATAATCGGTTAAGTGGTTTAGGAGTCCATTGAGGACAAACATTGTGACACGAGATTTATATATATTAAGATGACACAGCGGTGATACTTTTTAGTTTTGCCATCTATCGATGAATAGCAGAACTTTTAACGACTTTTTGAAACGTCACGCTTGTCTCTTTAGTTCAGCAACTCGCCTCTAGGTGGCATTGGTTAATTAAATAAGTTATTATAATTGCATAAGTTGATAAAAAATGCTATGCAAAAGCTTTACCGCGGCAGTCCCCGAGTGCCACGCGTCTTTTTTATTATTTTTAATCTTTACAGCGATAGAAATGGCCGACCAAGAGCAATCCCGTTGTTCTTCCAGCGAGAGCGACAATTTTGAAAAAATTGACTCTGAAGAAGCAAGCGAAGAAAATGTGAGTTCAAAAACAAACTCTAGTTAAATCGATACAGTTTCAAACATTTCATAAACAAATCTGCTTATTAAAATATCTGTAAATAAATTCAGATATACTGAAATGCTTTTTTAGCGATTTTAAGGTTAGTTTCATTGTAAAAAAAATATTTTTTGGACGTAGGTATTTCCGCATTCAAATCGCATCGGATTTAAACAAGAAAAGAGATTTACATTTATTTAATTTTTTTTAAGGATGACTGCTTTTAGCCCTTGTCAACTTTAGCATACCTTTTGATTAAAACCTAATCTAAATAAATAATTAAGTTTCACAAATCTTTATACAGGGTTATTCATAAAGGGTATGCTAAGCCGAAAAGAGCTCATAGTACTCATCATTATGAACAACTTTTTGACCAACCCGAAATTCGCGAAAAAAAATCAGCTGTTCCATAGAAATATGTCAATGACACTCGACAAAGTGTATGGAACAGCTTATTATTTTTTCGCGAATTCTGGGTTGGTCCCATAGTTAACGTAGTTCATAATGATGAGTACAATGAACCCCTTTTCAGCTTAGCATAACCTTTCTTAATAACCCTGTATAATATATATAATATACTCGAAATATTTATTTATAAATAATATACTCGAATTCAGGTAACCGCAAGTTTCACTGTGGGCGAAGAAGCCGACCCTGCAGAGCCGGAAGAAGGACCGGCGCACGAAGGACGGGACTCGTTCCCCAACGTCCCCCCTCCCAACATGCGGCGAGTCCTCACTCCGGCCCAGCAACTTGCGCTGGCCGAGAAACGCGCCAAGCTTAAGTGAGTAAATAATATTTAACACCATTATTATTCTTATTGGGAAATACAAAACTTATTACAACACAAAACAATAATTATTTTAAAAAAATACATTTAAGTATTAATTCTTTTTGCTGCTGGATAAATGCAACCTACGTGTGGAGCCAAAAGAAGTAAGCAAGCTGAACCAGTTCTTTTTACAAAATAGATCACTATTATAATTCATTTTCATTCACTCCATTAAATTATTTTTTCCCATCATATGGAAACATAAAAGTAGTTTTATCTACTTACACGAAAAGCTGCCTCAGCCTATCAGTAAAAATAATAGTTAAAAAAACTGAGAAACACGCTTTGCTTATTGTATTGTCATCGGTCCTCCGATATATCTACAAAGTTTAAAAGAAATCTGACCGTTTAAAGTGGGTCAAAAAACGCGCTCAAAGGAGTCGGTTACAAACATACATACAAACATACAGGTGCAGCTAATAAAAGCGTGTTAAAACAATGCGGCCCTGAAAAAAATCTTCAGGCTAAATTTTAAGGAAAAAAAGTTTAATTTTTGTTTGGAAAAATCTCTACGTTTGCGGTTTGCTTGCCACTGACGTCAGCGGCTCAAAACTAGTTCAAGCAAAGTAATAGGTTTAGTAATAGTTAGCCGAGATAAGGTACCCAAAGCTACCTACAAAAATGCAACACGCGTCAATCATTTTGTTAATAACGTAATTTGATTTCCAGCTAAAAATACATAGCTAAACAATATAGTTAGTACGTCCAAAGACCACCTAGAGAACTAAAGACCCACCTATTGTTACGTCACGACCTGGCAGGTGCTCGATTTGGCGGCAAATCCTCCAGTACAAAACAAGCCTCCGCTGTTCGTACACGGTTTTCTTCTCTTAGAAAACTCACCGCGATAATACGAAGTTTTTTACGAGTTCTGTGGAAACCGGTTAATATTTAACAACAAAAAAGTGAGAAAAAAGTGTACTAATTTACTTAGATTTTCAAATGTGTTCCATATTTTGATTAAGAGTTTCGTTAGGATTTTTTAATTTTTTTAATGTTGCCCGTATTTTTGGACCACTAGTGGTGTTTGTTTATCTATCGATATTATCGGATAATAATTTATGACCCTGATTATGGTTTCGATAAGATTAGTTACTACAGAATAAATAATTGCACAGACAAACTTTGGTCTAGATATTATTGAATGAGGTAACTTTAGCAAAATGATAGCAACTGATAAAGATGGTCATAGCAATCACAAAATCGCGATTAAACGATAAAGCGTACTTAGTGAACCTACGCAGCGAAACATTATTTTTGTTTACGACTGCGTACGAACTGTGTTATGTGTTTTCTGTAGATTCTACAGTTTTATTGGTGCCTATCAATTTTGGTAAATACTATAAAAATGTGGCATAATCCAGGGGCTCACATGATAGGGTATGTTTTGCTTCATATATACATTTTTAGAATTATCAATATAATATATGATAGCAATTATGAAAGAGTATATATTGTTCTATACATTTATTATTTTTAATAAATCAATATTTTCTTATAAATGTAAGATTTATTCCATAACACGATTATGATCTAAGTTATTAATAGTATTGCTATTGATTTTTCGTTTTAGTAATGATTAGGTATTTCCAAATATCGTCCTATGACACTGCTTGAGGATGTAATGTTTTTGTACGTCCATATAAAGTTTTTGTTTGCTAACTCGGTTCCGTATTGGTAATTACGTAGGCTACAGATGGCGAAAAACCCACAAGTTATATTTAGGCCCAATTGAAACTTTACACCTTAGGTACCTACTATAATGACTATCTGTTTCTGTTGCAATATGTTTTTTGATTGCTTTGCTATCAATTTTGTGGTCATGCTCATAATTACTTTTGTCTCAATTAATTTCAAACTTGGATTAAAATAATACAAATTGATCAATTATAATCTCAGTGGCTTTAATTAAGCGAATGGCAGGTAGTCTTTAAAGATAGACAGAGCATTGAAGATGCCTCATGTACCTGTTGGAAGTGTGCAATTGTGCATAAGTAGTAAGCGGGATCGCTTAGCGGTGGCCCTTCGGTTTTTTAACTCTTATTTTTTAAAGTATTATATCAAAAATTGATCATCATCAAAATCCTTGGGCTCGTATTTGTCCTATGCTGCTGAGCATCTTCTTTATCTTTACTCTCTTCTTGACTTCTTGTACGCCTTTAATCCCAGTATGTGCCAATTTTCTTTTAAAATTTTACTCGTATTTAATTTGAAATAAAAAAATTATAGTGACCTTCAGTGCGATCTCTAAAAATAGCATCATCAAACAGTTTTTAGCGCTACCTAGAGTCGATAATTACGTAATAACTGGTATATTAGTGTTCATTATTAGGATCTAAATGGTAACTATAAGTATAAAGTGATCGTTGACCTTGCTTCTTTAGGACGAGCAGGTATGAATAACAAAGATTTTATAAAAGAACATAAAAAAACTGAACCAATTATCCATAAATATAAAAAATGAGGAATGATTGAATATATGTCGTGTTTTGTTTGTTAACTAGACACTAATGATAAATAGATGCGAAAATGTGTATGTTTGTTATTTTTTTCGAGATTATACGGCTAAACAGATTTGACTAAAAATATTATTATGACTTATCAAATAGGCTACTGTTTATTTTGGAAACAGCAGTTAAAACCACAAGGTACTGTTAATTTCAAAGACAATAAATAATAATTTCAAGAAAAGATCGTTAAAGCTGTAAAGTTAAGTTCCATTGTAAAGACAAAAACCATGTCAAGAGCAAGACGTTTTAGGCATTCAATGCTTTTTTTTGCTTTACCAAGGAAACAATTATTTCTCGTATAACGTAACTGGCACTTATCCAAACAATTTAAATTTTCGTAAAAACCTAAATTGAAGAAAAATAATATAATTACGACTGTTACACGATGATCTGTGAAAAACGAAATAATAATTAAAAACATTCATAGAAAAAATTGGAAAATATTAATCCAAATTCTAAAATAATAAATATCTTTATACAAAAGTAAATGGCGCAAGGGAAAGGAGGCCTATACCCAGCAGTGGGTCGATACAGGCTGACGATGATGATGACGATACAAAAGTATGAATTTAATACAATGAATTTTGAACGCCTGACTTGGTTAAGTTATTGGTTGTCCTGACAAGACTGCGGATTTTGCACATAAAACATGAAATACAAAATATTATAAGATTTTAATTGCCGATAATAGTGCTAATATAATTAACAAGTTTAATAATACTAAAGCAGCATAATACTACAATTAAATGTCTCATAATTATCTACGCCAAGGTAGAGACAAAGTGTTATACTAGTAATAATTACATAAAACACATTAACATTTAGAATAAGTGTGTGACTATGTGTGTTATGTACACAGTTGCCGCGATGTGTATAAATAGGGTAGATATGGGTAATGAATTAAGCAAAGTGTAAAGTTCTAGCGTAGTATATACATAAATACTATTATCAGCAGGCTAAGTAAAAACAAAATAGTTTCATATACATTTTTTAGCAGGTTATATTAATGCTTGGATACGGTCTCATTTATTTGATATGTGTCAGCGAGGGTACGTTTTGGGTATGCATTTTAACAAAATTCTTTTAGTTTTCTTTAAAGTTATGTATACATATTGAGTACATATGTTTAGTTATTCTTAACTCCAAGTCCTACAACAAAGTCTCTTGTATTAGTAACTTCCTTTATAGTAAAATTAGTACTTGCCTTCTTGGTATGATTTTAATAATCACCTTTTTTGCATAACTACGTGCGATTGCGATACATGACTATGCTATAATCCTTACTATACAGTGTTTCTAGTGTCATGAAGGCCACAGCCAAACCAAATGTTTGCTCTTCAAGTTAAATGCTAATGCATAATGACGTGTTGCTTGCGTACTTTTATTATTTACTAGCTGTGCCCCGCAGTTTCACCCGCGTTTTCCGGGATAAAAAGTAGCCTATGTGTTAACCCAGACCATGAATAACCTTCGTTCCAAATTTCATGTAAATCCGTTCAGCCGTTTTTGCGTGAAAGAGCAACAAACATACTCACAAACTTTCGCGTTTATAATATTAGTAGGATGTTCGAAGGTGTTAATAAATCAGATTTTTATTCAACTTAGTACCAAATTAAAGTTGCACGTAGGTTTTTATCTGAATTTATAAATATGAGGTGCCCAATAGATTAGCAAGTATTTCAGCAATTTGTTGCAGTAGCAATAACAGTAAGTGCAACGCTACAATAACTAACATAACGAGTGAGCGTTAAAATGTGAGGATTGTGTATATGCCCCGAGCATTCATGCTCACCATCGAAGGCTCCTTCTTGCAGCGGCGTCATGTGCCGGGTCGTTCTCTTCCCTCAAATATGGTTGAGGAGGGCGATGGCTGGCACATGCGTCACACTCGTGACCGGGTGCTGCTTGCGGGTCGCTGGTCTGCTCGAGGCAAACACACAATTCTTTTGTAGTTGTAAATTTAATTTTATAAATAACTCTTCTTGTCGCACTGCCTAAAGTAAATTATGTTGTAAAAAATTGTAAATGTTAATAAATTAAATTATAATAGTAAAACTCACGGACCGTGGAGTGTGAGAAAAACGTGTGAGTGTGTGTTGTGAATTGGATAGTATAGTATGTAGTATAGAAATGGTCTCGTAATTTTTTGCATAGGTATGTAATTTTTGGCAGCAAGTCTGGGAAGCCTTCAAAACAGAGTAAAACATGTCGCAAAGTAGCAATTGAAAAATTGACATTTGCTAACTAAGCTTAACTTCTGCAAGTCTCGAGTGCATTTTGTTATTTTTAACTAGCAGAAAAACATACTTCGCGTTTTAATTAATTTCTTTACAAAGAAAACTTCGTTGAACATCCAAGAATTTAGTTTTTTTGAAATCGATGGAGAACTAATAATGTAGATGGCTCAAATGGAGCCTCGTTATTGTCATAAATAGCTAAAATAATACTAAGATACGGCGATTCTCTCACTGTAGCTAAACTTTGACCTTGGATTGATCTAGAAAATTCGGAAAATACGACAATTTATATGCATGTTCTGTAATGACACCGGATTACGCAATCAGATTCTCTTAAAAGAACATTAGTAGGACCAGTCCTGGTTCCTTTAAAAGTGGTTTAACAACTAAATCGATTTAATTATGATGCTTGAATTTGATTCATACTTTAAACTATATATAGATAGAAAAACATTCTTAGGAATCAATAACAAAAATTAAATACCGAATAATTTCTAAGAAACACGAAAAATACCATTCCTATAAATTTTCCCAGTGACGTCTTTCAAAATCTACGAAAGCAGCTACTTTTAAATGATTCCAAAAAATAAATATTCATAAATAAATACGTTTAAAGCGAGGTTTGTGGCTTGAATTCAAACTTCAAGGTTATTTTCTAGAGTCTAGTCTACGTAACCGGGTAAATAAGTAAATAGCTATTTACCTTTGAGGTAATGGTGGTAAATGATGATCGTTTAGCGATGGACGATTACATGTTCATAGATTCTTATCATATCTTACAAGTGCCATAATCAGTAAATGATATTCCAGAGAAATCGTTTGAGGCGAGTGCAAATCTCAGATAATAATTGTTAGAACGGTTTGACAGGACCAATCCCTAATTTAATATAATTCTCAAATCAAGTGCTATCATGTTTCAGATAATAATGGTTATCATTAAGAGTCTTCTTAAGAAACGATGCTTGAATTTAATGAGTGTTTAAAATTATCTGTCTCGCTTTTGCACGTTACATTTGACGTCAGAGAGAAGTTGCTGGAAGATTTTAAGCAGTGGCGTAGCGTGACTTGGCGGGGCCCCGTATTAAATTTGTTTTTGGGGGCCCTTTGAAGGGTAAAGATTTCTCACAATAGAAACAAGTTTGCGTAAAATTAAAAGAAATATTTATTCATCATAAATAACTATCTGTCACTTTTTCCAAAATTTTTACTAGCAATTCAAATTAAATGTACACTCTCCTTGCCTTTTTTTCGGCCGCAATAACCGAGATGTAGGATGTGTTGCCAACTTTTGACTTACGCTTTACTCGAAAAAAAAAGAAATTACTTTTTTTTAGTGTCCGACCGAAACTAGTTTTACGACCGAAACCGAAACCGAAAACGAATTTCGGCAACGGTCTCTGTTTCGGCCGAAACCGAAACCGAAACCGAAACTTCCTTACAAGAATCATATTTTGAGGGAAAAATAAAGAAAACTTTATTATAATCATGACTGAAAACAAAACAATAAAAACGTTAATTGTTTTCTCTTAAACTACATAGTTAAGCAGTCTTCGACATTTTCATTTATTAATAATCAACATACCTCGTGTGTGCATAAGTTTTGAGACGAAATAAAAGTTGTATAACTTTTAAATAATTAACTTATATTTCTAAAATTTTCAGTACACATTAAGTTAATAATAATCAACAATAAAATATAATTGAGATTCAAAATGACCACCTTTATTTTTAATACAGGCCCTTAGACGATTTGGCCAGTCATCAATGCCGGCACGAATTTTTTCCAGCGGAATTCGCTATGCTTCTCGGATAAGGGCTCGCTTTAGTGACTCCAAGTTTGGGTGGGACTTTCGACAGGCCCTGAGCTCTAATTCAAGCCATAAAGAATAATCCAGCGGGTTGAGGTCAGGGCTAGAGGAGGGCCATTCGTTCGCCGCGATGAAGGCCGGCATTGTCCTTCAACCAAGCTTGGGTGGTTTTTGCCTTATGGGATAGCGCTGAGTTGCTGGAAAGCCCAATCCTTGTTGTGAAATAAAGTATGAGACAGGGGTTTCACAACAGGCTCTAAGATGTCACTTTAGTAATTCTTGGCTTTCACCTTGACGCCTTGTTGACAGAAATGGAGCTGAGTGACACCTTCATATGAAACTCCCCACCATACCATCACACTAGCCGGATGATGCGTACGCGAGACATTCCGTGCTGAAGCTGGGACGTCCTTGCTGCTTTTGGCATACACTTTATTGTTTTGTCGGTTAAACTTTTCTTCGACAGTAAAGACTTTCTCGTCGGTGAAGAGTATCGTGCCTCCTAAGCAGTATTGGACAACGTTCGCGTCGCAATTTACGAAGACGTTCGTTTAAAAAGTGAACTTTCCTACGGCTATACGCCTTTACCTTAAGATCATATTTCAGTATTCTGTAGACTGAAACGCGCGAAATATTAGTCTGCAGAGCGAGTTTCTTCCGAGTGCGACCTGGATTTCGGCGAAGTCGCTCTCGGATAATTTTGATGTTCGCAGGCGTCCTCACAGAGCGTGGCCGACCACTCCTTTGGTGATCTTGCAAAGAACTTGTCTCCTTGTATCGTTTGATAGTGTAATATACGAAGTTTTCACCTCACGGAAAATCTCCATTGATTTTTTTCCCGCCTTAAATAACGAAATCATCACGAGAAAATTGAAATAAATTAATTTGAAAATCAAAGAAAACAAAAGTTAACATTCCAAATTCAAAATTGGAAAAAGAAAAAAATAGCAGCCAGTAATATTTTATTTAATTTTTTAAGTACAAAGTTTGTCTCAAAACTTACGAACACACGAAGTAGTAAGCGAATCACGAATTTAGCTCTGATGGGATTCATTATTTAATTCATTTAACGCGCCGAACACGACCGATCACAGTGCGAAAACTCCCGAATGCACATTCGGTTTCGGTCATAGTTTCGGCAAGTTTGCCGCCGAAAACGAAACTAAACCGAAACTCGTGTTTTTGCCGAAACTCAACCGAAAACGAAACCGAAACCGAACATTCGGTCGGACACTACTTTTTTTGACTTAGGTATGTCATTTCTGAAATAAATAAAAAATTGGGAAGTTTATATTAATTTTAGCTTACTCACCGTCGGGGGCCCTCGTGGCCCGGGGGCCCCGTATAATTGATACGGCAGATACGGCGGTAGCTACGCCCCTGATTTTAAGCAATGATTAAGTTTAAGCACCATTTATAAGTAAGATACTTGGTTCTGTACTAAAGCCTGTAGCGAATACGTTTGTAGTTGATAGGAGATGATAATGAGGCTTTTTACTTCCTACACTTATTACTAATTATTACCTACTTATCACTTATTATTTTACTTTTCGCTCTAAGTCAGTGTTATACGAGTATGACTTGAGTACTCGACCGTCCACCTTGACGTATCAATCAATGACCGAATTTGCCTAATTAGGTAATTATTGACTTGAGGACTAATTCGGTATCTACCTACTGAGCTATAAATATTTAACGTTCTAACATAAAATTCTAACGAAACTCCAGTGTCAAAAGCAACGATGGTGCGTGAACACGATATATGAATAAAATAAAAACTGTATTCAATTTAGTTCAAAATTTTACGTGGAATCTAGTCAACATGTTGAAACGGAGGACGTCGAAACGGTTTGTGATCGGAGACAGCACTGACGTTCAGAACTTTGATGATGAGGAACCGGTGGAAGTGATACCTTCTGCGCTGGTGCAGAAGTTCCAGATGACACTAGATGCGGATCCAGAAGACCCACCAAAGAATGTCACTAAAGAAGAGACAGTTAAAGAAGAAGATGGGAAACTGTTGCGGCCGCCTACAGCAACTTTGCAGTAAGTCAAAAGCCAAACTAAAAAACTAGCAATAAAAATCTATCAATTGACAGATTGATGAACTCATGATCGTAGGTACACAACGTAAATACATATACTCGTACATTAGCAAACAAGTCACTACTGTGAAAAAGCGATCTTTATAGTACGTTTGTCTGTACTAAAAAAAATATTGTTATTATTTAAACTTTATTTATTCAGTTTTCAGTTTTTCACAGTTATTATTAATTTTGATATCCTTCTAATACCAATATTAAAAATGTGAAAGTTTGTATGTGTGTGAATGTATGTTACCACGATCTTTGTAACTACTAAACCGATTGGGATGAAATTTGGGAAAGAGACAGATGCTCTGGATTATCACTTAGCTTCTTTTCATCATCACCTCGTAAATAAAACAGCAGGGCGCAGCTAGTCTAATAATTTTGTCAACAAGTTTTATTTTTATCACGTACCAAAATTATGCAATAATTTACATAATTATTTAAATTTTCTCGTTTTTCCTGCTATTGCTCTGAATAAACAAATTGAGTCAAACTGTTTACCAATATATACTATCATAGTATTATGGTCTTCAATAGCTTCCTTGACATAGTTTACCTTATCGAAGAGACTTGTTTTAAAGTGCATCTCCCTATTAATATGAATATGGTGGATTGTGCCTTGTTCTTTTATTTTTTGTTCGTTGATAAGTTCATTGATATTCTACCCAGCAGGTTTCAAAATTAAAAGTAGGCACTTTACCACCGATGAATCAATGAAATTGTATTTTTTTATATTTTGGTTTTCGCATGTTCTAACATAGTAAGATAAAGAATTCGTTACAAATCTGACCAAAATCTAATTAAAAGTTGTACATTCAGAACTAGAATAAATTTCTTAATCTTGACATAATTAAACTACTTAAAAGATATCGAATAAGATATGAGAATACAATGTACATTGTACCTATATTGGGTTATTTTTTATCCTACTAGTTAAAAAAAAAGTTAACTGTTGCAAAATAATTTATTTAGGTACTATTAAACATTTTATTCTTAACTTTTAGTCAAACGCTGATATCCTGCATATCCTTGATTATGTGAAACTAGTAGATTAGCAAAATATAAAAATAGTTAATACATTTCAACTTCTAGTAGAGCAAAACTATGTGAAAATAAAGCGCCTGTTTTATTTATTTATTCCATGTTTTATTGAAGGTCTGAACTTACAGATGAGGATGACAGGTAAATAATACCTACTTACGAAATAAGTTGTACCGTAGTTAAGTTTATAATTATGAAAAGGTAATATACTAAGTTAACGTTAAGTTAAAAAATGGCCATTACTATCAAGGGTGTAGAAAAAAAATCTCCGTGAATGCTATTACTGCCACCGCTCGACACTGACAAACATGCTACGAATTGGAATATGAGAATGAAAATTAAGTTTTATTAATGTAAAATTCTACAATGCAAATAACATTTATCTCATGACTATCTTTACATCAGTATGAGTACTCGAAAATTGTATTATCTTTTATTATATAGGTACCTGAAATAATAGTGCAAACGTACTTTTATTGACTTTGATAAGTGATTTAGTTTTTACACCTTCCCATTGATCGACCTAGGTTGTAAATTTTAGATTTCAATGATTAATCTTTTGCTTTAACAAAGTGATCATTCAAAAAGATAAAAATAATTAAATTTAAAATATTTTGACTTTGTAGATTTAATGGCAGGCATAGTTGGTAGCCAATAGGTAATCTTAATTATAGGATTAGCAATAAACACCTGGCTAATAAGCAACAGGAATTTCTTATCTAAATATAAGGAAGTGATTCCGTATCTATTAGTGCAAATCAATGCGTCATTGGTTTTCCATGGGTTTAAAATAACGTTCTACGAATTTTGTGTGATTTGATAATGAAGATAAAATGTTGAAATGAAACTTCATAGTACGTATCTAATCTTTGTGTTCTCGTGGCAGTCATTCCCATAATTTACTGTCATGCAATTTTGTAATGTCTGATCGTTAGATTTTATGACGTCAATCCAATCAATTGAGAACATAGAAAGATATAATTATGATAATTATAATTTACAATACCTACACATCGATAAACTTGAACTTTCAGCTCTATTCTCATTCCAAATGCGCAGATGTAAACAAAACTTACGCAAAACAGCTTTGCAATTTCTCTCAACTGGCAACTTTAAGTTGATTAACAGTTTCTCTCTTTCTGACTTTAGTTGATCTACGAGCGCGAATGGGATAGCATGATCGTATGATCCTTCATGCGAGTACCAATGAATTGGTTTACGTCAAACGATCAAGTCAAAGTAGGAAAACAAAATTCCTTTTGCTATTTATGCGGTGAAAATGTTATTTTTAAGTTAAAATTATTCATATTTGCACGAAAATAACTTTCGCAGTGAATGCTTTATTGTTTTTTCGGTCTGTTGTGATATAAAATGTTCCCTGGGATGAATGGTTTATACAACGACGCGCTCTGCAGGTTAGAATTTAACTATAATTTTTTGTAAGCATTTTGCTCAGTAATTAAACTTGAAACTTTCGTAAACTAGTCTTTAAAATCTACTTTATTTATCAATGAAGCGATACTTGCGGTAATAAGTAAATTATTTGATGATTTACCTATTTATTTGTGTCAAGAATGTCAGGCAGTGATTTCACCGATTTCTCTATTACGTTCGTAGTATTTTTGTATAATTTGCATTTAATTAGTTGTAGACGTCTTGAAGGGGTCAGGAAACGCTACTGCATGCTTGGGAATTATCACGAAACTGTTATTTAACCGGAGTGTCAATTAAATGTTGATGTAGTAGAGGCAGAGAATATTTAAAATATTAGTGGCGATACGCGGTTTTAGACTCTATTTAACAGCCTCCCAGTTTATTATTGCGACGTTAAAAGTCTCTTAAATCCGTCCTTATGATGTATACTATCTCTGCCAAGGTTCAATAGATCAATCTAGCCAATCAGTTAATTAAGAATTGCGAAGCACTACCAATAGTCCATGAATTCCACTGATCTTTTAAACTGTAGGTTTTTTTATGCTCGAAAATAATCCTAAAATGCAGTGCTTACTCAGGAAAGAAGCGCACCCATCAAAGACACTCATTTAGGAAATACGTCAAAATGTTAAGATCCTAATTTTTTATATGATTGTAAATTTGTTGGACCATTATTTCTGTGCCTGTGCAAAATGATACAACTTGGAAGTAGTTCTAGAGTTGTACCATTTTGCGCAAAGGCACAAATTTGTACCATTTCAATACAACTGTATTCATACTTGATTCATTCATTTACAGTTTTAATAAGTTTAAAATTGTTCTGACAACATAAGTTCTTTATTATTCCTAAAAATATACTGCTAAGATACACTAACAACGCTGTTGGACGCTGTGAATTATGCAAAATTTTTAATCAGTGATGGATTTGGCCTTAAGATTGCATCAAAGTTCTGTCACTAAAGCAAGCAACTCAGCCTATAAAGACTTAATATTTTTTTATTTGGTATTAGGCTTGCGTTTGACCATCATCTTGCTTGATGGTAAACAACGATGCGGTCTACAATGGAGCATGCCTATAAGAAACCGATTCACTTGCGACTTGAAGACACCCAGATTATATCTATCAGGAAACACCTCCGTCAGAGCATATTGAGTTGTACTAATTGGATACCGTTGTTGATTTCAGGCCGTCCATGTCCCAGGGTACGGTGGTCCACAGCCAGCGGTTCCAAGAGAAGGACTTTACCATCGCCACTCCTGAAGAGTTTGTACGCAGATTCCAGGGGACCAAATCTATTAACAAGGTGAGCATAAATCCTATCACCTGGCTACGAACAAGGCATTGAAAACATTAAAAAAATACAAAAACCTAAGTGCAAAATTGGTATTTAAAAAAAAAACATACACAAGTAAAATAAAAGATAATAATCTACTTAATTATCACTACTTTATCTAAAGATTAAAATTAGGTTAACAACCAGCTGTTCGTCATAGTATAGCAAACATCAATTATTCATGATTATACTGACTTGCCATTTAATTACCTATAATTTTTGTTGTCAACAGGTCTTGATAGCCAACAACGGAATTGGAGCAGTAAAATGCATGCGCTCAATCCGACGATGGTCCTACGAGATGTTCAAGAACGAACGCGCCGTGCGGTTCGTCGTTATGGTATGTATTCTATTCTACAAGCTTAATAGTGAACACAGCAGGCTTAGCACGGGCCCTGGAGAAATTGTCATTCCATCGTTTTTATCCACATGTGGATATAACAACTAGAATATGGATATTTCTCACTATTTCGCAGGATAAAAACTGTGGAAAGACAATTTATCCACTGCCAATGCTAAGCCTTATAAGCTAAGTTCAGAATGTGTACTTCCCAAAATGTCCACTATTCCAAAATTTGAATTTGTATTTTGCAATCGGTACACTTATCAAAATATGCATTTCTTTTAAATGGCGCCTTCCTGATGTAAGCTAAAATTGCGTTTTTCAATATCTATAATCCCTTTATTATTACAAAGTTATCATTTTGTTGACGTGACAATGTCTAATAAATCGATGAACGCCGGCTGCACGCACGAAAAAGTGTCCCGTTACGCTCATTGTGACGTCATGATCGGAGCGAGAACAGTATGCAATCATTTCATCAATGTTTTGTTATGATGTTGTCACGTCAAACTATCGTCCGTTAACCGACTTTACAGACAACCAATTAAAAAAAATGTTCTTATTGGAAATTACCGTTTCTTTTTTTTTCAGTTTTAAGACGCGTTTTCTCGGTGCACATATAGCATAAAAAACTTTTTTATTCCAGGTAACGCCAGAAGATCTAAAAGCAAACGCAGAATACATCAAAATGGCTGACCACTATGTTCCCGTCCCCGGAGGGTCGAACAACAACAACTATGCCAACGTTGAGCTGATTGTGGAAATCGCTGTCAGGACTCAAGTTCAGGTGAATAGACCTTCTGGTTTAACAGATTTAGTGATGAAATTGGTTTGGCAAAGCGTCTGTGCCGTTTGTTCTAGTTTGGCGACCTGTTTGGCTCAGCGGTAGTATATCCGCCTTATAAGCTAGGGGTCCCCGGTTCGATTCCCGGCCAGGTAGATGTTTCAATGTTGAATTTAAATATCTGTTCTGGGTCTAGGTGTTAGTTTTTATGTTAGTTGTTACTGGGAGATGGCACAAGATGCAAAATACCAGAAATTATATTTTTTAGTAAATAAAATTTTATAAGATTTGTTTGGAAGGTATTTGTTAAAATGGGCCTGGTTGTCTGATGCAAATAAATTATTATCATTACATATAAAAAAAAATAAAAAAAAAACATTGCTTCTTATTTCATTTTAACTATTTCTTCTTTTCCAGGCGGTTTGGGCTGGCTGGGGCCATGCATCAGAAAACCCCAAGCTCCCAGAACTCCTTCACCGAGCTGGAGTGGTCTTCATCGGGCCTCCGGAGAAGGCCATGTGGGCTCTCGGAGACAAGATCGCTTCGTCTATTGTAGCGCAGACAGCGGATATACCTACTTTACCTTGGAGTGGGAGCGGTTAGTATTTGAATTAATATAATAGGCGTGACGAAAGATTTTAAAATCCTCTTCCATAATGTGAGTACACATTTACTATTTACAAAAAAGCCTTTATTTCGGTAATAAACTTAAGTTTAACGAAGTTTGAAGCCATTTTTCACATATTTTTTCAACAGTGCCCGAAAACAGCTTGCTTGTGTCATGGCGTCGATTTGACGTCACGGCTAGTAAACATGTCATTGTGTCTATGCGTGATGAGCGGCGGATGACCTGAGTTCACTGAAGCGTGACGTCATACGCTGTGATTGTTGTTTCTGACAAGATGGCCGATTGCTGTATTTTAACGTTTTAATTTATTGAAAATCTTAATAATCTGTTTTTTAAAAATAAAACTAAACATGTGTTTTAAATTTTTTTAATCTGGCTAGTCCCCTGAAAGCATTGAATCGGCGATTTTTTGATACTGTCGTCATGCCTATTCAATTTGCATAATATAATTTAATACAAGGTTATGAGATAAGGGTATGATAAGCTGAAAAGGGCTTATAGTACTCATCATTATGAACAACTTACTATGGGACCAACTCGGAATTCAAGAAAAAAATAATCAGCTGTTCCATACATTTTGTCGAGTGTCATTGACATTGACTGCTGATTTTTTTTGACAATTCCTTATTGGTTTCATAGTAAAAGTTGTTCATAATGATGAGTACTATGAACCCTTTTCGGCTTAGCATACCTGTTATGAATAACCCTAAATAATATAATTCAATAGTATTATTAAATACCAAAGTTTAGTCCGCAAAATGACAAAAGCGCGAAATGACAAGATTTGCAAATTGTCCAAAGAGCAAAATGTTCAAAGCATTACGTCCAAGGTGCACAATGACTAGGAAGCAAAATGTCCAAAGCTCACAAACACCAATGAGGAAAATGTCCGGAATTCATGAAAAAAAAAAGCCGACGAGTGTCATTGACATTTTGAACAGCTGATTTTTATTTGTCAATTCCGTGTTGGTCTCATTGTAAAACCTCGCGCTATCTCGGTTGTAAGCCACGGTTGTTTGTCCCATGACAAGAACTATCCTACTAAATATTATAAACACGAAACTTTGTAAGAATGTATGGATGTACATATACTTTGCCCGAGTGGGTCCCGATAGATATAATTTGGGTGTCTTCAAGTCGCGAGTGAATCGGTTCCTTCTAGGCAAGCGTGCTCCATCGTAGACCGCATCGTTGCTTAACATCAGGCGAGATGGTGGTCAAACGCAAGCCTATAATTGAATAAAAAAAAAAATGTATTGTTTTTACTCTCAGGCAAAAATGGCTGAAAGGATTCACATCATTCACATGACATTTGGAATGAATGTTGTTCATGGTCTGGATTAACACATGGGCTACTTTTTATCCCGGAAAACGCGGGTGAAACCGCAGGGCATAGCTAGTACATTATAAAAGAACAAATACACGTACAATTTTGTTTGATTTTTTTTTATTTTTTTGCTTTCAGAATTGAAAGCGGAATACAACACAAAGAAAATCAAGATCTCATCAGAGTTGTTCGCTAAGGGATGCGTCACTACGCCGGAACAAGGGTTGCATTCTGCTCACAAAATCGGTATTTATATCTTTAGTATTAATATTTCATATTATTGTGCAAAAAGGTCGTTTAAAAAAAGAAGAAAAATATATTGAGAAGTAATCATTTTCAAAAGTGCTTGTGTTTAACCTCCAACGCATAAAGAGGGGTGTTATGTTATAAGTTTGACCGCTATGTGTTGGTCTGTGGCTGTTTTTATTTTATTTTAAAGCAAGTTTTCTAGCAGTAAGTTCTTAGATGTTTTATCTCTCTTACCCAATCTTTGGTCTCTCTCTTTTCCCTTATATCTTTATTTAGTAACTACTAACAAAATGATGCTTTGTCCAGGTTTCCCGGTGATGATCAAGGCATCAGAAGGCGGCGGTGGAAAAGGCATCAGGAAGGTTGATAACGCTGATGATTTCAATACTATGTTTAGACAGGTTTGTACAGTTTTATATAGTTACAGATGTTTTATATAGTTTCAGAAGTGTACAATTTTACATAATCATATTTGGTGCGTTCAAATAGTCACAAATCTTTTTAGAACTCCAATAACTCGAAACCCGGAATACTTTTACTGAATACGAATTGACTTTTTCCGAACAGTCGTGATGTGTCCCAGCCGTAAGTAAAAGATTATCCACTCTTTACGCCACACCCTGTATATAAAAATGAATCGCTGATCGTCTGTCTCGCGCAAACTCGTTTTGTTCGCTCTAATACAGGGAAGGTTTTAAAGTAAAAAAAAAAAGTGTGAAACCACCGGGTGTACATACTCGTAGCTAGTTAAATATAAATAATGTAAGAATGTTGTCCAAAGGTAGCGTCCACAGGCCCGCATCGTACGTATCGGACGCATCGCATCAAACGGATTAATAGGCATGACGACAGTATCAAAAAATCGCCGATTCAATGCTTTCAGGGGACTAGCCAGATTAAAAAATTTAAAACACCATGTTTAGTTTTATTTAAAAAAAAACAGATTATTAAGATTTTCAATAAATTAAAACATTAAAATACAGCAATCGGCCATCTTGTCAGAAACAACAATCACAGCGTATGACGTCACTCTTCAGTGAACTTAGGTCATTCGCCGCTCATCACGCATAGACACAATGACATGTTTACTAGCCGTGACGTCAAATCGACGCCATGACACAAGCAAGCTGTTTTCGGGCACTGTTGAAAAAATATGTGAAAAATGGCTTCAAACTTCGTTAAACTTAAGTTTATTACCGAAATAAAGGCTTTTTTGTAAATAGTAAATGTGTACTCACATTATGGAAGAGGATTTTAAAATCTTTCGTCACGCCTATTAGACTGCGTCCACTGTATCGGCAGCGATCGGATTGCCGACGCGAGTGTCAGCAATCGGATTGCCGATGCCAGTTTCATTCGGATTTTTGTAGTGATCGTACGTGCGGAAAGTGTGAGAATGGAGGATGGGGCGCGTCCACTGATCGTCATTCCGTATGACGTCATCGGTACGCATCGCATGTAAGCATTGCCGATGAGCGGTCCGTACGGTGCGGATCAGTGGACGCGGTTGTATGAGTTAAGGCAAACTAAAATCCGTTACGTGCGATGCGTCCGATACGTGCGATGCGGGCCTGTGGACGCTTACCTCAAATCAGCACTATGTATTTCTTACTAGGTTCACGATTTTCATAAGCGCTATTGACTATGTAAGACAGGGTTTCCCAACCTTTTATGCGTTTAGTCTTCTCGGAGTATAAATGATTACGTCGACTGCCTCCCTTGACATCTCCCTACGCCCCCCAAGGGAGGCATGTCCCCCTGGTTGGGAACTCCTGATGCATTTCGGCCTATACCGGGACCTAAATTATTTCCGTTTTTTAAATTTTGTGTTATGTTTTTTATAGGTACAAGCCGAAGTGCCCGGATCTCCGATTTTTGTTATGAAGCTAGCCAAGTCGGCTCGCCATTTGGAAGTTCAGCTATTGGCCGATCAATACGGTAAGCAAAGCTTTATTTCTGATTGTCCTATCCTTACTTAACACTTTGACTGCGGCTAATAATCACATGCGCTTGCCTGTGCGGCTAATAGTCAAATGCGTTGTGTTTTACGCGCCTGGCGTGTGCAGCCGCACTCGCGTCGCACAAAGGATAACACAAGGTATATGTTTTCCGCAGTCAAAGTGTAACAACTACTTGACACTTGAAGTATGTACTATTTAACATTAAATTGCTGGCCCAGGTTGTTTGTCCTATAGTAACAACTGCCAAGCCATGTCAGAGGCGTTTCGAGCCAAATATAATTATGTAAAAAAGTACCAATTAGCAATTTAAAAATTGGTTGCCTTGCCTGTAAAGTCGGTTTCGGACGATAGTTTAACGTGACAACGTCATAACAATACATTGATGAAATGATTGCATACTTTTCTCGCTCCGATCGTGACGTCACAATGAGCGTAACGGGACACTTTTTCGTACGTGCACCCGGCGTTTATCGATTTATTAGACGTTGTCACGTCAAAAAGTAAATACTAATTATATGTAAGAAATAAAGTACGTAAGTTGTCTGTAAAAATAGCAGCCCAAGATTGTGAAAAGTGGAGGGAAGGTAGGGTTATGCCCTTCATTGATATCCTAATGGCTTCTAATGAAATAATATAACAAGAAGTATTTATTTTCCGTTCCCAGGTAACGCAATATCGCTGTTCGGCCGCGACTGCTCCATCCAGCGCCGCCATCAAAAGATCATTGAGGAGGCGCCCGCCACTGTTTCCAAGCCGGAAGTCTTTATTGAGATGGAGAAGGTAAAACGGCTAGAAATAACCAATCGATACCAAAAATAACCAATACCAAAAATAACCAATACCAAAAATAACTAATACCAATAAAAACCAATACCAATAACAATTAATGCAAGGTTATAAGGAAAGAGTATGGCTAAGGGCAAAATCTTAAACTATGGGACCAACCCAGAAATCGAGAAAAAAAGTCAGGTGTTCCATAGAAAAATGATAATAACACTCGATAAAATGTATGGAACAGCTGAGTTTTTTGCGAATTCCGCATTGGTCCCATAGTAAAAGTTGTTCATAATGATAAATCGTTTCCTTATAACTGAATAAGCATTTTTATTAATTTGTTCATTATATTCTTATTCTATAGACAGCATGATTAATTTTTCATATCCGTTTAGGCTGCGGTCCGCCTCGCCAAAATGGTGGGCTATGTGTCAGCGGGCACGGTGGAATACCTCTACGACCCGGCGGCGGGCCGCTACTTCTTCCTAGAACTCAACCCGCGGCTGCAGGTTGAGCATCCCTGCACTGAAATGGTGGCCGATGTAAACCTGCCTGCCGCACAATTGCAGGTAATTATTATTCCACATATTTATTTATTTTCTTAATTATTAAATTATTTACAATATAGAATATAAAAAACAATATATTATAAAAAAACTTATAGGCCATTGAACTGTCATGTGCCAAAACAAGACAGAAAACTAAGCAATGATTAGGTAAACTTAATCATTGCTTATTTCTCTGTATTCTCTGTTGTTGTGAGCCTGCTTAAAAGCAGATTTAATAAGCAAGGCTCTTTAACTTTATACGTAAGGTATAAAAGTGCGATGTTTAAATAGCGTCATCAGTAAACAGCACTCATCTTGTTTAGTTCAAAATTTATGCGCTCGCTTCGCTCACGCTTTTCTAAAGTTAAGAATTTATTAAGAAGAGCTGTGAGATTCGTCTTTATATCCGAACTGTTATAGACTACATTTTCCAAAATATAAAACCCGATTGGTTTTATGTTTTACAAGCCTTTATTTAGTTTACCTTGTTTATTGTTTTTTGTTAGGGTCAAATCTTGTAACTGAATTTTTAACCACTTCCCGATGTCCGATTGAGCTGAAATTTGGTATACCTGTGTTAACTTCGATGACAATGCAATAAAAAATGGTTTTTAATGTTTTTTTTAATTACTTGTACTTTAAAATAATAATACTTACAGATCGCCATGGGTCTACCCCTTTACAACATTAAAGACATCCGTCTGCTTTACGGAGAGTCTCCATGGGGAATGACGAAAATAGACTTCGATGAGCCGAAGCAAAGACCTTCGCCTTGGGGACACGTCATCGCTGCCAGGATCACTTCGGAGAACCCTGATGAGGGTGAGTAGACCAGTAGACTGAGTAGACCAATAGACTGAGAAGACCAATAGACTGAGTAGACCAGTAGTCTGAGTAGTCCAGTAGACGAAATAGACCAGCCTGCTACGAGTAAGTAGACTGTCAGTCTCAGCAGTCTAGTCTTAATATATATAAATCTCGTGTCACAATGTTTGTCCTCAATGGACTCCTAAACCACTTAACCGATTAAGTATAATAAAATTCGCACACCATGTGCAGTTCGATCCAACTTGAGAGATAGGATAGTTTAAATCTCAAATTATAGTCGCAATTTTAATTTATTGCAAATTATATATATACTGATAATTTTTACTATAAATTGACAAGTTAGCATCAACATACTACGGTTGCTATAGTTACGCAATGGCTTTTGACAGGACAACGTCTGTCGAGTCAGCTAGTAAACTATATAGTTCAATAGTCTGAGTAGACCATCTACTCTAAAGTAGTCATGTTGATCAAATAGATAATGTATTAGACAAGAAGACTGACTAACTTTAACTGAGCTAATCAAGTAGACCATTACGCACATAATAATAAAAGACTGTAAAGACCAGTACACTCAGTAGACCATTGAATTAATATACAGAGTAGACCAATACCTACTAACCTTTATATTTTTTAAGGTTTCAAGCCATCATCTGGAACCGTTCAAGAGTTGAACTTCCGGTCTTCTAAGAATGTATGGGGATACTTCAGTGTGGCGGCTTCGGGAGGTCTTCACGAATTCGCGGATTCACAGTTCGGACACTGCTTCTCTTGGGGAGAGACCAGGGAGCAGGCTAGAGAGTGAGTAGACCAGTAGACTTAGTAGACCAGTCGACCGTCTAGTAGACCTGTAAACTGTCTAATAGTCCAGTAGACCGATTTTAGTAGATCATCAAAATTCACCAAATTGAACTTCATCAGCTTCCATATTATGGTTGATGTATTAGTTACTTATGTAATTAATTGTATTTGTTTTATTTATTTTTATTATATTTCAAGTGCATCTTAATCGTTCAATATTAAAATCGAAACAGCGACCAACGATGCTGATTATTACCAAACTATAACATCTACAACATTCGCAGAAACCTTGTGATTGCTCTAAAAGAGCTCAGCATTCGCGGGGACTTCCGTACAACGGTGGAATATCTCATTACGCTGTTGGAAACACCTGCTTTCCAGGATAACAATATTGATACAAGCTGGTTGGACGCGCTTATTGCTGAGAGGGTGAGTAGACTGCTAGTAGACTGTTAGTAGAAGACTAGCTGACTAGCTGTAATACACTTTTAGATCTTTCGCATATTTTCATAGTAGTAAACCATTGGTAGACCAGTACCTAGTACATCTTTAATAGACCTTTAGTACACCAGTAATAGTAGACTACACAAATATTATGAATTCGTTAGAAAACTAGAAGTCAATCGTTGGATTACTCTAAGAAGACTGTTAATTGATACATAGGATACTATTACTTGATTTTTAGTAGAATATAAGAATAACGTTATACGGAAGAAAAGACCATAAGTAGACCATGTGGCAAAATGCTCTTTCGGATTTGTTTTAGGTCTAAAATAAATTAGACAAATAAAATAATTACAAGTAGGACATTTTTTTAATAGACCCTGAAAAGACCGCGAACATACCATATATATTTTTTTTTCAGGTACAATCAGAAAAACCCGACATAATGCTGGGCGTTATGTGCGGCTCGATTCTCATAGCAGACAACATCATCACCAACCACTTCCAGGAGTTCAAGAGCTGCCTTGAAAAGTAAGTGGTGGAGAAGACCGACTGCTCTGCATGGTGCTAGCCAGCTGGCAAGATAAGATACATTGAGAGATCTAGGCAATTTTTACAGAGTTGCAAAAATGAGGGTAAAATGGTAAGGACGTTTGAAATGATGAACAAATACCATTTCAAACGTTCTTAATTGCCGATTTGGTAGTCATTAGCCTTAGCCTGTAACATTTTTTTCCCTGCAGAGGTCAAATCCAAGCGTCAAGCCAGCTGTCAAACACAGTTGACGTCGAGTTAATACACAGCGGTCATAAATACAAGGTGTCCGCGACGAAATACGGACCCACGTCATACTTCCTAGTAATGAATGGGAGTTTCAAAGAGCTGGAGGTGCATAAGTTGACTGATGGTGGTGAGTAGACCTAGTAGACCGGAGTAGACTACAGTAGACCGTAATAGTAGACCAAGTTTTTATTGATTCTAGATTATTATGGAACGTTCATTGATGCCCAGTGGCAGTGACCTAATGTAAATGCTGTCAAATTTTGATTGTTTTGATTCGGAAAAAAAACTAAATTTCACTGAATGATTTTGGTGACCAGCTTTAACGTAACTGAGAAAGTAGCTCAAAGTATCTATTTGCTACAATTTATGATCCAATAGCTGAATCAATGTTGATAAAACTTGGCAAAAAAACTAGATCACATCATAAGCACTGACTTTTCATTCTTTTCCTTTCGGAAAGTTTTTCAAAAACAACCAAAAGAATGCTAGCAAAAATACAATATTTCAAAAACTTCTCCCCCCTTTTTAGGTACACTTCTCTCAATAGACGGCTCATCTTTCACCACCTACCTAAAAGACGAGGTAGACAAATACCGCATAGTCATTGGAAACCAGACTGTGGTCTTTGAAAAGGAAAAAGACCCTTCGAAACTTCGCTCGCCATCTGCCGGCAAGTTAGTTAACACGCTGGTCGAGGATGGAGGCCACGTGGTGAAGGGGCATCCATATGCTGAGATCGAGGTGAGTAGACCGAGTAGGTGTTCGAATTTTGAGTAGACCATGTGGAAGGTGTGAGAATTTTGAGTAGACCTATCAGACTGAGTGAAAATAGAGAGTAGACCGGAAAAACAAGGCTTTGAAACTAAAATTGTCCTTGATTACAATAATTTTTGAGTTGAAATATTTTTATTTATTTTTTTCAATCATTATTTATTTATTATTTTAGTTAAATTAAATTAATTCATTTACATTATTGTACTACTTGTTTTTTAAAGATATGGATTATGCACATTGAATTAATTGAAATAAATTACTTACGATTAAGACTTACTCATCATAAAACTTTTGAATAGACCGAGAGACAGTTCAGTAGACCACATATTAAAAAAATAAAAAAACTGAAAAAGAAAAAGAGTTAAAGAGTTTATCTATCTATCTATCTATATTCTTTCTCCAGGTGATGAAAATGGTGATGACCCTCTCGTCTCCTGAGTCTGGCAACGTGACGTGGAACCTGCGGCCTGGAGCCGTGCTGGATCCAGGGTCGCTTATCGGGATCTTGGGTAAGGATTGTTTTAGCTGACTGTCTTAAAAGAAGGTTTTGCTTAGGTCTTCACGTTGGAACGGCGAAACAGATTTGGGTGTTTAGTATGGGAGTTGGCTATTGAAGAAAATTTACTATGCATGTGACATTTATTATTTTATGAAATAAAAAAAATATTTTCTTCATAATTATGTTGAACTAGCTGTGATGGTTTGTTACCCCAGTTTGGGGCTGTAAAGCAAATTATTTTCAAAAGCCTGTAGCATATTTGCCTACAGCATTCAAAGATAGTGGAGCTTTCCATTAGTGACAGACTTTTCAAAATCGGACCAGTAGTTACCCTACAAATAAACAAGCATTACTTCTTACAGTATAGGTAACAGTTGATTATTTTTTGTGACTATTGAGAATTGTTATATCTGACTAGTTACGCAAATTAATCCAGGATAAAAGCTACCTTCAAACCTTCATACCAAATTTCAAAATTAACCATCAAACATACAAACTTTGACATCTATTACGTTAGTAGAATAGATTTAGTTATTTAACCTTTATTTCAGATCTCGACGACCCATCGCTAGTGACCACAGCGCAGCCATACAAAGGACAGTTCCCGCTTGAGGACAACCCGGAGTTATCGGAGAAGCTGCATCATATGCATCAGAAGTACAGAGCTATACTGGAAAATTCGTTGGCTGGTGAGTTTTGTGACAAACATATTATTTTTTTATTTTGAAAACTAGTTTTTTTTTTAAACTGAAAAAAAAAACTGTTTACAAAATATTTAAACCACAGCGTTTGTTTAGGTTGATAATGTAGTATCCACGGACGTAAGACGCATTATTTGGGCTATTTTTGTATCCACCGACGCGTATGTGTATAAAGTGTTTTCTTTTTGGAAAAATGTCTTGCGTTATTTAAGGGTAAATCTTTTTGCTGTGGTGAAACTATTCCAGAAAGCTAACAATGAATTTGTTTTTTTTTTTTTTTTTTATAAAAGAATAAAACAATTTTTGATGTGTCATTCTCTTTATGACGAAGTTCCCTGACAAGATTTTTGTTTAATTTTTTTCAATTAGTGTAAAAAATAAGAAACACTCGGAGGTTACACGCCACTTATAGGTTACAAGGCACTAGAGGTTACAGACTCAGAGGTTATAAAGGATACCATTTTCAGGCTACTGTCTCCCCGAGCCGTACAACACGCCGCGTTTGCGAGAAGTGGTGGAGAAGTTCATGCAGAGTTTAAGAGATCCGTCCCTGCCGTTGCTAGAGTTGCAGGAGGTGAGTGGATTGGAGCCAGTTCTTATTTCAGCCCCCCTAGCCAAGTTGCCATTCTATATCTATTTATATATTCTACAGGGTTTTAAAAAAGAAAGGGTGCATAATACTTATCAATATGAACATCTTTTACAATAGAGAGAACAGAAATCACGAAAAAAAAAATTGGCTGGTCCATAAAAAAATGTCAATTACTCTCGATAAAATGTATGAAACACCTGATTTATTTTAGGTTAGTCCCGTAGTAAAAGTGGTTCATAATGATGATTACTATAAGCCCTTTTCGGTTTAGTATACCCTTTTCTTATAGTATATTCTGTTAGAGCAAATGCCAGTTTTTTATAATTTTTATCGTGTCGTTTTTATATCTTTAGGTCCTGTCATCGACTTCAGGCCGTATTCCGATAGCAGTAGAGAAGAAAGTCCGGAAGCTGATGGCTTTGTACGAGAGAAACATCACCAGTGTGCTGGCACAGTTCCCCAGTCAGCAGATCGCGAGCGTTATTGACCAGTGAGTAGACCGTAGTAGATTTGAGTAGACCGTAGTAGACCTAAGTAGATCTGAGTAGACCGCATGTATAGTAGTCCTGAGTAGACCGCAGTAGACCTAGTAGAACGGAATACACCCGAGTAGACCATAATAGACTAATATACTTGAGTTAGACAGTGTAGTATCTCTCCGATCTGATGGAAATCGTCACGTTTGCCCATAATTTGAAATAAGTAAAAAATTGTTTAAAACGCTTAAAATATTACTACAAATGATTTTATTTGCAGCCTATTTTTTTTTTTTTTTTTTTTTTATGTAATTGAGTGACGAGACGAGCAAATCGCTCGCCTGATGTTAAACGTCACGTTTGCCCATAACAGGTCTGCGTCACCCAGAATTTTGAACTCGCAGAATTCAAGACCCTGCGCGGTACAGCACTGCGCTCGTCACCCTGAGATATAAGTTGTTTAATCTCCCATTTGCCCTGTAATTTCACTGGAAACAATGCCCTTCCAACCGGAACACAGTAATGTTTGCACGTTACTGCTTGGCGGTGGAATAACTGGCAAAGGTGTGGTACTTCCCCAGGCGGGCTCTGCAAAAGAGCCCTACCACTACAAATTTGTTCTAACTCAGTGATTTTATATCTTTCTACGTATAAAATGCGTGAAAGAGATAGCTGACAATCTTCCATCTGCCCCTTAATATAAATTCTTGTTTCTCAGTCCCTTTAATAATAATTGTTGTTTGTCCCCAGTCACGCCGCATCGTTGCCGAAGAGAGCTGACCGCGATGTGTTCTTTATGAGTACACAAGCTTTGGTGCTTCTTGTGCAAAGATACAGGTATGTTTTCTAGTGGAATATCGGTAATACATAGATAAACTGTTGAATTGTTTTTGAAAAAAGACGTCTTAAATTCAACACAAAAAAATACAAAATACAAACTAAATGTATCTTAAAATGATAAGATAATTATTATAATAATTTTGAGAAAAAATGAACGTTAAATTTGAGGGTGAAAGTGGTATTTTACAGGCTATTATTTAACTTGCTATGTATGTAACTATTTTTGGTCGGGCGGAGTCTTGCAACTCAATTTTCACTCACTTCCCGATGTCCAATTGAGCCGAAATTTGGTATACGTGTGTAACTCCGATGACAATGCAATAAAAAAAAAAAATTACCTATGTTTCTTATTTTCTCTTTCTAGAAACGGCATCCGTGGCCGTATGAAGGCAGCTGTCCACGACCTACTGAAACAGTACTACCAAGTCGAAAGCCACTTCCAACTGGGTTCGTACGACAAGTGTGTCGTCGCCCTTAGAGACCGGTATAAGGATGACATGCAACTCGTCGCCAACAACATATTCTCGCATAACCATGTTGCTAAGAAGAATCTCTTGGTAAGAATTAAAAAAATATGATCATTATTATTACCTTCGGCATTAATATCACTCACGTCACTAATCATCAAAATCACTTACTACAGGTTAAAAAGGTTCATAGTACTCATCATTATGAACAACTTTTACCATGGGACTAACCCAGAAATTACGAAATAATAATCAGCTGTTCCACACAAGAAGATCACTGACCTTGGGCAAAATGTAAGGGACAGCTGTTTTTTCGCGATTCCGGTAATCGCGTTTGACACGTTTTTATTAAAATTAAAACGGAAATAATAAAAAAAAAATTAAGTTGTTTACTACGACTATTTTCGATCACAGTCGGTGATCTTCATCACGAGATTACAAGTGTGACGCGCTTGTGGTTACGTCTCGTCTAGCAAACAGCCAGATGAAATGGTGAGATCCCATTTTGTTTTACAGGTACCAGTTTGTATAAAAAAATGTCACGTTTGCACATAGCAGGTCTGTGCCAACTACAGGGTTATTCATAAAGGGTATGCTAAGCCGAAAAGGGCGCATAGTACTCATCATTATGAACAACTTTCACTATGGAACCAACCCGAAATTAGCGAAAAAAAAATGACACTCGACAAAATGTATGGAACAGCTGATTTTTATTTCGCAAATTCTGGGTTAGTCCCATAGTAAGAGTTGTTCATAATGATCAGTTCTATAAGCCCTTTTCGGCTTCATACCCCTACCTTATAACCCTGTGCTTATAGCTAACCTTTCCCTCCTCCGCAGGTGACTTTGCTGATCGACCACTTATGGTCCAACGAGCCGGGTCTCACAGACGAGCTGGCGGCGACTCTCAACGAGCTCACTTCTCTTCACCGCGCCGAGCATAGCCGCGTGGCGTTACGAGCTCGACAGGTGAGATGCACACACACACACAATAATACTACCTACTTCCTACTATCCTACTATCCTTCCTACTAATCTTAATATATATAAATTACGTGTCACGTTGTTTGTCCGCTATAGACTCCTAAACTACTTAACCGATTTCAATCAAATTTGCACACCGGGTGCAGTTCGATCTAACTTAGGAGATAGGATAGCTCACATCTCAATTTATAGTAAAAAAACATGAAAAATTAGAAAATTTAAAAATACTTTAGCGCTTTGGACAACGTAAACTTTTTTAATGTAACTTTTGACATTTGACATAGAATTGACGCAATGGCTTTTGACAAGACAACGTCTGTCGAGTCAGCTAGTCTTTTAAACAATATGTCCGGTTTCCGATGTCCGATACTTTATGGGGTTAAAATGCAATTAATTTTATCGACAAATCACGGATTTTTTTTATTTTTCTCCATCAATAAAAAAATGGCAGCACTTTAAAAAAAATTGTTAGCGAAGCATAGGTGCTTGTATTATGTAATTTAACAATATCTACCCAAGTAGAAGACTGACAAACACAAAAGTGGTCTCAAATGTTAGTTAATAGTGTAGACAATAAATCTAGATTCAAATTTTAATTTTTTAATGTTTCAGTATTATTAAAAATAATTTTTGAAAAAAATAAATTGGACAACAAATTGATGTTTTTTCAGATTATTAGTTTTAAAAAAAAAACCAATGTGTTAACCAATTTTATTTATTTATTTTTTTAATAATACAGGATATTTGCTATAAATGTACATTTAAATCTTAACTGTGAGTTAGATAGTTTAGGAGCTATGACAGTGTAAACATACGTACTTGAAAAGCGCGCATACCCCAGCAAATGAAATAAAGCAAAAAAAATAAAATAAGAGATAATGAGAAAAATAAAAAAAAATCCGTGATTTGTCATTAATTGGCATTAAAAATGCATACAATCCTAAATTTTCACCCTTCTTTATCCACCCCTATTTTTTAATTAACTCTATTTTTTAATAGTTACCAGAAATAATTTATATGCCAAAACAACGTTTGCCGGGTCAGCTAGTATATAATAAATTTTATCTGTACCAATGCGGGTGATTCACGGGTGATTTGTCGACCTGTTTGGCTCAGCGGTAGTGTATCCGCCTTATAAGTCAGAGGTCCCGGGTTCGATTTCCGGCCGCGCAGATATTTAAAAGACGCAAAAACGACGGGGTGTTTTAAGTTTGACGTGTCAGTGTGTAAGTGTGTGTGTCTGTGGCATCGTAGGTCCCGATTTTTTATTTGAAAAGTGAATTAATCGGGAATGTTTTTAGCTATGTTCGATGAAAATCGATTAAACCGTTTCACTGTTTTGAGTTCTTAAAATTTTATTTTAACTTGTGATTCAAATGTTACCCCTCTTTCCCCTAGGTTTTAATCGCAGCCCACCAGCCAGCCTACGAGCTCCGCCACAACCAGATGGAGTCCATCTTCCTCTCCGCAGTCGACATGTACGGTCACGACTTCCACCCGGAAAACCTGCAGAAACTGATCCTGTCGGAGACGTCGATCTTCGATATACTGCACGACTTCTTCTACCACTCCAATGCGGCGGTGAGTTTCTTTTGATTATGTTGGAACTAGGTGGCAGGGCTAACAAGCCGTGGTAGCTCAGCCGAAGAACAGCCGCTTCGCATTCTTGAGGTGGCGGGTTCAAACCCCGACTCGTACCAATGAGTTCTTTGGGACTTAAGTACGAATTTACATACCACTGGCTTTTCGGTGAAGGAAAACATCGTGAGGAAACCTGCATACGTCCGGAGAGGAAATTCAATGGCGTATGTGAATCCGCCAACCCGCACTTGGCAGCGTGGTGGAATACGGCCTAATCACCCTTCGAGGGTAGACCTGTCCCAGCAGTGGGAGGATTAAAGGTCGCATATGAGGTGGCAGGCTGGCTGATCTGAAGTAGATAGATAGATGAACTCTATTGTTCTCACCAGAAATTACAAACAAAAACATTCAGTAGCCAGTATTTCAGTATAGAGTAGAATAGCCAGTAGTAGCATTTAGCACACGGGCATAGTGTAGCCTTTTATTTAGTACAGTGATTTGGAAGGTTTCCCTGGAAATTAGAAAGAGAGAATCCTTAGAAAATTGGTAAATTTCTCCTTTTCCACCCGCACCGTCATATTGGCAAAATGGCGGTAAATAAAATCAGTTTTTTTACAGTATCTCCCTTTTCTTTTCATTATAGGATGGAAATATGTATTAGTAAATTAAATTACATAAAATTTCCTATACATTATGTTTTTACCATTTTTTTGGACTTAAAATAAATTTAGCGTTTGAGCGCTGCAAAGTGGACTCAGCGCGCTTTTTATGCATTTTTTGGCCAACTTATTATTCATAAAGGGTATGCTAAGCCGAAAAGGGCTCATAGTACCTACTCGTCATTACGAACAACTTTTACTTTGGGACCATCCCGAAATTCGCGAAAAAAAATCAGCTGTTCCATAGAAAAATGTCAATGACACTCAACAAAATGTATGGAACAGCTGTTTTTTTTTCGCGAATTTTGAGTTGGTCCCATAGTAAAAGTTGTTCGTAATGATGAGTACTATGAGCCCTTTTCGGTTTGGCATACCCTTTATGAATAACCCTGTATACGTATGTTTGTTTGTTACAACAGAACAAAAAAACAACACTAAAGTAAATGTTTTTCCACAGGTATGCAACGCAGCCCTCGAAGTATACGTGCGTCGCGCGTACACTTCATACGACATCACGTGCCTGCAGCACCTGGGGCTGTCGGGGGAGCTGGGGGTCGTGCACTTCCAGTTTGTGCTGCCCACAGGGCACCCTAACAGGTGAGGGATTGAGAGTAAAAAGGGGGGATTTCTGAGGTAGAGGATAGTAATAAGTGAGGATATTGTAACTGGATGGGATGGGGTTTTAATCCGAATTTGAGATTATTTTGTTGCAAGAAAGGGTGTTCTAACTATGGGGGGATGGGGTTGACTAGGGGGGATGTCCGAATTTAGGATTGTAATATGTAAGGGTTTCTTGATATAAAAGAGTTCAGGGCTAGGTGCGTGATGCATAAACTTTGTACGATACAAAGTGTCTGATGAGATCACCCCTTGATCATCCCTTGTGTAACAATCTACACTATTAATTCACATTTTTCTGTATTGATCTTTGTCTGTTATAATAATATGTATGTATCTGTATTTTTTTATCCAAAAACATTTTATCTGTATTTCTGTATGTGAAAATTTTATCATAGGTACGTTCATATAATATGACACCTTTAAAACTAGCAATTACTTTCCCAGGATACCTCTCAGCCAATCCGAGATCGAGCTGGCCTCTGCCCAAGACCAAGAGGGCACTCCAGCGGAACTCTGCACAGCGGCCATGCGGAAATGTCACCACAGAACTGGGGCGCTAGCGGCTTTTGAATCGTTTGAGCAGTTTGTGCAGTATTCGGATGAACTACTCGACTTGGTGCATGATTTTGCGAGCGACGCGAGTGTGAGGAAAGAGGTGAGTTTATTAAGGTAGCCTGTTTCATTCAAGCCCCATATAGGTGTCTCTTTTATGTGGCATATGTTTGTCTTTGTCGCGTGTTCATGCGCAAATGTCGCTATAGAACTAAGGCGTTGGCCGCCTTTGAATAGTTTGAGGAGTTTGTGCAGTATTCGTATGAACTACTCGACTTGGTGCATGATTTTGCGAGTGACGCGAGTGTGAGGAAAGAGGAGAGTCTATAGCTGTCTCTTTTTAGTGATAGGTCTGTCTTCGTTGCGTATGGATGCGGAAATGTCACAGAATCAGGGCGATGCGATGCAACGTTGGCGGTTTTTCACTCTTAAACATAATATTATTGGTAAAATTGAGCCATCATTATAACAAAATTCAAATCCAATCTTGTGATGTATCTATATATATAAAAATGAAACCCGTTTTCCTTGGTCACGGCATCACGCGTGAATGGCTGGACCGATTTCACTAATTCTTTTTTTGTTGTATTTGTTATTATTAGGAGAAAGTTCTTACGGAAAAAAATATTAAGAAAATCTCTCAGAAATATTGAAAAACCCTAAAAACAGCCCTTTTATTTTTCCCATACAAACGTTTTCTAACTAAAACGAGCTTTATTGCTATTGTATAAAGTTCATATTGAATTGCAAGCACTCACTGTTGTTTAAGCAATGTAGGTATGTTCCTAACGTCCAAGAGTCAATTTACACTTTATTACCTCTGTACAAAGTTCAAATTCAATCATATCTATCAAAACAGTGTGCGTTGGAGCACAGATAAAACAAAAAAAAAGAAAACGAAATCGAATAGTTCATTCATTTGTTTTAAAATTTCGAAGGATTTGACTCCAAGTCATATCAAATTAAAAAAAAGTTGAAACAACAACAAACTGTCAATGTCAGTGTTTTTTTTTTCATGGATGAGTTTGCTTTTGTCAACTGATACACGAAACAAATTCGTACCTATAATTGTAATATATTATAAGTATAAAATTGTAAATAGTGTTTTGTGCAGTGTTTATATTTAATTAGGCAGTACCATAGAGAAGTACTGTATGGCAGTACGAAGTCTGCCGGGTCAGCTAGTATATACTATTTATTTCACTTTCCAAATGATGTGTCGAATCGAATGTCCGTATTAAAAAAATACAAATAATTATTTACAAATAATGATCAGAAAACGGTTGCGATTGCGGTTGCCTAATGTGCACACTTGTCCAGTGATTAACATAAGACTTCTCTCTTTGGTCAATAGTCCAATCCAAAATTCATTCAGCCAATAACAGATCATTATTTCAAAACTACTATTTGTCCCAGGATCTGGCCGCGCTACAGGAGGGCAGTGAGAACCGAGACAGCACCAGTATCAACGTGGGCTTGGACTACAAACCGATTCTGGACACTGGGGATGATGTGGTGAGTGGCTTGATACTTTTTAGGGTTCGATATCAAAATGGTAAAGAGAAACCCTTATGGTGAGACTTTTGGTTCCGACTATAAACAAATCTTGGACGGTGGGGATAATGTCCTACTTTTTAGGGTTCCTTACCAAAACGATGATGAGAAACCCTTATGATAAGACCTGTAGATATGGATGATAGATATGTATGTAGCTGTAACATAAAAACATAGATTTTTATATCATCAGTTTTCAAAATTGCTTGTACTTATTAAACACTAGCTGACCCGTGCCCACTTCGTTGGGCATAATGTTAATTAAACCCGAAGCCATCGCGCGCCGTCCGGACCGTTTTTTCTCCGATTCACTTTGCAAAACGGACTACCACGTGAAAGCATTTTTATTTTTCGGTTTTTTATATAACCTATGACACTCAGCAATAATGTGGCTTTCTATTGGTGAAAGAATTTTTAAAATCGGTTCAGTAGATCCCGAGATTACCCCTTACAATTTAACAAATATACAAACACACAAACTTTACTTCTTTATAATATTAGTATAGATAAGTACATGTACTTTGCTTATACAATAAAAAGTTTATCTATCTATCTATAATATTTTTTTGCTATGGGACCAACCCTGAATTCTCGAAAAAAATGTTAATGACACTCGACAAAGTGTATGGAACAGCTGATTTTTTCTTCGTGATTTCAGGGTTGGTCCCATGGTAAAAGTTATTCATAATGAGTACTGTACTATGAGCCTATTTGGCTTTCCTTAAAAGAATGAATCTCGCAATAAACGTCCGTTAATGTGCAGTGCAGCCTATAATAGATATAAAAACTATCACAAAATTTAAAAATGCATTTAAAATATATACACAACTAAAATGGAGATGGACTGGGCATATGATACGAGAAACTAAAGATAAATGGACTAGAATAGTGACAGAATGGTACCTACCCACGAGATAGGACAAGGAAAAGAGGCAGACAAACTAAGAGATGGGAATGGGAAGACGAAATAGTTAAAATAGCAGGTCCACTATGGACCCGTTTAGCTAAGGACAGGGAGGAATGGAGATATTTAGAGGAGGTTTTTGTCGGGAGACAAGCTGTGACGGAATAAACGTTTACCGATGTTTAAAATTAGTGAAGCATTTTAAAAATGAATTGTTAAATTTTTAGTAACAGCAGTTTTTAAATTTTTAATAAAGGCTTTTTTATTTATTTTATTTTTTTATTAATGTGCAGCCATTAGAACCGATTCACATCCTAATGATCGGAGTCCGGGACTCCGGAGAGAGCGACGACAGCGCCGTGTCGCGCCGCTTCGGCAACTTCTGCCGCGCGCACCGCGCCGCGCTGCATCAGAAGCGGGTGCGGCGGATCACCTTCATGCTGCTCATCAAGTGAGTATGCTCACAGACTAACAGGATTTAACACTTTGACTGCGGAAAACACATACCTTGTGTTTTCCTTTGTGCGACGCGAGTGCGGCTGCGCACGCCAGGCGCGTAAAACAGCGCATTTGACTATTAGCCGCACCTAAGGCAAGCGCATGTGGTTATTAGCCGCAGTCAAAGTGTTGATCAAGGACTACTTCTAGTCCGATAGTGTGTTACAACTTGTACTGATCCAATGCGCCGGAAAACTTCGTCTGGCTGAGTCAGCAGTTCATGTGGCCGATAGATGGCGCTGTATGTAGCAAGGTCGCTACGATGTTATTGCTAGTGAATGAACCTTTAAGTAGCTAGTAAGCGAAACGACCATTATCAAGTGAGGATCCTTCATTGTCTGGTAGTCAAACCACTGGTATACCTGTGTAACTCCGATGATAAAGCAATAGAAATGACTGGACGACATTAAGAAGTGGACCGGACTAAGATATCGTCATTTGAAAAGCACAGCATGGGACCGCAAAAAAAAATTGCCTGCTGACCTCCAAACTTCAATATGAAGATGGCACCTAATGATGATACAAATCAAAAACAAAAATAAAATATAATAAAAATCAATAAATCTCAATTTCCCCTAACACTGTCTCATTGTTCCAGACGCCAGTTCCCCAAGTTCTTCACATACCGCGCTAGAAACGACTTCACAGAAGACACCATCTACCGCCATCTGGAACCAGCCTCGGCTTTCCAGCTGGAGTTGTACAGAATGAGGAGCTACGAGCTGGAAGCGCTGCCGACTAGCAACCAGAAGATGCATCTGTATTTGGGCAAAGCGAAGGTAATGATTTCGTAGGTGGAAGGTAATGGTTGAGTGGTGTGGTTGGGGAATGCTTGACTGAAGAAACCAAGGTCATGAGTTCAAATACCGACTGGGTTTAGAATTTTGTACGTGTGTTGGATTTGTAGAATAAAGCCACGATTACACTGAGCAACAATTGTTTATAAACTCTGTTTCAGAAACGAAATCTACGTGTTTCTGAAACATATCACTTTGTTTCTGTAAACACTACGTTAACATACGAGAAACACTTAGTGTTTACAGAAACAAAATGTTATGTTTCTGAAACAAAGTTTATAAACAATTGTTGCTCAGTGAATACGTGGCTTAAGTCTTTGGTTTTTCGAACCTCAAATTAAACTAGTGATTTTAAGCGCTGCCTATAAACCAGAAGATGCATCTGTTTTTGGGTAAAGCCAAGAAGGTTAGGAGAATTTCGTAGGTTGATTGAGTGGTGTGATCGGGGGGAATGTTTGACTGAAGAAACCAAGGCTTATATGGGTTAGGATTTTGTGCGTATGTTGAATTGTGGTTCTTTTGAACACTACCTTCTTGCAACTAGAAGATTATTAGTGGAAAGCAAAGGTTAGAAGAATTTCGTAGGTGTGGAAGTGTAGGTTGAATGGTGTGGTTGGGGGAATGCTAGACTGAAAAAACCAAGGCACGAGTTCAAATCTCGACTGGGTTCAGAATTTTGTACGTGAGTTGGATTTCAACTAGGCTTCAGTGGATTTTGAACGCTCTGTAGTCGTCACAAAATAAGAAGCCCGTTTGGACGTTTGTCATTGCGACGTAACTAATGATGTAACCATACGACTCGGTACTCGATA
Organism: Alcis repandata; assembly: GCA_949125135.1. Taxonomy (NCBI): domain Eukaryota; kingdom Metazoa; phylum Arthropoda; class Insecta; order Lepidoptera; family Geometridae; genus Alcis; species Alcis repandata. The sequence goes on from OX421251.1 coordinate 2,577,755, forward strand.
CTCACGGTAAATCAATTCAAGTTTGTATGAGTATTTAATCGATTTGATTTTGTATTGTAAAGTACATTGGATTAAGGTTACGATTCGAAAATTTAACTTAAACTTGAATATTATAGGTAGGTATATTGAAATAATACGAAATGGTGCGAGAGGTCAATTTGTATTTTAATTTAATATTTTTAGTTATAATAACATTCGTTCAATCACAAAAAACAAGAAAAAACGAAAGTGATTGAATCTTCATTCAATAATTTTCTTCGGATGATGAGCCAAAATCGTCAGTTGAGCTATCGTCAATTCAATAATTAATTGGTTACAAGTTACTACACTAATATTTGAAAAAAGAAGACTGAGAACGTAACTGTTTTTGAGAGTTTCGTTATAATTTGACATTGCATGCTACCATAAAGTATGCGCGAAAAGCGTTCCAAGTTACATTCTACGGTCTTTCTCAAGTGTCCAAACGGGCCTCTTATTTTGTGACGACTATAACAACCAGAATTGTATCCTTATTTGGGCAAAGGTGAGAAGAATTTCGTAAGCTTATACATTATGTTGGTTTGATTGGTGTGATTGGGGTATGCTTATAACTGAACTTTGAACCACTTTCCGATTGAGCTGAAATTTGGTATACCTGTGTTGTGTAGTTCCGATGACAATGTAAGCTTGTGTAATAAAAGTGAATAGGTATTTCCTAGGCAAGCGTGCTACATCTTCGACCACATCGTCGCTTCCCATCAGATTGTGGTCAAACGCAAGTCTAGTAAGTTGTAAACAAAGCTTGTTTTTAAAATATTTATTTAATAAATATTTCTGGATATTTTTGTATCCTTCGATGCGCAAGTCGCCGAAGATTAGGAGAATGATGGCAAAACTACACTTTATTCCTAGGTGAAGAAAGGGCAAGAGGTGACGGACTACCGGTTCTTCATCCGCTCCATCATCCGGCATCAGGACCTCATCACCAAGGAGGCCAGTTTCGAGTACCTGCAAAATGAGGGGGAGAGGTAATATTGTATATTAAGTTCGTAAATACGAAACACAAAACTCTAAAAATAGAAGTTTTTACACTTTTTTCTCGAAGATAAAAGTACATACAATACATATACATACATGGTTAAAAGGAAAGGATATTATAACCCGACAAGGGCTCATAGTACTCATCATTATGAACAACGTGTACTATGGGAGCGACCCGGAATTTGCGAAAATAATCAGCTGTCCTAATTTTGTCGAGTGTCATTGACATTTTTCTATGGAACAGCTGATTTTTTTTCACGATTTCAGGGTTGGCCTCATCGTGAAAGTTTTTAGTAGATGAATACAATGAGCCTTTTCTCTTTTTCCTTATAACTCTGTAGTTACAAAAACGATTAAAATCAATTTAAAATTAAATGTCTTCTATATTAACACGCTTTTATTAGTTTCACCTGTATGTTTGTAACCGACCCTTTTGGACTCGATTTTGCCCTACTTTGAACGATCAGATTTAATTCAAACTTTGTACACCTGTCAAAGACAATGACAATGCGTGTTTTTTAATTTTTTTAAACTATTTTTTTGTATACAGAGTGTTACTGGAGGCGATGGACGAGCTTGAAGTAGCGTTCTCTCACTCGCTCGCGAAGAGGACGGACTGCAACCATATATTCTTGAACTTTGGGCCCACGGTCATTATGGACCCGGCTAAGGTAAGAAAAATTACATATTTAGGAGATTATACAAAAAATACATATACAGGGCTATTCATAAAGGGTATGCTAAGCCGAAAAGGGCTAATAATACTCATCATTATGAACAACTTTTACTATGGGAGCAACTCGAAATTCGCGAAAAAAAATCAGAGAGCTGTTCCATACATTTCGTCGAGTGTCATTGACATTTTTCTATGGAACACCTGATTTTTTTTCGCGAATTTCGGGTTGGTCCCATAGTAAAAGTTGTTCGTAATGATGAGTACTATGAGCCTTTTTCGGCTTAGCATACCCTTTATGAATAACCCTGTATACAAAAAATAGGGTTAAAATGTGTAGTATCAATTTTATTCGATTTAAAACATTACCTTTTTTTAGAATTTTATTGCTTTCTTAAAAAAATATTAAATACTCGTAGGTACAATGAAAAAAATCGTGATTATGTTTCGATTCTGTACATAGCAGCAGTCGATTTATTCAGTGAATTTCCAACGAGTCACAATGTTACTCGCTGGGATTTTTTTCCCAACAAGTCACACTGTTACACTGAGTGTTGTGGGTGTGTGACTTGTTGGGAACGGTTTTATAACAAGATTCTGTGTTACTCGTTAACACTGTCACTCGTTGGGAAACAATATTTCCAACGAGTCACAGTCACCCTTAATCACCCTTCGAGGGTAGACCTGTATCCCAGCAGTGGGAGGATTAAAGGTTGCAAATGATAATGATGAACAGTGACTCGATCGGAACCCACCATTTATTCTGTGGTTTAAATGTAATTTTATTTGTTAGATTGAAGAGTCGGTGCTGGGTATGGTGATGCGTTACGGACCGCGGCTGTGGAAGCTGAGGGTGCTACAAGCGGAGATCAGATTCACGCTGCGAATCGGTACGTATATAGAAAAACAATAATTAATTATATAAGCTTTTTCTCAAATATAAATATTTTTATCTAAGACTAGCTGTTCCCCCTGCCACGCTTCGCTGTCGATAAAAAAAGAAAAAATAAATAAAAATAAAATAAAAAATTGGTTGCCTGTAAAGTCGGTATACGGGCGAAAGTTTTACGTGACAACGACTTTGAGTGGTAAAATAATTTTAATGTGAATATTCATTCGTATAGTAGGAAGAAGGATGAAATAATAGTAACAATTTAAAACATTTATTTATACAAAGAATTATATTTAAAACATTAATTTATACAAAGAATCTCGCACTGAATTTCATATTAACATTTTATGTCTGTCTCTCTCGCTCTTAGGCGGGCTAACCATGCCCGAGTGGAAGGGACGCGTGCCTCTCACTCGCTCTCATTGTGAGCGCATAACGTGAGCGGAGCGTAACGCAGTTTCTTGAAGTGTCACCCGGCAAACCAATTTATAAGACGTTGTCACGTCAATAAAATATAGTCTATGTTACTTTGGGATAATGTAGCATTCGAATGGTGAAAGAATTATTGAAATCGGTCCAGTAGTTTTTGAGTTTATTCCACACAAACATACAAAAATACAAATCTTTCCTCTTTATAATATTAGTATAGACAACATGGATTTTTTTTTAACTTGCAAAGTTTGTTTGTAAATGTATGATCGGGTCAAATCTTGCAACTGAATTTCGAACCACTTCCCGATTTCCGATTGAGCTGAAATTTGGTATACCTGTGTAACTCCGACGACAATGCAATAAACGCTTGTTTTTAACACTTTGTTTGAGGGAAACACATACCTTGTGTTTTCCTTTGTGCGACGCGAGTGCGGCTGCACACGCCAGGCGCGTAAAACAACGCGTTTGACTGTTAGCCGCACTTGAGGCAAGCGCATGTGATTATTAGCCGCAGTCAAAGTGTTAACCAACTCCAAAAGAGATGGTTTTGAATTCGACAGTTAAGATTTTTTTTTTTTATTAATTTTTTTTTTCAGGTCCCGGCGCTCCGACGAAGAACGTCCGTCTCTGTCTAGCGAACGGGTCCGGATATTCTCTGGACGTGTACACTTATGAAGAGATTCAGGATCCCAGGCTTGGCGTGGTAAGTTGCTTAAGTTTTTTTTTTATTTTTTAGCTTCGCACAGTTTTTGTTGTTACCTCATCATCATCCACAGCCCTCTCTGTCCCACTGCTGGGTATAGGCCTCTCTCCCGTTATGCCATCTGCCTCGGTCAACTGCTAATCGGGTCCAGGTTCGACCCGCGACTCGGACTAAGTCGTCGACCCGAACATCATCTCGTCATCTCGTCGAACTAAGGCAAAGCCAAACTGAAGGGGTATTTAAAAGGGTTAAAAAAGTTAGCAATCAATACGGGGTTTATAAGAAAATTATATGCTTAGCTGCAAAGAGTACTCATAAAGCATTTTTACTATGAGATGAGACCAACGCGGAATTCGCGAAATAAAATCGGCAGTTCCATACATTTTTAACCGACTTCAAAAAAGGAGGAGGTTATCAATTCGTCTGTATGTTTTTTTTATCATTTTTTTTTATGTTTGTTACCTCATAACTTTTGACTGGGTGAATCGATTTTGATGATTCTTTTTTTATTAGAAAGCTGACGCTTCCCATTTGGTCCCATTTCAATTTAGTCCAGTTCTGATAATGGTATCCATGAGAAAACCATATAAGTCTTAAATTTGCATTAAGTACGTGCGCGACAAATAGATGAATAACTCAATAGTCGGTCTTTTGAAGTCGGTTTTTGTTTTTTGTTTTGTAAAATAATGTTCTTGTGTCGAGTGTCATTGACATTTTTCTATGGAACAGCTGATTTTTTCGCGAATTTCGGGATGGTCCCATAGTAAAAGTTGTTCGTAATAATGAGTACTGTGAGCCCTTTTCAAGTTACCATACCTTTTCATTATAAAACAATTGGTTGTCTGTAAAGTCGGTTCACGGACGATAGTTTAACGTGACAACGTCATAACAATACATTGATGAAATGATTGCATACTGTTCTCGCTCCGATCGTGACGTCACAATGAGCGTAACGGGACACTTTTTCGTGCGTGCAGCCGGCGTTCATTGATTTAGTAGACGTTGTCACGTCAAAAATAAACATATTTTTTTTGTGTATATAAATTATTTAATCCTTGTCCACAGATAACGTTCCAGTCGTTCGGAGCCAGGCAAGGCCCGATGCACAGCCTTCCTATCTCCACTCCGTACGTCACCAAAGGCTATTTACAGCAGAAGCGGTTCTTGGTATGTTATAGATTATAAGTATTTTAGTCTAGTAAGGGTACCTTGTAGTTTAACTTGGTGTTGTAGTTCAGCAGGGTACCTTATTGTTCAACAAGGTTATCTTAAAGCTCGCCAAAGTACTGTTATAGCTTAACAAAGTACCCTTATTGTTCAACAAGGTACCCTTATACCTACCAAGTACTTGGACCTTCGACTTACTAAGTGAATTTTTTACTGGAGATGTTAATATTAACAAAAGTTGGTAGTCAGCTTCTTCAAAAGATCCTTGTCTAGCTCGAGTCTGAATCTGAACAGCTACTTGGTAGTTTTTCGTTCAACAAGATACCCTTATAGTTAATATCTTTATAATTCAACAAGGTACCCTAATAGTTGAACTAGGTACCTTTACAGTTCAACAAGATACCCTTATAGTTCAACAAGGTACCTTCATAGTTCTATCGACATAATTTCAGCAGTACCAACCATCCATCCTCTCCAGTCATTATTCAGTACTGCCTTATCCACCCTTAAAGTCTTCAAAAACTAACTGACTCTTGTCTCCCACAGGCCACGTCGCAGGGCACTACATATGTGTACGATATGCCGGACATGTTCAGACAAGTGACCGAGAAGCGCTGGCGGGAGTGCATCGAGGATGGAAGCGTTGACGGTACGTGTTTTTTTAATTTTTCAATTTTTTTTATTTGTGCTCTGCCGCGCAGTGTCTTGAATTATTAAGAGTTCAAAATTATACAGGGTTATTCATATAGGGTATGCTAAGCCGAAAAGGGCTCATAGTACTCATCATTATGAACAACTTTTACTATGGGACTAACCCAGAATTCGCGAAATAAAAATCATCTGTTCCATACATTTTGTCGAGTGTCATTTTTTTTTCGCTAATTTCGGGTTGGTTCCATAGTGAAAGTTGTTCATAATGATGAGTACTATGCGCCCTTTTCGGCTTAGCATACCCTTTATGAATAACCCTGTAGTTGGCACAGACCTGCTATGTGCAAACGTGACATTTTTTTTATACAAACTGATAACAAAATGGGATCTCACCATTTCATCTGGCTGTTTGCTAGACGAGACGCAACCACAAGCGCGTCACACTTGTAATCTCGTGATGAAGATCACCGACTGTGATCGAAAATAGTCGTAGTAAACGACTTAATTTTTTTTTGATTATTTCCGTTTTAATTTTAATAAAAACGTGTCAAAACTACGTAGTTTCCATAGTTATATTGAAAACGTGACGTTTAACACTACCTAGCGATTATATTTGAATGTTTGTTTCAGGCCCGATGCCCGACAACGTGATGACAGCTGTGGAGCTGGTCGTGGAGCCTGATGGCGAGCGTCGCGTCGTGGAAGTGACTCGCCTGCCCGGGCAGAACAACGTGAGTTATAGTAATTATACAAATAAATACGTTATACAACAGCCTTTACTTTCCATTGAAATAAAAATCCAATTTTTATTAAAAATAATCATAAATATTTTTTTTTTATAAAATTAAATAATTCTTAATTTTTGGCGTAATTTAACAAATTAAATATCGACAGGTTTATTTAGCACACCAAAATGTGGGTTAAGGACTCCATGCCTTGCAATGCCTTGCCTTTCACGCCGAATATAAAAGCCTCATAGTATTCATAGAAAAATGTCAAAAACACTCGTCAAAATATATGGAACAGCTGATTTTTTTTATCGCAAATTCCGGGTTGGTCCCCTTTTCCTAAAAACTGTAAATTTCTGTGTAATTATTTGATTTTAATTCCGTTTTCCCTCCCAGGTCGGTATGGTAGCCTGGCGAATCACCCTCTTCACTCCGGAGGTTCCCGAGGGTCGCGACATCATCCTCATAGCCAACGACCTCACGTATTTCATGGGTTCGTTCGGCCCTCAGGAGGACTGGGTCTTTTATAAGGCGTCTGTGTATGCGAGAGAACTGAAGATTCCTCGGGTAAGTTGCTTAGCAGAAAATGCTGAATGTCTAATGCATTTGTGGTTTGATCACACGTAACGAGTACTGTCTCGCCTCGTCAAACTGTTTATACAAACTGAGTACTCGGCCGAGGGCACTGTCTCGCCACTGTACTTGTAACGTGTAATCAACCCGTTATGAAGTGTGTCTGTTTTGACAAGTATAATTTTTCTTTTATACTTTTTTTAGACTATTTATTTATGTAGCTGCACCCGGCGGTTTAACCCGCTGTGTTTTTTATAGTTTTTTTTTACTTTTAAACCATCCCTGTATTAGAGCAAACAAAACTAAAAAAACAAAAAATTGGTTGCCTGTAAAGTCGGTATACGGGCGAAAGTTTTACGTGACAACGACTTTGAGTGGTAAAATAATTTTAATGTGAATATTCATTCGTATAGTAGGAAGAAGAACTTTTTATGTCTGTCTCTCTCGCTCTTAGGCGGGCTAACCATGCCCGAGTGGAAGGGACGCGTGCCTCTCACTCGCTCTCATTGTGAGCGCATAACGTGAGCGGAGCGTAACGCAGTTTCTTGAAGTGTCACCCGGCAAACCAATTTATAAGACGTTGTCACGTCAAAATAAATATTCAAATCGGTCTAGCCGTTCACGAGTTTTAGCCAGACAAACGAACAGCGATTCATTTTTATAAATAAGAAGAAAAAGAAGAAGATAATGCAATTTCCCCGCTGGTTACATATCCATACATTTGGACTAGTAAAGGTAAAAAGGTAAAGAGCGGGCTCTTTTTCCGCAACTAGGCCGGTAATCGGCCCTTTTTGCGTGACATATGCGGGTTTTCCTCACGATGTTTTCCTTCACCGAAAAGCCAGTGGTATGTAAATTCGTACATAAGTCCTAAAGAACTCATTGGTACGAGTCGGGGTTTGAACCCGCCACCTCAAGAATGCGAAGCGTCGGTTCTCCCACTGAGCTACCACGGCTCTGAACTAGTATGAAGCTAGCTTATCCTCTGGATTACTATAATTATAGGCTACTTTTTATCTCTGAAAATGCAGGGTGTAGCTATATATATAAAACTAGCTGACTCGACAGACGTTGTCCTGTCAAAAGCCATTGCGTCAATTCTATGTCAAATGTCAAAAGTTACATTAAAAAAGTTTACATTGTCCAAAGCGCTAAAGTTAAATTATGGTTTAAGTATTTTTAAATTTTCTAATTTTTCATGTTTTTTTACTATAAATTGAGATGTGAGCTATCCTATCTCCTAAGTTAGATCGAACTGCACACGGTGTGCAAATTTGATTGAAATCGGTTAAGTAGTTTAGGAGTCTATAGCGGACAAACAACGTGACACGTAATTTATATATATTAAGAAGATAAAATACTGAACACTTTGAGTCTCTGATTCCATGATTTCTTCCACAGCTATACATCAGTGTAAACTCAGGCGCGCGCATAGGAGTCGCCGAAGAAGTGAAGTCAGAGTTCAACGTCGCCTGGATCGACTCTGAGAGGCCGGAGCGAGGGTTCAAATACATCTACCTGTCGCCTGAAGCCTTCTCGAAACTGGGCCCGATGGGTTCCGTCAAAACTGAGCTGATTGAGGATGAGGGCGAATCGAGATACAAGATCACTGATATTATTGGTGGGTTTTTGAAATACAGAAACATTAATCATTGTCATCGTCAGCCCGTATCGACCCACTGCTGGGTATAGGCATCCTCTCCCAGAAACATTACAAACCTCAAAAGTGTAAACAAAAGACTTGCAATTATTTCTGGTTCAAGATTTAAATTCAATAACAACTTTTTTACTAGTATGTTGCTTACAATTCTTGAAAGTTTAAGTATTGCGCTCAATTTGTTGCAATTGTTGTCAATTATTGCTCTTGTTTGTACAAGAAAATGGCATAGTGTAAATGGGTCTTTACTTCCTGTCGTTCGATTGGACTGTTTTTTTTTTTTTATAATGAATACATCCGTATTTGACTGCCAACTTTGTTGTCTGTTGGTAAGTGACAATGTGGTCGAAGATGAAGCATGAAGATTTAGAATATATCTATTCACTCTGACCTTGTAAAGTCCAAGATTATATATTACTAGCTGACCCGTGCCCACTTCGTTGGGCATAATGTTAATTAAACCCGAAGCCATCGCGCGCCGTCCGGACCGTTTTTTCTCCGATTCACTTTGCAAAACGGACTACCACGTAAAAGCCTTTTTATTTTTCGGTTTTTTATATAACCTATGACACTCAGCAATAATGTGGCTTTCTATTGGTGAAAGAATTTTTAAAATCGGTTCAGTAGATCCCGAGATTACCCCTTACAATTTAACAAATATACAAACACACAAACTTTACTTCTTTATAATATTAGTATAGATTATATATTATTATTGGTATATTATTTTCTTAGACCTACCACGCATTTGAACTTTTCGTTTTGTCTTCAGGCAAGGAAGACGGTTTAGGCGTGGAATGTCTCCGCGAGGCCGGGCTCATCGCGGGAGAGACGGCGCAGGCCTACGAGGACATCGTGACTATATCTGTGGTCACATGCCGCGCCATCGGGATTGGGTCATATGTGGTTCGGTGAGTGAGACCACATCTTGTGGCGACCCACCTCTCTACAGCTTTACCTTCACCTCTGTGGCGGGCGCGCTGGCCGGCGATGAATGTCAGGTCAATGGCTGACAGATCGTTTTCAATATCATATTCAACCTTTAATCCTCTCACTGCTGGAATACAGGTCTACCCTCGAAGGGTGATTAGACCGTATTCCACTACGCTGGCTAAGAGCGGATTTATAGAACCACATATGCCATTGAATTTCTTCTGCGCACGTATGCAGGTTTCCTCACGATGTTTTCCTTCGCCGAAAAGCCAGTGGTATGTAAATTCGTACATACGTACGAATTGGTACATCTCATTGGTACGAGTCGGGGTTTGAACCCACATCGCACACCATATAAACCAATATTGCATTGACTTTGTTATTCAATTGACTGATTATTTTTAAACTAAATTTTGTTCACTAATCTGTCCTTTTGCACACCTTGTGAGAGTCTCTGACATTCTATACCAATAGCGCGAATAGCAAACTCCAAAATATATGGGACAGACATTAGCCATCTAAATGTCACATGTTTTAAATGTTGACGAACTAGAGCGATAGCGTTTGAAGAAATAGAATCGCTACGAAGCGAATGCCGTTTGTCTAGGCTGATTGGTTTTCTATATCCGCTTCACAGTTCTTTAATAATTTCACTTGTCTTTCCAGCCTCGGCCACCGCGTCATCCAAGTAGAATCGTCCTACATCATCCTGACAGGCTACGCAGCTCTCAACAAAGTACTCGGCCGCGCGGTATATGCCAGCAACAACCAGCTAGGCGGCGTGCAGATAATGCACAACAATGGAGTCTCGCATGCGACCGCGCCGACTGATCTGGATGCCATACAGACTGCTGTGAGATGGCTGTCGTTTGTGCCTAAAGTGAGTAATGTGCAAATTAAGACAAGTCTTCTACACGTGTTTTGATGTACACATCATCATCATCATCATAATAAACGTCATCAAGCCTTTTCCACTCACTGCGGAGTATAGATCTCCTCTTCTTTGGTCTACAGACTGCACTAAAACTACTACGCAAAACACATAACTGTTTCGCTACGCACTTTTGTGCGGGAGACTCTACTAACGGTAAATAGTGTATTAAAACGATGGAATTCCACTTAGTATTTTTCTAGTGATTTGTTTGATGTGCTATCTATTCTGTTCTTAGTATTAAAGCACATTTGGCTCCAAAAGTACTAAACTACAGTTTTAACCCTTCACTTTCCAGGATAAACTCAGCATGGTCCCCATAATGCGTGCAGTGGACCCCATAGACCGGCCAGTAGAGTGGTGTCCACCCCGGGGACCCCACGACCCCAGGCTGATGCTCAACGGGGATGGACATAAAGCAGGGTTCCTGGATGTGGGGTCCTTTGATGAGATCATGCAGCCATGGGCGCAGACTGTTATTACTGGTGAGATTCTTAATCCCCGACGCAAACCGAGGTGTTTTTAACCGACTTCAAAAAAGGAGGAGGTCATCAATTCGTCTGTATGTTTTTTTTATTTTTTATTATTAACCGACTTCAAAAAAGGAGGAGGTTATCAAATCGTCTGTATGTTTTTTTTTATGTTTGTTACCTCATAACTTTTGACTGGGTGAATCGATTTTGATGATTCTTTTTTTATTAGAAAGCTGACGCTTCCCATTTCGTCCCATTTCAATTTAGTCCAGTTCTGATAATGGTATCCATGAGAAAACGATATAAGTCTTAAATTTGCATTAAGTACGTGCGCGACAAATAGATGAATAACTCAATAGTCGGTCTTTTGAAGTCGGTTTTTGTTTTTTGTTTTGTAAAAATAATGTTCTTGTTGTTTATGTGTATGTCTCTGGCAATGTTAATTTTTCCAGGATAAAAAGTAGCCTTTGTGTAAATCTGAAATATAGGGTTATTCATAAATGGTATGCTAAGCCGAAAAGGGCTCGTAGTACTCATCATTAGGAACAAATTACATTTTGTCGAGTGTCATTGACATTTTTTTTTTTTTTTTTTTTTTTTTTTTTTTTTTTTTTTTTTTTTTTTTTTTTTTTTTTGAGAGATGATATTGAGAGACGAGACGAGCAAATCGCTCGCCTGATGTTAAACGTCACGTTTGCCCATAAAAAGGTCTGTGCCACCAAGAATTTTGAATTCTTAGAATTCAAGACCTTGCGCGGCACAGCACTGCGCTCGTCACCCTGAGATATAAGATGTTTAATCTCCCATTTGCCCTGTAATTTCACTGGAAACAATGCCCTTCCAACCGGAACACAGTAACAGCTGATTTCTTCAGCTGTCTTTTTCTTTCTATGTAACAGCTGATTTTTTTGTCGCGAATTTCGGGTTGGTCCCATAGTAAAAGTTGTTTATAATAATGAGTACTATGAGCCCTTTTCGGCTTAGCATACCCTTTATGAATAACCCTGTATAACGTACAAACGGACTGAAATTGAGCTGTTTTTACAATATTGAGGAATAATCATCCAAACCTACAAACTTTCACATTTGTAATGTTAATAGCTGTGCCTCGCGGTTTCGTCGACGTGGTGATGAAAAACGGTGATGATAATTTATTGTGATGATGGTGATGAAAGGTAGCCCATATTTTAATTCAAGGTATAAGCTACCTTCATACCTAATCCAAATTTGATCTGTTTTCCGTTATTTAGTAACAATCATGCAAACAAACACATTCACATCCTACTATCCTACTAATATTATAAACGCTAAAGTTTGTAAGAATATTTGTTCTTCTTTCACGCAAAAACGGCTGACGGGATTTACATGAAATTTGGAATGATTGTTTTTTTTTTAAATGTAATTGAGTGACGAAACGAGCAAATCGCTCGCCTGATGTTAAACGTCACGTTTGCCCATAACAGGTCTGCGCCACCCAGAATTTTGAACTCGCAGAATTCAAGACCCTGCGCGGCACAGCACTGCGCTCCTCACCCTGAGATATAAGTTGTTTAATCTCCCATTTGCCCTGTAATTTCACTGGAAACAATGCCCTTCCAACCGGAACACAGTAATGTTTGCACATTACTGCTTGGCGGTGGAATAACTGGCAAAGGTGTGGTACTTCCCCAGGCGGGCTCTGCAAAAGAGCCCTACCACTACAAATGGTTGTTCAAAGTCTGGATTAACACATAGGCTACTTTTTATCCCGGAAAAGGCGGCTGTTAGTTTATAATAAAAGTACATTTTTAAACTAAAATCATCATAAAGTTTAAAGACATTTATTAATTCTCATTAAAGATAAACATCGCTTACATGAGAATACTACTATTGATATAGGTACATATAGTTCGTCGTCAATCATCCAAGTAAAATAATACATAGTTATATAAAATATACATAAATATTTGACACTTACATCTGACACATTAACACAATATTAAATGCACTAGAACTTTATAATATTATAAAATAAAATTGCCTTTCAAAACATATTGAGCTAGTCGCTTTTTAAACACGTTGAGCGAGTTAATGTTTTTTATGTCGGAGGGTATTTTGTTAAAAAGGCGCGCACCCTCAAAAGTTATCATAGTTTTGCCGTAGTTAGTTCGTATCCTGGGTAGAACAATGAAGCTACAACGACGAGTGCAGGGGTATGAAACATTTTGTTTGCGTTTGCTAAAGAGCAAATTTGTGTGAATATTTTATCATATTTATCATAAAACTACCAAAACCATGTTTGAAAAATCGTTATTTCGTGTGCAGGGCGCGGCAGATTGGGTGGCATCCCGGTAGGGGTAATCGCTGTGGAAACGAGGACCGTGGAGCTCACTCTTCCCGCCGACCCGGCCAACCTGGACTCCGAGTCCAAAACTCTGCAACAGGCTGGACAAGTGAGTATCTGCCTAATCTATATCCTTAGAGTATCATGAAATCAAGGAATGCTAATGAAATAAAATAATCAAATCATAATGAATTTAATTATATACTAATCAATGGTTTTCATTGATCGAACAAATGCAGTTTCCGCTTTTAATACGTGAAAATAAACATATGTGAATTGGGACATTATCGGGCGTAAATGGAATCTGAACTTTTTTGTTATAATTAAACACGGGAATACTCACGTAAAAATTAAGTCGTCTACTACGACTAGTTTCGGTCACATTCGGTGACCTTCATCAGGCGAGTTTACAAACGTGACGCGCTCGCGGTTGCTCTGCGGGCACGGGGGTGGGGGCGGATAGAGTCCCGCGCTGCGCCGGCGCACACTGGACTTCCTCGTCGCTGGAGTCCTCCTGTGCCAGGTTGGGAATATTCCAGCAAGCGGAGCTGACTGCGTCGTCACCAGACTTGTCCACTCCCCCACGATGACCATGAAGACATGGTCTCCACGTCGGTGGCATTCTCCATCCCCCATCTCTATTGAAATTAGGCCGCCTCTCTATTTCAATGGCCTCCCTGACTTTTCGGGGCACAAAAAACTTCTCTGAACCTTCCTATCCTGCCTTTCCTTCCTTCTTCTTCTCTGAACTTCTTTATATGTTGTTCTATCGAACCTACTCGCTACGTATTTTCGACAGAAAATCATAGTTCTGAAAACTTCGATCCGAAGAAATAGAATAGCATAGAACTTACCTTATTAACTAACAACAATTGTAAATAGTAATGACCCATATTTCGTTAATAAAATATTTGTATTTGAACTTCTGATTGAATAAAGTTTAAAGTATTACTTTAATTAATTTACCCGTATTATTGCTTAACTCGTGTGTTTTTCTAGGTATGGTTCCCGGACTCTTCATACAAAACCGCGCAAGCAATCAACGACTTCTCGAGAGAGAATCTTCCAATCATCATATTCGCCAACTGGAGAGGCTTCAGCGGTGGACAGAAGGGTGAGATTCCTAATAAACTTACGATTTCGTTTATTTAAAAAACCGGCCAAGTGCGAGTAGGGCTCTCGCACGAAGGGTTCCGTACCATTATCTATCAAAACGGCCAAAAAAGCACGTTTGTTGTATGTTGGAGACCCATTAAACATTTATTTTATTCTGTTTTTTAGTATTTGTTGTTATAAATTTGCTTTACCCTTTGGGTACGGAACCCTAAACAATGCATGTTACTCCTTGTGCTTCACATTTTGGCGGTATTTGGGAAGCGAGTGTTAAAATTTCATATAAAGTGTCATTCATTTAGTATTTAAGACACTACTACACGACATCTGCCTTCTCTTTTATGTGCTTTAAGAATGTTCTCCCTGCATAGCTATCTCTTTCTTTTTTCCTATTATGCTGGTTTTCATTAATCTCGTATTATATTAATATATATAATTACTAGCTGACTCGACAGACGTTGTCCTGTCAAAAGCCATTGCGTCAATTCTATGTCAAATGTCAAAAGTTACATTAAAAAAGTTTACATTGTCCAAAGCGCTATATGGTTATTTTTAAATTTTCTAATTTTTCATGTTTTTTTTTACTATAAATTGAGATGTGAGCTATCCTATCTCCTAAGTTAGATCGAACTGCACACGGTGTGCAAATTTGATTGAAATCGGTTAAGTAGTTTAGGAGTCTATAGCGGACAAACAACGTGACACGTAATTTATATATATTAAGATAATATATTAATTAATAGTCGTATCGTTCTAAGTAGTATTTGTTTCAAACTGTTGGAAGGTCTTAGCCAAACAATGGTAAACGAAATAAATTAGGTTAAGTTGGCTAGTTAAAGTTGTATCATATTTTACTAGCTGTGCCCCGCGGTTTCACGGTTTCGGTTTTCTGGGATAAAAACCTTAATTCCAATTTTCATGTAAGTCCGTTCAGCCGTTTCAGTGTTCATTAGTAACTAACATAAATGCTTTCACCTTTATATATTAGTATTTGTAACAAGTAAGATTATTTATTACTAGCGGCTCGTCCCGGCTTCGCACGGGTGGACACTATTGAAGTTTTAGTAAGGATCCCTAATTTTTTCAGGTAATAAATATAGTCTATGTCACTTTGGGATAATGTAGCATTCGAATGGTGAAAGAATTTTTGAAATCGGTCCAGTAGTTTTTGAGTTTATTCCACACAAACATCCAAAAATACAAATCTTTCCTCTTTATAATATTAGTATAGATATAGATTATCGTTCAAAGTAGCCATTTTGGCCCTGTTTTTTTATCCCTAAGCTAATAATATTGCTTTTTAACAGACATGTACGAGCAAATCCTAAAGTTCGGCGCTGAGATAGTGCGAGCGCTGCGAGGGGCGACCGCCCCCGTCCTAGTGTACATCCCCCCCGGGGCCGAACTCAGGGGAGGGGCGTGGGCCGTCGTCGACCCGAGCGTCAATAGTCTGAGGATGGAGATGTATGCGGACTCGGAGGCTAGGTGAGTTAATAATAGGTGTTTTTGTTTTTTATTTTTTTTTATGTAATTGAGTGACGAGACGAGCAAATCGCTCCCCTGATGTTAAACGTCACGTTTGCCCATAACAGGACTGCGCCACCCAGAATTTTGAACTCTCAGAATTCTGCCCTGCGATGCCCTGCGCGGCACAGCACTGCGCTCGTCACCCTGAGATATAAGTTGTTTAATCTCCCATTTGCCCTGTAATTTCACTGGAAACAATGCCCTTCCAACCGGAACACAGTAATGTTTGCACATTACTGCTTGGCGGTGGAATAACTGGCAAAGGTGTGGTACTTCCCCAGGCGGGCTCTGCAAAAGAGCCCTACCACTACAAAAAGTACAAAAATAGTAACAAAATAGTAGTTTTTGAAACTGTTGTATAATGAGGGTATTAAAACACGAGTGTGAGTTAACCGAGCCGTAGACGAAGTTCTATACAGGGTTATTTCAAAAACACCAGCAACCTCGCAGGTCTAGATACCTAACATCATAAACAACAACTTTTGCTATGGGACCAACTCGAAATTCACGATAAAAAATCAGCTGTTCCATACATTTTGTCGAGTGTCATTGACATTTTTCTATGGAACAGCTGATTTTTTTTTCGCGAATTTCGGGTTGGTCCCATAGCAAAAGTTGTTGTTTATGATGTTAGGTATCTAGACCTGATCTGGTTTAAAAAGCATTTTCTGTATTAATAACTTATTATTTTTGTTACAGAGGTGGCGTTCTAGAGCCAGAAGGAATAGTCGAAGTGAAGTTCAAGCAGCGGGACATTTTGAAAACTATGCACAGGATGGACCCGGAACTGCTGAGGCACAACGCTAGGGCCGCTGGTAAGTCAAACAATAAAAAAAAATAAGACCAAAACTAAAAATCGCAAAACAAAACAACTGTACCACAGATGTTAGATACTCGACAAAATTAAATGTAATTATGGAACAGCTGTTTTTTTCGTGATTTTAGTTTCGTTCTTTCGTTCGTTTTATCATACCCTTTTCCAAAAAGCCGAAAAGTACTCATCATTATGAAAAACTTTTACTATGGGACCAACTCGGATATCACGAAAAAATATCAGCTGTTTTAACATTATGTCGAGAGTCATCATCATTTTTAACCGACTTCAAAAAAGAGGAGGTTATCAATTCGTCTGTATTTTTTTTTGTTTATGTTTATTACCTCATAACTTTTGACTGGGTGAATCGATTTTGATGATTCTTTTTTTATTAGAAAGCTGACGATGAGCTGAGATGGGAAGCCCATTTGGTCCTATTTCAATTTAGTCCAGTTCTGATAATGGTATCCATGAGAAAACTTAATAATAAGTCTTAAATTTGCATTAAGTACGTGCGCGACAAATAGATGAATAACTCAATAGTCGGTCTTTTGAAGTCGGTTTTTGTTTTTTGTTTTGTAAAAATAATGTTATTGTATGGAACAGCTGATATTTTCTGCGATTTCAGCGTAGGTCTCATAGTAAAAGTTGTTCATAATGATGAGTACTATGTGCTATTTGTTTAGTATTATTGTAAAATGGCTCGTTATGTCGCATTAAAATATTTCTTAAAACGCAAAGCGAAATAGCTTTCGGCATTAAATGACACTAAAAAATTGTGCAACAAATGCGTTTTTAACACGCTTTTATTAGCTTCACCTGTATGTTTGTATGTTTGTATGTTTGTATGTTTGTATGTAACCGACTCCTTTGAGCGCGTTTTTGACCCACTTTAAACGGTCAGATTTCTTTCAAACTTTGTAGATATATCGAGGACCGATGACAATACACTAGACAAATCGTGTTTTTTAGTTTTTTTAACTATTAATTTTTTTAACACGCTTTTTCTATAAAGTTTTTTTAACTTTTAATACCGTTTAACTTACAAATGGTAATTTCGTCATTCGTGTCAGAGAACAGAGTGGCGCAGTGGAAGCGTGCTGGGCTCATAACCCAGAGGTCCCTGGATCGAAACCACGCGCTAGAAATCTTTTTGCTCAATATTTTTTGTTACGCATCAATTTTATTTTATGAGGTCTGAGGATCGAAACCACGCGGCTACAAATCTTTTTGCTCAATATTTTTTGTTACGCATCAATTTTACTTTTAATTTGCTTGAGCAGACGGCCAAAATCGGATAACACCAACACATTTGTACATATTAAGGATGGTTAATAGTTAGCAAATCGAACTAAAAAGCGAAAAATAAATAATAGTTAAAAAAAACTAAAAAAACACGCTTTTTATAAAAAACCGAACTAAAAAAATAGAAAATAAAATTTTATAAATTTAAATTAAGAATAGGGTTGAAAATTTCAATAAATATAAATTAATAATAGTGTAAATAAATAAATATATGTATTTTATTTTTAAAAAAGCGTGGGGTGCTTTCTTAGATATTATCAAAATGCTAATCACTCTACTCATGTCTGTCAATACAAAATGTATCTACAAAATATATAATATCTATTGACCCATGCACCCCACGCTTTTTAAAAATAAAATACATATATTTATTTATTTACACTATTATTAATTTATATTTATTGAAATTTTCAACCCTATTCTTAATTTAAATTTATAAAATTTTATTTTCTATTTTTTTAGTTCGGTTTTTTATAAAAAGCGTGTTTTTTTAGTTTTTTTTATTTCTATGGAACAGCTGATTTTTTTTTCGCGAATTTCGGGTTGGTCCCATAGTAAAAGTTGTTCATAATAATGAGTACTGTGATCACCTAGAATATGTCAAGTGTCTAACCAGTCAGCCGGTATAAAGGTTTATTTTATTCACAGAACTAAAAGACCAAATCAAAGAAATCTCAAAGAATCTCGACAGGCGAGGATCTGTGGACGAGGTTCTCATCAAAACCGATACAGGCAAGCAGGCGGAGGGCAGGGTGAGGGAACTGGAGGCGCAGCTGTTAGCGATTGAGAAGTCTGTGAAGGCCAGGGAGAAGGAACTCAGCCCGATATATCATATGGTTGGTAACACAAGTATTATTTAGAAAAGTAGTGTTTTTGTAATTTTGATTAATGTATAAAAAGGACAAAAAATGCGATTAATTTAATTAAATAATAAAAATGATTATATTAAAAATAATAAAATTATTAATTAATAACATAAACAAGTGTTTTTGGCGCGGGCCGCTTGTAACGCGCAGGGCATTCTGATAGATTATAGTCAATTTAATATGGTTTGATTTAAATTAAAATAAAAACACAAACATAAAATAATATTTTACTTTGTTTCTAGATTGCCGTCCACTTTGCTGAGCTCCACGACACGGCTGAGAGGATGTTAGAGAAGGGCTGCATATTTGTAAGTACATCTCTTTCACACAAAGGGTAAAGGGTTACTAAAGTAACCGACATAGCTCAGAGGATTAGTAAGCTGAAGTGACAATGGGCCATATCTGTAGGAGAACCGACAACCGTTGGGGTAGACGGGTTCTAGAGTGGAGACCACGGATCGGGAAACGTAGAGTAGGGCGCTGCGGGCGGGCGGAGCCACGAGCGGAGTGAGGCGGCTGGTAGCAAGTGGATACGTGAGGCAGAAGATCGTGCCTTGTGGCGTTCGTTAGGAGAGGCCTATGTCCAGCAGTGGACAAACATTGGATAGGCTGCTGATGATGATGATGACACAAAGGGTGTTTTAGCAGGGTGTAGATATGTATGTTTATAATTACCGTAACGCCTGAACCGCATCGATTTTGATGAATAAAGCAATTCACTATTATGCCCGGTGATATAGGCTACATTTTGTTAAGTGTTATTGACATTTTTCAATGGAACAGCTCATTGCAGAGTCGTTGCCTCTGGATCACTGAATTGCCGGTCGTAAAGCGAGAAAGTGGGGACGGGCAGAGTTATGAGGTCACAAACATGGCGGCTTCACCTATTCTATTAAGCATTATGTGGTGGCAATAAATAGTTGTATTTTGTTATAATTAACACGGCAATACTCACGTAAAACAAAATGTGTCAAAACCAGTTTTTTCCATAGCAGTTATTTTATAAACAAATGATACCATTTCTATGAACCCCTGACGCAAAAAAGACGGGGTGTTATAAGTTTGACGTGTATGTGTGTGTCCGTCTGTCGCATCGTAGCTCCCGAACGGACGAACTGATGATTTTTTTTTGCTTGAAAGGGAAATTAGTAAGGAGTGTTCTTAGCTATGTTTGATAAAGATGTCGAGAGTTTTCAAATTTTAAATTGAATTTATCGTTTGTCAAGCATCCATATACGTAACTACTTATTGGCTTAGCATATTCGTTTTCTAGATGTGTTTTTTTTTTATCTAATGTATTGTATTGCAGGACATAATCCCGTGGCGTTCGTCCCGACGTCTGCTCTACTGGCGACTTCGGAGACTACTGAGACAAAACGAGCAGGAGAAGCGCGTGCAGGAGGCGCTGCGGGGCGGGCTCGACCCGGGGGCCGCCGCCGCCGCGCTGCGGAGGTGGCACACCGAGGACCTGGGGGAGACGCAGGTGAGCGGAGCGGGGAAGTGGGGGAGTGCGGGGCTCGACTCGGGGGCCGCCGCCGCCGCGCTGCGGAGGTGGCACACCGAGGACCTGGGGGAGACGCAGGTGAGCGGAGCGGGGAAGTGGGGGAGTGCGGGGCTCGACTCGGGGGCCGCCGCCGCCGCGCTGCGGAGGTGGCACACCGAGGACCTGGGGGAGACGCAGGTGAGCGGAGCGGGGAAGTGGGGGAGTGCGGGGCTCGACTCGGGGGCCGCCGCCGCCGCGCTGCGGAGGTGGCACACCGAGGACCTGGGGGAGACGCAGGTGAGCGGAGCGGGGAAGTGGGGGAGTGCGGGGCTCGACTCAGGGGCCGCCGCCGCCGCGCTGCGGAGGTGGCACACCGAGGACCTGGGGGAGACGCAGGTGAGCGGAGCGGGGAAGTGGGGGAGTGCGGGGCTCGACTCGGGGGCCGCCGCCGCCGCGCTGCGGAGGTGGCACACCGAGGACCTGGGGGAGACGCAGGTGAGCGGAGCGGGGAAGTGGGGGAGTGCGGGGCTCGACTCGGGGGCCGCCGCCGCCGCGCTGCGGAGGTGGCACACCGAGGACCTGTGGGGGAGACGCAGGTGAGCGGAGCGGGGAAGTGGGGGAGTGCGGGGCTCGACTCGGGGGCCGCCGCCGCCGCGCTGCGGAGGTGGCACACCGAGGACCTGGGGGAGACGCAGGTGAGCGGAGCGGGGAAGTGGGGGAGTGCGGGGCTCGACTCGGGGGCCGCCGCCGCCGCGCTGCGGAGGTGGCACACCGAGGACCTGGGGGAGACGCAGGTGAGCGGAGCGGGGAAGTGGGGGAGTGCGGGGCTCGACTCGGGGGCCGCCGCCGCCGCGCTGCGGAGGTGGCACACAGAGGACCTGGGGGAGACACAGGTGAGCGGAGCGGGGAAGTGGGGGAGTGCGGGGCTCGACTCGGGGGCCGCCGCCGCCGCGCTGCGGAGGTGGCACACAGAGGACCTGGGGGAGACACAGGTGAGCGGAGCGGGGAAGTGGGGGAGTGCGGGGCTCGACTCGGGGGCCGCCGCCGCCGCGCTGCGGAGGTGGCACACTGAGGACCTGGGGGAAACGCAGGTGAGTGAAGCGGGGAAGTGGGGGATATACAGGGGAAAGTTAGAAGCAGGGGGAAGGGGTATCGACCCGAGAGACCACTGGCGACGATCGACACTAAATTTTTTATGTTTCCGATCATTGCTGCCTCGAAAAGAAAATAAAAAATCATCGAACAAACGCGAACATGCTAACTAAAGAGTAGTGTTCCGAACTACTCTTTCAATTTAAAATTTTCAATTTTCACCAACGGAAAGCTAAATTCTCTCTGAGTGCTTTTTCACATCCCCAAACCATTATAATAGGCTATTTGACAAGGTTTTGTAATCCATCTCAGATTATTTAATGGTGTCTAAGGGACCCACAAAAAATAGTTATTTTTAATTCTGTAATGTTTTCCGATTAAAAATTCAAACTTAAAAATAGCGGCGTTTTACCTGAAATAAAACGCATATTAATTTACTTACCTTATTCGAAGCTTATATAATGAGATAGGCTCTACGTTTCCCGCCTTGCATTGTAGCTAACTTCAGGTCAATAGTCCCTTCTACGGTATGACGTCACTTCCACCTGGCAGTGTGGCTCCATTTTGGATCAGCCATCTTGGTTTTCATTGCGTTTTGTTTGGTCACCAGGCAGCAATTTATTGTAAGCTTCGAATAAGGTAAGTAAATTAATATGCGTTTTATTTCAGGTATAACGCCGCTATTAATTTGACTGGTACCTTATTCGAAGCTTATATAATGAGACGTGTTTGTTATCGCCTGGTGGAAGTGATGGTGATGACGTAAACGCCAATGTGATTGTATGCATAGATAGTAGACACATTAAGGTTTAAGTTAATTATATGACTATAGTTTAAGTATGTGTCAGCCTATGCTCAGGAACTTAATAAATAATAACAATATTTATCTTCATCTTTAAGAAAACTGTTTATTTTCAATTCTCATTATCGACAATTACTTTTTAATATTTTTAATCAACAGGATCAAAAAATTTTGTAACAGACGTCCTACTAGCGGGTGTGACCTGACACCGGTAATATTTACAAAAGGTATTTTGAGAACGCCAGTTGCCCCTAGCAAGTATCTCTTCGAGAGGGTAGTTATCTAACCAATTTTTAGAAGATACAGCTGACCTAAAGCTTCCGGGAGTGGCTGATATGCCAGCATCAGTTAACAGAGACTTGATCCAACCTGCAATTAGTGTACGTGATGCCGATCTAGGGTCTCCCCTAATATTTAAAAATAAGCTGTTGGTTTTAGCAGCGTTTCTACGATTCTCGAGGAGAGACAAAGTATGTTTGACCCAAAAAACAGCATCTAATTTCTCGTTATCTTTATTAACCACAAGCTTCCAACCGGACTGCCTGTAATTTACAGAGTCTGTCTTAGAACCAAACGATGGCCATAATATTAGTGAATCATCATTAATTATGCAATTACTAGAATCAACATTAAGCAATGTCAGATCGTGAATTCTTCTGCCTGAACAAAGAAGTAGTAGTGCAGCTGTATGCCTCTGAACTTGAAAAACATTATTTTTGTCAATACGATATTTTTCTAAAAATGAGGCCAACGTATCAATATTCCAAACCGGGGGCTTGCCATGATTAACTGGTTTTCGCAACGCTATAGACTTTAACGTATGCTTAATAAGCACATGCGAGGTAAGATGGCCTGACTTTTCTGGATCACATAGAGTTACTACCACTGATTTGTGCAACAAGATCGAATTGTATGATAGTTTATGAACTAGATGCAAATCAGATAAGAATCTAGCAACATCACTTGCTGTAGGGCTTGAAAAGTTAGTCTCGTGCGATTCACACCAAGACAACCATTTCTTCCAAGCGACGCTATACACTTTACGTGTAGATGGGCGCCAAGATTCTTGCAGGAGCTTTACTTGATTACTGTCCCATCCTTTTAGCATCCCAGACCACCCCCACATTTCCATACCTCTAGAGTCATCTTTAACACATTCGGAGGAGGCAATCCCGTCGTGACATCTACTAGGACTCTGTCTAGGTGGTGAATTGTGAATGGGGGAGCTAGGGCTCGCGATTTGATGTCCGGTCGCCAAAAAACTCGATTCCATCGTGGAACTACCAGAAGGTAAATTCCCTGAGCTTGGTTGAGATGGCTTAGAACTCTGGGGATTAGAAATGGAGGAGGAAATACCCAGGCTAGTTTGTACTTCCAGATTTGAGAGAAGGCATCTTGATACATCGCTTGCCGGTCGTGGAGGTCTAGTGACACATAATTGCTCACTACGTGAGCTCGACTCGAGGCAAACAGGTCGATCATCGGAATTCCCCACTTGGAGAAAATTTTCTTCGTACATTCCTGCTTCAAATGCCACTCTGGGGGTGTGCGAAGTCTTGACAAATGGTCCGCATGATTGTTGTACATTCCGGGAATGTGAAACACTTTTATGTGTGTTTGATGACTGTCTAGGATCTTGAAAACTTGATAGGTTAAGTCCATGAGGGCAGACGACTTCGTTCCTCCTTCGTGTCTGAGGTAAGCTACCACGGACTGGTTGTCGGACTGTATTAGTAGTGTACTGCGACTCAGGACCTGACAATGATGCTGCAGCACTCTTAAGATTGCTAACATTTCCTTTTGGTTGCAGTGGAGGTCCTTCTCTGTTTTGGTCCAAGGACCCGTTAGAGATAGGTCGTCTAACCGAGCTCCCCATGCCAGATCTGACGCATCGGTTGTGAGGAAATGTGAAGGTGGTGGCATGTGAATAAGTGTCGAGCGGGTGCAATTTTGTTGCCACCAAACTAACTCTTCTACTGCAGCAGGCGTTAGGGCATGCCGCTGTTGAAACATCCTGGGATCTAGTTTCAGAACTTGGTTTATTAGGCTCAAAAGACCTCGATAGTTCAGTCTGCCCCTCGGCACCACAAAACTGGCAAAGTTGAGAAGACCAACTAGACTTTGCAGGTCTCTGAGATTTGAGCATTGTTCCGTTAACATCTGATTGGTTTTGGCTACAAGAGCAGGTATTTTGTCTACGGGCAGACTTTTGCAATTTGTCCAAGGATTCCAGAGAATCCCCAAAAATACAAGACTCTTTTTGGGAGTGGTGATGGATTTTTCGTAGTTTATTAACCAGCCTAGCTTCTCGAGAGTCTCGCACACCATGTATACATGGCTTCGAAGAACAGATTCGTTCTGATTTACAATCAAGAAATCGTCCAAGAAGACAATTATTCGTATACCTTTTTGCCTTAGAATTTGCACTATCCAGTTTGTGAGAGCAGCAAATGTTCTTGGAGCCGTACTCAGGCCGAAAGGTAAACACGTCATTTCCAGTAGTTCGTTGCGATATAGGAGGCGCAGGAACCTTCTGTGGCTGCGAGCCACGGATAGATGAAAATAGGCTTGTGAAATGTCTATTTTGCACAGCCAATCCTTCGGTTGTAGAAAATCCGGTATCCGCTGAACATTTATTAGTTTGAAATGTTTTACTATTATGTATCGATTCAAATTCTTTAAATTGAAAATCGGTCGAGCTGAGCCGTCGCTTTTGGGAACCAGAAACATTGACGACAGAAAGCTCGGAGACACCACAGCACGTTCTAAAACCCCTTGGTGTTTCATTTTGTTTATGACAGATGTCATTTTGTCTGACTCTGGTACGAGTAGATTTGAACCCATGTTGGTGGGATAAAAAAGCGGAGGTTTTTGGCAAAACGGTATGCGATACCCTGTTATCATTTTTAGAATGTAAGGTGGTGCTCCTAGCTGTTCCCAAAATTTTAAGAAATGTGCAAGGCGACCCGCTTTGAACGGTATCGAGTCACAATTTTCGACGCTTGTTGTTTCCATTTTGTGGAGATGGTGAGGAAGTGCGCTTCTTTCCACGGCTCGAATAATTCTGCTGCCTTGCAAAGGGCCGCGAGGCATTTCCTCGAAATGTATTCTGATAATTCGGTGCGACCGAGTTATTATAAGGCACACTGTCACGATGATAACCACCTTGCGGAGGCGGGTTATTATGGGAGCAGTGAGCTTGAGAAAAACCCTGCGAGGGTTTGAAATTAAAAGCGGACCCCTGCGAGGGGCCGCGTGACTTTTTTGGGGCTGCCCGCGAGGCAGAAGTCATAATGGCTCTTTGTGCCGGCCAAAAGCATTTTCTGACGCCGCCTGCACGGTCCACTGCAGCTGTGAATTTTTCGGCAGCAAAAAGATTGATCGTCGACGGCGGAATCTTGCGCAGACTCGCCTTGGACACAGGATCTTTTGCATGCTTTAAGATGCTATCTCGGCGCATTTGAATTGTTTCGGCCCGATGGCCACAGATAATCTGCATCAGATCTGAAGAAGCTTTGTGGAAGTCTCCCGCAGAAAATAGGGTAGTGACTTTCTGAAACAGGCTCTCATAATCTATGGACTCACAGCCTTTAGCCCACGTCAATAAATCTCGTAGGCCAGTTTCTAGAGACTCTTTTTGCTTAAAAACACACATAGTGAGGGCTGCAAACGCTTTGTCTGCAAGTGTCAGATGCTTTGGTGTTTCGTAGTCTTTAATTTCATCATTAATCTCTAGGTCCGTGAATCCTGGTGTAAAAGTATACACCTTCTGAGTTTCAGCGTATCGCACATCGCCCCAATCGCTCTTATCTAAGTGCTGATATTCACCTAGCATTTGCAATTGCGATTGCGTTGCTTTAGGGATCGCTGGTTCCTTGAGTTTAGTTTCAAAGGAAAGAGTGAAACCTGATTGCTCAGATTTGTCACTTAAATCCAAACATTGATTGCAATCGTCAGTAAAGGAGGACGCAGCAAGTGATATAGCATCATCATTAGGTACCTGACAATGTCCAGCCTGGCGAACAACTTGTTCTCGCAGTGCGCGAATCTCTTCAGCTAGCTTCCTATGAGACGATCGGTGCTTCCGTTTGTTGTTTTTCTTCTTTCTATGTCTCCGTCTCGCCACAGTTGAAGAGGAACTTGAACTGCTTCCGCTATCACTACTGGAACTCGATAAACTCCGATCTCGTTTTTTCCTGGGTGTTGCCGAAGATAATGGCAAATTTTCAATATCTTTATCCATACTAAAGAAAAAAGACGGTAAAATGTTACAAAAAACGACACTATTCGAGATAGGATTTCACTAAGATAAAAACGGGTAGATTTATATTCAGTTACACTTTTAACTTATAATTGCACTAGTAATAGAAAAATGTCGATCTAGTACCTTGATAAAGTATAGGTTTATACTTTATAAATCCGAATTAATAATCAAAGAAATAATCCGAAAAAATTATATGAAAGTCGACGGCACCAACTTGAGTGCGTCCGACTCGGCGGGAATCCAAAACGCCAATGAGAACCAAGATGGCTGATCCAAAATGGAGCCACACTGCCAGGTGGAAGTGACGTCATACCGTAGAAGGGACTATTGACCTGAAGTTAGCTACAATGCAAGGCGGGAAACGTAGAGCCTATCTCATTATATAAGCTTCGAATAAGGTACCAGTCAAATTAATGAATGGTTTAATTATCCCGCTAAAACGTTAATTCGAGCAATATGGCGGCATTACCCCCCGTGACGTCACAACACAGTAATCAAAACACACTTCAATAGTTCAAGTCTTTCCCAAGTGCTTTGGTACTGCTTTCGTTCTACTGTTTAACAAGAAAATGAGTTATAAATGGTGTGCAGTGCCAAACTGCACCAATACTTACGTCAGTAAAAACTCCAGAAAAATTGTTTACCTATTTATGTGCCGAAGAATGCCAAAATGCGTAAAAAGTGGTTACAACTTGCTCGCAGGAGCCCTGATGATATAGTGGTTAATTCAAATTAAATAATTAATTAAAATAATTAAATCTTCCGTGAGGACCACTTTGATGTAAGTACCTACTTAGCTCTAATTTAAGAAACATAATTTATGGGTACAAACTGTTTGAGGTTAGAATACAATTTTATGATCAATATTATGTGTATATAAATTGTTTAATTAATTAATAGTGTACATAAGTTGTAACAAAGAAATTAAAATGTAACATCATCATATGGTTTTAAAGATTTTGTAACTAAAAGGTAAATAAACTGACTGATTTGCTCCTTGTTACAGATCGAAAAAGACATGGCAAACTACCGTCAGTATAAAGAAAGACTATCTTCGCCTTCGCAGGATTAAGATTACTTACGTAGTGTTATATTTATGATACGAGTACTTACATTGCTGTTTTTACATTTCTCAGCTCTGCAGAATAAAAATCGGAGTTATTTTTGAAGAACATCCCAACCATGATTGCGTCCACTTTGGGCAAGTTTCTGCTATCTGCTTTCACAAAATTGACATCCATGACGGAGTGGAATACCAAAATATACAATGAAGATTGTAAAATACCACAAATTTTCACGATAATATTTTAAAATCTTATATAAATAGATCAAAAATCGTAAGACTGCAACAATGACAGATCTCATTACTGTGTTGTGACGTCATCCAGCCAATCCTGACCGTTTTGTATCACGTGACATAATTGAGAAATTAATAACTTTTTAACAAGGGTTTTCAAATAAAATAGCCATTATATTTAAGTCGCATAATTGCAAATCCCTTTAAAAATTTATAATAAATGTGGATAATAGCATTTAGCACTTTATTGTTCATACTGTCAAATAGCCTATTATAACGAAAACTTGAAACCTTAAACGTGAAAATCTGAAGAAAGAAGTAGCAGTTTTTCTGCTTTTCTATACACCTAGACTTGAAACTCCTCTTTTCCCACAGTCCCACCAGTGGGAGCACGACAACGAGGCTGTCTGCAAGTGGCTCGAGGCCACCGCCGGCGACGACAGCTCGGTCCTGGAGAGGAACCTGCGAGCGGTCGAGCAGGATGCCGTCATGCAGGCCGTCAACGAGCTGGTGATGGTGGGTGCTAGAGAGTAGACCATTTTAGATAGTGTGTTTTATACTTTCATCAATACTGTGGCATTTCACTTAAATAATAATAGGAATTTTATTTATTGGCTGAAATGACAATCTATACTTTTATACTAATTACTAATAATAATATTATAAAGAAGTAAAGTTTGTGTGTTTGTATATTTGTTAAATTGTAAGGGGTAATCTCGGGATCTACTGAACCGATTTTAAAAATTCTTTCACCTATAGAAAGCCACATTATTGCTGAGTGTCATAGGTTATATAAAAAACCGAAAAATAAACAGGCTTTTACGTGGTAGTCCGTTTTGCAAAGTGAATCGGAGAAAAAACGGTCCGGACGGCGCGCAATGGCTTCGGGTTTAATTAACATTATGCCCAACGAAGTGGGCACGGGTCAGCTAGTCTTATCTTAATATATATAAATCTCGTGTCACAATGTTTGTCCTCAATGGACTCCTAAACCACTTAACCGATTATAATAAAATTCGCACACCATGTGCAGTTCGATCCAACTTGAGAGATAGGATAGTTTAAATCTCAAATTATAGTCGCAATTTTAATTTATTGCAAATTATATATATACTGCTAATTTTTACTACAAATTGACAAGTTATCATCAACATACAACGGTTGCTATAGTTACGCAATAGCATTAAATTTTGACATTTGACATAGAATTTTTGACAGCGTCTGTCGAGTCAGCTAGTGTCTTATAAAAATAAGATATGAGCATCAAACATATAATGTCATTTACATTTTTTTTAACGTGACGTCTGATGTCAAACGTCACATTTGCCCATAACAGGTCTGCGTCACCAGAATTTTGAACTCGCAGAATTCTAGCCCCTGCGCGGTGCAGCACTGCGCTCGTCACCCTGAGATGTAAGATGTTTAATCTCCCATTTGCCTCAAATATACCTCTCTTTTTCAGGAACTAACTCCTTCCCAGCGCCAGGAATTCATCCGGAAACTATCCGCATTAGACATGGAACCATAACATATCGATATTTTTAATATTAATATTTAGGAAAAATGTAAAAATTCATATAGTCATAGAGTAGAATGTACAAAGTTTATCTTTGGGTAAAGAGTAGACTTGCAATCCGGCTGTAACTTGCAGCAAGTGCGCAATAAATTGCGAGAATTTCTTGCTGGCCTAAAATAAGCTTTTTAACGAGTGAACTCAAATTTTTGGTTTAATCGAATACTTAGTATGATTTAATCGAACATTTGAGTAAAAACGGTATAGAACGTATTTTTCCAAAAAGTTAAAGACTTGTTTTGAGTCTTTAAAACGCTTATGGCTTAAGAGTATATGGGACATAGAATAAAAAATATTTATTAGCAATATCATTAATTGTTATAATTTTTACTGGGTTGCACGGAAAGGGAGTATGCCCTTTCTGTGTGAACCTGTATACTTTAGCGTAACGTCGCAAGGCTGTGACACATTTGAAAGTTTTATTTATCATGATAGTTCTTAAAAAAAAAACCAATTTTGATTTACTTTTGTAATTCCAACATTAAAACAATTGAAATTTTTATTACTTTTCTCTCATTATGTTATTTCTTTGTAATTTTATTAATTCTATATTATAGTTGTTTATCATTTATTTGTTGCATGGATTTAGGTATGTTTTTTGTTGTTTGCTTGGATAAAATATGATGTAGGTAGGAAATAAAAAATAAATGGCCGTGAAAGGCAGACACCGAAGTCTTACCATAAGGGATCCTTTTACTATTTTGGTACGGCACCCTAAAAACTGGTCCGTCCCCGTGTTTATGCGATAATATACAGCCGTATACAGCCGTAATACAAAGAAAAAAATCCAAAAGTATTTAAAAAAACAACCTTTTATTGCATTGTCATCGGAGTTGCACAGGTATACCAAATTTAAGCTCAATCGGACATCGGGAAGTGGTTCGAAATTCAGTTTTAAAATTTAACACCCACCCAGACAGACATACTAACACGACAAGTTAAATAAAAGAGTTAAAAACCGCGGGGCGCAGCTATTATGACATAAATAAAAAAATACAAGTAAATCATTCAAATAGGTACCTAAAAATTCCTTTTTTCATTTTGTCAAAATTTGTTTTACAAAATACAAAACAAACACATTCCCTTTTATATTCGCCTTTTTATATTAAAATTATTTTTTAAACTAAAATTATTTATCGAAATTCTCTCTCAAGGCTTTAACGAAAAACGATTTTATGTTTTAGCCTAATATTTTTTTATTGATTTGCAAAATCGGGCATAAAATGTCGACGTAAAATTGAGCTGAATTCAGGAATTTAATTATTATAACTATTTTATCTAAAATGGAATAGAAGTGAGTTTCTCTCAAAAACCTTACTTCCAAAATTTTGAGTGTATTTCAATCAATTACGAGTTTCTCTCAATCATTTGCGCGATCATCTCACAAGTTTGAGAGTCCATCTCGCAGACTTGCGAGTTTATCTCACAAGTTTGAGAGTCCATCTCGCAGACTTGCGAGTTTATCTCACAAGTTTGAGAGGTCACCTCACAAACTTGCGAATTTCTCTCACGAATTTACGAGCTACTCTCACAAGTTTGAGAGTTCACCTCACAAGTTTCCAAGTTTTTCCGAGTCCATCTCATCACTTAATGAGTTAATTGCAAAATTTCGTGCGTTTAGCTCACTGAGTTGCGATTAAATCAGCAACTCGAACTGTTATCTTGAGTTACCCATGACTAAATGATAAGCAATACGATGCCTTTCACTATTTGTGATATAAAGGCTTGTTCAAACTTACGTGGTTCGCTTAGGCAGTAAAAAACAAGCACCAAAAAATGTGGTATCCACAATTTTGTGCTAAATTTATCGATTGAATCGCTTACACGTGTGTTTTAGGTATCAATAGGCAGATAACTAATGATCAGGCTGTTTGCCGCTCTTTATAAATATAAAAAGACTTGACATAACTCATTTATTGAACGCAAATGTGCGATGTATCTATTGTCTATGACCATATTCGCATTGAAGGCTGGCTAAAGCGCAGTTTCGCTTGCCTAGTTTGGCTTCCATTGTATTTTAAAATCAAATTAGCGTGCGTCTAGTGGTGAAATTCTACGTGCATTTTTCTTGCCGAGTTAGTGTATTTATCAAGATAACGAACACCACGTACGTTTGAATGGGCCCTAATATAACAAAATTTTTATAATGAATCACACATCAATGTCAAAGCTGAGCTCCGCTAAGATCTGAATCGGTATCTTCTAGGCAAGCATGCTCCATCGTAGACCGCATCGTTGCTTACCATCAGGCAAGATGGCGGTCAAATGCAAGCCTATTATTACTGAATAAAAAAAATAAAATAAAAAAATCTTCGCAGATGGGAGTTTATCTTTGACAGATTGAAGTGGTTTTTGATAAATATGTAGTTAAAATGCTATCGATTTAAATGTAATATTCAGGCATGATTTTACGTAATTAAGGTGCCTATTTATTTTTGTAAAATAGGTAGTTTTATATTTAAATGCAAAGATAATGTGAATTATGGATTTCGGGTTTTTGTATGCAATGTTTTTTTTTTGTTGCGACTAAAAAAAGTCAGTAGTAGAGGGCCCAAAGTTTGATTGCTTTATTTGACAGAACTAAACTAACCACACTAAAAATAAATCTGTCTTTCTCATTGCAACCTATTTAGACAAAGACATCAGTACTTTTAGAAAAAATAGATCTGTCGACTAAAGCCTTCAAAATTTAGCCCAGTAACTGTAAATCGTATTTTTGAAGAGGCTGGGTTACATATCCAAAATCCATAGTTTTAATAATCTTTGCAAATGTGATTAAATTATTTATAGTTAAGTGGGGCCTGTAAGGGAACTAGGGATCGGTTGAACCGCTGTATAAATGTATAATTAATAAATATGTTAGTTTTTATTTTTGTGGTTTTATTTTTCTTTCCACTCTAAGGCAATAGGTACAGTTCATCTATATTTACTGATATAATAAAGAAGTAAAGTGTGTACAGGGTTATAAGGAAAGGGTTTGGTGAGCCGAAAAGGTAGCCTCATTATGAACAACTTTTACTAAAGGACCAACGCGGAAATCGCGAAAAAAATCAGTGTCGAGTGTCATTGACATTTTTCTATGGAACAGCTGTTTTTTTCACGAATTCCGGGTTCTTATAGTTGTACATAATGATGAGTACTACCTGTAGTTGTGTGTCTGTTTATTATAACTACTCGTAGTCCTTCTTAAAAAACATATTTCTCCTATGGAAAGTTACGTTGTCCCTGAGTGCAATTGGTTGTATTTTATACTAGCTGACCCGTGCCCACTTCGTTGGGCATAATGTTAATTAAACCCGAAGCCATCGCGCGCCGTCCGGACCGTTTTTTCTCCGATTCACTTTGTAAAACGGACTACCACGTAAAAGCCTTTTTATTTTTCGGTTTTTTATATAACCTATGACACTCAGCAATAATGCGGCTTTCTATTGGTGAAAGAATTTTTAAAATCGGTTCAGTAGATCCCGAGATTACCCCTTACAATTTAACAAATATACAAACACACAAACTTTACTTCTTTATAATATTAGTATAGACTAAGCATGCAAGGCCAAAGGCCAAGTGACACTGGGCACGAAGTTCCAAACATCTACAGAGTTATTCATAAAGGGTATGCTAAGCCGAAAAGGTCTCGGTAGGTTACTCATCATTATGAACAACTTTTACTATGGGCAGCGGCGGCCTTACCCATTGCGAGGCCCCTGACCGCAGCAGGTCATTGCGAGGCCCTTTGTCCTAAGTGAGCTCTGTTCCCACTAGTTCTATTGATTGTTCTATTGATAGAACTAGTTGGAATTTTTTGTCCAAGTAGTTCCATTACTTTACGTTTTTCGATGAATGTAACTAACTGGACCATTTTATCCAATTAGTTATATTGCAAGAACTTAGTTACCCGTGGCACTACCGACCAATAGGTTTTGATTAATAACCTAACTTTTTTCGCTTCTTGGCTTTCTAGCACTTCGCCGGCCGCTGCCGCGGCACGCTCGCTACGCTCGCTCGGCTCGTGCGTTGTTTTTCATGTTCTAACATAACCTAACCTATTGATCGTTTCCCGTGATCTACTTAGTTACCCGTGGCACTACCGACCAATAGGTTTTGATTAATAACCTAATAATATAATATAATACCTGGTAATATTGATATCCCTGACACATCGAATCTAGGAATACTCGCAATGGAACATGCATGCTTTATTAATCACGTATCTTGCAATATAACTAATTGGATAAAATGGTCCAGTTAGTTACATTCATCGAAAAACGTAAAGTAATGGAACTACTTGGACAAAAAATTCCAACTAGTTCTATCAAAGAACAATCAATAGAACTAGTGGGAGGTCGCCGAAAAGTATGTGATGTGAAACTAGGTCTGGTGGTTTGGTTTAGGTATTTGTCATGTTTGACGAGAAAGGCTAGTTTTACAAATAAATAAAATTTTGAGTTTTCAATTATTTTACAACGAAAGATTCACAAAATTAACAAATACCTACAGATATGATAAATTTTAAAAATGATGTTTGCGGTTTTTCCTAAGACTAAAAAAAGATATACCTAGTTATTAAATTCCGTATTTATTAAATTTGCTTGCGTTGTTGCGCGAGGCCCCTGCAAGAGCGAGGCCCCGGGCGATTGCCCTGCTCGCCACCCCCTAAAGCTGCCGCTGACTATGGGGCCTACGCGGAATCTTGAAACAAAATCAGCTGATCCGTACACTTTGTCGAGTGTCATTGACATTTTTCTATACTACCACTTTCTATTGTATATTACTATGAGCCCTTTTCGGCTTAGCATATCCTTTATGAATAACCCTGTATATTAATGTTAAAGAAGTAAAGTTTGTATGTGTGCCTGTTGAGGATAATCTACGGAACTGCTGCCTCCTAGCCAAGTTGCAATTCAAGAGGTATAATCGAAACGCTATAGAAAATTAATAGGCAATGTATGGGAACGACATTTAAATAATATAATCTACTAGCGACCTGCCCCGGCTTCGCACGGGTATGAAATATAGTCTATGTTACTCATTAATGATGTAGCTTTATATTGGTGAAAGAATTTTTTATATCGATCCAGTAGTTTTTGAGTTTCCTCAAATCTTCCTCTTTATAACATTAGCGTGGATGTAGATTTATAAATTTTATATTTTATTGCATCCTAAACCCTAGCAGCAGCATTACTAACCACTATGCAATCTCAGAATAGAACGAGTTTAATTTACCGAGCGAGCGAAGCGTTTATGCAACGACTGGCCAAATTTGCTTTTAAATGTCCGGATGTTTGTATGTTGGTACTCGCGTACAAGTCGCATTTCTCAACAAATCTCAACGAAACTCGGTATACAAGTTCAGCAATTTTTTTGTCGTTGGGATTTTTATATTGAGGAATATTACTCTCAAAGGGGGAAAATTTGCTGCAGCGATATTTACCGGCCGATTTTGACAAAATTTTAAAATTTCAAATTTTATTTTGATTAAAATCAGTATGAGTAAAATCAGTCAAGAGGTCGAGATAAAACACTGTGATTGCCACAAAAAAGTTCTAGCGATGTCTAAGAGAACTGCTAGTTAGAAAGTGTCACCCCTAGCAGTCCCGGTATTAGCCAGAGTCATTGTCGCGACATGCTAATCCTGAACTCTGCCCTCTGACGGGTACTGCGTTTTATGTAGGTACTTTAAGTAGGTACCTACTACCTACTGTACTGTCCCGGGGACATTAATAATCAACATTTTTAATGCAATTAATGAACTACAGACAGTGGCAGTTATTGTTAACGAATAAACCAACTCGACCTTTGGATCCTACTGCAGCGATACCAGGTCTCCGGTGTTTAGGCCGTATTCCACAGCAGTGCGGGCGGGATTCACATACGGCATTAAATTTCTGCGGACGTTTGCCGGTTTCCTCACGATGTTTTTCTTCAACGAAAAGCCAGTGGTATAAAAAAATCATACGTATTTGATGAAATGTATGAAAAATGGGACAGCGTCCCTGTCTGTAAATGGAAACTGGATATATTCATACATTTATCTATCGAATAAGTACCTACTCGCTACGTATTCTTCGTCGGAATTTGTGCTAAGCCTAATTTGTGCTGGTAAAAACGCTTTTCAGGAGCCTCCAAACACTGACCGTGTCGCTCATTGGTATTTGATACGAGCACTGTCCTACTCTTGGGCTTATGAGGGCACTATACTGCCCTAAAACCAAGAGCGATATCTTAAAAGAAAACTGTTTTTCACGCTTTCAGATGCTTGAAAAATTACGTATCTGATGCTTGAAAAATTACGCATCTGATGTGTGAAAAAAAGAAATCATTTTTTTTGAGATCTAGGGCTCTTGGGCTTAAGACAGCTGATAGTACTGTCGCTGACTGTACCAATAATTTTGCTCTGTCATCGTCACCGCCGATAAAAATGACTCCATTTCCAAGACACAGCTCGGAAGTGGACGACGAATATATTTCCATATAAACACGGACTTTCGAGTTGACAATAAGATTCAATATTGATTTACTTTCACATTAATATACTTGTTTGAATCTACTCACAAGTACTATAGTTTAAATATGTAAAAATATATTTAAATTGTCGCCCAAAAATATAGGTAGTAACAGTTTAGTGTCTTTTGAACTTTCTCGAACGTATTTAACGTTCACGTTTTCACAATTTTATTTGTGATTTATTAACTCGCGAAATAATTGTTTATTTGAAGAAGAAATTAGTTTAGTTCAGTTAATTCAACTTCTTTAGTAAAATAACAAAAACGACTTGTCTATTAAAGTTTGTGAACTATGGGATTCCTTGAGGAGCGAGACTTGAGCGAAGCCCCGACGATTCCCGAGTATTATGAAGGGAAAACTGTCTTCATTACTGGTGGTTCAGGTAAACATCTCTATGATGGATTTAGTTTATCTTTTTATTTATTTAAGGAACGCCTTGGCTTCGGCTGTAAAGTTGCTTGTAAAGATTCTTATTCTTGCTAGTATTATAAAGGCGAAAGTATGTATGCTTGTTACTAATGAACGGCTGAACGGGTTTACATGAAATTTGGAATGAAGGTCGTTCATGGTCTGGTTTAACACACAAGCTACTTTTTATCCCGGAAAACGCGGGTGAAATTGCAGGGTGCAGCTAGTAAAGACTATGAATGACTGCTAGCTGCGTCCTGTGATTTCACTCCTTTTCTTTTATATGGCAGCCATTTTGAAAAATGGCCGAACCAAAAAAATCATTTCAGGAATGGATTTAAGGACCTTAAGAGCCTCCAGATCCAAAATAACACCTGCCTAGGATCACTTTAAAATTTAGAAGATCCATTGAAATTTGACGGAAATATGAAATCCGACATCTTGGATTTTTGTTGCTGAATCTCGATTGTCGTTATGAATCTCTATAATATTTCTTCGAGCACACTCCATCCATCTACAGCGGTTCCACAGCTATGAGCATTTCCTTTTTTTTTGTTTATTTGTATGACTGTCAAACTTTTTTGTATGGCGGCTATCTTTTTTTATCATTTCCCTAGAAAGGTCCATACTTGATCTAAATTTTAAAAGTCAGGTGTACCCCTCTAGCTCTTTCCGTTTCCGAGATACGAGGGGTTCAATTTTCCGTCAACCATCATCATCATTTATCCGATTTGAGATACAAGGAGTCATTTTTCAAAGTGTTTCTTGAGATTGTCGGATTCAACAATGTTTAAAACTTCGGGAAAACTCATTTACAAACTTGTTATATGATCTACTGCTGTCTGAGGCATCTTAAGAGAAATTGTCAATTTTTTGGTCTGGTCTGAAATGAATATCGACATATCTCGAAAACCATAAGTTCTATCAACATGCGTTTAAGAACAATACTGTAGAAAATGTTATAGTGAACATACTTGTCTTGAACAGTATCCTCGTAGCTTGTACCGTTTTTGAGAAAAACACGAAATACCCGTTTTGGTGACCTTCTACCCGGAGTAAAAATTTTTGCACGTATCGGATCGATGAGGACTTTTTAGGGTTCATTTATGATGGTGTTCTGAGCAATCCTACCAATTTTCAGCTGGGTGGGAATTAATGTAAGCTCAGATGTCTAAATTGCCCCGGTTACCAGCCGTTCACGCGTGATGGCTTGGCCAAGGGAAATAGGGATTCATTTTTATAAATATTATAGATTTAATTATTTAAGCATTCATGAATTAAATAATTAAACATTATCTATTATATATTATATATTATTCTATTATATATATTATTTTATAATGGTCAGCCCATACCTAGATGAATGCTAAATGATATCATCATAGGGCCGAATCTTAGAAAAAAGTTGGAGCACGTGTTTCAAGCGTCAAACTTGGAGGGGTAGGCACCGATAGCGGTTTCTCAATAATAGGTTGGGATAGAAATTATCCGCCTTCGGCCCTATCCAGACAACCGAGAAAATAACCGGCCAAGTAAGAGTCGGACTCGCGCACGAAGGGTTCCGTGCCATTATCTATAAAAACGGCAAAAAATCACGTTTGTTGTATAGGAGCCTCCTTGAATATTTATTTTATTCTGTTTAGTATTTGTTGTTTTAGAGGCTACAGAAATACATCTTCTGTGAAAATATCTACTGTCTAACTATCACGGTTCATGAGATGCAGCCTAGTGACAGACGGACGGACAGCGGAGTCTTAGTAATAGGGTCTCGTTTTGCCCTTTGCGTACGGAATCCTAAAACCATCTAAATAACTTCTCACCTTCCAGGCTTCATCGGTAAAGTCCTGATC
Source organism: Alcis repandata (assembly GCA_949125135.1). Classification (NCBI taxonomy): domain Eukaryota; kingdom Metazoa; phylum Arthropoda; class Insecta; order Lepidoptera; family Geometridae; genus Alcis; species Alcis repandata. The sequence continues at coordinate 2,615,806 of OX421251.1, forward strand.
GAGAAGCTCCTCTACAGCTGCGAGGGTCTGGACCGGGTGTACCTCCTCGTGAGAGAGAAGAGGGGAGTGCAGTCTGAGGACCGGCTTGCTCAGATTTACTCTGTACCGGTAAGTCCTTGGTTGCTTCGTTTCTACACTGAGAAAAATGGTCATCAAAATTCCGATGAATTCACCTCTAAAGTACGGAGCATACTGATAATCACCAAAAAGTACGATGATAACCAATTTTTACGGTGACAACTATCATGATATATGGTTGTCATCGTAAAAACTAGTATTAGCACCAGTTTTTAGAGTGAGAACCATATATTATGATAGTTGTCTTCTCAGTGTAGCTTAGCCAGCGGCGGCCTTAGGGGGTGGCGAACAGGGCAATCGCCCGGGGCCTCGCTCTTGCAGAGGGCCTCGCGCAACAACCCAAGCTAATTTAAAAAAAATATGGATTTTTTATACTAGGTATACCTTTTTTTAGTCTTAGGAAAAACCGCAAACATCAATTTAAAAATTTATTGTTAATTGTTATGTATTTGTTAATTTCATAAATCTTTCATTGTAAAATATTTTAAAACTCATTTTTTTTTTATAACTATCATTTCTCGTCAAACATGACAAATACCTAAACCAAACCACCAGACCTACTTTCGCATCACATACTTTCCACGAAGGACAAAGGGCCTCGCAATGACCTGCTGCTGCCAGGGGCCTCGCAAAGGGTAAGGCCGCCGCTGAGCTTAGTTAAACAACATAAAACACAACAACAACACAATAAACCTATACAGGGTTATTCATAAAGGGTATGCTAAGCCGAAAAGGGCACATAGTACTCCTCATTATGAACAACTTTTACTATGGGACCAACCCGAAATTCGAGAAAAAAAATCAGCTGTTCCATAGAAAAATGTCAATGACACTCGACAAAATGTATGGAACAGCTGATTTTGACGTGACAACGTCTTATAAATTGGTTTGCCGGGTGACACTTCAAGAAACTGCGTTACGCTCCGCTCACGTTATGCGCTCACAATGAGAGCGAGTGAGAGGCACGCGTCCCTTCCACTCGGGCATGGTTAGCCCGCCTAAGAGCGAGAGAGACAGACATAAAATTTTGTTAATATGAAATTCAGTGCGAGATTCTTTGTATAAATTAATGTTTTAAATATAATTCTTTGTATAAATAAATGTTTTAAATTGTTACTATTATTTCATCCTTCTTCCTACTATACGAATGAATATTCACATTAAAATTATTTTACCACTCAAAGTCGTTGTCACGTAAAACTTTCGCCCGTATACCGACTTTACAGGCAACCAATTTTTTTTTTTCGCAAATTCCGCTTTAGTCCCATAGTAAAAGTTGTTCATTACGATAAGTACTATGAGCTTTCACTTCATGTTACGTTAACATAACAAGTATTCCTATGATAATAATTAACATAGGAATACTCACGTAAAAATTAAGTCGTTTACTCGAATGTGTCAAAACTAACGTGTAGTTTCCATACTGTAGGCCTTTCCTAATAACCCTGTACCTATATTATACATTTAGGTACATACATGTACAGTAGGTACATGTAGGTAAATTGTACTTTGCACCTACCCATGTAAATAGAGACAATATCAAAGTCATTGTCCTGCTTCAATCCAAAGTTCAATGACATTCACAAAAACAGTTTTAATTATTCATTTATCCATTCAAAATAGTAATTTTAATCAGATTTCTAGCCAAAACGAATCAAAGGTTAACACCATTGTCTTGAAAGTAAAACATTTTTTTAGTAAAACGACGAGCTGTTTAAATACAGGGCTTTGAAAATGGCTCATAGTAACTACCTACTCAACCCAGAATTCGCGAAAAAATAATCTGCTGTCCCATACATTTTGTCGAGTGTCATTGACATTTTTCTATGGAACAGCTCATTTTTTTTCACGAATTTGGGGTTCGGGTTGATCCCATAGTAAAAGTAGTCCATAATGATGAGTACTAAGCTCTTTTCGGCTTAGCATACCCTTTCTTTATAACCCTGCATGTATTATTATATTTATTATTTACTAAGTTGTTTTATATATTTTCCAGTGCTTCGATAGACTAAGAAAAGAGAGGCCAAATGTCTTCAAAGAAAAAGTTTTCGTCATTTCTGGGGACGTCTCCGAACCCGGATTGGGTAAGTACTAGTCTTCGCAAACCGTGAATAAAGTAGGTTTACTAGAGGGAAAGTGGCCAGCCCTGGTGTCAGCTTTAGGCCGATTGAAGGATTTTAAAATGGCTTCGCAGTTGTTTTCACAAAACAAAACAGCTCAAACAGTCAATGATGCTCACAGACATGCAATCATAAGACCGTACCTATAAAGCCCCGTATTCATGGTAAACATTTGTTTAGCAACATTGTTGATGAACGGCAAGAATGTTGATGGAAACACGGGCGAGAGCTTGTCAACATGCCGTTATCAACTCTACAACACGCAGTGTTGCCAGCAACATGTTGACAGCAACTCCGCAACACGTTGATTCAACTTTGTTGCCAAACAAATGTTTACCATGAATACGGGGCTTAACCGTAGACTAAAATAAAATAAATGGACGGGCCTTAGCTGTTGATCGCGTTCAGTCGAAATTGCCGTTTGCTTGTCTGCCACCTATGGCATAAAAAAAAAATGAGTCAACTTTTATTTTCGTTTTTGAAGTATTTTTCCTTAACGGCAATGAGCACGAAGGCATTATTAGTTCGATGGAAGGTCGTGATATGTTGACTCCACAGACGTGTTGCACGTCCGAGGTGCTGGGAAGGAGTGAGAGTGAGTCAGGCGTGACGAGCGTCCGGCGCTCGCTTTAATATTAATAATGCGCTTCTTTTAGACCCGTCCATTTATTTTATTTTAGTCGTAAGCCTAACCTAACCTAACCGTCATAACCCGTTGACAGACGAAAGTATAAAGCTAAAAAAACATAAGCTTGTCAACCTAATCTATAATTAGCTATGTCGATGATTGGAACAACTGGAACAATTGGATTTTAATATTTTTTATTTATTTTACCTATTTGGCAGAAATATCAAAAAGGTAGAAAAAAGAGGTAAAGTGACTATGATAATTATTATATGTTTTCTAGGTCTTTCCCAAGATGACCGAACTCTTCTGGTGAATCGTGTGAATGTTGTCTTCCATGTCGCCGCCAGTGTAAGGTATGTACCTAAAGATACAGATGAGGCGCGGGTACAAGAAGTTACAAGAAAAGGATATGCGCTGAAAAGGGCCCATAGTGCTTATCATTTTGAACAACTTTTGCTATGGGATCAACTCAGAAATCGCGAAAACAAAATTGCTCTTCCATACATTTTATCGAGTGTCATTGACCCTGTATTGTATACTGTATCATTAATTAATGTATTGGTAATTTAACTTTTTTAAATTTTAAAATTGGGCCCTGGTTTTCTGCTCTAACATTAATGTAAAGAGACGATGACTTTTAAACCCACTGCTGGGATACAGGTCTACCCTCGAAGAGTGATCAGGCCGTATACACCACGCTGGCCAAGTGCGGGCTGGATTCACATACGTCATTGAATTACTTCTCCGGACGTATGCAGGTTTCCTCACGATGCTACGATTGCTGGTAGCTCGTAATTTATGATTATTTTACAGGTTTGATGATTCTCTCACGTTTGCGGCAAAATTAAACCTAAAAGGTACTCTACAAATGGTGGAGCTGGCGAAGGAAATGAAGAATTTATCTGTAAGTATATTGAAAAAAATATATTTATTCACAGAGACTTAAATTATGAAAATACATGTGAATATTAAAATATAATTAAATTAAAAACTAAACCAATAAAACTAAACTAAACTAATCTAAAAGGCCGCTGCCTGCGGGAATTGTTCCCAAAATGCTGGCCCAAAATGTATATTGTGTTACATATAGTAACGGTGTTACAGTAAAAGTGTTACTGGTTGGGAACTTATTTTCCTAACAAGTCACACTGTTACAATGAGTATTGCTCGATGGGAAAGATAAAAAAAAGATTCTCTACGAGTAACAGTGTACTTCTTTGGGATAAATAATTCCCAACGAGTAACAGAAGAAGAAAATTAAATGAAGAGCATTAGAAAAGTGCCATCTAGTCTCATTCAAAAAAGATAAGGGGTCGACTTGACCAAGTCAAAACTCGGGTAAGGATCAGTCGTACCCTTCAAAAAAGCGAGTATTCCCTTGTTAATTTTTTTTTATGTAATTGAGTGACGAGACGAGCAAATCGCTCGCCTGATGTTAAACGTCACGTTTGCCCATATCAGGTCTGCGCCACCCAGAATTTTGAACTCGCAGAATTCAAGACCCTGCGTGGCACAGCACTGCGCTCGTCACCCTGAGATATAAGTTGTTTAATCTCCCATTTGCCCTGTAACATAATAACAACAATAACACTACTGTAACATAATTATTTCTAGTCGTTCGTGCATGTGTCGACTTCCTACTCGAACACTAACCGCGACCCGATCTGCGAGGAGATGTATCCCCCGCACGCGGACTGGCGGGAGACGCTGCGAGTCTGCGACCAAGTTGATGAGCATACCATTAGGATGCTGACTCCTAAGTACGAAATAAATTAAAAATTTAAATAAATTACATAATAATTAATAACACTGACATACTGATATTATATTATTATGTATTTTTTTAATTATTTCTTCAGATTTTGGTTCCGCTTTCTAGGAACAGCATTATTTAAAACTTGTTGTGCGCCACATTTTCCGGGATAAAACGTAGCCTATATGTTAATCCAGGGTAGGTTTAAGCTGTTTTCATATCATACTTAATCCAAATCCGTTCAGCGGATTCTGCAACAAATATCTAAACTCGTACGAAACGCTTTGATTCCACCTTTATTGTGCGAACTGATAAGAGTATGGAATGCTCTGCCCGAGTGGGTGTTTCCCGGTAGCTATAATCTGGGTGCCTTCAAGTCGCGAGTGAATCGGTTTCTTCTAAGCAAGCGTGCTCCATCGTGGACCGCATCGTTGCTTGCCATCAGGCGAGATGGCGGTCAAACGCAAGCCTATTTTACTGAATAATAAAAAAAAACATCCAAACTTTGACATTTAAGATATTAGTAAGACGGTCCCACCAGTCCTCTCGATCCCACCAGAACCCACCAGGTAACGACCAGGTGGTTGGGTTGATGAGAATTACGTAAAAAAAATTGAATTTTTTGAAAAGTTTCCTACTAAATAAAAAAAAAAAACACAATAAAATATTTCTGCAAAATCAGTTTGGAACAAACATAATAAATTAAAGTCAAACACAAATGTTGTTTTGCTGTTTTTTGTTTTTGATATTTTGTACAGTATCTTGACATCTTTTATTTCAGCACTTTAAATTTACTCTTCTGTTAATTATTTAGCTTATAATGCCAGTAGACATGTATTCACTTTACAAGGATGACACATTTTAGTAAGTCTGTTTACTTACAACCCGGTCACAATATCTGTGCACCTCGCTGGAATGCGTATAGCCTTATATAGTCGCACTGTCGCACCGGGGAGTGCGCGGATAGGTGACAGGGGGAGCGGGAGGATATTGTGACCATCATCATTCTTCTTGTACGCCCCTTATCCCGATCATATACCAATCTTGTCAGCTTCGATCTGCGATCTTTATTTAACACAATTTTCCAGATATCTAGGAGAAATCCCCAATACCTATACATTCACGAAGCAGCTCGCCGAGCACGTCGTCTACGAGCACAGAGGCCAGCTGCCTGCCGTCATCATCAGACCTTCCATTGGTAAGTCATTTGATTTATTTTTGACGTGACGTCTAATAAATCGATGAACGCCGGCTGCACGCACGAAAAAGTGTCCCGTTACGCTCATTGTGACGTCACGATCGGAGCGAGAACAGTATGCAATAATTTCATCAATGTTTTGTTATGACGTTGTCACGTTAAACTATCGTCAGTAAACCGACTTTACAGCCAATTTTTATTTGAAAGTAATCGCTCAAGGAAAAACAAGGGCTTGAGTGCTTTGAGAAAAGGATGGCCTTTGCTCGACTTGGCGGAGGTACTGCCTGCAGTTTAAGAATAATCACAATCTTACTTATTAACACTGCTTAAACTTAATCATTGTTTAAATTGTATTCTCCATCTTGTTTAGCATGTAACATTGCACGTCAACCAGAAGTTGTCGAAGCATTTTAGGCAATAATTATTTTTTAGCAGTGTTTAAATAAGCCCTTGAGATTTTAGTGTAGCTGTGGACAGATAGCCACAAAGCAAAGATTTACATTTTAAAAGTAACCTTGATTTTAAAACCTATTGTGTTGATGACTTCGCTCTTAGCGTTAATACTGCCTCTTAATTGTGTATTTTTATATTTCAGTGATTGCAGCTCTTGAAGAGCCGTTACCAGGATGGGTGGAGAACTTCAATGGGCCTGTCGGGATCTTCGTTGCTTGTGGAAAAGGTATACCCTTAACCCCTTTTAAAAATATTGGAAACCCCAATTTTGTTAATTAACTACCTACACACATTTTTTAACCGACTTCAAAAAAGGAGGAGGTTATCAATTCGACTGTATGTTTTTTTATTTATTTTTTTTGTTTGTTACCTCATAACTTTTGACTGGGTGAATCGATTTTGATGATTCTTTTTTTATTAGAAAGCTGACGCTTCCTGTGTGGTCCCATTTCAATTTAGTCCAGTTCTGATAATCAAATGGTATCCATGAGAAAACCATATAAGTCTTGTCATATAAGAACAATGGCGACGTCCCATACATTGATTCACCCAGCCTTTTTAACATTTGCAAGCTACGTTCATTAAAGATACTTTTAGCAATGATAACTTATGCTACAAGAATACGTATACAAATAGTATTTAATGTATAGAAGTTGGGAGAAAATAATTGACAAAGGTTAAATTGTGTAGGACTTAACCTATAATGTTATTATGATTATTACCTAAATAACTACATAGGTACTACCTACTGTAAACCCAGCTGTATTGTGATTGCGTCAGGTATAAATACGAGTAGGTATAAGTCTAAAAAATGCGTTTCACTAATAGCTTTATTTACATGATTAATGTTTTTGAATACGAGTTATGCGTAACCGGCAATTTATACACCGCAGAGCCATTTTCAACAAAGATCAAATCACTTGCAAATGTTTAGTCCAGAGGGAATGCCGTGTGTCTCGTGAAAAGCAGAGTCGTCAGAGAGGAATATTATCAGGCCAAATCTTCGGTAAATCATCAAATAATGCAAACACTGCGGAAACTTCGTTCGGTTAGAATAAAGGGCCCCATACACGGTAAGATTTATCTGTACGATCCGTCGCATCAAAACGATCGAAACGACGAATCGATGGTGTACTATATCAAGATCGTTAACGATTTACTTAATCGAAGACGATGTCGGAAATCGCAACAAAAACCCATGCAATCATGAATATCGTAACGATGAATTTAATTATTCACGTCCTTTTCCTTCAGCTTCAAACAAGTAAATGATCAATCGTTACGACCAGTCGTTTCGTGTATGAGCGACATTTTTGATGCGATCAATCGTCACGATTTTCATCAGATCGATCGTATAGACGAATCGTACCGTGTATGGGCCCTTAACACGATTGTCGGAATGTCGGTTGACTACTGAAAATGACGTGACATTAGTTGACATTACTGATAGATGACTGACGACAGAATGAATTAAAACGCAATACGCTGGTATTGCGTTTTATTTCACGAACCTGCAATAATTTGTTAAAAAATTGAACTTTTGAGTCCCTACTTCTAAAAATATATGAGACCTATAAAATAATTAGAGAAATATTATCATTTAAAACAATCATAATAACATTAATGAACGGGTCCTGGTTTTTTTTTATTCAACTGGGTCACGCGTCGCCATCCTTCTCATTAAGTAAGTACGTGCGCGACAAATAGATGAATAACTCAATAGTCGGTCTCTTGAAGTCGGTTTTTGTTTTTTTGTTTTGTAAAAATAATTATTTTAAACTACAAGTTCATAAACAAAAGACATTCATACAGCCGTTTTTTAAGATATTTAGCCCCTTGAGGCTGAATTACAGCAACTGGTCAAGTATAGGTATTCGACATGTTATTTAATAATTGTAATTTACAATACTCGTAGGTAAATATTGTATAACTAATTATGTATTGTGTTATTTTAATTTCTGTTGCAACCTGTAATGAAAATAAAAAATTAATTGATTATGATTATGAATTTTAAATAATTAATAAAAATTAATAAATAACTAATTAAATTAATTAATAACTCCCGCCGACCTGTTTGGCTCAGCGGGTATTTAAGCCTTATAAGCCAGAGGTCCCGGGTTCGATTACTGACCGGGCAGATGTTTGAATGATGAATTTAAATATCTGGTCTGGGTCTGGGTGTTAGTTGTCCTTGTCTTTGCGTGTTCCACAGCATCCCGACACAGGGTATCCTAGTGGGGAGCTGTGAGTGTGAAACGTTTATTTAGTAGTGGTAGGGCTCTTTTGCAGAGCCCGCCTGGGGAAGTACCACACCTTTGCCAGTTATTCCACCGCCAAGCAGTAATGTGCAAACATTACTGTGTTCCGGTTGGAAGGGCATTGTTTCCAGTGAAATTACAGGGCAAATGGGAGATTAAACAACTTATATCTCAGGGTGACGAGCGCAGTGCTGTGCCGCGCAGGGGCTTGAATTCTGCGAGTTCAAAATTCTGGGTGACGCAGACCTGTTATGGGCAAACGTGACGTTTAACATTTGCTCGTCTCGTCACTCAATTACATAAAAAAAAAAAAAAAAAATTTAACACGCTTTTATTAGTTTCCCCTGTATGTATGTAACCGACCCTTTTGGACTCGATTTTGCCCTACTTTGAACGATCAGATTTAATTCAAACTTTGCACACCTGTCAAAGACCGATGACAAGCGTGTTTTTTAGTTTTTTAAACTATTTTGTTATTAACTGTTCAGGTATAATGCGAAGTATCCACACCAAGCCCGATATCGTGTCTGACTACATCCCTGTCGACACGTGTGTCAAGCACTTCATAGCAGCCGCGTGGATCAGAGGCATTAAGGAGTAAGTAATCAGGGTTATACAGACAGGGTTACAAGGAAAGGGTATGCTACGTCGAAAAGGGCTCATAGTAGGTGCTCATCTTTAGGAACTAATTAGGAAAATAGCTGTTCCAGCTCCTAGCCTGCCTAGTTCCTAGCTCAGTCAGACATCGGGAAATGATTCAAAATTCAGTTGCAAGTTAAACAGAAGCTTGTAAAACATATTCCTAAGATGTTTTTCATTTCAACACTAGCTACACTCCGCAGTTTAATACACGTTTCCCGGAATAAAAGTAGTTTTTATGCAAATCCAGGATATAAGCTTCTTTCCCACCAAATTTCATTCAAATCCGTTCAGCCGCTTTAGCGTGAAGGAGTAACGAACATACTCACAAACTTTCACTTTTATAAAATTAGTAAGATTAGATTTCAACATCAAAAAATTGAAGAAACAAACTTGAAATTCCGGAATCATTGCCCGGAATTATAAATAATAGTTCTTTATATTTTTTTTATTTTTCTTATATATTTTAATTGCTTCCAGTCTCGATAAATCCGACGACATACCGATCTACAACTGTTGCGCTGGCAAACTCCAGACCATTGTGATGAAGGATCTGATTGCGCTCTCGCAGAAGGTCGGAGAAGATACGCCTTTGGATAACGCCCTTTGGACCATCGGAGGCCATGTTACTACCAGTGCTACACTGCATTATATCAAGGTATGTACATTAGCCGTGGTAGCTCAGTGGGAGAACAGCCGCTTCGTATTCTTGAGGTGGCGGGCTCAAACCCCGACTCGTACCAATGAGTTCTTTGGGACTTATGTACGAAATTACATATCGCTGGCTTTTCGGTGAAGGAAAAGCATCGTGAGGAAACCTGCATATGTCCGGAGAAAAAATTCAAGGGCATTTGTAAATCCACCAACCTGCGCTTGGCCAGTGTGGTGGAATACGGCTTGGCCAGTGTGGTTACTTTTATTGTGCGAACCGCCTCTGTTTAACGCTTTGCCTCAGTGGGTGTTCCGAACTGCTGTGTCTTCAAGTCGCGAGTGAGTTGGTTTCGTATAGGCACGCGTGCTGCATCATAGACCGCATCATCACAGACAGGTTTTCTTATTTTTCTTCCAGATAGACAGAATTTCACGCTAGGCTTACCCTTTTAAGGGAGTTTGATAGAAAACTGAGCGAAGATTTTTTCTTTTCAAGGTCCTGGTTCAACATCTCCTGCCGGCTGTGGTCATTGATATGATCTTATGGATACTCGGAAAGAAACCTATGTAAGTACTTATGCTTTACTGAAACTGGTTTAGAAGTCGAACTCTACTTTTGAGTTTTTGACTGAGTCGAAAAGATGGTTTCGATCAAATCAATAAACAGGTTTTGACTAGGTCGTAAAGCTGGTTTCGACCGAAAAGGGTTTCAACTTCGAAAATGTAATGGTTTTTATAATACAATACATTACAATCGCATTGTATACCTATATGTAAAATTATTATTATTCTATTATTTGGACCACCCTATTGGAAAATGACATTTTTGTTAATTTGTAATTCTTGTAATTCCTAGAATACGTAATTAATCATTTCAAAATTAATAACTGTAATTTTAAAAACTTTAATTAAATGTACAGGGTTATTCATAAAGGGTATGTATGCTAAGCCGAAAAGGGCTCATAGTACTCATCATTATGAACAGGTTTTACTATGGGACCAACCCGAAATTCGCGAAAAAACAAAATCAGCTGTTCCATACACTTTGTCGAGTGTCATTGACATTTTTCTATATTAACTAATTTATAAATTTTTAATTTAATTTGCCACCATCAACATCCCGACTATTTTAGAACCAGTAGGGATAGTCCGGGATGATGGCAAGCGCCCTGACGGCCTAACTTTGACCCCCTGGGAGCGGGGAAGGGCTCTCGTATGGGACGCTACATGCGTCGATACTTTAGCCCCTTCTCACCTCAGCGGGACAAAGCAGAAGGCCGGAGCCGCGGCGGATGCCGCAGAAGACGCCAAGCGGCGCAAATATGCGTCTCTTTCGAATGAGTACATATTTCTTCCGTTTGGCGTCGAAACTTTTGGTCCATGGGGTCCTAGTACTAAAAAATTTGTCAAACAAATCACACCGCGCTTAGTTGACGCCGCTGGTGATAAGAGGGCTGGCTCATTCCTCGCGCAAAGAATTTCACTGGCAATTCAGCGCGGGAATGCAGCCAGCGTTCTTGGTACTTTGCCACACGGGCAAAAACTACTTTTTGATTATTAATTTTTTTTTGTAAATTTCTTAGTTCTATTTAGTTTCGTTTGTTATTTTAAATTTAAGATGTAAATATATTTTATGTATTCTAATAGTCAATAAATACTTATTTAATTTAATTTATTATACTTATTATTAATCATTTGTAGCATACCCAAGATAATAAATAACGGAAAGTCCTACTCAAGATACAGCACAAATGTACCTACCTACTTATTTAAAAAAAAAAATAAAAAAAAAAATGTGTTTTTTTAATTTTTATTTTTACTAATTGCGTGTATCTTTAAAACTTTCAGGCTAGTGAAAGTCCAACGTCGCATTTACACAGCTAACTTGGCTCTCCGATACTACCTCTCCCAACACTGGACTTTCGACAACAAGAACTTCATCGCTCTAAGAACCAGTCTCAAAAATCACGACTTGGCAGCGTTTTACTATGAGGTCGAAAATGTAGATATCGTAGAGTATTTCAAAAGCTGCTTTAGAGCAGGACGGCTGTATTTGCTGAAAGAGAAGGACGAAGATATACCGAAGGCTAAGGTGCATTTTAAAAGGTTGGTTTGATTTTTGTTTATTTATTAGTTTAGTTTTGATTTTTGGAGACATTTTTAGATACTCTACGACTTAACGTGATATATTGGTGTATTGCACTGAGAAAAATGGTCATCAAAATTCCGATGAATTCACCTAATTAAAGTACGGAGCATACTGATGTCACCAAATAGTACGATGATTAGCACGTTTTTACGGTGACAACCATCATAATATATGACTGTCACCCTAAAACTAGTGCTAGTAGGTACTAGTTTTTACGGTGACAGCCATACATATATCATAATAGTTGACAGTTGTCACCGTAAAAACTGATGCTAATCATCGTACTTGTTTGCTGATATCAGTATGCTCCGTACTTTAGGCGAATTCATCGGAATTTTGATGAGTTGTGCGAAGTGAAGTGAATTCATCATTCTTTTAGCGGAATTTCGATGGACATTTTTCTCAGTATGTATTTGTTACTTTTCATTAATTACTTAATTCATTCATTCTCAATCTTTAATCCTACCACTACTGGGATACAGGTCTACCCTCGAAGGGTGATTAGACCGTATTCCACCACGCTGCCAAGTGCGGAATGGTGGGTTCGCATACGCCATTATTTTAATTTTTTAGTATGTCACAGTAAACATTTTGATCTTCGACTGCACAAAAGTTTTATCCAAATTGACAGCTGCAAAATGGTTTCGTCTGATTAGTTTATATGTAATTTAAAAAAATATCAATGATTAATTTATTGGTTATATTCCTTTTAAGATTTTTTGTTAATCATCACAAAAAAATTAAGTCTGATTTTTTTTAAGCTATTGCATAGCTTCTATCGCGGGCCTTGAGCGTGGAGGCCGAATCCATAAATTCCGTAACGAAAATTATCTCACACTTTTTAGTGATACTTTTTAGTTTTGTTGCCATCTATCGATGATTGCAGAACTTTTAATGACTTTTTGAAATATCACGCTTGTCTCTTTAGTTCAGCAACTCGCCTCTAGGTGTCGAGTGTAAGGTTTCGATAAATAATTATAATTGCATAAGTTGATAAAAAATGCTATGCAATAGCTTTACCGCGGCAGTCCCCGAATGCCACACGTCTTTTTTTTTATTTTTTACATTACTGTGTATTTTTTAGGCTGAAGATTCTCGACAAGACTGTGCAAGTACTATTCTACGCACTTCTAGTTTGGCTGGGTTGGAGGTTCCTGCAACGGTACTACGGAGACGTTTTGTACGAAGCTTTCATACTGTAAATCTATCCACAGGGTTATTCATAAAGGGTAGGCTAAGCCGAAAAGGGCTAATGGTACTCATCATTATGAACAACTTTTACTATGGGACCAACCCAGAATTCGCGAAAAAAAATTTCAGCTGTTCCATAGAAAAATGTCAATGACACTTGACAAAATGTATGGAACAGATGATTTTTTTTTCGCGAATTCTGGGTTGGTCCCATAGTAAAAGTTGTTCATAATGATGAGTACCATTAGCCCTTTCCTTTAGATCTTGTATAATTTTTGTATTTGTAGAAAACTAGTAAATAAAATACCTTTTCTTAAAAATGTCTATTTATTTACAGGCATTTCCAATTTTTTAATTGTAGTATTTTATTATTGTAGTGGATAATTAGGATCACGGCAGTGTCCTGCTAAGTTTGGTTGAGCAATTATTTTGTATCTTTTTTCACAAAATTGTCTATGACTCGCTATTTGGGTGTCAAATATTATTGCAACTTTCCTTGATGCGGCGGGTGCGTGGTAGCGGTAACAGCTTCCTGAATATAGTGGCAGAGAGGAACGATGGACCCTTTCTTAACCATTTATTAAAGACCCACGTGCTGCCTGGCGTCACTGTCTCAAATAATTTATGTCTGCGTTGTTGTTTATCCTTATATATTTAATTTGTGACTTTTTTTGTGTAATTATTTTATTTTTGACTTGAACGTGGATTTAATTAGATTTTATTTGATTAAGATTTTAATTTTTAATTTGTGTGTTTCATTTGTATGTTTAATTGATTTTGATTTTAATTGTAATTTTATTGTGTAAACCTATGGATTCTCTATTTCCGAAATAAATTAATTGAATTGAATTGAATTGAATAGGTAGGCACTAAGTATAGGTAGATAAATATTTACAAGCTGCATTCCGCGGTTTCACCCACGGTTTATCCTACAGGAACCCTAAAAGTGGCATATTTGTAAATGCAGGGTATAAGCTCCTGGGAGGGGGTGGCCACCCCCTACCCGAGGTGGGTCTGCCTCACGGCGGACATAGACTGGGCGGGGCTCCGGTGATTTAATGGGCCCGTGGCTCCGTCCATTGCCTGGAGGAACTTCCCAGGGTTTTTAGTGGGTATGCCGCCACTAGGGCGGAGACTCCCACATAACCACCCTGCCCTCCCCGGGGCGGGCGTGGTATCCATAAAGGATTTTCCCTGGGTCACAAAAAAAAAGGGTATAAGCTCCTTCCACTCCCATTCAAATCAATTCTGCCATTTATGCATGATCGAGTTACAAACATACAAACTTTCACACATTTAATATTAGTAGGTTTTAATGTTGGTTAGTGGTTGTTGGACAAAAACGAAAATGTTTAAAAAAATGTTTCTTTTATTACAAATTTTATTCTATATTTACAAGTAACCAAGTACCAAAATACAATCCTTAAATGACATATTAAGTATTAACTTAATATTAAATTCATTAACCGTTTTTATATACATAAATAAATCACAATTGAGTTTGAGCTTTATAATAGATAGATTACAATAAGATCACAGTCATAAATAATATATTTACGTTTAAAATCTTAAAAATAAGTTTTAATTAAGTATAATAATTAGTGTTAATTATTATTTGTAACTTTCATTTCCAGTATGCTTAGTACCAAAATTAATAGTTTCGAAACTCAACCCTAACTAATATAATTATAAATATAAACAAATATATATACAGTTTTATTACTTAACTAAGAAAAATATAATAATGTTTTGATAATTCCTTATGTTCCATAAAAATATAAATAATCTAAATTGTTCATGAAAAGCTTACAAAAAAGTAGCAGCAAATATTTTTTTCTGATAATTGCGTGTTTACAAGAGTTATTTTTAGTAACTCACTGGCATGTAATAATAATAATTCATCCCAATTAGTTTTTAAAACACAATTCTCTAAAATATAGATAAAAGTATTTAATGGCAAGTATATAATTTATCAGTATTTACAATTCTAGTATCACCTAAAACTAAAATTAAATTAATTTAATTAGATTATTCAATAAAATGAGGAATGCATACGTTAGGAATGTCTTAGTTGGAAAATAAAAAAAAACCTAAGTTATTTACGTATAAAAACTCAGAAAATACTATCTTGAGCAAACCTTATTTGAGCAAATTTAAAAAGATCTAAAAAAGAATAAAAAAGGCAGTTTTTGTACAACGATGGCAAAATTGTTAACAAGTTGAGAGAACTGTCAAATTTGACAGATTGCTTACAGATTCTACAAGCTTTGACAGATATTGTTTGTATAATACCACGCCATCTAATTTAGATGAAAGAAACTGTAAAGCCAAGCTGTCAAAATTGAAATTGGCACATTGTTGACTTTTGCTGTCAAAAATGCTGGTAGACAGTTCCTTACGTTTTCTTCTTAGCAACATTTTAGTATGACCTATTACAAGTTTAATTAGCATAACCCCATTTCGATTTGCCGTTTCTATAACGATATATTTAAAATGATACTATGTTTGTTTACTGTTTGTGAAAGACAGTTCAAAAATTATCGGAAAGAATTGACTCCGTCTCTGTGGTAACTCAAAGCGTTAAAAGACATTAAAAATCAAAATCATGAGATTCTTTTTTGAAAAAAATCTAGATCATTACTTTAACATAGCTCGGCTAATCTTTTACATAATACTATTGAAATTCAGACTTAAAATTGACAGTCAACTTATATGGCAACTATCGGAAACAATATTTGAGACATAGAAAAATCAAAGTTAGACTTGGCACATTTTTAAAAATCAAACTTGGCTAACACTTAATCCAAAAACTATCTAAACAGTAAAGCAATTTCAAAGCCAAGTCAAGTTGTACTTTTTATTTTACCTCGACTTTTGTTAAAAGTACAGTAAAAATTATAATTATTACTGGCCTAATATTTGCCTTATGATAGAATTATCAGTTAAAACGTTATTAAAAAGTTCATCAACAGATTTCCTAGGTTGTTATATATTGCCGAGTTTCAAAGACCCAATGCCTCAAACTATGTTTCCATAAAAAACTTCCTTCAATCCGCAATGTGCAAGACCACACTGTCAACTTTGTCCAACATCTTCATCTGTGCCGACTTGTCTCTACCAGTTAAAGGCACTTCAAAATCTATCCCATCATCGACCACCTCCAAATATCTACAGTCATCTTCGCTATCGCTCTGATTCACTGCTTTATAACCGAAATCTTTCTCATCAGACGACGAATCACTTTTGAAGCATTCGTTCTTTTCTTCCATTATAGACGCTCTTCTATTAA
The DNA here is from genome assembly GCA_949125135.1 of Alcis repandata. Classification (NCBI taxonomy): domain Eukaryota; kingdom Metazoa; phylum Arthropoda; class Insecta; order Lepidoptera; family Geometridae; genus Alcis; species Alcis repandata. Next base: position 2,632,213 of record OX421251.1, read on the forward strand.
AAATGTCTTTTACATGGATATCTGTGACCTTATCTCTAACGCTACCAACAGTATCGTACATTTTATCTGTAAGTCTATTGCTAAGTTCCTTCAGATCTCCGAAGATTGATCCTCTCTTCTCTGAGTCTAGTTTCAAATCTTCATCAGTGTCAGAACTATCAAGAGGAATCTCGCAAGGGGCATAAATGTCTTTCGTTTTCTTCTCCGTCCAATTCTCGAAGTCTTTGTCTATGGTATTGAACATGACTTTGAATGTGAGGATGTAGATGGTGGATAGGATGAGCAGGACTCCAGAAATGAAGAGCGCGTACATGGCAGCTTGTTCCACGACGGGGAGGATGTTCAGATATAGTTTGAAACGCTGTTCCATTGATGGGGGCAGCTCGTACATTCTCTGTAGAAAATAAAATAGAATTAGTAATCATTATAATGAAGCCGTGGTAGCACAGTGGGAGAACAGCCGCTTCGTATTCTTGAGGTGGCGGGTTCAAACCCCGACTCGTACCAATGAGTTCTTTGGGACTTATGTACGAATTTACAAACCACTGGCTTTTCGGTGAAGGAAAACATCGTGAGGAAACCTGCATATGTCCGGAGAAGAAATTCAATGGCGTATGTGAATCCACCAACCCGCACTTGGCCAGCGTGGTGGAATACGGCCTAATCACCCTTCGAGGGTAGACCTGTATCCCAGCAGTGGGAGGATTAAAGGTTGCATATGATGATATGATGAATCATTATAATAGGTGGCAGAGAGGTGGTTAAGGCAAGGTAAGCGGTGCCTTTGTCGTACTGCAGTGAGATGATTCGACGATGAACCTGGCCTTGATAGGCACAGGATTGAGCCATTTGGCACTGCAAGAAGCTTTTAACCAACAGTGGTATAAAGAAGGTAGTTTATGATGAAGATTGATTCAAAACTGATTTTCATGGTGGGCTTAGTTTGGGGCTAACGAATATCTTCAAGTTGCAAGTAAATCGGTTTCTTATAGGCGCGCGTGCTCCATAGTAGACTGCACCATTGATTACCATGAGACGAGATGGTGGTCAATCGCAAACCTAACTTTTCTTGAATAGAAAATCAATCGCTCGTTAGTCTCGAAAAACTCGAAAAGGGCTTAACCAATTAGATTGTTTTGGTATGTTCGCCTCAATACGTGGATGGTTTAGAAAAAAACGAGGGAAACCGCGGGGTGCAGTTAGTCACCAAATGACAAAGATTTCAAAATCAAAGACACTTACAATATCAAACCACAGCATGGGTAGGTACATGTTGGAGAATAGCTTAGTGTTGGTGATCGTGGACAGGTCTCCGAGCGCCATGTTGATCTGGAACTTGGAGCTCACGTCCAGAGGAAGACCAGAATCGGGCTCCACCCAGAATCTGTGGGAAATTAAATACATAAATAACGATTCACATTTATAGCTAATTGAATTAGCTACCCATTCAAACCTCTGATGCCACAATAATACAAAACAAGTGTGACTAACTAGGCTCCAAGATCCCGAGCAAAATTCAAACTGTAAACTTTTCTGGGATCGATTCCCGGCCGGACAGATGTTTGAATGATGATTTTAAACAATTGTTTTGGGTCTGGGTGTTAGTTGTCCTTGTCTTTGTGTGTTCCGTGGCATTCTCGACACAGGGTATCCTAGTGGGAGCTATGAGTGTGAAACGTTATTTAGCTTACCTAGTTTCATGCATCTCCTTGTTAGGCGTCAACCCTTCCACTTTACTGAAGAGTATGTCCTCGCCTTGATAGAAGTGGGGGTAGGATAGTGCTATAGGGAAGCCGTAGTAGCACTCTGTCACGTCTATCAGACCATCTGGGAGACAATCACCTGGTGAAAGAAATAGGTTTTGATTAAAAATAAGTACTAGTAAGAGATTCTTCTTAGATTCGATGGTTTGGAAATGAATTTAAATAATGGTTTGCTGCCGTACTGCGTGGGATATCACTACGCCGTTAGCTGATTGGCGAGGAAAAGAAACCGTGCGGACGCCAACGAAAAAATCAATACAATAAAAGATATTGTAAGGTGGGTCTATGACTCAAATTCAAATTCAAAATATTTTTTTCCAAAAAGTTTGTACATTATTTTTATAATCACAGCCAAACTGGGTGTGGAAAACCCGTGTCTTGGAAGTCAGTGTCTTTCTTTTGATTAACTTACTTAAGTATACCAAAAGAACTAACAACCAGGATCCACAGTAATGTTAGAGCGAAGATCGTCTCTAATAGTATAAAGGTTGAGTTAAAGAGTTATCTGATTCGGGCTTTGGTCTTTTTAAGAATTAGCATGAAGGCTACCTCAGTTTTTCCTAACATAAGAAGAAGGCAGACCTGTTATGAGCAAACGTGCAATTGCATATAAAAAAAATTGAAAGGTGTAAAATTTCCTACCATTCCTGCAGAAGCACTTGTTTTCTTCTAAGTATTTTCCATTGTCCATCATGTGGTCTGGGAACGTGTATTTGTATGCCTTCAGGCCGCTCTTTACGCCTTCTCCAGTCGGGATCTGCGACAAAACGAGACGTTTTAGTTTAAAAATCTATACTTTAATTTAACCCTGGATATAAGATGTATTTGAGTCGCGAATGAATCGCGCTCCATCGTGGACGCGGCATTGTCAACCAGCAGGCGAGATGGCGGTCAAACGCAAGATTAACAGCTACATTTACAAGTTTTAAAGATTGTTTACCACATCCCGACGTCGGATTGAGCTGAAATTTGGTATACCTTTGTAAGTGTTACTCCTATGACAATAAAACCTTGTTTATAAAAAACTGGCTACGCCCCGCAATTTTACCCGTATTTACCGGGACAAAAAATAACCTGATTGTCCGGGGCATAAGCCACCTCCATACCAAATCTCATCCAAGTCCTTTCAGCCATCTTCGCGTGATCGAGCAACAGACATCCAAACATCCAATCTTTGACTTTTATATAATAATTTGGTTTTTTACAATTATCTTGTTTTTGAAACTCACCAATGGAGCAGCTCTGCAAAGACTTTTCCTATAGAACAGCTGTCCATCAGTATTATTGACCGCCCCCATAAACTTGGTCCCATCTGACGCGAACTGTACGTTGGAACAGTGCTTCCCGTTCCAGTGGGGCAGGTCGGTGGAGCCGCGGTACGTGTCGATGAGGCCGGACAGCCGGATGTCCTTCTCTCCGGTGAAGATTGTCTCGTAGTCCCCGGTGAAGTCGTACATCTGGACAATGGGATGGAATGTTAGATTTAGAGCGTGTATGGCATATAATATGTTTGAGTAATACTAGTATTAATTACAAAGAATTTCGATTGTGAACAAAATGTGATTGCTCCAGGGCATGTATGGGAAACAGTTAGCATTAGCTTAAACTGGATTGCGTTGGCTTTTGCTTATGGGTATTTTATTTATGTTTGCATATTCCACACATATTTAGTTTTTACGGTGACAACTATCATAATATACCTTTACAGATGTCCATCATAAACTGGTACTGATCATCGTACTTTTTGGTGATATCAGAATGCTCCGTACTTAGGTGAATTCATTCATATTCAAATTAATTTATTTAGCGGATTTATTTTCTCGGTGTGTATAAATCAGCTGACAATGCAATAAAAACTTGTTTTTGAGATTATTTTTCGTTTCTTACCCGATCAATAAGCCCGAGTTTGTCAAAGTAGATCCACCCCGGCATGAAGGTGTTCCCCAGCCGCATCAGCTCCGACTTGTGCCCCATCATGAACTCCTTGGCCGTCATCTTGGCGAGAGGCTGGCTGTTGGTCAGCCCGATGAGGTTGTTGAGCCCGAAACGGGTGAACACGCTCTTCTTTGAGACGACGTTAGCTATGCTCTGTAACAATACAATAACTCTTTATTGATGATGAACTCCATGCCGATTTCGGCTACTGCGACCATACTAAATTAATCGACTTTGAAAATGAACGGTACAACAGACGGTGGAACAACTGTTCAGGCTCGCGCTGGACAAAGAGAATTTTAAGAAGCTGACTGCCAACCTTCATTATTGGAGAGGCACTTGGAGAAGAAGAAGTCCATATTTTCTGTTGCTTGGTTATTGATGCTGATGCGTAACTAAAACTAACTCTTTATTGACACTAAAAGGAAATCGAAAACACAATCTTGGGTTTTTCAAGGTCAGAGTGAAAATGTATCTTAAAAGTCTGCGTGCTTCATCGTCGACCGTCGTCGCTTAACAACAGGCGAGTTGGTCGTCAAACGCGGACTTATTCGCGATAAAAAAAAACAGTAAGTATGTAAGAGAAAGGCACAAAAGGCGGTCTTATCGCTAAGAGCAATCTTAACCAGACAACCTTTGGATGGGAGGTAAGACATTCCCGGACATACGGACATTTCTGATTTATTAACAATAATAATTGGGATTTAGTTTAGTTTATTGGCAGAGCGAAGCGAAAAGTGCCTTGAGCGTACGAGAGAAAACTTCTTGATGTATATGCGCCCCTTCACCTCTGATCACTCCTTGAAAAAGATCACCGGATGTCAGCAAAAAAAGTCGGAGTAACCGACTCCATTACATTTCGATCAATTAAGTTTCAGTCTCGACTAGACACGCAGATTATATCTATCGTGGAACACTCAGGCAGAACATTTTATCTCAGTGATATTTTATATGAATGTATGCTTCGTTAGTCCATGCGTATGACGCTTTGTTTGATATTTAGGTATTTTGTTTGCAATCTTAATTGTTTGCGAAACTGTTTGACCTAAAAGCTAGATTGGATATGCTAAGCTCATCGCATAACTTAGTCTGGTTTGCCGTGAACTGTTGTTCGTATTTAACTAATCACTTTAAACCATAGTAAATAAAACTACAATTTAACTAGAAATATTTTAACTCGATAATCATATAGGGTTATTCATAAAGGGTATGCTAAGCTAAAAAGGGCTCATAGTAGTCAACATTATGAAAAATGTTTACTATGGAACCAACCCAGAATTCGTGAAAAAAATATCAGCTGTTCCATACATTTTGTCGTTGACATTTTTCTATGAAATAGCTGATTTTTTTTCGCGAATTTCGGGATTTTATCTTAGGGAAAATATGGTTCTGTTTTATTTGACTATGAAAACTGACGCGGTTTTGACACATTTTGTATTATACGGGATTACTTATCCATTTGGATAAAAAGGAAATTGTCTTAACCCGAGGTCCTAGATACCTAGGTCGTTTAACTTTCGCAACATCCTTTCAAGCAATAATCGGATGTTTAAATGTTAATTTGCAACATTTACTCGCGAGGTCTCAAGTAATTTCGAGAAGGATCTTTCCTACATAAATTACAAAAAAATATTACAAACTTGCTCTAAATTACATCTTTGTAATCGTAAAAAAAAATCAGCTGTCTCATACCATTTTTTGTCTTCGAGTGTCATAGATATTTTTTTTATGGAATAGCTGTTTTTTTTTTCGCGAATTCAGTTTGGCCATTCGCGTTCGGTCCCATAGTAAAAGTTGTTCATAATGATGAGTACTATGACCTCTTTGCGGCTATGCACACCTATTCTTAAGAACCCTGCATTTCAGTCAGGTAGGTACCTCTTATAAACATGGTTCGATTTTTTACCTTTTTTTTTGGATTCCAAACAACCCTCTCTAATAATATTTTGCAGTTAGCAGCGAGCACTTTAGAACTTAGACCAAGCCCATTTACAACACGTCTCCTAGGACCACTACAGAATTTATTACATTTTGCAATATCTCTTAAGTTACGTAGAAATTGAAAGGATGGTCAAGTACCTACGATGGTGATTTAGCATAAGTTTAAGGGCCTTGTTATAAACGCTGGCTAAACCTAATCATTATTTAAAATGCTCTGACAACGTCTATCTGACGTGAAATGTCTTGTGTTAAAACAAAACAGAATACCGTTCATTTCGTTTACCGACTTGCAAATTAGGTCGTCAAACACGGACGCATTTGCGACTAGCTGTGCCCGGTTTCACTCACTATCCATCCTAAGGTTGCCTGGAAGAGATCACTCTTAGCGATAAGGCCGCCAGTTATCGCACTAGTTCTTAGGTGTTATAATCCTTCTGTTTGTAATTTATGGTGTGAACAATAAAGAGTTTATCTATTTATCTATCCTACAAAAACCGCTAATTTTTCCGGAATATTAAGTAGCCTAAATGTAAATCTATAGTATAAACTACCTCTATACCAAATTTCATTCAAATCCATTCAGCCGTTTTTGCGTGATCGAGCCACACATCCAAACACAAGAATTTCACGTTTAAAACATTAGCAGGATAAAAAAACACAGTTTTTCTCTCTATTTAAAACTCTAGGGCTGGTCACTGAGTCATTGATAAGAGTGAGGTTTTTTTTAAAGAATAAATCCGCATTTGACCACCAACTAGTCTGTTAAGCGACGATGTGGTCGAAGATGAAGCACGCAGATTTAGAAAATACCTATTCACTCTGACCTTGAAAACGCAGAGGTTGAGAGGTAAAACAATTTTAGCAGAATAAAAATAAATGATCAAAGTTTTTTTGAAACTTTCACTAATTTTTTAAAACTAGGGCTGTCAACTCAGCCCAAAAAGAGTGAGACGGAAGAATTTTGAAATAGCACCAATTAATTCTATCATAGTGAACACCAATCATAAAAGTGTTAAGTGTTACATTTCAAACGGTCTATCAAAGCATTTGGCAATATTACTTAAATGCAACTTGACCTCTAAAGTCGAACTTGTTACAAGTTATAAATAAGTTTTATCCGACAGATAACGAGAGCATCTTGCTGTGTTTTTATAGAAATTTCAGGGTCAGCTTTATTTATTATTCAATTTAAAAAACAATAGACAAGTTTTAGACTTTTTTTCTTATGTTTTTAATCTTGGGTATTCGAATGATGACATGGTTTTCTTTATGTTCGATAATGCCAGTGATGTAATGATAGTCGTCGTTTTTGTGGTTAGCATAATAACATACCTAATGAAAAGGTCCGAGGTATAAATTCGCTACGATTCAGTTAACGCTGTATAAAAGAAAGGCATATTTTTACCGTAAAGATTTAGAAACTATCACATAATTATATTTTTATTGAAAATATTTTTTTATCGACTGAAAATCTTGGTGGTAAAATATATGCATAGTGCCTTATAAAGGGTCACAAATATGCAGAATGCTTTTCAAAAGGTTAAGATAAGTTTCGGACTACCAGCTGCCGACTGTAAATCTCAGTGTCAAAACATGGCAAATGCCTTATAAAGGGTCAAAAATATGTCCAGTGCCTAACAAATGGTGAAATATAAGCCCCAGTACCTTATAAAAGGTCAAAATACACAAAGTTAAGGCATTTTAAAGGGCCAAGTCGAGTTTTGAACAACCTGCTGGAAGTCTAAAGAGTGTCTTAAAACAGAGTGCCTTAAAAAGGCCTTAGTTTTTTACCTATGAGATATTATTTATCGACAGGAAAAATCACACAGTGAAACAGACCGCTAGTTCTACCCAAGGGCTTTATCACAGCCTTCCGTTCTGATAGAATTTTCTAGAGATGCATTAACATTTCATTAATTCATTATTATAGAGCATTCGTTTTTAACGAAATTGTATTGCGTTTAGCCCTTGGCGGTTTTGAAATGTAGTTTTGTAAGTGCCTGAGATTTTACGGTGAAGATTATGATAAAGGTGTGATGGTTTTATTTAACTTGCATTGTATGTGACTAACTATGTACCTAACTATATATGTTTGTTCGGGTGGAATTTTGCAACTCAATTTTGAACCACTTACTGATGTCCGATTGAGCTGAAATTTGGTATAGGTACCTGTGTAACTCCTAAAAGCTTGTTTTAACATATCTTTTTTTATTTTGAGAGCGGTTTTGTTGTTTAACTGGTTGGTATACGGAAATGGGCTTCAACTTGGCGATTGAAGCTTGAAGCTCATTTTTAATTTTTCAAGCTAATATTTTTTTCGCGAATTCTAGGATGGTCCCAAAAAGTTGTTCATAATGATAAAAGTACTTTGAGCGCTCTTTGGTTTGCCATACCCTACAATCGATCGCCTTTTTAACGCTCTTTCTGTCGACAGTCGGATAAAGCAAGATGACTTTTATATGTTTTATCATAATAACTAGCAACTAAAAAATGCTTTTAAAAACGGAAATCATTAAATATTTGCGAATTCTTTATTTAATTAAGTACTTAGTCTTGTGGAGATTTGACAAAAACGTATTTACGTTATACATATCAATTAGGTAAGTCGCCATCTCCACGGGCGATTTGCTGAGAAAACCACAAAAAGTATTTTTATTCGTTTTGTTCCTAATAACACAGGACTACTTACGTATTTTGGAGTTGGAAACGTCGACTGTGGTTTCGATTATATTCGGTGATCTTTTTCAAGGACTGATTGTAAACGTAACGCCCGCGATTACGTCTTGCCTAAATCTGTCAAAACCACCTCCAGTTTCACCAGTTTTCACGGTAGTATTTTTATTTTTTCCGAAATATTTGGATTTTTAATTTATTTAATAATTTTTCTATCATATTACCTCATTTTGGCTTTCAAGCTATTTAAAAACACTGACGCCAAGTCTACCCACTAGCTTACTAACTTTAACTACCTATTCGCCAAATTACATCAGGGTCGGTTCAGCCGCACAGCCTTGATCGGGTAATAAACAAACAGACTTTTGCATTCGTAAATTATGTGTTATTTCAAAATCCGCATTGAATTGCAGTTTTATAGTTACGTGAGTGAATCGGAGTAACCTTTAGCTGTACGATTAGGGTAGTCGTGCATTAGGCGGTCACGGATTGTGGTCACTGCGACCAGAAAAGTTGTAGTTTTTGAATATGACTTATTTTCTTTCATCTTTCTTTCATAGAACCATAGATTAGGTGACTTAACTTACTTAAATTAACTATTTAAACGTACATACTTATTAGTAGGTAGATACATAATATAGAAAAACTCTATTTTTAATTGTTTGCTTGACAATAACATTGAAAACAAAAACACTAACAGTTTTTCTTATCTCTTTGTAATTTTTTAAATCTTTTTGTATCTTTTTGTTTGTAATGACTATAATGAAGCTATCCTCGCTATTTTCTGGATACATAGCTAGCAAACCTTACAAGGGACCAAACATAACACGATTTTCAAAACCTACTGACAAGAATGCTTCACGGGACGCCAAATCGGTCGCCAACTTGACCATCACAGCATAATGCACGAGAACCTCATAATACTATGACAGTATTCTGTGGCTTCATATTTCAATGAACAGATCTAGAACCGTCTATAGTAAGTAATATGTAATTATTTTATTTAGAAACGCTGTATTGCAACAATCTATCGAACTTTATAACGATTGGTATCAATTTTGTGCAAGTAAAAATGCTTTTGCTAACCGATTCGAATAGATGAATTCGTAAGACCGAGTCCCCCTAGCCAAGTTGCAATTCTATACGGTTATACAGAAAGGGTATGCTAAGCCGAAAAAGGGTCATGGTACTCATCATTATGAACAACTTTAACTATGGGACTAACTCGGAATTCGCGAAAAAAATCAGCTGTTCCATACATTTTGTCGAGTGTCGTGGTAATTTTTCTATGGAACAGCTAATTTTTTTTTGCGAATTTCGGGTTGGTCTCATAGAAAAAGTTGTTCATAATGATGAGTACTATGAGCCATTTTCGGCTTAGCATACATTTTATGGATAACCCTATAGGGACCTTCAACTTAGTGTGTTAGTCCAAAAATTTTATGTTTATGCGAAAGTTACCATCATAAAAAATCGTCCGTGGAAACCGCGCCTTTATTTGGCATAATTTGCATAAATTATACAATACTTACGGTTATGCAATATTTGGCACTTTTGACAAGTATTTGAATGTTATGTAAGCAAAGACTTGGACGAGTTAAACGAAGGTTAGGGTTAAAACCGGATGCGGAAAAGGGGGTTGAGTTCTCTTTTCTTTGATTTTTAATGATTTTTTTTTGTAGTGGTTTGATTATATGTAGTGGAAAACTGTTTTCAATTATTTGTGTGAAAAAAATAACGAATAAACGACGGAGTTCAGAGGTAACAAAAATAAAGAAAAACAGCTGAATTGGGAACCTCCTCTTTTTAAAATCATTTTGACCTTTTTAGTTTTTTAACTTTTTAGTACTTATAAATTTATTTTGAGGTCGGTTACTGTTTATTTTTGAATTAATAATTATTTATTTATTATATTTTTTTTTTGCCAATGATGTATTTTATATTACTGTACCTACGTACCTACTTACTTTATAAAAACAATTAAAAGTATGAACCAAAGTAAAAAAAAATGTATTTTTTTTTATAATCCTCATTGTGTCCCAGTCCTGGGCAAAGGTTTCCCCCATCTTCTTCCAGTAAAACATAATAAACAATTATATTTAAACTATATTAATTTTATTATTGTAATAATTGTACTTACCAAGAGAGCTATATGCGGCATGTAAACCGTGTCGTTCTCCAGGCGGCCCTCCGACATCTCCTCCACCCACTCCAGCGGGTGCCGGGGTATGGCGGTGAGGGTGCCGTTGTCGTTGAAGGATGTCACTTCATGCTCTAGGACTTCCCTGGAAAAGAGACGGAGAGTTATTGAGGGATCGAGAGAGTGCTGGAAGAAAAGCTTGAGACTTTGTGCTTGGCGCTGCGTTGTTCTTTTGTATTTATTTAGTGTCAAAAACGTAACTGACAGTGACAGCTGACGTTTCACCACTCTGACGCAACCACGAGCGCTAATGTCTAAATGTCCAATGTAAAAAAGGTCAATGGCGCCAACAAAATGTATGGGACAGCTGATTATTTTTCGCGATTTCAGGGTTAATCCCATAGTAAAAGTTGTTCAAATTTATGAGTACCTACAATGGGCCCAAGTTTGAAGGCATTTTAAGACAGATCTAAACTAACTAAAAATATATCTGTCTTTATTATTGCAAGCCATTAGACAAGGATGCCAATAGTTTTAGAAAATTTAGATCAGTCTTAAAAAGCCTTCAAGCTTGGGCCTAATGAGCCCTTTTTGGATTATCATACTTTATCCTTATAACATTGTGCTAGAAAAGTATTTTTATTGTGTGTTAGGCTTTCGTTTGACCACCATCTGGCCTAATTAGAAGAATCATCATCATCACATGTTACTTAATCCTTCCACTGCTGGGATACAGGTCTACCCTCGAAGGGTGGTGATAGATAGATAGATAAACTCTTTATTGTTCACACCATAAATTACAAACAAAAGGATTATAACACCTAAAACTAGTGCGACAATTGGCGGCCTTATCGCTAAGAGCGATCTCTTCCAGGCAACCTTAGGATGGAGAGGATAGATAAAAAAAAAAAAAAAGGGGTGTACAATATAGAAGAAAAGTGTCATATAAATCTACATAAAAAGAAATAATAGATACTTTGAAATACATTCAAATAAAATACATTCTAATACTAAAACTACCTACATAGTGATTAGGCCGTATTCTACGCTGGCTTTTTAGAAGAATAGGTATTGTATTATTGTATAGTATAGTTTTGTATAGTACCTGTAGACGTAAGGGCCGATTTCTTCCACCTTGATCTTGTCCGCCTTGCCCGCCATGTACTCTTCCGCGTTGGTCACGTTGAACAGGAACACGCGGCAGTACAGCTGGACCTCGGGCTTGCGCCACATCTCGAAGATTTCGCCTCCGCTTTGGAGTACTACTTTCTGTAAGACATTAAAAAAAATATTATAGTTGAAAAAACTAAAAACCACGCTTTGTTTTGTGTATTTTCATCGGTCCTCGATATATCTACAAAGTTTGAAAGAAATCTGACCGTTTAAAGTGGGTCAAAAACGCGCTCAAAGGAGTCGGTTACAAACATACATACAAACATACAGGTGAAGCTAATAAAAGCGTGTTAAAAATGAGTAATTTATGACTGTTTTCCGCTTTGTAGAACCGCTTTCTAAAATAAATATAAAAATAATCTAAAGTTTAAGTACCTAATGGACTGTTTTTGTCGAAAAAAATGGAATACAATTATTTTTACAAAAACAAAAACCGACTATTGAGTTATCTATTTGTCGCGCACGTACTTAATGCAAATTTAAGACTTATATGGTTTTCTCATGGATACCATTATCAGAACTGGACTAAATTGAAATGGGACCACACGGGAAGCGTCAGCTTTCTAATAAAAAAAGAATCATCAAAATCGATTCACTCAGTCAAAAGTTATGAGGTAACAAACATAAAAAAAAACACACAGTCGAATTGATAACCTCCTCCTTTTTTGAAGTCAGTCGGTTAAAAATACAACAAAAAACTCAGGCTCGTCGCTAAAGTAATGTCAAATCAAATATATTTTTACTTTATATATATATATATTTACTTCAGAGAGAAAAAGTAGGTAGGTAATAAATACAGTCTTAAATTTACTTGATAACGATACCTTAATTTGCAAACCTAATAACTCCACTTTTTCACGAAAATGTAATTTTGATACCAGCAGAAACTACATTTTTTATAGTTTCTGCCGGTATCAAAATTACATTTTCGTGAAAAAGTGGAGTTATTAGGTTTGCAAATTAAGGTATCGATAAGCTATTTAATTAAGCATAAGTATTAAGTATACATAAAAAGGATAAACGGTGAGCTAGAAACTAGGCTCAAGGTCTTTCTTTATCTTGGGGCTGTATCTTAAAATAAAGTGTACAAATAATAAGCATTTTTTTCTAAAGAAAGAAATCCGCTGAATAGTTCGGCTAAAGTGGTATTTTGTAGCCTGAATTTTGTAGAAAGTTTTGGTTGTTTTAAAAAACTAAAGTTTTGGCAATAAATCCTATTTATTAATCGCTAATTTAAACAAATGAAAGTTCATATATTTAACTAGCTGACTCGACAGACGTTGTCCTGTCAAAAGCCATTGCGTAACTATAGCAACCGTAGTATGTTGATGCTAACTTGTCAATTTATAGTAAAAATTATCAGTATATATATAATTTGCAATAAATTAAAATTGCGACTATAATTTGAGATTTAAACTATCCTATCTCTCAAGTTGGATCGAACTGCACATGGTGTGCGAATTTTATTATAATCGGTTAAGTGGTTTAGGAGTCCATTGAGGACAAACATTGTGACACGAGATTTATATATATTAAGATTTAGATTTAAAAAAACAGTTAGATGGAAGAAAAATAAAAATACTGTAAATACATTATCTAAACTATGTTATCCCTATTATCCCTCAAGGTTAAGTAAGTTGTTTTTTTTTTAATTTACGCAACAGCTTAAAAAGGAGTATATTTCCTTACCTGTCTAAACAAGAACGCGTACGGATGAGCGAAGAGAATAAAGAGTCCTGCCATCAACGAGAAGAAGCCCAGCATCAGCAGGATGAAGAGGCCTGGAGACAAAAGAAAAATAGGTTAGTATTAAATAAATATTTAAAAACAAAACGTTGAAACTGTTGAACCGATGTAAAACATGTCTAAGAACCACTGTTACCACTGCTTTGATAAAAAAGAACCGCATCCAAATCGGTTCAGCCATTGAAGAGCTACGATGCCACAGACAGACACACACATAAACACGTCAAACATATAACACACCGTCGTTTTTGTGTTCGGGGTTTAAAAAACACAACGTTAAATCGCTATAGAACATGTCTAAGAACCACTATGACAAATTGAAAACCGGCTTTGTTTTTGTTCTCGGAGTTACACAGGTGTACCAAATTTCAGCTCAATCGGACATCGGGAAGTGGTTCATGATTCAGTTTCAAGATTTGATCAAAAAAACAACAAAAACGAGGCATGCTGAATAGAAGGTTGAAAATAGGTTAGGTTAAAAAAAGTTAGGTTAGGTTAAGTTTTGTTTTTATTGCGTCATAAATACCTCAAGTAATTTATTTAAAGTTTTGTTCTAATGAGATACTTAAAATTAATTTATTTCTAGTAACATAAATTGAACACGTACCTATGATAATTGTTAAGTTAAAAAAAATAGCTTTTTCGCGTTTTACTAGTTGAACACACGTGTTGAAATTTATGCAGCATATTAAGTTACAGGTATAGCATTTCATGCTTAAGGCCTATAATCTATACTAATATTATAAAGAAGAAAGATTTGTATTTTTGTATGTTTGTGTTGAATAAACACAAAAACTACTGGACCGATTTCAAAAATTCTTTCACCATTAGATTGCTACATTATCCCTGAGTAACATAGGCTATATTTTATACCCGTGCAAAGCCAGGGCATGTCGCTAGTATTATATATAATATAATAATAAAAAAAACAGGTACACCAAATTTCAGCTCCGGACATCATTAAGTGGTTTAATATCGAGTTGCAAGATGGAATCCGAACAAACATAGTTAGTTACATACATTGCAAGTTAAGTAAAACTTAAAATAAAACAAGTTCGTATAAGCCCAGTGACAAGTCCTAGTGTCAAAATCTTTGGGCCAGTTGATGGCCTCTGACATGACTTATCGGTTGTTTACAGGAAAAACAACCTCCTGTCCAATTTAACGTATCATCCGAAATCAACGAAATCAAAACTTAAGTTTGTTCAATAATCTTACTAACTGTAGGCATCCTATTTTACCCACTATCCCACAGAAACCGTTAAATTTTTCGGGATAAAAAGTAGCATTTATGTTAGTCTAAGATATAAGCTACCTTCACAACAAATTTCGTCCAAATCCGACCAGCCGTTTTGCGTGATTAAGCAACAAACATCAATCCAAACTTTGACATTTATAATGTTTGAATGATTATTCAAAAATTGTTTATAACTTCCTTATATGAAAAACTACTTATTTCTGAAATTAGCCAAAACTTGTTATTACTTTATCTATATATCTTATTTAAGTATTGCTAATTTGTCTTACGGATTTTAGTTAATTACTGTTTTGATAGAATAAGTAGCAGTTACTAGGTCTCGAAGATTTTTTGCGTTATTTTTTAGAAATTCAGTTCAACTCACGTGATTTTGAAGCACGTTTTTGGTGATGATTATAATTAATTTGCGATTTCTGACGCGATAAAACTTGTTTGGTAAGTCTGGCAATTCATCTATTATAATAACTTATGTGCAGGGTTATAAGTAAAGAGTATGGTAAGCCGAAAAGGGCTCATGGTACTCATCATTATGGAAAACTTTTACTCTGGGACACACCAGGTTTCGCGAAAAAATCAGCTGTTCCAAACATTTTGTCGAGTGCCAATAATATTTTTCTGTGGAACAGCTGATTTTTTTTATCGAATTCCGGGTTGGTCTCATAGTAAAAGTTGTTCATAATGATGAGTACTATAAGTTCCTTTCGACTTAGCGTATCTTTTCCTTGTAACCCTGTATTGTTTACTGTAAGCTACGCATAATCACAAAATGATTTATAAAAACATATTTATAAACAACTAGCGGCCCATCCCGGCGTCGCACGGGTGGACATTGTTCTGAAAAAAGATTTTCCCGCTTTTATGTTGAATTTTTTTCTGAATTTTCTTTGCTATAAACCTCACGGAGCCCGAGACCTTTCCAACGAATGCAAAACCGTGGAAATCGGTTCGTGCGTTCTGGAGTTATAGCGTCAGGAAGGAAAACCCGACTTATTTTTATATAGTAGATTTAGGTATTTATAGTCACCTATTTATTCATTTATCATAAAATATTATGATTAAAATTATTATACCTATTCACTACCTACCTCTACAATCTCAGGCAGTTTTTTATCATCAAATTAAGATAATTATTTTTTTGTTTTATTACAACTAGATTTTACAAGTGATTTCACATAAACTAGTTTATGATCGCGGCTTTCCGCGTAGCCTAAATATTGTTTTACAGGGTTATAAGGAAAGGGTATGCTAAGCCGACAAGGACTCATAGTTTTCATCATTATTGAACAACTTTTACTATGGACCAACCCCGAAATCAAGAAAAAAAACAAGCTATTCGGGGTAATAATAGTAACATAAAAAAAAATTAAGCGTCGAATTTAGAACCTCCTCCGTTTTTTCGTCGGTTAAAAAGAGCGACTTTTTGGCAGCTGTATTAATACCATACTTATTGGTCTTAAAATACGAAATAATTAACAAAAAGCGAGTAAATCCGCCAGACAAAGCTAGTGCAAGTAGTCTGTTAAACGCGGAAGAGGTCAGTGACACATCTACTTACAAACATATATACATCGACCTTCATATAATACATATTCGAATAGCCTTCTTTATAAATATATTCAATTTTGCGCCCAACCTTGGTACTGGATATTCAAATTGGTGATTTGATATGTACAGGGTGACAAGTGAAGTATTAGCGGCGGCTAGTTTTTTTTTATTTTGATGTTTGTAGCTTTCTTTTATGATCTTTTGGTACTACAACTCAACATTTCCAAATTAGACATCTTTGCGGACAAATGAGCCGATTGCGAGGTATTGTACTGTGTCTAAACATTTAAAATTTGTTTTTGTAAAATTGAAATAGAAAATTGCACTTTTGCACCCGTACCTATCAGTTTATATCCGACACGCTGTATACACACTCGATAATACCTAATTTAATTGCAAATAAACAAAGAGGCGTTAAATTACTCATTTTCTATGGGCGTAGATATTTTGCAATAGCAATGTGGGTCATTTTATATCAAAACAAATAATAAGACTAGAAAAATGTCAATGACACTCGACAGAATGTATGGAGCAGCTGTTTTTTCGATTTTAGGGTTGGTCCCAAAGCAAAAATTGTACATAATGATGATAATAAGTACTATGAGCCCTTTTCGGGTTAGCATAACCTTTTTATCCTGTATTAACCCTAAAATAATGTTGGTACTACCCTTATGAATGCCAGAATGGTTTGAAAAATTCTTAACTTGGCCATCTGACTCTACCGTGATTAATTAAAACCTTTAGGTTATCAACATCATCTTTTAAACCTTAAAACACATGCCAAAAAGTATAGTAGTAGTGACAAAGTTAAATAAAATCCTTAATTTCGCCTCAAAAGGAAATATCATCGCAAAAAGATAATTACACCTAAAATATTATTTCAAAAGGCTATCAAAATGATCTAGCCCTCAAAAGATGGCTCCATCATCTGTCAGAAAACACGTAGCCTTTTTTAACCCCCGACGCAAAAACGACGGAGTGTTATACTCGTAAGTTTGACTTGTCTATGTGTGTGTTTATCTGTGGCATCGTAGCTCCCGAATGGATGAATTGATTTTGATTTGTTTTTTTCGTCGGTCGGGAGTGTTCTTAGCTATGTTTGATGAAAATCGGTTTTCAAGCTGGGTTTTTTAAATTTTAAATTTAATCTCGTTGCGTTTGGCCGCCATCTCGGCTGCTGGCTCGCAATCCCGCGGTCTACGATGCAGCACGCGTGTAGAGGAAACCGAGTCACTCGCGACTTGAAGACACTACTGGAGCCAGGGTCTCGGCATACGGATTCTAATACAGATCAATTTTCTAAAAGTATTGATGTCCTTGTCTAATACGTTGCAATGACAAAGACAGATATATTTTAGTTAGTTCAGGTCTGTCAAATAAAGCCTTCAAACTTGTTTCCATTGTGACGTCAGACCGATATTAGTCGTCTCAGAAAACAACACTAAGACCGTAGAATGTTAATAAATAGAGTTAAAAGTCATAATAATTAACATATGTGTATTATAAATACATTGGCTTCTGAGAACATAAGATCATTGCCAGGTTCAGAGTAGACTAGACCACTAGCAATTAAATAAGTACTTACAGGTTAAATGACATAGAACTTTAGAACATCGGTATAGGATGTGAAAAAGGGTTAATCAACTCGTCCACATCTGAATCTCGTCCAATGGACCAATCGCCCCTTTTAGGAAACGTAGGGGTCGAAATGGGGCAGCGTTTTGGGAAAAATACCCCCGAGAGGGGTGGCGATTGGCAATTGTTTGGATTCGTTCATTTATAAAAGACTAGCTACCTGCCCCGGCTTTGCACGGGTATGAAATATGACCTATGTTACTCAGGGATAATGTAGCATTCTAATGGTGAAAGAATTTTTGAAATCGGTGCTGTGGTTTTTGAGTTTATTCATTACAAACATTATAAATAACCAAAATACAAATCTTTCTCTTTATAACATTAGTGTAGATGGTATGCAAACCTAAAAGGGCTCATTATGAACAATTTTTACTACGGGACCAAGTCTGAAATCGTGCAAACAACTATTTGTTCCATACATTTTGTCGAGTCATTGACATTTTTCTTTGAATAATAGCGGATTTTTCCCGCGATTACCTAGCTTGGCAAATGGTGCCCATTTTCAGCATTTTATATGACGTTAATTAGCATTTTCTATTCTTAAATGTTAATTTTATTTCACAATTTATTATAAATAAATATGAATCTAGCCAGAGAGGCACTTAAATTCCGAAAAAGGTTGCACAACTTTTTGATTAGACGATAAAATGTTCATAATTCAGCATTTTAATGATTCTAGAATTTTCTGATTTCATTTTAAATTGTCATTTGTTATTTCAAAGAATTTGTAAGAAACTTTTAATTTTACTTTTTTTTTAAATGTAATTGAGTGACGAGACGAGCAAATCGCTCGCCTGATGTTAATCGTCACGTTTGCCTGCGTCACCCAGAATTTTGAACTCGCAGAATTCAAGACCCTGCGCGGCACAGCACTGCGCTCGTCACCCTGATATATACCTACATAAGTTGTTCCAAATAAGAGTTAAAAATCGCTAGTAAAGTCAGTTAAATAGCTAAAATATAGAAATTGGAAACCTAAAGTGTGGCAATACCCGACTGAAGACAAAAAAAGTTTTCAGTCAAGGATTTCAAATGTTTCTACATTTTTTAGTAAAAGGTATACCGATTGAAACGTTTGGCACTACTCTCTGAGTTTTTGCTTTGACTGCTTTTTCTTTGCTTGTCTTATTTTTTACTTTTAACAACATCAGGTGCTCGCCTGTTTGCTCGATTTGCTCGTCTCGGCACTCAAGTGTAGGCGTGTAAAAATAACCTTTTTTGAAGTCGATAAAAAAAACAGTAAGCTCAAAAAGGCGAAGCGGCTTAGCCCTGGTGTTAGTTTTTAGCCTTGAAGGCCGACTTGGGTCATTTATTTTTTTTATTATTAAAAAGCATCAAATAGTTCTTCCTCATTTTAATAAAAATAAAATTTAATAGTATTTTATCGGATATAATCAATATCTACTCGTATCTACGAGTAAGGTCAAAGTGTAGGCGTTTTTATGTAACCTTAGGTATTCCCAAATAGCCTGAAGCTAAATACAGTCATGGGTGCTAAGCCAAAAAAACGACTTAAATTTATTGAGTCTATTTTAATGTTTGACATTGCCAATCCTAAAAAATATGATTATCTCACCATTGTTATTAATGCGGAAGTAGTTCTAAGCCAAATTATCTAGAAATATATTTTATTGACCGAGCAAAGCGAAGCACAGCAACAAACAAGGTTTTTGCGGAACAAACTCCCTCGCTGGGGTTCTTGTAGTGGCCTTAGGGCTCTTGTGCAGAGTCCGCCTGGGGAAGTACCACACCTTTGTCTAGGTTCGATTAGGTCTAGGTCTCTCTCTAGGTTTATCAAAGATTGGAAAAACCTTCTTGCCTACAAAATTTTATGAAGATTAGATTATAATATAACTCAAGTTATATTTAAACTAATATGCAAACATACTTACATATATTATATTTACCTACACAACCGCCGATTTGTTCTCCAAGACCTCACTGCGCTAAGTCAATTATATTTATTTAAGCAGATTTTGCACCACTTAAAAAAAAAAACGTTTTTTTATTAGGCATTTAACCCACATGCAAGACAAAAATACTAATTAAAAAAATATTTTTATTATTTTTGCATTTTCACGATGAACAGCTAGAGAACCCCCAATGATTTAGGTAATTGGATAAGTTAATTATATGTAATAAAATCCCATATGTAAAGCTATCTGATCATACGACCTTCATTTTGGCATTTATTGTAAGTAGACCAGAATAAACAACTAGAATTGCTACTGCTTACATTTCCGGGATAAAATAAAACAATAACTCTAATAAAGTGTCATTCAACTATTGTACGAGTACCAACAATAATTTACAATACAAGGTGGATTTTGAGTTACTAGATTGTCATAGTAAAGGTCAAATCAGATCATAGCGATTTTGCATTTAAGTCGTGCAGTCGTGCTGCATTTTAGTCGTTTTGAATTTTAGTCTGCCTAAATTTTAGTCGTTCTGAACTTGTAGTATTTTTACTTTTTAGGCAGTCTGATCTAATGATTTTTTTCTCTAAGTACTACTACAGTGGTAGCGAATTAAACTCAGATTTGAATAAACCTTGTGTTAAGTTTTATTTTATTTGTTTCTTTAACGACTTTATATGCTACATGTCATGGACTACATTTTGGTTATTCTTTTTAAGAAAAAAATAGTTGTTTCTTATTTTTTTTTAGGCCAAGACCTTTTTTTATTGTTTCGTATACTTGTAGGCAGCTTTTATGCGAGTATTTGATCAAATAGTATTTATTACAGCAGTTTGAAGCTGATGACCACTAGATGGCGCTTTTCTTAATGCTGTTTATTTCTTGAAAGTTATTTAGCGCGCCTACGCTCGAGCCAAAAACTAGTTATTTATTAGGTCTTGTAAGTCATAAAACATGAATTTTAAATTCAAAAATAAAATTTTGATCTATAGTTATAAAATACATAATTTTCTTAAAAATATATGTACCTGCCTGACTTAATTTATCGGTCTGGTTTAGTTTGAGTTCTTTATTGACTTAAACAAGTTTTTTTAGTCATACACGCATAGTATTTAACCTTTTAGACCCAAATATCTGACAAGACATAAAAATAAAATATTATATTTCTAGAATATTTTGAACTGTTTTTTTAAGTGTTATAAAAATATGAATCGATAAAAACTATTTTCAATTAATTTTTCAATTAATCTATCCTAATTACTATGCAGACAACTCGTATACAGGATGTTGAGATATACAAAAGACATATTCGAGAATGTGACATTTTGAAATTACTGATTTATTTTCTATTTTTTTTACAAACATTATTTTATGATTATTAATTCGATTTTTGTAATTTTTTTAGATTTTTTCATGTGTTTTTTGTAGCTAAAAAATTACATTACATTACTTGAAAATTACATTATAATATTTATGTTGAACTTAAAAACAAACATTTTTGGTTACGATATTTTGACGTCGCGAATTTATAAGTAAGTGTTATGTTTATTACTTCTTAGTTCTTCATTATCAAATATCAAGTCCAATCAATCGAGTACCTATCAAGTTAGGTAACTTAAACTCTGGATTAATACGTAGGCTTCTTTTTGTCCCGGCAAAAGAACGTACCTTTTAGAATAGCGATAAAAACTGCATACCTAACCTAGTAGTAAAATAATAAAACTCAAAGACAATATTGGTCAAACGTGACGCACGTTAGATCACTGACGTCTCACTGAGCTGTCAGTCAATAAGTCAGTGATCTATCAGCTGATTAGCTGACAAAAAACGGCTGGAAAAACTATTCGATTGGCGCGATCAAAAATTTACGTTCTACTTTTCATATTTGACGTCACAATGACTTGCTAAATTATACAATAAATCACATCCGTCATTTCCTTTAACACCCTGTAGAGATTAATAGGGAAAATCGTTAGTCTTCCTAATATGAAAACATCCTTTGGAAAATTTTGGTAACCGCATTTTGCCATTCCACAAATAAAATTGGCCGGGCTTACCACTTTTAGGATTTAAATCCTAAAATTATGCTTCAAAATAACTTATTAAAGTCTTGAAGTTGTTTGCGGTAAAAATCTATGATTTGTGGCCAGACTAATCTGTTTTGTAACCCAAGTGCTTTTAGATCGTAAACATTAAGTTATATTCGGCTACGAGGTCGATAACCAAGTTCAGGAAACTACCACGCATTAATAATTGAGTCGTATCCTTTTTGATTTATTTTTAATTTAAAAACACTTTAAGATACTTATTATTGTAAAATTATTATTTTATTCAATTATTATTATTATTTTTTTTGGTTTTCATTTGATACACTTAAAACTAGTGCAACAACTAACGGCCTTATCGCTAAGAGCGATATCTTTCAGGCAACGTCCACTAATACATGAAGAAAAGATGAAGTCAAAAAGTTTGTGTCAGTCAGTAAACCAAAGGTTGTCTAAAAGAAATCGGCCGCCCTTGCAAGGTACTACCGAATATAATTTTACTAAGTCTTAGTTTTTTTTCTTGTAATTTGCATGATGTATTGTAAAATAAAGAGCTTTGTTCTATTCTAACAAGATGACAAAAAGAGCGAGAACAAACAATGCGTCTCTTTTTGCTTCAATTAGCATACCGTATAGGTCAAGTGATAAAATTGACACCAGTTTATCGAAGTCCTAATAAAATTATATTAAGTCATTGATATTGTCTTGTTATATCTATGGGATCGTCCATTAATCTCGTGAGGCTCGAATGGGTCCCCATTTTCGAGCCTCACGTAATCCTACGCCTCACGAAAGGGGCTTCGGTTAACATCACGAAATATCACAAGGGTGATAATTATGTCATATTTGTTATTTCTCTCCCCTTGTGATATTGGTTGTAGTGGGATATCACGTGTATTTATTTTTTCGTTTCATTCTGAAAAAATTAAAACCAAAAAAATACACATGAAATTAGCGGGGGGAGGGATTTAGTGAAAAGTTGCAAAAAAAACATATGATTAATGGACGATCCCTAAGTCATTGATATTGTCTTGCTTTACCTATTATGTATGCATTCATAACTCAGCGAATATAATGTGGGTCAATTAACATAAAACAGTCACGACATTGTTATGTAAACAAAGAATTACTTATAACATGAATGAGTGAATTGAAATTATCTCGCTCGCGACGCTTACGCTTTTCTGTGAAGGAAGACATTGTGTGAAACCTGCATACGTTCGGAGATATTCAATGGCGTACGTGTAACCAACCCGCACTTGGCCAGCGTGGTCGAATACGTCATAATCAGCAACCTTAAATCCTCCCACTGCTGGAATACAGGTCTACCCTCGAAGGGTGATTTGGCCGTATTCCACCACGCTGGCCAAGTGCGGGCTGGATTCACATACGCCATTGAATTTCTTCTACGAACGTATGCAGGTTATTTAAATATTATAACTACGGACTTATTTAAAGAATTTTAAACACTGATCAAGTTTAAGCAGCAGTTACAAGGCCGGGTGTTTAATTTGAATGATTGCTTACATGAGTGAAATGGAAACAAAAACTACGAATTAAATAACCGCTAAAACGTAGTTTTTTTTGCGAAATTACTTGTTTTGTACCAAATATAATTAGTTGAAGATCCGGGTGCTGCAAAAAACGTGTAAAGCTCGCCATTTTATCGTCTAACGTTTTTTATAAATAATTAATTCATAAAGTGTTAATTCTATATTAACTGCTGTCATAGATTGAATTTTTTATAATAACACTAATTTTATTACCACTTTCACAGTAATATTGTAAATGGTTTGTGGTTTTTTTGGTACCTGTTTGTGGTTGTGGTTTTTTGGGTCAAATCTTGCAGCTGAATTTTGAACCACTTCCCGAATTTCCCGATGTCCGATTGAGCTGCAATTTGGTATACCTGTGTAACTCCGATGACAATGCAATAAAAGCTAGTTTTTAAAACTATATAATTATTTGTATGTTTTTACTAAAATTTAAGCAAGTGTCAAAAAGGTATTTATGTATGACCTCAAGCAATGATACCGTTTCGAGAATCCTGAAAGGTATTTTTTTATAAATAAAAGTTAAATGAAGTGGCAATGGGCTGGCCATATCTGTAGAACGGAGATTTCGTAGGTAGACGGGTTCTAGAGGGTTATATTATGAAAGGGCATGTTAAGCTGAAAAGGACTCATAGTACTCATCATAATGAACAACTTTTACTACGGGCCCAACCCGGAAATCACGAAAAAAAAATCATCTGTTCCATAAAAAAATGTCCATGGTTTTCGACCAAATCTATGCCGTAGCTATTTTTTTGAGATTTCATGGTTTGTCCGATAGTGTGTTGTTTATAATGATGAGTACTATGAGCCCTTTCTATTTTGTTTTATTTTTTAAGAACCTTCTTCTGACAGTAATTATAATAACACAAGAAAAAAGAATTATCGAAGTTCTTCCATCCGTTTACGCGTGATGCGATGACCAAGGGAAATAGAGATTCAGTTTTAAATACATGGATAAATAAATTACAAGCTAAGAGATATTTTTCATCAATTAAATAGTACATATGTAAATGCGGATGTCGGTAAGTGATTACACGACCGCCTTGATGGTGAACTTGGCAAGGCTGGCATTGAGCTCGAGCCTGCCTACCGTTTGCGAATGATCTACTTTTTCATCAACAGGGTTGTGCGGAAAGGTGCTAAACTGAGCGGGTGTTGAACTTGTCATTGTGAACTGATTTTGATTTGGGAATCATTGTAGAATTGTGAAATAAACAGCTGCTATACAATGTTATTCATAAAGGGTATGTTAAGCCGAAAAGGCCTCATTATGAACAACTTTTACTAAGGTACCAACACGAAATTCGAGAAAAAAATATCAGCTGTTCCATACATATTGTCGAGTGTCATTGACATTTTTCTATGGAACAGCTGATTTTTTTTTCGCGAATTTTGGGTCGGTCCCATAGTAAAAGTTGTTCGTAATGATGAGTACTACGAGCCCTTTTCGGCTTATCATACCCTTTATATATAACCCTGTATTTACATGCATTTTCTCGAGTGCAGATTTAATTTTTTAGTCATATTTTACTTAGTAAAAGTTGCTCAAAATTATAAGCACTTACAGTGATCTCCTTTCGGCGTAGCACCAATCCTTGTAACCTGTTTTGAGTCACTTGGACTTGAGACATTTTCTAAAAATTTTATCAGTTTTATGTAGAGATGAAATGATACATTTTATTTTACCAAAAAAGAAAAAGGAATCTCTTGAAAAAAAAGAACACAATTAGTGGTAAAGCCACCAATTGGAGCACCTGCCAAAAAATGGATAGGTGCTCTTCGTGGACTAGGCTGGGTGCTTTAAGTGGACTACTTCGTTGATGCATCAAATTTTAGAGTGCTATTGTCTTTTGTTTGTAATTTCTAGTTTCATTATTAAAATGTATCTATAATGCAAGTTCATTTTAAAAACAAGCTTTTGTAGCATTGCCGTCGGAGTTACACAGGTATACCAAATTTCAGCTCAATCGGACATCGGGAAGTGGTTCCAAATTGAGTTGCAAGATTCCACCCGAACAAACATAGTTACATACTTATAGCTGACTCGACAGACGTTGTCCTGTCAAAAGCCATTGCGTCAATTCTATGTCAAATGTCAAAAGTTACATTAAAAAAGTTTACATTGTCCAAAGCGCTATATGGTTTAAGTATTTTTAAATTTTCTAATTTTTCATGTTTTTTTATTATAAATTGAGATGTGAGCTATCATATCTCCTAAGTTAGATCGAACTGCACCCGGTGTGCAAATTTGATTGAAATCGGTTTAGTAGTTTAGGAGTCTACGGACAAACAACGTGACACGTAATTTAAATATATTAAGATAATATATTCCAAGTTAAATAAAAGCTAGTAAAAATGTATTATGTATTTAAGATTCCACTATGACACAAAAACGCGTGCTATTAATTCAGTAAACACTTTTGTACCTACGAAGGTAGATTTTTATTGATGTTTATACCTACGGAGGTACAAAAACACCAATAAAAGTAATTCGAAACACTTTGGTAATCCGACTTCACACATCTTTTAAGGAGTTTAGCGAAAAAAGTTTATGCTCTTTTAATAATAAAACGTGATGACGGTACCTAATTGATTATTGAGAGGAAAAACACACGGAATCTAGGTAGCAGGGCCGAATAGACGAGGGTTGCTAGCTTTTTAGAATAAACATGGTTTTATTTTATTTGCAAAAACTTGGTTCTTTTGAGAAAATTAGAGAAAAATAGTACAGCAAAATAATTGTACTTTTGGGAATTGAGGAAAATTAGTACACACTGTACTTCATAGTAAAAGTGGTTCATAATCTATACTAATATTATAAAGAGGAAAGATTTGTATTTTTGTATTTTTGTATGTTTGTGTGGAATAAACTCAAAAACTACTGGACCGATTTCAAAAATTCTTTCACCATTCGAATGCTACATTATCCCAAAGTCACATAGGCGTTATTTATTACCTGAAAAAATTAGGGATCCTTACTAAAACTTCAATAGTGTCCACCCGTGCGAAGCCGGGACGAGCCGCTAGTGATAGATAAACTATTTATTGTTCACGCCATAAATTACAAACAAAAGGATTAAAACACCTAAAACAAGTGCGACAACTGGCGGCCTTATCGCTACAAGTACTTTGAGTCCTTTTCTTCTTAGCATACCCTTTCCTTAAAACTCTGTATAGTGCAATAAAATATAGTAAGACCGTGATAAAAAGTAGCCTATGTGTTAATCCAGACCATGAACAACATTCATTCCAAATTTCATGTAAATCCGTTCAGTCGTTTTTGCGTGAAAGAGCAACAAACATACGCACAAACTTTCGCGTTTATAATATTTGTACCAGTAATGTTTTTACTTAGATTTATGATATCTGTTTTTACAATCGTATTGTAAAACTACATTAAGATTAGATATTATACTCAATAGATTACAATAAAAAATAATGATGATTGACATGGATATTAAAATGTTTGTTGTAAAAAACTGCTATTTAGGATGAATTGTTGTACTTTTTACTATATTTTTTGTGGTTTAACTCATACCGCTATGAACCTTAACTATTCTGTACTAAGAAATTGAATACTATATTTATTCTGTCTATCTGTGTGTTAATATTTGGTATACGCCAATCAACTACCTTCTTCTTGAGGTGGCGGGTTCAGACCCCGACTCGTACCCATGAGTTCCTAAGAACTTATGTACGAATTTACATACCACTGGCTTTTCGGTGAAGGAAAACATCGTGAGGAAACCTGCATATGTCCGGAGAAATTCAATGGCGTATGTGAATCCAGCCCGCACTTGGCCAGCGTGGTGGAATACGGCCTGATCACCCTTCGAGGGTAGACCTGTATCCCAGCAGTGGGAGGATTAAAGGTGGAATGAATCAACTACCTACCACGTTCTAATATACATAGTGGTATTGGTATTCTAGTGGTTATTGTTATTTATCATACATACATTTATTTTGTATTTTGATCGAGCCTTACTTAATAAGTATTTTTTAAATATACAGAGTTAAAAAGAAAGAGTAGGCCAAGTTAAAAAGGTCTCATAGTTTTATTTATATTTAATTTTTACAACCCTGGACAATGAAGTCGCGAAAAAATGCTGCTCCATTTTGTCGCGTCATTGACATTTTTCTATGTAGATATACTCAAGTTAGATACCATCAAATAAAAAATAGAATTGGAATGTTGTATTAAGAACTAGTTCCAAGTAAGCCCACGGGGCACAACTAGTAATGTTCATAGATAAGATCATATCACGCTATGCGTACATTAAACTGCGTTCAACTTTTTTGCACATTGTTTTTAATTTCTACAAAAACTGTGCAAAATTCGTCAGTTAATTATTTTAAGATCCTGGTAAGGTTAAGGTTCTAGGAACTTGTTTAGGGTTTTTTTATCGCGAAAAGGTCCGATTAAAATTAAATGGATCCGGCAACTGGGACCGCGGATCCATTTAACAGCGGTCCCAGTCGCCGGTATCGTCTCGCTTTTGACCATTGATTCGCCTGTTGTATCAATGATATGGTGGTTGATGAAACGCGCAGACTTAGAAGATACCTATTCAATCTGACCTTGAAAAGTCCAAGATTATATCTTTAAGGAAACAAGGAAGCCGGCAGTCTGATCCATTCCCTGACTGTACTGATCAGATTTTTAAAAGCTTTTTATAAGCTTTTATATGATTTGGCTTGTAGTTAAGTCAAATCTTGCAACTACATTTTGAACCACTTTCCGATGTCAGATTGAGCTGAAATTTGGTATTCCTGTGTAACTCCGAAGACAATACAATAACAGCTTTTTTAAACATTATTTTTAAATAATCTTGTTGTTTTACTCGCTTTTTGCAAATTATGGCAGCTGTCATTGACTGAAGTTAAAGACGGACCATACATTGGCCTGGCCTAGTGTTAAAGACCAAATACCTGTGTAACTCTGAAAATACAATAAAAGCTTGCTTCCAAAAATATTTCTTGAATATTATTATTTATTTTTATGCAAACTAGCGTAGTAATAAAGAAATAAATGACCTAGCATTGTTTAAAACTCGTAGCGTACGAAGTAAGTATACATTAAACGGAACAATAAAAAAGATGTTTCTAGAAAATTAACGGTTGGAATTAGGAAGTAGAATTAGGAAGTATTTGAAGGCTGAGTAAGTACTGTTATGATATTTGGCGTACGGATTTGGCGGTCAAAACCATGGTAGATACTAGGTACTGGTTTACGAACGGTAGATCTCGCGAATTCACATACCACTGGCTTTTCGGTGAAGGAAAACATCGTGAGGAAACCTGCATACGTGCGGAGAAGAAATTCAATCTCGTATGTGAATCCAACCCGCACTTGGCCAGCTTGGTGGAATACGGCCTGATCACCCTTCGAGGGTAGACCTGTATCCCAGCAGTTTTAAGATTATAGGTTGAGAATGAATGAGACCTCGCGAGCACAGACCTTATTGCAACAAACACAACCTTTTTTCTCGACAACCTTTTGACTCATCGATAGGATGTAAAAATTAAACAATTTTTTTTTTCATTTTGATGTCTTGACCGGGGCTGAACATTCAAACATAAAACATTCACATTTATAAAATAACTAGCTGTCCCGACAGACGTAGTCCTGTCTTAACTAAATCTTAATTTTCTAATGTTCCACTCAACTTTCTTATTTTTTTCTTTCATAAGAACCTTCTCCTAATAATAACAAATACAACAAAAAAAGAATTAGTGAAATCGGTCCAGCCATTCACGCGTGATGCCGTGACCAAGGAAAACGGGTTTCATTTTTATATATAGTATATAGATAGATTATACCTACTAGTAAATATTAGTAGTATTCGTAGGTAGTTAGAAGACGTATTTTGCGAAGATTACCCCCTCGTAAACAAAAAAGGTACCTACGAGTATGTATTTTAATTGGCAGTAAATCTAAGGTATGTTTAAAGTTGTTGTTTTCGTTCCTCGATTCCTAGGTTACTCGTATTTTTGGAGACTATAATTAACAGTGCTTAAATACCCCAGAACCACTTAAATCCTATTTTTAACCGACTTCAAAAAAGGAGGAGGTTATCAATTCGTCTATGTTTTTTTTTATTTATTTTTTTTATGTTTGTTATCTCATAACTTTTGACTGGGTGAATCGATTTTGATGATTCTTTTTTTATTAGAAACCTGACGCTTCCCATTTGGTCCCATTTCAATTTAGTCCATTTCTGATAATGGTATCCATGAGAAAACTATATGAATGCATGATTGTAAAAACCCCCCTCAGACCAAATGCAAAAGTTTCAGGAAATCAATAAAAACTATCTGGTGTAAAAAATATGTTCTAAATGAATTTATTTTTCTAAGTATTTCAATAAAGTAAAACAAAAGAGACCACATGCTAATTTCTTATACAATAATTATAATTAGTTTTTTTTAAATATTTTTTTGAAAATTTTGGATAAGGTGGGTGATAAGATTGATAAGTCATTGTTTACGAGGTGTGTTTTTACAATCAAAGTCCAATTTTATTTTAAGTTTATTTTGTTTAATTTGCTTGGTTTACATAAACAACGAAGCTATTACTTAAAAATATGCACAAATTAATCCAATTCGTCATTTTCAACATGATCAGATATAGGCCATTCCAAAATTTCGTTCCAAAACTTTACTTTTTCTTCTTCTGGTACAAACTCAACGCACTTTTTTAGGTCTGCCATTTTCTTTGAGTTTATGCTGAGCTGCCTTGTTCCGTGCGCAGGTTCTTGTGGTAGTGGTACGACAATCTGTGGCCTCATCTTCAGCAAGAATGTATTTTTCACCATTCCATCAATGTATTCCATCGTTGTTACGGGTACGTCGCTTCCAACTTTTCTAAATTTTAGGTGATGGAACTTGGAGATACTGAAGTTTACCTTCTCTGTTCTTGGTACACGTCGGTCTTTGGTTTCAAGTGACAGTGCAGTCTTTTTGTAATATTGAACCCACCACTTTTTGTATTCTATTACATCCTCTCCGCTTACCAAGTGAACTGTGAAAAAATCACTCTGCCTACTTGCTGATATAATCAATTCCACCAGTTCATGTAAGCTGTACAACCTGTCTTTGCGACGAAGGCTCCGTTTTATAATCCCGAATGCTCTGTCACATGGCAGAAAAGAATGACCACGCATAGGAAAAATCTGTTGTATTTTTTTAAAACGTCCAGTGTCGACGAGGGCCATGTTCATTCGAACTGCTGTATTGTTCTTGTTCTGCCCTGCGCAGTTATCGGAAAAAAGCATTAATTCAGTAACCTTCTTATCGACATACTCTTGGACGTAAGTCATAATGAAAGAGCACACTTCATTGGGCCCCTTTTTGGCTTGCCCTTCGTGGTACAGGAACAGGGAGTGTAAAAACACACCTTATCCAGGATAAGGTGTGTTTTTACGCTCATCGAAATTTTGATGCCCTTATCTCTGCGGGAAAGAACTATGACCGAGGTGTGTTTTTACGCTCAATCGATCCGTCTTGATATAGGGATCATTTTTCCATCATAAAAAGGAATTCGAAAAAAGTGGTCTGAGGGGGGTTTTTACAATCATGCATTCATATAAGTCTTAAATTTGCATGTACGTGCGCGACAAATAGATGAATAACTCAATAGTCGGTCTTTTGAAGTCGGTTTTTGTTTTGTAAAAATAATGTTGTTATAATGTTGTTATACTGCAAAACAGATTTTGTGATAATTGCATTATGTATTTTTCTACTGCCTGATACAGACCATATAGCTCGTTGATTGTATATCTATCGTCTCGCAAGAATAGTTTTTTAGGGTTCCATACCTAAATGAAATATAAAAACCATTATAATGAGAGTTGGTTGGATTTGGATGAAATGAAGGTAGGTTATATGTATCCTGGATAAACATTTGATCTTTTATGGCAGAAAAATGCATGTGAAGCCTTAGGGCGCATCTAAATAAAATAACAATATCGTATATTCCTAACAATTAAGTTAAACATTACATTTTCAACATTTTTTTTTCATTAGGTTGTCAACCCTGGACATAAGCCTCCTCTAGAAGTCACAAGTGCTCTATCTCTTTCATACGCTACCCTTTCTGGAGCAGCTAGTACAGAATAAATGAATGAAACAGCACTACGAGTCAACCAATCACAGCGCAGTGATTTTTGGAGCCATTTTGGTAAACTTACTTCGTCTTACGAATGACGCAGTGAGTAAAACTTGAATGTTGCAGAGAATTGGTCTGCTTAGGTGCGTCAGGGCTGACCCGAGACCTCAATTATCGGAAATCCCCAAGTTTTTACTTCAATTCGACCGAAAGTTTGACCGTCAAAAGTTGGGTATCTCAACATAGCGAATAGCGGTTTTTAAAACATACAAACATACGTAATATGTATCTACATAGACTACTTATACTAAAAACATCAATAAGTAAGGGTTTCTTTTGGGTTTATTGTTGTCGGCTTTTGTTGGACAGCGGATAAAACTTGGCAAGGATTTTCATGACGCTCTGTAATGGAAAAATTGGAAAACTTCGACTTTGAAACTTTTAGAATTTGTTACGTTTTTGTTATAGATATTAATCACTCGCGAATCGCTGATACAGTACGTCGTCTGATCCCATAGACATTGTAATTTGTTCTGCGGTTGGCAGCTATTATGATTTTATCTGTGTCCCGATACAGTTGCAGTCAAGTCAACGACCCAAGAGCTTTCGGAAATGCAGAGCGACCAACTTCTTCTGAAAGTTGGCTAAATGAGGGCACTAAAGTTTACGACCTGCAATTGTTAGGCTCTTTGGAAAAATTGGAGGTGGCGCCCTCACTCAATTGAAGAGAAAGTATTGTATCATACGCTCTAATGCATTAATGAACCGCAATATTGAACTCTGATAAAATTGATATAAGGGTCATTATTCGTAATGTAATACAGATTGTCGATAAAGAAACTTGGCAGGTTTTGAACCTTGTGTTTAGTTGTTTTTGATTTGTTGGGTTGGTGGCACTGAACTGTTATAATTTTAAAATTTCATCCGTACTGCAAACTTTGTCTTTTTGCCAATTTTATTCCATTTGCTTTCCAATTCATCCCTTTTGATAAACATTATCTTTTTAGCCAACTTCATCCTTTTTCCAAATTTATCTTTTTTGCCAACGTTGTCTTTTGATAGCTGCGCCCCCGGTTTCAACAGCTATTTTTTTAATAAACAAACCCCTAAACTAAATTAAATAACTAAGAAAAAAAACAAAACGTTGAGCTAATTTAGAGTCTATTTTAGAGTTTTTGCAAGATTAACGCACGGCGATTGATTTTTATTTAATAGGCACAGATTTGTTATTTTTGTAAGCAAGTTCAATACCCTAAAAAAATGCGAGCCTATTTTTAATTCATCGAATCTAAATTTAGACGCTTATCCTACACGGATCTTTTTTTGAACCATTGGTAACCGTCAATCAAATCTAGGAAAAAACGATCTAAAATATTCCATACACACATCATACATTTCGAATTATTGTCTAGTCATACGTAATTGTATGTGCGATTTTTTTACCGCTATTCTTTGATAGTTCTTTTTGTTATAAAGTTATTAGTTTTTGTTATGATTTTAGATTTTAGGTAGAATTTGGACGAGTTTTTACAATATTAATTAACTTAAAAGCTTTGCGGATAATGTACTATCATTTAATTTGATACTTACAATGAACTAGCTTTTGCTCGCGGCTTCGTCCGCGGCTTTTTCCATTAAAAACATCATAACCCCATTTCACCCCCTTAAGGGGTTGAATATTGCAAACTTCCATAGTAACAACATTTTAATGAGAGCACATCCCTCCAAATATGTTTCTAAGACCAGCGTTTGTAAGCGTTGATATGTCAGTCAGCTTATGCATTTTATATTGTAAATAAAATAGATAGATTTATTTTTAAAATTAGTTTTTTGTTCACAGCAATTTCAGACTTTAATTTATGTAAATCGATTCTAATTTTAGAAAACGCCCAAATTGTTGTCTTGATGCAAAAAGACGAAATACAAAAAGAGTCAGTGCTACACTAATTATATATATGCAAACATTTAGGAGTAAGTGTGTCTGTTTGATACTTCTTCACGTTTAAACGGCTCCACGGATACGGATGAAATTTAGTATGAAGGCAGCTTAAACCCTAATGTAATAAATAAATTACTTTTATCCCAAATAAAATTGCGGTTTTAGCAGAACAGTGACTAATATAGCGGGATGCAGCTAGCAGTGTATAATTATAAAAAAGATTTGAGAACTAGTTTATTTTTTGTTACTTTAAATGTCTATAATTAAGGTCTCGTTAAATCGGGTCAGAAAAGTCTGGAGGCTAGAATCTTCTAAGAAGAAACTAATCTAAGCGAAGCTGCTCTAATCATGGCGTCCCACTTGCACCTAGCGATATTGTACGATTGAGCGTGCGAGATGACATGAATAGCGCTGCATCGTTAGATTTGTTTCTGGTTTCTTTAGTGTCGCTGGTTATATCCTTATCCTAAGAACTAATAGGTATAAAATTAAATCTAAAACTCAGATAGAAAAACTAGTTGAACTTTATTTGATCAATAAGGAAAATTCATGATTATAGTAATTAACTAACAATTAACCTTTTTGGTTCTTTGTTTCGAATAACTGCTGATCTGCTGTGACTTGCAGTTAATTATAGAGGTACATACCTACATAGTCACCTTTTTTCAGCTGGTAAAAAGTAAACCAAATGAATATCTTATATCCTATCCCGAAAAAATATCATATTTTAAATTTGCTTGTTTTTAGGGTTCCGTAGTAATTTTAATGTACCTAAGATACGCTCCAAAATAATAAATAGAATAAGAGTGAATAAGAAAATAATTGAAAAACTAGACAAATAGAGAATATAAAACGAAACAAAATAGATTTAAAACAGAAAATAATAATTATACTGGAAGCAGATAACTTTTACAAGCTTGCATTCATCTTGCCATGTTACTCGTGGTATGTGTGGGTCAAATCTTGCAACTGAATTTTTAACCACTTCCCGATGTCCGATTGAGCTGAAATTTGGTATATGTGTAACTCCGATAACAATGTAACTCCGATAACAATGCAATGAAAGCTTATTTTTAACATAAGTTTTAAATAAGCTTGCTGTTTTATTCGCCATTTTGTAATTTATGGCAGCTGTCATTGACTGAAGATAATACGGACTATACATTAGCCTAGTGTTAAAGACCAATATTCTGATATATTATCTTTATCATGTCCTAGGGTCAGGTTATTTGAACTGGCCTGATAAGTACTATTATACTATTATTAGTTTGAATAATACGTTTTGAAAAAAATATATCATTTGAATTGTCTCGTTAAACATGTTGTAAAAAAATATTTATTGCTTTTGAATTTGTTATTTTTATTTATGATTAATATAACATGTTTTATTGGTTTTATGGCTTTATTTTCTTGTTTCATTTTTTATTTCAACGATTTACAACTGTTATAGTCGTTATAATAAAAAGGTATTTTTGTAAACAAACTGTTTGAACATTGAAATATTGTAAAATAAAGTTACCTAAATATTTTTTAAGAGTTTTAGCAGATAAAATAAAACAATGCAGGGAGTGCATTAACATTTAGTTAAGTTAACACTTTTACTTAACTTAAAAAAAAAAACAAACAAATCTTAGAAAAAACAGCTCTCTGTTCCATACATATTGTCGAGTGTCATTGACATTTTTTATGAAACAACCCATTGTGTTCTCGATTTCAGAGCTGGTCCCATAGTAAAAAAACCTTTATAATGATGAGTACTATGACCCCTTTTTGGCTAAACATACCCTTTCTTTCATACTCTGTTTAATAAATTAAGTGTTACCACAGAATAAGCAAAAGTATCAACGTTATAAAGTTCATTACTTAACATCCAATTGCTCTTCAACTTGACACTGTTTCGCCTCAAAGTTAAAAGTAATTGTTATTTTACTTACGATAAAATCTGTTTTATTGTTATAGTTATTTTAAACAATAATAATCGATCACAATGACGGTTCAATACAATCTTCGTCATTTTTTATCATTCAGGTCGTCAAAGCCTTGAAATTTCGGAAGTTTAATAAAACATATTTTAAAACATTTTTTTTAACTATGTTTTAGTTTGATTTGTGTTATTTTACTTGGTACTCGAGTACGGCTGAGTCAGAAGTAGATGTTATGTTTTAGAAATCTATGTATGTTATATGTATCTTTCTGTTTACGTATGTTTCACTTTAGAGGTCAAACTACTCCGATTTTGCTGAATCAGGCGACATTCGATTTGTTATTATGATCCGGGACATAGGTTACATTTTAACATCATCATCATCAGCCCGTTATCGCCCACT
This sequence comes from Alcis repandata, assembly GCA_949125135.1. NCBI lineage: Eukaryota > Metazoa > Arthropoda > Insecta > Lepidoptera > Geometridae > Alcis > Alcis repandata. The sequence goes on from OX421251.1 coordinate 2,667,912, forward strand.
GCTGAGCATAGGCCTCTCTTGTAAGCCACTCATCCCGGTCCTGTGCCAATCATGTCCAGGTTCGACTCGCGATTTACGTTATATCGTCGACTCAACGAGGTCGTCGGACGCTTCGTTTTATACGGACAACAAACAGTCGAATTGAGAATTACCTTTTTAGACCTTTTTGGAGTCGGTTAAAAATTATGATGGACTAGCTGCGCCCCGCGATTTCACCATATTCCGGGATAAAAAAAGGCTTTATGTTGATCCAGGGTATAAGTTACATCATACCAAATTGAATTCAAATTCCTTCAGCCCTTTTTGAGTAATTTAGCAACAAATATCCAAGCTTGGACATATTATAGGATATAACTAGAATGTTCTATGTCCAATAATTGGGGTCCCTGTTTTTCCGTTTCAAGTTGATACTTTTTTTTTATTTTTCTTAAATGTAAAATAAGTGTCAATAATAATAGTTAATCTCAACGACCGCTTAATATAAACTTGGCCGTTTATAATTTGGGTCGTCGAAACCTTGTATTATCGGAAGTTAATTGTGCTACTTAATTTATTACATAAACGGTATTTACTAGCGATAACAGTGTATTTAAAAATGAAGGGTTAACCCTTAACCCTGAAACAATCGCTCACTTTGGTTTGGGACTGTTTCAGGGTTAAAATTGAAGTTGGACCTGTCAAAAATGGCGTTAAGGTTTTTTATTAAAAAAAAACCAATAAACAATTTGTTGTGTCATTGACATTTGTCAATGAAACTATGCTAATTTTCTCAGTTTTGTGGTTCATGCCTTACTAAAATTGTTTAAAATTATATTTTAAGTTATTTTGAGAATTCGACCCCTAAAGGGGTAAAAATGGTAAAACTTTAAAATGTGTGTAATGATAAACCAATTAACTTAGGTAAATAATAAATCTTATAACATCATGTAAAATTATATAATAGTAAGTAAATACTTAATATTATACAATGTTTGTTTTTTATTTATATTCCGCGTGTTCGTATTGAATAGAAATAAATTGACCGTGTTAGTTATTCTAAGAGGTTAAAATAAAGTCATCGTGACAAATATACTTAGCTATTGTAACAAATGATTTTATATGTACCTAGTAGATTTAAACCCCATTCATAAAGGAATATCCTTTTTATATACTGCAAACTAGAGATAGCACTGCGATGCTCCACATATTAGGATAAAATAAGATATATTTTTTTTTACGATAAAATTAATTTTACATTCTATATTTCAAAAAACGTTAACGTGCTCCACAGATCACATTGAACATACAGGGTTATAAGGAAAGAGCATGCTAAGCCGAAAAGGGCTCATAGTACTCATCATTATGAACAACTTTTACTATGGGACCAACCCTGAGATCGCAAAGAAAAATGGTTCGTTTGCACAGAGCGAGTGAGCATTCAAGTTCAAGCACAGCAATTATAGGTACTCCAGTTAACGTACGAGTTACTGGCATACGCATTGCAATGTTGCCATTGCGTAATTACGTTGTGTAAGGCATAATTTATCAAATCACAAAGAGTTGGCAACACATTTTAAAAACTAATTTCGATTTCTCAACCGGACAAAAAGATTTGTAAGTATTTATTTAAATGTTTTTAACCATATATTTTGTTTAGGTTAATGTTGAAATGAAATAAATAAATAAGAATTTAATTGGTTGAAATGTAAAAGATCAATGTAACAAATTTTTGGAATTATTTAGTCCTTTAATAAAACAAAAGTACAAAAAAATCTATGGCTAAAGCAGAATTTTCTAAATCATGACTATATTACATTGCACAGATAAACAGACTTCGGTGATTTTCTAAAACAATAAAGTGTTTTGAAAATTGAGAATTGAAAATAATGAGTATTGAAAAAGATGTAAAGTAGCTGAACAAAATATAATAAAGTCCTAGAACTAAAACTAAATTTGTTCAGTCATGCAAGAACTACGATGCCACCGACAGACACACAAGCTATTTAAATTTTATTATTTTTTTGTCTTGTTTAAAGTTTACTTGCCTAAAATAAAAACATTTTATTATTTATTATACTTATTTGTTTTTTAACTTGTAATGCCCCCTTTTTTTGCTAGTACTTATAAAGCCATCCTATGCTACTAATAATATATTTAACTAATACACTATAACAAAGGTCCATTAGACATTCATAACAGTATAATGCGGTCGCCGGCCTGCGTCCAAAGTGTACTAAATCAGGCATTTTCGTTTTATACCATTGTTGTTTTACCACAGTCGGAAGTAGGAACAAAGACGTTTTTTATGTAAATATTTATAAATAAATCAGCAGGTAGCTACGTATGTATTTACGTAATTTATTGCTGAGTTTATTTTTAAAGATTAATGTATTTTAATGTGTACGTTTATTTTTGGTATTGTATAAATGTTTGGTCTTTGCTTCTTGTTTTTTATTTATAAACGTTTGTGATCGGGTTGTGGATTGATTGACGTGTTTTGGTGTCCGAAATCATTTATTTTTATTTAAAAAATAAAATAAACCAATTAAGTTAATATTCTAAGTCTTAATTAAGTAGGTACGATATATTTTTTTGAATGAAATTCATACATATTAATTTACTGATCTTGGCAAAACCCGACTGCAAAGAATAGCAAGAAAATTTTGCTACACAAAATTATCTGTCAGCTCGAGATAAAGCGAGACAAAAATCAGCGGGATTCAGTTCAGGCTTGCGCTATGAGTTAACGGTACGGCACCGTTTGATGTACGTACGTCACTAATTAAAGGGTCATGCAATTGTAATCATAAAAATGCTGACAATGACAACCTACCTTAAGTATTTAAAAAAATAATTATAAAAAAACCTGTATTTTAATAGACAGCGTTACTTAGTACAGTATTTATAAACTTCTAGTTATGTCATAATTATTTTTAATTATTTCTAATTAAAAACTATATTACTTTAAAAAACTGTCGTTAGATCAGTATGGATAACTCTTAATTATATTATTTAATTATAGCTTAATATATCACAATCACGGAACTCATTTAAGTTAGAAAAAACCGGCCGGTACAGTGGTTTTAAGTTAAAAATAAGCTACAAGTTATGATAGGATTAGTTATAAAATGTAATATAAATTCTAACTGGATATGGTAATTTTAGACTTATACCCGCCTTTACCTACTAAAACGTTTATATGACAGATAGACGAGTTTAAAACTTGTTTCGTTTTGACCAATCTTTAAAAATAAACTTTTTGGTTAAAAAACTGAGTTATAGTTTTAAGAAATGCTTCACAGTAGATGGCAGCACTGAGATGTAAACTTGTTGAATAAAAGTAAAAAAAAAGTAAAAAAATGCACATAAATAATTATATCTATCTAAATGCACTGTAGAATACTGTAGATGGACTAAATAAATATAATAAAAGATAAAAACTATAAGAATTCTCGGAATTTTGTACAATTTGATACTTTTGACAGTTTAGACCTGAAATTAAAAATGAAACCTTTTTAGTATTTTTATCAAGAACGAGAGTTTTCATTGTTTTTATTCGACTCTGTATTTTTGATTGAATAAACTGCATTTGGGTATTATATATACCAAGTACCTAGGTACTTTAATTTTATATAAATTTTTTTTTGTAATTTTAACTTAAGCATTTTTATCTTAAATTAAAATAAGCTAAAAAAAGGTTTTTATATATTTTTTTATTTAATTAAAAAAAGAAAGAGAGTAAATGTAATTATGTACTCAGATGATTGACATGTCTAATCTATGTATCATTGATAATTATGCAAGTAGGTACTGATAATTATCAAGATAACGATGCAACAGAAGCGTGATCGCCAATGATCATGTGATTCTTGATAACTATTACAGATTATAATACCTATCAAAAAAATGTTATCATTATATTCTAATAATTATGTAAATTACCGTTAAAAAAGGGTTCTGATAGTTACGGATTATTAGTTGCGCTACGGTTCGATTAGAGTTTTCTAGTTATAAGCGGAATTTTTAATAAATAAATTTATTGCTAAAAACTGTGTAGCGAAATGTCAAGTTTTGGCGTTTTCATTTTTAGGTTAGTTTTAAATTTTAAAAAAGCGGACCCGACTTGGCTGTGAGGGTTTAAAAAAAATTCAGCTGTTCCAATACATTTTGTCAAGACTAAGTGTCATTGACATTTTACTATGGAACAGCTGATTTTTTTTTCGCGAATTTCGGGTTGGTCTCATAGTAAAAGTTGTTCATAATGGTGAGTACTGTGAGCCCTTTTCGGCTTAGCATACCCTTTATGAATAACCTTGTATAGCGATTGTGATTATAGAATTGCAACTTGGCTAGGGGTAGGATCCACGCTTGCTTACGAAATCCTAAGAAACATCCCAATGACACATCGAAAAGTGATAGAGTTGGCTGAATCATTTCTTCAGTAAAAAGGTGCTAATCGAACCCCGCTTTTGACATGTTAATTGACGACTTAATGTCAACAATGATTTACACCAGTCATGGTGTGATTGTACGGAATATTTCATAATGATGGGTAAGAATTTGCTTACGACAATAAAATAATAGACTAAGATCCCACTGCAAGAAATTTTACATCGGAAAATACCAGAATAGGACTACAATATAGCCATAGCAATCACTCAGTCATTCAAGAGACTAGGTTTATTCTTAGCTTGGGAATAGCAATCTACTATTACTTATGTGTTTATTACGCGTAATAAGTACAGTGGCGAGACAGTGCCCTCGGCCGAGTATTCTGTTTGTATAAACAGTTTGACGAGAGACAGTCACTAGAACCATGATTTGTTTGCTCGGCCGAGTATACCCATTTACTGTCTCGCCACTGTACCCGTTACGTGTAATCAACCCATTACTTATGGCAAAAACACACACATAATACGACGTCGCATAGTAAGACGTTGCTACGTCGTGTCGCGCTGCGATGTCTTGTCGTGAAGATCTACAACGTGAATCCTGGTAACGTGCATTACTCCTCTAGCGCAGCGAGCCAAAATGACCTCCAACACTAGAGAACCAACCAGATTTTACCAGATATGGTTACGGTTAGGTATTATCAAAGTTTTCTTTCCTATTACATCGCCCTCGTCGTCGTCGTCGTCGTCGTTTCGTTCTATATTGGTATCTTAAGAGGTAAGATTTCTTGCAGTGGGAAATCAGTTTATAATCTTATGTAATATGGAAACACATGTGATGAAAAAGATAATGTAGGAAAGTACAAAGTCTAGCATGAGATGACTGTTTTTGATATAGTTTTAGTTTGTCATTGTCAGGGAATACCTATTCAGTAAAACCCGTTGTTGTCATGCTGTCAACGATTATTTACATTGGTAAACTGCTTCTGTAGCTAATCATACGCTACAGAAATACTATACTTCAGGGCAATTAGGAAATTAAACATGACGTATTTCTGGGTGACGAGCGCAGTGCTGGGCCGCGCAGGGTCTTGGACTTTAAAAGTTCAAAATTCTGGGTGACGCAGACCTGTTATGGGAAAACGTGACGTTTAACATCAGGCGAGCGATTTGCTTGTCTCGTCTCTCAATATAATTAAAAAATATATATACTTTACACAGAAAACTTTACTTTCCAAAGGTTGTCTAGAATAGATCGCTCTCGTAAAAATTGTATTGTTCATAATGATGAGTACTATGAGCCCTTTTTGGCTTGGCAGATTCGACGGCCTTCCTTTTCATAAAATCCTTTTTTTAACAAAACAATAAAAAAAAGATAAAGAGCGGGCTCTTTTTCCGCAACTAGGCCGGTAATCGGCCCTTTTTGCGTGACATATGCGGGTTTCCTCACGATGTTATGTAAATTCGTACATAAGTCCTAAAGAACTCATTGGTACGAGTCGGGGTTTGAACCCGCCACCTCAAGAATGCGAAGCGTCGGTTCTCCCACTGAGCTACCACGGCTCTAACAAAACAATAATTTCACATAGTTTTTTTTATGTTTTTGTCTAATTAATTTATTGTTGATAAAATTGAGCGGCTGTTGCATATTTATATTCATCTTAATTTAGTTTTTAGGTGTTTTTAAAGCTCGCACAGATTTCGATACAAATTCTTGCGCTGCGGCCCGCCTTTAGTGTGCGATAGTTCATATAAAATGTACAAAAGTGATGCAGGAGGATTTTTATTATGCGTTGCGGTGTACGCAAGCCTTAACTATCGTTATTTGATGACCTTCCTTCATCTTAAACTTTATCAAAGTCTTTATATCTGCTTTTATTTTTATACGAAATGTTTTTATAAGTTTAATGTGTGAAAGATAGAATATGTCGACAGCAGGCTTATCAGCCTCTTAAACGTGAACTGTTTATTTTTGTCTCGCTTTTCTTGGAAACTATAATCTTGTCCGAAATTCCAGAAAGTTCTTTATATTTTGTTTTAATTAACATATGAGAAAAAAAAGAACATTTTGAGATTAACATTATCACAACTATTTAGTATGACAGTTTTAGGGTGACAAATCAACATCGAGCTGTATTTTTTTATGGACGTATATGTTTTTTATGGATTTTTATGTGCTGATTACTTTTATACTGAGCTAAGCAAAGCGCAGCACAGCTTGATGTTGATTGTTAAAAAAACGTAGCTAAGAAACACAGCACAGCACAGCGCAGTAGGTACAGCTCGATTTTGATTTGTCACCCTTATACAGGGTTACAAACTCGAGGAGTGTGTGGTTTTAGTGTGGGTGTGGTGTGAAAGGATGTGTGTAATGTGAAAACACACATAATTTAGAACTACGTTTACTGTGGGACTAACTATGTACTCGTAGTTGCAAAACAAGAACATTATTTTTACAAAACAAAAACCGACTTCAAAAGACCGACTATTGAGTTATTCATCTATTTGTCGCGCACGTACTTAATGGAAATTTAAGACTTATATGGTTTTCTCATGGATAACATTATCAGAACTGGACTAAATTGAAATGGGACCAAATGGGAAGCGTCAGCTTTCTAATAAAAAAAGAATCATCAAAAGCGATTCACCCAGTCAAAAGTTATGAGGTAACAACAAACATTAAAAAAAAAAAAAAAAACATATAGACGAGTTGATAACCTTCTCCTTTTTTGAAGTCGGTTAAAAAACAGCCATTTAATATAATGTCATTGACATTCAATAAAATTTATGAAACAGCTGATTTTTTTACGATTTCAAGGCTCCTTTAGAGAACATTGTTAAGAATTGCAAATACTTATTTCATTTATACTTGGTTTGCTAATAACCCTGTATATTGTATAATAATGGTTTACTATGCGGAAAAGCTTGCATTATCTAATAATTACAAATAAGGCAAATAATTATACACCTATATAGTATTCCTAGTATTAATTTTGTCGACAGGTTCTTGTATTGTGTTGTTTTTAATAATGCTCATTATTGCACTGTGATAATTTGTTTTGATTCGATTATTATTTTTTATTTGATATATAGAAATTTGATTAGATTTTTATTTTTGATTAAAAATTGTACCTACTTGTTTTTTTCATATCTACGGGTTTTAACCCCCGACGCAAAACTGTGTTTTTAGCTATTTTTGTCAGAGGTATTGTAAATTTAAAATTCAATTATAATTTTTTTCAAATCAATAAAATAATATGAAAAGTAAAACAGTTTTATTAGTTATTAGTTTTTTTTTATAATTATGATCGGTTTTTAATTATTTTTTTGCGCGTATTCAGTGTTGGTACCATAGTAAAAGTTGTTCATAATGATGGGTAGGTACTATGAGCCTTATTACCTTTTGCTTAACCCTGTATAATTACAATTCATTATATTTGCTAATATTGTGATTAGATATAATTACCCAAGATTGCTTGCAACAGAGTACATAGATAATTATTACCGATAAGACCGCCTACTTTGTTTTTTTTTTTAATGACTTTCTCGAATTCTTATTTAATCAATTAAGTACTCATATTAGCCGAAGCCGTGATTTTGTCTAATATTTTTGGTATTGGATCCATCGGCGTTTTTCAATCTTTTATTATAGCAAAGCTCCTTTAGTAGATATTGAAAAAATATTTCATTTGTGTGTTTTTTGCGTTCGCGAACATAACTGGAATTAGTATTATAAATAATTATTATTATTTATAGTTTATTATTACTGACAAAAAGACACAACAAACACACATATAAACTATTAATTACTAAAAAATATTAGAAGTTCATTCGAAAATCAATTTTTAGGGTTCCGTACCAAAGTTGTAAAAAAAACCTTATTGTAAAACTCCGGTTTCCATCCATCCGTCTAATTCGTCCGTCCATCTGTCCGTATGTATGTCATGGCCGATTATTTTCATTAGTATCATTAACAAAGTATAAACACTATTTACTATGTAAAAGGTATGTATTTACTAGATTACTTTAATTAGTAAATAAGTAGTTAGTATGACAATGTAACTGATGACTCCTTAACCAATAAATACTAACTAACTAAGATTTATGCTAAATGAAACAGTAATTAAATTGGTTGCAATCAAGTTGAAGTACTTTTTGCTTGTTTTTATAGACATCTGTTAAATATGAAACATACTTTTATTTATCTATTTAAAAAATACAGTTGTTAGAAAGATTTATTGTGCAAATATATTCTAACAAAATAAAAGTAATAAAAAAAATTTGCTTCAATTTTTCTTAATTTTTTATGTTTTTTTTTTTGAAACTTCATCCCAATCGGAAATCGGGTAGTGGTACAAAATTCAGTTGCAAGATTGGATTAAGTTTGTAATTAAATATCACCATATTAGGCCCAAGTTTGAAGGCAGATCTAAACTAACTAAAAATACAGGGTTATTCATAAAGGGTATGCTAAGCCGAAAAGGGCTCATAGTACTCATCATTATGAACAACTTTTACTATGGGACCAACCCAGAATTCGCGAAAAAAAAATCAGCTGTTCCATACATTTTGTCGAGTGTCATTGACATTTTTCTATGGAACAGCTAATTTTTTTTTCGCGAATTTCGAGTTTGTCACATAGTAAAAGTTGTTCATAATGATGAGCTCTTTTCGGCTTAGCATACCCTTTATGAATAACCCTATATATGTCTTTATCATTGCAAGCCATTAGACAAGGATGCCAAAAGTTTTAGAAAATTTAGATCTGTCTTAAAAAGCCTTCAAACTTGTGCCTATTATCACAATGTCAGCAACGTAAGCAAACCCACGTGCCGATCTAGTTTACCATTTTCGCAACGAGCACAAAGAAAAGACGTGTGAATTACATTACATTACTATAACGGTAGAGGTCACGGGCGATGACGAGTTTCCAATGTTACACGGACTTTTAAAATCTTTTATTAGTTTAACGACGATTTTTTAATAGCGTTTGGTAAAAAAAAAAAAAAAAACAAAAAAAAATAGTAAAAAAACTTTATTTATTTATTTTTTTTTATTTTTTATTATTTAATTTAATTTTTATTTTTTTTTTTTTATTCGAAATAAAAAAAGTTGGGTTACAGAAAGATCAAGAAACTAAAAGGTTTTCCTTTATTGAAGAAGCGTTTCTGTGGTTGATGATAATTTTTTAATTGCAAGAAAGTATTTTAAAAGTATTTACAATCAGATTTTATAAGAACCGTTGCTATATTTTTTTATGTACTGAATAACAAACAAATAACCAAGTGTTTGAAATTAAATTATTTAATTTTGAATAATCAAGAAATGGCTAAGTAAGAAACCTATAAAAATAAGATTTTTTTGGGTTTTTGTTTCTATATATAACTTTAAATTAATCTGATTTAAATGATATTATTATCTCGTGGAACAACGTCACCGAACTCTGAGCTTGATCAATTATGGCACTGACGCGAGAATAAATGATTGACCACAATGTTATTTTCTAGTTATCTTGTAAACAAAACGACGTCATTTATTCAGGAAGGCACACTATTGAATTGATTATCTATTTAAATATTATATATTTATTATAGACGCTAAAAACCAATCGCCGTGCGATTTTCTCGCAAAAATTCGAAAGTGGCTTGACTGATTTGTTTTTTTTTTTAATCAAAATACTGGGGTGACTTAGAAAAAAGCGGATGAAACCGCGAGGCGCAGCTAGTAATAAATGAATTTGAAATAATCTGATTTAAATGATATTATTATCTCGTGGAACAACGTCACCGAACTCTGAGCTTGATCAATTATTGTATGACGCGAGAATATATGATTGACCACAATATCATTTTCCAGTTATCTTGTAAACAAATCGACGTCATTTATTCAGGAAGGCATATTACTACTGAATTTATTTTATTTAGTATTATAGTAGTTACATAGTAGAAGGATTGTTTGAAAATTATCTTGGTTTGGCCGCCTTTTGTGCATTTGTGTTTCTACTTTCTGTTGGTTATTTTTTATTGTGACTAAAGAATATATATTAATTGATTTAAAAGATTAAAATATAGAAGAAGATACCAAAATCAATCAAATTCAATAATTCGTCACTAAGTATCGGAGACACCTAGATTTCGTGGTATGCTTTTTTAAAATGTTTTTTATTGTATTAATTCAATAATTTTGTAATGACGTAGTTGACGATAATTTGAAATATTTACTTATGTGATTTAAAAAATGCTATTATGTATGTATTTTTTAATTCGATGATCCGTTTTTTTTCTGTATAGAAAAATATTTAGTTAAAAGAATCCGGTATTTGCCAGGTGGGATTTGGCATCCTGGCTGACAACTTTATGAAAAAATTAATGCTGTCACAGATAAAAAACCTAAAGAAAGTTGAGAAGCATAGACAATTAATTAATTAACAGGCCTTTGACAAGAAAAGGCAGGTTTTTGGTGTATCATTGTCAATGCTAATAAAAAAAGAAAACTTGAACAATATGTTACTTCGACTTTAACACGGTTAAAATAACTGTTGAAGATTTTAAGATACAATGACGATGGCCATACAGAAAGGGTATGCTAAACCGAAAGGGACTTATAGTACTCATAATTATGAACATCTTTTACTATGAGACCAACCGAAAAAATCATATTCCATACATTTTGTCGAGTGCCATTGACATGTTCTATGGAACAGCTGAATTTTTTTCGATATCCGGGTTGTCCTCATAGTAAAAGTCGATCATAATGAGTACTACGAGCCCTTTTCGGCTTAGCCTACCCTTTCCTAATAACCCTGTTTAATGACGGTCATACAATAATAACGGTTTTAAGTTTTTTGCTTTCTTATGATGACCACAAATGTGACTCGCAGAAGTTTCCACAATGTCTTATATTGTGTTGAATTGTAAAGTACCGAGTATTTAAATTTGACTTAGATTAGAGAAAATTACATTTATTGTAGGTATGAAAAAATGGGGTAATGATGATCTCTGTTGAATGCGTGTAGGACATTATACATTATGTATCCTATATGTATATTTTATATGTAACTAGCTGACTCGACAGACGTTGTCCTGCCAAAAGCCATTGCGTCAATTCTATGTCAAATGTCATATGTCAAAAGTTACATTAAAAAAGTTTACATTGTCCAAAGAGCGCTTTATGGTTTAAGTATTTTTAAATTTTCTAATTTTTCATGTTTATTTACTATAAATTGAGATGTGAGCTATCCTATCTCCTAAGTTAGATCGAACTGCACACGATGTGCAAATTTGATTGAAATCGGTTAACTAGTATAAGAGTCTATAGCGGACAAACAACGTGACACGTAATTTATATAATATACGAGATTTATATATATTAAGACTAGCTGACTCGACAGACGTTGTCCTGTCAAAAGCCATTGCGTAACTATAGCAACCGTAGTATGTTGATGCTAACTTGTCAATTTATAGTAAAAATTATCAGTATATATATAATTTGCAATAAATTAAAATTGCGACTATAATTTGAGATTTAAACTATCCTATCTCTCAAGTTGGATCGAACTGCACATGGTGTGCGAATTTTATTATAATCGGTTAAGTGGTTTAGGAGTCCATTGAGGACAAACATTGTGACACGAGATTTATATATATTAAGAATTAAGATAATATGTATACTCTTGGGTGTTTGAAACATTGACATTAAAAACATTCAAACTTTAATTAAGAAAAGAAATAAAATAACTATGCAAAAAAAAACATAAAAATATTAAAAAAAAATTAAAATGAAAAATAAATAAGAAACCATTCCACCGGGCTTACCATCAGGCGAGATGGCGGTCAAACGCAAGCCTACAGTAAAATAAAAAAAAGAAAGAAGAAAATGAAAAAGATACCTATCAAAAAAGAAGAGATAAAGTTTGTATGTATGTTTTATAGAACGAAACCAAACTACTGATCTGATTAAAAAAATAAACTTTCACGGAAGGACGGAAAGACGACATTTCATTCACGGAAAGATTTTTTCGATTTCCGCAATTCCTGGGTAGTTATCTAGTTAATAAAAGTTATTTATAATGACGAGTACCATGCACCCTTTTCGGCTAAGCATATCCTTTCCTTATACCCTGCATACTAATCAATCATTCATAATAATACCGATTAAAATCAAATAAGTCAAGCAGTAGCAAATAATAATGTAGGTATGGGTTTTTGTATAATTATAATTTATGTGACCAACCAGTAACAACCGAACATAAAGTTTTCCATTCACTATTCCTGTATATACAAGGTTATACGGAAAGGGTATGCTAAGACGAAAAGGGCTCAAAGTACTCAAGTCGAAAAGAGGTCATAGTATTCACTATTGTGAACAATTTTACTATGAGACCAATAATAAAATTAGGAAAAAACTATCAGCTGTTTTATAGATTTTGTCGAATGTCGCGGTTTAGGGTTGGTCCCATAGTAAACATTGTTTATAATGACAAGTACACCACATAGCTCTGTTCTTCTGAGCATACCCTTTCTGCCTAGCCTGTATACGAGTCCTAGGACGAGTATATCGATTAGCATGAATAAAATTAAATCCTTTCATTAATAAAAAGAGTTAGTAAAACTTGATATTTATGCCAAATTTTATTCATGAATGTATAACTAAGTACCTATCCCTATTTTTAGCCGACTTTTATAAAGGTCTTACTATAAAAGTTGACGCCATTTTGATTATATATTTCTTGGGTACGTGTGTATGTCACTGAACTCTTAAACGGCTGGACCGATGTTGATTTTTTTTTGTGTGTTCAAGAGTTCAAGGGGATTCGAGAATGGTTTAGATTCACAATTGGACGGTAGATGGCGCTGTTCGGGACAATAACATAACTTGAGAACGACTACCGATTTCGTCCTTTTTTCACCGACTTCGAAAAAGGAGGAGGTTCTCAATTCGGATGTTTGTATTTTTTTAAGACGTGTGTACAGGACAACGTTTGTCGGGTCAGCTAGTAATCTTATATATAAAATTCTCGTGTCACAATGTTAGTTACCACTCCTCCGGAACGGCTTGACCGATTTTTACGAAATTTTATATGCATATTTAGTAGAGGTCTGAGAATCGGCTGCTATCTATTTTTCATACCCCTAAGTGATAAGGGTTGTCCACCCGTAACATTTATTTTTATTTTTTGGATAATTTTTTTATTTTTTTTGTAATGTGGCATTAAAAAATACATACAACCCTAAATTTTCACCCTTCTATCACCAACCCCTATTTTTTAATAGTCACTAGAAATAATTTATATGGCAAAACAACGTTTGCCGGGTCAGCTAGTAATGTATAAAAGTTGACGTGATTTTGCTGGTTTTGTGTTCGTATGTATGTTTTTTATAAGCTTTTATTGGACTTGCCGTGTTAGTATGTTTGTGCGTCAAATCTTGGATGCAAAATTTGGACCACTTCCCGATGTCCGATTGAGCTGAAATTTGATATACCTGTGTAACTCCGATGACAGTGCAATATAAGCTTTTTTTAAATATTATTTTTTTGTTTGTTCCTTGATTTATATTCGCCAAATGTGACTCATAATAATTCGAAAATTACTCTTTGTCACATATAACTAAAAACAAACGCGGACAATTTTAACTTCATTATGTATTAAGCTTCCGAATGATTGCTATTTGACATGATTTTTGACACGAACTTACATTATGTATATTATTAGTTACATATTGTCTTTTATTAAGGAAAATAACGTGGTTTTGTCACTTTGTTATACGTGAGTATTCCCGTGTTGGTTATAATTATAACCTTTTAACAAAATGTTTTTTACTAATTTTAATTACAACCAGTCTAATAACTAGTTTTAATAATAACCATTTTATAACTAGTTAAATAAATAAACAAATTATTGCTGAAAAAAATGTGGGTAGAAACAAAAAAAAACTTACATTTGGGGTGCCTCCCGACCTGCCCCTGCTTTCTTCTTTCGAACAATCGATTGATAATCGCATGCTTTCGATCAATAAAATCGATATCTTCATTGAACTTGTTATTCAATACTTCACACTCCGCGAAATTCGAGTCAAAAGTATCGATATCCGATTTCTTTAATCTATTATTCGATATTTCTTTTAACTCGCGATCGGATGTGTTCACATTCGAATACCGCCTGTTTGACACACGGTTCCAAATTTGAACCAAGTCCTTCATTTTGACAGTTTTATTTTTAATTCACGACTGGCACTTTTTTCACTTAATCCACGAGTGAACGGCGTGTGATGTTTCTAGACACTAAAATCGTTTTGTTAATTTGTTTTTAATAGAACTGGGTAGTTACTAGTTTCCGTATTGTAGCACGAATATATTCAATGTCACAGTCAAATCAAAAATGATACCAAGGATGTTTGATAACAAAGTTATTATCACAAATTATCACAGAACACCATATATAGTCACATTGTCCCACTAATCAGGATAATAACTGGCACGGTCAAGTCACTCAGAAAAAAAAGCTAAAAAATTGAAAAGTCAAAAAGAACATGCCACATTCAAAAAGCGCGCGGTTTTTGCACCGATTGAGTCTGCATTGATGAAGGTTTTATATCTGTATGGAATCTGCGCGTACGGCACTTACGTTTATATAAAATTTCACAAGATCGCACGCACACTTGCAAAGACCTTAGCGGTTTGTTAGTGTGCGTGACCGTGTAGTTTACGCTGACGTATGTAGGAACCTGTTTAAAAAACTGCTTAGTGCCTTTGTTTAAGTTTATTAATTTAAAAGTAGGGATAAAAGAAATGCGACAATACAATGTAATAAAAACTCTGTTAACTAGGGCTATGTAAACTTTTTTTTTAAAATATATGGCAAGTAAAAAAAAATCGTTGATTGTTGTCGATTTTTGTTGACACCGCAAAAATAAAGCATGGACTCAGAAAAACATCAGAGATAGCCAAAAGGCGGTCTTGTCGCTGAGAGTGATCTCTTCCAGACATCGGTCATGATCTCATCAAAAGTTTTGATTTTTAGAAAATAGAAATGGCTGTTTTTGCAAATGATGAGAAGTACCTAAATAAATAAATGTTTACTAGCTACTCCCCCGGTTTCACTTAGGACACACACACCGTGTAGGAATCGTCAATCTTACTTTTAGTACTACGGAACTACTCGATTTTATTATTTTTTTACATCTATTTTTAATACATTTCAATGGCCGATTACGCATAACAATTTTTTTTAAACATATTTTACAAAAACATTTTTTTAATACATTTACCGAATTAACCTACCTACCTATTAATTTATTTTTTATTTTTATGAATATTTATTTTATAATAGACTTCGGCGATCAGTTACGTCGTACGAATACCTAGTCGAGCTACACAACGAGCTCGAATAAACTAACCATGCCTTCAAATAAATAGGTACCATTGGCACAATACGGAAGAATTTTTATAATTTAATGCAAGAAACAATATTTTATGTATTTTATTGTTATTATACTCATTTAACTTATTGCATTGTCAACTTTTAGAAATATGTATTAATAAATGTAAAAAATTGTCATTTTTTGCTTTTTTGGAATTCGATTAATTTTGTAAAATATGTTTTGATAATGCAGGGTTATAAGGATTTAATATGAGGATGTATCCCTGATTTTATCATTGATCAAATATTATTAAAGGTTAAAAGGAAAGGGTATGCTAAGCCAAAAAGCGATTATTAGTACTCTTGATTGTTTACAACTGTTACTATAGGACCAAGCTTAGAAATCGCAAAAAATTGCTGATTTATAGAAAAACGTTATCAAACGAAACAACAAACAAAATGTAAGCGATTGGTTTTGACGACTTTAGAGACTTTAGATTAGACTTTGATGCCCATACTATTATATATTTCCTATTTTTAATGATAAGCACTTGTGTACTTATCATCCGGCTTATCATCTTCGGCTTCCGGCTGTCAAAGTAACTAGACGTACTGTCACTCGCTCTTACAAAAATATTCACTTTTACCTTATCATTCAAGTGCATCCAGTGTTAAAAGGCAACAGTATCACATTTAAAGGCGCTGAAAGCCATATCAGAATAAAATAAATTTATGAAATTCGTTATATCAGTGCAAAAGTGTTGTTTTCCGAGAAAGATAACCTCAAAATAAGTCCAAAGAAAAGTTGGTTCGGAACATAGTCAATTGTCACCCAAGCTAGACAACTGCAAGAAATTAATTTTGACAGAAAATATTGCCACCACAAATTTAAAAAGTTACGATTTCATCAATGCTGCCAGATCTTTAAATTTACCACAAAATTACTCATAAAAAACGACAAAAATAAAAATACTCCAAAAAATTATTAGAAAATGGATATTCAAATGCAAATATTATTAGAGAAAATCCAAGAGCAAATGAAACAACAGACTATAACTATAACGGAAGCAGTAACTAAAAATGTTGTGCAACAAATTGACGAACGATTTAAAAAGTTAGACGAAGAAAACAAAAAACTTATAAGCGAAATTAAAGAACTGAAGGAGAAAATGAAAGGATTGGAAATGACTAAAAAGAAAAATAACATACTTCTTTTCGGAATAAAGGACGACAAGCAAGAAGAGTTTTGTTTAGTGAAAACCATAACTGGAAAACTTAACGCCTACCTAGGAATAAACCTGCAGGAACACGAAATTATGAACGCCTTTAGAATTGGAAGTGTAAAAAGTTTGCAGCGACCTATTTTGATCTCACTAGTGTCGTACTGGAGAAAAATGGAAATAATGAGATGCAAAAACAAACTACCTGCAGGTATATATGTGAAGGAAGACTACACAAAGGAAATACTAGAAGCACGCAGAGCATTACAACCAAAGCTTGAAGAGGAACGAAAGAAAGGCAATGTAGCTTACATAAAATTAGATAAACTGATAGTCAAAAACCAAGCAGATCCAAATAGGGAGAAAAGAAAAAGGGACCCATCCTCTTCGCCTAATCTTAACACACCACAGAAAGAAAAAACACAACACGTAGCTCCGAAGAAAGCTAATACAACCAATGCGTACGAGTACATGGCACGAGCGAGATCAAACTCAATGCGCGAGAAAACTAATAGTACATAGCAACCACTGCACACTCGGAACCGGAAGAACAACAACAACGGGCAGATCAGTATAACTATCAGAGACAAAAAACTAACAAGCAACGTCAACCGGTCAGCAGACCAACCAAGCAACATACAATATAAAGAAACAAAACAAAGCACCCCAATCCGGCCAGTCACCGTGGGGGAAGTAGACTACAACCTCCCAACTTCAAATATACTCCAACACTTCTCAGCAACATCAAACACCCTAAATAAATCTTCATACTACATAGCGGCATACAACACACTTACTCTGAGAACAGACGAAAGCCTAGAAGAACTGGTAACTGCATTAGAAAATATAAAATGGACAATTATCGGCCTCAGCGAGGTGAGGAGGTACGGCGAGAAAATAGAAGAATACGACAAATTCATTTTTTATTATAAAGGAGAAACACCAGGAAAACATGGAGTGGGGTTCTTGATCAGGAAAGAGCTAAAGGATCATATCGAAGAGATTATCGGCATATCAGAACGCATTGTCATATTAAACTTGACAATTGGCAAAGAATGGTGGTCTATAGTGCAAATCTATTCTCCTACCGAACAAGCCAGTATAACGGAAATCGATTCGTTCTATACCAAGCTGAACATTTCGCTAAAACAACATGCTCATAAAAATCTAATAGTTATGGGTGACTTTAACGCAAGAGTAGGCGAGAAAAAGCGTGGCGAAGATATCCTAGGACCTTTTAGTTATGGAAAAAGAACACGTAATGGCGGAAAATTAATAGAATTGGCTTATGAAAATAACCTAAAAATCCTGAACACAAACTACAAAAATCGCAGCAGATGGACATGGGAATCACCGGACGGAGTGTATAAGAATGAAATAGATTACATCTTAACCAACAAAAGTAACCTATTCGAAGACTGCAGAAATGTCAAACACATCAACTTTCACACCAACCACAGAATGATACGAGCAAAACTAACATATAAAGAACTAAATAAACGTAGACCATTTAAATTACATTCATATAACAAACAAGTAGACATAAATACCGATGAATTAAAGTCACAGCTCGAAAATTTCCCAGAAACAGTAGAATCACTCAACCTACAGGAGAAGTACAACAAACTCAGCGAAATACTAAGTACAGCAGCGAAAAGGAATACAAGCGAAGGACAGGACAAAAATAAAAAATCTAACAAAGTAACAGATCTGCTCGGAAAAAGACTAGAGTTGATAAGCACCAAAGTAAAGACAAAAGCAACAAGGAAACAAATATCAAACCTAAGCAAAGACATCAGGGTAGCCATCAGGAAAGATCGTCAAGCTCACAGATTGGAAACATTTGAAAAACATATCGCTAAAACTGGAGGCATTAAAAAAGCCCTAAAAATCCTTACTGACAAAAAAGAATGGATACCAAAAATTCAAAACAAAAGGGGATACTGCACCAGCAGCCGACCAGGTATACTTGATACAGCAACTGAGTTCTACCGCGATCTGTATAAGAGTAGAAACAATACACCAGAAACCGATCTGTCAGGCGACGACGAAGCAATACCAGAAATTATACCAAGGGAAGTAGAAAAAGCGATAGAAACACAAAAGAAAGACAAATCACCTGGACCTGACAATATAAACAACGAATTTTTAATTAAGACCAAAGATGTGATCGTCGAAGTCCTCACAAAAATATTCAATGATGTATTAGAAACTGAAGCTATTCCAGAGCAATGGCTGACATCCACCATAATATTGTTACACAAAAAAGGCGAAAAGAGCGACATAGGCAACTATAGACCAATCAGCTTAATGTCAAATATATACAAAATATTTTCAAAAGTAATCTTAAATCGTATCACAAAGAAGCTCGATGAGAATCAACCAAGGGAGCAAGCAGGATTTAGAAGTGGCTATTCGACCCTTGACCATATCCATGTTGTCAAGCAAATTATTGAAAAAAGCAAGGAGTACAATATGCCCTTATATTGCTGCTTTGTAGACTATAGCAAGGCCTTTGACTCGCTCAATCACGAAAAAATATGGCAAGCTCTTAAAAATCAAGGCATCGAGAAAAAGTATATTAGAATTATTAGAAATATTTACAGGAAAAGTTCTGCCAAAATAAAATTAGAAAGAGAAGGGAAGTTAATAAAAATAGAAAGAGGAGTACGTCAAGGTGACCCTTTATCGCCAAAGCTGTTCTCAGCAGTTCTGGAGGAAATATTCCGTCATTTAGAATGGGAAACCTACGGCTTAAACATAAATGGAGAAAAGCTCAATCACTTGAGATTTGCAGACGATTTGATAATTTTATCTAATACTCCATCCGAACTCTCGAGAATGATACAAGAGCTAGACAAGGAAAGCCATAAAGTAGGATTATCAATGAATAGTAGCAAAACAAAAGCCATGACTAACAGCAAAGCAGAGGCAATAACATTGAGCGGAAATCCAATCGAATACGTAGACGAATACACATATCTCGGCCAAGTCATTTCACCAATCGACCAAACATCTAAAGAAATCGAAACACGGATCGGGAATGCTTGGAAAAGATACTGGACATTCAAAGAAATTATGAAGAATAAAGAAATGAGTGTAAACATAAAGCGAAAACTCTACAACGCATGTATTCTCCCAGTGTTAACATACGGTTGCCAAACATGGGCTCTCACTAAAGCGAATAACCAAAAATTAGAAGTCTGCCAGAGATCAATGGAGAGGAGTATGCTTAACATAAAAAGATCGGATAGAGTCAGAAATACACAAATCAGGGAAAAAACAAAACTTGAAAATGTCACATTCGTCATAAGGAAAAATAAATGGAAGTGGACTGGTCACACCATGAGGGGAGTTGACAAATGGAGCAAAATAATAACAACTTGGTATCCTAAAAATAGAATTAGAAAGTGCGGAAGACAATTTAAAAGATGGGAAGACGAAGTGATAAGTGTAGCGGGAAAACTATGGTCAAGGAATACCAGAGACAGGGAGAATTGGAAGAAGTTGGGGGAGGCCTTTGCCAAACAAGGGCAAACAGAAAAAGTTTAGGTTAAGTTAGCAAGTAAAATCAAATGTAAGTTTTTTCAATGTATTTTTCTGAAATAAAGGCTTTTATTATTACTTGTGTACTACGAACCCCTTTCGGCAAAGCATACCCTTTCCTTACAACAGAATAACACATGATCAATGTCAAAATCAGGGATAAATCCTTAAGCCTCATTTTAAATGTAAAATGTTGACATTTACAATGTCCCTGAAAGTGAAGTTAATTAATAATATAATTGAAAACAACACAGTTAAATGTAAATTCTATTATATGTGTCAAATTACGTAAAGCCTAATTAATTTACGTATATAAAAAAGGCTGACAGACATTACGAGTATCAACGTACAGAACTGCTGCCCTAAAAATATGAAAGGAGGGTGTGTTCTCTACAGAGTTATAAGGGAAGGGTACACTAAGCCGAAAAGGGCTCTTAGTACTCATCATTATGAATAACTTTTACTATGGGACCAACTGGGCAAATGGGCAAATGGGAGATTAATCAACTTATATCTCAGGGTGACGAGCGCAGTGCTGTGCCGCGCAGGGTCTTGAATTCTGCGAGTTCAAAATTCTGGGTGGCGCAGACCTGATATGGGCAAACGTGACGTTTAATATCAGGCGAGCGATTTGCTAGTCTCGTCACTCAATTACATAAAAAAAAAAAACTCGAAATTTACGAAAAAAATCAGCTGTCCCATACATTTTGTTCTTATTCTGGTTCCTTTTTCTTGATTTCCGGGTTGGTATAGTAAAAAATGTTCATAATGATGAGGACTATGCGCCTTTTCCGGCTTAACATATCCTTTCCTTATAACCCTGTATATGATGTAGTCACCCACTAAAAAGAGAATTTAATATATAAAACCCTTAAAGGGGTAAAATGGGGTAATAATTTTCAAATGAAAAAAACGGTGTATTAATATCATTTTTGTTTAATTTAAGCGAAGCCGCGAGTATAAGCTAGTATATCTAATAATAAACAACCTTAATCCCCTTTCCTTTTTAACCTTTCCGAAAATAATTTAAAAACAAAACAATTATTAATAAGTTCTATGATTGGGTATTTTACGTGACGTCAGGGAAATAAAAGCAATGGAGAATGCGAAAATCCGGTTACTTTTTAATCGGTTAATTTCCAAGCAGAATGTGTCACTTCGGGTCTATAATACCGGTTTTGACGTCATCTTGTCTACTGATTTGTATAAAACCTTTTTGTTCGCTTCATTGTAACTCCTATCAGTTTTTTTTTGTTGTTTACTTCTTTTCTTTTACTACGTTATTTATTTTTAGGTGTAGCTATTTATATCTTTGCTTCTACCTATATTTAGTTCCCAAATTACCATGCGGTAACAAATAGGAGATTGAACATCTTATATCTCAGGGTGACGAGCGCAGTGCTGTGCCGCGCAGGGTCTTGAATTCTAAGAGTTCAAAATTCTGGGTGGCGCAGACCTGTTAAGGGCAAACGCGACGTTTAACATCAGATGAGCGATTTGCTCGTCTCGTCACTCAATAGCATAAAAATCTTCTATACTTGTAATATTCTTTATTCTATGGCACAGAGACTTTCGTTGTATCACCGTAACTACCGGACCGATTTGGTTGAAATTTAGAATAGAGGTAGTTTAAACCCTGGATTAACACATAGCTACTTTTACATTATCACCGTTTTTCATCATTGCGCGTGTGAAACCGCGAGGCACAACTATTCATTTATTAATTTAGAATTTGCTTCTTTCTGTTGGTCAGGCCATTGTGTTGACGAGCGGTCTCTGTCTTCGGTATTGACAACAATGACCAGCTTTTTATGGTAACCATCCATTTTAGCCGAATAAAAAAAACGACTGAAATACGTAAGCATGGGTTGTAGACAGGTTCTTACTGTGCCGAAAATAAATAAATTAATAACAACCTTTTATTGCATTGTCATCGGAGTTACACAGGTACATCACAGCTCAATCGGACGTCGATAAGTGGTTCAAAATTCAGTTGCGAGATTTGACCTAAACATCAAAAAGGACAAGCTAAATAAAAGTTTGTTAAGCTATTGCATAGATTTTATCGCGGGCCTTGAGCGTGGAATGCAGAAATTCCGTTCCAAAAAAAACCTGACACCCCCACCGAAGTCAAAAAATAGTTCAATGGAGGCGCCACTATTGCACTTCCAAAACAAAAATGACAGTCTTTATTAGAAAAAAATAGTTCCTCCATTTATCCACTTAGGACAGAAAAGTATGCTGGCTGGAATTATAAAAAAGTAATCTAATTTGACATTCGGTAGCTTTTTAATGGCTGGCAAGGTTTCAGTATATTGGGATAGGGCGGGGCCTAATGTAAATTAAATTTGGAATAATTTATTTAAGTATATGCATGACTTTAATTATGGAACCTTCTTCATTATTGGCTCGTAAGATATTTCTTCACATAGAGAAGGCAGCGTGGTAGAGAAATCTCTAGGTTGAAACGGAATTTTGCTACTTTTCAGGAGAGAAAAAATACTGTCTTACTTTTTACTCATTTGCAGTACAATCAGTATTTTTAAACTATTGCATAGCTTCTATCTTCTTCTATCTATTTGCAAAAAATATGCTATGCAATAGCTTCACCGCGGCAGTCCCCGAGTGCCACACGTCTTTTTTTTTAGCTAGTAGTACGCGGTGAACTGAACCTCGCGTCCCTTTATCACCACAACCCTTCGATCAATTTTGCTCATATTCGAATTTAAAGATTGTGTTGCAAAGAACTATTTTCCGGCAAAGTTTCATGAAGATTGGATAAACGATACCCAAGTTATCGTCAAACAAATACACATACATCCAAGCGCCATTTTGTCCCCATAAAGCCTAGACTTTGAGACCTCACTTCGCTCGGACAAAATATGGCTGAAATACAAGAATGCGTTGCAGACAGTTAACTGATAAACTGTACCAAATAAACTTTCCACCTTGTACATTAGTTTTATGCAATTAATATCGATGACTGCGCCAATTTTGAACATTGACCTTTGTTATTGACCGATGATGAAATCGAAATGACATAGACATAGACTTAGACATTTTTGCTGTAAAAACTAAATAGGTATGTTTTGCACCATTTTGTTGTAAAGAAAATATTGCTTTGTTCGAGTCTATATGCTTTTTTGGTGTGTATTTTCTTAAAATTGTTCGGTATGCCGCGGCACAGGGGGTGCATTTTGTAAAAGTTTTTGGTATTTT
Organism: Alcis repandata; assembly: GCA_949125135.1. Lineage (NCBI taxonomy): Eukaryota > Metazoa > Arthropoda > Insecta > Lepidoptera > Geometridae > Alcis > Alcis repandata. Next base: position 2,691,626 of record OX421251.1, read on the forward strand.
TGTATTCTATTTTTATTTTTTTATGAATCGCTACGTGAATTATATCGTCAAAGATGAGAAAGATGCTGGAAAGAGATAAACGATCATTATCTCTGTCTAAGGTCAACTAAGGTGACGTTGCGGTCGGAATCAAGACTAGCAGCTAGCTCTCAAATGAGGCCGACCACATCAATCTGTGGTTAGGTTCATAGATGACCGCAAGTGGCATTTACAACAAAGCGCTTTTATGTTTCGAATGCAGGGCTATCCAACAAAGTGCAGTGGTGCAGTAGTGTGGGTTGGCTGGGGCGGTTTTCTCTCGTGCACCCCCGACTCGGTACTCATTTAAACAAGTGCTATGCCAACCGAGTTATTAACAGCTGAACGCCTTCTTTTTGGAAATTCTAAATAAAATATTAGAGTATCACGTTATTTATTGTCTTTGCAGAACGAATAAATTCAAATTTAGATTATTTATTCACCTTATAATTATAACATGTTCTGTTCGTGAGAGTGAGTAAGAGTTATCGTTGTCACTTGTCACCCCTTAGGGTTTGGCACCCGGGGTGAACTACGCCGTTTCCATCCCTATATGCCACTACTGTTCTATAAAAGTAAGTTGTTGTTGTCACCGCTTAGTGTTTAGCACCCGGGGAGAACTACCCCTGCCGCCCCCACCCCTCTACGCCACTACTGTTCAATAAGTGAGCGTGAGTAAGAATTGTCGTTGTCACCCCTTAATATTTTGGCACCCGGTGAGGACCACCCCTGCCTCTAAGCTACTATTGCGAATAGCACATTTTACAATCCATCAAAACGGCACGTGCGTTGTTTGGAACAAAAAAGACCGCTATATATGACGTCATATCAATTTACAAAGTTTTTAGTCGGTATCACGTTGCTCGCCGAAGCACAGGCCGAAGTGGACTGATCACTTCTTCAAAAAAATGTTTTATTGTTGCCCTGTATTTTTCGTAAATAAATATTCTGTATACTTTGAAATACAGAATTTCAATACTTACAAATACACAATTTCCATACTTTCAAATACATACATACATAGTTTTTACATACTGAGCTGTTTCAGTTTCTTTGACCCTTTTTTTTTCATACTAACTACTTTTTAACCGACTTCAAAAAAGGAGGAGGTTATCAATTCGGCTGTATGTTTTTTTATTTTTTTTTATGTTTGTTACCTCATAACTTTTGACTGGGTGAATCGATTTTGATGATTATTTTTTTATTAGAAAGCTGACGCTTCCCATTTGGTCCCATTTCAATTTAGTCCAGTTCTGATAATGGTATCCATGAGAAAACTATATAAGTCTTAAATTTGCATTAAATACGTGCGCGACAAATAGATGAATAACTCAATAGTCGGTCTTGTGAAGTCGGTTTTTGTTTTGTAAAAATAATGTTCTTGTTAGTACAATGCGAAAACTAAAAAAAAAATAATAATACAAGAAATATTTCCTTATTATTAAAACGAAACAAAGCAAAAAGACAAAAACTGTAAAAAACAAGAGCCAATACTCTGAAACTACTCATTTCGTAAAATATATTGGCCTAAATAATTCCAAACCACTCTTATATCCGGGGCAACAAACGCTAAATCTGACCAATTATAATTCAAAAAGAAGACAAAAAATATAGTTTTTGCGCTCGTGCGTAAATCCTTAAACAAGGTTATAAGGAAAGGGCATGCTAAGCCGCAAAAAGGCTGATAGGTCTCACCACTATGAATAACTTTTACGATCGGACCAACCCTGAAATCGCGAAAAAGAAATCAGCTGTTCCATACATTTTGTCGAGTGTCATCTACATTTTTCTTCAAATTCAAAATAATTTATTCAAATATGAGTACCTACATCAATGTACACTTATGAATGAAAAATACAATTTTTTACGAATAAATTACTTAATACATTCTATGGAGCAGTTGAATTTTTTTCGCGATTTCCGGGTTTGTCCCACAGTAAAAGTTGTTCATCATGAATCATGATAAGTACTAAACTAATAGCCCTTTTCGGTAAGCATACCCTTTCTTAATAACCCTGTAGTAGGTGAGGAATGTCCGTCCCTCCTTCAATACCAGTGACATGATGACGTCATGTGATATTTGGACTGTTCCGTGTTTTATTACACAACTAGCTTTTGCTAGCGGTTTCGCTCGTTAAACCTACAAAGTAAACAATAGGCCCAAGTTTGAAGGCATTTTAGGACAGATCCAAACTAACTAAAAATATATCTGTCTTTATCATTGCAAGCCATTAGACAAGGATGCCAATAGCCCAAGCTATTGGCATCCTTCATCCTTTCCATCCTATTGGCTTAATAATAAGTTTATCCTTGGCTACTTTTTTTGTCATACAAATGTTGTCACCCCATTTCACCCCTTTAAGGGTTGAGTATCGCAAATTTATTTATCAAATATGTCAATCTACTAATGCTAGTTGCTAGTTATTATGTTTTCGTATATTGGCATCACCCGTGTATCCAACAGTATGCAAAGCAATCTAGCCACTGTAAACAATTTCATATTATAAACTACGGCAATTTTTATGCAAACTTTATTACCCCATTTCACCCCCATATGGGTTGAATATTGCAAATTCCTTTCTTATTAGGATAAGAAAGGAATTTGCAATATTATAATGCGTATGTAATACTGAGAACATACTCGTCAAATATGATGTTTTATACTTTTTTTGTCATATTCAAACATTATCGCCCTTCAGGGGTATAACCATTCTGAACGAGTGCCTACGATAAACAGAAAGGAATTATTAGGAATTACCCTTCAAACTGCAAATTTCTAGGATAAACAGTTTAGGTGCATAAGTCAGTCAGATAATGTTTTTTTATGTGTATATTTAAAATGAGTTCCTTAAATGAGGAAGAGTAGGTGCAGAACAACAAACTTAAAAGTAAAGTTGGATGAGGGCGCCACCGTCGCATAATCTGAACAAACTTGACAATTATCCGTAGTATAAATTAGTTCCATAATTTGACCAACTTTTTTCATAAAGTTGGTTTGTGTCTGACCAATTATTTTCTTATCCTCACGAAAGTCATTAATATAGATCCGTGACTGACTAATGATTACATTGGAGGGGGAAAGAGGGGGGAGGGGGGAGAATACAAAGTAAACAACTATCGACCTCAAAGGAGAATTGTCACCCGTGCTATAACTTTACAACCCCTATTTGACCGAGCGAAGTGAGACTATTTTATGTTTTTTTTAAGTTAAAATATTTTTTTTCGAATATTTTTTTTTTAAATATTTTACAGAATTTTGATAAGTCTTGTAGTATTTGTGCAGTTGTAACGAAAAATAGGTACCTATTTGAGTTCAAAATAAGGCAATTTGTGGTAGATTTGTGGTGGTGACTCCTTAGTATTCTGTGGTAGTACACTTATCTATCCCACAGAATAAGCGATATCTTGTGTATTTACTGGGTTATAAGGAAAGGGTATGCTAAGCCGAAAAGGGCTACTAGTACTTATCATTATGAACAACTTTTACTATGAGAGTTCCATACATTTTGTCGAGTGTCATTGACATTATTTTTATGGAACAGCTGAGTTTTTACGTGAATTCCGGGTTAGTCCCGTAGTGAAAGTTGTTCATAATGATGAGTACTATGAGCCCTTTTCGGCTTAGCATACCCTTTCCTTATAAACCTGTATGATTACAAAAAAATCCTACCAATATTATAAACGTCAAAGTTTTTATCTTTAGATGTTTATTGTTGAATCACGCAAAAACGACTGAACAGATTTGGATGAAATTTGGTGTGAAATTAGCTTATACCCTGGATTAACCATGCAGGGTTATTCATACAGGATAGTAGTAGTAGATAGTAGTGATTTTAGTACTCATCATTATGAACAACTTTTACTATAGGACCAACTTAAAAATCGCGAAACAAAAAATCAGCTGGTCCATAGAAAAATGTCAATGACACTTTCGAAAATTTCGGGTTGGTCTCGTAATAAAAGTTGTTCATAATGATGAGTACTATGCGCCCTTTTCGGCTTAGCATACCCTTTAGGAATAACCCTGTATAGGCTTTAATCCGGAAAACGCAGGTGAAACCGCGGGACACAGCTAATAATTTAATAGTCATTAAAAATCAGGCCAGCGTCAACCAAACGAAATGTCAATATTTTAGGTAATTAAAATACATTAGTTAATTCGATTTAAATTACTTTTTTATTTCATTGCGTCTATAGATAGGAGAGATGGAACAAACACATTAAATTCTTATTAAGATTGAAATGATTCAGTTCACAGAAATAAATTTATTTTTAAAAACAAGCTTTTATTGCATTGTCATCGGAGTTACACAGGTATACCAAGTTTCAGCTCAATCGGACATAGAGAAGTGGGCCAAAATTCAGTTGCAAGATTTAACCCACACAAACATTAATATGGGGTGATTGCACGTAACGAGTACAGTGGCGAGACAGTGCCCTCGGCCGAGTACTCGGTTTGTATAAACAGTTTGACGAGAGACAGTCGCTAGAACCATGATTTGTTCGCTCGGCCGAGTGTGCACATTTACTGTCTCGCCACTGTACTTGTTACGTGTAATCAACCCATAATATATAACTTGTTGCCTGTTACTTCAGTAAATAAAAAAGACAAAATTTCGAAGAATTTTATAAGACTTTTTAATTGAAAAGGCTTACTACAAATTTTTGTTATAATTAAACACGATACTCACGCAAGAATTAAGTCGTTCACTACGACTAGACCAAACCACGAAACCAAAAAACCCAATGAAAACCACGAAAACCACGTGAAAACCAAGTGAAAACCACGAAAACCACTTTAAAACCACGTGAAAACCACGTTAGTTTCCATAGCTTACTTACTACAAAATTTACGACTTCACCTGTGATAAACTCTCTTTACGTAAATTGTATTTAGACTGTAATAATAATACTTGACTGATTTTACATACTATTGTAGTAATTTTATATATTCATTTTTTGACATTGCAATTATCTTGTATAATTTTTTGACATTCTACTATTTTATTTCTTTGATATTTAATTTATTGTGTATTAATTTATTCGCAATAGATTATATTAAACATTCTTAAATGTACATTGGATGTACCCATTTTTATCAATGATTTTGAGGACATACACGGCAAGTTTACATAAGTCATTAATTCACTATTAATCATTTCATAGCGAATAGAATTTATGACAATTTTTCCCAAGTAATAGCATTGAGGCGAACAAATCAAAATTCAAATCGATCAAGGCATTTTGAGCTTTGAAGGTTAAAGTAGGTATATAAGATTTATTATAAAGATACTAGCTGACTCGACAGACGTTGTCCTGTCTCGATGACTATTTAATTCGAATTGGTAAAAAAAGCCATTGCGTCAATTCTATGTCAAATTTCAAAATTTACATTAAAAAAGTTTACATTGTCCAAAGCGCTAAAGTTAAATTATGATTTAAGTATTTTTTAATTTTCTAATTTTTCATGTTTTTGTACTATAAATTGAGATGTGAGCTATCCTATCTCCTAAGTTAGATCGAACTGCACCCGGTGTGCAAATTTGATTGAAATCGGTTAAGTAGTTTAGGAGTCTATAGCGGACAAACAACGTGACACGTAATTTATATATATTAAGACTAGCTGACTCGACAGACGTTGTCCTGTCAAAAGCCATTGCGTCAATTCTATGTCAAATGTCATATTTCGTAACTATAGCAACCGTAGTATGTTGATGCTAACTTGTCAATTTATACTTAGTAAAAATTATCAGTATATATATAATTTGCAATAAATTAAAATTGCGACTATAATTTGAGATTTAAACTATCCTATCTCTCAAGTTGGATCGAACTGCACATGGTGTGCGAATTTTATTATAATCGGTTAAGTAGTTTAGGAGTCTATAGCGGACAAACAACGTGACACGTAATTTATATATATTAAGATTATACGGATTATATTATACGTATGTTATTATAAGGAAAAGATACGCTAAACAAACAACAAGCTAAAATAAAAACAGGCTCATGATACTCATGATTATGAACAACTAGCTGTGCCCCGCGTTTTCCGGGATAAAAGTAGCCTATGTGTTAATCCAGACCATGAACAACCTTCATTCCAAATTTCATGTAAATCCGTTCAGCCGTTTTTGAGGGAAATAGTAACAAACATACATACATTCTCACAAACTTTCGCGTTTATAATATTTAGGAGGAGGATTGAAGGATGTAGGATTAGTAGGATATAGGTTAGGTTTACCCGTTTCTTTTTCTATTAAACCAGTTTTGTATTAGAGCGAAAACAAACAAAATAAAAACAAATTGGTCAAACCATTGTCAAGTTTTTGCGAGACTAAGGCGCGGTGATTGATTTTCATGACTTTTGGCGGGAACGTGGAAGAGACATGTTGCTTCATTTTGTTATTTTACTAAACTTGTGTAATTTTGAGTGTTAATGTTTATTTTAAGTGGGGAAAATAACCATTAAGTGCTCGAGGACGTGCACGAGTGTGGGCAAATCATAAAATGCAGTGAATCGTGTCATTCCGTGTTGCTTCCAAAACTCCTTAGAAAAGCCTCTAGTAAAGTCTCCACTACTTTACTGGGGCACATAAGTACCTACTCACTCTATCCACTTGACACTGGCTAAATTGTGGCAACCCCGCAGAAGCCAAAAAAAAAAAAAAAATTGAAATTGATTTTCATAAGTGTGTATACAGGGTGTGGCGTAAAGAGTGGTTAATTTCTTACTTACGGCTGGGGGACATCACGACTGTTAGGAAAAAGTTAATTCGTCTTCAGTGACAGTGTCACGGGTTTCGAGTTATTGGACATATTCGAAGTTTAATTTTCCTCAAATTTTAACTCGAAAACTGTGACTCTTTCACTGCATACAAATTGTCATTTTCCGAACAGTCGCAATGTCCCCCAGCCGTAAATAAAGGATTATCCACTCTTTACGCCACACCCTGTATGTATTTGTATAAATATAGATTAAATAAAACCTATACATATCATACAAAATTTTAATAAAAAACTCATTTATAATACGATACTTCAAGGTTTCTACAATTATATTTCCACCTATTTAGTTACAATATAACTTTTAAATATCAATACCAGCACATCAATTATGTCTGACTCACATATATCCATCTCGTTTTTTCGTATAGTGTTAGAAAGAGATGGATGTGGAAATCCAGAAGGCTAAGCCTGCGGTTTTGCCTATATTAGTGAGATTTAAATAGAAAATTGCTATGTTTGTTCTGTTTTATGGATTACTGGCTGCGTTCTGCGGTTCGACTTGCTTTTGTGTAGGAATTTATTTTAACATACTTAATATAGAAAAAAATTGACAATAACAGACAGGTACATGATACAAACTGCATAAATAAAATAAAATAAAAATTTTAGTAAGAAAATATTATTTATTTGTATTATTATGATGCAAAGGTTGGCCATTGCCATTCAGCGTGGCAACGCGTTTAAAAACTTTAATATATTTAATATACCTATAGGGCTTACACATAAGCCACTCGGCCTAAGAATTTATCTTAATATAGTATAAAAATGAATCGCTGTTCGTTAGTCTCGCTAAAACTCGAGCTGGACCGATTTTGCTAATTTTGATCTTGAAATATTTGTAAAAGTTCAGGGAAGGTTTAAACGGTGAGAAACATGAATAATAAGTAAAAAAAAAATACTAAAATCGACAATTTAATTTTCCAATACAAACTGTTCCTGTTCCTACCTGTGAAACATTTGAAGTTCGTCCTAACGGTACGGTAAACTAGAGATGTCCGATCTCTTTTGTCTTTTTAGAAATAAAAATAGTGTCACTTGGTTGTCAAATATTTATAGGTGTGTTCAGAAATTGGTCCGATCTTTTTGATCTGCTTTGTTGGTTTTTTTTTTGTTGTTTTGTTTGCTCTAATGCAGGGAAGGTTTAAAAGTAAAAAAAAAAGCGGGTGAAACCGCCGGGGGTCAGCTAGTTTTTTTTAATAAAAACTTGAAAACATTTCATATTGCATGGATGCTAAATAGATAAGATGTCTGGAGCCACAACTTACAATAAAAAGATTTAACTCCGATAAAAAACTGGCCAGTAACATTTTTCATGTCTTTGGCCGCGAAAATTCATGTTCCATATTTAAACTCATGAACGCCCTCCATGAAAGTCTGAATGAAAAATACAAGCCTCTCTGATGAAAGCAATGCTCGAAAAAGATGGCTGACGCTTCTTTAGTATTAATTGTAGGAAACTTTAGGAAAAATTTGATAAAAGTAGGCGCAGGCTTTAGAGTTATTTTGCGAAATGTAACAAATAATCCTATTCTGACTCACATCCGACTAACTAAGGAGATTCCATACTTTAACGACATACGAAGAATCCTTGTGACGTCTTCATTATATTTATTTCTTGTCTATGCATTCTGACCAAGTAGGTTTTATTCTGATACTGACGTATGCAGGCTAAATGACTTAGAACGGTATAGGCCAAATGGCTAGCTCTGACGTCAAAGTTCTAGGTTATTTAAAGGCGATCTCTCAGCCTTTGACATGGAATGGCGATGTTTACAAGCCTTTTTTGTATTGTTTTAATTAGCACGGGAATACGCACGTAAAAATTAAGTCGTTTATGACTAGTTTCGATCACATTCGGGGATTTTTATCAGGTGAGTTACAAGCGTGACGCGCTCGCGGTTGCGTCTCGCTTGGTATGATTTCCATAGTAAAAGCCTGTTTTATTAAAGATTTTATTATACCTAACTAGCAATGTATGTAATTATTGTAACTATGTTTGTTCGGGTGGAATCTTGCAACTCAATTTTGAACCACTTCCCGATGTCCGATTGAGTTGAAATTTGGTAGACGTGTGTGCAATAAAAACCTGTTTAAAAAAACTTATTATTTTTTAAAACTGTTAACAAAATAACCCAACTTAAAACGTAACATTTTTTTATAGTCGACCTTTTTTAACAGTATTAAGTTACAAAATGATTATGAAATCGAAAAGCTACTTATAATATTTATAATAAAAATAGCATTACCTTTTAATATTTTGTTCGTATTTTAAATTCACATTGTAGATTTTATTTAGTTAATTTTTATTTTATGAGACTTGCAGAGTGAATTTGATTTAAAAAAAAAGCTTTATCAACTTTAAGACAATTAGGTTTAATGATGAGAATTTTAAGAATAGGTATACCTTTATTAGCATTTTTTCTATTTAGCCGTGAAAAGGTCTCTAACCTTGATCCGCTATAATCTTATCTTTTACTATGTCTACACTAATATTAAAAAGAGGAAAGATTTGTATTTTTGTTTGTTTGGAACGATAAAACTCAAAAACTACTGGACCAATTTTAAAAATTATTCCACCATTAGAATGCTACATTATCCTTGAGTAACATAGGCTATATTTCATTCCCGTGCGAAGCCGGGGCAGGTCGCTAGATAATCTTATTAATATTATAAAGGTGAAAGTTTGTATGTTTGTTACCACTAATATAGGGTTATTCATAAAGGGTATGCTAAGCCGAAAAGAGCTCATAGTACTCATCATTATGAACAACTTTTGCTATGGGACCAACCCGAAATTCGCAAAAAAATCAGCTGTTTCATACATTTTGTCGAGTGTCATTGACATTTTTCTATGGAACAGCTGATTTTTTAGTACTAATTTTTTAGTTTTTAGTACTATGAGCCCTTTTCGGCTTAGCATACCCTTTATGAATAACCCTGTATAAACTAAAACGTCTCAACGGATTTATATAAAATTTGGAATAAAGGTCTTTCATGGTCTGGATTAACACAGGCTACTTTATATATATATTATGGGGTGCTAGGTCGGGTAACCTCCTCGTGGTGCACCCTGGGCAACAGCGTGCGGTAATACTGCAGCTTTTATGCAGTATTACCGCACGTTGGCAAATAACCCGACACGGTGGGCCCGTCCGCGTGTCCCTCTGACTAGCAGAGGGCACAGCGGATGGTGTGTGGTGGAGTGTGGAGCGTTGGAGGATACGGCGCTCCACGCTTGGCTGGTGGCAGCAATGCCACCAGGGGGGGTTTTCCTTGTGCTCCTCGCCGCGTGTGGGTCGCGGTCGGGAGTGCAAGGAAAGGAGGAGGGGATCGCTCGTTGCCGGGCGTGGTGAAAGCCATGCTCGGCGGCGAGAGATCGTGGCAGGCCGTGGTCTCCTTCTGCGAAGAGGTAATGTCGCAGAAGGGGCCGCGGGGCGGATCGGGGAGGACGACTCCCGCAGGATCCGCTCCGGCGCAGACGACGGGGAGGGAGGAGGGGGCGATCCGATCATCGCCTCCTTCCCTCTCCGTAGTGGGGCCACTGGCGGAGGGTCGGGGGGCTCTCCGCTGGCTTGCACCGGCTCCACACGTCTGGGGGCGGCCTTGGGTGACCAGGGCCGTCCCTCTCTTGACGCACGGAAGACGGGGCCGAAGGGCCGACCCTGGCTGAGGGTGGCGGAGACTCCGAAAGGGAACCCCGCTGCCCCCGGCCACAAGGGAATGAGGTCAACTTCCCAGTGGTTTTAGTGGGTATGCCGCCGCAGGGTGGAGACTCCCACATAACCCCGGCTCCCCCGGGTTAGGGGTATCCATAAAGGATTTCCATTGGGTCAACAAAAAAAAAAAAAAAAAAAAAAAAAGGCTACTTTATATCCCGAAAAACTTATCTTAACCTTTAGACCGCGGGGTCAGAAACTAAAATTAAATTGGTCATCTTTTTTAAACACTAAATTACTTTTTTCTACTTAAGTTAGTTGGTGGTGATTTGCTATTAAATTAATTCAGGCGCAAATAATAATAAAATAGTAGTAGTTCTTGTTATTGATAGATTTGGCATTGGTATTGGCAAAAAACAATTGGTAATTGTTTTTTGCTGACGAAAAATTACAAATATTAAGTAAGGAGTTCTTGCAAATCATTTTATTGACGGCAAATGTTAAGTTTGTCTTTTAAAAAAACTGTACTAGTGCTGACTTGATAAAAATGAAAGCTTACCAATTTGTTTCCGAACTGCTCAAATATACAGGGTTATTCATAAAGGGTATGCTAAGCCGAAAAAGGCTCAAAGTACTCATCATTATGAACAACTTTTACTATGGGGCCAACCCGAAATTCGCGAAAAAATAATCAGCTGTTCCATAAAAAAATGTCAATGATTCGACAAAATGTATGGAACAGCTGATTTTTTTTTCGCGACTTTCGAGTTGGTCCCATAGTAAAAGTTGTTCATAATGATGAGTACTATGAGCCCATTTCGGCTTAGCATACCCTTTATGAATAACCCTGTATAGTTCTGTTATAAATACTTCGTTTCGTTTTAGTTCTCCTTGAAAAAGATCACTGAATGTGTTCTTTTTCAAATCGGTTCCTCCGTTTAAGAGACGTGCCACAGACAGATACACAGCGGTCAAACTTTTACCACCCTTTTCGCGTCGAGGGTTAAAAACAGTTTTACTGATTTTTAACACGCTTTTATTAGCTTCACCTGTATGTTTGTAACCGACTCCTTTGAGCGCGTTTTTGACCCACTTTAAACGGTCAGATTTCTTTCAAACTTTGTAGATATATCGAGGACCGATGACAATACACTAAACGAAGCGTGTTTTTTAGTTTTTTAACTATTAAATATTATTATTGGCCACAATTCTCTGCTAGGGTTTTTTGTTTAATTTGTTCCCATTTTGAATTAACTTCGTGCTCAAATGTCAAGACCGTTTCCGCATTTTCATTTTGAAAATTTAAAAGAGATTGTCATATTAATTTTAGTGTTCAAAATGTTTTTATTACATTTCTGGGAAGTGTTGAATTTCGAGCAAAACAATTTACGTATTACCTTAGTGATACAAAAGTATGTATTTTATTTTATTTAACCACAGGTAAATGCTTTTATTTAAATTTGTAATTTTTTTTTCCTTATTTTTTATACAAGGTTAATAGGAAAGGGTACGCTAAGCCGAAAAGGGCTCATAGTCATCATTTTGAACAACTTTTATTATGGGACCAACCAAGAATTCGCAAAAAAAAATCAGCTGTTCCATACATTTTATTTATTTATTTATTATTTATTTATTTATCAACTTTCCAAACACTTACAGTTGTTCTTTACCAAAACGTGTTTGAAACAATTTACACATCTAATAAAACAAGAAAAAATATATACTCGTACATATAAATATACAAAAAACTTAACCTAAATTAATTGTAGATAAAGTATTACTTGATATTAATTTTGAATTTAAACTAAAATAAATTATACAATTTTGAATTAGAACATTAATTTTATTAAAAAATAAATCAACGTCGGGCTGGTGAGAGATCAGCTCGTTGATTAAGGTGAGTAGGCGCAGGTAGGAGTAGGTTTTCTTGAGTTTCATTGAAATTATTCTATGGAATAGCGGTTTTTTCCGCGATTTCAGTGGTGGTCTCATAGTAAAACTTGTTCAAAATAGTGAGTACTATGAGCCCCTTTCAGCTTAGTATACCCTTTTCCTTTAACCCTGTACATGAATGATACATAAATATGTACTTTAGTAAGTACAGGTAAATGCTTTTATTTTAATTTGTAATTTTTAGTTCCTTAGTTTTATTTATGCTCTCAGGGCCTTTATTCGCTCTATTGGGCTAGCTCGCTGTCCGTCCGTCTTATGACGACACAGGCCGTGTCGACGGCGCGTTCGTGTTCCACGCGCGCCTCAAAGAGATGTCAGCAACATGGAAGGGGCCCGAAAGGGCCCATGCCCGTCGGGGCTGCGGGTAGAAGTTACCGCGGCCTCGGCGTCACAAGGGCGTAGAAGGAACATGGGTGGTTTTTGGTCAGTAGAAGTCTGACACTCCCTTCCGCTCTGCCCAAAGAGTGGGAGGGGTCATTTGATGATTTCCCACCCCCCAAAAAAAAAAAAAAAAAAAAAGGGCCTTTATTCGCTATGAGCACACGAGCACGTAACGCGCCGCGTTACGTCAAATCCATGGAATCGACAAGGAATGGTATTCCGTATGCCAATGTCAAAATTTAAAACGCGTGGACTCTGAGCCGCGTTCACGTTACGTGCGTGTGATGACGTCACGCGTTTTTGGCGTGAAATATGATGGTAGATAGCGAATAAGGGCCCAGGTAGGCACTTGGGTTTTTCCGTTTTTATATCCTTTCAACACAATTTTACAACATACAAACATAGTACTTATAAGGGACCATCCGTCCTTCCCCCTCCCCCCCCCCCCCTTCCCAGTGTGACGTCACATATTTTTTCCAATTTTACATATGTATATATACAAGTTTTTACCAAAAGTTTCGCTGTTAATCTACACTGATATTATAAAAAGGAAAGATTTGTATTTTTGGATGTTTCTAACGAATAAACTCGAAAACTAAAAGACCAATTAAAAAAAAAATCACCAATGTAAAGCAACATAACACATACGAGTAACATAGACTATATTTCAAATCCGTGCGAAGCCGGGGCAGGTCGCTAGTACTTAAATATTTTAGATTTTAAATGTGACGTCACAAAAACCCCTCTTACCCCCTTGTCACATGTCAAGGGGGGAACCCCCCCCCTTCTATACGTGTGACATAATTTATCGATGGCCCCTAATTTATTTCCATAGACTATGAGACCTTCACTTTACTCGTTCAATAAAAAAAAAAACTATTATATACAGGGTTATTCTAAACCGAAAAGAGCTCATAGTACTCTTCTTTATAAACAACTTTTACGATGGGACCAATCCATAGAAAAATGTCAATGACACTCGACAAAATATATGGAACAGCTGATTTTCTTCGCGAATTCTGGGTTGGTCCCATAGCAAAAGTTGTTCATAATGATGAGTACTATGACCTTAGCTTAGCATACCCTTTATGAATAACCCCGTTTAATTATTTCACACACTTCTTGTTCTGCAATTGAATGCGCATTTTTTGTTATAATAAAGTCCTGTTAACTTCAGTTCTAGCTTTTTTGCTTTGAATAAATTAAAAAGAACCAATCGTATTGTTCACACTTTTTTCTATTTAATACATTGTTCTTAACTAATTCGGATGTACTAGTTTCTGCTCGTGGCTTCGTCCGCGTAAACTATAAAATATTATTTACCTTGGTATTTCACCCGCTGTTTCGCTATTTTGTAGTGGTAGGGCTCTTTTGCAGACCCCGCCTGGGGAAGTACCACACCTTTGCCAGTTATTCCACCGCCAAGCAGTAATGTGCAAACATTACTGTGTTCCGGTTGGAAGGGCATTGTTTCCAGTGAGATTACAGGGCAAATGGGAGATTAAACAACTTATATCTCAGGGTGACGAGCGCAGTGCTGTGCCGCGCAGGGTCTTGAAATATGCAAGTTCAAAATTCTAGGTGGTGCAGACCTGTTATGGGCAAACGTGACGTTTAACATCAGGCGAGCGATTTGCTCGTCTCGTCACTCAATTACATAAAAAAAAAACCTTTTCTGTATTAGAGTGAACAAAACAAAATAATATATATATTTAAATCGGTCCAGCCGTTCTCGAGTTTTAGCGAGGCTAATGAACAGCGATTCATTTTTTATATATAAGAAGAAGAAGAAGAGCAGAAGATATCACCCTGATTTAGAGTCTCTTAGTCATTAGAGGCAAAAAAAAATAAATCCCATTTTTTATAAATACCTATTAAAATATTTAATTTTTACTTCACACTTTTTTAATTAAGAAACAATCTTCACAACTATTAGTTTGAAATCAAAGGACTTTCATACAGAAGTTTTCATCCATTTTATTTATGTTACCTCTTTAGGGATTAAAATAAAAACCTCTTTCATTACCCCTCGCGCATCAAGAGACATACTCCACAACTTTCCAAGACCAGCGATTTAGGCTGTGCATTGTCTACCAGTTAGTCAGAACTTTAACTTTTATATATATTAAAAAATGCCTCTATACAGAATTATAAGAAAAGGGTATAAAGCCGAAAACGGCTCGCAGTACTCATCATTATGAACTACATACTTTTACTACGGGACCAACCCAGAATTTGCGAAAAAAAATCAGCTGTTCCATACATTTTGTCGAGTGTCATTGACATTTTTCTATGGAACAGCTGATTTTTTTTTGAGAATTCCTAATTGGTCCTATAGTAAAAGTTGTTCATAATGATGAGTAAGTACTATGAGCTCGGCTTAGCATACCTAGGTACCTCTTTTTAAAACCCTGTAATAGTATTTCATGATAATAAAAACAAAAAAAAATGCATTAAAACGTCTTTAATTAAACTACATTTGTAATTTATCTGTAAACACCATATTGGGGAATCCCTGGCTTTACCAAAAGTACATTTAATTTTTCCATTCACTTGATGGAAAACTACTGAAGCGAGTGCAAAACTTCCACGCATTTATTAAACAAGCTGATGCACGGGACTTTGCCCGCATCCTAGCAGACTAGAGGCTATAAAACAGTCTTTAGAACTTAGGAATAGTGTAGCTTTCCATTAGTGAAAACTTTTTAAAATCGAACCAACCCTAGCCAAGTCGTAATTCCGAAACGTTAGAGAAAACTGGAACAATGTATGGGAATTACATTTCTTCAATAGTTTTATTTACAGAGACTTACATTATGCAAACACATATTAATATTAAAAAAATAAATATACTTAAATTAAAAACTAAACTAAACTAATCTAAAAGGCCGCTGCCTGTGGGAATTGTTCCCAAAATGCTGGCCCCATTACCACGTTGTAAGGCAATGCCCACCCTTTGGGCGAGGTAGAGGCCAGCTATTTTGGTCACGTGTTACTTCGACAGGCGAGAAGAGAGCTCTTTATAAATTTAATAATAGAATATACAGGGCTATAAGAAAAGGGTATGCTAAGCCGAAAAAGGCGGACAGAACTCATCATTATGAACAACTTTTACAATGGGACCAACCCCGAAATTGCAAAAAAAAAAACGGCTGTTCCATAGAAAAAGTCGATGACGTTTTTCTATGGATCTTTTGACGTTATTTTTAAATATATATATTTTTTAATTTTGTAATTATATACGGACATTGTTCTGCTATAAAGTATTTGAATTTAACTGAAACAGAATTGCAACTTGGCTAGGAGAGAAGTACCTAGTTCCAAAAAAATACCTTCTACAAACATACATACTTAACCTTTTTAATAATATTACTTTATATTTAAGGCTACGCTAATTAAATTCAGGTTAACTGACGTCGACTCAAAAGGTACTTGTCTTATTATTTTATTTATAGAAGTTAAAAATACTTCATTTCCTTTTAGTTCTTTTAGACAAAAAATATGGAGCAATCGATGTCCTTCTTCAGAGGAAACCAAACTTTGACTTTGACGTTTTTGCAAGCTTTTGTTAACTTTTTTTTTTAATGTAATTGTGTGACAAGACGAGCGAATCGCTCGCCTGATGTTAAACGTCACGTAAAGTCACGTTTGCCCATAACAGGTCTGCGGTACCCAGAATTTTGAATTCGCAGAATTCAAGACCCTGCGTGGCACAGCACTGCGCTTGTCACCTGAGATATAAGTTGTTTAATCTCCCATTTGCCCTGTAATTTCACTGGAATCAATGCCCTTCCAACCGGAACACAGTAATGTTTGAACATTACTGCTTGGCGGTGGAATAACTGCATGGCAAAGGTGTGGTACTTCCCCAGGCGGGCTCTGCAAAAGAGCCCTACCACTACAGAAAAGCCTTGCCTTGCCGTGTTGATTTTATAATATCTGTGTAGGTCAAATTTTGCAACAGAATTTGGTACCATTTTCCGATATCCGATTGAGCTGAAATTTGGTGGGTATAATACCGGTTTAACTCTAAAATAAAAATTATATAAATGTTTGTTTAATTTAACTTATTTTATTTGAACTAGCGTCCTTGTTCACGGACTTGCACTATTTCGGTATTTTTAAAATGTGTTCGTTTACGTTATTACTAGCTGCTTCGTATGGATGTATGTTTGCTCCTTTTTCACACAAAAACGGCTGAACAGATTTACATGAAATTTGGAATGAATGTTGTTCATGGTCTGGATACATACCTATGATACTTTTTATCCCAGAAAACGCGGGTGAAACCGCGGGGCGCAGCTAGTTTATAATATTCATATACATTATTTGAGGCCTTGAAAAAGATGGCCGGATGTGATCGAAACCAAAGTCGTATCCGACTCAACACGTAAATAGTCTCGTGATAATTATAACAATTAACTAATCGCACGCAATTTTTGTTTTTTTATAACATATAATTCGGTCATTAAATAGCCATATTTTCAATTTAATAAACTACACGACACGCTAAGTTCCATCGAAATCGAAGAGTAGTTTCTTAAAAAAATATCAAACGTTGGTAAAGTGTTGAAGATGCTGAAAACTTGTATAATTTATAAAAAACATACATATACGCGTCGTTTTAAAAACTTCCACTGTTTTTTCGTCTGCTATAAATGTTTGTAAAGATATTTCGATCAAATAGCTTATGAGTGATAAAAATTAACATTTTTCAAATTACAATTTCAAAACCTGTTGTGAGCTAAAAGGGCAAATGTGACGTTTAACATCAGGCGAGCGATTTGATCGTCTTGTCACTCAATGGTATAAAATTCTAGACTTCTATACTAGTTGAAAATTATATTTAAGATCGGAGTCCTCCTATTGTTTCTAGTAACCAACTAATTAATTAAGACACCTCTTTGGTGTAGGTACATTAATTTATAGGTAATTTTCAACGATATGAAAAACAGTGATTATATTTGAAAAAAAAAAATGAGAATTCAAAAATAGAAAAAATGTCTCTTCACTTATATAGATTCCTTTTGAAAAAAAGAAAATAGTAAGCTTGTTTATTTATGGCTTTATTGCATTGTCATCGGAGTTACGCAGGTATACCAAATTTCAGCTCAATCGGAAAGTAGTTCAAAATTCTGTTGCAAGATTTGATCCACACAGACATACTAGCACGGCAAGTTAAATAAAATCTTGTAGAAATATGGAAGCAAGCTGCGAGAAAGCAGCCCCTTAACTAGAAATCAATATCACCCCACCAATGACGTAGTGGTAGGTATTTCAAACAGTTACTGAAACAAGATTAAGGCAAAGCGTATGCTGAGACGCAAGTGACGCAGCGCAGAACAGATTTAGCAGGGCAGAGCAGGACAGACACACGTCCGCCCCGCGCGTGCTGCCCCGCAGTACGCAGCTCTCAGTAGAGCAGGCGAGACAGACATAACTTGCAGAGCAGGACAGACACACGTCCGCCCCGCGCGTGCTGCCCCGCAGTACGCAGCTCTCAGTAGAGCAGGCGAGACAGACATAACTTGCAGAGCAGGACAGACACACGTCCGCCCCGCGCGTGCTGCCCCGCAGTACGCAGCTCTCAGTAGAGCAGGCGAGACAGACATAACTTGCAGAGCAGGACAGACACACGTCCGCCCCGCGCGTGCTGCCCCGCAGTACGCAGCTCTCAGTAGAGCAGGCGAGACAGACATAACTTGCAGAGCAGGACAGACACACGTCCGCCCCGCGCGTGCTGCCCCGCAGTACGCAGCTCTCAGTAGAGCAGGCGAGACAGACATAACTTGCAGAGCAGGACAGACACACGTCCGCCCCGCGCGTGCTGCCCCGCAGTACGCAGCTCTCAGTAGAGCAGGCGAGACAGACATAACTTGCAGAGCAGGACAGACACACGTCCGCCCCGCGCGTGCTGCCCCGCAGTACGCAGCTCTCAGTAGAGCAGGCGAGACAGACATAGCTTGCAGAGCAGGACAGACACACGTCCGCCCCGCGCGTGCTGCCCCGCAGTACGCAGCTCTCAGTAGAGCAGGCGAGACAGACATAGCTTGCAGAGCAGGACAGACACACGTCCGCTCCGCGCGTGCTGCCCCACAGTACGCAGCTCTCAGTAGAGCAGGCAAGACAGACATAGCTTGCAGAGCAGGACAGACACACGTCCGCCCCGCGCGAGCTGCCCCGCAGTACGCAGCTCTCAGTAGAACAGGCGAGACAGACATAGCTCGCAGAGCAGGACAGACACACGTCCGCCCCGCGCGTGCTGCCCCGCAGTACGCAGCTCTCAGTAGAACAGGCGAGACAGACATAGCTCGCAGAGCAGGACAGACGCACGTCCGCCCCGCGCGTGCTGCCCCGCAGTACGCAGCTCTCAGCACGTGCATGCATTACCAGATCTGCTCCGCCGGAGCGTAGGGGACCTGGTTTGACATACCTGCGGCGAGGCATACGCTTAGTCTAATACAAGCTTTTTGTACCAATCAACCGGATTTTTTTTAAAAGCCGTGGTAGCTCAATGGGAGAACAGCCGCTTCGCATTCTTGAGGTGGCGGGTTCAAACCCCGACTCGTACCAATGAGTTCTTAAGGACACTTATGTACGAATTTACATACCACTGGCTTTTCGGTGAAGGAAAACATCGTGAGGAAACCTGCATACGTCCGGAGAAAAAATTCAATGGCGTATGTGAATCCACCAACCCGCACTTGGCCAGCGTGGTGGAATACGGCCTAATCCACCCTTCGAGGGTAGACCTGTATCCCAGCAGTGGGAGGATTAGAGGTTGAATATGAACCGGAATTTGATTCCAAGCAAGAAATATTTTATGATATTATGTATTTGCCAGTTACACCAAAACATAATTTTATGTGCTTAATATGTTATTCTATTTCACAGTTCCGGTTCAAGGAGCAAACCGATAATTTGAAATAACAAACCATGTAATGGTACTAGGGTTATTATATTTCTTGTTTTGTAAAAAAACGGATGATTCGATCACTACTAATTTCAGTATAGGAGTTTTTTGTTTGGTCAGTTCCATTTTCTACTAGCTGCCCCCGGCGGTTTCACTCGCTGTTTTTTACTTTTAAACCTTCCCTGAACTTCCACAAATAATCAAGATCAAAATTAGCGAAATCGGTCCATCCGTTCTCGAGTTATATCCAGACCAACGAACAACGACGAAAATTCTGGGTATGGTGCTGACCTGTTATGGGCAAACGTGACGTTTAACATCAGGCGAGCGATTTGCTCGTCTCGTCACTCAATTACATAAAAAAAAAAACAACCATTCATTTTTAACCGACTTCAAAAAAGGAGGAAGTTCTCATTTCGACTGTATGTTTTTTTTTTCCATGTGGTCCCATTTCAATTTAGTCCAGTTCTGATAATGGTATCCATGAGAAAACCATAATAATATTATTATAAATCTTAAATTTGCATTATTACTTAATGCAAATTTAAGACTTTTACGTTTACGTTTACGTGCGCGACAAATAGATGAATAACTCAATAGTCGGTCTCTTGAAGTCGGTTTTTGTTCTTTTTTTTTGTAAAAATAATTATTGTATATCAGAAGATAAGAAGAAGAAGAAGATTGTTAAACTTTTTTGTAGTTTTAAGGGTTTCGTGCCTCAAAAGGAAAAATGAACCTATACGGATCACTTTGTTATTTGTTTGTCTGACTCTCTATTTTGTAATTATACATTTTAGGCGTTATACAGTTTACCGGGTCATTTAGTACCTGATAAATACAGGGCTATAACGTAAGGGTATCTACACTAATTCAAAAACGGCCTATAGTTACTCATCATTATAAACCATTTTTCTATAGGTGCAATACTGAAATCGCGAAAACAAAATCAGCTGTTCCATAGAAAAATTTCAATGACACTCGACAAAATGTATACATACAGGGTTATTAATAAGGGATATGCTAAGCCCAAAAGGACTCATAGTACTCATTATGAACGACTTTTACTACACCAACCGAAAATTCGCGAAAAATAATAGTTAAATAAAAACTAAAAAAACACGCTTTTTATAAAAAACCGAACTAAAAAAATATAAAATAAAATTTTACAAATTTAAATTAAGAATAGGGTTGAAAATTTCAATAAATATAAATTAATAATAGTGTAAATAAATAAATATATGTATTTTATTTTTAAAAAGCGTGGGGTGCATGGGTCAATAGATATTATATATTTTGTAGATACATTTTGTATTGACAGACATGAGTAGAGTGATTAGCATTTTGATAATATCTTAGAAAGCACCCCACGCTTTTTTAAAAATAAAATACATATATTTATTTATTTACACTATTATTAATTTATATTTATTGAAATTTTCAACCCTATTCTTTTTAAATTTGTAAAATTTTATTTTATATTTTTTTAGTTCGGTTTTTTATAAAAAGCGTGTTTTTTTAGTTTTTTTTTAACTATTATTTATTTTTCGCTTTTTAGTTCGATTTGCTAACTATTAACCATCCTTAATATGTACAAATGTGTTGGTGTTATCCGATTTTGGCCGTCTGCTCAAGCAAATTAAAAATAAAATTGATGCGTAACAAAAAATATTGAGCAAAAAGATTTGTAGCCGCGTGGTTTCGATCCTCAGACCTCATAAAATAAAATTGATGCGTAACAAAAAATATTGAGCAAAAAGATTTCTAGCGCGTGGTTTCGATCCAGGGACCTCTGGGTTATGAGCCCAGCACGCTTCCACTGCGCCACTCTGTTCTCTGACACGATTGACGAAATTACCATTTGTAAGTTAAACGGTATTAAAAGTTAAAGAAACTTTATAGAAAAAGCGTGTTAAAAAAATTAATAGTTAAAAAAACTAAAAAACACGATTTGTTTAGTGTATTGTCATCGGTCCTCGATATATCTACAAAGTTTGAAAGAAATCTGACCGTTTAAAGTGGGTCAAAAACGCGCTCAAAGGAGTCGGTTACATACAAACAAACATACAAACATACAGGTGAAGCTAATAAAAGCGTGTTAAAAATCAGCTGTTCCATACATTTTGTCGAGTGTCATTGACATTTTTCTATTAAACAGCTGTTTTTTTCGCGAATTTCGGGTTGGTCCCATAGTAAAAGTTGTTCATAATGAATTCCTTTTCGGCTTAGCATACCCTTTATGAATAACCCTGTTTAGAACATGTAAGTAGATCACAGAAACATACATACAAACCTCCAAAAACATAACCCTCATTAGGCAGTCGGGTAAGGCAGTTTGAAATGACTCAGCTTTTTAATTTATAACTGCTGTAAGCGATCATTCGATAGTAAACGGGTTTTACAGCAAACAACATTTCAAGCAAGCTTTTTTTATGTTTTTTGCTACCTAGTCTTAGTAAACGACTTGATATTTACGTGAGTATTCCCGTGTTAATAATAATAAAAAAAAAAGACGTGTGGCACTCGGGGACTGCCGCGGTAAAGCATAGCATATTTTTTGCAAATAGATAGAAGAAGATAGAAGCTATGCAATAGTTTAAAAATACTGATTCTACTGCAAATGAGTAAACAGTAAGACAGTATTTTTTCTCTCCTGAAAAGTAGCAGAATTCAACCTAGAGATTTTTCTACCACGCTGCCTTCTCTATGTGAAGAAATATGTCACGAGCCAATAATGAAGAAGGTTCCATAATTAAAGTCATGCATACTTAAATAAATTATTCCTTTAATTGCAAACACGTTAGGCCCCGCCCTATCCCAATATACTGAAACCTTGCCAGCCAGTACCCATTAAAAAGCTACCGAATGTCAAATTAGATTACTTTTTCATTATTCCAGCCAGCATACTTTTCTGTCATAGGTGGATAAATAAATGGAGGAACTATTTTTTTAACCGACTTCAAAAAAGGAGGAGGTTATCAATTCGACTATGTTTTTTTTTATTTTTTATGTTTGTTACCTCATAACTTTTGACTGGGTGAATCGGTTTTGATGATTTTTTTTTATTAGAAAGCTGACGCTTCCCATTTGGTCCCATTTCAATTTAGTCCAGTTCTGATAATGGTATCCATGAGAAAACTATATAAGTCCTAAATTTGCATTAAGTACGTGCGCGACAAATAGATGATTAACTCAATAGTCGGTCTTTTGAAGTCGGTTTTTGTTTTTTGTTTTGTAAAAATAATGTTCTTGTAGACCTTTTAGATTTAGACTGCGCGTGTCTGTCAGTCGCTATAAATTTATCATAAGATCTCCTCTAAGTTGATTACACGTAACGAGTACAGTGGCGACATACTACTGAGCACGCTCGGCCGAGCAAACATGGTTCTAGTGTCTGTCTCGCCTCGTCATACTGTTTAAATAAACCGAAAACTCGGCCGAGGGCACTGTTTGTGCCCTCGGCCGAGTTGTTTGGAAGTGCAATAGTGGCGCCTCCATTGAACTATTTTTTGACTTCGGTGTTAGGTTTTTCTGGAACGGAATTTCTGCATTCCACGCTCAAGGCCCGCGATAAAATCTATGCAATAGCTTAAAAACTTTTTCAAGATAGATAGTCTGCGTTCAAGTCGCGAGTGACTCGGTTTCCTCTACGAGCGTGCTGCATCGTAGACCGCGGCATTGCGAGCCAGCAGCCGAGATGGCGGCCAAACGCAAGCCTATCAATGCAGGGTTATAAGAAGAGGGTCTGCTAAACCGAAATGGGCTCTTTGTAGTCATCATTAATGAAATTTTCGATATTATCATACCGGAATTCGCGAACAAAATCAGCGCATCGAAAAAAAACATTTTTGTAGTGAAAACTTCTTTAGCGGCGTTGAACACTTTTTTGGAATGGGTAAAAATGTTAAACTCGCGACAGGGTCGCGAGACGGATGGAGAGTAGACAGCTAGTATCCCCCTCTCTTTCTACGGCGCGGCGAAAATGCATGCCTGCGCCGGCTGTTTCGTTTAGGCGGCGCAGGGCGCTTGCGCGAATGTTCTAATTTGACAGTTTTAGTGTTGTGACCTAGTGATTATAGTGGACACGATATCGATTCATTTTTCTATTAAAATAATTAAAGCAATTCGTGCAAAATTATTCCCTAACCATTCCAAAATATCCAAAACGCACAACGTTAATACTTAAGTTTTCACTTCTGCCGGCACTCCCGGAGTGCAACCCGTCGTTTTTTTTTTTTTAATGGAATTTGAATTGATGTGTACTTACTATGAGCCTTTTTCGGCTTAGCATACCCTTTCCTTCCAACCCTGTATTATAAATAAAATTAAAATAAAAGCTAGTGTATAAAAAAAGAGGTACTTACGGTTATATGTATACATCTTCTCTTTTCTTGTTACTTTCCCTAAGAAATACTCATACGCGCTATCCCACTTGTTCCTGGTAAATACTATTAAGCACATTAATATTATAACAATTTATTATTGTTGCGAAATAATAATTGTATAACAATCGTTATGAATGGAAATATGTATAATCTTTAAAATTCACAAATTTGAAAATTATTTTCATCAAAACTTTCATTTCACAAAGTTTTATTTTTGTTGAAATTTAATTTTATTTCGGCGACAGTTTCCTCGGTGAATCTGGAACAAAAATGAAAAAATATGTTATTTTTTTTGTTGTGCAACAATTTAGTTATTGTATTACAGTCAGAGTGTTAAATAAGCAGAAGATTGTTTTCTAGAATGTTCTTATGATTTAGATTTTAGACTATTGATAAGTTAACTTCGCAGTTTTTGATTACCTTGGCACTTGCTGCAACTTTGCAAGTCAAATGTGCAATATATTGAGAGAACGACGAACGGACGACGACGTTGATTGTCGTAGTAGACGACTTAATTTTTACGTGAGTATTCCCGTGTTTAATTATAACAAAAATGTGTGAAAACCACGTTAGTTTCCATAGTAAAATATTGAGAGAAGTTTATATACTTCCGCTGATCAGTTTTTACTAGGCGCTTTTTTATTTTATTTTCGCCCTGATGCCGGGGCACTAGAATACGGCATCGGTATCCCCTGCCTGTAGTAAGAGCCTACTAAAAGGGGACCTCTGGGCTCGGGGGGGGTTGGACCACCCATCTAAACGAGCCCGGGTGAGGACGACAACGTCGGGTGGTCCGCGTTGTCGCCGCTCGGAAGATGCTTCGGGACAGCATCAAGCTGTCTCGGGGCGAACGAAGGCGCGGTGCTGAGGGCTCCGGTGAGTTCTTAGAGAGAGCTCGGAGCCCTCGTCAAGCATCAAGGTAGGTCACCGGGGGGTGGGGGGGGGGGGGTTAGTGGGTACAATCCCACATAACCCGGCTGCACCCCATTGCGGCCGGGCATCTTGCGAAGATTTCCCCCTCGTAAACAAAAAAAGGCGCTTTTTTATTTACCCGACCACTCAGAAGAAGGATAATGTTTTTTCATGTGGACGTAAATATGGAAACATTCAAATATTGCGGCGATATATATGGATTCGGCTATTAAATAGCGGACATGTATACACAATGCATAATAATACATAATAAAATATAATATAAACAGCAATATAATAAATGCCTCGATATGCGGATATGTGTCTTAGAAGACATTCTATTTAAGTATTATAATATGGCAAAAATAAAATGCATTTTGTTAGTTCGCATATCACCTGCTGGACCGATTTATCTATAATCGCTATTTTCGCTATAAGCAAAGTTTGTTCCTTAAGGGTAAAGTCTAGATGACACCGCTTTTGAGCTTCTGACGGCAGTATAGAAGATACCTACTAAAATTCATCATACAAACATTTGCCTGACCAGGAATCTAATCCGGGACCTCTTAAAAGGCACACATTCTACCACTGAGCTAAACCGGTCAACTAACAGAACAGGGTACAAAATCCCGGGCACCATCTAGCAACTTTTAAATCACAAATAAATATGTAAATAATTTGTAATTAATAAATAATATTATTCCATTCGTATGCTAAAAACCGGTAAATTGGGTCAATGTAAAACTCAAACGCTAACCTTAGAATTTATTTTTATAAGATAACCACGCCTAATAATATGCGTTTATTTTTTAACTAATAAAATTACAACACAATGGATCATTAATTTGCATTTATTCAAATTTAAAAATCTTTTATTTTCAGTAGTTTTCTGATTGAAATAATAAAATAAAAGTTAATATAATATTTTGGGTATTATTTTAGTTTTCGTGCTAAATATGGATGTCGTGTTAGCCGATGAAAACCAATCCGTAAAAGAGGTTGTCAATGAAACCACACAAAACTGAAAAGATCCGATTTCGTTTTCCCTGAAAAATTTAAATCTAAATTTTTAGGTATACCTACCTATATCCAGAAATATCTAGTCTAGATTTTAAATTAGATCACCTACAAGGAAAACATGTGCTTTTAATTCTTATTTAGGTATAGAAATAAAAGAAAACCAAGAACTCGACTGCATAATTTACTAATTTCGGCGATGCACTTTAAAAAGACTACCTATTCTTAGCAATCCGGAACCTGTCAAAACACTTAGATTTAGAAGACAGTCTACATAGGGTTATTCATAAAGGGTATGCTAAGCCTTTGTGAATAACCCGGTAGAAGAAACAAACAAACATCCTCATGTACTTAAAGCTTAATCAGTAGCTCAAGAGTGCTTAGCTTAGGGGCCGTCCATTAATCAAGTGACGTTTTTAGCAACTTTTTCAACCCCTAGTGATACATGGTGAGGTTATAAATTTCCCTGTCCCCGCCACGCCGTATATATACGAGTAGGTATATCACGTGTATTTTTTTTAACAAATTTTTTTCTACAAAATTTAACAAAAACATTAGCGCCCATAATATTTCTCTATAACCCCCCTCCCTCCTATCAAGCCTCACGTGATTAATGGATGACCAATTATGAACACCACTCGCGGTCACCTATCTGAGACTGACCGTGACCGTGTTGTGTTATCTGTTACGAACTTGTCGAGCTAAATCACAGGAATAAAAAAAAGAAAAATAAGCTATTGCATTGTCATCGGAGTTACACAGGTATACCAGACAGCTCAATCGGACATCGGGAAGTGGTTCAAAATTCAGCAAGATTTGACCCAAACAAAAAAGAATCAGTGCAAGTCAAATAAAAGCATGTAATAAAAACTTGTAAAAAAAACTTGTAAAACGTTTTCTTTTACTTTGACGTTGAACCTAAAAAGAAGCTTTTATTAGAAATTAGACAGACGCGAGCAACATAGTTTTGGCAAACTTCCAAAATCACTATGTGCTGCTGTAAAATCTATTTTGAAAACAGTAATCTATAGCTCTACCAGCTGATGTTATCAGACGCCACCTGTATTTAAAGCGATAAACGAAAGCTAGCTATCTCTTTTACACATTGAAAATGTAAAATTTGATGAAAGAAGTTGACAATTTTTTTAAACGCAAAATAAACTATTTTAACATTGAACTTTGAACACGTTTTTTTAAAGAATTATAAAACGACTAGCTGACTCGACAGACGTTGTCCTGTCAAAAGCCATTGCGTAACTATAGCAACCGTAGTATGTTGATGCTAACTTGTCAATTTATAGTAAAAATTATCAGTATATAATATATAATTTGCAATAAATTAAAATTGCGACTATAATTTGAGATTTAAACTATCCTATCTCTCAAGTTGGATCGAACTGCACATGGTGTGCGAATTTTATTATAATCGGTTAAGTGGTTTAGGAGTCCATTGAGGACAAACATTGTGACACGAGATTTATATATATTAAGATATCATAGAAAATGTAAATATCAGAAAAATAGGTGGCAGCCGTTTATCTTACCATATCAATATGTTTGCGGATTGGAGGTCAAACGAGAATTTATTAATGAATAAAAAAGCATATTCCGATTTTACACATATAATAGTTGGTGCCCTGAAAAACGTGTCAATGCCAACATTTATTGAGTATAGTAGTCCGAAAGCCGGTAAATTACTGACATTAGAAGTGCCGGAAAAAATTCCGAAAAATTTAATGCAAAATGCACTCTAATTCTTTATTGAATAGTTCCGTATTAGACCACCAATACTTTTTGTATATAACTTTGTAAAGTTGCACAATATTATATTTACACGGAAGCTTAAGTTTTCTACGTCTCGTAGTTTTATGTGTGTTTAATTTATGTAATTTTCGAGAGAAACAAAACAAATAATAAATCAACACGATATTAAAATAGAGAAGTATAAATGCTGTGAATATATAGCATAGAAAATAAAAGAAAAAAAACTTACTTTTCAAAAAGACAGCCCTCTGAAAAGGTTTCACTCATTGTCAATACAAAAATCACAACACGAAATGTTTTTTACAGCGTTTTACAAAACATTGCGTTTTTACAAACCGTTGCGTTTTAAGCTCTCTCTCTTTTCTTCTTGATCTATTTATTAAGCTGTCCTTTTCACACGGTGTCTTTTATTTACACTGCGTTTTATCCAAAATTGTTTATATTTCTTACTTACACAAATACAGAACGTATTGTTAGTACTGTATAGTTTGTGTTTATTTTTATAGTGCGAAACGAGTTCTTTACTTTCAGCGTTTTTTAAAATATTGTAGTAATTTTATTTTGATTTACACGTTTCTTTTAAAACTACTGAGATTTCAAAATCTTTTTTTTATATATAAAAGTAGGTATTTTCTTTTTTTTGTGTTTTAAAAACATACGCAATGACTACAATTTTTGTTCTGCGCAACGTCTTTTTTACGCATAGCGCGTTGCTTTTTTTTTTTTTTTTTTTTTTTTAACACTTGCTTTGACACTTTCACTCTGTCTTAAATACGCTATATATTTAATACATGTTTTGGTTAAAATGTCTTTTATATATTTTAGGTTTTTGAGAATTAATTTAACACGACTTATTTAAAAATCGTGAAAATTTTTCGCGCTTTTTTCTCGTTGCGACTCAAATACACCTATGTGTAGAAACGCGTCACGAGCGATCGCGACAATTGTAAAATTAAGACTGCTTATTATATTGCGAATTTGATGATAAACGATTCCGGCACAGAATAGATAATTAGGATAGAAGGTTTTTGGTGCGGCTTGCGTATTTTTGCCTATTCCTTAAAGACTTCTGAGAGGAAAATTGTATTGTTGATTTTTATTGTTGGACTGTCTCATCTCACTATTGACACAAACGATGCTCTTAGCGATAAGGCCACTAGTTGTTGCACTAGTATTGTTATCCTCATGCTTGTCATTTTTGGTATTAAATGTGAACATTTCAGATATTATCTATCTATCTTACTCCTGACGCATTTAGGGTCTTACTTATCAACGCTGCTAAAACTTAATTACCTACTACTACGATTCTCCGTCTTGTTTTCGCACGAGACATTTCGCGTCAGCGAGAAGTCGTAAGAACATTTAAATTAGCGATTAACATAAGCAGTGTTCATAAGGCAGTCTGATTTTTAATCGAAAATAGCTAAGACAAAAGTAAGGGTTTTATTCTTACAGTTTATTTAAATATGTTTGTATTTATTTATGTTCTCTTCTAAACTGCTCAATAATTATTTACAATTTGAATAAAGTGTCAATAGATCCGCTATTTTGTCCCGGGTGATATAAATTGTATATGAACAAAATCAAAACAACGGATGTGACATCCAGAAAGTAACGGTTTCTGATTTTTTCCGTAGCTTACAGCTTTTAGTATTTAACTTTCTGTGACGCGTTATTAAATCGAGTTAAAAATAACTAAAACATAAGTCATCTGTTAAAATCGACATTGTCTCCCGCCCGCTTTTTATTTTACCGCTAATATTTGAGTGAGTGGGTCAAATGAGTTATAAAAGCTGGAAAGGATCCACGAATCACGCTCTAATGATGATGATGACGATACTATCGCCGGTCCATACCCTTCTGTATTCCAAATACATATATCCCGGCTCAAAATGAGGGTAGTTTTAAGTTTGACCGCAATAGCCTTCGACTAAGCGATTCCAGCTTTATTTTTTTTGTATGCTTTTGAGTGACGAGACAAGCAAATCACTAGCCTGATGTCAAACGTCACGTTTGCCCATAACAGATCTGCGTCACCCAGAATTTTGAACTCTTAGGGCCAGGCCACAACAGTGCGTTGCGGCGTCGCATCGCAAAAACAATATCGCACAGCTATATAGCGATGCGATGTCGCAACGCAAAATTTTTATCGGATACGATATCGTACTTAAAGACGCTAACCAACGTTTCAGTTTCTAGTGAGACATGGACCGCACTGCGCGTGCTGCGCGCGACCGCATTTGCGATGCGACGCCGCAACGCACTGTTGTGGCCTGGCCCTTACCATTCAAAACCCTGCGCGTCACAGCACTGCGCTCGTCACTCTGAGATATAAGATGTTTAATCTCCTAGCTTGCAACGAAAAGTAGTGGCCAAAATCTGAACAGGATCACTTGTATATTTTTAGAATTTTGGTGTGTCGTTAAATACAGGAGCAAAGTGGGTTAAGTCAGAGGGTTTTAGTTGTTGATAGATTTTAAGCACTACTGTGTTTTTGTTTATAAATTCTAGTGTCCAAAATAAAAAGTATATCTAACTACAATAAATAGCAGATCTATTTGTACCGCTACGAAAAAAACAAGCTAAATAAATAAGAAAAAAAAGCAAAAGCACAATAAACTCCTTTCAGCATATCACCTTGTTCTGCTTAACCCTGTATAATTAAACTGAGGTCACGTTTTCGCGGACGTCAATTTTCAATCAGGTTTATTTAAACATTGTATTTTTTAGTTAAAATCTATCAAACTAACGGGTTATGTAAAACTGTTGATCAGAGCATACGACTAGTTTTATGATCTTATAAAAAGTATTTGAACTTGAATTCTACTAAAATTGTGATTGCTAGTTTGTTTGTTAGTGGCAGAATATGACACGCCGCTATCTCGCTCGCTCATTTCAACATAAATGAAGTTATAAAATCACTGAATAAATTACGAAAAACGCATTCGGTTAAGTCGCTGAAAATAATTCACAAAGTTTCAACAAAAAAATAATTTTGATTGAAACAAGGCGACTAAAATCTATAATCTATCTTTCTAATTTAAAGTTCAAATAAAAAATAGCCTAAAAAAGATCGTGAGTAAACCCACGGGTGAAACTATGGTTAAAGTCTAATAAAAATGATTGATCGGACATGATTTTCAAACTGTGATCAATTCCAGTTTACCTTTATATTCTGAAATATTTGCGATGTTTTTCTACGATTCATTCGTCACAATTTTCCCAAAAAAACTAAATCGTCGGCTTACTGCAAGAAGTTATTAACTGCAAAATCAGTCAGACTGGACGCAACTTCGAGCGCATCACGCTTGTAATCATTCCTTGAAAAAGATCACCGAATGTGACCGAAACTAGTCGCAGTATCAGAATCAATAAAACTTGAGTATTCCCGTGTTAATAGCCAAAATATGTCAAAACCACGTTAGTTTTCATAACGAAACAGTGACTTTTTGCAGTTAAAAACTTTTTGCACTAAGCCGACGAAATCTTCCTGTTGTTTTTTGTGCTCTCTTTGGTTTTTAGGTGCATTCGGTTTAAACTACTCAGTTAATTTACATCTTCGAAATGTAGGAAAATTCCGAGGTAAAGCTTGCATAAATTAGAAACCTGGGTTTCAAAGAACCTTGCCGAAACATTCAGGTTAAACGTAGGTATCAAGGTATGCAGAGACGCAGGTGCCGCAGCTCCGGCAGAGCAGATCTAGTAATGCATGAACGTGCTGAGAGCTGCGTACTGCGAGCAACACGCGCGGGGCGGACGTGTGTCTGTCCTGCTCTGCGAGCTATGTCTGTCTCGCCTGCTCTACTGAGAGCTGCGTACTGTGGGGCAGCACGCGCGGGGCGGACGTGTGTCTGTCCTGCTCTGCGAGCTATGTCTGTCTCGCCTGCTCTACTGAGAGCTGCGTACTGTGGGGCAGCACGCGCGGGGCGGACGTGTGTCTGTCCTGCTCTGCAAGCTATGTCTGTCTCGCCTGCTCTACTGAGAGCTGCGTACTACGGGGCAGCACGCGCGGGGCGGACGTGTGTCTGTCCTGCTCTGCAAGCTATGTCTGTCTCGCCTGCTCTACTGAGAGCTGCGTACTACGGGGCAGCACGCGCGGGGCGGACGTGTGTCTGTCCTGCTCTGCAAGCTATGTCTGTCTCGCCTGCTCTACTGAGAGCTGCGTACTGCGGGGCAGCACGCGCGGGGCGGACGTGTGTCTGTCCTGCTCTGCAAGCTATGTCTGTCTCGCCTGCTCTACCCCGCTAAATCTGTTCTGTGTACGGCTTAAAATCAGTGTTTCATACAAAAATCTTAAAGAATCTCGACAAAATGTTTGAAACAGCAAATTTTTTTTTCGACTTCAGTGTTGGTCCCGTAGTAAAAGTTGTTCATAATGATGAGTACTATGAGCCCTTTCCTTATAACTTTGTATGGAGATCTTTCTACGCTCTGCAATAGATGGTTAAGCGCTGACGATAATAATGACACATCTATTCAAATATTCTTTGACGCCAACGGTCTCTTAGCTCTAACATAGTAGAATAACTTGATTTATGCTTTTGATAATTTCATATCATAACAACTTAAAACTCGGTTAGTATTTTACTAGTTTATTGGAGGTGTCAATTTGTTTGTTGTAAGTTGTAATGAATAAAATATGATAGTAAATTATTTCCGCGGAAACTGCTGCCCGCGGTTTTACTCGCAACCCTGTAAGAGCCGTTAATAACATGAAGCGAGTACAGTGGCGAGATAGTAAAGGGGCATACTCGGCCGAGCAAACAAATCATGGCTCTAGTGACTCTCACCTCGTCAAACTGTTTATACAAACCGAGTACTCGGCCCAGGGCACTGTCTCGCCACTGTACTCGTTACGTGTGAACCACTCGTAATTTTTTATAATTTTTTTTATTAATTTTTTTTTCATCCAATTTTAATTTCATCCAAATCCGATTAGCCTTTTTTCGAGATTGAGTACTTATCAAAGTATCAAAAAAACAATTTTTGAAACTTATAAAAAAAACAAAAAATAATACTTTGCCATACGAGTAAATATAAAATATGTATCAGTAAGTGTACAGCGTTAGGTATTAAAGAAAGGGTATGTTTAGCCGAAAGGGGTCAATTTATTATACAACTCAACTATATACACTCAATTTTATGAACAATGTTTACTTCCAGACCAAACCTGAAATCGCGAAAAATCAGCTATAAAAAAACACTAAAATGTCACTGCCACTCGATATATTGCATAGAACAAGCTGTTTTTTCTTCGATTTCGGTATATGGGACAGCCGTAAGAATGTGTCAACAAAAATTGTTCTTGGGTGCTCGAGATTATCTCCGTCACTATCACGCACATCACGTTTTGAATGAGAGCGACAGTGACCGAAATAATTATCTCATTTAAGAATATGGCCCAAGGTTGTGGGCTGTGGGACAAAGATAAAAGTTACCAGTGTCTTTTTCAAGGTTAAGGGCGTTGCGGATAAAGCTCGCTTAAAGTTAGTCACTGTTTTAAATGCTCTCACAACTTCTCGCTGATAGTGGGGTCAAATTAGAGCAAAAAATAGATGTGATCTTACATTACCACCCAGCTGAAAATTGGTAGGATTGTTCAAAACACCATAATAAATGAAATCTAAAAAGCCCTCATCGATATGTACCTGTACCCTCGAATGTCTAAATTGTCCCGACTATGACGTGAAAAGTTACGTTGAAAATAAGCAGTGATTAAGTTAGGCCTTAATAAAAGTTTAGCTGCACCTATTCGCATCTATTTATCTTATTTATTTTTATCCCTCCGACGTAATCAGAGGAGGAGTCTTATAGGTTTAATCTATACTAATATTATAAAGAGGAAAGATTTGTATTTTTATATTTTTGGATGTTTGTGTGAAATAAACTCAAAAACTACTGATCCGATTTCAAAAATTCTTTCACCATTCTAATGCTTTTTTTTTTTTTTTTGTTGACCCAGTGGAAATCCTTTATGGATACCCCTAACCCGGGGGAGCCGGGGTTATGTGGGAGTCTCCGCCCTGCGGCGGCATACCCACTAAAACCACTGGGAAGTTGACCTCATTCCCTTGTGGCCGGGGGCAGCGGGGTTCCCTTTCGGAGTCTCCGCCACCCTCAGCCAGAGTCGGCCCTTCGGCCCCGTCTTCCGTGCGTCAAGAGAGGGACGGCCCTGGTCACCCAAGGCCGCCCCCAGACGTGTGGAGCCGGTGCAAGCCAGCGGAGAGCCCCCCGACCCTCCGCCAGTGGCCCCACTACGGAGAGGGAAGGA
Organism: Alcis repandata; assembly: GCA_949125135.1. NCBI lineage: Eukaryota > Metazoa > Arthropoda > Insecta > Lepidoptera > Geometridae > Alcis > Alcis repandata. Next base: position 2,725,682 of record OX421251.1, read on the forward strand.
GGCGATGATCGGATCGCCCCCTCCTCCCTCCCCGTCGTCTGCGCCGGAGCGGATCCTGCGGGAGTCGTCCTCCCCGATCCGCCCCGCGGCCCCTTCTGCGACATTACCTCTTCGCAGAAGGAGACCACGGCCTGCCACGATCTCTCGCCGCCGAGCATGGCTTTCACCACGCCCGGCAACGAGCGATCCCCTCCTCCTTTCCTTGCACTCCCGACCGCGACCCACACGCGGCGAGGAGCACAAGGAAAACCCCCCCTGGTGGCATTGCTGCCACCAGCCAAGCGTGGAGCGCCGTATCCTCCAACGCTCCACACTCCACCACACACCATCCGCTGTGCCCTCTGCTAGTCAGAGGGACACGCGGATGGGCCCACCGTGTCGGGTTATTTGCCAGCGTGCGGTAATACTGCATAAAAGCTGCAGTATTACCGCACGCTGTTGCCCAGGGTGCACCACGAGGAGGTTACCCGACCTAGCACCCCACCATTCGAATGCTACATTATCCCAAAGTAACATAGGCTATATTTTATTTTTTCTTTTTTTATCCACAGCGAAGCGTGGTAGGGGGAACAGCTGCTAGTCTTATAGGTACTACAATTTAATCTACTTTAGTCTAAGGGTTTAATAAGCGTCATCTGTCTGTTTGTGGCATCGTCGCGTCGATGAAAAAGCTCAAAACTAGTGCAACAGCTGATGACCTCATCGCTATAAGCGACCTCTTCCAGACAATCCTAGGACGGACAGGATACAAAGATGGAATAATGTAGGAAACCAAAAAAGAGTGCTGGTTCAATTACCTGAACAGCCATTCAATAAAAATAATGATGTTATTCTTCACGGGACTTTCCTTGATAGATTTAATCAGATACTCAACTATAGAAAAATAGTGTATAATAGGTAGGTAGTTATTAGATAGTAATATGTAGTTAGTTAGTTAGTAAAATCATTTTTTATCTAGTTCTAGAAAAAAAAACTGCTAAACTCTTTTTTTGTTTAGTTAAATAGTTTTCTAGTTTCGATCATATTCGGAAATATTTTTCAAAAAGTGATAACAAGCGTGATGATGATGTCCAATGACCATGCAAAAAGCCAATAAATATCTAGAACGATTTACTTAGTATCGTTTTCGTGTGGCTTATCGACTCCACTTTAGCCGCAGTATTGACCTCTGACTCGGCTATCAGAACTCACGTTTTCCTGCGACCCACGGTTTCAAAGCACGTGTCTTCGAAATTGTTTTTACAATTTTGTATTGAACTTGCCGTTTATGTTACAAACTGACAAATGGCGTGACAAACATACATACTGTATGTATGTTTGTCACACTGTCTCAGTGGTGGATTTACACATTTGCTAGGCTATTCAAAATGCTGGCCCTTTTTTTTGACGGGGCGGAAATCTTGGAAAGATACCCGGCTGCTTTGGGGAGCAACCGGGTTATGTGAGGTTACACCCACTTAAACCCCCTCGGTGGCCAGCCTCTGTGCTTGACAGGGGGCACCAGGATCTCTGACGACCTCACACTGGTGCCCCCTTATCACGTAACCTGAGGCACCATTCGCAGGACGTTGGTCCTTTTCCCGCCCCTACAACGACACGGGCCACACCGCGCCGTTGTCTTCCCTGGGCTCGTTCGTGAAGGTAACCAGATCCCCAAGACCTCTACAATTCGATACACTGTAGCATCCCCCCTCTCCATTAATACTTTCTTTTATCATATTCGACATAAAAAGTGGCTATGAATTTGCCCCCCCATAAACACTACCGCCCTAGGCCTCAGTCTACTCAGCCTGCCGGCAAATTCGCTACTGCTATGTCTTCGTCCCACATCCTAATAATTGCTTTTAACGAGTAACAGAAGTTATTTTCAAGCATCTAAACAACAACAGACATACAAGCGTTTATTTTACTTGCTTCGTTAGCATGTATGTTTGTCACGCCCGTGTCTTCATACCACATAAAAGCGACACCATTTTATGATGGAACCAAAAACTCGTGCGAAACGCTTTGATTCCACCTTTATTGTACGAACCGCTAGGGTGTGGAACGCTTTGCCTGAGTGGGTGTTTCCCGATAGATATAATCTAGGTGTCTTCAAGTCGCGACTGAATCGGTTTATTCTAGGCAAGCATGCTCCATCGTAGACCGTATCGTTGCTTACCATCAGGCAGATGGCGGTCAAATGCAAGCCTATTACTAAAGAAAAAAAAACATCCTAATTACTTTTAACGAGTAACAGATGTTCTTCTATCATATTTATTTGTGTGTCTTGTTAGATTAGATAACATGTGTACTCGTATGCTTCAGTGGTGAATGGAGTAAACAAAATAAGGAAAAACACTGGAAATCGTATTTACCGGTCAATGAACAATTTTAAAATACAAATTTTTGATGGTCTATTTAACGTGACATTGGCGGAGTTGTGAAAAATCTTCGCAAGAGCCACAAACAAGAGTTGAAGTTGAGTGATGTAATTGAGTGTCGAGACGAGCAAATCGCTCGCCTGATGTTAAACGTCACGTTTGCCCATAACAGGTCTGCGCCACCCAGTATTTTGAACTCGCAGAATTCAAGACCCTGCGCGGCACAGCACTGCGCTCGTCACCCTGAGATATAAGATGTTTAATCTCCCATTTGCCCTGTAATTTCACTGGAAACAATGCCCTTCCAACCGGAACACAGTAATGTTTGCACATTACTGCTTGGCGGTGGAATATCCGGCAAAGGTGTGGTACTTCCCCAGGCGGGCTCCTGTGTAACTCCGATGACAATGCAATAAAAGTTTATTTTAAAATGTTTTTTGACCAGTTGTTCGCAGCAAATTGAAATGATTACAGCCATCATAACATACTTTTTATCTGTTTAAATAACTAAAACAAGGTAGCAATTTTTTTTTATAATTTGTTCGATAGTCCGGGTGCGGGCAAATCTGACTCATCGAGTACTACTACGAGTCTTTTTGGCTTAGCATACCCTTTCCTCATAACCCTGTAGAGATATTATGGAGATACTAGCTGCGCCCCGCAGTTTCACCCGCGATCAAAAGGTTGACATGAGTTATCCCGGATAAAAAGTAGCCTATATGTTAATCCAGACCATGAACAACCTTCATTCCAAATTTCATGTAAATCCGTTGAGCCGTTTCAACGTTCATAAGTATCCAGAACTACGAATCTTTTTCGGCTTACCATACCCTTTCCTTATAACCCTGTAGAGATATTATACAGGGTTATTCATAAAGGGTATGCTAAGCCGAAAAGGGCTCATAGTACTCATCATTATGAACAACTTTTACTATGGAAACAACGCGAAATTTGCGAAAAAAAATCAGCTGTTCCATAGAAAAATGTCAATGACACTCGACAAAATGTATGGAACAGCTGATTTTGTTTTCGCAAATTTCGGGTTGGTCCCATAGTAAAAGTTGCTCATAATGATGAGTACTGTGAGCCCTTTTTGGCTTACCATACCATTTATGAATAACCCTGTAGAGATAATATGACATTCGCCAGAATATGGCCCCAGTATCTTGAATTACTGTGCCATCTTTAAGCCAAAAACCAGACCACGCCGTGACGCAGAGGAAACATTTATCTTTGACCCATTTTCCAATATAATAATGATATAATAATGGTAATTTTGTTATCATATTTATGCATGACTTAGTAACCGTTTCCACGGACGATCTTAACGCTGTTTCATTTATTTCTGACTACCTGCGGTACGCGGTTTCACCGGTTACAAGAGACTTAGCATAAATAGTAGATAAAAAAAATCGGTTGTCTGTAAAGCCGGTTTACTGACGATAGTTGAACGTGACAACGTCATAAGAAAATACTGATAAAATGGTTTCCTTTTACAAAAGAAAATTTTAATTTTATTTGTTTGATAGATATTTTGTATGGATATAGAGAAGGAGGTAAATGGGAATCACAAAATTGAATTGATCAAGTCACATTTATTTGTACGCTTATATACAATTACGACAATATATCACTGAACATATATTAAATATCGAAAAAATCATTACCTTTATCGCCGCAATTTTATTATCGTTGCTATAAACAATTGACACCACATTCACTTTCGTTTACCTTTCACACTTCAGGAAGGAGGAAGGAGGTTCATTAGGTTCGAAACCTGAAAAATTAATTTAATTTAATTAAATTTAATTTAATTTAATTTAATTTAATTTAATTTAATTAAATTAAATTAAATTAATTTTTCAAATTAATTTAATTTAATTTAATTTAATTTAATTTAATTTAATTTAATTTAATTTAATTTAATTTAATTTAATTTAATTTAATTTAATTTAATTTAATTTAATTTAATTTAATTTAATTTAATTTAATTTAATTTAATTTAATTTAATTTAATTTAATTTAATTTAATTTAATTTAATTTAATTTAATTTAATTTAATTTAATTTAATTTAATTTAATTTAATTTAATTTAATTTAATTTAATTTAATTTAATTTAATTTAATTTAATTTAATTTAATTTAATTTAATTTAATTTAATTTAATTTAATTTAATTTAATTTAATTTAATTTAATTTAATTTAATTTAATTTAATTTAATTTGAGTAAGGTAGGTCCAAAAGTAATTGACAAATAGGAAAATATAGGTAATAGAATATAGGAAATCACAATTTCACTCAGAGCGAGGTAACGGCACATACGTCACACTTTTTTCGTACCTACTTGCACCCGGCTCCATCGAATTATAAGACGTTATCACGTCAAAAGAAAGAAGAAGAAGTTCTAAATTATGGTGTCATGTAAGATTTCTTGCAGCCGGAGCTTATTTCTATCGCGGTCACCATCCGAATACTGATCTTATCCTCCGTCGCTTACCATCGGTGATTGGTGCGATCTCTCTGTCTCTTATTACGAAGACCATACTGACTTTTAGACAGAATTAAATGAATTGAACAAATAATGTGTCAGCGCAGAGGTTGTAAATGAAAACTGCATTTGATAAAACATTGCATTTTTTCATAAAATATTGACGCTATTTCTACGCTACTTGCTATATCTCGACAGAATTTCATGTTATGCCCAAATTGTTGAAAGTCCGAAGTCAATTTTGGGTTATCCTTATTCTTGTAAAGCAGATTTTATCTTCTTACGTGCTATGTGGTAATCCCACCAAATTATTGCATTTTTCTAAAAAATATTCGGCACGTTTTCGACAGAATTTCTTGCTAAGCCAATTTTGGGGTTTTCCCAAAGCTTGCATCCGATGTAGTCATGCCATGAAATTAATATGCACTACTGGTAGTGCTTGTATTTATGACTGGTAGACCGTAAGACCACCTGTTTGGATTTCCTTAAAAAGGACCACCTCAAATTCCGTGTCCATACATTCACCTCTATTATTCAACCGTGATGCGACTAAAATTATGGTTTCAAAGTCAAGGTCTTACTTATACTGCTTATACAGGGTTATATAGAAAGGATATGCTAAGCCGAAAAGGGCTTATAGTACTCATCATTATGAACCACTTTTACGACGGGACCAACCCGGTAGGTTGGTCCCATAGTAAAAGTTCGCGAAAAAAAATCAGCTGTTCCATAGAAAAATGACAACGACACTCGACAAAATGTTTGGAACAGCTGATTTTTTTCTCGTAAATTCCAGGTTGGTCCCATAGTAAAAGTTGTTCATAATGATGAGTACTATGAGCCCTTTTCGGCTTAGCATACCCTTTCCGTATAACCCTGTAGACGCTGCTTAAAATTCTGCGTCTTGTTTTCGCACGTGACTTTTCACGTAAGCGAGTTGTGAGAGCGTTTTAAACAGTGGTTACGTTACGTTATCAGTGCGTTTGTTTTGGCTACATTATCGTTGGTGGCATGTGTGCAAAATTGTGTTATAGTCACCGCGTTACCAACTGAGTCGTAGGGCCTTCGTCGTAGTCGTCGTAGTCGCATGTTTCTATCTGATTCTATTCTTATCGATATGCGCCTATGACCATCTTACGCACATCACCATGCGGCTCCATAAGACCCACAAGTGCGAGCGAGATAGACATAGAGAAATGATTTATGGCCGCACGACTCAGTTGGTAACGCGGTGACTATAGTGAAATAACGTGCCGAGAGTGGTTTCAACGCTTCAAGAACGGTGATTTTGATGTCGAAGACCATCATGGCGGTGGAAGAGAGAAGGTTTTTGAAGATGCAGAATTGGAGGCATTACTTGATCAAGACTCGAAGTGTTTTTAACACGCTTTTATTAGTTTCATCTGTATGTAGGTATGTATGTATGTAACCGACTTCTTTGAGCTCGATTTTGCCCTACTTTGAACGATCAGATTTAATTCAAACTTTGCACACCTGTCAAAGACCTATGACAATGCGTGTTTTTTAGTTTTTTAAACTAATTTTTTAATAAGCATCAATGGTCTTCGACCAATAGTCACTTACGAGTAAGTAGGTACCAACGAGGTGTGTAGGTTACTACTGTTACTAGGCTAGTTTTGAAATAAATAAAATATTATAAATTGGTAACTTTTTTAATTTAGCTTAAATTAAATTACAATGGTATCAATTCTATTGTACCAATATCTAGTCAAAATCAAATTTGACATTACTACAACTGTTGCCGTCTCTTTCTAACAAGTCAGATTGAAATGAGACGCAGTTATTAGCAGTTAGATTAGTTTAATTTGGTGTGTGTTATAAATACCAGAATTGACATCAAAATCGATAATGTCGACGGACAAAATGAAATTGGTCATTGTAAAATTTTACTGACAAAAATCAAATATAATAATTATGTACCTATCTATTGAAATAAATATTTTATTCAGTTTTTATATTGTAAAAAATATAGGGTTATTCATAAAGGGTATGCTAAGCCGAAAAGGGCTCATAGTACTCATCATTATGAACAACTTTTACTATGGGACCAACCCGGAATTTGCGAAAAAAAAATCAGCTGTTCCATAGAAGAATGTCAATGACACTCGACAAAATGTATGGAACAGCTGATTTTTTTTCGCGAATTTCGAGTTGGTCCCATAGTAAAAGTTGTTCATAATGATGAGTACTAACTATGAGCCCTTTTCGGCTTAGCATACCCTTTATGAATAACCCTGTATAGTGGTTCTCACTCATTGAACTCACTGGTCTCATAGTTTCATAAATAACACATCACTTCTCTACGTCTAATAAAACAAAATGCATGACCAATGATTATTATGATTTTTTATTAAATATCAATTTACAATTATTATTCAACTCACGTTTGTTGTCGTAAAAATTTTATTAGCTTATTAATATGGTTAATATGATTTTGTTACAGTTCAAGTTAGAAACTTTGTCGTTTCTCTAAATGCCTAAAATTTATAGATCTCCCAAGCTATAATTGCTAGTTTTGATTTTATTTTTTAAATGAATTTAGTAACAAATAAGAACAAATATGAGTACAAGTAATGCTTATCATTTTACTTAGTCGGTTAAATTGGAATCATACGTAAAAATTGACACTATATGATTTATTTATTTATGTAAACTTTAAATGTCACAACATTTTAATTACATTAAAAATTAGAAAAATATTAAATTAAAATGCACATTAGTCAATAGTTGAAGAAAGTAAACAATAAGTATTTTGGTATGTATGTATATCGGATTGAACATTCCAATTATCAAAATAAGTTTCAACAAAGAAAAATATTTTATTGAACTTAATACCCAAAGCTAGGTACTCGTATTTTATTATATTTTCAAATACAATTTTTACTTACATAAATTAGACAAATCTAAAAATGACGAGTTTTAAACATGAACTGTAACAATTTTTCTTTTAACTAAGCTAAGATTAATTTTACGGCTTATTTTAACATATTATGTTAAATATATTATTACATTAAATTACATAATCTTCTTTGGCATTAAAAATTAAATACTTTACTTGGTAATATTAACTAAACAGGCCCAAGTTTGAAAACTTTAGTTTACAGAGCTACTTTTTCTAAAAGCATTGATGTCCTTGTCTAATAGGTTGCAATGACAAAGACGGATATATTTTTAGTGAGTTCAGATCTGTCAAATAAAGTCTTCAAACTTGGGCATATCTATAAATAAAACTAGTACTAGATACAGCTGTTTTTTTGTCGCAATTGCAAGGTTGGTCCCATAGTAAAAGTTGTTCATAATGACGAGTACTATGTGCCCTTTTCGGCTTCACTTCTTTCCTTACAATCCTGTATGTTTCGTTCTGCAAATAAATAGCAATAAAATATCGCATTACGATAAAAAAAACCTCCTAGGTAATAAATTATACTTTTAAAACATTACATGATTATTATGTCGGTTAAACACATGTTTTTATACGGGCTTATCGCTATTTCGTAATATATTAATGTGACCCTTATAGCAATCAATGTGTATCAAAGGTCAGGGTAATCAGGGCTGCCAATTATAATGAGAGCTCCGGGAACTCTTAGCACGAGACTGAACTGGATCGCCCTGGCTTTTTCGCTCGGGCAGAGAAAAAGTACCGCTGAACTAAGATCAAAGTAGAGATTGTTTTATGCTATAGGTGGCAAACAAGCAGACGGGCCGCCTGATAGTAAGCGGTCACCGTCACCTGGATACCTGTAGCACTGGAGGCGTCACGGAACGTTGCCGACCTTTTAAGACTATTAACAGCCCTTTTGAAGAACCCAATGTTGTAGTTACTCGAAAATAACGGTGGGGGAGGGAGCTCATTCCACATTTTGCGGGTATGTGGCAAAAAAAAGTAAAACTTGAGCTCTACAGTGTTACAAAAAAAGAGTTTGCTAAGCCAAAAAAGGGTCATAGTACTCTTCATCATGAACAACTTTTACTATGGGACCATAGCCAAACCGTTTATCTTAGTCCTCGCGTGCGCGGTAAGCTGGGTATCCATTTGAGGCAGCCTCGGGCCGAGCGGCTGCCTCGACCCGAGGCAGCTCTAGTGGAGACCGTGCCGCGAGTCGAGGCTTGCCGCGACTTGAACCGAACGAGGCGGCCGCGCAGCGAGCCAAATCGTGTCGGTAAACGGCTATGCTCAAAAGACGCCTCAGTATGAGGCGTGCGTTCAGTGGAGACGGACGTTCGTGTGCTCGGCACGCGGCAAAATGGATAATGAGAAATGTATCGAATTAATTAAGTTATATGAAAACCACCGACATTTGTGGGATCCCACTTCACCGCATCATTATGATAAGCAATTGAAAGAAGCGTTTACTCCCACCTGTTCTGTTGAGTAGTTCTGTTGACAGAACTACTGATAATTTCTCCGCATTAGTTCTTTGATTTAAAAAACTATACACCGGACATAAATCTCAACTGTATTCGACGAACAGTCCATTGACGAACCGGTCATCGATGAACGGTTGCGGAATCTTTGCAAAATGGTGGAGTTATGGGGGTTAGAAATTAAAAACATACAAAAATTCAAACTCGTAATCAGAAATCAGAAAAATAACATCAAATGTTACAGGTAAGTCAGTTTTACAAAAAATACACGGTTAGATTAGATTTACAGGAATAATAATTACATTCCTGTAATCGTGTATTTAATAATACGAAAAAAGTTGAATTTTAACGAGAAAAAAAACGATTGTTACTGATTTAAAAAAAACTTATATTCATTTTACAATATTAAGGCAGGTAAACGCCTATAGTTGTTTGTTTGTTTGTTTGTCACAACAGAACTACTCAACAGAACAGGTGGGAATTATATTCCCATATGTTTTGTGGACAGAACTAATGGGAAAAAAATCCCAGTAGTTCTGTCAACAGAACTACTCAACAGAACAGGTGGGAGTAAACGGAAAGAAGATTCTTGGAAAATAATAAGCAAGGAAATGAAACTAACCATTTCCGAAGTAAAAATCGTGGCTCGCGTTGAGGCTTGCCGCTCGATACTATATTATGTGTGCTCAAGTGGAGACGCATGTACTTTCCGCAGCCCGCGGCACGCTCTGGACGAGGCAGCTCGACTCGAGGCTGCGCAAGTGGATACCCAGCTGTACAGAGGCGCGGGGGTATGCCGGCGCGGGGGACTGAGAGGCGCGCACTACCGCGCACTACAAGCAGGCGAGGACTAACATAAACGGTTCGGCTATAACCCAGAATTCGCAAAAAAAATCAGCTGTTCCATTTATTTTGTCGAGTGTAATTGACATTTTTCTATGGAACAGCAGATTTTTTTTCGCGAATTTCAGGTTGGTCCGATAGTATTGTTAATAATGATGAGTACTATGAGCCCTTTTCGGTTTAGCATACCTTTTCCTCATAACCTGTAGTCGAGCTATGAAGCAACCCTAGTAAAAGCCATAAATAACCGCTTATTGTTGTACCGCTTGTTATTATGTGTTATTAATAATTAATTTATTATTATTAATGAGATTATTATTAGTTCAGAGAGCAATATCCTTTGCAATGACCGAGGAGGTTCCTGGTTCATTTACATAACAGTCAAAGACAATTTTACCTATATAAAAAAAAACAGTCGAATTGAAAACCGGCTCCTTTTTAAAGTCGGTTAAAAAGAAGACGTACATATTGTCACATATCTCTTCAGTCAAGTATAATTTAAGTTCAAAGATTCATAATAAATTCCTACTTTTTTTATTAATTAATTATAATTGAAATAAAATAATAATATAATTTCAAAATATTATTTTCATAATAAATTAAAATAGAAAATTAATTGATGCAATCAACTGCTTATTCTCTTTTTCTCGTTTTCTTAACACTTTTAAATTATTTTAATAGCAACTACACAAAATTGTCTGTACTCGTATATACATAGGTACAATTAAATAGATAACTTTATATACAAGATAACTTTGTACACACGTAGGTATAAAGTTACTTTGTAGCTTTTTTCGTAAGTCTACAATTTTCACAATTTTACAGACTCTCACAATTTCAGAGCATTTTTTACTACGCCCCTGATTTGTCTCTGTCTAAGTATAAAACGGTTTATTGCCCTTCGAGGGTAGACCTGTATCCCAGCAGGAGAAGTAGCAATTGCTGCATTCGTAAAGCTAGCTTATAGCATTTTCTTAATTCTACAAACTTCACAATATGGCCTGATCACCCCTTCGAGGGTAGACCTGGCATCCATAGAATGATAAAAATTTGTGTGGTAAGTATGATATGCTGCAGTTTCCTTATGAAACCAGCTTATGCCCCAGCGATGCAGCAGTACATCTACTCCAGGTGCCGTAGGCCGCTACCCTGGGTTACACCCAATTTTACTTCAGAGTTATTTACGACGCCAATGTTTTGTTTCTAAGTATGAAATAAGGTCTAATCACCCTTCGAGGATAGACCTGGCATCACAGCAGGTTGAGTAGCTAGTGTATACTGCTATGCTGCACATTTATAAAGCTAGCTTATAGCTTTTTCTTAATTCTACAAACTTCACAACATGGCCTGATCACCTTTCGAGGGTAGACCTGTTCCAGCAGTAGGATGATAATAAGCTATGAAATGCTGCAGATTTCTTATGAAGCTAGTTTATGGCCCAGCGATGCAGCAGTACTTCTAACCCAGCTGATGTAGGATGCAACCCGGGTGTAGACTCCGGGGCGGGAGCGGCGCGCGCAGCCAGCGCCCCAGGAAACCACGCCGTGGAGCTGCCATCTGGAAGGGGGGGGGGGGGGATAAATGTAGTAGGGATATATGTAAGTACTAGCTGCGCCCCGCGGCTTCACCCGCGTTTTCCGGGATAAAAAGTAGCCTATGTGTTAATCCAGACCATGAACAACCTTCATTCCAAATTTCATGTAAATCCGTTCAGCCGTTTTTGCGTGAAAGAGTAACAAACATCCATACATACATACAAACTTTCGCCTTTATAATAGTAGTAGGATATGGTGTGTGTTAATATTTTTAATCGATATCTTAATATATATAAATCTTGTGTCACAATGTTTGTCCTCAATGGACTCCTAAACCACTTAACCGATTTCAATCAAATTTGCACACCGGGTGCAGTTCGATCTAACTTGAGAGATAGGATAGTTTAAATCTCAAATTATAGTCGCAATTTTAATTTATTGCAAATTATAAATATACTGATAATTTTTACTATAAATTGACAAGTTAGCATCAACATAGTACGGTTGTATAGTTACGCAATATTTGACATAGAATTGACGCAATGGCTTTTGACAGGACAACGTCTGTCGAGTCAGCTAGTAGATTTAAATGGAAAGGGTATGCTTAGAAAAATAGCTTATACTTACTAGTCACGATTATGAACTACTTTTACTATGAGACTATGGGGCAAACTCGGAATTGGTGAAAAAAAATTCAGCTGTCTCATTAATTTTGTCAAGAGTTATTGATATTTTTGTATGGAACAGCTCATTTTTATTCCAGGTTGGCCTCGTAGTAAAAGCTGTTCATAATGATGACTACCATAAGCCCTTTTCGGCTTAGCTTACCTATAACCAGTATAAAGAGGTGAAGCACTTACCTGTTCCCAGACATACAGGCGAGGGGCCCGCCTGAGTCGCCCCTGCACGCGTCCACGCCGCCTTGCAGCACACCTGGAAATGTACCAAATTGGAGCAAGAATATGCTGGTTTGATGACATGAGTGTGTTTGGATAAGTGAAGTTGGTTTTTCAGTTGAAAGTTTAATTAAAACATTGTTAACTTTTAAAATTGACACTCTTCAAAGCCGACGCACTATCAAAGATCAAATGTTGCTGTTCAAAATTTTAAGAAATGTTATTGACTCTCCATATCTTCTAAGTCAGATAGATTTAAGGTGTCCTCGTTTTAATGCCCGTTTTACAAATAAGTTATTTAATCTTCAGCCCTATAATACAAATAATGCATGTAATTCCCAGAGCTTTGTTTATAGTTTGTTCCCAGAGCATGTAGTAAGTCGCACAACGACCAGTTTTCTGGTTGCGACATTTTTTCGTTGTCTAAATCCCAATTTAAACATCAAATTTCACTCTTATAATATTTACCTATTCGTTTCCTATTTGTTCAGAAGTGGTTTATTTTATATTGTTTTAATTTGTTTTCTATACTTATGATTTTATATATATATATTTTTTGTTAATAACATTGTTTCGCATCTGAGTACCTATCGTCCTGTTCTTTTTATTTTATACATTGCATATATTAGTGGCAGCTTGATTGGTGTGTGTATATTAATTGTGTCTATTATTTTAAGTTTATTGTAAACCGTTTGTGCCTTAATACAAATAAATAAATAAATAAATAGTTAGAAATTGTTGTAAAGCCATGGCTATGAGCTTATAAGCTAAAAGTGTATGCTAAGCCGAAAAGGGCTCATAGTACTCATCATTATTAACAACTATTACTGTGGGAGCAATCCTGAAATCGCGAAAAAAACAGCTGTTCCACACATTTTGTCGAGTGTCATTGTTTCTATGGAACGGCTGTTTTTATCGCGATTTCAGGTTTGATCCCAAAGTAAAAGTGGTGTATAATGGTGTCCTTTTCATATGAGTCCTTTCAAGGCTTTTCCTTAAAACCTTGTATAACCTATTAAAATTGGACTGATACCGTTGGAGACGATTGTGACTACCAGTTATTGTCTTCTGTGGCACTCACCAACCTGCGCCTTCTGATTTAAACTAGCAATTCTTTCTACAGCACAAGTTTTATTGTTCGACAATATCCATTGTGTGTTCTAAACCCATTGATCTAATCATAGTTCCTGAAAGTCCGAACCTTTGCCAGCGTGGTAGAATATGGTATTAGAAGGACCTGTGTTGGCTTTAGAATATATTAGCTGACCCGACAGACGTTGTTCTGTCATAACCATGAATATTGAATTCGAATTGTCTAATGTTCCTCTTAAGTTCCTTATTTTTTTCTTTCATAAGAACCTTCTTCTGATAATAATTAACACAACAAAAAATAATTGGCGAAATTGTCCCATCCGTTCACGCGTGATGCGATGACCAAGGGAAATAGAGATTCATTTTTATATATATAAAGATTGGCAGAGGAAATGCACAATGTACCCCTTTGCGGACAAGCGTTCCGTTGGCAGACCATCAGCCCAATGGATCGACGACATCAGAGCCACCACGGACCATGCATGAAAGAGGGAGTGGGGGTTTCCCGGTAGCTATAATCTGGGTGTCTTCAAGTCACGAGTGAATCGGTTTCTTCTAGGCGCGCGTGCTCCATCGTAGACCGCATCGTTGCTTACCATCAGGCGAGATGGCGGTCAAACGCAAGCCTCATTCAATAAAAAAAGACTAGGAAAATGGCACAAGGGAGAGAAGGACTATACCCAGCAGCGGGTCGGATACAGGCTGATGATAACAATGGTAATTTTGACTCCTTGCGAAACGCTTTGCAGGATATATCACCCCATATAGAATAAGAACTCACCTGCACAGATCATAGAGTCCAGAATCGTTTGCTGCCGTCCTCCCAGCACGTCACTCTGCCTGCAAGTTTCTAGGTCCATGACAGGCACTGCGGCCGCCCTCAGGACTGGTGCGAAGGACTCTGTGACTTCTGCGAAGGGGTCAGAGTCTACTTTTAGTTAGCATGATCGAGGAGACAGAGATTGGGTGTGAGTTTAAGTGGTGAAAATTCAAAGACAAAGTAAAAAAAAAACTAACAATTTGAAATTGCTAATTCAAATTCAATCTATTTATTTCAAATATGGGTAGGTACTTCAATATACAGTTATGAATGTCAAATATAACTTTTTTTTACAAATAAATTTTAACACAACGAATAGGTATTATGTCAAAAAAAAAACTTTATACTTTGCTTTAAATTGGTATGATAGACAGAATCGACGTCAAAGAGCGTAATAGCTCAATATACTCGTAGTTGAGTGTAATGCTATAAGATTCTGCTTAGGAGCCAAACAGGTCTTTTCGCCGAACTACAACACGGGACGTTTTAAAAAGAAAGTGAGTCCACAAGCACCTCTCCGGGCTGGCGAAGCATCATCATAGTGTTGCAGATGTTCATAGACGGTGGTTTTAGCTTACCATCAGGCTGACTGTCTGCCTGTATGCCACTCTTTTAAAAAAACCCTTTCATCTAATGATTTTTAAAATATATTTATTTTTATAATTGAGTGACGAGACGAGCAAATCACTCGCCTGATGTTAAACGTTACGTTTGCCCATAACAGGTCTGCGCAACCCAGAATTTTGAACTCGCAGAATTCAAGACCCTGCGCGGCACAGCACTGCGCTCGTCACCCTGAGATATAAGTTGTTTGATCTCCCATTTGCCCTAATTTCACTGGAAACAATGCCCTTCCAACCGGAATACAGTAATGTTTGCACATTACTGCTTGGCGCTGGAATAACTGGCAAAGGTGTGGTACTTCCCCAGGCGGGCTTTGCAAAAGAGCCCTACCACTACAAAACCCGTACAACCCAGGGTCATTTAAAAGTAGATTGAATAGGTATTTCTTAGGCAAGCGTGCTACATCTTCGACCACATCGTCGCTTCCCATCAGGTGAGATTGTGGTCAAACGCATGTCTAGTTTATTGTAAAAAAAACCCTTTAAATAGTTACTACCTGCTTGATACCCCCAACCGCTGACCGCGCACCACTCCCCCGACTCAGGGGCGGCGTCAGGCAGGCAGATGGGCCGGACGTGCGAGTTGAACTGCACGCCGGAGCCCCCTCGGGAGGCGAGCACCACTGCGATGTCGTTGCTGTGGGGGCCATCTGGAAAGAAGTGGATTGGCCATAGAAACGGTGAATAAAGATTTTAGCTTTTTTTGTTTGCACCTATCTGATGATTTTTTTAGAAATCCAGTGTTCCTCTGAAGATGCCAAGGCTCTCTGTCAAGCACTAAGGCAAGTCACGACAGGGTTCTAGTGGGTTAAATACCCAAGCCGGGTTTCTTATAAAGATTTCTCCCTCATTTACAAAAAAAGTTACCAAATAAAAAGAAGGATGAAACCATTCAAAAAAACTTTAATAAAAGTAAGCTTATATAGGCCAAGTGGCTGGCCCTGGTGTCAGTTTTAGGCCGCCTGAAGGCATCTGACATGGCTTGCGGTTGTTGTGAAGAGTGTAGGGCTATTCATCTATTCATCACCTTCCTAACATACTTCAAACACAAATAACAAACAACAAAAAACAAAACACAACGGCCACGCAGCGTAACGGCCTGTTTGGCTCAGCGATAGTGTATCCGCCTTATAAGCCAGAGGTCTCGGGTTCGATTCCCGGCCGGGCAGTGGGGAGCTATGAGTGTGAAATGTTTACTTTTTTTTTTTTATACACACATAATCCACCTCACATCACCTATAAGAGCAAACTTTTATGAAAAGGTACCAACCTTTCCTGAACTGCGGATGTAAGACCACCTTCTCCGCGAGGAAGCGGTGCTCGTGTTTGTCCTGGATCTTTAGCCGGTGCTCGCCCACCACCAGGCGGATGTGGTCCAGCTGGAGCGGTTGCTGGAACCATAGATTAGTTTTTAGAGGAGGATGATTTATTGAAGGAGTATTTTGAGGATTTCATTGCATCAACTAAATAAATACAATTTTGCAGGCAATGTACATAACGATATAAATAAATATCTATATTTTCGATTTTTTTTGTTAATTTTTTTTTTATCTAACCTATGCTGTCTCACTGCTGGATCTTTGTCCGTTGTCTCCCCCCATTTTGTTCCAGTTCTGACGGTCTTGGGTTATTTCGGTCTTGTCTTATCTTCTTACATACGAGTACCTATATTTACATAAATATATTTACATCTTAAATTATAAATAAGTTAAAATAACTAAAACAAAGAAATGTAGAGAACTAAAAATCAATAAGTAGGTTTTGCCCGTGTGGCAAGGTACCAAGAACGCTGACTGCATTATCGCGCTGAATTCGATTCGCCAGTGAAAAAAAAAACCATTGATTAAAAGAACCTTTTTTTTTTTTTTTGTGACCCAGGGAAAATCCTTTATGGATACCACACCCACCCCGGGGGGGGGGGGCAGGGTGGTTATGTGGGAGTCCGCCCTAGTGGCGGCATACCCACTAAAAACCCTGGGGTGTTCCTCCAGGCAATGGGCGGAGCCACGGGCCCATTAAATCACCGTGGCGATTAAAAGAACCTCCTAAACTGAGTTGTACTTATGCTATCCAAAGCGTGGTTTTGGTCGGGTACTTGTATCCAGCCTGTATCCGACCTAAACCATGGATGTTGAAAGAGTCTTAAAAGGTCGTCCACACACCCGCAACGCTTCAGTGTTATAAGTATCCTGGCAACGGGGATCATTTACGGTGGCCTTTCTAATTTTTTGCCACCACGGCATCAAACTAGAAGTAGCGCAAATATCAAACCAGCGGAAGTTCTCCGATAGATATAATCTGTGTGTTCAAGTTGCGACTGACTCGGTTTCCTCTCGGCGCGCGTGCTGCATCGTAGACCGCGGCATTGCGAGCCAGCAGCCGAGATGGCGGCCAAACGCAAGCCTCATTCTCAACCTTCAATCTACGCTGGCCAAATGCGGGTTGGTGGATTCACATACGCTATTGAAATTCTTCGCCGGACGTATGCAGATTTTCTCACGATGTTTTCCTTCACCGAAAAGCCAGTGGGTATGTTAATTCGTACATTAAAACGTACGTACGCAAACGCAAGCCTATCAATGAATCAAAGATTACCTTATCAAAGCAGTGTGCCGCAGAGAGGACTAGTCTCTCCCCGATGACAGCTCCTCCACAATGATGCTCGAACGTCAGCTTGTCCACGTCTAACATTTGTATTTCCACCTGTGGAAAAGATAAATAGTTTTGCATTTTTCTGTTTTTAGGGTTACGTTCTGTTCCCGTACGGTGGCTTAGCGGGCTGGATGTCATGAACAGCAATGGGTAGTTGAAATATTTAGTAAATGTGTTTTCTATAACACCAAAAAAATAAATGTAAAATAGACTTAAAATAATTGGTTGTACTAGTGAGAATGAGCGAAAGGGAGACTCTTATAAAAATAGTTATTGCTCGATCTTGAAAAAAATTGAAAATCAATAAATTTTGTACAGTACGGAAACTTTCACGCACGAGTCCGACTCGCACTTGACCGAAATCCTATACGATGGTACGGAAATCGTGTACAAGTCCGACTGACACTTGGCCAGGTATTTTATTACGCCATATCGTTAAAAGGCATCAACTATCAATAAAATCATTAAATAACCCGGTCAAATTAGAACCAACCAAAAAATAGACGTGAAGTTACATTAATTCCCAGTCCACCCAGCTGAAAATTGGTAGGATTGTTCAAAACACCATCATAAATGAAACCTAAAAAGTCCTCATCGATCCGATACGTGCAAAAAAGATGAAATATATTCTAAAACCAAAACACAACAAGATAACGCTAGCATTCAAGATTCATTCACCTATTTTCGGCTATTCAAAGTATTACCACAGACTACATAACATAGAAGAGACAAAACTATTACATTACAAAAACACCTACCTATCTACCTATTACATTACGCCCATTAAAAAGATTAATTAAGAGGAGGACGTCCTTCAATGCGAGTAAAACGAGACCGGATTATTGCAACAAGCTAACAAAAGGATATTTATTGGTGAAGAAGTGAAAGTCCCTAATTATATCTGTGAACACGTGTAGTGACGGGGTAATGCATGACCTTGATCTTGGTCTTGAATTTAAATTTGTTGTTTTCGAGAAAATAAGACTATGACCCAATTGTTCACAATGACTTGAATCTTATCTTCATTCATGAATTCAGTATTTAACAATGTTGCTATTGTTGTTGTAATTTCCAGACTTTTTAGTCTTCGGCTAGTGTTTTTAATTTCCTGTACGACATGACATCTGTATTTTGTTTTATTTGGTCAATAATGTTTTCCTAAGGCCGCTCCTCTCTTTTCATCTTCCTTGAATAATAATGATAATATCTAATTAAAATGGGACAGCTCGCATACATGGATACTGCAATTGATCATACATTTATTTATCTAATAGCCTAACCCAACCTATTTATGCATCTAATACTCGCTACGTATTTTTCGACAGAATAACACGCTACGCCTACAGTTAATAGAGAACACACGCACGTCTGTCAGTCTCGCAACCTCATTTCAAATTCCAAGTTCAAGACTGACTCAATGACCTTAATCTTCCCATCACTACAGCTGTCATTGATGCGTCTAGCCATCTTTTGTCATTGGTTTACATCAGTGCATCTTTTGTGTTTTTTTAACAGCTCTGTTATGACATTGCTATGGCGTAATAGGTGAGCTGGCTCGAAGGTCGCGGGTTCGATTCTGCCGGTGGAATTGTTGTTTGTAAATATTCGTTTAGGGTTCGATTTATTTTGGGTTTTAATCGAGTTTGTTTTAAAAGGTATATGTAGTTAGTAGGTAGGTAGGTAGTTAATAAATGGGTAGTTAAGTAGATAGATAAACTCTTTATTGTAGTTAGTTTAAGGATATAGTTAGGAGATGTGTAGTGTTAGGGTTTAGAAATCCCGGTAGCCCTCCGTTAGGCCACAGAAACAGGCCACATAAGAAGTTTTAGTTAAATAGTAAGACGTAGTAGTGTAATATATTTTATAGTCCGATCAAATTAGACCGAAAAATAGTGTACCAAATTTATTAGTTCGAACTCGAACTGAATGAATTTAGGTGGCACTTTTATTAATCCTCTTCATTGCATTTTTTTCCATAATGTAATAATTATGTACCTTACTTTATAAAATACTAGTTAAGCTCTATATACTGACTTAGGTACAGAGCAGTTAAAACCATTTTCATGTCTGTATTGTTGACCGTTATCTCGCCCGTTACCATCTCATCTGAATAATCTGAATGATCCGCGTTATTAATCATTATACAACTAATTTTACAGTTCCATTGAAATGCCATTGATGTGTCATACAAACTCGATTTAATTCTTTACTAGATACCGTATATTTCACCGTATACGGTTTTATAAGGAAAGAGTATGCTATGCTAAGCCGAAAAGGGCTCATAGTACTCATCATTATGAACAACTTTTACTATGGGACCAAACCTGAACTCGAGAAAAAATCAGCTGTTCTGTTCCATACATTTTGTCGAGTGTCATTGACATTTTTTCTATGGAACAGCTGGTTTTTTTTCGTGAATTTAAGGTTGGTCTGATAGGAAAAGTTGTTTATGATGTTGAGTACTATGAGCCCTTTTCGGTTTAGTGTACTCTTTTCTAATCGCCATGTGATCTCGAGGGCGAAATTCCTGCGAAGAGGAGCCCAGGACGTCTAAAACCAAAATGGCTGGACAGCAAAGCAAGCATTTAAAGAACGCAGTATGGTATCGCAAAAAGTTTAGCCTACTGACCTACAAACTTCAGTATGAAAATGATGATTCAGTCAATTGGATCTGGGTTTGGCCCGTGACTACCAATATCGCCGACCCATCTCACTAGCCGGACGACGAACTGTACACTTACCTTGTCTCGACCGCAGTAGTGGTCGAAACAAGGTGTCAGGAATCAGTTCAATCTAAACGAATTGGACTAGACCCTCTGTAGTGGCAGATTCACGAGGGTCTAGGACCTCCTCGCCCAAAGCCACCCCAAACACCTATAAACTCCACCCATGTTTTTGTACCCTCAGCCACCTGGCTCAAGAGTCAAGAACCCTGCCAAACCAAAATCCTGTTACTGTCATTGACCCTCTGTCACGGTCCACGGTCGACCGGCGGCGAGATGAGACGACGGTGTCAAAATCACGGTTTAATCCTGGATTCGATTGACACAGGACCGAAGCAAATGGGGTGATAGGTCGGGTAACCTCCTCGTGGTGCACCCTGGGCAACAGCGTGCGGTAATACTGCAGCTTTTATGCAGTATTACCGCACGCTGGCAAATAACCCGACACGGTGGGCCCATCCGCGTGTCCCTCTGACTGGCAGAGGGCACAGCGTGATGGCTTGGACGGTGGCGTTGCTGCCACCAGGGGGGTTTTCCTTGTGCTCCTCGCCGCATGTGGGTTGCGGTTGGGAGTGCAAGGAAAGGAGGAGGGAAGCGCTGGAGGCGTGTGCCGCATGGGGTCCCCCAGCGGCATACGCTTTCGGCCTACATAGGCCGGGATCTCTCGTTGCCGAGCGTGGTGAAGGCCGTGCTCGGCGGCGAGAGATCGTGGCAGGCCGGGGTCTCCTTCTGCGAAGAGGTGATGATGCAGAAGGAGGCCGCGGAGCGGGTCGGAGAGGGCGACGCCCGATCTGATCCGCTCCGGCGCAGACGAGGGAGCGAGGAGGCGGTTCGCCCGTATCCTCGCTCCTCTGCAGTGGGGTTGCCGGGAGAGTCGGGGGACTCTCCCGGCCTGCACGACCCCACACTGACTGTCTGGGGGGTGATCCTGGGGAACAGGGTCACCCCTCCATATACGCGGGGGGCCCTAATCGGGCCCATCGCCGGGGCGAGGTGGCGATTGCTAACGCGACCCCACCTTGCCCCATCTCAGGCGGATGCCGAATACCCCAGTGGTTTTAGTGGGTATGCCGCCGCAGGGCGGAGACTCCCACATAACCACCCTGCCTCCCCCGGGGCGGGCGTGGTATCCATAAAGGATTTCCACTGGGTAAACAAAAAAAAAAAAAAAAAAAAAGGACCGAAGCAAATGTTACAGCAAGAGAGGCCCATTCTCTTATTCTTATTCGGAATGGGGGCGATAGGTCCCGCACCGGCATCTCGTAAAGGTTACATTGTGCGTTTCCCCCGTCAGCGACTACCCCGACCCAACCCAAATCCTTCAAATAACAGAGCGAGGCTCTGGACCGCTGATACGACGGCTCCAGTGGAAAAAGTGGTATGATTATCAGGCCTATACTCAAGAATGCTGCGTATGATGATGAGAATCCAAATACGAAAAATAATGACCTAACTTTTCCGACCCCGTCGATTCGCGGACGAACTCTCAGCCAATCAGCCACCAGATTTGCTGACCCAATCAGCTGATAGCAGTAAACAGTGCGAGTTCAGTGACCTTATGACACGTTGCATCGATGTTTTTTTGTTTACAAACAAACTCAATGCACTCATTGACATGGAGCTAAGAACTATTTTTGCAAGCCAGTTATCTATACTAATATTATAAAGAGGAAAGATTTGTATTTTTGTATTTTTGGATGTTTGTGTGGAATAAACTTAAAAACTACTGGACCGATTTCAAAAATTCTTTCACCATTCGAATGCTACATTATCCCAAAGTAACATAGGCTATTTTTTTATTATTATTTTTTTTTATCCACAGCAAAGCGTGGCAGGGGCAGGGAACAGCTAGTTATTAATATTAGATTGCCTGGAAACGATCGCTCTTAACGATAAGATTGAAGAAGACGATAAGTTGTTGCACTCCTTTTAAGTGCGATTATCTTTTTGTTTGTAATTTCTGGGATGAACCATAAGTATCAATCTACTCGTATAATTATGAATCAGATTATCTTAATATGTACTAGCGGCTCGTCCCGGCTTCGCACGGGTGGACACTATTGAAGTTTTAGTAAGGATCCCTAATTTTTTCAGGTAATAAATATAGCCTATGTCACTTTGGGATAATGTAGCATTCGAATGGTGAAAGAATTATTGAAATCGGTCCAGTAGTTTTTGAGTTTATTCCACACAAACATCCAAAAATACAAATCTTTCCTCTTTATAATATTAGTATAGATATATAAATTACGTGTCACGTTGTTTGTCCGCTATAGACTCCTAAACTACTTAACCGATTTCAATCAAATTTGCACACCGGGTGCAGTTTGATCTAACTTAGGAGATAGGATAGCTCACATCTCAATTTATAGTAAAAAAAACATGAAAAATTAGAAAATTTAAAAATACTTAAACCATATAGCGCTTTGGACAATGTAAACTTTTTTAATGTAACTTTTGACATTTGACATAGAATTGACGCAATGGCTTTTGACAGGACAACGTCTGTCGAGTCAGCTAGTTATTATAATAAAAAACAATTATGCAATTATTGTAACCGTTCTAAAAAAAGTTTTGGGTCCGCCGTCGCTGTTCAATTGTTCAAATTCGATGAAGTACTTACCCTATCAAATGTGGCCTTTAGATAGTAAATTAAAATATTAAAATGATCCGTCTTGTTTTTACAGTTTATCTATAAAATAAATCGGTTCAATGTGACCTACAAAAAGTAGATTTTTGCATGGCTCTATTTTCTTTAGTGGGTTTTTCGAAAAAAATTAGACCCAAGTGAGAGATGTAACTCATTTAATTGCTCATACGAGTACCAAGTTTTAGTTAAAATCAGATAAATAGTTTTGGAATGAGAAGTTTAGACAGTCCTGGGGGTAAATAAATGGGAAATATCGCAGGGAGTGTAGAGATAATTTGAAAGACAATTTATACCAAAAAATTAAAATACACGTGATATCGGTGGGGGAGAGGAGGAGGGTAATTTATAACCTAACCATACCAAAGGAGAGGGTGGGATGAAAAAGTTGCTAAAAAACATCACGTGATTAATGAACGGCCCCTAAATGATTAATTTCACACATGACATTTCACATCAGCGAGAAGTGTTCAGAGCGTTTTAAGCTGTTCCCTAAATTACTTACTTGCCAAGGAAATGCCCCATAGGGCGTCTCAGTGCCGCCAACAATCTTCGCCGTCCGTCGAGGGTTGAAATCCACTGTCCGTGTCCCGCACTGCACCTTGGCACCCTTTCCCGGCTTATACATCGCATTAACGGAGTTATGGTTGAAATAGTTCGTAGAAAAACTGGTAAATGATTTCGAGGGTCTTGTTCTGTTTTTGTAGAACTCCATGTGGTTGACGCGGTTGAGGAAATAGTCGGCGGTGGTAATTTCTAGGAAGAAAATTAGGGCGAGGATTTTGGTGTACATCTTGGGGTTTTTAGGGTTGGAAATTTAGCACTTTTTGATAGTTTTTGCACTTTTATGAGTGGTTTTTGAGGAGGTTTTTGTAATTTTGGAAGGAGTTTTTAGGATTTGTTGTGGTTTATTGTCACTTTTTAAAGTTTTTGCACTTTTTGTGAAGTTTAGCGACACTTTCTCAGGAGTTCTTTTTGTTCAGGTTGTA
Organism: Alcis repandata; assembly: GCA_949125135.1. Taxonomy (NCBI): domain Eukaryota; kingdom Metazoa; phylum Arthropoda; class Insecta; order Lepidoptera; family Geometridae; genus Alcis; species Alcis repandata. The sequence continues at coordinate 2,749,742 of OX421251.1, forward strand.
GTTTTAGTACAGTTTCGTGACCTAATGGTAGTGTTAGGATAGCTTTATCACTGTCTTTGTAAGTTTTACGATTAAAATTTATCAGTTTTTATAGCAGTTTTAAGGCGCACTTTTTTATAAGACTTTACACATTTCAGGAAGTTTTAACACTTACGTGAAACTTTGGTGAGTCTTAACACTTTGTGTGTTCTTTTGAACTAAACGTTTTTAAGCGCTAATATAGTGTTATACCACTTTTATCTAAATAGAATAGATAAATAGTTTGAACACTTTTGTAAAACGGTAAATAGTTTGTTCACTTTTTAGTATTAAGTAATAAGATGCTGAAAATAAAAATAAAACCATACGCTTAGAATATTTTTTTTTCATTAACGATTATTATCACATTTTAGTAAAGAATGCCTTTGTTATTCTTAATTTAAAAAATACAATCGGATACTTTTATGTTACCATGTGGTAAAATTATAAATTAATATAAAAAGATAAATATAATTTAAAAGAATTAAATTTAAATAATTTAACTTTATTCCAGTAACATCAAAATGTTACGACAATGACTATAATTTATTTCATGTTATTTTTTTAAATATTTTGCGTGACACAAAATTATTTTTATATTTTAAAACAAAATAACACTTGAAAAACAACATGACACTTGAAAATTGCACTAAAATCGAACAATATGTTTTGACACTGCTCTAGATTTTTTTTTATAAAATAACTAAAAAAAAACGCATTACATTCACTAAACCAGATTCCCAACGTTTTAAAAACACGAATCTTCGAACACGTCCACACAGTAGGAAATTCAAAAACGGAATGACTTTTAAAAGATCGTTCCGATTTATTTTTTTAAAATGCCATAACAGACTTCGCAGTCACAATGCCACGCGCGGTACACAAGCGAATCTGTGTCACGAGATGTATCGTAAGATGCATCTTTTTGTCAACCATTGTTGTCTTAAATGTCTATTTTGTAATAATGGGATTAGGTTGAAACGATTTAGTTAATTCGCTAGATGCAATCAGTTGCATTGAGTTTGTTTGTTTACTTTCACTTGTTTTCGTGGAAGTGCTGATTCGGTTTCGGTTTTGTAACTGTTGGTTTTTTCCTTGTAACTATGTTAAGTAAGATTGTAAGTTGGGAGATTGGCGAGTGATTGATGAGTGATTTTAGTTTCTGGAATTGACTCGATTTCGTTTAGGCATAGATCATTGTTGATGAACTAAAAACGTCACACACATACACACACACACACACACACACAAAACACACTATGTACATAGTGTACACATGGCATACAGGGTGTGGCGTAATGAAAGGTTATCTATTATAGCTATAAATTTAATAGTGGACACCATGATGGTCCAGGAAATGAAAAGTTGTGCCTAGTAAAAGTATAACACTTGGAGTTAATCGACATTTTTAAAAATATAGAAAAATTACACTTACGAGTATTACTAAAACTTACACTCGATTTTCAGTGTTTTTCAATAAACGTGTTAATACTTTTTAAAGGAGCCCAAGTTACAATAAATTTTAAAGTAACTACAACCCTAAAGAGGCTTTTAAGGAAAACATAAAAATGATGGATTAAATATATGTTGGAAACAGCAAAGGAGGTCGTAAAAAGTTTCAGTAAAAAGACGGCCGCGTCATGAAAAGGCTTAATAATACAGATTTAGAACATTAAACGGTTACTTCTGTCCTAATTTAAAACAGTGAATATCTTTTGGTATTTTAAAAATATAAGCAGCTAAATTAGCTTTAATGCCCGCGACTTTATTCGCGATGATTTGCCTCATTTCTTATTAAACTTATTTAGGGTACGGTTTTGAAATAATTCTTAGTTTATGTGAGCCCCAAATAATTAGTGCTCTCCTATGTTATACAAGGAAGTCCTGATTTCATGCCTTTTTAACCGACTTCAAAAAAGGAGGAGGTTATCAATTCGTCTGTATGTTTTTTTTTTTTATTTTTTTTTTTATGTTTGTTACCTCATAACTTTTGACTGGGTGAATCGATTTTGATGATTCTTTTTTTATTAGAAAGCTGACGCTTCCCATTTGGTCCCATTTCAATTTAGTCCAGTTCTGATAATGGTATCCATGAGAAAACCATATAAGTCTTAAATTTGCATTAAGTACGTGCGCGACAAATAGATGAATAACTCAATAGTCGGTCTTTTGAAGTCGGTTTTTGTTTTTTGTTTTGTAAAAATATTGTTCTTGTAGACCTTTTAGATTTAGACTGCGCGTGTCTGTCGCTATAAATTATCATAAGATCTCCTATAGGTTGATTACACGTAACGAGTACAGTGGCGACATACTAATGAGCACGCTCGGCCGAGTAAACATGGTTCTAGTGTCTGTCTCGCCTCGTCATACCAACCGAAAACCGAAACCGAGGGCACTGTCTCGCCACTCGTTACGTGTATTCAACCATTAGAGATACCTTTACCTACTGTAGTTAATGTTGCCTGAGGGAAGAAAAGGTCTCAGAGTCTAATAGTGTTTTTACATATTGGCGTTTGTATAATTATTTGTCCCAAGATAGCTTGAGTATATTCGATCCGATCCTCAAATAGCTTTAGTGTATGCGATCTGATCTTGAAGCCGTGTAGGTCAATATTTTTTCTTACTATGAGCAAAATAGGTCAAGGGTTTGTGGACATATTGGGGTCGCGAGGTTCAGTGCGGTTCTTCACGCTGAAACGGCTTGACCGAGTTAAATGAAATTTAGAACAGAGATAGCTAACACCCTGGATCAACACATGGGCTTTCACCATCGCTGAGATGGAATTAGATAGATCGATAGATAAACTCTTTATTATTCACACCATAAATTACAAACAAAAGGATTAGAACACCTAAAAAACTAGTAATAATTAGTTGCTGGTACTGAAATGGTTTGATTTGGATCTTCAGACGTATCCCCATAACAAACCCCGTGTGCACCCCGGCCGCCAATGTCACTGCATACATTATGTTAACTCTACAACGCAGTTTTCACGGCTTCAGAGTATTTTCCGATAAGGGTCATAACTTGGCGGAAAACTAGATTTAGTGATAGATTTATTGGTAACGGGTTTAAGATTTTAGGGTTCCTTGTTTGTGGTGGGAAAACCTTATTGCGCACACTTCACATTAAGCCTTATACTGAGAATCCTACTAAATTGGCGGTAACTCTTGAAAGATCTTTGGGTTCCTTGTCTGCGCGAGAAAACACTTTCACGCTCTTTAAGTATATCTGTAAGTTTAGCGTACTTTTGAATATCTCACTAATTATACATTTACAAGATAGATTTATTTTCGGTGCCGTTTTAAAGATTTTAGGGTTCCTTGTCTGCGCGAGAAAACACTTTAGACTCTTAACGCTAATTACACTTATCGTATTTATTACCTATATCTTACTTCTGAATAAGTTACTATTCCACAGGGTTGGACACGTAGTAAAACTAGCTTATAATGAGTACTATTAGGCCTTTTCGGCTAAGCATACCCTTTTCTTCTAACCCTGTACAATAAAAACAATCACGGTGCATTGAGTCTGTACTCGATTGTAAATTTCCCTGCTGTATGTGCTATATTGGGAACAGTATGGTTTCATAAAATAATTAAAAACAGATTTCTTTGTCGCTATTGTTATGTACAAATCATATTTAAAAAGAGTATTTTATGAGAGTATGACTTTTTTCATAAAAATAAAATAATAATATAATAGCAAGAACTTATTCCAGAAAATATTACCTTTCCTTTTCGCACGGAACCACACCAACCAAAAACCGCTCGCGCTTATCTTTACCGACAAATTTGTCATTAAAATATTTATGAAGGTCTGTAGTGAATTTATTTTGGAAAAACACGTTTAATTAGTTTTTACATGAGTAGTTTTCCACGTGCATTTTCCAGTGAAATTTTGTAAGGCTGTACGAAACTAGGTAACAAGGAAATTAACTTGCTTTTAAGAAATGATGCGGTCTACGATGGAGCACGCTTGCCTAGAAAGGAATAGATTCACTCGCGACTTGAATATGAAGGGAAATATAACATAGTAAAATACCTAAGAGAAAGGCACCAAAGATGGTCTTATCGCTAAAAGCAATCTCTTCCAGGCAACATTTGGGTCCTGGTATCCGGGGAGATTAATTTGAGTGGGACTACTGGTAATTGAAATTAACCGTGTTAATTAAAAATTGTTTGTGTTCCCAATCTAGCTGAGGGATTACGGGAAATAATTAATGATTCAAAAGAAACTAAAAAACACGCTTTGTTTAGTGTATTGTCATTGGTACTCGATATATCTACAAATTTTGAACGAAATCTGGCCGTTTAAAGTGGGTCAAAATCGTGCTCAAAAGGAGTCGGTTACAAACATACAAGTGAAGCTAATAAAAAATATCCGTGGTTACTTCAGTAGGTTCTTTGGTAAATTCTTTCAATATTTAAGAACGTTGCTCTTGACGGTGCAGTAATGTACAAGCTCAGAGGTCTTCTTCTAGTGTTGTTACATCCTTTTACTACATTTGCCTTCTCTTTTATCGAATCATGAGCTCATAGCAGGAGCATGGACTGAATCCCGTTGGCTATTTTCTAGCTGGCAGAGCGAAACGAAAGTCATGAGATCCTGTTTCCCCCCAGAGGCCCCAGGCCCAGAGTTTAGTCCCAGAGGGCCTTTACTGTGAGTTCTTAGCGCGAGGCTGAATTGAATTGCATTGGCTTTCGTTTCGCTTTTTCTCTAACTGAAAGAGAGAGAGACGAAAGATAGCCTTCAGTTCAGGCTCGCGACAAGAGTTCACTAGACAAACCCTGGTCTTAAAATATTGTACTTGGTCATCTCGGTCTTACTTTTAAGTTTTTTATGTTTCAATTCATTTTTTTGCTATTGAATGACGAGACGAGCAAATTGCTCGTCTGATGGTAAGCGTCACGTTTGGTCGTAACTACTCGTAACAGGTTTGCGTCACTTAGAATTCTGTGACAGCGATAGTCTTGCGTTTGGCCGCCATCTCGGCTGGTGGCTCGCAATCCCGCGGTCTACGATGCCGCACGCGCGTTGAGGAAACCGAGTCACTCGCGACTTGAAGACAATCATCTATCGGGAAACACCCTCTCAGGCAGATCATTCCGCACTCTAGCCGTTCGTTCCTAAAACTCAATCGTAACCTTAACAAGCACAATTAATTATACAATTAATGTACCAATTACTGTAAAATAGGCACATAGTCTATCGCCTTAAACACTCGTGTAAATTTGCATAATTATCAATGTGTGTAACTTTGACCTGAATATAGATTTGCTAAGGACGGCCGCATGGTGGTACAGACTACAGACTGGCTGCAATAGATTTTACATATTTTTTGCAAATATTTTAAAATCTAGTGATTTTTTAAAGAAATATGAGTAGTTAAAGATAAATATAGTAATAGGTGGACCTGATCATAAGTGCTACTTAAATATGGTAAGGGTCGTGGTGCATTATTTGATTTGGTCGGTATGTAAATTAGTTCATATAGGCAGAGTGACTAGCTATGGCCGCCTGAAGGCACCAGACATCGACCTAAAAGAAGAGAAATAAATTCTATCTCTGGATACCTAGCCTTTCACAAAATTAACAAGAAAATAGTATGCTCCTTAGGGAAAAGAAAGACTTGACGTAACTTGAATCCCCAAAAACTGATTAATCACAAATTAAACTGTCGGTTGCAGTTAGTTGGTATTGCGGTTTAAAATTAGCCAAATCAGCCAAATATCTCTAAAACTCTCAGGTACTCACATGATTAAGTGACCACACATGCAAAACTAATGGACGTGAACCCCACAGCTGATTTAAATTGTGATAAACATCTGTTTAAATGATTAATTTTGCATTAAAAGGTCACAAGACAATAGTTATTATAATATTATTCACTGAAATCTAAATAAACAAAACATTTTACCTTGAAAGTCTGAAAGGTCGTTTCAGTGTAATTTCACTGTTTACAAAAACAGTCATTTAAAAGGTCAAGTTGATATTTATTTTATTTGTTTTAGACTAAAATCAATGGTTCGGGTTTAAGGCCCAGACCCATTTGCTTTGACGCAATGACCCACTTTGCGCCGGACCCCAGGGACCCAAAATGAGTGGAGTATAGGATATTTTTTAAATAAAATTGCACTGATTTTTTTAATGCAGGAGTAGCATAGCCTATCTCTGTTTTTCTGTCCGTTTGTTTATTACCTTAAAGACTGAACATCTGAACCGGTTTTAATGAAATTCAGCAAAGAAATAGTATGCAAGTATAGGCTATTGTCAGCAGAGGGCCATTATGAGATAATGATTTAAAGATAGAAAACTCTTTAAAATTGTCCACAACATTCTCCAGAAATGAATAAAAAATGTAGAAAATGATGTGGGGGTGACAACAGGGAATGATCCTCATGATCATTCCCTGTTGTCACCCCCTACAACGTCGACCAGTGGTGACTATCGGGAATCGTGATTTTTTAACGCGATTTGCGTTTGACCACCAACTCGCCTGTTGATATGATGATGATGATGATGAGAAATATAAATAAACCTATTTTTTTCACGGCTTTAATTAACTGTTTTTAAATGTGATTCTAGTGTATTATTCCGCCTTCAAATAGCGTCGGGCATAATAAAGAAATTTAATTACAAGAACATTATTTTTACAAAACAAAAAACAAAAACCGACTTCAAAAGACCGACTATTGAGTTATTCATCTATTTGTCGCGCACGTAGTTAATGCAAATTTAAGACTTATATGGTTTTTTCATGGATAGATACCATTATCAGAACTGGACCAAATGGGAAGCGTCAGCTTTCTAATAAAAAAAGAATCATCAAAATCGATTCACCCAGTCAAAAGTTATGAGGTTTGACGAACGATAGAGATAAGATAGAGACGAATTGATAACCTCCTCCTTTTTTGAAGTCGGTTAAAAATAATAAAAAATCCTATTTATAAAAATGAATCGCTGTTCGTTTGTCGAGAATAGTTGTATCGATTTCACTAATTTTGATCTTGAAATATTTTTGGAAGTTCAGGGAAGGTTAAACAGTAAAAAAAAACAGCGGGTGAAACCGCCGCGTGCAGCAAATAATTAATAAAAGTGAAATTAAAAAAAATGTTTTAATTATTTTTCTATCCGTACTTACTAGTAATATACAACGCAGTTATATATTACATAATATAGGTTCTTTTACGTTGCATCAGATTTGTATGAAAATCTAGGTCATTTAGTGAGTACGTGCCCTAGTGAAATGTGGGGCAGGGCGAGAATTACTGGCCTCATGGTAATATACACTTATTATTACGGATTTTTTTATTACTAGCTGCGCCCCGTGGTTTCACCCTCATTACAGTATTTTGTGCCTCAAAGGACCCCAAAGGAACCGCAACTAATTTTGGCTTAAAAATCTAGTTTTTGTAAAACTGTATAATCAATCTTTAATCCTTCCACTGCTGGGATACAGGTCTACCCTCGAAGGGTGATTAGGCCGTCCACCACGCTGCCCAAGTGCGGGCTGGATTCACATACGCCATTGAATTTCTTCTCCGGACGTATGCAGGTTTCCTCACGATGTTTTCCTTCACCGAAAAGTCAGTGGTATGTAATTTGGTCATAAGTTCTAAAGAACTCATTGGTACGAGTCGGGGTTTGAATCCACCACCGAATGCGAAGCGGCTATTTTCCCTATCACTACCGTACCACTGAGCTACCACGGCTTTTCCGAGACTTATGGACGACAATTAATTTTATACACAAACGTACATAGATAGAATAATATATATGTAGGGTTATTCATAAAGGGTATGCTAAGCCGAAAAGGGCTCATAGTACTCATCATTATGAACAACTTTTACTATGGGACTTCTGCTACTAAGCATAGCTTTTTCCTTTTAGCCCAGTAGGTAGGTTTATATATGAATGATTTCATCTTTTATTTAGCTACCGAGTGGTGTAATTAAATTTTGTATGTAGACGATAGATGGCTCTTATACCAAACTATATCTCTTGATTAATTAGGAAAACATCGTGAGGAAACCTGCATACGTCCGGAGAAGAAATTCAATGGCGTATGTGAATCCACCAACCCGTACTTGGCAGCGTGGTGGAATACGGCCTAATCACCCTTCGAGGGTAGACCTGTACGTATCCCAGCAGTGGAAGGATTAAAGGTTGAATATGATGATGAGCTCTTGAATTTGATATCATCAGTGTTCTGAATCGCCTCCCACTGGCAGCAAATTTAAAGACGCATTCACATTAAAACTGACAGCGAACGTCTTGTTATGTCATTGCATCAAAGCTCAATGAGAGATACAAAGGGACGAAGTTACATTATTACATTATTTCGAAAGTCAATAACACCGCCACAGCTTGCGTAGCAGTGTGTATGTACCTATTCACGAATAAGACCTACTTTCACGGATGATTCATTTGAGAAGTGACATTTGAGATTAACTGTTTTGAAGGTGACATGTTGCATACAATGTGCAGGGGTTGGCGACATTTTTAGATGCAAAGTTTCGAATATGATATTGATTATTTTAATGAAGTGCAATACTGTTCATTACGTCTTCAAAATAATATAGGAAATGCTTAACGATTGTCGTGAATTCTACATTTAATTTAGTGACCCAGTTTAGCTGTAAAAATAAAAAAAACCGATGAAAATAAATTTTCGCGCTACAACTGAGAAACACATCTAAAATGGACGCTCGAAAGTACACGACTCATTAGTTTTTATTTAATTTTGTTTATGTAAAATATTGTCTACTTACATTAGTTACTAGCGGCTCGTCCCGGCTTCGCACGGGTGGACACTATTGAAGTTTTAGTAAGGATCCCTAATTTTTTACATTCGAATGGTGAAAGAATTATTGAAATCGGTCCAGTAGTTTTTGAGTTTATTCCACACAAACATCCAAAAATACAAATCTTTCCTCTTTATAATATTATTAGTATTGATAAGTCTTTTACTGTGTACTAACAATTTAGGGATCCGTTGTTGTCCGAAATAAAAATATTTGAATTTGAATTTAAAAGTGAGACATAAAATTAATTCCAGGCTATAATGAAATGTTTATTTTTATTAATTATTAATTCTATTTAATTTAGTAAAATGGTCTAATAATTCGGTTAATAATATAATTTCAATTCAATTTATTGACAAATTTCATAGAAAACTCGTGACTGTGTGTGATTCATATGATAAATTGCCTGAATGTGGTAATTTTAAGGTTCATGAAATAAATCATAATTACGTATGATAATAATTAAGCCAAAGCGGTTGTTTTAGACCCGAAGGACCCCAAAAAATAATTGGCCGAGCGAATTTCGTAAATGTCCTGAAAAAAAAAGGATTACAAAAAAAAATTACAAAAAAATGTGTCAAAACCTCTTCGGTTTCAATCGTAAAATAGTTTTTGATTTGCATTTCCTTTTGGCTGGTGAACTGTTTGACATTTTCAGAGCTACGATAGTTGTGAAATGATTGGCACTCACCTAATAATTAGCGAAGGTTAGTTATAAAATTTTACGATTTTAAGCCAAAATTTGTTTTTTTTTGGGAATGTCAATGAACATTTTTGCATTAGATTTTGGGTGGTAAATTAGTCTGTCGGACTTGAATGTTTAATTGCGATATTTTTTACAAAACTATACAGGGCTATAAACAAAGGGCATTATTATGCTAACAGAAAAGGGCTCGTAGCATCATTATGAACACTTTTGATTATTGGACCATCCCTGATGTCGGGGGAAAAAATCAGCTGTTCCATAGAAAAATGTCAACGACACTCGGCAAAATGTAAGGAACAGCTGATTTTTGCCGTTTTTTTTTCGGGTAACCTCTACGATGCCAAAGACAGACAAACAGATACACAATTAAACTTGTAAAACTTTTAGCAACTTATAGGTTAGTAAAACCCCTCTTTTTGTTTCGGGGGCTAAAAATATTTGAATTTATCACGCGTGCGACAAAAAGTTTACGAACCCTGGATTTTGGTGCATTCTTTATCAATACAGTTAATATTCTAACCAAAGAATCCGGAAACACTGGTATTCAACCTTTTTTTCCACAATAATAATTATAGAGGGCATTTCAAACGATGTTAAAAACACCAATTTTTTTTTTACAATTTTTTTGATTTACTCGCTGTGCATGTATGGATCATATAATATCTTGCAATTCGCAAGTGAATTTTGACTCACTTTCCTATGTCCGATTGAGCTTTTGATATTCCTTGTAGGTATAACTCCGATGACAATGCCAAAAAGGATTGTTAAAAAAAAATATTTAAAAAACCCTCTACAAAACATAGCCAAGAACACTCCCGACTTTTTTCAATTTTCAAACAAAAAAAAAACAAAATCAAAATCGGCTCATCCGTTCGGGAGCTACGATGCCACAGACAGACACACACAAACACGTCAAACTTATAACACCCAATCTTTTTTTCTTTTTTGCTAAAATATTTTCAAAATTGAAACTTTAGTCCAATTAAGTGACTAAATCGAAAATGAATCTCGATAATGATATTAAAATAAGACTCATCTAAGAGAAAGCTTTGATTGACCTTTCCTTCTGAAATATCACTGGGTCACCATGATGTATTGTTGCATCTCACCCATTGTCATGACACATGTATGGGTCATGATGAGTCATTTTCCGATTTGACAGCTATTAAACTCAACAGAAACGAAAAAAAACTATAGCCGAAAATTTTCCTTGTATTCAGTATGCAGTATGCAAGGTTATAATATAAGGAAAGGGTATGTTATGCTGGAAAGGGCTCATATTATTAACCATTAGGAAGATTAAAAACACGAAAAAAAATAGCATTAACGTTGTCGAGTGTCATTAACAGTTTTCTAATGGCGGTAATAAGGTTAAAACTTTTTTATCTAAACTGTAAAAATTCTTTATAAGTAAATAATTTTTTAAAAGTTGTTCATAATGATGAGTACTATGAGCCCTTTTCGGTTTAGCATACCCTTTATGAATAACCCAGTATAGGCTATGTTTTATAGCCCCAAATCTGCGAGACTGAAGCCCAAACAACACAATCCAGTCACAAAAATCAGTTTCTTAAAAAAAACCCTGAATAAAAGACAGCTGATAATCTCCAATCCGCTAAACTGATTTTAAACCAAGCGAAATCAAAATCGGTCCAACAATTTAGTAACTACGATACTTAAACTAAACCGATATTTTCATTAAACTACATCAAAATCGGTTTAACCATTTGGGAACTACGATACTACTGATACATGTTTTATTTAAGTTAAACACCCTTCTTTTTGCGCTGGAGGTTAACTGACGACCACTTTTCCTATACATCGTAATTTGCATAATACTGAAAACTTTCCAAGAACCTTACACCAGCAACATCATTAGTTCAAAACCAAATTTTAGAACCTTGTCACAGTACAAAACATCCAAAAACGATCCAAACTCGACCAACGATAGATGAAAGGTAACTATGAAAGGGTACGTGAAGTGATCAGTGGGCCTAGCACTACTTTGACGTAAAAATACGTAGCGAGTTTTCGATAGAAAAGTGTACGCCATTTACACCCGTCAGGAGCACACTTGACAGTCGTAAATGGCGTACACTTTTCTATCGAAAACTCGCTACGTATTTTTACGTCAAAGTTGTGCTAGCCCCACAGTTTTGACGCACCCACGTGCGGTTTTAACAATGGCCTAACTCGATTGTTCTTCTTAACACAGTGACACAATTTAAAAAGTTAAGGTCGTTGTGCTACTTTTTTTTAGTGTTATGTGGAACGCTAGTGCCGATAATGTTATAAATATCTATTGGCTGAATGACCCAAACGGCGGAAGCGCGGATCGCAATATGTGGTCCGCGGTTTGTTTTAAAAAGATAAATGTCATATTATGCCAAGCCAAAAAGGGCTCTTAGAGGGTTGCGGGTTGATCGCGAATTCCGTGTTGGTGCTTTAGTATAAATTGTTCATAATGATAAATACAATGTCCCCTTTTCGGCTTCGTAAAGTATAACCTTTCCGTGTAGCCCTATATAAACCACGGTGTATTAAGACACCTACTTGATTTACCTAACAATTTTTAATTCAACGACCTGTCAACATCTTTTTCATCAGCATGCCATCTCACTCTACCGCTAAGACGTCCAGGGCAGCGTCTTAGTAAAGTTCAGAGTTTTGGTTACCCTAACCTGTTTTCACAAAATAAAAACCTTCAAATAAATTCGAATATACCTACATTTTATTTCACAACATTTGAATAAACAATTTTACGTAGAAACTATGCGTTAATCTTGAACATCGCCTTAGCTATCGATCCCGTTTTGAGGTCCTCCAGGACCTGCTTGTACTCCGAAAGTGCGTAAGTCTTCACTCCCAGCTTATGGTAGTCTAGGTACCTGGAAAGCAGAATTTTTTAGTTATCTTACTGTAGTAAAATATGTTTGAAGCAAGCTTTTATTGTATTGTCATCGGAGTCACACAGGTATACCAAATTTCAGCTCAATCGGACATCGGGAAGTGGTTCAAAATTCAGTTGCAAGATTCCATCCGAACAAACATAGTATAGTTACATACAATGGCATACCTAGCTAAATACATAAATTGCAAGTTAAATAAAAGCTTGTAATGGAATAATAATCGAACGGATGAATGAACGAAAATTTTCATGTATTCACGAACGAATGAATGAAGAATATATGAACGAACAAATGACGAATGAATAAATAAATAAATTACGTTTCACACTCGTATCTCCCCACTAGGTTACCCTGTGTCGGGGATGCCATGGAACATACAAAGACAAGGACAACTTACACCCAGACCCAGAACTGGAAATAATGAATGAAAGAATGAATGAACGAATGAACGAACAAATGAATGAATGAAACTAGAATCAGTACCTATTAATAATAGCTCACCTCGGTCCCATAGCTTGAATCCATCCAAGAGCGTTGGGGAAACTGAATGGGTTTACCTTCACTCCGATCACAGTCAGCTCCTTGCTGTAGATATCAAACGGGTTCACTCTGCGGAAGATAGTATAATCAATTAGGTTTGGTTAAACTTTTAAAGCAGATTTGTTGCTAAAAAACTGTGCTGCGAAAACAGAGATTTTCATTTTACACGCGAACGACACCGTTTCAAGCCTCTTTTAATTAAAATTATGTTTCATTACAAAGGTAGAATAAACAACAAACAACAAAGGTTAAAATGGTGGTTGATTGCAAAGTGCAAACCGTGTCAAATTAGCGGGGTGTGAGTAAGTTACGAGGGCGTGGGAGCGTGGCGCTCGATTTTAAAATAAATAAACGCTTCACACTCATAGCTCCCCACTAGGATTCCCTGTGTCGGGGATGCCATAGAACACACGAAGACAAGGACAACTAACACCCAGACCCAGAGTAGATATATCAATTCATCATTCAAACATCTGCCCGGCCGGGATTTGAACCTAAGACCTCTGGCTTTTATGGCAGATATACTACCGTTTAGCCAAACAGGTGGTCAGATCGGTATTACTTTTAGCTAAGTTAGCTTAGGTTTTTTTTAATATAAGGTACTTATAAAAACAATTTTTATAGCTTTTCCATTTGAATTGTCGGGAAGTGGTACAAAAGATTGTTAAAACAGTTTTTATTCAACTAAAACCAAGGGTTCTTAAAAGATAAGATAGCGGGTAAAACTCGGGATGTAACAACTGATTTAAAATTTATGTTCTATGAATTCTATGACTTTTTGACGTATAACGTAAATAATTATTAATGGCCGTAACCGTCTCATGCCACTATTTACAAAAAAACACGGCGCTTACATGCTACGGATACTAAACTATTCATGTACTAGTTTTGGGTGTTATAATCCTTTTGTTGGTACTTAATTTATGGTATGAACAATAAAGAGTTTATCTATCTATCTATCATGTACGTATAACGCCTTTTTGGATATTTTTAAGCTATTGCATAGCTTCTGTCGCGGGCCTTAAGCATGGAGACCGAATCCAGAAATTTCGTAACGATAATAATCTCACACTTTTTAGTGATACTTTTTAATTTTGTTGCCATCTATCGATGAATAGTAGAACTTTTAATGACTTTTTGAAATATCACGCTTGTCTCTTTAGTTCAGCAACTCGCCTCTAGGTGTCGAGTGTAAGGTTTCGATAAATAATTATAATTGCATAAGTTGATAAAAAATGCTATGCAATAGCTTTACCGCGGCAGTCCCCGAGTGCCACACGTCTTTTTTGTCCACGGGCTAAGTGGATTGAGTAGTTCAAATAAACTTACGCGGCTTGGTGAGTGGGCGGGCAGCATCCGAACACGATGTACTTCCCGCCGTGGTTCAGGTACTTGATGCTAATTTCCATTACCTTGCCCACGCCTGCGAATCAAAAATTTATACTTAAAATACTCAAAATAGGACTATTTGTTTAAAGCTACGGTGATACAGATACCGAAACTGAGATAGACACGTTAAACTAATAGAAAAACTCACTTTTTTGCGTGGGGGGTTAAAAAATAAGGTAGGGTAATTCAGTTAGGTTACATTGCAGTAAGGTTAGGAATTTTTTTCAATATTTGAATGCAGTAAACTTTAACCCCAGAAATTTTCTTATTTTGGTGTGCCACTTTTTTTTGGTTTTTTTTTTTTTTTTACAACATAAATATAATATAATTATAATAGTTGTTTTTAATCGAAATACATAAAATATATTTACATCTTAATCATAAAATAATAAACTAAACTAAATAGAACTAAGAAATTTACAAAAACTAAAAATCAAAAAGTAGTTTTTGCCCGTGTGGCAAAGTACCAAGAACGCTGGCTGCATTCCCGCGCTGAATTGGCAGTGAAATTCTTAGCGCGAGGAATGAGCCAGCCCTCTTATCAGCAGCGGCGTAAACTAAGCATTGCCATTCATTTTGTTGTTAGAACATTATCTTTTTTGTTACTCAAAAATAAAATAAATTAAATCATAAATAATTAGGTACCTACCTGTGCAGTCAATAATAACATCAAAGACCGGATTCTCCTTCGCCAAAGCATCAGGAGTCACTAGTCTGAATCCAGTATCTGTAAGAAATGAGGGTAGTTTAAGAAATTAATAGAAACAAAAAATTGACTTTCATATTAACACAAAATTTAAAAAAAAAGTCACTTCAAAATTACTTGGATGAGAAATTTAATACTTATGTTATTTTAATTTTAAATTCGAAATAGGTATTGAACTGATTTTGATGATCTGGTTGTTGTTACGAAATAAACTAAGTATAGTCGTCACAAAATAAGATGCCCGTTTGGACGTTTGTCATTGCGACGTAACTAGTGATGTTACCATACGACTCGGTATTCGATACTCACGATAAATCAATTCAAGTTTATAAGAGTATTTGATCGATTTGATTTTGTATTGTAAAGTACTTTGGATAAAGATTACGAATCGAAAATAAAACTTAAACTTGAATATTAGGTATAGGTATATTGAAATGATACGAAATGGTGCGAGAGGTCAATTTGTCTTTAATTTAATATTTTTAGTTATAATAATATTCATTCAATCACAAAAAAAAACAAGAAAAAACGAAAGTGATTGAATCTTCATTCAATAATTTTCTTCGGATGATGTATAAATCGTCAGTTGAGCTATCGTCAATTCAATATAAACAACTTACAACACTAATATTTGAAAAAAGAAGACTGATAACTGTTTTTGAGAGTTTCGTTATAATTTGACATTACATGCTACCATAAAGTATGCGCGAAAAGCGTTCCAAGTTACATTCTACGATCTTTCTCAAGTGTCATAACGGGCGTCTTATTTTGATGACAAACTTATTTTTTTTTTTTTTTATTGTTTTTAAAATTTAGTTTTCATTTTACTACCAACTTCAAAATAGCAGGTTATTCAGTGTTAGGCTTGCGTTTGGCCGCCACCTCGGCTGCTGGCTCGCAATGCCGCGGTCTACGATGCAGCACGCGCGCCAGAGAGGGAACCGAGTCACTCGCGACTTGAAGAAACAGAATCACTCGCGACTTGAAGAACTGTTTCTTCTAGTCGCGAGTGATTCTGTTTTTATATATCCATTACAGGGCAAATAGGAGATTAAACAACTTATATCTCAGAATGACGAGCGCAGGTGTGCCATGCAGGGTCTTGAATTCTGCGAGTTCAAAATTCTGGGTGTCACAGACCTGTTATAGGCAAACGTGACGTTTAACATCAGGCGAGCGAATTGCTCGTCTCAAAACTCAATTACGAAAAAAATAAAAAAATTATTTGTTTTTAGAATAATTTGTGGAATTCTTGTCTAAACCAAGACTGTCCTGATCCTTGACTTACCTAATCTCTTGACAATGTCCAGCCTGGTAACGTTCATTTCAGACACAGTGACGTCCCTGTGGCCGTGGTGGTGTAGCGTGGTCACCCATAGGTTTCCTGAAAACAGAGTTATTATACATAATTAGATATACAGGGTTATAAAGAAAGGGTATGTGAAGTCAAAAAAGGTCATAGAACTCATCATTGTGAACAACTTTTTAGTGTCCGACCGAAACTAGTTTTACGACCGAAACCGAAACCGAAAACGAATTTCGGCAACGGTCTCTGTTTCGGCCGAAACCGAAACCGAAACCGAAACTTCCTTACAAGAATCATATTTTGAGGGAAAAATAAAGAAAACTTTATTATAATCATGACTGAAAACAAAACAATAAAGGCGTTTATTGTTTTCTCTTAAATTACATAGATAAGCAGTCTTCGACATTTTCATTTATTAATAATCAACATACCTCGTGTGTGCATAAGTTTTGAGACGAAATAAAAGTTGTATAACTTTTAAATAATTAACTTATATTTCTAAAATTTTCAGTACACATTAAGTTAATAATAATCAACAATAAGATATAATTGGGATTCAAAATGACCACCTTTATTTTTAATATAGGCCCTTAGACGATTTGGCCAGTCATCAATGGCGGCACGAATCTTTTCCAGCGGAATTCGCTTTGTTTCTCGGATAAGGGCTCGCTTCAGTGACTCCAAGTTTGGGTGGGACTTTCGACAGGCCTTGAGCTCTAATTCAAGCCATAAAGAATAATCCAGCGGGTTGAGGTCAGGGCTAGAGGAGGGCCATTCGTTCGCCGCGATGAAGGCCGGCACATTGTCCCTCAACTAAGCTTGGGTGGTTTTTGCCTTATGGGATGGCGCTGAGTCTTGCTGGAAAACCCAATCCTTGTTGTGAAATAAAATATGAGACAGGGGTTTCACAACAGGCTCTAAGATGTCACTTTGGTAATTCTTGGCTTTCACCTTGACGCCTTGTTGACAGAAATGGAGCGGAGTGACACCTTCATATGAAACTCCCCACCATACCATCACACTAGCCGGATGATGCGTACGCAAGACATTCCGTGCTGAAGCTGGGACGTCCTTGCTGCTTTTGGCATACATTTTATTGTTTTGCCGGTTAAACTTTTCTTCGACAGTTAAAACTTTCTCGTCGGAGAAGAGTATCTTCCTCGCATCGTACCTCCTAAGCAGTATTGGACAACGTTCGCGTCGCAATTTACGAAGACATTCGTTTAAAAAATGAACTTTCCCACGGCTATTACGCCTTTACCTTAAGATCATAATTAATTCAGTATTCTGTTGACTGAAACGCGCGTAATATTAGTCTGCAGAGCGAGTTCCTTCTGAGTGCGACATGGATTTCGGCGAAGTCGCTCTCGGTTGATTTTGATGTGCGCAGGCGTCCTCACAGACCGTGGCCGACCACTCCTTTGGTGATCTTGCAAAGAACTTGTCTCCTTGTATCGTTTGATAGTGTAATACACAAAGTTTTCACCTCACGGAAAATATCCATTGATTTTTTCCCCGCCTTAAATAACGAAATCAGCACGAGAAAATTGAAGTAAATTAATTTGAAAATCAAAGAAAACAAAAGTTAACATTCCAAATTCAAAATTGGAAAAAAAAATAAATAGCAGCCAGTAATATTTTATTTAATTTTTTTAGGTACAAAGTTTGTCTCAAAACTTATGAACACACGAGGTAGTAAGCGAATCACGAATTTGGCTCTGATGGGATTCATTATTTAATTCATTTAACGCGCCGTACACGACCGATCACAGTGCGAAAACTCCCGAATGCACATTCGGTTTCGGTCGTAGTTTCGGCAAGTTTGCCGCCGAAACCGAAACTAAACCGAAACTCGTGTTTTTGCCGAAAAACAACCGAAAACGAAACCGAAACCGAACATTCGGTCGGACACTACAACTTTTACTATGGGATGGGATCAACCCGGAATTCGCGAGAAAAAATGAGCTATTGTCAGTGACAGTGAAATGTCAGTGACACTCGACAAAATGTATGGAACAGCTGTTTTATTTCACTAATTTCGGGTTGGTCCCATACTAAAAGTGTTTCATAATAAATTATGAGTACTATGAGCCCTTTTCGGCTTAGCATACCGTTTTCTTATAACCCTGTATGAATGTACATTATCTTTAGACAAAAAACTCGAAAGTATCAACAATTCCGAATTATTATTATTATTATTTAATAAATAAAAATGAATCCCTATTTCCCTTGGTCACGCCATCACGCGTGAACGGCTGGAACGATTTCACTTTTTTTTTTGTTTTTTTTTTTATTGTCAGGAGAAGGTTCCTAAGAAAGAAAAATTAAAAATAAATACACACGCTGAGTCACGCTGTTGACACATCTGAATAGCATTCACCCTAAAATTGCTTTTTCGGTAGAACGTGAGCGCGAGGGAGCTCTACCTTTTCTGGATGTGTTGGTGAAACGTGTTCCTGATGGCCGACTTTCTCACACGGTGTACCGTAAACCAACACACACAGATAGGTATCTCAGGGCCGACTCACACCACCACCCAGCACATCTAGCTTCAGTTCCACGGACTCTCATCAATAGAGCATTGAAATTATGCGATCACGAATACCAGGACACTGAGCTAGATCACATTAGGGGTGTGTTGAATAGCAATGGCTACAGTTGGAAGCATAGTTGGCGTTCCATTAACACGTCGTCTAGGACGCGCCCGGCATCGGCGGAGAGAGCAGCGGCATACTTACCTTATATCAAAGGAGTGACGGACAGTATTGGAAACTTGTTACGCCGAAGGTACAGCATCAAGACAATCTTCCGTCCGCTCGGACAAATAAAGCAGCTGCTTCGCTCTCCTAAGGATAGAGATCCATTGGGTGTCCCCGGTGTTTATATGATCCCATGCGATTGCGGCGAGTGTTACGTTGGCGAAACCAGGAGGAACGTGTCCACCAGGCTTGCCGAACACATACGTACCATGAAGAACTTGGATAGCATCGGTTCCGCGGTGATAGAACATTCCCTAGGCTCTGACGTGCGGCACTATATCCGGTTTAACAAGGCGAAAGTGCTAGCACGGGAGAAGTTTTTTGTGCCCCGGAAAGTCAGGGAGGCCATTGAAATAGAAAGGCGGCCTAATTTCAATAGAGATGGGGGATGGAGAATGCCACCGACGTGGAGACCATGTCTTCATGGTCATCGTGGGGGAGTGGACAAGTCTGGTGACGACGCAGTCAGCTCCGCTTGCTGGAATATTCCCAACCTAGCACAGGAAGACTCCAGCGACGAAGAAGTCCAGTGTGCGCCGGCGCAGCGCGGGACTCTATCCGCCCCCACCCCCGTGCCCGCAGAGCAACCGCTCTCATTACGCGCGCGGCGCGCCGCGGTCCGCAGTGCCAAACGAGACGCAACCGCGAGCGCGTCACGTTTGTAAACTCGCCTGATGAAGGTCACCGAATGTGACCGAAACTAGTCGTGGTAGACGACTCAATTTTTACGTGAGTATTCCCGTGTTTAATTATAACAAAAATGTACTAAAAATAAATAAATAAAAAAATTACGCGAAAATTAGAAATAAATAAATTACGCGAAAAATTAGAAAATTTATTGAGAACTTTAAGAACAAAAATAGGTTTATAGATAAAAAAATTAAAAATTCTAAAATAAAATATAAATAGAAATAAAAAATCTACCTATTTCCCGCGTAAAGAAACATTTACTCTACGATTATCCTAAAATGTTTAAAAAATGAATGTCTACCCGTGCGAAGCCGGGACGAGCCGCTAGTTATTTATAAATACTACTACGATACGACTACACACGTTACGATAACACAATCTCAATGATTATTGATTATCAGAAATGATTGTGAATTATTATTTCCAGTTGATATGACTAAACGCAATGTAAACATTTTACTAAATACTGAATCTAAATAGCTGAAAAATGCTTAATTAATTAGATAAAAATTAATAAAAATAAAAATTATTAAATGAGAATTGAATTAGATCTAATTAGTAGATACGACAAATAATTTTATAAAGGTGCGTTTAAACGACTCGCATTATCACGGACGCAAGTCAACTCGTACAGACGGACGCGCGCGTGCCTTTGATCTGCCTGCGCTTAGAAAACCAGTAAATGACGGCTCGTGCCAACTTTGCCGATCCTCGTCGATCCAGCAATGCAAGTATTGAACTTTTTTGATCGACAACTACACGAATGAACTCCACAAACCGTGATTTCATAACTATGTGAATGATTAAGATAAAATAGGGTTTTTTTTTTCGATTTTGTAGAGCCTCAATGTCAGTTTATCGGTCGATAAATTTTCATACTTACGCAGCTATTTGGAAGGCGCGTGTAAAAAGCGGTGTACTTACCGCGCGCTGTGTCTGTCGCGGACCGTGCTATCACGGGTCGTTTAGTCGCACCTTTATAACATTTTCTGCAGACATACTTAATAATATTATAAGTAGGTAATCATATAAATGATAATAATTAATCACATTTTTATCTTTTTATAATATTTAAGATCTTGTAAATAACTACAAGGTAGAAATAATCTCGGAACAGAAAAAAAAGGAATACCTGGGTCCGTTCCATACCATGAGCTCTTAGCGTAAGTCTAAAACAGGATCGCCCTGGCTCTCGTCTCGCTCCGTCAACTAGATAAAAAGCGAGACAAAAGACATCGAGAGTTGATTAGGTACACGTAACGAGTACAGCGGCGAGACCGTGCCCTCGGCCGAGTACTCGGTTTGTTTAAACAGTTTGACGAGGCGAGACAGTCGCTAGAACCACGATTTGTTTGCTCGGCCGAGTGTGCCCATTTACTGTCTCGCTACTGTAGGTACTCGTTACGTGTAATCAACCCATAAGAGTAGGCGATACGGCCACAGAACCAGAAGTTATGATGATTACTCAGTCAGTACTCACCGATGATCCCGGCTCCGACGATGAGGATCTTCTCCCCGACCTTGAGCGGCGAGGCGCGGTCGAACCCGTGGGACACGCACGAGTATGGCTCGCACAGGCCTCCTGGAATACAGAGATTGAAAATTTAAATACTTAGATATTAGATTCTGAAATGTGACGTGACAAACCCTAAGATCCCACTCCTTGTCACACAATGTCACACGTCGTCGACCCCCCGTCCTCCCCCCCCTCTTTTACGTGGGACGTGAGTTAGGCATGGCTCCTAAGTAGCTACATACTACACAGTATGTTACATCGTCACGCATTTATGTAATACAGTAGCACAGTATAGTATACAACTACAAATAGTCACATAGTATGGTATATAGTCACACAGTTTGGAATACGGCTGCACAGTTACACAGAAAGGTACACAGTCACACAGTTTGGTACATAGTTACCTTACTCAGTAGTGATGCCCTCAGGTACACATAGGCCCTCAGGCCACAGCACGCAGACGTACTGCGCCCAGCCGCCGTCCCTCCAGATGCCAACAGTACTGTTGATGCCTGCTGTCAGGCAGTTTTGGTACACAGTTACCTTGCTCAGTAGTGATGCCCTCAGGTATGAGGAACACCTGGTCTTGAGGCACGCAAACGTACTGCGCCCAGCCGCCATCTTTAAAGACCCCGATGTTGCAATAGCTTTTGCTGGGCGGTTGGCAGAACTGGTAACTGCCTTTACGGCAATAATCACACAGGTTACAGGCACTGCGAACATGATAAGTTATTATTACAATTAAATGATTTTAGGGGCTAACTTTTAGTGCGCTAACTATTAGTTGATCAAATCATTTGTAGTGGTTGGGCTCCTTTGCAGAAAAATACCCTGTGAAAATACTACACTTTTGTCAGTTATTGAACCGCCAAGCAGTGATGTGCATATATTACTGTGTTCTGGATTTAAGGGCAATATTGCCAGCGAAATTTTAGGGCAAATAGGAGATTAAACATCTTACTCAGGTTGACGCACATGGACTGTGCATTGAATTTGTTGAAGTTTTGTTTCCATGATCAACAATGAAAATAAGCGAATGAGTATCATCTGCCAAGTTAGTAGTGGTCCATTCTTACCGGTTAGGATCAATGACGACTTTCTGGCCTTTCTTGAAGATGGACGCCTTCCCGACCTCGTGTATGACTCCGCTGGACTCGTGGCCTAGAGGAAATGGTCGGTCCTTCATTGCTGGGAACTCCCCCTATAAGGATAAAATAGTCGAAGGTAATCAACTCAACCTTTGATCATTTCACTTCTGAGCAAATTCATGAACAACAACCTGTTTTGAAAGCGATTAATTTTATTTTTAAATTGTTATTTTAAATTCGAGGACAGCAATCTGTTTTGGTTATGATTAATTTATTTTTAAAATGTTATTTTTATTTCGAACTAGATAACCCGGTCTTCGTATCGCTTAGAACTACAAGATCTTTAAAATTTTACAGTTTTCTTCAGGAATCGTGCATTTGGCACGATTTAGTCGATTTTCTCTCTTCTTCAGTTGTTCCCTAAATCTCCTTTCCCTCCTAATCTGCCTCCATCTGTTCCGGTCCGATTAGCTGCCATCACCGCCTGATACAATTTATAAGAGGAGGTGGCTTCTTTTACTTGGTCGAGTTTAAACGGCAGTTTATTAATAAAAAAGTTGCATAGTTACTTACACTGCTAATCACTAAAATACGAATGACCCATTATGGCTAGGCGTATGCTGACAGCTGACGTCTTATCATACGCTTAGCCTAAGACATCTCATTCTGCCCGGTGGCTCTGGATCAGTACCAGGTCAGAAGGATCAAAGCGTTTTAACGTCCCTGGTGGCCTAGAGATCGTCCATTAATCACTTGAGCCTCGACAGGAGGGGAGATTTTGGAAAACATTACGAAATATTACTAGGTTTGTAGAGAAATGTCACGTGTATTTATCATAGTATTTTATGTTGAATTCTGAAACTTATAAAGACAATTTGTACCAAAAAAATAACACGTGATATTGCGGAGAAACGGTGTAATTTATGACCTCACCAGGGGAGAGGGGGGAGAAGAAAAAGGTGCTGAAAAAACATCACGATTGATGGACGACCCTCTTACCTGCTGGTGTTTTTATTATTATTTTAAAGGTCTTTTTTATTTCTACTTAGTAATTTAATATATTTAATTATTTTTACCTGTATGATATGGAGATCAGTGCCACATATCCCGCTGTACTCCACCTTGACGATGACGTCATCATCGTTCACAATCGTCGGTACAGGATAATTGGTCTCATACTTCACAGTCAAGGTCTTTCCGTCAAACAATACGGCCTCCATTTTGAATCACTGAAACAATTAGAAATTATTTGAAGTTCAGACTAGCAGAAACCGGAAAATATGGCACATTAAAGTGTTTAGATGGGTAGTAAACTAGTCCATTCAATATTCATAGATTTAAAATACGTAACTTACTTTTTGAAATATTTTTAAAAACACGCTTTTATATATTGTCATTGGAGTTACCACAGGTACCTACACCAAATTTCAGCTCAATCGGACATCGAGAAGTGATTGAAAATTGAGTTGCAAGATTACATCCAAGCCAAACATAGGTACATACAACCCGGTCACATTATCTCGAGACCTCGCTGGAATGCGAACTTCCCGCCCCGTTCTCCTTTCACCTCCCCGCGCTCGCCACGGCGCGTCAGTACGGTTAGCACTTTCGTTGCCGATACGCGTCGACTTGTTTTCGTGGTATATTTTTAAACATTTCATTGTTAATACGTTTGGACTTTTATTGTTATTTTGTTATTGCTGTTACGTTAAAATATTGTTTTTGTTGCAAAGTAGGACATTTTTGTTAAGTTTTAAACACTTCTTGTACCCACTTAACCAAGATTGTTTCATTTATTTTTCATCATTTTAATCATATCATTATAATAATATTACCTACATTAAATTAATTGACACAATATTTGTTTTGTTGGAAATCTTATTGTTTATAGTAATATTAATAATATCCTACTAGAGGATGCTTGTTTTGCGCACCATATCAGAGCGCCGACGCGACGTGACGTCATGATAATGTGACCGTGTTATAAGTACATAGTTACATACATTGCAAGTTAAATAAAAGCTTTTAAAAACTGTCCCTCTATTTTGGTACGTGCAATATACCGGCCACTGTCCCTCCTGTTAGAAACGTCATAGGAGTAAAAGAGACAAAGTCATATCGCAAATGCCAATATTTGGCCCATATTATGTGTTGTCGCTGCAACAAAGTTGTTGTTGTTTGCAATGTTGCATCAACGTCATAAATGAAAACATCGACAACATTATCTATGTTGAGATTCGGAAGTATGAAATACATTTTTTTAATTTAATGATAGGCTTGCGTTTGCCCGCCACCGCCATCTCGCCTGATGGTAAGCAATGATGCGGTCTACGATGGAGCACGCTTGCCTAGAAGAAACCGAGTCACTCGCGACTTGAAGACACCCAGATTATAGCTACCGGGAAATACCCACTCGGGCAGAGCATTCCACTCTAGCAGTACGCACAATAAAGGTTTAACCAAAGCGCTTCGTACGAGTTCAGCGGTCGCAGGAAGACGAAGACTGACATTTATTGTTTGTTTGCGATGAGTGAGACAGTAGTCTATTACTGCGCATGCGTTTTGTTTTTTGTTTTTGCTTAACGAAATCTAGTCTCAGTTTTTAATCTGTAATTTTCTATTTTATTTGTGTTATTTACCTACTTAGTCCATCAATTCCACAAAAACCAATAGATATTTACGTATGAATGAAATCAATAAATGTTGTACTTACATAAACTCTCAAATAAAAATCAAAATTTATTTTATGATTTTTTCCTATTTTTTTTATTTTATTTAGATTTTTTTTTTACCTGATTTTTGAGTTTGCTAATTTCACAGCACTGCGGGTATTTACGTGTGAACTCACCGAGCGATATGAGATCCTCTGCAAGTGGCATGTGACAGCTAAATTTTATGATAGCGATAAATCTGTGAGGTGACTGGGGTGACTATACAAAGGGGCTTTTGGCGGGAACGTGGAAGAGACATGTTGCTTCATTTTGTTATTTTACTAAACTTGTGTAATTTTGAGTGTTATTGTTTATTTTAAGTGGGGAAAATAACCATTAAGTGCTTGAGGACGTGCACGAGTGTGGGCAAAATAATCATAAAATGCAGTGAATCGTGTCATTCCGTGCTGCTTCCAAAACTCCTTAAAAGCCTCTAGTAAAGTCTCCACTACTTTACTGAGGCACGTACCTACTCTATCCACTTGACACTGGCTAAATTGTGGCAACCCCGCAGAAGCCATTTATAAAAATTGAAGTTGAAGTTGACTATACAAAGCAATTTATTATAATTAACTATAGTCACCGCGTTATCAACTGAGTCGTGCGGCCATAAATAAATATTTGTCTATGTCTATCTCGCTCACACTAGTAGGTCTTATGGAGCCGCATAGTGATGTGCGTAAGATAGTTATAGGCGTATATCGATAAGAATAAAATCAGATAGAAACATACAACTAACGACTACGACGAAAGCCCTATGCCTCAGTTGGTAACGCGGTGACTATAGCTGACCCAACAGATGTTGTCCTGTCTTAACTATGAATATTGAATTCGTATTGTATTAAATTTTCTAATGTTCCGCTCAACTTCCTTAATTTTTTCTTTGATAAGAACCTTTTCCTGACAATAATTAACACAACAAAAAAAAATTAGCGAAATTATTCCATCCGTTCACGCGTGATGCGATGACCAAGGATATTCATTTTTATATTTAGAAAAACAGGGTCAGCACGATATAATGCCAAAAAGGGCTCATAAACTACTCATTATTATGAACAACTTTTACTATGGGACCAACTCAGAATTCGCGAAAAAAATATTGTTCCATACATTTTGTCGAGTGTCATAAAAGTTGTTCATAATGATGAGTACTATGAGCCCTTTCCGGCTTAGCATACCCTTTATGAATGAATAACCTAATGCAAACCTAATAATAATACCAACCTAATAATTAATGCAAAAGTTTATGAGCAGGGAGTAGCTGAGTCCATATGGAGGATTTGGCGTTTATACCTTGGATTAACAGTCTGCTTTTAATCCCTAAAAATTAATGGTTCAAAAATGAGGTAAGTAACAAAAATGAAAGATACTAAAATAGTACCTAATTAATTGTGAAGCGTTGTACAAAAAGAGGTATGTATGCAAAGCCGAAAATGGGTCATATTTTCATCATTATGAACAACTTTTACTATGGGACCAAACCTGAAATCATGAAAAAAAACAACATCTGTTCCATTGAAAAATATCAATGATGCCGGACAAAATGTATCGAACAGCTGATTTTATTTTCTCGATTTCAAGGTTGGTCCCATAGTAAAAGTTGCTCATAATGATGAGTACTATGAGCCCTTTTTGGCTTAGCATACTCTATCCAAATAGCCTGTATACAGGGTTATTCATAAAGGGTATGCTAAGCCGAAAAGGGCTCATAGTACTCATCACTATGAACAACTTTTACTATGGGACCAACCCGGAATTCGCGAAAAAAAAAACAGCTGTTCCATACATTTTGCCGAGTGTCATTGACATTTTTCTATGGAACAGCTGTTTTTTTTTTCGCGAATTTCGGGATGGTCCCAAAGCAAAAGTTGTGCATTATGATGAGTACTATGAGTCCTTTTCGGCTAAGCATACCGTTTATGAATAACCCTGTATATTATATTTTTAATTTTTATATTTATTTTTAACCAGCTGCACCGGTGGTTTCAATCGCAGTTATACTTTTTTAACTTTTATATCTTCCTCGTATTAGAGTTAACAAAACAAAAAAAAGAATTACTCAAATCGGTCCAGCCGTTCTCACAACGATTAATTTTTATCTAAAAGAAGAAAAGTAAGAAGAAGATGACTTTATTTTGACAGATGATTCGACCTAACATTTTAGCATGGATCATTTTGGAAAACCCCTTATCTTCGCATACATGGTCACCATACAGTCGTAGCGTATCATAATCAAAGATTTTGTTTATTCCACCGTTAGTTTCTTATCGTACGGTATATTTTATCAAATAGTAGTATCAATCGTATTTATATCTACTTCAGATATTTTTGCAAATCTTAATATATATAAATCTCGTGTCACAATGTTTGTCCTCAATGGACTCCTAAACCACTTAACCGATTATAATAAAATTCGCACACCATGTGCAGTTCGATCCAACTTGAGAGATAGGATAGTTTAAATCTCAAATTATAGTCGCAATTTTAATTTATTGCAAATTATATATATATTATACTGATAATTTTTACTATAAATTGACAAGTTAGCATCAACATACTACGGTTGCTATAGTTACGCAATGGCTTTTGACAGGACAACGTCTGTCGAGTCAGCTAGTAGATTTTAAGAATAAATAGATTACGACTCGGCAACAGAGATAAGCTACTGTCAAAATTGACAACTGTCAAAATCAACAACTATCATCAATTGCATTTTAATCTTATGGAAGAGTGATCGTAAATAATATTTTTTTCTTTCCAGGGAAGCCATGGCCACGCCATGTTGTTTTTCAAAAATTAAGTTAATAAAACAACTTTTAAAAATGTACATTTCATTCATATTTTTTTGTAAATTAACGTTTTGTTCGTATAAACACTGAAATAACAACTTAGCACTCCAACTAAAACATAGAATATCTTATGCGTTAATCTTGAACACCGCCTTCGCCACCGATCCCGTTTTGAGGTCCTCCAGGACCTGCTTGTACTCCGAAAGGGCGTAAGTCTTCACTCCCAGCTTATGGTAGTCCAGGTACCTGAAAAGCAGAGTTTTATTACTTTACTACACTGAGAAAAATTTCACCGGAGGATACTGACAATTACCAACAAGGAAGATGATTAGCACAAGTTTTTACGGTGACAAGTATCATAATATAGTTCTCACCCTAAAAACTGGTGCTAGTACCTACTATTGTAGTTTTTACGGTGACAACCATATTGATAGTTGTCACCATAAAAACTGGTAACATCGTAATTTTTGGCAATTGTCAGTATGCTTGTCCTCTAGGTGAATTCATCGGAATTTTGATTGCCATTTTTCTCAGTGTAGCTATTACAGTATTACGTCAAGGTGCTGACGTCACTGTAAATGCCGTCTCACGTCTGCACGTAAGTAAACATACACTGAATTGCGTTGGCTTTTGTCCCCTTTTCCTCTAGCTGAAAGAGCAAGACGAAAGCGCTATCCAGTTTAGGCTCATATTAACATGTTGCAGTACGACATCAGGGCCCGTACCGTGACCTCTGAAAACTATGATGGTTTCGTTTTATTTCATAAGGTTCATGGTCGTGCAGCGTCGGAAACAAAACGTAACCATCATGGTTTTATGAGGTTAGAGCTGAAGACTATCAGCTCTGCTTCAAATGAAGAAAAAGAGATAGAGGGAGAGAGTACTTGAGGTTAATATGAAGTCCACGATAAAGTCTCACCTGGGTCCCATAGCCTTAAGCCATCCAATGGCACTGGGGAAACTGAAGGGGTTGATCTTCACTCCAATCACGGTCAGCTCTTTGTTGTAAATATCGAATGGGTTCACTCTGTAAAATTTTGGTGGGTTCGTGTAATTTGTTTTTGGATGATGGACCAAAGCAGTCACAGATTGGTGGTCACAGAACAGAAAGCGATCACTAGGCAAAGCTGTGGATCGCTGCTCGGATGACATTGTAAAGGCAGAAGCAATAATAATAATAATATCTTTATTGACAACACACAAAAAAAAAAAATATTGGATGACGATGATGAAGTAAAGTAAAAGCCGTGGTAGCTCAATGGGAGAACAGCCGCTTCGCATTCTTGAGGTGGCGGGTTCAAACCCCGACTCGTACCAATGAGTTCTTAAGGACACTTATGTACGAATTTACATACCACTGGCTTTTCGGTGAAGGAAAACATCGTGAGGAAACCTGCATAAGTCCGGAGAAGAAATTCAATGGTGTATGTGAATCCACCAACCCGCACTTGGCCAGCGTGGTGGAATACGGCCTAATCACTCTTCGAGGGCAGACCTGTATCCCAGCAGTGGGAGGATTAAAGGCTGCATATGATGAAGTAAAATTGTACAGAAAAAAGAAGGAACAAGGTAGAATGGCAAGCGATCACCGGGCAAAGCTGTGGGTCGCAGCTCGGATGACATTGTAGAGGCAGAAGGTAGTGGATGAGACTGGCGCTGGAGCGGGATAGATGGCGCGCCGAAGAGACCTGTACTCATAAGTTGGAGGAAACTGTTGATGATGACCATGATAAAGTATATCGGTATAAAAGCCAAAACAGACCCAGAAGATTTGGTCACCTTCTAAAACAGGTCAAAGTAATGTAAACCATCATAGGGTATAGCTAGAAGATAAAAGAGGATCGGAAAAAAACCTTAGACCAGATAAAAGGAAAGGCAGATGTCAAGTTGTACAAGAAGATAACTACACTAGGAGAAGATTGACAAGCCTGAACAGGACTGTGCTGACAATAACATCGCTCTTAAATGCTGAGTGAATGAAGTACAGGACGCAGCTTGTAAATATGAATGTAAATGATAGAGATAGACAATAGAAACAAATAGACAAAAACTGTAAAAATAGTAACTTACGAAGCTTGATGAGTAGGTGGGCAGCATCCGAACAAGATATACTTGCCGCCGTGGTTCAGGTACTTGAAGCTGATTTCCGTCACTTTGCCCACGCCTACGAATCAAAAATTATTGTTATGGGTACTAAAATACTCAAAGGAAAGACATAGTTTCTAGGCATTTTGCTTGAATAAATACCGTTTCACACTCATAGCTCCCACTAGGGTACCCTGCGTCGGGGATGCCATGGAGCACACACAAAGACAAGGACAACTAATACCCCGACCCAAAACAGATAATATAATTATGTACCTATTTAAATTCATGAATCAAAATATCTGCCCGGCCAAGAATCGAACCCGGGACCTACGGCTTAAGAGGCGGATATACTACCGCTGAGCCAAACAGGTCGTGATTTGAAAACAGTCTAATCATAAAGGACTTAACTAGTTCTCCAGACTACCACCACAGTCACCAGGATCCATACCAAAAGGCTTAACTGGATCGTCCTAGCTTTCATCTCACTCTCAGCTAGATAATAATATAGAGCGAGACGAAAGCCAACGCGATTCAATTCAGGCTGGCACACTAAGAGCTCATGGAAAATATATGAATTACCTGTGCAGTCGATGATAACCTCGTACTTCGTGTTCTCTTTCGCCAGGACATCAGGAGTCACTAATCTGAATCCAGTATCTGTAAAGAAATGTGAACACTTTCCTATACTATTTTTGTACAATTATATATTTATTTAATTGTACATTTTGCAATACAGTTAACTAAAATAAGTTAACTAGACTAGTTTTGGTAGTGGTAGGGCTCTTTTGCAGAGCCCGCCTGGGGAAGTACCACACCTTTGCCAGTTATTCCACCGCCAAGCAGTAATGTGCAAACATTACTGTGTTCCGGTTGGAAGGGCATCCAGGGTTTCCAGTGAAATTTCAGGGCAAATAGGAGATTAAACATCTTATATCTCAGGGTGACGAGCGCAGTGCTGTGCCGCGCAGGGGCTTGAATTGTTAAAGTTCAAAGTTCTGGGTGGTGCTGACCTGTTATGGGCAAACGTGACGTTTAACATCTGGCGAGCGATTTTCTCCTCTCATCACTCAATAGAATAAAACAAAAACTGTTTGTATGAGTTAATAGAGTGCTTGTGAGTCTTGCACTAGGCAAACCTGGATCGCAGGACCTACGACTATTGCATAATATATGTTAGCCAAATACAATGTGTAACAAACTGATCTTTCTTACCTAATCTCTTGACAATGTCCAGCCTGGTAGCGTTCATTTCAGACACAGTGACGTCCCTGTGGCCGTGGTGGTGTAGCGTGGTCACCCATAGGTTTCCTGAAAAACAAAATTATGATAAAAACGTTTCACACTCATAGCTCCCCACTATATCCTGTGCCAGAGATGACATGGAACATACACAAATACTAGGACAACTAAAATCAAGACCCAGAACAGATATTTAAATCATAATAATTTAAAAAGATCATTAGAAACTCCTATTTCATTTTGTTTTTTTGTTGACTGTTGAGCCTGATGTCCAAGCGAGGGCACGAGCGAGAAGAGAAGCGAGCGAGTCTCGATATTAAAAAAATAGGTTTTAAAAATTAATGAAAGTGGCGATGTCCAGTCAGAGTTATAAAGATACGGTATATTGGTACGGTATATTATCGGTGTATTGGTCTAAAACACGTTAAAAGTAGCTGAGTAACTAAATAAGTATTTACGTATAGACTAAGTGGCAAGCCCTGTCAGTTTTAGGCCTATGGCGTGCCTTGGCGGTAGTTGTTATACAGGGTTATTCATAAAGGGTATGATAAGCCGAAAAGGACTCATAGTACTCATCATTATGAACAACTTTTGCCACGGAACCAACCCAAAATTCCCGAAAAAAAATCAGCTGTTCCATAGAAAAATGTCAATGACACTCGACAAAATGAATGGAACAGCTGATTTTTTTTTCGCGAATTTCGCGTTTGTCTTGTTCATAATGATGAGTACTATGAGCTATTTTGGGTTTAGCATACCCTTTCCTCACAACCCTGTATATATACAAGACTAGAAACAATATGTTAGGTTGATAATGACGAGAAGTAATTGAGGACTCACCAATGATCCCGGCTCCGACGATGAGAATCTTCTCCCCGACCTTGAGCGGCGAGGCGCGGTCGAACCCGTGGGACACGCACGAGTATGGCTCGCACAGGCCTCCTGGAATGTTCGTTAAGGAAAATTAGTGCAAAGGTAAATCAAGTGCATCTATTTCTTTCGCGTATTTAAGACAGGAAAACACAGAGAAATTTATAGTAAGAAATTTGAAAATAATAACAGAAGAAACGTTTCAAATAACTTTAAAATGTTTAGAAGAATATTTTTAATTATTTTAGTTTCTTTCTGATTTCTTCGTCATACTAATGAGCATCAAAATTAACCTTACATAGATTACATATTATTATGATAGATACACAATTACACAGTTACGCAGTATGATCCACAGATGCAGCTTTTGTACTGTACGGAATTATGCAGTAAATATCTGAATCTGAATCAAAGACACAGTATGGTACGAGTACATTCATACACAGTATTGCACACCACTGCACAGTAAGGTAGTGTGGTACACTGTGTACCACACTACCTTACTGTACTGTGTGTACTGTGTGACTGTGTACCGTACACAGTCACACAGTTACCTTGCTCAGTAGTGATGCCCTCAGGCAACAGGAACACCTGGTCCTGCGCACGCAGACGTACTGCGCCTAGCCGCCGTCCCACCAGATGCCAACAGTGCTGTTGATGCCTGCTGTCAGGCAGTATTGGTGCACAGTTACCTTGCTCAGTAGTGATGCCCTCAGGCAATAGGAACACCTGGTCCTGCGCACGCAGACGTACTGCGCCTAGCCGCCGTCCCTCCAGATGCCAACAGTGCTGTTGATGCCTGCTGTCAGGCAGTATTGGTACACAGTCACACAGTATGCTTCACAGTTACCTTGCTTAGTAGTGATGCCCTCAGGCAACAGGAACACCTGATCCTGTGGCACGTGGACGTACTGCGCCCAGCCGCCGTCCCTAATGATGCCGATGGTACTGTTGATGCCTGCTGTCAGGCAGTATTGGTGCACAGTTACCTTGCTCAGTAGTGATGCCCTCAGGCAACAGGAACAACTGGTCCTGCGGCACACAGACGTACTACGCCCAGCCGCCGTCCCTCCAGATGCCAACAGTCCTGTTGATGCCTGCTGTCAGGCAGTATTGGTACACAGTCACACAGTATGGTTCACAGTTACCTTGCTCAGTAGTGATGCCCTCAGGCAACAGGAACACCTGATCCTGTGGCACGCGGACGTACTGCGCCCAGCCGCCGTCCCTCCAGATGCCGATGGTACTGTTGATGCCTGCTGTCAGGCAGTATTGGTAGCGGCCCGTGTGGCAGAAGTCGCACATGTTGCAGGCGCTGAGAATAAGAAGTATTTACATTTGACTACAAAGTAAGCTTGTGTATTTAATTATTTATGTATGCGGTGTAAGGGCCTGGCCACGGGCCCACAATAAACTCATAGCAATGTACTTAGTACATTGCTATGAGTTTATTTCAGTCGCTAGACGCTTCGCCGTTCGCACCGCGCGAATATTCGCATCGGCGAATGTCCCGTGGCCAGGCGGTAAGGTGTAAGGAAGGACGTGGTCGTATATGCGTCTAGCTAGTAGAAACTACTAAGTACTTTTACATGGGACCAACCCGAAAACCACGAAAATTAAATTACTGCGCCATACATTTAGTCAAGTGCCATTGACAGTTTTCTATAGAACAGCTGATATTTTTTGGTTAATTTCATAATGGAACCAATCCGAAATAAAAAGCTATTTTGCTATTTCGGCATAGCATACCCTTTCCTTATAGCACACGATGTCGGAACGCCTTGAGAGGTTTTGTTAAAACGAAATCAGCCCCTTTCGGCTTAGCATACCCTTTTTTAAACTCTGAAAAAAACATAGTCGTCGAATTGAGAGCCGTCTCCTTTTTGGAAGTCGGTTAAAATAATAGTCTCTCACCGGTTAGGATCGATGACGACTTTCTGGCCTTTCTTGAAGATGGACGCCTTCCCGACCTCGTGTATGACTCCGCTGGACTCATGGCCGAGAGGGAGTGGGCGCTCCTTGGAGGCTGGGAACTCGCCCTGGGATCATGGAAGACAATAAAAATAATCCTACTACTATTATAAAGGCGAAAGTTTGTAAGTATGGATGTATGTATGGATGTTTGTTACTCTTTCACGCAAAAACGGCTGAACGGATTTACATGAAATTTGGAATGAAGGTTGTTCATGGTCTGGATTAACACATAGGCTACTTTTCATCCTGGAAAACGCGGGTGAAACCGCGGGGCGCAGCTAGTAATAAATAATAACATCTGAAGAGGCTCTCGCTAGACGGTTGGGTCAAGGGTCAGATACAATGGCGATCATTCTTGACATGGCCCGCATTGTCGGGAGGTTCCTCACTCTGCAGCCTTAACCACCGGTAGCTTGGGCCCTGCCCCGCTGCCGGCGGCACCCTAGGTCTAAGTTTTTATTTATAATGTTTTTAGGTTTTTATATAAAAATATTGTAAAAATTTAAATTTCAGTTAGAGAATAAATAAGAAAATAATAAACCGGCTCAGTGCGAGCCGGACTCGCACACGACGGCTTTTGTACCATTATCTATAAAAACTGCAAAATCAACACGTTTGTTGACTGGCAACTTCTTGCTGATGTCAATTGTCACGTGCTTAAACGAGACGAAGAATTTTTAACAGAGATTAAGTTTAAACATGCTTTATAAGTAAGGCCCTATTTATTATTCTATTTAGTGACGAATCAAGCAAAATGCTCGCCTGATGTTCAACGTCACGTTTGCCCTTAACAGGTCTGCGTCACCCAGAACTTTGAACTCTTAGAATTCAAACCATTGCCGTGGCACAGCACTGCGCTCGTCACCCTGAGATATAAGATGTTTAATCTTATTAATTGTCTTCTATTCGTTTACCTGGATGATATGGAGGTCAGTGCCGCAAATCCCGCTGTACTCGACCTTGACGATGACGTCATTATCGTCCACTATCTTCGGGAGAGGGTAGTTGGTTTCGTATTTGAGAGTCAGGGTCTTTCCGTCGAAAACTACGGCCTCCATTTTGAATTACTGGAACATTACAGAAATGTTATTGGTAAAATTATTAAATACAAGATGTGGCCCGCGGTTTTACCCGCGTGATGATAAAAACAATAATGATGATGATAGCTGTTCCATAGAAAAATGTCAATGACGCTCGACAAAATGTCTGATACAGCAGATTTTTTTTCTCGAATTCCAGGTTGGTCCCATAGTAAAAGTTGTTCATAATGATGAGTACAATGAGCCCTTCTCGGCTTAGCATATCCTTTCCTTATAACCCTGTAGTTCCTGATACTGATCTGCCAGGTTTATAGACATAACAAATAGTGCTTATTTATTTGTTTATTTTCAGAAGATCATTTGAGGATGGTTGTTCTGATGTAGATTATGTTTTGCAGGAAAATAGTTCGTTTGAACAGTGTTATCAGGCGACTTTATAGCTACGATTACGCGCGCTTATTATATTTAGATAGAGTACCTAACTGGTTTACCAGAAAAATAGAAACCAAAAAAAAATTACGAAAAAATATTTACATATGTATTAGAAAAAATAGACACCAAAAAAAAGTGACGAAAAATTTTTTCGTCTAAAACAAAACAAGAAAATAGATGGCTTAGGCGTAAAATTACAAATTCTCGAAATGTACAATTCTAAGAATGCTTAGTTCTAATAGCTAAAAACTAAGCATTTGTGAAAAGTTTTTCTTTTGCTTTTAATTTCTATCAAAAATTTATGGCCAAAGAACTGGTTAAAATAAGTTTGAAAATTGTATATACATATTTTTGAAATAACATTAGAAATGTTTCAATTTATTTTTTGTTTTTACATAAGTACATATTTTGAATTTTACGGGAGAGTAAATGTACAGTAGGTATATGTAGATACCGGAATCGATTCTGGTGATTCTTTTTTTATTAGAAAGCTGACGCTTCCCGTGTGGTCCCATTTCAATTTAGTCCAGTTCTGATAATGGTATCCATGAGAAAACCTAAGTCTGAAATTTGCATTAAGTACGTGCGCGACAAATAGATGAATAACTCAATAGTCGGGCTCTTGAAGTCGGTTGTTGTTTTTTTTTTTGTAAAAATAATTCTTGAAATTACTACATAAGAATACAATGGAACACAAATACTACCAAGTTTGAAGGCTTTATTTGACAGATCTAAGCTAACTAAAAATTTATCTGTCTTTGTCATTGCAACCTAGACAAGAATAGAATAGAATAGAATATATTTTATTGTAATAACTGTGTACAAAGGTCTTATAATGTAATTTCAGTATGGTATCAACAGTTTTCCCATTTCGGGCGTACAATATTGCTATTTAATAGTAAACTAAACATTATAGTAGCTTATTATCTAATAGGTATTAACTATGCTTATATTAATAATAATATGCTACACATCCTCGAAAAATTCTTTTGATATATAAAAAACTTTGGAAATTAACCAATCTTTGAGATCATTTTTGGATTTCCTTCCTTTTAAAGTTTTAATCTTAATATATATAAATCTCGTGTCACAATGTTTGTCCTCAATGGACTCCTAAACCACTTAACCGATTATAATAAAATTCGCACACCATGTGCAGTTCGATCCAACTTGAGAGATAGGATAGTTTAAATATCAAATTATAGTCGCAATTTTAATTTATTGCAAATTATATATATACTGATAATTTTTACTATAAATTGACAAGTTAGCATCAACATACTACGGTTGCTATAGTTACGCAATGGCTTTTGACAGGACAACGTCTGTCGAGTCAGCTAGTGTTTATATATTTTTATTGCACTTATGTAGGAACTTTTCTGATACATTGTATTATTCACTTGCGGTATACAAATATTATACTTATGGATACTACGTAAACTGCTAGCACGACTAGATATAACATTAAAAAAATAATCTTCGTTATTTCATAAAAACAAACAAATTTCTAGTAGATATATAAATTCCAGTAAGAGTGAGAAAATTATTTTGTTGAAAAATGTCACGAAGAGATACCGTATTGTGTAAATTATAAATTGACCTTAAGCAACGTTTCTGCAATAAAAAGGTAGATTGCACAGACACCAATACTTTTTGAAAAATTAAGCCTTTCTACTTATGCCTTCAAACTTGCGACCAATGACATAATAAACGTATCGACTCACCGAGCGAAGTATGAAATCTGCTGTAAATGACATGTAATAACTAAATTTTGTGATAGCGATAAAGCTATGGGTTAAAAGATTACTGTGGGGTGACTGGGGTAACATCACTTTTGTCTTTAACCGGACATAATACGAGTAGTAGTTTACGAAACTGTTGCATAATGAGGGGTATTAAAACACAAGTGTCAGGCTATGTTTTTAATAGTAGGTATCACACGGATTCACACGAGTGTTTTAACACCTAGATTTGTGCAGTTTCATACATTACCTTATCGACTCTCATAATAATTATGCGAATTACAAACTTCGATACGAATTTATTCTTATTATAAACGCGAAAGTTTGTAAGAATGTTCTTCTTACACGCAAAAACGGCTAAAGTTGCAGTGGTAGGGCTCTTTTGCAGACCCCGCCTGGGGAAGTACCACACCTATGCCAGTTATTCCACCGCCAAGCAGTAATGTGCAAACATTACTGTGTTCCGGTTGGAAGAGCATTGTTTCCAGTGAAATTACAGGGCAAATGGGAGATTAAACAACTTATATCTCAGGGTGACGAGCGCAGTGCTGTGCCACGCAGGGTCTTGAATTCTGCGAGTTCAAAATTTTGGGTGGCGCAGACCTGTTATGGGCAAACGTGACGTTTAACATCAGGCGAGCGATTTGCTCGTCTCGTCACTTAATCAAATAAAAAAAAAAAACGGAATTACATGAATTTTGTAATGTTATCAGTATTTTAAATTTTACACCGTTCTCTAATCATTTAGTAAAAATACAATTGAGTCATAAATTTTTTATACATAATAACTTATGCAATAAGTATGACATGTGTAGTTCATCTGGTAAGACTACTCGGTAAGATTACATAAGACTACTCGGTAAGTCTACTCGGTAAGACTACTCGGTAAGCCTACTCGGTAAGATTACATAAGACTACTCGGTAAGTCTACTCGGTAAGATTATATAAGACTACTCGGTAAGTCTATTCGGTAAGACTACTCGGTAAGACTACTCGGTAAGTCTACTCGGTAAGATTATATAAGAGTACTCGGTAAGTCTATTCGGTAAGACTACTCGGTAAGACTACTCGGTAAGTCTACTCGGTAAGATTATTTAAGACTACTCGGTAAGTCTATTCGGTAAGACTACTCGGTAAGTCTACTCGGTAAGACTACTCGGTAAGATTACATTAGACTACTCGGTAAGATTACATAAATTAAGACTACTCGGTAACTCTACTCGGTAAGGCTACTCGGTAAGACTACTCCGTAAGAGAACTCGGTAAGATTACATAAGACTACTCGGTAAGTCTACTCGGTAAGACTACTCGCTAAGATTACATAAGACTACTCGGTAAGATTACATTAGACTACTCGGTAAGATTACATAAATTAAGACTACTCGGTAAGTCTACTCGGTAAGGCTACTCGGTAAGACTACTCCGTAAGAGAACTCGGTAAGATTACATAAGACTACTCGGTAAGTCTACTCGGTAAGACTACTCGGTAAGATTACATTAGACTACTCGGTAAGATTACATAAATTAAGACTACTCGGTAAGTCTACTCGGTAAGGCTACTCGGTAAGACTACTCCGTAAGAGAACTCGGTAAGATTACATAAGACTACTCGGTAAGTCTACTCGGTAAGACTACTCGGTAAGATTACATTAGACTACTCGGTAAGATTACATTAGACTACTCGGTAAGTCTACTCGGTAAGACTACTCGGTAAGATTACATTAGACTACTCGGTAAGATTACATAAATTAAGACTACTCGGTAAGTCTACTCGGTAAGACTACTCGGTAAGACTACTGAGAATGAACCATTTTTCTATAAGCTTCTCGCTAATAACGTCACCTTTATTATTTATGACCTTTCCACCAATTTTTGCTCCCATGGTCACCATACAGTCCTGTCCGTATCAAAACTAATGAACTTGTTTATTTCAACGCATGTATACCTTATCTTAGTGTATCTATTGTATAGCATTAGTCCGCGTAGTCACATAAACCACGTAAATACAGGGTTAGGAGGAAAGGGTATGCTAAGACGAAAAAGGCTCGTAGGACCACCTACTCATCATATTTTTTTCTTTTATTCTACTATAGGCTTGCCTTTGACCGTCATCTCGCCTAATGGTGAGCAATGATGCGGTCTACGATGGCACACGTTAAAGCGTTTCGTACGAGTTTTTGGTAATCTACCATAAAACGACGTCGCTTTTTTTGTGTGTTTTTGTGTTTTTGTGTGTGTGTGTGTTTTCAGGCAAAGGTCGGAGACTCATCATTATAATCAACTTTTACAATAGGACCAACCCGGAATTCGCAAAAAAAAATAGCAGGGCCTTAGAACAATGTCAATCATCCACAAAGTTTTGGGTTTATGGCAATCGACAAAGTGTTATGGAACAGGTGATTTTTTATCTATACCCATACTAAAAGTTGTTCATAATGATGATTACGAGCCCTTTTCGGCTTAGCATACCCTTTCCTTATAACCCTGTAATTATTGATATTATGTATATCTATCTACATTAAAAGATAGATATAGTTATATATAGCAACAAGTCAAAGAGCAAGAAGGATAAGCAGCGATCGCACCGGTCAGTAATTGGATGGGTGACCGCGAGTGATATTAAATAAGAAAGTTTGCATAGGTATCCTTAATTTATAGTGCTATCGATTTATTTATTCTCGAGAGATCTTATTTATTTATCTAGAGAAAACTTCAGTATTCGCACGTTTTTTTTCTCGAGATTTATTTTCTCTTTATTTTATTGGTTTATTTTTAGTTTTTAATAATTTTTAATGTTCCTAATAAATAAACAATTCTGTTCTCAAAAATTTATAAAAATAGCAATCCAAATCAAATTTAAATCGATATTCAAATGGTAGTGTTTTAACCGACTGTCTAGAAAGAGAGTAATGTTTTTCCGATATACCTATGTTATGTATGACTGAAGGTATGTAGGTACACCAGTCCCCCTAGCCAAGTTGCAATAGGCGTGACGAAAGATTTTAAAATCCTCTTCCATAATGTGAGTACACATTTACTATTTACAAAAAAACCTTTATTTCGGTAATAAACTTAAGTTTAACGAAGTTTGAAGCCATTTTTCACATATTTTTTCAACAGTGCCCGAAAACAGCTTGCTTGTGTCATGGCGTCGATTTGACGTCACAGCATTGTGTCATGTCATTGTGTCTATGCGTGATGAGCGGCGGATGACCTGAGTTCACTGAGGCGTGACGTCATACGCTGTGATTGTTGTTTCTGACAAGATGGCCGATTGCTGTATTTTAATGTTTTAATTTATTGAAAATCTTAATAATCTGTTCTTTAAAAATAAAACTAAACATGTGTTTTAAATTTTTTTAATCTGGCTAGTCCCCTGAAAGCATTGAATCGGCGATTTTTTGATACTGTCGTCACGCCTATTCTATAATCGAAACGCAATAGAAAAGTAGGAAAATGTATGGGAATGACATTTCTGTCATAGACTATAAAATCTATAAATAGATTACCGACCTGTTTGGCTCAGCGGTGGTGTATCTGCCTTGTGAGCCAGAGGTCCCGGGTACGATTCCCGGCCGGGCAGGTGGTTGAATGATGAATTGAAATATCTGCTCTGGGTCTGGGTGTTAGTTGCCTTTGTCTTTGTGTTCCATGGCATCCGACACAGGGTATCCTAGTGGGGAGCTATGAGTGTGAAACGTTGATTTATTTATTTATTAAAAATGTCATTAGCGTTTCTATTATGGAAATGCAATTTGGAGAGCTGATTATGGAATTGAAATGGAAATTCAGCCTATTGAGCGTGAAATGTGTGGATCTTCTGTTTTTGATGTGTCGTTAAATTTATTTGTTTTAAACCCCCTACGCAAAAAGAGGGGTGCTTTGACCGCTATGTGTATCTGTCTATGGCACCGTAGCTCTTAAACAGGTGAACCAATTTTGATGCGTTTTTTAAATTAAAAACAGCTTTTCCAGCGGTGGTTCTTAGACACATTTTATCAAAATTAATTCACCCATTTTTGGTTTGTTAGTTTCTATTTGTATCTATCCGAAGTGTCGCAGCTATATTTTGCAGTAGCATTTTTTTATATAAAAAAATACTGGTTTAACTTTACAATATTGGTAACTGCTATCTTTACCTATACCTACATATAAGCAGATAAATATAGCTAAATAGATAAACTCTTTGATCTAATATTGATGTAATACCTAGGTACCTATTTTATAAATTTATTTAATTTTTGGCAACTTTATTGCAGTTTTCACAAGATAGATTGTCTTATTTTTATACATATAAAGAAACTTATACAGAGAGGGTATGCTAAGCCGAAACAGGCTCATAGTGCTCATGATTATGAACAACTTTTACTATGCGACCTATCCGGAATTCACGAAAACAAATCATCTAGTGAAAAATTTATTGGTAAAGGTATAAAATATTTTATTATAATTTATACGGGAATATTCACGTACCTATTAAGTCGATTACTACGATGTAACGAGTACAGTGGCGAGTCAGAAAATTGCAGACAGCGAGCAAACAAATCATGGTTCTCGCTTCGGTCAACTTTACACAAACCGAGTTTTCGGCTGGCACTGATTTGCCACTGTACTGTTTACGTGTAATCAACCCATTAAGCCATTTGGGTCATTAACAGTTGTCACCCCATTTTCGTCCCCAAGGGTGACAATCGGGAATCCTTTTTTTAAATGCCACATTTTAGTGTTCCCAGTTGTTACCTAGTGACGAAATTTGTTATGCTTGAAATGTTTAATCACAAAATGTTTAAAACAAATTTTTTGTCACCCTTGGGGACGAAAATGGGGTGATAACTGGGAATGACCTAACAATTTGACTCTAAACCTCACTTTGCTCGGTTATTTTATTTTGACACTTACCCAAAAATCCGAGACACCTCACGAGACACACACACCAAACTGACTATATTTAAATATATAATAATAATATATTCTATTAAGTCTGTTTATTGCTTAAATTACCACATCTTATCTTAATTTACATACGCGTGAATATAAAATAATAAACATTTGTTATTGCGCGTTAAATTGTAAACCACCCAGTATTGCCTCTAAAGATAAATATAAATACGGGTTTCTGTCAAGCAAGTGTCGTGACGTGATTGTGCTAGGGTTCTGTAGAGGTAGGAAAAATATTTCTTTATTTGTTGAGTTCATATGTTATTAAATTTAATATATATTTATTTACTATTACAAAATTACACCAGTTCTACACATTACTATGTTGTATAATCACGTAAAATTGTCAATACATCAGCTGTAAACTTTTTAAAACTAACTTTTTCCAAACAAAGTTTTAATTTTCCACATTTCCTATTAATAATATTTAAAGCTTTTAAAATAATGCTTACGAGTAATTAGAAAAGTTAGAACTAAAATTTAGAACAAAATTACAAAAACAAACCATTTTGAAATTTTTAATTGTTAATCCATTATTTATTTTTTTTAGTTATCCTGTAATGTTCCACTGTTGGGCAAAGGTCTCCCCCAAATTCTTCCATACCTGCCGGTCTTGGGCCAGCACCGTCCAGTCCTTTTCAAACTTCCCCAAACTCCATAATCTTCTTAGTATATATAAATTACGTTTGTCCGTTAAAGACTCCTAAACTACTTAACCGATTTCAATCAAATTTGCACACCGTGTGCAGTTCGATCTAACTTAGGAGATAGGATAGCTCACATCTCAATTTATAGTAAAAAAAAACATGAAAAATTAGAAAATTTAAAAATGCTTAAACCATAATTTAACTTTAGCGCTTTGGACAATGTAAACTTTTTTAATGTAACTTTTGACATTTGACATAGAATTGACGCAATGGCTTTTGACAGGACAACGTCTGTCGAGTCAGCTAGTTAGAAATATTTTTAGTAGAGCTAGAGGGCTTTTTATTGGCTTAAAAACTCTAACACCAGGCCTGGCCACTAGGTAAATGCGAGATTACTTACTTAATGGTATAATGGTCCAGTTATCTCTATGATAAGAATATACCTATGTATAAATGGAATGTATACTGCTTGTAGAGATAATTTTACCCATATTAGGTATGTACCTATCTATGTAATTATAGTTATAAAGAATATCAGCTGTTCCATACAAATACAAGATTAAATATAAAATTAAAGTTCATCATCGTTCAAAAGATAAGAACTGAACAACCTTTGAAGAATTTATAATTAAAAATTCTTATCTATGGATAAATAAATCTAGTTAAATAAGATTGAATTTATTTGAATCGACCACAATTTGTTTTTAGCGCCATCTAGCGTATGTCTAAAAAAGTAATGAGCACCAGTTTAAGGGTAGACTCACTCAACCGATGATGCGCTAGTGCGTCGAGTGTGAAAGGTTGGATGTTTTAATTAAACATTTCTCTGTTCTGGCGTTACGCGACCGATAATACGCGACGCATTTTCCGTCAGATGTGTATCGACCCTAAATTGTAATGTTTACTTCTATTCAGATATAAAATCCGTTTAAACTTTAATAATCATATAAAACATATTTAAATAAAATAAAGCATGCCTAAATGTAATTTAAAATTAAATCAAAACACCGAAAATTATTTTTGTTACTCATCTAACAAAACTCCAAAGCATTGAAAGAGCCATCTATCGCAGTACCGCTAAAACTAAGTTTCGTTATTTATTCGAATCAATGCCATCTAGTGGGGAGTAGCAGAACCAGCCAAACACAAAAAATAATCCCTATTCTGATACGCTCGAGACCATCTCGATCAGATAAAGTACGCCTATGTTTGTCTGTTTGTATGTGTAGATTGATTCAAGTATAATTTGACCAAAAAAATGTGAACTAACAGTTTCTCACGGTTTTGCTCGCTATCTTACAGAAACCGTTTATTTTTCCAGGATAAAAAGCCGATGTGAAAACATGGTATGAATATTCATATAAATAAAAATAATAAATAAACGTTTCACACTCATAGCTCCCCACTAGGAATTTGTGGTTAAAGAATTTTATTAATCTCATAATAATACAGTGATTAGCTTATTGAGATTACATTTTACGTTGTCTAGAATGCTAGTGCTGCTAAGCACAACGGACTTAAAAATAGTAAAATGAACTTTTTTTTTTTTTTTTTTTGTGAGGTAGTTAAATATTTGCCAGAACTCAGTTCGGTGTTTACGTGCTGCGCCCGGAGA
The DNA here is from genome assembly GCA_949125135.1 of Alcis repandata. Classification (NCBI taxonomy): domain Eukaryota; kingdom Metazoa; phylum Arthropoda; class Insecta; order Lepidoptera; family Geometridae; genus Alcis; species Alcis repandata. The sequence continues at coordinate 2,794,262 of OX421251.1, forward strand.
ACAATAGGCGACTCGCGAGCGACGCGCTAAAGGTGGCGTCACATTGGCAGTGAGCCCCAATAAGATTTAAAGTTTTAAACAATATATTTCAAACTTAGATCCGTTAAACCATTTTGTAACATACTCACTAACAAGTTTTCGTATTTCTAATAATTATTTATTAAACGACCTGTCACGTAGCTGATAGAAAGATCCATATTATGACCAGTAATCAATATTACCAAATAATCGAAACGCTATGGAAAACCAAGACTGTCTAAGGGAATGACATTTCTGCCATACAAAATAGAATCTTTAAAAAGAATATAGAAATGTCATTCCCATACATTGTCTTAGTTTTATATAGCGTTGCATATAAAACTAAGACAACTTACAACTTAGTTTTATATGCTGGTGCTCACATCGGCCACAGAACATTGCCATTCAACGAGGTAACGTCGCCAGCCTTTTGGGTACTTTCCTCACGGATACTGGCTTAAGCTTTTATCAGCTATATTTAAATGATATTTATCTAAGTATTTGTTGTGAAATAATTACTATAATTGTGATTAATATCAAATAGGTATTAAAACAATTATTCGTAAGCCAACCGATCAATCTTTCGATAAATAAGGCCGATCAGTCATCATCGGTCAGCTGACCCGCTGTTTAATAACAATTATTAATAATCTATACTAAATAACAATATTATGAAGAGGAAAAGTTTGTGTATTTGTTTAGGTTCATCATCAGCCTATCTAATGTTGGTCCACTGCTGGACATAGGCCTCTCCTAAAGAACGCTACAAGGCACGATCTTCTGCCTCACGCATCCACTTGCTACCTGCCGCCTCACGCAGGTCGTCGCTCCACCTGGCCGCAGAACATGAAGGGTATGATAAGCTGAAATGGACTCATAATATTTATCATTATGAACAACTTTTACTATGGGACCAACCCGAAATTCTTTTCTCGAATTTCTTTGTAGTGGTAGGGCTCTTATGCAGAGCCCGCCTGGGGAAATACCACACCTTTGCCAGTTATTCCACCGCCAAGCAGTAATGTGCAAACACTGCTATGTTCCGGTTGGAAGGGCATTGCCAGTGAAATTACAGGGCAAATGGGAGATTAAACATCTTATATCTCAGGGTGACGAGCGCAGTGCTGTGCCGCGTAGGGGCTTGAATTCTGCGAGTTCAAAATTCTGGGTGACGCAGACCTGTTATGGGCAAACGTGACGTTTAACATCAGGCGAGCGATTTGCACGTCTCGTCACTAAATTACATTTAAAAAAAAATTCGCGAAACAAATCAGCCGTTCCATAGAAAAATATCAATGACACTGGACAAAATGTATGGAAATGCTGATTTTTTTGTCGCCAATAGTAAAAGTTGTTCATAATGATGATTATAAGCCTTTTCCGGCTTAGCATACCATTTCCTTAGAGACCTGTATAGGTAATGCAATATAGCCAGAAACCTGTCCTGACCGAAGGTCGAACCGCACCAGGAACGAAGTCCCGGGCATCATCTAAAATACCTATATTTATGTAATGTGTAATAATCCAGATAAACTTTATTGCTAGATAAACAAAACTCCACAAACATTAACATTGTTATTTATCATAATATTTACTGCTAGTTACGCCCTCCGGTTTCACCCGCTATCCTACAGGAGCCGTTTAATTTTCCGGGATAAAAAACCTAAATGTAATCCACGGCACAAGCCATCTCCATACCTAATCTGTTCTACCGTTTTTGGATGAGTATTCAAACATCTAGACATTTTTTTAGTACTTATGTATCCGTGTTTCACCACGACGTCGTGGTCGAAGATGAAGCACGCAGATTTAGAAAACCTATTCATTCTAACCTTAAAAAACGAAGATCAAGGAAACAACGAAGCCGGAACACCCAAAGACCAACCAACTTTTTACTATGGAAACTAACGTGGTTTTTAAGTCGTTAACGACCTTATTTTTACGTGAGTATCCCCGTGTTAATTAAAACCAAATATACGGACTTTCACATTTATAATATTAGTAGTAAAGGCTTACTTACGTAGATCCAAGAGTTTCCCGGTTACAGCCAGTACGCACTAGATACCCATAGATACGCTATCCGGTCGGCGTATCTACGGTACGGTTCAAGGGTTCATATTATGGGAAAATAAACGTCATGTGCGTATGGGACATCGCGATATCTGTGGCTATAACTATGTTGGATATGTATGACTATTTATTAGTATGCATATTTACGGCTTACTTACGTAGATCCAAGAGTTTCCCGGTTACAGCCAGTACGCACTAGGTACCCATAGATACGCTATCCGGTCGGCGTATCTACGGTACGGTTCAAGGGTTCATATTATGGGAAAATAAACGTCATGTGCGTATGGGACATCGCGATATCTGTGGCTATAACTATGTTGGATATGTATGACTATTTATTAGTATGCATATTTAATATGCACACTAATAAATGGTATGCATATTTAATATGCACATATGGCCTAAAAAAATACACATACGAGTACAAGCGCCGCCGTTTTGTTCCCCTACACTCTGAGGGCTTGTACACAAATCTGCGATGCGATGCGATGCGATGCCGCAACGCAGAAACTTGGGACGCGAATTTCTGCGATGCGATTTCTGCGGCAAGGAAATTCTTTGCCGCAGAAATCGCATCGCAGAAATTCGCGTCGTGCGTGCTCGCAGATTTTTGCGATGCGACGTCGCACCGCAGTTTTGTGTACAAGCTCTCAGACCTCACTTCGCTCGGTCAATAATGAGTATGAATCATTTGAAGCTGTCAAATCAATCTTAGGTGATAAGGGTCTCCAGGCTGGTGGAAATTCGGACTTTGACTTTGGCGTTGTATGAAAATGAGATATACCTATAGAAAACTGCAGTGTAAGTAAGGAACTTTGTTGATTGGTAAAATGACGTTTAGACTCAATAAATCGTTAAAACAAAATTCGGACTGTAGACAAAATTATGAGATTTTTAAAAAACTTCGAGCTAATTTAAATTAAGTTTAAAAATGTAAATTAAGTTTAATTAAAATATCTGGTAGTAGATAATATCGCATTTTTGATACTACTATGTATTAGATATTGCCCCCTTTGCTCTCCTTACACAAACACACTTTTTTTTTCAAAAATGATAAAATAAATGAAGTAGGTACTTTTTAGATTTTGAAATTATCATGCATTTTTTAATATTTTTTTTAGTTTTGAAATTATTTAGAATTATAAATAATTGGTTTTTTTTATTTATTCAGAACCAATTTCACAGGTCTAAAAAAGGGTCGGCAAATAGTCGGCAACCTTTCTGAACGAAATCCTGGATACCAATAAGTTACTGACCGTTTTCAATCGATGACGCGGGCCAGAGCGTATATTTGCACCGATAGCAATATTTAGCAATTAATAATGATAACAGTTATTATGTAATCAAACACATAATATCTAAGGAGCTGTAGAGTAGCCATGATGGCAAACATAGGTAAGAAAAACGATCTGGATCCAGCCAGTTTTAACAGAAACTAGTTTTTATTTAAATAAACATTTTTAATATAGTTATTTACATATAACTAAAGTATGTAGGTACCATTTTGTTCGATAACTTTTTGCCATCTTGTAGGTAGGGACATGATCCCATTGCTATAGAAATTTTGGGACTACTGATCAAAATACCGTGACAAGTGGTTTTGGCAGTCCTCTCGTGATGTTAACCTGACACTACCTAAAGAATTCTGAAGAGACCGAAACAGGTGGAAATCTGAAGGTGCAAGGTCAGGACTATACGGCGGATGCATTAACACCTCCCAGCCAAACTATCTTAATTTTTGCTGAGTGGCTAAAGATGTGTGAGGTCTAGCGTTATCATGATGAAAAACCACACCCTTCTGTTAATTAATTCCCGCCGCTTTCTCTCAACTTCTTGCTTTAATCTCATCAGTTGTTCGCAGTAGAGTTCAGAATCGATGGTCCTGCCTGGTGGTAACAGCTCATAATGAATAACGCCCTTCCAATCCCACCACACACACAGCATCATCTTGTTGCGAGTTAACCCGGGTTTCGCCACAGTCTGTGAAGCCTGACCAGCCTTTGACCACGACCTTTTTCGCACGTACTTGTCGTACGTGATCCATTTTTCATCACCAGTTATCAGCTTCTTCAAAAATGGTTCGGTTTCATTACGTCGTAATAAAGAATCACAAATGAGTACACGGTTCATATCATTAGGTTTCTTTCAGTAAGTTCGTGAGGTACCCAAATATCGAGCTTTTTTTTGTACCCAATTTTATTCAAATGCGCCAAAACTGTTTTGTGGTCAACGCTACCGCGTGTCTAGATAGTGAACATACTTGTCTTGAACAGTTTCCTCGTAGCTTGAAACGTTTTTGAGAAAATCACGAAATAACCGTTTTGGTGACCTTCTACACGGAGTAAAAATTTTTGCACGTATCGGATCGATGATGACTTTTTAGATTTAATTTATGATGGTGTTAAAAACAATCCTACCAATTTTCGGCTGGGTGGGAAATAATGTAGATAAGGTCACATCTATTTTTGGTCTAATTTGACCCCACTATAATATACTAACGCGCGTGTGTACCTATCGATAAAGACGCGCCGGTGCCGCGCGTTTGTATCGATACAAACGACAACAAACTGCTCTGTCGGATGAAAACGTGGTGTGCTTTATGCACACCACGTTTTCGCCCTTTGATTCACTCATCTGTACAGTACGAAAAACAAATGAAAATCACACATTTTCCTAATTTGAATTTGGAATTATGTTCTTTAAAATTTAAACTTTCAATGATACCGAAACCAACCAGATACAAATAGTATAGGTAGGTATATAGCAAAAGAGATTTTATTACAAGTTCATACATACTATAATACGAAAAGACTATTTCCTCAACCTAATAGATTAAATTTTAAAAACCCATACCGTTGCACCAATTTTTATCAAACATAGCTAAGATCACTACCGACTAATTCACCTTTCGAACAAAAAAAACAAACCAAATCAAAATCGGTTCATCCGTTCGGGAGCTATGATGCCACAGGCACACACACACAGAGACACGTCAAACTCATAACACCCCGTCGTAAGAAATGACAAAACACAACGAAGGTTGTTTTCCCGGTTTGAAGGGCAATGTTTCCAGCATTTCAGGGCAAAAAGATTTTAAACCCTTTTTTATGTATAAAAACTTGATTAGAACAATATAATTATTTTGTTGAAGCTTTCTATTATTATTTTGATCAACTTGATCGAATGCATTATTCTTATTCTTACTTGGAATGGGGTGATAGGCCTCGCACTGGCGTCCCGCAAAGGGTGCATTGTGCGTTTCCCCCTTGCCAGCTATAAATTACCCGAGCCAACCCAGCTCCTTAAAATAAAGAAGCGAGGCCCTGGGCCGCTGGCATAACTGCTCAAGTGGCAAAGATGGTGTGAAGTAGCAAAGATAGTGATTGACCAAATGTAACTTTTCATATTTTTTTTTTCAGTGAGATAGCGGCACATCTTACGAAGACATACGAACATTTGAGCGACATACGAATATTTAGTAAACTTTTAGAAAAACAAATAATTCAAAAAAAATATATACCTACTAGCTGCAGCCGGCGGTTTCACCCGCTGTTTTTTTTACTTATAAACCTTCCCTGTATTAGTGCGAACAAAACAAAAGTATAAATATTCAAATCGGTCCAGCCGTTCTCGAGTTTTAGCGAGACTAACGAACAGCGATTCAGTTTTATATATTAGAAGATTTGAAATTGAATAAAATGATATTTAGTACACATTTTAACCTATTAATTTAGGTCAAATTTTCACTTTAAATTGCTCTACTTTAAAAATAGCTATTTGCAGTTTCGATAATAATATTAGTGTTCGAAGGGGCAGTCAATTTATCCCGCGACAAAATGAACTTATGGTCACCACGTCCCCCCACCAATGGCCTTTAAGCCCCCTTTATCAGTGCAATTATCGATACATATAATATAAAAGCACCAAAATTATATTATAAAAGTGACAATATAAAGTGACCAATTGACGATAGCTGTTGTGAGGGAGTTCGGCCTGTTGTCATCTTAATTTTTGTAAGTTTTCCATTTCAAATTTTTCAGTAAAAAAACTTTTTTATACATGCAAAAATTTATTTTTTAAAATTGTATAGATTTTTTCATAGTTTTATGGGTAAATTGTAATATTTGTGAATGGCGGACGTTTTAGTTTTG